>OY776125.1:28356989-29779430 GCA_963675135.1 Galeopsis tetrahit | reverse complement strand
CACAGAAGCCAAGTTTAACACACATGCTTCTAAGAAAACTCCACTCCACACGATCATATGTTTTACTCATATCAAGTTTAAGGGCCACAGAACCAGTTTTGCCCTTTTTCTTTTTTCTCATATGGTGGAATGTCTCAAAGGCTATCATTGCATTGTCGGTGATAAGGCGGGCTGGGATAAAGGCGCTTTGCGTTGGGGAGACCACCTGGTCAAGAATGAGCTTAAGCCTATTTGCTATTACTTTGGAGATGACACGAAAGATCACATTACACAGGCTAATGGGTCTGAAATCTGTTGGGTTCTTAGGAGATTTTACTTTTGGAATGAGGGTAATGAATGTGTGGTTAAGGGGGGTTAGGTCGACACCATTATTCAGAACATCAAGACAAGTAGAAATGAAAGATGGCTCAACAATATTCCAAAAACATTGAAAAAAGAGAGGAGGCATACCATCAGGTCCCGGAGACTTCGTGGGATGCATTTGCTTCAGAGCTCTCTTGATTTCCACCTCCGAGTACGATTGCAATTAGGCCGTGTTCATGTCACCTGTAACCCTAGACTCAACAGACTCGATGACTCGGTGTACTTCACAAGGCCCATCTGAGGTAAACAGATTTGAGTAGTACTCCCTAAGGATCGTTCCCACCTCTTTTTCGTTCTTAGTCCAACTGCCATCAACATTCCTCAGCCTCATAATGGTGTTCTTCTCTCGTCTGTGGGCTGCCCGTTTGTGGAAAAATGAAGTGTTCCTATCTCCATCTTTCACCCAGAAGGACTTAGCTCTTTGAAACAAGAAGGTTTCCTCCAACTTCATCAGCTCCTCAATGGTGTCCTCAACTTGCTTAATCTCCAGGATGATGTCATCTGTTTGGGGTTTTTCCTGGAGGAGCTTTAAAGTCTCCTTGGCCTCCTTGATTTTTCTACTGATGTTACCAAAAGTAGCCTGATCGGCTGACCCCAGTTGGAAAGATGTTGCCCACAGCTTGTGGTTCGATCAGCAAAAGCATACGGGGTATCACCATTCCCCAACCACGCCGAACCATTTCTGCACAGTCCTGATGCTCCATCCACAGCTTTTCGAAGCGGAAAACTTTCTCTTTTTTCCTGGTATCAGGGATATCACTTCCATGCAGGTCAGAATTAAAAGCCACAGTGATGGGGGCATGGTCCGACTTCCATGCAGGTCAGAATAAAAAAAAAAAAAAAGTAGAAATAACTTATAAAAATGCCATTTAATAGGATGAGTTTTTATCAAGGATTAAAATATCGCTATCGCTATAAATATCGCAACCTTAATTTTACAGATATATCGCGGGATATATCGATATCGCAAATTTTTTGAAAAAATGACGGAAATCTTATTAAAATCTTGGAAATTTAACATGAAATTTTAAGGATTATTAAAACATACTATTATACATGTATTCCATTCAAAAGTCGTTAAAATTATATGTTTAAAACAAACATATAGATTCAAAAATTTTGCGATATCTTATTAAAATCTTGAAAATTTAACATGAAATTTTAAGGATTATTAAAACATACTATTATACATGTATTCCATTCAAAAGTCGTTAAAATTATATGTTTAAAACAAACATATAGATAATAATTTATATAAATCCTAGCTGACGAAAACTAATTGACAACATAATACAATATAAATATAAAATGATGAAATACAATTAATATAAAAATGACCGAGGTTCAAATATAGTAGGTGAAATAATATTTTTGTCCAAACAACATTGATAAAATACAATTAAATAATATTTTTGTCCAAACAACATTGATAAAATACAATTAAATACTGGCTGACAAAAACTAATTGACAACATAATATAATACAAAATGATTAAATAAATATACATAATAAAATACAATTAATATTAAAATGATAACATACGAGGTTCACAAATAGTACGTGAAAATGATTAAATAAATATACATAATAAAATACAATTATGATTAAATAAATATACATAATAAAATACAATTAATATCAAAATGATAACATACGAGGTTCACAAATAGTACTGAAATGACATATTTGGAAATTAATATCAAAATGATAACATACGAGGTTCACAAATAGTACTGAAATGACATATTTGGATATAGGTAGTTGAGAATATATTCGCCCCAATATCCATATCACAATCCCCATGACTCGAACCCAGGACCTAAGGCCTAGGTAGTGGTGCTCTAACCACTTGAGCTATCCCACTTTGTCACATAATTTTGTACTTTGTCACATAATTTTGTTTTATTATTATTTATTTATTTGTAAGTACTACTATTTATGTTGTTGAGAAAACGCAAAAAATTTCAACTACATCAGCATGAATTGGAGAGAACCGTAGAGATGCTAACGGTAGTAGATTAGTTGCCTCTTTTCTACTTTCGCCTCTTTTCTCATTTCTCAGTTCTCACCGCGTGCGACTGTGTATTGCTCGAGAGAGAGAGAGGGATTTATACGATTCAGTTCGTCGGAATAATCGGAACAACAAGATGACAGAGGCGATGATAAGGAAGAAGGCAGGAATGGCGAGTGTGAAGGATATGCCGCTTCTCCAAGACGGTCCTCCGCCGGGTGGGTTTGCGCCGGTCCGATTTGCCCGGCGGATACCGAATAAGGGCCCTAGCGCCATGGCAATGTTTCTCGTCACTTTGGGTGCTTTCTCCTGGGGCATGTACCAGGTCGGCAAAGGAAACAAGATCCGAAGGTACGATCCTTTCTCGGATTTGCTTATGCACCTATGTGGCTGTAATTGTAATTGTTTCGTTTATCTTTTGAATTTTGAATTCAGAAAATCTTTATATTTGATATTTGATTCATTTTCCGTAACAACACACTAGGGTTATAGACTATAGTCACTTGATAAGGTTTTAGTTCGATTGAGGGATAGTTAGTGTCTGAGGAAGGCAAAAAAATCGATTTTTTCTGATGATTTGTTTGTCTTATGAGTCATATATCGAGCCATCAAATGTTCTTAAAACTCGGGGAGGGTTGATTTGGTTTCTGAGCTTTAATATGCTAGTAATGTATTTGAGAGCTAAAAAGTCGCTTATATTTACAACTAATTTATTCTTCCCAGGCATTGTGATTGTAGCTAGTTTTATGTGCTTTGTGATCTATTAGTTAGGACGTTGGACAGTGAAATGGGTGATTTGTAGTCGTAATATGGTTTCAGATGGATTTACTGCTATCTTAAGGATAAGTATATTCTGAATCTGTTTAAAATGTAGAAGTTTGATTTTAAGGTAAGGACACTTATAGTTGTTAGATACTAGCTTTTCATCTGATGTCTTTCTCGACAGACAAGCCCAGAATTGTTGAGAGGAGGTAAGTTCATTCCTGATGAAATTTGACTTCTAGTAATTTAGTAATTTATCCATGAGAAAAAAGGTGTTGCTATACTTAGGACTCAGTTGATCCTACACAAGATGCTGAATCACCATGTTCGTCAGATGAAAGAATTAAGCAGAACTTAATTTAGTTTGGTTGAATAGTTATATTGTGCACCTATGAGAGCTTTTACTATAAAAGAAGGTCACAATGATCGAAAAGCTTGTGTAGATTGTTCTTACAGTTAGTGCGCTTGTTATAAATTCTATTGAAGTGCTTGGTTGCATTCCCTTTATCAGAGATGGTGATAACTGCCTTTTGGTTTATGGCTTAATCTTTGTTAAGCTGAGAGTTCATAGCATATTTTCCCTAACAAGGCTGTATTTATGTTGGATGATTTCTGAAGGAATTTGATTTTGGTTCCTTGAAGAATGAAACACACACTGTCACATCATTTTCCTGGTGAAAGCATTCAAGTTTAGGTGTTGTTATTATTATGATGGTCGGGTCCATTAAAGCCTTTTAAATTTAAGTTTTTTTAACAAACAGCCCGTTGACTTTATTACTTTTAGGCTAAGTTAGGGTTTAGGTTTTGAGTCTTATTTATATTGCCATTGCGTTGATTTATGTGTTAGGGCATCTATAGGGGTCATAGAATTCGGGAAACGGTAATTTGTTGCTTGGGCAGGATTTAATCCTGTGAAACTTATTTTATATATATTCTTATAGTTTTTCTTGTTTCTCAACCCTTTTACTCCATCACAGGGTTTGTGTGTTGGCATACTTGAGATCTCCTATCGTTCTAGCTGGTGCAATCTGAATTCTAAATGTCTTTGGGATGAGATCTCTGCATATTTACATATCCATTTGAATTCAGTAAATTCACAGACATCAGCTTGCATTGATGCCTTTTTTTTTTCCACATATTAGATTTATATTGATGTCCATATGAAATTGGAATTTGACTTCACTAAAATTTATGCTTGTTCCATAACAAAAGTCTTTTTTTTTTTTCTGAAGTATTCCTTTGTTACATGGTGTAATTAACTAGATCTTGTAAATGTCAACTCTCAGTTTGAACCAACTGTTGTAGTCTCTGTATTTATTGTTTAACAGTATGAGCTCGCCATGAGATCATGTGATGATGTAGGTAGCGTGAGGACATATGCTTGATGAGATTATCGAGACATTTGCACTTGTTAAATGTTGGCTTTTTCATATACTCCTTCCTATTAAAAAATTGGCCTTATCATATCATATATATACTTCTGTTTAGCTTTTCTTACCATGCATATGATGGGGGTTGCTTCTGGTTAGAGTCATTTACTTGGATAAGACAATTTCCGTCCACATTGTAAACTTTGAATCTTTGATATTCATATATAAAAGTAACTAGTACGGAATAGTATTTTAGACAAGTGAGGTTATGTATTTTGTTAGGAAATACACTTTGGGACCAACATATTTCATATTGCAGGATCGATTAGGAGTTCTCTGTTTGTAAATAAGTTTTTTATTATTTATTTGATATTCTAATTTTATTGGTATTTACTTCCTGATTCACTCAATTATTTCTTGTTAGAAATTGGTTTGTGAATTTCTTCTTATCACTGGATATATAAACAATTCTACTATATCATAAATATGACTTTAATTGCACACTGGCATAAAAAATTGCTGGAATTTGTTCTCCGTGTAGGGCAATAAAGGAGGAAAAGTATGCAGCTCGCCGGGCTATTTTGCCAATGCTTCAAGCTGAAGAAGATGAGAGGTATTTTGCAGTTTGGATTAAACTGTCCAAAACAATTTGATTTCCATATTACAATGAGACTGTCAATGCTTGCTGGATGAAACAACAAAAAAAATAGGCGAAAGTTTTTTTTTTTAAAAGTCCTGTAAGTTTGCCCATTTTTGCTTTCAAGACACTTCATTTCACGAATTGAATTTCGTCCTGCTAAATTTCAAAATTCAACATTTTAATCCTTTGACCTATTACAGCCGGTTTTGAGCTGACATGACATTTTTTTTCTTCAAATCTTTATAATTTTTTAAAATTTTGTTGTGTTAACTTTCAAAACCGGTTACAAACCCATTTTAGCTGGTCAAATGACTAAAAAGTTGAATTTTGAAAGTTAACATGACAAAATTCAATTTGGGAAAGTGGAGTGTTCTGAAAGTAAAAATGAAAAAAAAAAAAAAAAAAACCTTTCCAAAAAATATACTTATGAATGAGAATACTTGTTTTGGCCGAACACAAAGGCTGAGATATGATCCATATAGCTGACTCCACATAATTCGATAAGAGCTTTCTTGTTTTTGTTGATTGGCATACTCTTTCTGAACACAATAACCTTTTTTTAGATTTGTGAAAGAATGGAAGAAGTATCTGGAGGAAGAGGCGAGAATAATGAAAGACGTGCCTGGCTGGAAGGTGGGTGAAAATGTGTACCATTCCGGAAGATGGATGCCACCAGCCACTGGAGAGCTCCGCCCTGATGTCTGGTAAATTCGCCAAACCACAACGTCTTGTCTTGTCTGAATAAGAATACCGTGGAGAATCTGTTAGTTTTTTCGGCATTGTCTCGATACAAATTGTTATATGACCTCTCCTGGTTCCTTCAGCTATGAATTGAAGAAGTTGAAGAACTTTCCTTTTTACTTCCCACCCCAGTTACTGGGAATTGTGTTGATTATTGGTGAATGTTTTCTGCAGTTGCCTGTATTTCACCCCTCTTTTGCTTCATATTTTATGCTTATATTCTTCAACATTAGTTATATCTTAAATTTACCATTGTGGTTGAATAATGCATGGTATTTGAAATTGGAGTTGCCTATATATATGTGGCGTGTGTTATGGAAGTAAAATATGGATTAATTAATAAAATACTTGTGGAGTAGGAAATCTTTTCAAATAAAAAATAAAAATTTATGGAGTAGGAAACCAAAATTCGTAAATAAAATAATAATGAGAATCATTGGGTAGTAGACAAATTAAGTAGTGTGATTCATTGGATGCAAAAATTCATAATGCTACATACATATAACTAATTAAATTATCAAATATCATAAGTATTCAAATAATGTTATTTATTATAAATATATGAAATCGAATGAAACATATTCAAAATTTAAAAATATTTCATATTAGAATTAAAAATATTTGTGTAATATAATGAAGATATTAATTATTTTTTATCACTGTAGTCACTTTATTATGAAAACTTAATGCAGTCTAAATATCTCATTTGTGAATCTTTTGGTGAACTCTTACTGAAAATATATAAAAACACGCCTTACTTATGTAGTCTTGTAAGCCGTAATATTACAAGGGAATACAAATATTACTCGCCTATAGTGACACTTCAAAAAAAGAACAACATGAGCATCTAATACGGTGAAAAAAATTCAAAGATTCAACTATCTTTTTTCGTCTGCTTCAGTAAAAACTACCAATTCTTTTTTGACAAACTACTCTCTCTCACATGTCATTATATTTTCCCCCTTTCAATCTCATCACCTTTAATACTTAACAACTTATTCTATTATATTTTTTAATCTTTGTGCTCAAAGCTTATGGGTAGCTTTTACGAGAACGGAAGGAGTACCACTTTTCTTCTACAGTACAAGAATGGAACATAAACATCAATTCAACCACATGCATATTTTTACTATTTAAGAATTTGAGAACCATAATTTATGAGGTAGCCCTACATCCCAATTCCCAAAACAAACAAAGGCTGAAATGAGAGGAGCATGACAACATGAAGGCATGGGGCTTCTTCATGAGGAAGAAGAGTGTGTGACCTCCCCATGTGTTTTTCTTCTCTTGGTATTCGTGACTTCTAATAAGTACCAAGTCCTTTTCAAAGTTGACAAAAGTAAAATACAAACAATTTCCAATGGTAGGCCGGTTTTCAAAATACATTGTAACAGCGGTGTACAAGTCATTTATGCTGATGTTAATTAGACTCGATCCACATCATTATTCTGTATATAAAGACGAGTTTTGACAATTAAAGATGAGTGGAAAAGGACAGTGTTAGTACAAGTAGGTGTCTTGTGCAAAATTCAAACATGATTTCTCTAAATGAAACAAGTTGAGGTGTGTTTGGAATTGACTCATTTGTTTATCTTTTGAGCAAGATTTTGATTTGTGTGTGTGGTTATAAAGCAATTCTCAATGGGCCAACTTTTTCTAAATCCATGCTTCAATTCACAGCATGGGAACTCATGTGCCCTGTCCATATTTCAATATTTATTTATTTATTTTCATTCACTTCTCCACTTCTGAATCTTTCAGGTTGCTTATATATAATTTCTGGCAAATTCAGAGATAAAGAATGAATGTTGCTTCTTTTGACTTTAATTTAAACCAACTCACCTGTGGATAGGATAGCCCTGGGAAATTCCCCAAAATTAAAAATCATCGGAAATTCGGTATCCTGATATCTCGTTATATTTTTACGTACCGAATTTTATCTATGAACATGCATTTTAATATATCGATTTTTTTGAAACATTATCGATATGATTTTTTTGATATTGAAAATTTCAGTACGGGACGTGGTTCATTATTTTTAAAGTTTTCAATGTATTGGGCCCCAGCAAAACGACGACTATCGATTAATTTCTTTTTAACATATTTCTTATAATAGGAGTTGAACACTTTCATTTGACCTAAATTGTGGTTCTCATCCATTGAAATGTGTCTTGGAACTTAAATATAGTCACACACCTGTTAGTGAAAATGACTAGCAAGCTGTGATTGATATAAGGTGACATTAAATTAGCATGGTATTATTGGTACAGGCTTATTATCCTTAAATGCAACCCATGCTACATTCTTTTATTCTAAAATTTGAAAGATACTCGTTTCTTCGTATTTCAATCTCGTATTTCATCTCATCTTATCGACGTACGTTCGTCGCAAGAAATCAAGAAATGTGATCTCTCCTCTCCTTACTGTGGGCTCTATCCATGTGCTATACAACATGGACTCTCTAGAATGTTTTTTTCATTTTTTTTTTTTTTTCAATTTTTTGAATCTACTTATTGCTATACGAAAGCAGTGAAGTCAGAATCACATTGAGGGATTTTAAATGCAGGGTCCACCATATTTAATTGGGTCCAAAGATCAAAGATGGACCAATTTTCTGGAGATATATTTATAGATCTTATAGTTGTAAGAATTAAACACAAAGATGGACCAAATTGAGAAAAAGATGCAAGTGTAAAAATCACTTTACCACTACAAAAGAGTGAAAAAAATATTAAGAGAGAGAGGGGAAAAGCCTCATCTTTCTCTGTACAAAAATGCCCAAATTAACTTTTGGGACTATTTGTGAAGAGGGCTGCTCTAAGTTTCTTTTTTTGTTACATTATAAAAAAAAATACTAGTACAACATTGTAATAAATAAGTTGTCCATTTGAAAGCAAGCTCTGATACCATGAAAGAACTCCATCTCATCTAAAAGTGCGAACTTATAGAAAGATGTGGTAAATATTATGACTATTGCTTGCATTTCCAATGACACGATACGCCAACGGAATGGTTTTTCTGCTTTGTTTCTGATTTCCAGATTGTGATGATATCTTGTGCAACATTAATGGCATCCATTGATGCACCAGAAAGTCCTCTTCTACTGAATCCTACTGCATATAACCCAGCTTTGCCTTTCCACCCATTTGGAAACGGAGATATTGGAATTCCGTCTCTTGAAAAGAACTCGTTCTCCTGGAAACACAAACGAAACTGTATAAGCTCGGTTCAACATAGTTATCAAACAAGTTCGCCGATTAAAAATATTGAATTACTTAAAAGGGCAAAAAAGGTAATTCAAGTGAGTAAATTTCCAAAGTGCATGTGCTCATTTATTTATCAAATTCAACCCTATTCTTGGAGAAATGAATTCATAGTCTGGAAAATCAAAACCCTATGCAACATTTCTCTGTTGCCAAAATATTAGTATAATTAATTTTTAAATGATTAAAAAAATTTGTAATTTCAACAACCTGACTATAGTGACTAGATTCAGAAAAGAGAATCTAGAGTGAACCCAACTTCCATAACTGTCACATGATCCACACACATACATAGATACAAAACACACACAAGATTATTATTATTATTATTATTAATAATATTAATACTATTAATTAACAACATTCTCACCTTTAGCCATGATGGAACATTGCTAGAGTATCCTGTTGCCAATATAACTGAATCAATTTCAAGAATTTCTCCATTAACAAACTCAACTCCTCCATGGTAAAATTTCTTGATTCCAGGCACGATTTTGATATCGCCAGATCGAATTTTCGACAGTGTTCCGATGTCAAGAACAGGAGTTTTCCCAACTCTGTTCTTGAGCTCCAAAGGCCCTACTGATGGCCTTTTAAGCCCATATTTCTCTATTCTTCCAAGAACCAACCTTGCTGCCATTAGAAGTATTTTATCCACAAGCCAAATCGGCATCCATTTCATCAACGAAACGCCTAGCTCGAACGTCGATTTCCCCAATATCTCCCTCGGTAACACATGAACCTAATAAAGTAACACATTTTTTAAATGAAAGTAACACATGAACCTAATAAAGTAACACCTTTTTTTAATGAAAGTACTAGTTAAAAAATGAGAGAAGAGAGAGTGACTCACAGTGCTTCTAACAACCATTGAAGGAATTGCACTATAGTGACAAAGATCAAGTGACACTTCCATTCCTGAATTGCCACATCCCACAACTAAAACACGCTTTTCTCGAAAATCCTCACCCGATTTATAATCACAAGCATGCAAAACAGAACCATCAAATTCTTGCAAGCCTTCAAATTCCGGCACAATTTTCTCTGCATTTTCGCCACTCGCGACTACGATCCACCTGCAAATGTACTCCACGCTCGATCCATCGCCACGAGCAACGGACTTAACGCGCCATAAACCACACGTTTCGTCGTACTTTGCAGACTGAACGGACTCGTTGAACCTCGGCTCAATCTCGAATTCCTTAGCATAAGATTCAAGATAGTCCACAAACTGATGCTTAGTTGGATATTGTGGGAAGTTTTCGGGAAAAGGGGCGTATGGAAGCTGGCAGAATTGCTTTGGGAGGTGAAGTTTGAGGCGGTCGTAGGTTCGATTCTGCCATAACGAAGCAATGCAGTTGGATCTTTCGAGGATGACGAAGGGGACGCCTTGTCGTTTCAGGCCAGCTCCGACTGCTAAGCCGGAGGGGCCTGCTCCGACAATGACGGGGCCGTTAACGAGGATGCAACGGCCCGAGAAGAGGCGTTCGGGCTCCATTAACATTGGAGGTTGAACACAAAGATGACAATGATCATTCATCAAGAATGTGGAATGTATGTATAGGAGGAATTTGGAAGTAGGAAGGAATGTGTGGAGGGGGATTAGAGAGTAGAGAGGTTTAAATAGGCAGCTTGTAGTTATGATTACAAGATGATGATTTGTGTGTCTCTTTCACATCTTTAAGATTATTATTTTAATTTGCAATAACAATATTGCAAAATTGCTTTCCTTATCCAACTCTGGGCCCACCCCAAAGTACAATTTTTTTAATCACTTTAAAGTGTTAAATATTTGAGTTGGTCACATGTATATAGTGTGCACCGTGGACACTAATGTGCATTTTGGAGACGGGTCAATTCAAATGTATTAGTCAAAGTGAAGTATATAATAAAGTAACTATTGCACAAGTGGCTACAATATAGTGTTATTTGTTGGAGGTCACAGGTTCAAAACAATATTTCAATAAGAAAGAAAAAATTACCCCTCTTCAATCGTGATGAACTCCGTAAAGAAGTTGATTGGTGAAAAAAAGAAACTAAATAATTTTGAGAGGAGGATACGAGCTGAAAATTTTGGGAGGAGAAGAAAGACAAAAATATTTAATTTTAAGGTTAAAAAAAAGTGTGTGCACCAAATTGATCTGATGTGTATGATGTATTTGAATCTTTCCCTAAATATTTTCGTTTTACAAATAAGTAAGTCATCGTGAATATAACTTGATGATAAAGTGTCAATCTTATGTAAAAAGTAGTCTAATGCTCGATTTTGCGGTAGACTATATATTTTTATATAACTAGAAGCTACGCATATATCCTTATTCACAATTATTTTTCGACTGGAAGGCTGAGAGTTTACTATGGAGACTTTGAACTATTTGGACATATAGTGTGTCCATCATTCATGTGAAATGACTAGAATTTTCGTGATTATGATAATTTGAAGTTAACTACTAACCAACATTTCAATAATAGTCAATAGACGCATTAAAAGAGTCACATGGTGACTAGGGAGCACCCCATATACATATATTGTAAACCATATGTGTGATTTTGACCGAATTTTGTTTTTTAAATTGTATTCGGTCTTCTATTACAATTGTTAGAATGTTGCTACTTGTATGTTGAAAGTATGTTCGATAGGATTCTTAAATTAACTAGTAGTGGTAACATCGAGTGTAGTAATTAAGGATGAAATACAATTTTAGAACAAATATTGATGTTGATGTAATTTGTATTTTAAATAGTTAAGTGTGATTTTTTTTGTTCTTGTAAAAAATTAGTGTTTTTACATGTAAAAAAAAAAAAAATCACATCAATGCACATTAAATATATTGTCGCATCATCATTATACTATACATGTAATTGTACATAAAAATTGTGTGAGGTCATTTCACGAATTTCATCACGTGAGACAACTTTACACTTGATCTTATTCGAACATTTTTTTTTTAATCACAATTTACAAATGCGTAAGTGTCAGCCACTTATTTTTTCTATTTATATTTTTTTTTATTTCAAATCAATCAATCAATAAAAAAAAATGTAATTGTTTACCACCTAACGCCCTAACATAGACAAAATCATTTTTGTCCTAATTTGACTTTTCTCCATTTTAGCTGCACATGTTTAATAGGCTAAATTTGTCCGATTTTGGACCGTTAAATAAGATTTTCGAAGGGAAACGAAAGAAAAGAAAAAAAAAACCTGTTTTATAAAGAATTATTAGTCTGATTATACTAGAATATTACTTTTCAGGTTATTGTTTTGATAAATTTAAAATAAATTGAAACTAAGCACTTGAAATCCATTATTCATTGGTTCCTTTTTCACAGTTTGAAGACTAGGCGTACGGCCAATCTGGTTACTCGACTCTTTCATACCCTCTCTAAAATGCTTATAAAATAAATTTATCCCCTTCAAACATTTAAATATATCTGTAAATTGTTTTTAATTTTATTGTGTATTATGTAAATAATTTTAATAAACCTGGCCTTCTGTAATTAATTAACTTGAAGTTATAGGTAATAAATTCCGGCCATTTACTTAAATTTACTCACTAATCATAATTTATTCATTAATTTTGTCATTTTATTGGCAAGTGGATCCTGTGTAAGAAAGAATTTTGCGTGATGCATGCTTCCTGATAGAAGTATTGTGAATTAGCTGGAGATTCACCGGCCAGTACCATTTCTTGTGCATTCTGTAAATAAATAGTTGACGTAGAATGGAAAACTAAATATATCAATTGTGAGTTACGTGAGTATTAAATGAATATATATGATGTTCAAAAAATATAGTATAATTTAATTGTGCTCCAAATGTCCCCATTGTTAATTAGTACGTAAGTCGTTTTTCCACATTCTACATTGCATGTTAAGTACTCAAGTTTGAAGGATGAATTTCCGCTTCAAGGATGTGACAATTGAACTTTGTTACAACCAACTAGTGTCGTTACACACTAACACCAGTCAATTGAGTGGTCTATGCTCGATCATAATGGCTTGACAAAATTATTTTTCAAGGAATCATAATTAAAAGAGTTAGTAAATTTAATTTTGACAATATACATCGAGTGATCGAGGTATTCTCTTTTGAATCCGTGATCGTAATTTATTAAATTAAATTGAAAACATGTGTTACGTACACTTAATTTAGATACGTTTTACACCCCCACACAAAAACTGACCATATTCAATTTAATCGAAGAATTATTGGATTAAAAATTAAGTATTTTTTATATTTATAATTTTAGCAAGGTATTTAAAATTAGTTACTAATTGGAGATTATTATTATTGTGGTTAAAGGAGGAATTTATTAGGATTTTAAATTGAGTAGTATAAATTTAAGAGCTAGGGGCAGCTGTCGTTCCCGTCCTTCCCCATGCCGTCCCTATCAACAGCATAAGAACCTGATTAATTAATTAACTAATTAAAAAATATAATTTACAATTCAATTTGACCCTTACACATTTCATCATTTTCATTTGTCTATTTCCTTTTTTTAATTAAAAGGACATACTGTACTTTTTTGTTTTTTTTTTTCTTGAACCAGAGTTCATGAGCTTCAATATTAGGTGGTTGTTTGTGCTCTCTAAACATTGCATTACTTAAGCACACTGCTCCCTCCGTCCCGAAATAAGTCTCACATGTATAGGTAAAGAAAATAGTTGACTTGCGTGTGTATGTGTGAATCAAAATAATGACATTCTATGTAATATTGAAGATATTATGAATGTAAAGTTTATAAATAATTTATATTTTAAACGTGTGCAAGTTATTGTGAAACGAAAGGAGTATATAGTTGAAGTCGATTCAAAAAATTCATTTTCCCGATTTTGGTTCATAATTGTTTTTACTTTTTTATATAAAATAAAAAATATTGCACGTACAATGTTAAACCTGAGTTATTCTCCAATAATTCTGACTTAAATTTGGGGGCCGTGGATTAGGATTTGATGGATATAAAATTAAATGCTTTATTTTAAAAATACTATATGTAGTACATGTTGAGGAGATATTAATTCAATGATCGAATTGAATTTCCAGAAATTGAAAATATAATCTGGCAAATTTAATTAATAAAAAAATTAAAAATATCGTCGCAGTCGAGGAGGACAGGGGAAATAGTGAGAAGTAATTAAGGCGGTGGCTGGCTGTGGGTTCACGTGAAGTGGGCGATGCGATGGCCACAACTCTACTCTCTACTAGACTGGGGTGGCAATAGCATGCACATTTCACTAATTTTCCATTGCTAAATAAACAAACTCTCGATCGACATATTACTATTTATCAAAATTTCGTTTAAAAAAATCATTCAAAATTCAAAGTAAACACCACCTTAGTCGACGGTGCACCGGTGACGGACCTAGTATGGGGACATGAGGTACAGTTGTACTCCCAATTCCATTTTTTTTTTTTTTAATATTATGTATAATTTTTCTTTTATAATAAATAGGTGAAAGATGATGAAAATTCAATACATTTATATTCTAAATTCATTTAAATGTTTTGAGCTTATTTTATACATAAAGTCTAGTATGCACTCGAGTGCATGTTGTGCATCCTAGTCCATGTTGCACTTTTCAGTTTTACTGACTTACACTTTTTGGTAAATGGTGTTACACTTTTCAATTATTATACTCAAAATATTATTATAAAGTTTAATAATTGAAAAGTGCAACACCATTTACCAAAAAGTGTAAGTCAGTAAAACTGAAAAGTGCAACATGGACTAGGGTGCACAACATGCACTCGAGTGCATACTAGACCAACCCTATTTTATACTCCTTTCGTCTCATTTTAATTTATTATTTACAAAAAAATGGACATTCATACATATATTTTATCATTAAACCGTCTAAACCCTTATTTTTCATATTTAAAAAAAAATCTAATGAAAATTACAATTATGTCATCATTAAGCCATCTAAAACCTTATTTTTCATATTTTATCGAAATACTTACAGTTCACACATTTATTTACATATATTATATATCTTTAAATTAAACGTTCATATATATATATATATCTTATTTGTATTGTACTCCGTATATATTTTACTTAGAAAATTTATGCACATTTATTTGTGTATGTCTTAATTACTTATTAATTTATAAATATCTTGTTTATATACACATTTATCATACCTCAGATTCATAATCCTGGGTCCGCCACTACGGTGCACCCCAAGTGACTTAATATTTATATGTTTGTTATATACTATATAGAGATGCGTGGAGATTGCAATGTTTGTTGATGTTTTAGTTATAGGTCCCCAGGCCACGTTTAAAGCCATAAAACAAAATTGTGCTTCTCAAGTGCCACCCACGCTCATGCACATTTTAATTTTAGCAGGACCAGTGTAGGTATGTATATACATACGGCCACATTAGTCAATACACAAACAATCATATATAATTGGGAGTAATATTTATAAATTAGGGAGATATTATTTTCAATATTCATTATATATGGAGTACTATAATTTAACACATCATGATATATATCAATTTTTTAATTTCATATTTAATTTAAGTAACGTCCACATATATTTAATTGTATATAAAGTTCATGAAATTTGTTTTTCATGTGAGACTTCAATGATTTAATTAACTACGTACTAGTAACATTTATTTAGAGAGACTAATTTAAATGAGTTCATTTAATTAAAATATATAGTTGTACATTTTAAATTGTGTAACTATCACTACAAAAAACGCGCGTTATAAGGACGGACAAATGCCGACGGATTACTGTTGTTTGAAAAGTCAACATGCTTGCCGACGGATTTCCGTTCTGTCAGCATTTACCGAGGGAACATGTTGACGGATCTTTTGAAATATTTATGCCGATGGATTATTCGTCGGCATCGAACCCGTTAATTTTGCACCGCCTCGTTTTCCAAAAAGATAACGGTTGGCATTAAAAGTGGGCGGTTACCGAGGGAAATGCCGACGAAATATCCGTCGGTTTTTTTTTTTTTTTTTATATATAAGGGCCTCAAATCACAGAATGCGTTTTAGAAAAAAAAAAAGGCGTGCGTGAGTGAGTCGATTCGGGGGGAAGACGAAGACGAGGACGAGGCTATTGAAGCAAATTTCTCCGATTACATTGATACAGTACGTTTTCTTAATTAGTTCTATTATTTAGTTTTAATACTTATATATGTTTATGCATGGATATATGTAAATATGAATAATTTAATGTTGATTTGCATGTTATTGATTTGGTTAGTTGTTAAAATATTATGATCATGTTAATTAGTACGTATGTTATTTAATTTGTTGATTAAGCTAGAATAATTTTGATTGAGTAGTTTTTTAAGGTTAATTAATTAATTGTTATATGCATGTATAGTTAATTACTAGTTTAATTTAATGGTGTAATTTTGATATATAATATTTTTAATGTAGGTAGTGCATGTTTCAATCAATTGTTTAAATTAGTTTAGATATAGTGGTTCGACCGTTGGATCACGTTGTAATTAGGAATACGCTATATTAGTAAAAATTTTAAATTAGGAATATGTTCATTAAATTTATAATTATTGACCCAATTAGAAAATTATTATTTTAATTAGTTTTAGGTTTGTTAATTTAGAAATATGTTCAATTTTTTATTATTGATTAAGTTAGGTAGAAAAATAATAATTAAATTAGGTTATTGTTGATTAAATTAGGAATATGTTGATTAATTAAATTAGGAATATGCTATATTAGTAAAAAAATTAAATTAGGAATGTGTTCATTTAATTGATAATTAGAAAACTCCAATTAGAAAACTATTATTTTAATTATGTTTAGATTTGTTAATTTAGGAATATGTTAATTTAGAAATATTTTTAATGTAGGTGATGCATGTTTCAATCAATTGTTTAAATTATTAGTTAATTAGATGGTTCGACGGTGGTATCACGTTGTAATTAGGTTATATATATATTGTTTTGATTTAAATTAGGAATATGTTGATTAAATTAGGAATTGATTAAATTAGGAATATGCTATATTAGTAAAATTTTTAAATTAGCAATATGTTCATTAAATTGATAATTAGTAAAATTATGTATTTTTTATTGATTGAAACAGATGAGTGAACAAGTACCGAATCAGGGTTCTGGTTCACGTAGGTCATTTTGGTCACGTTCAAGGAGGTCTCGGGGTAAATCAGTACCTGTGATGGCTCCTCCTCCTGTGGCAGTGTTGTCGCCGCCGACTACGATGTCGTCTAGTTCGTCAACAGCCGTAGGATCCTCTTCTCGTCAGCATCCCGTTCGAGACAAAAGGCAACCCGTTGAAATCATTTCAGGAGCGTAAGTCAATAATTCTAATGTATAACAGTATTCAATAACGATTAACTTTATTTATTTATTTATAATGTGTTAGTTTATAAATTTGTTAATAATTTTACAGGTTGTTGCCCGGTAATGAGGTGTCCAGGATCTGCACACAATCCTTTAAGAAGTGCAAGATTTCTAAGGGTGCTATCACTTGGTTGACGGTGCCGCAAACTAAAAAGGATGAATACTTCGAGGAGTTCCAGGTATATAATTACAATAATTAAAGTTTATTAAATAACTAATTATACATATTATTTGATAAATATGTTGAATATTTGTATAGAAAAAGGTCCGTTGGGATACGGCGATCTACTCGGACGACGCTATTTACGAGAAGTGGTACGGTGTTTGTTCTACTCGGTACACGAACATGATGTACGACTAGAGAATGGCCTGGCGTGATAGTGACGCGAATCGTGTTCTGGGGGAGGAGGATGGTGTTGACCTGTGGGAGTCGTTGGTTGAGAAGTGGATGGACCCGGCTTACCAAGAGAAGTGTGAGAAAGCTCGGGCCAACCGCAGAACCGACGTTGGAGGCGGGATGGCAGTGCATCGGGGGGGAGCTCGGTCCGTCCTCGAGCAATCACTTGCTATCGTAAGTTTTCATTAATTTTAAAAACTAAATAATTATAGTTAATTATTTTATATTAGTTATCTAAATTAATTTGTATATGTTTATTTGATACGTAATAGGAGCGGGAGACTGGATGTTCACACACCCACTTGGATCGGATGAGTCTTATTCATCCGTTTAATGCTGATACACTGACGTCCACCTACGGGCGCACTATTGACCTCCACGTAAGTTTAATTAAATTTATGTATTAATTAAATTATATATATAGATAATTAAATTAATTTTAATTTTTTAATTATGTAGTTGAGCGTCCGACAAAGGATTGAAGAGGCCGAACGCAAGCCGCGACGACTACTGCTGAATCCGGAAGCAGCGGTCCCCCTCCGGCTGTTGATGTGGACCAGGTTTACCTTTACGTTGCCCCGACCTCCAAGGGAAGGGTCCTTGGCCTTGGTGGGATGAGCAACGCCGTGAGGACACCAAGTGGTCGGTCGGCCCGGAGTGCATCGCAGGCGTCCGTATCCTCCACTGCCGTCCCGAATCCGAACGTCATGGCAACGTTCGAGAACTACTTCCGCCTCTGTAGTGCCAACGCGGGTCGGACGTTGGGAATGTCTGCTGAGCAGATCGAGGCCATCTATCAACAGACGATGGGGCAAGCCCCGCCAGATCCAGCTCCAGATCAAGCTCCAGATCAAGCTGTAGGTCAGGCCGACGATGACGACGTCAACTTGAGTACTGACGATGTGGTTGATCAGTTTTTTAACTATCGTGATCGAATATGGTGTGAGCTTTGTGTGTGCTATATATACAAAAAATTGAATTAATTAAAAAAAAAAAAAACCGTCAAATGCCGACGAAATATATTTTCCGTCGGAATTCACAATTTGATAAATACCGACGGATAATCCGTCGGTATTTATTTATGCCGACAGAATATTGGGCGGGTGAAATGCCGACGGAATTAACTTTCCGTCGGAATTCACCATTTGATAAATGCCGACGGATTATCCGTCAGCATTTATCTTTGCCGACGGAAATTTGGGCGGGTGAAATGCCGACGGAAAGATAAGTCCGTCGGCATTTCCGTCGGGAAATGTTACCCCAAAACTTTCTACTGTCTAATTTTTTCCCACTTCACTTTCGTATTGCAAATTTACACCAAAACTTTATACTGCGAAATTTTTTATGCTCATGCTCGGGTATTCAGAAACATCAAATTACGATTACGGTACATTTTCTACCATTTTTAATTTACTTTATACATAAAATTCAATATAATGTAATTACATGTTTTATATATATCATAAGTTTTGTTTGAATTTATTATAAGTTTAGTTTAGTAATGTGTTGCTCCACTTAAATGTTTAGCAGATGGATTTGCCTGACCGTCGTTGGATGTACTGTACTCCTAGAATGATTAGAGGAAATGTGAATGTGGAATTTTATAATGAACTCGTGTTATTTGTTGAATTTGCAAAAAGCCATCCACATTACATGAGTGGAAATTGCATTAGGTGTCCGTGTAATGCTAAGAAATGTCAGAATAAGCAATATAAAGAGATTGATGAGGTCCTAGTACATATTGTGAAGAATGGTTTCGTTGATAATTATTATAATTGGACTAGTCATGGCGAAACACGTTGGCCTTATAGATTTGATGAAGTGTTTTACTATTACACTGTTGGAATCTATTAACAAGAAGCAAATTTCGATCATGTTGGCACTAGTAACGAGGTAGAACAACGGTTTGGGGATGAAGAACAACAGTTTGGGGACGAAGAACAACAGTTTGGGGACGAAGAACAACAATTTGGGGACGAAGAATCGAATATGTATCAAACAATGATCAGGGAAGCTGGTTTTTCAAACATGGAAGAGGAGCCGACGAATGAGGCATTTCGGTTTTATGAGATGCTCAAATTAGTCGAAGAAGATTTATATCCGGGTTGTGAATCTCACTCACAGTTGTCATTTAATGCACGACTCATGAACATTAAGACCGAGAACAAGCTTTCTAACAGGGCATATGAGCAAGTGACACAGTTATGCAGTGAAATTTGTCCTCAAAATAATAAGGTGCCTACGACGTTTCATCAAAGCAAACAAATGTTGAAGAATGTTGGTTTGCCGGTTGAGAAGATTGATTGTTGTGTGAAGGGTTGCATGTTATATTGGGGTGACGAAGATAGCAGTCTGAAGATGTGTAGATTGTGTGGCCATCCCCGGTACAAAGAGGCACGTCGAAAGGGACCTGGTGGTCAATCGAAGAAGACAAAGAAGAAAGTGCCATATAAGAAGATGTACTACCTTCCTATCATTCCTCGTTTGATGAGATTATATCAATCAAGTGCCACTGCACAACACATGACGTGGCATGCTACAGATTCCTCTTCGGCTGAGTCGAGGGAGATGCGACATCCGACAGACTCAGAGGCCTGGAAACATCTTGACAACGTGTTTCCAGATTTTGCTTGTGAACCGAGTAATGTGAGATTAGGTTTGTGTACTGATGGTTTTGCACCCTTTGGGATGCATGTGAAGCAGTATTCTTTGTGGCCGGTGATACTGACTCCGTATAATCTTCCTCCGTGGATGTGCATGAAACCTCAAACAATGTTTCTGACTGTATTGGTGCCTGGACCAACGAATCCAAAGGACAAACTGGATGTTTATCTCCAACCTCTTATAAAAGACTTGATCTTCTTATGGGAGAATGGAGTCCAAACGTACGATGTTTTTAGAAAGCTTTCAGTCTCCCGGTGAGTAGAATAGTTTCATGGTTCGATAATCACCGTAGGTTCTTACCTCAAGGTCACCCGTTTCGAAGAAATAAGAAGAACTTCGTAAAGAACAGAGCAGTCACAAACAATCGACCTCCACTTCGAGATGGTATTTTATACATTTATTTAATGAGTATTAAACGTATATTTATCTATTGCTTTTAGTGTCACTTATAATTTACTCTCCGTACAAGACGTAGGTTGTTATATGAGATTGAGTGGACGGGGTTGAAAAAAAGTACTGAGGAAAATGCAGCGGAACACAACAGAGGAATTGAGGGTGGTTGGAACAAAAAGAGTATTTTTTGGGACTTACCATACTGGAGTTCACTATTGATACGACACAATTTGGATGTGATGCACATTGAAAAGAATGTGTTTGACAATGTGTTCCACACAATCATGAACACGGAAGGCAAGACGAAAGACACTCCAAAGTCTCGGGAGGATTTGGACACTCTCTGTCGCCGTCCAGAGTTGAAAAAGGATGAGCGTACAGGTAAATTTCCAAAGGCTAGCTACACACTGGATAAGCCACAAAACAAAGATTGTGTAGGTGGATAAAGGAGTTGAACTTTCCGGACGGCTACGTGTCGAACTTGAGTCGATGCGTAGACACAACAACGGGTAAGGTTACAAGGATGAAGAGTCATGATTGTCATGTATTTATGCAACGCTTGATACCGATTGCGTTCCGAGAACTTCTTCCTCACAATGTGTGGAGGGCTATCACTGAATTAAGTCTCTTTTTTAGAGATTTAACGGCTACAACGATCAAGATCGATGATATGATTCGTTTAGATAAAGACATTCCAGTGATTTGGTGTAAGTTGGAACAAATTTTTCCACCTAGCTTCTTTAACTCGATGGAACACTTACCCGTTCACTTAGCGTATGAAGCGAGAATTTGTGGTCCGGTGCAATACAGGTGGATGTACCCATTTGAAAGGTAAAATCTTACTTATTTTATTTCATTACAATTACACATGCATTCTTATAAGTTTTATATATATATATATATATATATATATATATATGTGTGTGTGTGTGTGTATATCAGGTATCTCCACAACTTGAAATGCAATGCTAAACAAAAGGCAAACGTTGAAGCATCGATTGTGAATGCATATTTGAATGAAGAGGTTGGCATGTTTTGTTCTTATTACTTTGAAGATCACGTCAACACAAAGTTAAGAAGTGCTCCACGTAACTTCGGTGGTACATCCGCTGACGATATCAGTGAAGAGGTCGATGGAATGCTCTCCATATTCAAGTCTAAGGGACGACCAATAGGAAAACCCACTGAACGATATTGGGAGACGAACTCGGAGGCGGAAATAGCACAAACGTATGTGTTATTGAATTGTGATGAAGTTCAGCCATACATTGAGTAAGTATTTCATATATAAATCGTCTATTTAAATACCACTTCATTTATGTCATTTAATATTAACCAAGTTTTTGAATGTTGTGAATTAGGATGTACACTCAAGAACTACGACGAGTAGAACCAAACATCTCAGATGCATATATAGATGCTCGTATTCAACGTGAATTTTCCCGATGGTTCGAACGTTATGTGAGTACCATTTAATTATGTTTTACGTAAATAAATTAATATTTATTTTAATTAATTTTAAATTGAGCCGTATAGGGACGGGATAACGCTCTTGACAGTCGATTCTTACGAGATCTCAGCAAGGGACCACTACGTCGTGTAAAGACTTACAACTGTTATATTGTGAAGGGCTACAGATTTCATACGTCTGGGTATGCATCGACAAAGGCAACTACCAACAGTGGCGTCTGCGTTAACAGTGCGAATTACAATGCAGATGCAAGTGATTACTTTGGGGTGTTACGGGAAGTCGTCGAAGTAGAATATCCAGGATATCCAACAAAGATTGTAGTGTTGTTCAAGTGTCATTGGTTTGATTCAGGCCATCTAGGAACAAGAATTCACCCGGAGTACAAGCTCGTTGATGTTAGTTCGAAAAGGACGTATGTTGGGGATGATCCATTTGTATTTGCCCATCAAGTATCTCAAGTATACTACTGCACATATCCGGGAGCTCCACGTGGTTATGAATGACACGCTGTTTGCAAAGTAAAGGCAAGGTCAATGGTAGAAGTCCCTAAAAAGGACAAAAATACTGAAGATGAATCTCCATTTCAAACAGAACAAATAGAGACTCCAACTGAAGTCTTTACGGGAGATTTCAATCTTTATGTACCCTTGACGGCTGTAAATCCCCAATTAATCGAAATTGAAGGTGAAGAGGAGGGGGATGAAGAAGAGGATGAAGAAGAGAATGAAGATGAGGATGAAGAGGAGAATGAAGAAGATGAGGATGAGGAGGAAGATGATGAGGAAGATGATGAGGAGGATGAGGATAAGGATGAAGAGGAGGATGAAGACGATGAAGATGAAAATTAATTCAATTAATGTAATGTATTTATTTTTATTTTATAAAAGTTAATTAATTATTTATCATTTAGATACAAATTATAAAAATTAAATTTACTATAAATATAAGCCACAACCAATATATTTATTAATATATGTGGAAGAAATGAATTTCGTGATTTTTTTAAAAAAATATTTTGGTAATTTAGTAGGTCTACTAGAAAAAATTGAATTAACAAAAAAAAAAAAAAATGCCGACGGAAATTCCGTCGGTAAATGGGGCGGGCAATATGCCGACGGAATTAACTTTCCATCGGAATTCACAATTTGTAATTTGATAAATACAGACGGAATATCTGTCGGTATTTATATATGCCGCCGTCGGATTTCCCAATTTGATAAATACCGACGGAATATCCATCGGTATTTATATATGCTGACGGAATATTAGGGCTTATATAAAACCTCAACCTAGGGTTTCTTTCACTTCTTCCTTCCGTTCCTTCATCATCTTCTCATTCCTCATTACCACCATGGCCGCCGAGACGGAGCTTCGAAGTAGCCTGCCCCCATCGCCTTGAACGTTGGCGGCGAACCTTCGGCTCAGATTTGTGGAGGTGAGAGGATGGCCGGAACCTCCGGCTCAGATTTGTTTTTCCATTTTTTCTCTTTCTTTTTCTTGATTCATTCTTTTTAATTTTTTGGTTGTTTCCTTGAAGGAGACGAAGTCGCCGCCCTTCGTCGGAGACTGGAAGAAGACGAAGCCACCGTCGCGATCCCCTTGATGAAGATGGTGCCGTTCGCCATGGCCGACGAAAGAGCCGAAAGGCGCACTTCACGGCGCCGTCGATCCTCTCTCGGGTGACCTCCGATTCAAGTACAACGCCCGTTCCATGCCTTTATGCAAACTATTGATTAGTAGGTTGGTTAATTTGTTGAAGATTGAGTGAGGGAAACTATGTTATATGTCTTACTTTTGATGGATATTTCGTGTTATTTCACTTTCGATAAATTTACAATATCACTTTTTCGTAGATATCACTTTTTCGTAGATTTAGCATTACTGGTTTTTGTTTCATTAAATTCAACTCAATTGCACTAGTAGTGTTTTTTTTTTTTTCCCCAGAATTTGTTTGCATTTGAGACAAAGCATTTTTGTGCTTGAGCTGCTGTGTTGCCCCATTAAATTTCCCATTTGATTTTCTTTTTGAACGTGATTCAATCCATAAACCTGTTCATTGCTGTTTTGTTTAATTCAGGAAATTTATTTAAAATTCAGGGCATCCCTTCCTTTTAAAATTTCATTGCTGTTTTTTTTTATGAATTAAATTTCATTGTCGGGGCCTCCCCGGTCCAACCCATATTTTTTTTATTACTATTTTGTTTTAGTGACGGATGTTCCGTCGGTAAAAGCCGACGGATATTCCGTCGGTATTCCGTCACTCTATGAATTTGCGAAATTAATTTATTCAAAATTAATTCAGTCGGGATTCCGTCGGTAATACCGACGAAAGTTCTGACGGGAAATCCGACGGCAGTGCCGACGGAAATGGTGACCGATTATCCGACGGCATTGCCGACGGAATTATTCTAATTATTTCTTTTATAATTATTTTAATTTCTTTTTATAATTATTTTAATTAATTATTTCCGACGGAATTACCGACGGAATGTTGACCCGGTTTGTTATACGGGTTGTCCGGATTACCGACGGACATTCCGTCGAAAAACATGACTGAAATTTTTAGTTAGTATTTCCGTCGGTATTACCGATGGAGCTCAAAAATCCTTCGGCAAAAAATGCCGACGCCAACAAAGGAGATGGATCACTTTCCGTCGGTAATTCCGTCGGTAAGTTCGGCGGCCGACGGAAATTCCGTCGGTAAATCCGTCTCTAAAACGCGCTTTTTTTGTAGTGTATGATAGTTGTATTACATTTTAAATTAAAATTTATCAATTTCTTTTATTTTTATATTGTAGTTCGTTGATAACCCATCCAAATCGTTGATGGCATAGGTGTTGACTATTGTATACCATATACAATATTGTTACGCAACAAATAATATACAATGGGAAAATTTCAAAATAAGTCCATAATTTAGGTGGATTACATTTTAAATTCTTTAAGTTTCCACATTTTTAAAATACATTTTAATATTATGTTCAATTTACATCTTTTTTGTCCAATTTATGTCATGTAACTTAAGTCGTTTTCATTTTAAATTTTTTAAGTTTTCACTTTTTCAAAATACGTCCTAAGATGTCCGGTCACTAAATTTGTCGGAAGCCCCAATTTTAAATACACATTCGAGCCACGCGTGACAGACTTCGTAAATTTTTTTAATTTTCGATAAAAATGATGTAAATTGGACACCTTAGAACGTATTTTGAAAAAAGTGAAAATTTAAAGGATATAAAATGAAATTGACGTAAATTGAATAAAAAGAATGTAAATTGAACACCTTAAAAAATAGTTTTAAAAAGTGAAAACTTAAAGATTTAAAATGAAATCGAACTCAGTTAGGAGATGTATTTTGAAATTTTACCCACAATAATGCAGAGGATTTACATGTATAGTGATTTTGATATATTTTTAAATTTCTATTAACTTTGAACAAAATTTGAGTGTACAATGTTTGTGTAAAACTATTGATATATATATTGTGAGTTGGAATTATTGGGCTGGTCAAAGACTTTGGAATCTTTTAAGTATTTTAATTGAAGTGAGGCAATGATTAGTATAGGGTCCACCAAACTTCTTTTAGTTAATCAAGTTAACAAATGCTTATTAAAAAACCTTGGTCTGACAATAAAAATATAAGTTTCGTTTTGTATGTTTGTGCTGTATATATATACTTCATTAATTAGCTTACTTACTTTTATTGTATTAAATTAATACACTTTTAAAATTATTTTCTATATATTTTATTCAACATTTAAATACATTTTATTTTTGTAGAATATTGATTTAGAAAACATAATTAGATGAATTTTCTAATAACATGATATGAGAGATTTAAACATATTTAAATATTTTGTTGTAGGTAAATATTAGTAGCATATTTTTATACATTTGCAATTGTGGATGCTTTATCAACAATACAATTTTGATATATATAGCACTACAAAAAAACATGTGAAATAACGAGGGCTTTAAATAAGGGGCTTAAAAACCCTTGCTATAACAACAATTTTTTTTGCCAATGATATTCAATTTTTAATTTTAACGAGGGCTAACAACGTGAAAATTAATTAACAAGGTATTTTCTAGATCTTCGTTATTAACGTGGACAAACGAACCTTAGAAAAAATTACGTACATGGTCACTAGTTTAACAAAGGTTAATGAGACCCTTGCAGACGCTGAAGACTTGATGTAGTACGAGTGGAGTTGCAATTTTAAAAAACGCGTTTTACTGTTTTTCGGGTGTTAATTTTGCAATTTTCAATTGCTTTGGAGTCATTTTGTAATTTTCTAATTCCGTACACTAGGATTTGGGTTTTATTTTCGTTTTCCAAACATTGTTGAGGAGTTTTTGAAGATTGGAATATTATTGAAGAATTCTTCGTTTTTATCAAGATTCGGGTATAATTAATTATGTGAATCAACGATTCTTGTTTGTTCGTTCTTTTGATCACGCATGCTGCATCAAGACTTTTCTTCCTCACAAAGGTCCAAACGACACCATTTAAGTTTTACTGTTCAAAACTTAATTCGGGCTCGTAAAGGCTCTTTTCAAAACAGGTGTGTCTCTCCCCTTTCATTCTATCTCTGGCAAAAGAGAAAAACATCCAAAAATACGTACATAAAAAGTCGTCGTAAATTGGGAAAAATGCAATTTTGGTCCCAGGAGAATGACTGCTCACGAAAATGGTCTCATTTTAAGCAAAAATGGTCCCACGTAATTTTCCCGTCTAAGATTAACGGAATTGGCAGTGTGCAATACACGCGCCGTTAATATTTTTGAAACAAAAACACGCAACTCCTCATTTTCGATCAAATATCCAAAAGCAACCAAAATCTAAAAAAAGAAACCCTTGAAATCTCGCAAAGAACAATCCCAAATCCAATGCTACTCACTGAAATCATCAATCAAAGCACCCTGTAAGAACCATCCCCAAATCGTGATACCCTAAAATCACACCCCAAATCGCGATACGCTGAAATCCCACCCCAAATCCCAAAACCCTAAATCGCGCCCCAAATCACAAAACCTTGAAAACGCACCCCAATCGCACACAAAATCAAAAAATCCTGAAGTCGCCACCCCAAATCGCACGCTAAGTTCTGCTGAAATCGAAAAACTTTGAAATGGCACTCATCAAAATTGAAGATACTGAAATCGCACGCCGCTGAAATCACACCCACTGAAGATGCTGCGACAAGGCAAGGTTGGAGAACATCCCCCAAGATGTAAGTTCATCTGAAAATCTTAGGTTTTTAATTCCCCAAATTTCTGTAAAATAAGGGGTTTTCTTTATGCCCTGTTTTCTTATTTTTGTTGAGGCTCTTTTTCTTTATTCCCCAAATTTCTGTAAAATTACGGATTTTCTTGAGGCTCTGTTTTCGTACAAGTTCTGCAAGTTACACAAATTTATTTTGATCGTTTGGTGATTCCATTTGATGATTTTGTGTTTATTACAATTTTTCTTGTGTATTTTTAAGATTTAGTGGTTCTGAGACAAAAAAACAAAAAAATTATGCTTACTGTGAGTTTGTAATCTGTTTTAATGGATGGTGTGAATGTGACATTTATTATCTATATATGTATATAATTAATTAATTAATTTTGATATAAACGATTATGCCAGATTCTGTATGAAGCTAAAATCATTTTAAACAAAAATTACTACTGTACAAGATATGATTTAATTAATTTATGTGAATATGTATAAAAAGAAAAAGGGACATGTCATGTGTGTATGGGTGCGAATTCACTAAACCAAGAAGGTGTACTTTATTTGGTTGAGGATCATGGGTGCAAATATATACATTCTTGTGGTATTTGTTCTATTGATTATTTCTCTGTTTTTAGTCCACATTTCTGATTTTCTTGTTTTTAGAAGTTTGGTGTCATTTCAAAAGTCAATTCTTTGTGTTTCTTGATTTTCTTTCTTTCTTTTCCCTTATAATTTTGTTTGTTATAATTACAATGTGTAATATGCAGAAAAAATGTGGTCTTTGTTGGAATTTTTAATCGGAAATTTCCCCCGTTTCACTACTTACTTTTTTTTTTTGGCTTGGTTGGAAAACAGAAACAGAGTAAACTACTTACTTATTTTGGCTTTGTTTAAAATTGAAATCTCTTTGCATTACAGAGTAAAGAATATACTTTTAGAAGTTGATTTTACTATAAAGTTATAATCATTTAATTAAAAATATATGTATGCAGGTGGAAAAGAGGTGTGGTACACGATTCATATTCATCACGGAGGAAAAAAATCTTGGGAAGAGAAAAATGAAAACCTTGCATATGAAGGAGGTGAAGTAAGTTCTTTTGATTATGTGAACATACTTGGAATTTCTGTAGAACAAATTGATGGATTAGTTGCACAATTAGGGTTAAATGGTCCTAATAAGTATTATAGGCTTGATTCATGCAACGTATTAACACAAATTATGCATGGAAAAGATTTATATTTAAGTCTTGATTTTAAGTCATTTGAGGTTCATATATATGTTGAAAGTGGGGATAGGCAGTCTATGGTGGTTGATAAGGGAAAGGGGAAGGGCATTCTTAAGGCTACAAATAATGATGATAAGGGAAAGGGAAAGGGGAAGGTTATGGAGTTCATAGTTGATGTAGAAGAAAATGATTTTATTTATGGTGGAGGGGGGTTAGATGAGGGTAATAACAGTGAGGGGTATGTAGATTCTGATGATAGTGAGTTTGTAATGAGTGATGGTGGTGGATATAGCGACATGGATGATGTATTGTTTGAGGAAGCAATTGATAAGGAGGCTGAGTGGTGTGGTATAGTTCAGGAAGATGAAGACAACAATGAGCAATCTGATGAGTATACTAGTGTAGAGGTAGAGGGTAGTGAAGATGAGGATTTCAGTAGTGATTTGGGTTCTGACGATGAAAATTGTGTAAGTGGATTGCATAATTCATTTACAAGCTCTACTGTGTTTAACCCCGAGTTCTGGATTGGACAAAAATTTAGTAGTAAACAGCTGTTTAAAGATGCAATTAGGTCTCATGGGGTTGTTGAGAAAAGAAATGTGAAGATAACAAAAAATGATAAGAGGAGAATTTATGCTCGATGTCTTGATTGTGAGTGGTTTATAAATGCATTAAAAGTACCCGATGAAGACACATACCAGATTAGGAAGATAAATAATTATCATACATGTGCTGTGTCATTCCATGTTCAAATTTTGAACTCAACTTGGCTTTCAAAGAGATATGTGGAGGATATTAGGGCAGATCCTAAGAAGGATACAGATGGGTTTCGAAATACAATTGCAAGAGAAACCAGGGTGCATGTCTCTAGACACCAGGCTTATAGAGCCAAGGTTAAGGCTAAGAAGCTAATTGAAGGTAGTAGTGAGGAGCAATATAATCTGATTTGGGACTATGCAAATGCTCTTAGGTTGAGGAATCCAGGGTCAACAATTAAAATCAGTGTTGATGAGGGGGCTGGTGGCAGAAATAAATTCAGTAAGTTTTATGTGTGCTTCCAAGCACTGAAAGCTGGTTTTCTTTCCGGGTGTAGACCTTTCATAGGTGTAGATGGGACTTTTCTTAAGGGTCCACATGGTGGGGTGCTATTAACGGCTGTTTCTATAGATCCTAACAATCAAATATATCCCATAGCATATGCTGTAGTGACTACTGAAAACACAGAGACTTGGACTTGGTTTCTTGGTTTGTTGAAGGAAGACCTAAATATTGTGAGGGATGATCTTTACACCTTTATGTCTGATCGACAAAAAGGTCTGTTGGCTGCATTTGAAGCTGTTTTGCCAGGTTGTGAAAACAGGTTTTGTGTAAAACATTTGCATGGAAACATGAAACGAGCTGGGTTTAGAGGTACTACACTAAAAAATGCATTGTGGACAGCTGCTAGATCTACCACAGTACCCGCGTTTGATCATGCAATGAGGGCAATAGGTGAGCTTGATAAAAAATGTTTAGCTTGGTTACAAGAAAGACCCTCTTCTCAGTGGTCCAAATCACACTTCCCTACATTTCCCAAATGTGACTTGTTGCTAAACAACATTTGTGAGTCATGGAATAGTGTACTTGTAGAAGCTAGGCAAAAACCAATCATCACCATGTTGGAGTGGATACGAATGAGTCTTATGAAGAGCTTGCAAGAGAAAAGAGATAAGTGTGAGAGGTTGTGGGAAGGTAAGTTGATTTGCCCATCAATTAGAGAGAAATTGAATAGGAGGATGGCAAAAGCAAGTGAATGCATCCCATTCAAGTCAACTTCTTTGCTGTATGGGATAGAAAGCTTTGACGGTGGAAGATATTCAGTTGATCTAGGGGCTAAGACTTGCTCATGTAGGCTGTGGGATTTGACCGGGGTCCCATGTAGGCATGGAATGAGAGCAATTGGAGCTGAGAAGTTGAATCCAGAAGAGTTTGTTCATCAATGCTACTCGATTCAGACATACAATTCAGTTTATTCCTCAGCTTTACAACCAATGGTTGGTGTTGACATGTGGGAGAAGACAGGATACATACCTCCCCTTCCTCCAAACTTTAGGAAAAAAAGAGGAAGGCCATCAAAAGCAAGAAGAAGGGGGGCAGATGAAGAACCATCTGCTGGAAGAAAGAAGAAAAAAACAAAAGAGTTGTTGCCTATGATGAGGAAGAAAGTGAAATGTGGCTGGTGTAATAGGCTAGGACACAATGAAAGGACATGTGAGTGGAAAAAGTTTGCTGAACAGTTTCCAAATGTAAGTATTTTACTCAGATTTTTTTGCTTAATTTTTTTTACTCAAATTTTTACTATTTTTTTCTTTCTAAAATATGTAATTAATGACAGGATGATAGCTTCATGGAGGAGATGCCACAAACTGATGGCATTCCACCTCAAACTCAAGAATTACAAGTAAGTTAATTTAAGTTAATTTTTCTTATATTCTGATTTTTATATTATTTTATTGTATTTCTAATAATATTTATATTATTTTTAGGGAATTCCACCAATGGTGGAGATGACACAAACTGATAGCATTCAACCTTCGACTCAAGAATCACAAGTCAGTAAATTTAAGTTAATTTTTCTTATATGTTGTATTTATATTAATTATTTTATTGTATTCTGATATTTTAATTAATTTTAGGAAATTCCACCAATGGACGAGATGACACAAACTGATGGCATTCCACCATTGACTCAAGAATCACAAGTTGATATGAGTGAAATTGCAGTGAGTATTCTCTGATGAATGTATTAATTCTGAAATTTTTGTCAGTGATTTTGCACGCATGGACTTATTCTGAAATTTCTGAAATTGTGAGATTTTTTTAGTTAAATTGCAGTAGTTTTGTATGCATGCACCTATTCTGAAATTTTGAGATTTTTTAGTTAAATTGCAGTAGTTTTGTATGCATGCACCTATTCTGAAATTCTGAAAATTATGAAATTGTGGAGTAAATTGTTTCCAAAATTATGGATTAGGTTGTGAAGTAAATTGTAGTGGTTTTGTATGCATTCACTTATTCTGAATTTCTGAATTTTTTGGTTAAATTGTAGTGATTATGTATGTGCACTTATTCTGAAATTTCTGAGATTTGGATATAGGCTGTGAAGTAAATTATTTGAGATTTTTTGTTTAAATTCCAGGTGCCTATGAGTTCCCATTTTATAGCAACAAATGAGTCAATTCCTTTCAAACCTCCTAGACAAGTAGTTTCAAGGGTTAATATTAGAGCACCGGCTCCCATGACTCTACACCCTAATGAGAACTCAATTATGCAAAGAGGAAGTATAATGGCAACTCCATCATCACTTGTTGTTCCGTTGTTGAAAGTTGGGGGCCAGAAGTATGTGACCATGACAAACTTGCAAGCATCAATGGTTCAATCTTCCAAGAAGAAGAAGGGTGGCAAAAAGAAGTAAAGTATGCAACTTCTTTGTCTTTTGTTTTGGAAACTTGAACTTCGGTTTTATTTTGTGTTAGACAGAAAACAATGGCGCATCTAGTTTGTGGTTAGATGATTGACTCTATCTTAGATGAAGTTATTTTTGCTAGTTTGTTTGAAACAAATTAAAACAATATTTTTTGATGATGCTATGAACTTGTTAGCCTTTTGGAATTATGTAATGAAAACAGGACATTTGACATTAAACAGAACATTCCGCACCCACGTCTAACGTTCGATCGAATGTTAGATGTCGAAGAAGATGAAGGCATGTGAGTAATTTATTTATTTTTGTTACAAAAGTACAAAACTGATTTTTTTTTTAGTATTGGAGCCATTTTACCTCCAATAAATATGCAGGTCATTTCCCTCCAAAAAAATTCAATGCCAAGGCATTTTCCCTCTTATTTTTCTTTGGGACCATTTTTGCATTTTTATCACTTAACAGAAACTGTTAAGTATTTAACAGTTGGGACCTTTTTTGCAAAAAATGGGACTAAAAAAGAACGTGGGACCAAAATTGCATTCGAAACATTCTCTTGGGACCAAAATTGCATTTTACCCTCGTAAATTCGATGGTAAGCTTTTTTCTCTCTCCCTCTCATTTTTTTCTATTAAAAATTTACTAATTGTATACAAGAATTTAAGTGTACCAAAATAATGCATTGGAAGTGTTGGATAAATAAACATGTTAGGGATTGGCAACACGAGGAGGATTTGACCACAAAATTAGGTGCACTCCCCATCACATTAACTGCAATTCCTCGAATAATTTCATATTATTATTATTATTTTATATATATACAAATAGTCAGTCAGTCTTAGTTCATGCATAACCAAACTACCCATCTCATTAATAGAACCTGATCATCGAAAATTGTGACAAATTATTGTCCATCGATTTATTAATCACTATAATACGCTTGTACTGCCATTTATTTGGAATTTATAATATCAATTAAATAAGCTAGTACCATTTTTTTCCTTATTAAATTAGTACTATCCCCTTTATTAATTAGATCATGCGCAAAAATGGTTGTGTTGCACATTCAGTCTTCGACATTGACTTTTTTTCCCCTGTATTATTATGAAATTTCTCAAAAATATCTAAAGTATATGAAGCCATAATATCTAATATTTTAAATGATGGAGTATGATTTATATAAGACAATCTTATGTATGAAACTTCGTTCAACTTTAATATTATGGTTATACTATTATCTTTTAGGGCATTAGGGCATGTTTGGTTTAATTGATTAAACAGGATAGATTGTTTTATCCCAATTATTCCTATGTTTGGTTTATAGGAATTAAATCCGTGATTAAAATAGGCCCGGAATTATTATCCTTCCTAATCATTTATTTGAGTGTTTATTAGTCCCAAAGAGAAGGTGGGATAATTTAATCCATCAATCCAAACACAAATCTCAATTCAAAAAATAATGCAATCCCATCTAATCCTATCCTACCTTATCTACCCCAACCTGTAAACCAAACATGACCTTAAAATATGATTCAGCTGAAACTTTATAAGTTCATGGGTGATAATATAAGTAAATGACACTTTTTCAATTTCAATACATACATACATAGCATAATTGTCATTCCTTGGAATGCAAGGGATAAATCAAAGCTATGGATCCAATTGCATGCCTTAGATAATGATACAAAATATACATTGTGCGTAATCAGTGACGGATCCGAGCTGGAGAGGGGCCCAAATTTCGATTTGATCTTATTTTTTTTTTGTCTAAATTCTTATTTAAAAAATATTTTCGCTATTTACTTGATCCTTTTTTTTTTTTTTTTGTCTAAGTTCTTATTTTTAAAAAGTATTTTAGCTATTTATTCTACGTTTTCCTAAATTACACATATGCAAATGCCTACCATTTATCTTTTAATACTTTTTTCATCCCATTCTTAATAATTGAAGAGAGTTGAAGTATTTCACATTACCTTTTATTTTTTTCTCCATCTTTCATGATAATAAAAGGTAAATTTGTAAAAAATTAGTATATTCTTTAATTATATACAAAACAACAAAAATAACATACATTATGTATGTGACGGAACAAGTAATAATTGCACCACTAATATTTTAATAATACATTTAAAATTTATTGTATAATTATTAAATATACATAAAATTAAAAGATTAAAAAAATCCGTCTCTGTGCTTAACGATGACATTCGAAAAAAGAGTGTATGGGAACCCGAATTCACACAACTATTACTCTAGCTATTTCTAATCTATATATCTAGCTAAATATTTATCTTATATATATAATGTTGTTTGTCAACATTATAGTTTCTTGGGACAAGTCAATGTTAATTAATATTTCAAACTTAGTTTTGAAGCAAGCAATCTCCATAGATCGTTTCATGTTCCACAAAACTGCAGTTTCTAAGATTTTGAGCCAAATTTCTGTCTTCATCCAAAGAATCAACCGCCGTTGTTTCATTCATATATATAAATATAATAATCAACCCTAATTAATTTAAATCCCCCCAAAACAAGGTTCAGATCTTATGATGGCACTGATTATATATATTTTATAGGAGTATTTTTTTTATTGCAATTAAGTCCATAACTGTAGGCTGTAGCAACTGAAAAGTTTTGAAATTACCTAAAACGGGTAAAATGCAAGTTTGGTCCCAAGAGAATTATTCAAAAGCAATTTTAGTCCCACGTTCTTTTTTGGTCCCATTTTTTGCAAAAATGGTCCCAACCAACGGTTTCCGTTAAGTGATATAATATGAAAACTATTTTTTTATTTTTTTAATAGAATCTGAAATTCTTTTTATAAAAAAAAAATCTGAATATAATTTAAAAATACCAAAAATCAAATAATGTAAATTATATTGAAAATATCTGAATATAATTTAATTAAAAAAAATATATTAAAACTGAAATGTATATAAAAATACAAATTCAAAAGTAAATTCTGAAAATAATTTGTAGATAAAAAAAAATTGAAATTTAAAATATACAATTTGTATTTAAATATAATATAAAAATTCAAATTAATCTTTAACCCCATAAAATTTGGATATAATTTGATATACAAAAAAAAATTAAAATTTCAGAAACCAAATTTAATTTATTTTACAATCTGAAAATTAAAAAATAATATAGAATTGGAATATAATTTAAAAATACTAAAAAAGTAGTACTCCATTTTTAAAAAAAAAAAGAATCTAATGTAAATTACTCTAAATAATTTTCGAATAAAAATGTAATTAACAATAAAATTAAAAAAACATTTATATAAAATATGAATATTAAATTAATATCAAATTATATTACAATTATTTAAAATTTAAATTCTAAAAAAATCAAATTAAAATAATAAATAAGTATATTTAAAAAAAAAAAACCTGCGCACATCGCCCCCTCCCCTGCCGTTCTTCTCGACGGCAAGCGTCCCAGCACACCCCACAATCGCCGCCAACACCGCTCCAGCCCCAATCTCTTCACCACCTTGCCGCCACCCGCTACCACACCTCAACAGGTATACCGCCACCACTGTACCGTTACCTCGTATATATTTTTTCAAAACCTCATGAGAAAATCTAACTACCAAATTCGAATCCGATCACGAAACTCATAGAGAGTACACACTCTAGCCTCGTATCAATGCTAGGAATCAAAGCCCCTTGTCAATTTTAAATTTCAATATCTACTTTATCATCAATTTGTGAATTTTTATCGGGATTTTTCGCCATTTTTTACAGTACGATTTGGGGAGACGATTTCAGGCGAGATTCGTACGATTTGGGAACGATTTCAATGCTATTTGGGAGATTTGAAGATGGATCGTACTATTTGGCAACAAATTTATGTGATTTGGGAATAATTATTATTTTGGTAGATTGATTTGAGAGTGTTCCATTGAAATGGTGTTTTTTTACCAATGGTTAACGGGCGCGTGTGTTGTACACCCACATTCTGTTAATTTTAAACGGTAAAATTACATGGGACCATTTTTACTCAAAATGGGACCATTTTTGTGACTACAAATTCTCTTGGGACCAACTTTGCATTTTACTTAAGAAATGTGCAACAGAGTGATGGAGAAAAAAAAAAAAAAAACCTCCATCTAGTTACGTAGTTTGATTATTTTAATTTTATTTTCATATTTCATCATATGATTCACTGTATAGATGCATATGTGTGCATGTAGTTCATTTGGGCCGAACAACTACCTCGGCCTGATGAAAACCCTTCACACCAGCCAGATCGTCTTACGTGTTAATTAAGGAGACAACTCAGTCACCTCGTCCACGAGTATTACGCTAAAAGCTAACAGTCATCAAGTTTGGAAGAATAAAGTGCATGACACATCCTGAAACACCTCATATGACACATAATACGAACACACCACATAAATGGATGTAGTTTATGTGAAGAATATATAATAGGAAATGAGATTAGTTAGAGTAGTTGATTTTAGTTATAACTTCTATGTTTGTAGTTGTAACCTCTTTTGTAAACCTCTTCTTATATAGAGGAGGGATGAAAATCATTTTCACTATTCAATTTGATGTAATTCACAATTCAATTTCATTTGCTATTCAATTTCAATTCTTCATTTTTCGATTATCTCAATGTCTTCTATTCAATTTATTCTTGTTATGAAATTTCACAGTTTATATACAAGTGTATTTATTTATATAATTGGGAGGGAGTATATAACTTCTTTAATAGCTTTTTCGAAAGAATGTGAGTAATACTATAAAATGAAAATTTCCCAAACATCTTAACTTTATACAGTTATACTCCTTCCGATTTTTTAAATTGTTGCCTTTGAGATTTAATATAAAATTTTGACAGATTTATTCTTATAATAAAAAAACATAGGAGAGAGATAATGTGGGAGGAAAAACATATTTTCTAATAATTATAAAGAATTTTTTAGAGTTACAATAAGAGTATATTAGATAAAAAGCTGAAAAAAAAAAAAAAGAGTAAAAGTGATTACTCTGAAATGAAATTTTACTTCAAAAGCCACAATTAAAAAGATAGGGGAGTAGGAATTTTCCGTCGAAGCCTTTGTAAGGCCATCTCCAACCACAAACTTCCATATGAAGATCTCTAAACTTCAAAATACATTTTTTCACACTCTATTTTAAAAATCTTCTCCAACCATGAAACTCTATATCTTACTTTATTTATTATTTTAATCACTTTCAATATATTACAATCATTAAATAATATATTTATCTTCGTATTTAAATTAATTTATACAATTAAATATTCAATTAGTAAATTAAATTATAAATTAAATATTATTAATTTTATGAAAATCATAAAATATAAATAAATTTATAGTTTTCCAACATTTCGCCGTACTAGTGTATCGTTTTTTATTATGTGTATTTGTATTTCTTTTCAGTTTGTGTTCACTTATTTTAATATGTCGGTGTTATAGCTAGGTAAATAAGGTAATGCATGTATGTCCGTTTTAATATGTAATGTATTTAATATTTAATATATAATATATGTTTTATTGTATTTTACGTTATTTTTTTGTAGGTAATAATAATACACAAAAATAAAATTAATTACACAATTAAAATTAAATTATAAATTAGTATAACAATAAAATTGTAATTATATTTAACAAATTATTAATATAGAATTGTAATACAAAATTGTAAATATTAATAAAATAATAGTTATAAAATATAGAGTTTTGAATAGTAAACTCCATATATAGAGTTTACTATTCAAAACTCTATTTCAAATCTTCAAAATAGAGTACGGTTGGAGGGAGCAAAACTTCATAAATGGAGTTTAACTCCATTTATGAAGTACCGCTGGAGATGGTCTAACATGTCATTGATTTGAAAAAGAAAAATTGAAATTAAATTTTGGCCAATTTAACTGCGTAAAAGCATAAGCTATTCTTTTAATGATGTAAAAGTCTGGAAATTAATTTATCATATTCCACCATTCAAACTTAATAAGTCTACTTTACATTTTAATCGGTTCTAATTTAATGTGAATATTTTTATAAATAAAATAGTTATTCCTCAAATATATTAATACATCTTTCACTCTTTATTTTATGCATTTATTTTGTACACAAATAATTAAATATTTTATAAAACATGTGTCAATTGAATCATACAAGGGAAAGATATTAATATCTCTCATGAAATTTGTGTATGATATGATTTTGCTAGGAAGAAATTGGTGCATCAGGTTTTCAGAAGGCTCCAATGGGCCTATTCCAAGATGGGCTTATGTGTTAATTTGTCCAAAGCCCCACAACATCGAAAGTTATGCTGATATATTTTTGGGCCAGGCTAAACATCCCTCTACCCTGGTTAAGTATTTCCCACTCCATTTATTAATTTAATATTCATGTCAAATATTTAAATTACACTTATATTAAAATTATTCTAATAAATACACTCCTCCTCCACTTTTCAATTCTAAACCCTAACCCTAATTGAAAGACGGTCGCTGCACCACCAAAATTAAAAAAAAAAAAAATATACTTCCTCCATCCCGCAATAACCTTCACACTTTCTTTTTCGAGACGTCTCATAATAACTTTCACACCTTTAAAATGAAAATCTATTTATAAACTCCACCCTCACAATATCCTTAATTTTACACAAATGTCATTACTTTTTCTCCACACATACACAAAAAGTAAACACATTTCTTTACTTTATACATAAATGTTTACAAAATTACCCCTCAAAACTCCACTCATTATTACATTTTCATAATATGTACCCATCTACATATGAAAGTAATTTTGAGACGGAGGGAGTACATTTTTTCGACACTGGTTTATCGACGAGAGTGTTTTTCGTCGACACGGGTGTGTCGACCAAAAACAAAAACACTCACGTCGATCTCTTTTATCGAAATATATTTTTTTTAAAAGAAATCAATATTTTCGACCAAGAGTTGTCGAATTTTTTTTAAAAAAGAAGAAACATGCAATGCAATAGAGAAATGGAAAAAAGAAAAGGGGCGACCGTCGCCGATCGTGGAAGTTAGGGAGGAGGGGGCGGAGACGGTTGCCATGGGAGGGAGGCGGCGGCTCCGCCGCCACCACGTAAGCAGATTAAAAAAAAAAAAAAAAAAAACCTATCTAGTTGACGACGATGCTGAGGAAGGAAACAACGCTGGCTAGGGGGCGCCACCGCCACGAGTAGGAATTTAAAAAAAAAATACACACTTACCTGCAGGGGAGGATGTGCGGCCTTGGGTACGAGAGGATGCATGCAACGCGGCCTTGTAGAGAATACACACTTACCTGCAGGGGAGGGGGCACGGTAGCCTGCACGACGACGGTGGGTGGGAAACGGGGCCGCTGGCGGTGGGGTGGGAGTGGAGGTGGGAAGAAGAAGGAGATGAAGGGAGAAACTAGGGTTTAGGGATATATGTATCAAAGTGAATTTTAAGGGAAAAAAAGGTATAATAGATAATTTGGGGGAGTACATCTAACTTAATCGATTTTGAAAAGAAGTGCATAAATCGGGGTAGTATATTTAACAAGTATGGAGGGTATATAGCTTGGCCCATATTTTTCTTTAAAAAAAAACAATTATTTTTATACGTTTTATTTTTAATATTTCATTATATATATATATATATTCTACATTAAAATTTTTGACACTGTTTTTAGTGTTATGAGATATTAATTATTTTTTTAATTACATATATTAAAAATTCAGATAATAAAATATAATGTACAACATTAAAATTAAAATAGGTCATTTCATGTGAGATTAAAATTTCTACTTAATTATCCCTCGTAGATAACATTTAAATATGAAATAATAAAAATAGTGGTTTATACAATTATAATGACTGTAAATAAATAATAAAATATTATATTAATATATATGATATCCACATAGAAAGTGGATAGAGATAAAGAGTAGTTCGTAACTCTTATATGAAGAAATATAAGAGATTTAGAATTCTCCAAACTCATACTGATTGCTGGGGTTCTTGGGGTTTCGAGCAGACATAGAGCGACGAGACAGAATTCGTATGTGGTTGACTCTCGTCTGATCCGAATTGATACAAGGTTAATACGGACGACAGTGTTACTTCTTCCTCGGATAAACTACACGCGGGAGCGATTTTCAGAACATTCGGAGGATTCTTTGTGGCTGCGGTTGCCACTAAGGTAGGTTGGGACCTTCCTTGAAGCTGAGCTGGCAGCTGCTCTTATAGCCATCAAGTATGCACATGATCAAGAATGACACTTTCTTTGGATTGAATCGAACTCGACACTCACGATTGACACTTTTATGAGCACCAATCCCTCTATTCCTTGGCGTCTGCAAGGCCATTGGAACCAGATTCACCCTCTTACATAGGACATGCACATCAGATACTCACACGTCTTTAGAGAGGCCAATCAGTCGGCGGATGTTGTGGCCAAGACTGGCCTTGATTGTGTCTGGAAAGGCTACCTTCCGAACTTTTTACTCTCATTTCTGCATAATGATTTATATTCTGCTTTCTATAAACATTGACTTTTAGAGAGGAGCGTACCTTTTTCCTTTATCTGAGTTTTATCTTTAAGGAGGGTTTTTTCAGGCAAGATTTAATTTTAATGGCACTCCGGCCTCTGGCTCGACTTGTGGGCTTATGGTCCTAGGTTTTTTTTTTTATATGATCTACCTCTTATTGTTCTACATTCTTGCACAATAGTAGAAAAATGTCAGAATGAGAAAATTCGACTTTCTTAGTTACGCAAAATTGAAAATATGTATCACGCAAAATTAAATGGTGGAAATAAAAGTGATTCGTGAAATAATTTATGTGATAATATTCTGATTGAGAGGATCATAGTACGCATGTGGAATTCGATCTATTTAAATTCAACATTAGTATCAGATCTATTATGTTGGATTCTTGTATATATGTACATATTGTGTTAATTTTTCGTAGGGTTGGTCTGCTATGGACTCGAGTGCATGTTGTGCACCCTAGTCCATGTTGCACTTTTCAGTTTACTGACTTACACTTTTTGATAAATGGTGTTGCACTTTTTAATTATTAAACTGTATAATAATATTTTTAGTAATAATTGAAAAATGCAACACCATTTACCAAAAAATGTAAGTCAATAAACTGAAAAGTGCACATGGACTAGGGTGCACAGCATGCACTCGAGTTGCATACTAGACTTTACCTTTTTCGTATGTATATATACATATAGTTTATTTGATGATCACGTATTGTAATAATGGATAATCTTTTTTTTTCCTTTTTCTTTTTTCAATCGGTGAAATTAGAGCCCAATTTTTTTACTGCAGATGTGTGGTATAATGTTAATGATATCTGAAATTTTTCATAATTCTTGACCTTATCGTTTAGAAGAAAAAACCAGTCCTTAAAAATTTATAAAATTTTTGACTGAAAATCACGAACGATAATGTAACGGAATTTATTCTTGTTAGTGGGTTGAAGACTTGAAGTACATTGAATATGAGTTTTATTCCCCAAAAAAAAAGTTTTATTTACTACTTCCTCCATCTTTTAATATGTGTCATTTTGACTTTTTTCAACAAATTAAGATTATAAATTGTGGTCGATATCACCCTTCATTAATTATAACTAATTTTAATATAAAAGTTTTGTTTGATAAAGAATGTAGTTAAGAATGTAGCTAGCATTCATAAACCAAATTAATTTTGGTATAAACAATTTTTGTGGAATTTATTAATGAAAAATATTTATGGTAAATGAATAAGAATAAAATAGTCAAAATTAAAGGAAAAAACCCTAGAATGACACTTATTTTAAAATTAGTTAAAAAGTCAAAGTGACACTTATAAAAAAAAAAAAAAAAGAGGGAGTATATCATATCATAATTTATATTTGTATATATTCCATTTCACTTGTTTAGCATGCTATAAATGAAGAATAATAACTGCAGTCTGCATAGCCATGTCACTTATTTAGTAACATCATGAACTTATTACCCTGCAATTGGCATTAACGTAAGAAATACTTATTTTTTAGGCAATAATATTTCACATTTTCCTATAATTGGGAGGGATTAAAGGGGAGATGGTCCCGCTCTTACATACTCCATTATTTAATTTTCTCAAATAATTATTTTAGGACAATATGAAAAATAAAAATAAAAATTACATTGTGAAGTTACACTTAAATTATTCAAACTCCACTCCAATATATGTTGACTTATTGAGCTCGTACTTGAGTCATGAACTAACTTTAATTTTAAATTAATAATTTTATGAGCTAGTGTGTCATAGCTAGTCCACAAACAAACTCGATTGAAGTACATGTTTGTTAAACTCACTTGTAGTATTATATATATATATATATAATATTTGACAATGGAGATACCACTAACTGCATACTATCATATTATAACTATTTGGAATGTAAAAAAACAAAAAAACCAAAACAAAAAAAGGAAGAAATAGCATGTGAGTCTTAGGATTCTCTTTGTATCCAAGTCATTGTCACCCCATAAATTTTGCGTGCACATTTTGGAGAGTAATGTAGGTCCATTCTACTGACAACAATGCCTCCAAATTCAAGAAAAATTATTTTATTTACATGTGAATTCAACTTCTTCAATTAACCTTTTCAATATTAAAATTATAAATTTTGTCCGATTGATCGCAAGACCGACATGTATATATGTACGTCTCTTCCTTCTAAATGAACCACCGTCGAGGGTTGATTAGTCCATTATATAGTATAAATTGTATAATCTTATATGTGTGTGTCAGTATGTGTATGTGAAAATCTAATATTTTGGTAAGCAATTTTACTAAATATTATTCCTGTCACTCCCTTATTCAATTTGGCATTTTCTGTTTATACAAATATTAGGTAAGAGTGTTTAAAGGGATAAAATTGTTTATTTCTGGGAGGATTAGATGATTGATTTGTGAATAAGACAAAAGTAGTATTTTTGTGTAAAAAAAATAATGACAGAACATATGATATTAGAAAATGTTCAATTAAGTGAGGGACAAATCATTTTAACAAATGTTCAATTGAGTCCGGGATTGGGAGGAAGGGAGTACTCACTTTAGCAAATTTCATGTCCAAATTATTATTTATGTTTCCTATTTTAAAACAGTATTATTCATATTATTTTATCTTTATCTTTTCACTATCACTTATTTATTTAAATTGTTATTCACTTAATTTATAAATAGACTCATGATACTTCATTATAATCTTAGAGCACACACATGAAATATTAGTATATTTAAAGAAGGGTCAAGTATATGCGGTTCTTTTGCGGGTAATACCAAGTCAAACGGATCTTTAAAAAAATAGGGTAAAAGGCTAACAAAAAAACGAATTCTAAATCTGTGTTACTATGAAGGTAATTATATTTTGGGCAAGTCTTATAAAAAGTGATAATGTTTGAGCAAAAAAGTGACAATGTTTAAGTAAAAAGTGATAATCACTTTTGTTAAAAATATTACTACTTTTTATTTAAACATTATCACTTTTTTTATAAACTAAAATCTGGAAAAAAAATATGGGTTATCCTACCCAAAAATTTAAAATATGGGTTAAAAGGATCCGTCTCACAGAAAAAGATCCGTGAGACGGTCTCACACAAGTTTTTGCCTTATATTTTACTGTAAGTACAAATAACACATAAATTGATTTTTCACATGAAATATTAGTATAATTAATTTAAAGAAGGTAAAAAATTTGCGGATCTTTGCGAGTCATACCTAATCAAATAGATCTTTAAAAAAAGAATCAAGAAAAAAAAAAAAAAAAACCTTATTTATTTTATGTATTATTAAGAATACAATTATGTGTTACCGTATAAAGGTAAAAAGTGTTGTTATAAGATGTCAACATCTGGAATATGGGTGATAACTAATAAGCACAGCCACAGGAGCCCCCCTCTCACGAGCAAAAATTGGACAGTGGCATTAATGATTTGTATTAATGAGAGAGCTAACACTAACAGTAGAAATAATAAAAAACTGATCCATATTCATGAAAGGGAGCCTCTATCCTTTTTAATTTTCAGTGGGTTGAAACCATCTTTACATATATAATGTGTTAGGTATATGTCTAGGCATGTAAGAAAATATCTTAAAATATTAGTATATTTTACTCTATTCAATTTTTGTGGTAATTATCAATATTATAAAGAAGAATATTTATATAAAGAAAAAAATATATATATATATATTCTTTGATGTTTCTACAAATTTAGGAGTACAGTATTAAGTATTTCCACGATACCAATATTATCAAGCTGTGTGTCTAGATAATTAGTATCAAAAAATGATTGTTTATATATGTGTGTGTGTTTTTTTTTTAAATTTCCATGTCGAAGTTTAATCTAAAAGGTGTTGGGGGACTAATTAATATTGACTAATGACTATAGTGATTGAGTAAATTAATTATTAGTACATTTTTAAATAGTTGCTGTGATTTAAGAGCCTGTTTATTCACGTTGTTATTTGTCTTTTAATTAGACTAGGGTGTCAACTAATTCCATACTCTAGAAGGGTAGCCCTTGGTAGTGCCTAAAAATAAAATATAATATAATACTCCATCTTATCAATTGCTGAATGTAGTTGATAAAATGAATGCACCTGGCTAATTCACGGACATTTTCATTGAAACTTAGTACTACTCTATTTTTGTTATTTTTAATTTCCTTTTGGTTATCACAAAATGTTTGAATAAATTGGTGCCATTATTGTGATAAAACTTAGAAAAATAAATCAGATTGTACTCTTGTTACCGTCAAATTGCTAACCCAATGCTCCCATATCCCATAGTGAATCCACTCTGTTACATTAAGGTGCAATTTGAAAATAGAGTTCTAACTCTAGCTACTCGCAAACAAATCTAAATAAATTCCAAAATATAAAAAATATTGAATATGCAAGCATATGTCGAACTCGTACCAACTCGTTAATAAATGGAGTATTTCATAAACTGAAGCTTGATTCGTTTATCGATATAAATAAACGAGGCGAGCGTAATACCTCCAAAAGGATGTAAAACACATATTTCTTAATAAATCATGTCTTAGTAGTTAGTACCACAACCTATATAAAATCTATTCTCTGTTTGGTAAAGAAAAAAAAAATTATACACTAGTCGTATTTTAGCTAATATTTTAACATTTTGGTGGGTCATACAACCCGAATAAACGAAATAAAGAGTATTAATTCCTATAAAAAAAATTGTATGCACAACATTATTAATTATTCTCAAATATACAAACAAATTGCAAAAAAGCAGGAAAAAAAATAAAAAAATTATGGATCAAAATTACCCCCTCTAGTTTCGATTGTCTCCTTTTCATTTTGATGGAAAGTTAAATACCCATCCCTTTTTTCCCCTTTCCGTGACTCGAACGGAGGACCTAAGGTCTACTAGGTAGAGGTGCTCTAACCACTTGAGCTATCCCACTTTGTCGTCTCCTTTTCATTTTGATATGTCACATATTAAATTATCCCTTCTTAAAATAACAAAAAAATAGTTTTACTATTTTCACTTATCTCTTTCAAATATTTCAAAATTACTGCAAATGTCATTACTTAGTTTTACAGTTTTACCCCATAAAATGTTTTTTTATTCTTATTCTTCTTGATTGACTAATACACCCTTAACAAACGGTTATTTTATTTCTTATAATATTAATAAACAACTTTCACAAGGAATTATCGATTATGGAATGGAGTGTAGTCCCGTTGCTTGGTGAAATTAGTAGGTCAAAGTGTAACTCCTCTTGCTTAATGCGCGGAATCATGAAACCAACTACTTAACCAAAAACTCACCAACGATCATAAATGAGAATCCCACATGAATAGGGAGACAATTATTCAGACATTGAGCAATATTTTTCCTTAAAAGCTTATTTAGGCCAATTTAAGTGTCATTCAGTCATAAATAATCGGACAAAAATGCACACACACACTTAAAGATATATACCACGTCCCTACACCGTGTCTTCCAATTCTATTCTACCAAAATACCCACAAGTCAAGAGTGAGAGAGAGAGAGAAAAAAAATGGGGAGTTGTCAAACGAAAAACAAGAGCAGCAGAGCAAGTGAAAAGGTTGTAGAAGGGCTTAAGGAGAAAGTGAGAGTTCTCGAAAGTGAAGTGAATGAAATAATGTGTGTAAGAGAGAGAGAAAAGCAAGTGTACGAGAGAGAAGTGATGGTGCTCGCTTTCAAACAGGCCGAGTGGAAGAGAGAGAGAAAGGGGCTCAAAGATGAAGTCAAGAAATTGATGAAGAATAATAGTAATACTACAAACTGTGGCTGCATTTTTGCACAAATTAAAGAAGAACAAGCTAGAAGAGATGAGACTGTTGAGAAGTGGAAAAACCTCTACTTTGCTATCAAAGTTGAGCTCGATCATCTTATTCAGAGAACCCGCCAAGGTAAATTAGCACAAATTAACACTCGTTTCTTTAAAACGTCCCTACATAAGTATTCTTTGTAATAAAATCAAGTATTTTTAAACTTTGATTGCGTAATTATTTAATTTGTTGCTACTGTTCTTGAGTTGGACATAAAGATTGGTTTTTGGGTCGTTCGTTACCCCTCCTTTTATCTTATCTTTTTCTTTTTTGTCTTTTCATCCTCCAAATAAATTTTGATCAACAATATTTAGATAAAATGTTCCAATTTTTTTTAGAATCTTCAATTTAGTTTCATGACTTAGGTTGTTTAGGGTCCTGTTTTCCACCAAATTTTCCAATCACATGCAAAAAAAAAAATGTGACACCACAAGAAGTCATTTCTGATTTTTCTGACAAAAATAAGACAAAGGGTCAACTGGTAATTAAGTAATGTGACTAAATTGAAAATCTAATAATTTTTAGCAACTTTTAGTGAAAAAGTCCAAATTTGTGGTATGAAATTGAATTTTAACTCATATCTTGTTAGTCCAGGATGAACTTCTTGTGTTTATTTTATTTTTACATGTTACAATTATTTAGGGATTTTAATTGACTTTCAATATGAATATTTTGGCAAAATTCTAAAAAATTTGTGTGGGTTATTTTGCAGAGGAAAGAGTATGTTGGAAAACAGTGGAAGAAGATGTATTGGAAGAGATGAAGAAGGAGCTTATAAGCAAGGAACATAAAATTGAAGTTTTAGAAGCAAAAATAGCATCAGTGGAAAATCAAGCATTGAAGAGAGAAAGAGAAATGGACATTTTAAGACAAAGTTTAAGGATAATGAGCCACAAAAGGAGAGTAACAAAGCTTGGCCAGAAATCAATTCAGGAGTATTAAAATATTTGATTGATTTATTAATTGTTGTAATAAAATTACTCCACTAGAAGTAGAAATTATTAGTACTACAAATTAGGTCAAGAGTGTTGCAACAAGGACAAGGTAGCACATGTTATATGCCTCTCGTATACAATCAAAATACATGTTTTCTCTTGTCTACTTCCACTTGTAAAAATACTTCCATTTAAGTAATATTTCAAGTTTAATTTATTATACCATAGACAAAAAATTCAATGCATTTTGGAAGTTGTAGGGTGAAATCGTAATACTATTTGGTATACGAAAGTAATATTGTTGATGATTTTAAAAAGAATAGTACGTAAATCTAGCATTTTTTAAAATGTAGTATTATTTTACGTACGTATTTTTTTGTTTTGTCATAAGCTTTTCACTTATCTATTTTAGACTATAAGCTTTTCATTTTTTTAAAACACAAAATTATCTATTTTTCTCTACTTTTTTTTTCCACACTTTTTCTCTACATTTTTTCTTTTTTACCTTTTTTTTTTCTTCCTACTTCTATCTACCTCACTAGTTCACTATACATTGATTTTATATTATATTCTTTAATTTTCATGTACCTTTTCTTTTTTCCAATCTTCTCTGTCTCAACTATTCACTATACATTTTATATTACTCTCTTTGTCCACATATAAGTTTTCTGTTATTTTTTGGCACATAGATTAAGAAAAATTATTAAATAATAGATATAGTACAAGTGATTTGATTGATAGAAAAATAAAGATATAGAGAAAATGTAAGATATAAAGTGAAGTGTAAGAATAAAAAATTAAAGTATTTACCAAAAAAAGTATGAAAAATTTATAGGCGAACGGACCAAAATGGTAAAATGAGAAGTTTATAAACAAAAAGAGGAAGTATCTTTCTTAATTTTTGTGCAAAAAGTAGAGAGAAACTTATAACGAAATGTGGTACTCCCTCCGTCCACTTATAAGGTTCCCGTTACTTTTTAGCACAAATAACAGAATATGTAGAATACATATTTTGGAAAGGAATAATTGAGAGGAAAATCACCGTAATATGGTGATTGAGTATTCTGAAATATATAATAGTGAGATTTACAAAGTCTACAACAAACTTCCACAATTATAGGAAGACCAAATCATAAAAGATATATTCTAAGAATACAATAAAATCTCTAACAAATAATACTATTTAACATTATCTCTATTACCCCCCGTCAAGCGCTGCGTGGGGTGAAGACACACGCAAAGCTTGGAACGTAAAAACTCAAAGGCTGGACGCGGAAGACTCTTAGTGAAGATATCTGCTAGTTGTAGATGAGATGGGACAAACCCGGTAGAAATTCTGCCCAAAGACACTAGCTCACGAACAAAGTGATAATCCAAATCTATATGCTTGGCTCTCTTGTGTGCAACAGGATTTTGACTCAGAAAGATGGCGCTTTTGTTATCACATAACAGAGTAGGCCGAGTAGAAGGAAGAGCTCGAAGTTCCTTCAGAAGATTGATAACCCAAACAAGTTCGGCCGCAGCATTGGCCATAGCACGGTACTCAGATTCACAACTAGAGCGAGAAACAGTCGGTTGTTTCTTGGCACTCCAGGATACAAGATTACCTCCAAGAAAAATAGAGTACCCATATGTCGAACGACGAGTCTCAATGCAGCGAGCCCAGTCTGCATCAGAATAGGCCAGAATGGAAATATCCGAGCGCTTAGTGAAGGATAAACCGAAATGAATTGTACCTTTCACGTAGCGAAGGATACGCTTAACTGCCAGAAAATGATCCTCAGTTGGAGACTGGAGGAACTGACTCACAGAGCTTACAACATACGAGAGATCAGGTCTAGTGATAGTCAAATACTGCAAAGCACCAACAAGCGATCGATATAGGGTGGGATCCTTGAACGTAGGACCTGTGCTGACAAGTGATTCACCTGTTGCTAAGGGAGTTGAGACAGGTTTAGCCTCGACCAAGTCTGCACGCTCAAGGATGTCAAGTGCATACTTGGTCTGGCCAACAAACAAACCAGCGTCAGTGGAGGAGACCTCAAGGCCAAGGAAATAACTCAAAGAGCCAAGATTCTTGATAGCAAATTCGTCACCAGTACGAGCAATAAAGCGACGAAGGGCAGCAGAATCATTGCCTGTAACAATGATATCATCAACATACAAAAGGAGATAGATAATAGAATTACCCTGATGTAGATGAAAGAGAGACGAGTCAGAACGACTCTGAGAGAAGCCCAAGCTGAACAGAAATGTGCTAAAACGCTGGTACCAGGCAAGAGGGGCCTGGCGAAGGCCATATAGAGCCTTCTTAAGGCGACAAACATGATCAGGATGTTGAGGATCAACAAAGCCAGGAGGCTGAGACATGAAGACAGGGTTGTCAAGAACTCCATTAAGGAAAGCATTCTTGACATCAAGCTGATGAAGAGGCCACCCATGCTGAACCGATAATGCCAAGACTATCCGAACTGTAGCTGCCTTCACAACAGGACTAAATGTATGATGAAAATCCAAACCAGGAATCTGAGTGAAGCCCTGCGCCACTAAACGAGCCTTGTGACGTTCAATCGAACCATCTGCCAGAAATTTCGTACGAAAAACCCACTTTGAACCAACTATGTTCGTTCCAGATGGACGAGGCACCAGATCCCAAGTGGAATTCGAACGAAGTGCATCAATCTCCTCTTGCATAGCAGCAAGCCAGTGGGAATGCTTAGCAGCAGACTTGAAACCACGAGGCTCAGAGGTGGTAACAAGTGCAGAGAGTAGAGCCGAAGAAGCGAAGTCGACTGGATAACGAGGTTTAAATGTCCCAACACGAGCTCGGGTGATCATGGGATGAGTGGATACAAGTGGCAAGTCCTGAGCTGGAGGCGGAACAGGAGGCCCAACGTCGGGAACATGCGGTATAATAGGATCAGGCACATGTGGCGGCATAACCAGTTCATCATGAACCAGCGAGGGAGGACGAGTATCATGATCAACAGAAAACCGATGCGGTTGTCTGATAGGTGCCGAAACAGGAGCCAAAGGGGAATCAGAGGAGATGTCGAGAAACGTCGAGATATCCAAATCAGTGACCTGTGTGAGAGATGGAGCTCGAGAAAATGGAAAATAGAGCTCATCAAACTGAGCATGGCGAGTGATAAAAACTCGAGAAGACTCTGGATCAAAGCAACGAAACCCCTTCTGAGTACTACTATACCCAAGAAAGATGCACGGCCGACTGCGAGGTTCTAATTTGTGAGCAACATAATCCCGAAGATAAGGATAAACACGGCATCCAAATGGTTTAAAGGTATCATAACTAGGCGAGTATCCAAATAATACCTGAAAGGGAGAAATATTATCAAGTATCGCAGATGGAAGCCTGTTAATAACATATACTGCAGTAGCAAAGGCATCAAACCAAAGAGAAGCTGGAGCATGTGCATGAAAAAGCATGGACAACCCAGTTTCAGAGATGTGACGATGTTTACGTTCAGCCCTGCCATTTTGTTGAGGTGTATATGGACATGAAATTCGATGATGTATACCATGCTCGTGCATAAAGTGACGAACCCTCCCATTTACAAACTCAGTACCACCATCAGACTGAAATATCTTCACAGTTCGAGAAAATTGATTGCAGACAAAGGCATGAAATCGAACAAATACATCATAAAATTCTGACTTAGCACGTAATGGATATATCCAGGAAAAACGTGAAAAATCATCGACAAAGGCAACATAATACTTAAAGCCATCAGATGTAGAAATAGGTGCTGGACCCCACAAATCACAATGAATTAAATCAAGAACAGCAGTAGCTCGTTTTTCATTCAACATAAATGGTAAACGTTTGCTCTTGGCCAACTGGCAAGAAGAACATAAACTAGGGTTTGGTAAAACTGAAGTAACAGATAAACAACCCTGTTTATTTAACAATGAGATAACTGAAAACGGGACATGCCCCAAACGTAGATGCCACAAGTCAAAGCTAGCTTTCAATCTCCTGACCCGAATTGCTGTAACCAAAGCCGGAACACCCCGATCAAGTAGGTAAAGCCCCTGATTACACCTTCCCTGAGCCAGTATTTTCTTTGTGAGTCGGTTCTGGATCGTAAAGAATTTATCAGAAAAAATAACATCGACAGGATAATCCGCAGTTAATTTACTGATAGATAGGAGGTTCTTTGTGATATGAGGTACAACAAGCACATCTAACAACTTAACATCGTCTGAAAGTTTAGTAGTGCCAATATGAGAAATATTCAACGCATTACCATTACCAACTATAACAGAACCGTTACCAGAATAGGACTCATGAGAGTCAAGGGCGGACAGTTGGTTCGTCATGTGAGCGGAGGCTCCGGAATCGAGATACCAATCAGGGGTAGAGTTTGAGACGTTGCAAGTCGAGGTGAAAGCTTCAGCAAGATTTGCAGCAGAGTTCGAACCAATAGCATTCACATACCTGGGCATTTATCTGCGTAGTGCTCCCCACGACAGAGTTGGCATTTAGGCACGAAAGGACGACGGAAACCACCTCCAGAGGGCTGCCCATCACGCCTACCAGAGCCACCCGCATTACCAAAAACACCTGACGGCCTGGACTGCTGCTGGGACTGAGATTGGCCACGGTTCTGGGATCGGGACACCTGCCTGGACCCAGCCGAAGAAGGCTGCCCATCTCGAGTAGCAGAAAACGCCGCAGGTGCATGAGAAGGCCCTTCCATCGACTTCATCATCATGTCGAATTGCACAGCCTGGTGCAAAAGGTCACGAAACGCGGGGATCGGAGACATAGCTATACGGGTATCGGCAAAACCCGCAAACTGAAGTCCTAACCCACGTAAAAACCAGTGAGCTTTATCAGATGAATCAATCGGACGATCAATTGCTTGCAACTGGTCACAGAGATGTTTAAACTTGCGCCCATACTCCTCCACAGACAGATCACCGCGACGGAGAGATAACAATTCTTCACGTAATTGATGCGATCGTGAAGATGAGGCATAAACAGATTCGAGCGCCACCCATGCCTGATTTGCAGAGGTGCAATCAATCACTTCAGACGCGGCATCAGGGGATAGAGAGGTGTACAAAACGCTGAGCAACCGTTTGTCCTTGAGTCGCCATGTCGTATACTCCAGATTCGGTGTCGGATCAACAGCAGGTGCAACCGCCGGTACAGTGGCCGCGGGAGAGGGAGAAGTGCCGTCAAGATGCCCGAGTATATCGAAGCATTCGACCATGTGAATAGTTTGACGACGCCACATAAGATAAGTGGACGCCTCAAGCTTGATTTGCATCATATTAATCATCGTCGTCACCGGAAGAGGATCGGTGGCGGAGGATGTCATCTTGTCGATCGAGAGAGATGAAGGAGGGGACCAGTCCTTGATATAACACTCGACGAGAAGGAAAACTGGACGGAGGCTACCAGTCCGTGCAGCGGGAGGAAGAGAGAATTGGATGTAGAAGCGGAAGAAAAGAATTAGGGTTTAGGATCGGTAATATTAGGCTGATACCATAACAGAATATGTAGAATACATATTTTGGAAAGGAATAATTGAGAGGAAAATCACCGTAATATGGTGATTGAGTATTCTGAAATATATAATAGTGAGATTTACAAAGTCTACAACAAACTTCCACAATTATAGGAAGACCAAATCATAAAAGATATATTCTAAGAATACAATAAAATCTCTAACAAATAATACTATTTAACATTATCTCTAAAAAGGAATAATTGAGAGGAAAATCACCGTAATATGGTGATTGAGTATTCTGAAATATATAATAGTGAGATTTACAAAGTCTACAACAAACTTCCACAATTATAGGAAGACCAAATCATAAAAGATATATTCTAAGAATACAATAAAATCTCTAACAAATAATACTATTTAACATTATCTCTATTAACAAAGATTAAGAAAAGTGATTAAATAATAGATATAGTACAAGTGATGTGATTGAGAGAAGGAGAGAGATAAAGAGAAAATGTGAGATATAAAGTGAAGTGTAAAAAAATACTTACAAAAAAGGGTATGTGAAGCTTATAGGCGGACGGATCAAAATGGTAAAATGAAAAACTTATAGATGGACGATGTGAGTATTATTTTAACCCAAGCCCCCTATAAAATTTTGTTTCTTCAAGAACAAGTCCAACATGCACTTGGTCAAGCGGTGGGAGGCCCTCTAGTTCTGTGAGGCTCTGAGTTACACCAGCGGCTGAAGTTAATCCCCCACCCACCTTTTTTTAATTCCTGCTCCCTCTCCGTTTCCATTGAAGTGGGACACATATTTTAAAAAAATGGTAAATAAAGTAGATAAAATAAGAATATTGTAGGGTATTATGGGGTCCATTGTAAATAAAGTGATTGTTTGTGAATAAAGTTGATGACAATTTCATTAATTAAATGATAGTTGAAGGGCGATAGTTTTAAGGGTTTTAAGGGTCTTTCATCATTTCTACAATGTGTTTCTTTTATTGATCAATACACCCTCCAATCAACTCTAACTTCTTTTTTTTTTAAAACGTTTTACCATCAGTTTTTCATTCCATTTTTTATATATTGAAGTATTTTTTTTTTCTCAATTACATCATTTATACTAATATAAATATTATTTTATTACACTTCATTTCATACTCATTTTTTCTCTATCAATCAAATTATTTGTACCACGTCTATTATTTTATAATACTTCCTCTCATAACTTTTTTTTTCTATCAATCAAATCATTTGTATTACGTCTGTTATTTTATCATATTCTTCAATCAAAATACACAAAAGAAATGAGGGAGTAGTAGTTTATAATTTATTTATTTTATTTAAATTTTAAATTATTTCTCAAATACTATATCATGTTTCCAAAAAAATAAATACTCCATCCGTCTCTCTAGAATTGACCGGTTTTCTTTTTTGCACATATTTTAAAAAAATAGTATTAAAATATTATTGAGTTGATGAAAAATGATGAAGTAGAGATATTGAGGTGTTGATATTTTAGAAAATAAGTCATTTTTTATGGAAACTATAAAATTATAAAATGGAACAATTAAAGAGGGATGAATGGAGTATATGTGAAATAAAAAGAGGGAAAAAAATATGAAGGATTGAATGGATTGGCTATATGTTATCAATAGGAAAAAAAAAATCACAAATTGATTATACATATGTAATCAATATTTTTACCTCCAAAACTATATAAGATGAGTTGTATTTAAGTAATTAATTGTGTTGAAATACTCTTCACGCTAATTTAAGTATAAAAATGTCGTTTTTAGTTTTTTTGGAAGGCAGTAGTATTAGTATTTTTTTTTCAATATTTAAATTCATGTCATTTAAAATATTGTATTGTCTTTAAATCCAGGTAATTAAAAAGACTTTGAGAGGTCTAATTTTAAAATCAAAGCCTAATTAATTCAATAGGGTTATACATTGTCAATGGTAGTTAGAGTGGTAATTTGTTTGCAATAAAGAGTTGAAACTTGACAACTCTTGCATTATTGGACCTACTCAACTTAATATTCGTTGCAACATAGCCATATGACATTATTATCGTAAGCACGATGCAGCATAAACTATATAGATATATTAAAATAAGATAAGAAATGGAGGTCTTTTGTGTGTATACAAGGGTGTTTGGAACTACAAATTTTCTATGTCTATTTTTTTATTTAACGAGTTTTAATAAATATTGATTTGTATAAAGTAGATAGATCGAAATTACGGTGAGGTTCACTTATAAATAAAATAAATATTAATCTGAATAAATTAATTACGGTTGAAGTGTGAAATTAAAGTAATGTGAATATTATTCTTTTAAAAAATGAAACATGAATAATATATATATATATTTTTTAAAGTAAGAATAACGTAATTGGATGGAAGGAGTATTTAGTGTAGTTATATTTTCTTTGAGTTTATGAAGTTTTGTATTTTATTTTTAAAATGCATTACGTATATATGTATAATAATGTATTTGATCAAAATAAAAACACATAATCGTGTAATTCAACGACGTCGTATATTTTTTTACTATGTATATTATGTGTATGTTATAACATCAATCATTTTTATACATAGGTTAAAAAAAGTAGTCTAAATTTATTATACATTAGGAAGTTGAAATGATAAACAATGTTAAGATAATAAGTTAATGGCAATGTTCTTATGATTTATCATCTCTATAATAACTTTATTTATACATGCGACACAAAAACTAGCCGAAAGTCTAGTAACAAAAGATTAAAAAAAAGGGAGCTAATTAATTGAAAACTATCTACATCGCCATAGCATATGATTGCTACAGCTCTTATTACAACTTGGGAATATTAATCTTAAAATCAATCATTAAATAATTACATATCTTTCACTTCTTGTCGTTCATTCCAAGAGTATTCTTCACGCCATCAATGGCGCCCTGTGCCATGTTAGCCATCTGCTCTCCAGTCTGAACAATTTTATAAATTAAATTAAATATTATGTCCCATCCAAAGAAAGAAAAAAATATAATATTAAACAAACTTATATCCCTTTTTCAAAAAAAAAAATGGGAACCTGCTGAAGGAATGAAGCATTTTCCTCTTTGCTCATCTGGGCCTGGCCCTGGCTTTTACCCGCTGCATCGCAGGCCTTATCATGGGCCGCACTTGCAGTGCTCTTTGCTGATTCTACCCATTCCTCTGTCTTGGCCTGCGCAATATTAATGGGCCCAGGCCCAATATAAATGCATTGTACGTTCAATATACAACTTTATGCTTAAACAAAATTATACTTAATTAATTTTGGGCACATATATTAAAACAAGTGATTAAATAATATAGATATAAGTAACGTGATTGAAAAAGAGAAAAATTAAGATATAAAAGTAAACTTGAGTGACATTATATGTAAATAAAAGTGAAGTGTTTGGATATAAATTTAAAAGACATGGTAACAAAGGGTATGAGAAGCTTATAAACAGACATATCAAAATGACACTTATAAATAGACGGAGAGAGTCCCCCGAATATAATTAGTCGCTCTCTGAACCAAATATCGAAGCATAAAAAAAATGGAGGGAGAATGCAAGTGTTTGCAGACCCAAAATAGAAACAGTTTGTTAAGTTTGCAAACACTACTTCAATAATTGTAAAATTACCTGAGCCTGGCCTTTGGTTGCTCCTGCACTGAACTGATTGTTCGACATTTTTCTTGAGACTTTATTTGTTTTTGAAGTAATAATGTAGTTTGAGTGTGAATGTGAATGATTTAATGTTTGTGAATTTATGAAGTATTTATAATGTAATTGTTGAAGAATGAGAGGTGATGAGTGAATTTCTGCCTTTTGACCTGTGAAAACTGAACTAGAGTACATGTTTTGGCATGGAATGTGCTTATCCCTACATTAATATGCCACAATTGTCCTATTTTTAAACGAAATAATCTAAAATGATGAAAATGAGGGAATTATTTTATACTTTGTACAAATTAAATGAAATACTACTCCCTCCTAAAAATATGTCTACTTGATACCAGATTTAAAAATAATTTATATTTTAATGTTTAAAATAGATATGTGAGGTGAAGAGTAAAGAACATTATTGATAGATCATTAATTTTGTTAAAAAAAAATAGAAAAAGAATTTAAAAGTTAACTATTTAATAAAATGGTCATATTTCTTGTGGATTAAAAAATAAAATTGAACATAATTTTGGTAACAATTAACTTTGTATCAATAAAATCTCATTATCCACACATAACAAATTGATGTAGTATATTCATATCATAGTATATGAAACATTAAAATATAGAATTTTTATTAAGACTATAACTCATATTGAATAAGAATAAAGGTTAATTTGTGATTCAAATTTTCAGGTTTTAATTTTGTATAATACAATATATATATTTTGAATCACTCATTTCAATAAAAAAATAAAAAAAAGAACTGGACTATTTTAGTATTGTTTGGTGCATACTCCATTATCCTCAAGGCAAAAATTTATACTCCCATGTAATATTGCATACATGTAATATTGAACAATTAAGGTAAATTAGATTAAAATTCATGAGTTAAATGCGGGTCAAAGTTGGTCAACCTTAATTAGAATATTTATTTTCGCTTTCAAATATTATTTTACTACATGATCAAAACCATATTACTATAAGATCTAAATTTTATCACTACAAGGCCAAAAGTGTATTAGGCTTACTACAAGTCCAAAAATATTTTGGACACCTTTTTTTTTTGGCAAAATTAGTAAAATAATTCTGACTTATTCGGCTACTACATGACTAAAACAATGTTACTACAAGACCAAAATTTTATTACTACAAGGTCAAAAGTGTATTATTACATGTTCAAAAATATTCTAGACACTTAATTTTTTGGGTGAATTTGTCAGAATGTTTTGATATGTAATATTAAATTTTTGACATTGTAGTGGTAATTTTTTTACCTTGTAGTAACAATATTTTGGTCATGTAGTAAACCACCTGTTTGCGACCGTGAATTTTTTAAAATTGTCTTAATTTGATGTTTAGGCTAAATGGACTTAGGAGTTTGACTTAGTCTAATTGAGATATAAGGTATGTATGAAATATTTCACATAAAACTATAGAATGCATGTATAAAATATTTCACATAAGACTAGTCTTATCCTCATCTAGTAAACCACCTTTTTGCGACCGTAATTTTTTAAAAATTGTCTTAATTTGATGTTTAGGCTAAATGGACTTAGGAGTTTGACTTAGTCTAATTGAGATATAATGTATGTATGAAATATTTCATATAAAACTATAGAATGCATGTATAAAATATTTCACATAAGACTAGTCTTATCCTCATCTTTTGCAGTAAAGAACCACATAAAAAGCATTTTAGATATATCATAAGAATCGAGAAGTATATTCCTGATTTTTAATTTTTCTCTCTCTAGTTTTTTCCTCCCGACGCCTCCGTGCGTAAAGCTTATGCCACCGCGTGCACCTTAGTGTGATTTCCTAACCTTAGTGTGATTTCACCGCCTCATCTTTCACCGCCGCACCTTAGTGTGATTTCCTAACCTCCTCTTCCGTTTGGTTTCTGCCATTTTTGGTACAACTGTCCTCGCTCCGTGCGCCCCACTACCATCGTTCCTCACAACGATTGACGAAGCTTCTCGACGAGAGTGTACTCCCATCTACCGCCGAGTTCCTGCTCCCCATAGCCACGTCTTTGTTTGGTTTTCGATTTTGGGCGACGAATTTGTGGAAGCTAAGGTCCCTGAGAATACGATTCTTCCATCATTCTTCCACCTCTGGGGGTTTTTCTTCTTGTCAGAGTGTTTTTCAGATGACACCTGCTTCTGGTTCTATCGACGTCAATGTTAAATCAGGGGTATGAGCTTATTGTGTTGGAACGCACGAGGGCTTTGAAACCCTCGTGCATTCGATCGATTGAATAGGTTAGTCGTCCAGTACCGCCCTTCTCTTTTATTTATTTCGGAGTCTAAGTGCTCGTCTACCCTTGTTGATGGTCTCAGAATTAAACTTGGCTTTAGATGTTCTTTTTGTGTGGATGAAAATGGCTTGTTAGGTGGTTTAGCTTTATTTTGGAATGATTGGAATTTGCATGTTTTGTCGTATTCTACTGGGCATATCGATTGCTTGATTAATTCACCCCCTGTTCAATGGAGATTCACAAGCTTCTATGGGCACCCTTCTCTTGCTTTGAGGAAATTCTCTTGGAATCTTCTTAAACGACTCAAATGTTATATTAATATTACCTCAAAAGCTTGGTTAGTAGGGAGATATTTTAACGAAACTTTATTTCATCATGAAAATTTGGGAGGGGATAAAAAATATGTTGATCGGCTTATGAATTTCCAGGAAGCCCTTTCTTTTAATGAACTCTTCAATATTAACACAAAGGGCCCTAAATACACTTGGTATAACAGGTGAAAAGGTGAAAATTTAATTAAGGAAAAGCTGGATAGATTTGTGGCAAATGCAGAATGGACGTATATGTATCCTAATCATGAAACAAAAACAATTGATTTTATGGGATCGGATCATCGACCTATTCTTATGAATTGTTATGTGCGCCCAAACACGAGCTTCCACAAAACTCACGACCATTCCGCTTTGAGAACCATTGGATTAAGGAACCAGATTTCAAAGAAGTAGTGGACAGGGTTTGGAAAAATCTGAGTCGGGATTCTCAACTCCAAGATTCATTAAAAATGTGTGGACATACTTTTGAAAAATGGGGCAGAAGTAAGGGGGGATCCCCAGCGGCTTGTATTAAAGAAATTAAAGTTTTGCTGGCAAGGGAACTTAATAATTATGAACACATTCCGAATATGGTTAGAGTCGAGGAATTGGAAAAAGAGTTGGTCAAACTCCAAACTCAAGAAAAATGGTATTGGAAGCAACGTTCTCGGGTATCGTGGCTGCGGGAAGGTAATCGGAATACCAGATTCTTTCATTCCCGAGCTACTACGAGGAAGAGCTTGAACACCATCATGGGCATACATGATAATCGGGGAGTATGGGTTACAAACAAGGAAGCAATACAAAATGTGTTCGTGAGCTATTTTCAGGACATCTTCAAAACTACAGAGCCAGATCAGAGGGATATTGAAAGAGCGACAAAGGATATCTCACAACCAATCTCTCATGACATTGGTCAATTCCTAGATGCCCCATTCACAAAAGAGGAAGTTTCGAGAGCAGTAAAGGATCTCAACCCATGGAAAGCCCCAGGCCTGGATGGTTTTCCAGCTTCGTTTTATCAAACTAATTTGCAAAACATTGGAGAGGACATATCAAGACTCATATTGCAGGTTCTCAACCATGACGGGACGCTTGAAGCATGGAATGAGACGATTATTGCACTTATCCCTAAAGTCCAAAATCCGAAGCAGGTAACCCAATTCAGGCCAATTAGTTTATGTAATGTGAGTTATCGCATTGTTGCTCGTACGATTACCAACAGGCTGAAAAGTGTTATGAATGACATTATTGATCCGTATCAGAGTGCGTTCATTCCAGGGAGACTGATTTCTGACAATATTCTTGTGGCTTTTGAGGCTATGCACTGGCTTAGATCGTCTAAAAGTAAAGAAGGTTATGCTGCCCTTAAGTTGGATATGAGTAAAGCATATGATAGGGTGGAATGGTCTTTTTTTATGGAAGCGATGAAACGACTTGGTTTTTCAAGTGTGTTGCCATAGTCTCATATAACGTTAACATTAATGACAACATTTTTGAGGTGTTCCACCCAACGAGAGGGCTACGCTAAGGTGACCCCTATCTCCTTACCTTTTTTTTATGTGTGCCCAAAGCTTCTCTTCTTTAATATCTAAGGCAGTTGAAAACAAGGAATTTTCGGGAGTCAAAATTGCCAGAGGTGCACCCGCTCTTTCGCATCTCTTTTTGGCTGACGATAGTCTCCTATTTTTTAAAGCTTTTATTTCAGAAAGCCAAAATCCGAAGAAGGGTCTTCACATATATGAAACAGCTTCAGGCCAGCTCATCAATTTTGAAAAATCGGTCATCACATTTAATCAGTATACATGCCATCGTAATGTGGAAGGGGTAAAAAATATCTTGGGGGTTCGATCCACACAAGGTCATGAACTTTATTTAGGGCTTCCCACTTTGACAGTTAAATCTAAACGGATCAAGTTTGGATACTTATTGGATAAGGTTAGGCAAAGAGTTTGTCCTACAAGCTATTCTGTCATATGCAATGTCGTACTTCAGAATTCCAGTCTCGGTATGCTCGGATATTGAAAGGGTTATGGAAATTTTTTTATGGGGAGAACAGGAGGGAAAGAAGAAGCTACACTGGAAGAAATGGAATTTATTATGTAAAGCAAAAGAGGATGGTGGTCTGGGCTTTCGATGTCTAGTTCGTTTCAACAAAGCCCTCCTAGCAAAACAATTCTGGCGCATTATGAATTACCCGCATACGCTGATTGGCAAAATCTTTAAGCTCGATATTTTAAACACGTGGATATGCTTCAGGCGGGGCTTTGGAGATCACTTTTATGGAGTAAGGACATTTTAGAAGAAGGAGTGAGATGGAGGATTGGAAACGGTAAAGGAGTGCATATTTTCAAGGATAAATGGGTTCAAGAACTACATGAAGGAAGAATCGTTTCTCGCATTGCTAGTGCCTCAACTGTTGATCGGTTTCTAAACACAGAGTATGACTGGAATGAGGATCTTGTCAAACAGGCTTTCCTTCCTCATGAAGATAATGCAATCCTTAAAGTTTCGCTACAAGGAATGGATAAGGAGGATCAAAGATTTTGGCCTGGAAATTCTTCGGGACAGTACTCAGTAGCCTCGGGTTATTTTATGTCATACAACGTTGATTTGTGGAAAATAACGGGTATGGAAGCCTCGACATGTCAGACATGTCCTGACCCGCTATATAAGAAAATATGGAGCCTCACGGTCCCGCCTAAGATCCAGATCTTTGCATGGAAATTGCTCGAACATGCGGTGGCCACAGAAGGTAACTTGGTTCTCCACCATATCCCCCTTGTTCCCAATTGCGGTTGTTGTGGAGCCCCAGTTGCAGATTCAATTCATGTTCTTTTTAAATGTTTTTTTGCGAAAAATGTTTGGAAAAAGATTGGTTGGTGGGACCTCATTAAGGGGTACTGCAAGGGGATCTGTGATGATTTGTTCCATTTCATCAGTAATAATTATTTTTCTGAACAACTTGCTTTTATTCTTGTCGTTGCTTGGGCAATTTGGAAGGAGCGATGCAATTGGCTTCATTCAGCCGACAAAAAATGCGGTGTAGAAGCTCATAATCATAGTTTCAAGGTTGATTGAGCTATTGATTATTGGCAGAATTTTCTAAACACAAAAGGTTTGTTGCATGTGGATTTTCCCTATCCAAAAAAACTGGGAAGATTGTGGAAGCAAAGTGGTAAAGAAAATTTATTATTCATTGATGCGACTTTCAACACTAGTAAAAATTTGTTTGCGGTAGGCTACGCTCTGGTGAGTCAGGATCGGTTTATTCTACTTGCAGGATGCCAGCATATATCAAATCCAGGTACAGTAGGGGCGGTTGAACTTAGAGCAATTGAAATTGGGTTAGACAGGTGCATCCAAAATAATTTTAGCATTGGTGGCATTCGGTCAGACTCTATGTTTGCTATAGAATCCATCGCATCTACGAGTTTGTTGAGTGGACTAGAGAGTAACATTGTTCGAAGCATTAAAGGCATGGTATGTGGACGCGGTCTCGGATTGTCAACTCAGTGATGTACCGCTATCAGGCTACAGCTTTACGTGGCGTAGAGGCAGCACACCACCTAACATGGTCGAACAAAGACTCGATCGAGCAATGGGTAACCCATCCTGTCACACAAAGTTCCCAAATGCAACACTTGACAACCTCGTCGCCCCCACTTCCGATCATAACCCCATCCTATTAAATACAAACCCGAGCATCAGCAGAAGACGACGCCAAGTATTCCGCTTTGAAAATAGATGGCTCACCGAGCCAGATATAGGCGAAGTAGTGAACACCAGCTGGAGACGATTGAGGAATACGAGTATCACACATAAAATTCAAGGCATGGGCGAAGCGCTGGCAGTGTGGGGTTTCAAATCGGATAAAAATTTCCGAAATCAAAAGAAGCGACTAGAGGGTAGAATCGAAAGGCTACAGGGGGATATAAGCAACACCGGAATTGAGGCCTACAAAGAGGCAAGAGGCGAGCTTGGTGCACTCCTAAAGAGTGAGGAAATATTTTGGAAACAGAGGGCGAAAATCCATTGGTTAAATGAAGGCGACCTAAACACCCGATTCTTCCACCAAACGGCATCGGCTAGGAAAAAAAGAAGGAAAATCGTTAAATTACAAGATGATGCAGGACAGTGGGTCGAATCGCAAGACGGACTATGCACGCTCGTTAGGGACTATTTCCAGGCTCTGTACAGTGCAAATCAAAACAGGGGGGATATTAACCAATTCTTGGAGCCAATTCAGCCACTGATTTCTGAGGATCAGAGCCACCACCTCACACGCCCCTTCCTAAAAGATGAATTCCAGATGGCCGTTAAGCAAATGAAAGACGACACAGCCCCGGGCCCGGATGGCTTTAATCCGGCGTTTTACCGAAGATTTTGGGGCTTACTTGGGGATGACATAGCCGCCGCGGCAATGGAATGGCTGGATAACAAAGTCCTCCCCGAAAATCTCAACAACACCATCATTGCATTACTGCCTAAAATCGACAGCCCCACCACGGTACGTGATCTTCGGCCTATCTCGCTTTGTAATGTGCTGTATAAAATAGTGTCCAAAGTACTATGCAATAGATTGAAGGAGGTGCTCCCAAACCTAATTGACAAGGCCCAAACGGCGTTTGTCTCGGGTCGCCTAATCCAAGATAACGTTTTGGTTGCATTCGAGACATTACACATGATGAAGAACAAGAGAAAGGGGAATCGAGGGGACCTGTGTTTGAAAATAGATATCAGCAAAGCCTATGATAGAGTCGACTGGGAGTACCTCGATAACATACTACGTAAATTGGGCTTCCCGAATGATTGGGTTGCATGGATGAATATGTGTGTACGATCTGTATCGTACTCCATACAGGTGAATGACGAGCTCATCGGGCCAATAACTCCGTTTAGAGGCCTTCGACAAGGGGACCCCCTCTCCCCTTACCTATTTATCTTGTGTGCGGAAGGCCTCTCCGCGGCCATCAATAACGCAAACAACCTCGGGGTACTGCATGGAACGAGAGTATCTAGAAACGCACCACAGGTGTCCCACTTACTATTTGCAGACGACAACATGCTCTTCTGCCGAGCCACCCACGAAGAGGCAGCCCGTCTTCGAGGGATTCTCGATGGTTTTGAAATGGTTTCGGGCCAAGCAGTAAATTATGCAAAGTCGGGGATATTCTTCAGCCGCAACACCAATGATACCAAAAGATATGAAATTAAGAACATCTTGGGTGTGCATAACAACATCAACACTGGCAAATATCTAGGCCTCCCATCCCTGATTGGACGGAAGAAAAGGGAAATCTTTAATCACATAAAAGAAAGAGTATGGTCCAAACTGCAAGGGTGGCAAAAACGCAACATCTTAAAGGCCGGAAAGGAGGTGTTAATCAAAGCAGTAGCCCAATCAATCCCTTCATACTGCATGACGACATTCCTCCTGCCAACGACACTTCTTGATGAGATCCATGTGATGCTTAATAAATTTTGGTGGGGCAGCAAACGGGGGAATGCTAAGGGTCTTAATTGGCTCAAATGGGACTCACTATGCAAGAGTAAAGCCGAAGGTGGACAGGGCTTCCGGAATCTCCATGCGTTCAACTTGGCATTTCTGGGGAAAATGGGTTGGCGCCTCCTTACAGATAGCGACTCTCTCGTATGCAAAGCGTTGAAGGCAAGATATTTCCCAAATTCGGATTTCTTGGGGGCCAATAAGGGTTGGAACCCAAGCTATACTTGGACAAGCATATTCTCCGCCCAAAACCTGATCCGCGAGGGAGTTAGATGGAAAATAGGATCTGGTCACTCAATCAGTGTTTGGACTGACCCATGGGTCCGTGATAACCCACATTTCCGAGTGCAGTCGCCAATGCAGGAAGGCCTAGAACTCCTTAGTGTTGCAGCGCTCATAGATGAAGCCACAAACTCCTGGGATCAGAATATGTTACTAGAACTTCTCCCTGATGATGCGAATCATATAGCGAATATGGCGATCCCGCCTGCAGGCTCTAGAGACTGCCTACTCTGGCATGACAACAAGAGCGGGCTATACTCAGTTCGCTCAGCGTATAAACAAGCCATGAAACAGCATAACACGATGCCCGTCGAGGAGGATTATAACTGGAACCTCGTCTGGAAAATGGAAACTCCACCTAAAGTGAAGGACCTAATCTGGCGTGTGGGTCGAGACGTGCTACCGAACCGAACGAACCTTCTCCGGAGAAGAATCATTACCGACAGTCGCTGCGTTATTTGTTCCGAGGAAGCTGAATCAACATGGCATTTATTTGTTGAATGTCGATTTGCGAAGGACTGTTGGCGAGTAACAGGCCTACAATCGACCATGGACAGGGAAGCAGCCGGTGCAACCAGTATCGCGGAGCTGATATTCAACTTTCTGCGCAGCCCGTTGAAGTACGTCACAGCCAACTTCGCCATGACGCTATGGCAAATATGGAAAGAAAGAAATTCCAAACTCTGGAATGAGACACATCGATCAGCACACGAGGCTGTGAGATCGTCCGCGGCATATTGGGTGGAATGGAAATCCGCACAGGTCGGCAAGAGAACGGAACAGAGCAGAAATTCCACCATGATGTGTGAAGCTTGGCATCCGCCTCCAGTGGGTATGCTGAAAATCAACGTCGATGCAGCTTTCTTCACAGAGGCACGCCAAACGGGTGTAGCAATGATAGCACATAATGAATATTCCCATTTCGTGCTTGCAAAATCGAAGTTGTTCAGTGGCAATTGGGATGTAGCCGAAGGGGAAGCGGTAGGCATCTTGGAAGCATTGTCCTGGGCTAAAGAGAATAGGTGGGAGAACATTATCCTAGAGAGTGACTCCAAAATGGTGGTTGATGCCATCAACACTCCGACAACACAAAGTTCAGTTCTGGGGGACTACATCAATGCCAGCAGAATTATTCTTAACTCCTTTGGCCATGCATCTATTTTCTTCGTTAAACGGGGTGCCAACTCGATGGCACACCAATTAGCTAGAGCCTCCCGTTCTCATGGGGACTCACACACTTGGACGGACCCACCGGATTGTGTGGTTGGGCCGTCAATAAACTCGTGCCTCTGCACTAATAATACTTAACTTGCATTGGTGTCGAAAAAAAAAAGGCATGATATGTAAGATCCTAGTGTGGAATTATCAACATATCTCCAAAAACGTGAACTGCGTGTCTCATATGTTAGCACAATTGGAGCTAGACTCTTCATTTCCTCAAGGAGTTTGATTCTATTTAATTTCTGCTATGTAACCTCCTTGTTATTCTGTCAGAAAAAAAAAAAAAAATCGAGAAGTATACATTATTTGTTGAAATTACAAATTAAAATATTACTTGTAAGAAAATAGTGTTACTTTAATATTTCTGAACTTATTTAGAAAAACACAAAACATTAATAAAACTTCTCAAATCTTAATAATGTAGCTTTAAGAAAATAATACTCCAATAAACACCCAAATCTTAATAAAATATCCCAAATGAGTTCAACATCAATTAATTAATGTTTTAACTAATTATTTTGGATTCAGGACTTTTCGAAAAAAATTTCCAAATCTTATACTACCACTAGACTAGTCAGACGATATTGGACTATCTAGCGTCTAAATGGTTCAATGTTTTTTATTTTATTTTTATTTTTTAAAATTATACTAATAATCTTTAAAAAATCGCTATTGTATTAATATGAAGTACAGTAAGTCTTAATGATGTGTCAAGTTCACGTGTTATTTTTAGAATAATTTGAATATGCATGTTATGTATAAATGAGATGAAGAGATAAAGCTAAGCATATTATTCGCTGTAATTCTAATTATTTGATTGAGGTTGTAAATCTTAATTTCAATAGTGCAGTACTTACTCTTTTTGATAGAGCTTCTTGACTTCATTGTTAGGTCAAGCTTATGGACTTTGTCGAATGCTTTCTCAATAGTTATTGCTTGTACAATTAAATTATTTTCTTGCTTATTTTTTATATAGATCTTTTAATTTACATTTATTTTTATACAGTAATTACTAATTGTATTAGTGGTTAATTGAAGTGTGGCAAATCGAAAAATACCCTAGATATAATTACAATCAAATCGATGAACTCGATCGATTCAATTCAATTTCAGTGGTTGCACCGACAAGACCTCTATTGATCGAGTCGAATGCGAACTTGTTAGAGACTGAAGTCAATTGCATAATAGAAGTGATTTGAGAACGTCCTAAATGATCAAGTCGTGAGCTCGCTCTAGATTGCCGTCAAGACCTCTAGCGGACATTTAATTTAGACACAACTTCAAACCCACATTTTGATTCAATCAAACGACTATTATCACTAATAAATTCCCACATTATCACCTGAGATGTTCACAATTTGTACTTTGGAGTATTTTCAGAATATAAGTTTTGTAACCTTTGCATGAATATTTTATTTTTTAAAGTTGATAACTATTCTAGACTAATATATATGGAGCATATTTTTTTGTGGTCACACGTTTATTAATATTTTTACCCTTTCTCTCTTTTTATTATTTCGTTTTCTTTTAATATAAAATTTTCAAAATACCGTTATCGTGAAAATGTGATTTTAGAAATTCATTTTACTAGAACCAATAATTATCATTACTATTTTTGTTTTAGAGAAAATTGTTGCTAAAATTTACATTATAACAGTTTGCAGCAGCGAAAAATCCCAAAGAAAGTGAGCATCACTCACGCGACGCCTACTCGCGTGAGCGGATGCTTTGAAAACAAGTAATAAGGGCAATTTTGTCAAAAACATGTCACATAAACCGAATATATCATCTCCGATAGCCGGAAATTTTCGTAACGCCCCCGCCGCCACGATCCCCTTCCCCACAATATCTCCGCACTTGTTCAAATCTGGGGCTCAATCTTGGGGCAGTTCATCTCAATCCAAATCTCTATCTATCTCAGAACTGCAAAGCTGCGAATAATGATTCTAAATTGTTAATCTAGACGGATTTGATTTGTAAATTATTAGTATTATTTACAATGAGGTCATCATCGATTAGGCCGGATAATTCCTCCGCTTCGACTCCGTCGTCCGGATTCCAGCAGCTGGTGCCCCCGCCCATGGGAACTCCTGACAACTCTTCTCCCAAGCAAAGGTCAATTTTTTTACCCCCTATTTCACCTCAATTCTCATCTCTACCTGGATTTAGATTGTTGGAGACATCTGTAGTTTCATCTTTAACCCCTAATTTCACCTCAATTTTCATCTCCAGCCTGGATTTTGATTGTTGGAGACCTATGTGTTTTATTTTTTTGAAACCATTTTATTGAACTGATTTACGGTGTGTATGTTGAGTGCATGGTTGGGTTGAGCTGAGTTATATGATTATTCATGGAGGATCTTTTCCCTGAAATCAGTTTTAGAAATTGGAGTGTCTGATCGGGGGTAACAATTTTTTTACATGAATTATTATTTATTTCTGGAAAAGATGTATAACAGTTTAAGATAAGCTGTTCGGTAGCTGTATTTGATTTTTATTTTACTAAACTTAGCTTCTGTAAGATGTTTGTTGATTCTGGATTAAAAGATTTGTTAATGCTAGAACGATAAGATTACACTCGGAATTCAGTTGATATTATATGAGCTTTATGGCGGACTTTCCACCCTCTGGCTCTGAGTTCAGATGCTAGTTTAGACATTCTATGTAAGGGATAAATCTGATGAAAATTTAAATTCTGTTACTGGATGATGGATCTTTATCTCATCTGACTGTAAAATAAATGTAGTTTTCTGTCTATTTTAATATATAATGGGGCGTACTTGTATCATGTGTTATTATAATTTGAATATTTGATTCATTAGTAGCTTTCATATTTGCCTCTAGAGATTTTGCATCTTTCAAGTGTTAAGTTGCCGAATTACGATTACACGTGCATTTGATAACTTACATGTCTATGATAGCTTTTTATTATATGTGCAACTGATAACTTACATGTTTATCATAGCTTTTTACAATTTACATATCGAAATGACCATTTAGGGGCTTGTAACTCAACAATCATTTTGCACCTATATTCTTATTGGACTTGTTGTTTGGAAAATTTGACATTTGCAACTGTTGCCAAGATTGCATTTTTTGTTTATATCTATGGATTGAGACAGGAAAAACTAAAAAGTTACCATCATTCTGGAGAATTCCATTACATGTTGCTTTTGTTATATAGTTCTCTAAACTAATTATGGGGTTTCACTGTTCAATGAACTAGTCTGGGTACTTATGCACTATTTCATTCTAAGATGGCTTCTTTATATATTTTGTCAACACCATTTGGTTATTTTTTCCCATGTTTTTATACGTCAGAGGATCAACAATTTGACTTTGATGTGATAAGTACCACTTGCAGTAATGTATTTCAATTGTTAGCTCGGAGAGAGGTATCCTCTCGAACAAAGCGTTCTACCAGAGGTTCTTTGGGCAAGGAGTCCACGCGCTGCATCGAATCCTGTGAAACTAAAAGTGAATCAGCAAAAGACACAAAACTAGAGCTTCATTCATGGTATCTCTGATTCCTGACTTCCTATAGATTATTAGTGATATTTGCTGCTGTAAAGAATGATCAATTACTTAAAATATCTATATTTGGACTATAGGGTAGAGGCAAAATCATTGCTACATTTATCAGGCAAGTATTGTCCTCTGCAGCCTCCACCTAGGTCAACAATTGCTGCGGCTTTCAGTCCTGATGGAAAGACACTAGCATCAACGCAGTTAGTCTCACTATCTATCTTCACAAACACACACATATCTTCTGCATGTATTATATACATCTACTTTTTAATTGGATACTTAAGAAAAATATATGTTTCTTTGTGGCAGTGGAGATCATACAGTAAAGATAATCGATTGCCAAACTGGAAAATGCTTAAAGGTCTTAAGTGGTCACCGGAGAACACCTTGGGTGGTAAGGCTGCCTTTTTATTGAAGATCTTTTGTTATGTATGACCTGATAGAATTTGTTAAAGAACATTTTGCTACTTGACCAAATAAAGAATGATGAAAGTTGGAGTGGATGAAAAAGATTTAAATAGCTTGAATTCGTTATTTAGAAATTCTTTTTGTTTGGGAGGGTAAGATTCTGTATTTGAGCTGTTCTTGTTCAGGTCTAGCTTGAGCAAAATATTAGCACTGTATACTAGCTTGGTAATTGATATGCTGAATGAATTCCTACAGGTTAGGTTTCATCCGTTTTATCCAGAAGTTCTCGCAAGTGGAAGTTTAGACCATGAAGTTCGGTTATGGGATGCAAAAACTGCAGAGTGTATAGTATCGCGTGATTTTTGTAATTACTTAAAACACATCTTTTCCATTTCTTTTTAATATATTATTCATATTAAAATAGCTTGTTAAAATGCTGCTTCATGCAGACCGTCCTATTGCTTCAATTGCCTTCCATGCTCAAGGGGAAATTTTGGCTGTGGCTTCTGGCCACAAGGTTAGAAATTCAGAATGGAACATGACACTGATTTAGATTATAATGGCTACACTATACTAACCTTTGTTATGTGCAGCTCTACATGTGGAATTACAACAATCGAGGGGAAGCTTCCTCACCTACAATTATATTGAAGACACGCCGTTCACTTCGTGCTGTGCATTTTCACCCCCATGCAGCCCCATTTCTTCTAACTGCAGAGGTATGGTTTAGGTGCTGCTAGAAATTTTGTTCTTGTGGCCCCATTTGGGTGCTGGCAATTCTAGTCCTGTACTAATCAATTTTCTCTCTCTCTCTCTCTCTCTCTCTTTTTTTTTTTTTGATAAGAAACAAGAATCAATTTTCTCAACTAAGTCCCATAACTTTAAAATGATGCAGTTTTAGTCCTGCATTGACAATTTTTTGTTTTAGGATGATACTTAATTTGCGAGTTTTTTTAATTGAAATTAATATGTTAGGGCCATTATGTCACGTAAGTGATGCTAAGCCATTAGTCAGGTTGCTACATGGAATTCCGGCAGCTCAAGTGAGTGCACGGTGCACCTGCAAAAATCCCGCAACCTTGTCCATATAGGACTAAAATTGCATCATTTTAATGGGACTAAAATCGCCTACACCCAATAGACACGGGACCAATTTTGCAAATATATCATTAGTTTTATAATTTGAATCCTTCCAGGTTAATGAACTTGACTCATCAGACCCTTCAATGACTATTGCAACTTCACCTGGCTACTTGCGCTACCCACCTCCTACTATATATTTGGCAGATGCTCACTCAAATTATCAAACAAATTCAGCAAATGAGATCCCCACAATGTCTATACCGTTTTTCGTATGGCCTTCGATCAGCGTAGGTGATGGAACTGTACCTACACAGCTGAGTGATGTGGACACGAGCTCTAATACCTTACAACAAAGGGTAGATACTTCTGCTTCTGTGAGGCTTGTCACGTATTCTACTCCATCTGGACAGTATGAACTTGTATTGTCTCCTATGGAATCTAATGGCGCCACAGTTCCCGATGAGCAACTAAATAATTCTACAAGGGAAACGGGAAGTGCTGTTTCAAGTACAGATGGGCAGGCTGAAGTGAGAAGCAATCAGTTATCTCCACCATTAGGTGACCCTGCACATTGGAAGCTGCCATTTTTGCAAGGATGGCTAATTGGTCAAAGTCAAGCTAGCCAAAATGCAATGCACTCACAAATTGGAGGCCCTAATGGAGGTTTTTCTTCCTATAATACGAGGGTTCATGAAAGATCTGGTTCAAGACACCAGTTTTCACACACCCTCACAGTACCTACAGCTGGATTAGGGGACGCTGCTGTTTTTAATAGTGTTCGACCTCAGCAGCATAGAAGTTCACAACCTTTCATGAGCCAAGTCCAATCAGAGGTAGCAACGTCTCTGGCTGAAACTGCAGCAGCTGAGTTACCATGCACTGTGAAGCTGAGAATATGGTCTCTTGATGTGCAAAATCCATGTGCAGCTCTTGATACAGAGCGATGTCGTTTAACGATTCCACATGCCGTACTTTGCAGGTATATCAATCACACTGTTTACTACACCCTCCTTCCCACTATTATTTGCACCCTAAATTGGGCACACCAATTAAGAAAGTGAAGAAATGGGTTGGGTTTTGAGGGGAAATTTCGTCCACCTTTATGTATAAACTGAAGAAATGGGTTGAGTTGGGTTGGGTTTCTGTGGTCCCACTTAAATGGCATTTTGTGTAAATTTTTGGATATTGTGAGGGTGAATTTTGTGGAGGGTTTACTATTTTTAGAGTGCAAATTGTTAAGGGACACCGAGTAAGACAAGTGTGCATATAATCACAGAACAGAGGGAATATTAATTGTTAGTTTTTGAAAGAAATTGACTTTTGGTTGAGATGAAGCAAAATGAGCTACTTCGATTTTCTCCTAATAGTGTTGAGTATAGGAAGTTCTAATATGATACTACAGACTAATTTTCTCTCTTTCCTTGTTATCTTGCTGGATTAATCCAAATGCTTATGCGAAACAATTTTTTTAGTGAAATGGGGGCTCATTTTTCACCGTGCGGAAGATATTTGGCAGTCTGTGTAGCTTGCATCCTACCAAACATGGAATCTGATCCAGGGTTTCAAGGTCAAATTCAGCATGATATTGCAGGGGCCTCAACATCTCCTACTAGACATCCAATTTCAGCTCACCGAGTTATGTATGAGCTAAGAATATATTCCCTAGAGGATGCCTCGTGAGTCTACATTCTCGTGCCGTTTCCGCAATCTTGCATATTTATCCAAATCAAATATTTTTCTTTAAGTTGATGATGATTGTGTTCATGTAGATTTGGTTCGGTTCTGGCTTCTCGGGCTATCAGAGCTGCTCACTGTTTGACTTCAATACAGGTTGGTTCTGTTACTGGATTGAGCATATTATTAGGAATTCAACTAAAAAGTTGAAAAATTATTTGTTTTCAGTGAAACCAGGGAAGTCAATCTATTCCTTCTGAAATTTTAAAGAAGTCCATCTGAAAATTAATTTCTATGGTGTATACTTTGTTTGTACATCTGCTTTCCTTTTACGTGAATTGAACAAAGTGTGCCCTTGCCATCTTTGTAAAGGAATAATGCAGTTAATCTGGAGGAATATTCTAACTCGGGCATTTGACTAATTACTTTATTACTAAGTAGGGTAATTTTTTTTATTCTTCTAAAAAGTAGGTATGTAATAGTACATACTTGAACCACTAGTGATTAAGCATCCTTATCCCCATATTCTTTTCTGATCGTCTTTTTGGTGGATGCTGCTTATTGTTAGTGATATGTAAATATCTTGGACAAATTTTACCAGGTTTTGGCTCAACTGTGGATCCTTTTTAGAACGGGTAGATAGATATGCATGCAAATGCATTATACATACATAGAAATTGCTTGATTTCTGTGCTTATTTTTCGAAGTTTAGTTTATTAGGATTTTTGATTGCTTGTGCGCTTTATTTGGCCTCATTCTTTCGTAGGCTTTTTTTTTTTTTTTTTATCACTTTTTGTTTTGGGCTTTTTGTAAACTATTGATGCGTGTCCTGTCTTTTTTCGTTGCAACTATAGTCTACAGCTGTGCTTCTTTACATGAAATTTATTTGTAAATTCAATCTTAGCATGAAGCAGGAATTCCAATCTCCGATGATGGTTAATGGTGCATTACGCATCAATTGTTTATTCATATTTCAAATTTAAATATGCAGTGGTATATTATGATGAACGTGGCCATTTACCTGAAGTCCCTTTTTTTTTTCTTTAATTGCAGTTCTCTCCTACCTCTGAGCATTTGTTACTCGCCTATGGTCGGCGGCATAGTTCACTTCTTAAAAGTGTTGTGTATGATGGAGATACAACAGTGCCAATTTATACTATTCTGGAGGTTAGTTGTCCTTGTACAGTATTTGCTAATTCAGATGTTCTTATATTCTATCAGTATCAGCTATCATGTAGATCTTTAACTGGGTGCTTGGTCATTCTATTTGTTTAGCTGTATGAGAACACATGGTCCGTAAATGAGTATTTTTCCAAATAAACCTTGTTACAAGTTTAAAATAATGAAATGAAAGAACACTTCTTTGTCTTTCACGGTATGCTTCATGAACTTGGTTTGCCTCCTCTTGGGGAAGTACAAGTTCCGGGTTTTTCAAAGTCAAACTTTACCAGTAATTCCATAATGGGATCTCACACTATATGTTTTATGTAATTTACAGAAGAAACAAATTACTCCATTGAATAAAAAAGACCCAGACAAATAACGATTTGGATGGTATTCGGAGAAACTTTTCTGGTTGGCAGAGAAATTATTCGATTTAACTTTTCTGTATATTCCTTAAATAGTCTTAAATCCACGGTTCGAAGGATCTCATTGTCCCCAACATATGGCAAGAGAGGTTCTGCGATTTCATATTCCGGCACAACGATGCTCCATAGATCATGAAAGGAATTTTTATTTTCTTGATACTTGGAATTGTGAGGCGAGTACGATCTGTTTATGTGTATGTGAGTGTGTGTGTGCATGTTCTATAAAAGTGCAGTCACATTTGTTAATGTTAAATTTGCATGTGCCGTGAATTAGAGTAAGAATTTAAAAGCTTGCAAATGATTTTGGATAAGATACCTAGTCTGTAATATCAGTGGCTACATATTGCTAGGTCATGGCGCAAATTAGTACCGTTTGCTGTTATGATTTCCACGGCTCTCATATGTTTGTTTATCTTACAGATCTATAGAGTTTCTGATATGGAACTTGTGAGAGTTCTTCCAAGTGCAGACGATGAGGTTAATGTTGCTTGTTTTAATCCTTTAGTAGGAGGCGGCCTTGTATACGGAACCAAGGTAAAGGAAAAAATACACTTTAGCTTTTTTTCTTATCTAAAATTTTTGTTTGATTTCAAAAGATTGTTTGTCTTAAACATGGCAGGAAGGAAAGCTGAGAATTCTTCAATCTGATTTATCACATGGCTTTAATACAGAGCAGGCATCCTGTTCCCCTGGTGTTAACATGGTACAGGTATAGGGATTTTGTTCTAATACTTTATAATCGCGGCATTTATACATGGTTTTGATTATAACAGCATTTGCAGTATATTTATTTTGTTTGCGTATTGTTTGAAGGTTCCAACATATGCATTAGAAGGTTGATTCAAGCAAAGCGACGTATGGGGCCACACTCGTCTTGATTATGGTTGGTATTCCACATCTAATATTTAGTCGTAAACTTGTCTGTTTTTAATGTTGTCTTGTAATTTTGGCAGCAATGACTAGCCTAACTTGGGAGTTGAAGCGACGAAGAACAAAGTTGCGCATTCGTAGGGAGCGTTCTTTGTACAGCACTACCACCACTCCCATCGTCCAGAATAGCATAATAACCATACTCCATATGACTTGTGATTGATACTTCACTCCTTAATGTATCATTATAAGATAAATTAATTTCTTGGCCTTGTATATTTGTTGTTATTTAAGCATACCTGGGAAGTTTAAAATTGCTTGCTATACATTCTCAAGCCTTGGCCTCTAAAACGCTTCCTTTCATCAAATTTTCTTCACAACCAATGAATATAATAAAGTAATTTTGAAAAGTACCATCTCAGAAGAAACATTATTTGAAATAACTCAACATTATTTGTTTCACATTCGAATTTTATCACTCTTATATAAAGTAATTTTATAAACATTTTTATATAAAATAAATAACGTAGTTTTGAGTGCATAGTGGACCCTAAAAAGTGAGAGTGAGTATGTAAACTTTTCAGGAATGGAGGTAGTATATTTACACAATTGATTTGATATAAAATTACATTATTTCCTATCCTACTTAATTCTAAAACAAACATCTCCCATGGGATTCACGGGAGATGGGACGGGAGATGGGCACAATTATTCACGCATGTTCAATATTTTCAAATTGTTCATACAATTAAATAAGGCTAAACATAGCGTAACACACATCTGGACGGTTTGCGTGATTTTTAATATTTGTTTTATATTATTCATTGATGTTTTCATACATAGATTTTGAAGCTCACAAATTCAACCAAAGATTTTGCATATCAATTCATAGTCTATCATCATTCATCAAGCCCACTCAAAAAAAGGACACTATTACGATCGATAGCCACATAAAGAACGGATTGATTGAAAATTAAAGCAATCCAATACATCAAACACTTTCCAGAAATTGTTTCAAACAATCGTCATATTTTTTGCTAAGAGAAGTGATGAAATCAGAAGGATACAGGAAAAGCGCTAGACGCAGTACCAGTTAGTTGATGTCTTGATCATCGAAATCGTCTTGGAAGGAGTTGAAGAAGTCGGCATCTGCAAGACGGTGAAGGTCCAATATAGGCCCCTCGCCGAAAAGATCCAAGGATGAATCGACATCATCGACGTCCATCGCCACCGTGACACCACCACTCTGCTCCTCCGCCTCCCCGAAGTAATCCATAGCTAGCGTCTTCATTCTGTTTGTCGATCCCCAATCTGTCTATATATTTGAATGAATGTTTCTTTCTGACGGCAGAAAAAAGTTAATACGAACAGTGTTGGGCATAAGTAGTTGGGCTTTCACGTAACTGGGCCGGATAACTGCCTGCAATTATTAATTCAATATCAATATAATAATTCCTTTTATAAAAAAATCTAATTCCTATATTTAACAGGTCAATCGAGATGCGAATGCTGCGCGCATCAGTTAGGAAGGAGAGCTAGATTTGACCATTCTCCCTATTGTTGGGTTGGATCGAGCTTTCGAATTTTGTGATGGCCTTCCTAATATGATTTATTCGTGCTAATATTTCTTTTCTTTCCCTAAAAAATAATAATCTATCTAAGTATTTCTATTTTTATATCACGACCATCTTTTGGTTCATAAAACATAAAAATTAGTTGTTCGAGGAGATTCATAGCATTGGGCCCATTGGGACTGCGATTTTGTAAAGAAATGGGCCTAAGAGAACAGGTAGTCGAAGAATGTTGGGCCTGCAAAATGGCCCTGGCTATATACCCCTCCAGCTTTGGTAAGTATACTCCCCCTCTTCATTTATTAATTTAAAAACCATGTAAAATACCTAAACTACCCTTATACTAAAATGTTCCTAATAAATACACTCCCCTCTACTTTTAACCCCTAAAACATAATCCTAATTGAAAGAGCAACCGCCGACGCCGCTGATGCACCCCAAAGAGGCAAAGAGTAAAAAAAAAAAAAAACTTAGAATTTTTTTAAAAAAAAATACATTTTCGACACTGGTTCATCGACAAGAGTGTTTCTCGTCGTTAAACCAGTGTCAAAAATGTATTTTTTTTAAAAAAATCAAAAGTTTTGACAACTCTTGGTCAATAATATACAGTTTCGTCGACGAAACTATATATTATCGACCAAAAGTTGTCGAAAATTGAAAACAAAAAGTGACTAGATTTTAACAAATCGTAGAAAAGGAAAAAAAAGAAGGGGCGGCCGCCGTGAGAGTGGGGGAGGAGGGTTTACGGAGGAGGTTGCTGTGGGAGGGAGACGCCGGCACCGCACAACAGAAAAAAAAAAAGAGGCAACCCTACATTTTTAGGGTTCAGCCCTTGGGGAGAGAGAAGGCGGCGGATGGGCGAGGGAGGAGAGGCCGATTGAATGAAGCAGAAATTAAAAAAAAAAAAAAAAAAAGAGAGAGAGGGGACGGCGTCGCCGACGGTGGGACAACGTAGGGCGAGCTTTGTTGGGGAAGGCATGGCGACGGCAACGCGAGGGAGGAGGAGCGGCGCCACCGCCTTGTTGCAGAGAGGAGGAGAGAGAGGATGGGCGTCGCGAGGGAGGAGGCTCGACGGCGACGGCAGGAGAAGGGGAAGGGGTGAGAGGAAGAATGAAGAAAAAAAATAAGGTTTAAGAAGGGGTATATTTATCATGTATACATTTGAGAAAATGGCTAATTAGGTATTTCATTGGGGAGTATATCTAACATAATGCATTTTGAGGGGAGTGCATGAATCGGGGGAGTATATTTAACAAGTCTGGAGGGGTATGTAGCCAGGGCCTGCAAAATTGAACTATGATTGAATAGGCCTGAGAATTGTCGACAAAATTGGGCGTGAGAGAAAAGGTAACCGACCCTTGTGTCGAGCCTATTATAGAAATGGGTCGGGTAATTAGGCGTGGGTTATATGCCTCACACTCCCTCTCCACTTTTATTAATTAAATATTCATGTAAAATACATATTTTATCCCTTTTAGTAAAATACAAACACGAAGATGCACTTCCCCTAAAATTAAAACTAACCCTAATTGGAGAGGCAGCCGTCGCCCCACCTCCATCAGCCACCAACGCCCAAACAAATTTAGAAATTCAAAAAAAAAAAAAACCTTTATTTCGACAAACTAGAGTCGACCAAAAACACTCTCTTCAAATTTTGTTTTTTTTAAAATAAAATAATTTTTTAATTTTTTTTTTTAACAATAATGGCTCGAAAATAAACAATCTCGTCGACAAGAACGTTTATTTTCGAGCCAATATTATTGAATTTTTTTTTTAAAAAAAACCTAAGTTTCAGGTTGGACGGTAGAGGGCTTGGGGTGGGGCGACGCTAGTAGACTTGGGGTGAGGCGAAAGGCGGCGCTGGAGGCTGAGCGAAGGGCGCCGGCGTTGGGCAGAAGAAGGACAGGAGAAAGAAGGCGGCAGGCAGCTTTGTGGGGTGCATTTATCATATGAAATTTTTAAAATTTTTAAAAGATAATGTATAAAAAGTAATTCGAGAGGGAAGTGATCTATCGATTTTTATTTTTTTTTGGCAAATAATTATGTGTACCAGTTACATACATGTAACTGGCTATTTACACTCCTTTTTTAATAAGTCCACACTCCTGGCTATTTACACTCTTTTTTTAATAAATCCACTCTCCCCTCTTTTAAACACTTATGTGTACAAGTTACATACATGTAACTAAATCCAATTTTTTATTATTAGTTATTTACCTTATTTTTTTATTAATTTCACCCCAATTAAAAAAAAAAAATACATATAAAATACTATATTACCATTTTATCAATTAAATTAAAATATAACTCATTAAAATTATAATTATACACCGTGTCACCAATGAATCACCACGAAGTCAAATATTATTCTATTTTTTTAACTTTCAAAAAATAAATATAAAAGCATAAGGAATATAAAAAAATATATGAAACTCAAAAATAAAATTATGAAATAAAAATTTGTTTTTTTTTTTAAATGACCAAAATTTAGGAAAAAAAAAATAAGTGAAAAGATAAGCTAAACTAAAAATATTCAATTTTTTTTTTCTAATTTGGGTATAAATGTATGAATATGACATGCTCACTCTCTAGTTTTAATCTGATTTATAATAACTAAGATTATTTTGTTATGTTTTCATTATTTCTACAATGATATCTAGTTTGTTACAAGTTTTTTATAGTTGTAGATTATTTTTTAAAACTAATTAATAACATAATCTAATTGAAAAATAAAATTTATATTTAGAAACTTAAATGAGTGGAGAATTGGGGAAGAAACGAGCATAATATTGCATCAACTTTATTATTTTCTTTGTGGTCATCGCCGTGTTGATGCATTCATATGTTTATTGAGTGTGAACGTATCTATTAATTGAATTGTGTGTTCAGTGTGATTAATTCTCACTTTTATTCTTCTTACTAGTTACTTAATATCAATATTTTAATATTGATGTATTAATTTGCATGGTATGCCTTGAATTATGAATGTGTTAAGTTATGTATTTTTTATTAAATATAATATTAGTTTAAATACGATATAGTATTAGTACACCTATGGTATAGTACTAGTTAATATATTATATAGTACTAGAGATTAATGTGGGTATAAAAATATTATTTAATATATGAACTAATACTATACAATATGTGAATTAATACTATACTTTATTTGAACTAGTACCATAGAGTATGTGAACAAATACTATATAATATGTGAACTAATACTATACTATATTTGAACTAGTACCATAAAGTATATGAACTCGAAACTCGAAAACATTAGAACTTTACCAATATAAACTAATATTATATTGTATATGAACTAATACGTACAGTACTGCATATTAACTAATAATACACAATAATACTTATCAATTGTTATCATAACACTTATAAACTAAAAATTATTATATATAAAAAAACTAAAATAAAGTGATTAAAAAATGAAAGTTCAAATGAAAATAATAATTAAACAATGTAAAACGAAGTAAAATTTGTAAGGAATAAAGTAAAATTTTGAAAGAATAAGAAGAATATTATACACCAATTAATTAAAGTAAAATAGTACCAATGGAATTGAACACTTGCCACTAAAAGAGATAAGAGTTTTATTTTTTAAAACAAATTATTATTATACTATTTAATATTTTAAAAAAACAATTAATATTATTTTTAAAATTTTATTATTAGACTTTAAAATTTTAGAATAATTATTTATGTCATAAAAAGAAAGTATGTGAAAAAAATATCATTTGAAACACAAATGATAAATAGAAAAGAAAAATAAATTTAAAAAATAATATTAAAAAGAGAAATATAAATATCAATTGAAGTAAAATAAAAAAAATAAAATATTAAAAAATTAATTGAGTATTATTTTTTAATTATAAAAAAAAATAAAAAATTAATTGAAGTAAAATAAAGGGCAAATACTTGTGTGTACCAGTTACATACATGTAACTGGCTATTTACACTCTTTTTTTAATAAATCCACACTCCCTTCTTTTAGTCACTTATGTGTACAAGTTACATACATGTAACTAAATCCAATTTTTTATTATTAGTTATTTACCTTATTTTGTATTAATTTCACCCTCAATTTTTTTAAAAGAAAAATACATGTAAAATACTATATTACCATTTTATCAATTAAATTAAAATACAACTCATTAAAATTATAATTATACACCGACTATCGTGTCACCAATGAATCACCACAAAATCAAATATTATTCTATTTTTTTAACTTTAAAAAAATAAATATAACAAATATAAAAAAAAATATGAAACTCAAAAATAAAATTATGAAATAAAATTTCCAGTTTTTTTTTTTTTTAAAATGATCAAAATTTAGGAAAAAAATACAAAAAAAAAAAAAAGCGAAAAAAAAAGTTAAACTAAAAAAATTCAATTTTTTTCAAATTTGGGTATAAATGTATGAATATGACATGCTCACTTTCTAGTTTTAATCTGATTTATAATAACTAAGATTATTTTATTATGTTTTCATTATTTCTACAATGATATCTAGTTTGTTACAAATTTTTTAAAATTGTAAATTATTTTTTAAGACTAATTAATAACATAATCTAATTGAAAAATAAAATTTATATTTAGAAACTTAAATAAGTGGAGAATTGGGAAGAAACCAGCATAATATTGCATCACCTTTATTATTTCTTTGTGGTCATCGTCGTGTTGATGTATTCATATGTTTATTGAGTGTGAACGCATCCATTAATTGAATTGTGTGTTCAATGTGATTCATTCTCACTTTTGTTCTTCTAATATTTTAATATTGATGTATTAATTTGCATAGTATGTCTTGAATTATGAATGTGTTAAGTTATGTATTTTTTATTAAATATAATATTAGTTTAAATACGATATAGTATTAGTACGCCTATGGTATAATACTAGTTAATATATTATACAGTACTGGAGATTAATGTGGGTATAAAAATATTATTTAATATATTAACTAATATTATACAATATGTGAATTAATACTATACTATATTTGAATTAGTACCATAGAGTATGTGAACTAATACTATACAATATGTGAACTAATACTATACTATATTTGAACTAGTACCATAGAGTATGTGAACTAATACTATACAATATTAGAACTAATACTATACTATATTTGAACTAGTACCATAAAGTATGTGAACTCGAAACTCGAAAACATTATAACTTGTACCAATATAAACTAATATTATACTGTATATGAACTAATACGTACGGTACTGCATATTAACTAATAATATACCATAATACTTATCAATTGTTATCATAACACTTATAAACTAAAATTGATTATTTATAAAAAATTAAAATAAAGTGATTAAAAAATAAAAGTTCGAATGAAAATAATAATTAAACAATGTAAAACGAAGTAAAATTTGTAAGGAATGAAGTAAAATTTTGAAAGGATAAAATGAATATTATACACCAATTAATTAAAGTAAAACAGTATCAATAGAATTGAGCACTTGTAGCTAAAAGAGATGAGAGTTTTATTTTTTAAAACAAATTATTATTAAACTATTTAATATTTTAAAAAAAACAATTAATATTTTAATTTTTTTTTTTATTAGACTTTAAAATTTTAGAATAATTATTTGTGTTATAAAAAGAAATTACGTGAAAAAAAATATAATTTGAAACACAAATGATAAATAGGAAGAAAAATAAATTTAAAAAATAATATTAAAAAGAGAAATATAAATATCAATTGAAGTAAAATAAAAAAAATAAAATGTTAAAAAATTAATGGAGTATTATTTTTTAATTATAAAAAATTAATTGAAGTAAAATAAAGTCCCAAAAAATCTATGTGTTAAATTAATATAGTAAATGAGTCATGTGTTATTTGTAATGAGTTATTGGATTGTATATAGTAAATGAGTCATGTGTTATTTGTAATGAGTTATTGAATTGTATATAGTAAATTGGTCATGTGTTATTTGTAATGTGTCATTGGATTGGATATAGTAAATGAGTGAGTTATTGAATCCAGTTACATACATATAACTGGTACACAAGAGTGCAACCCAAAATAAAGTCCTAAAAAATCTACGTGATAAATTAATAAAATATAACAAAGAGTGCAACACTTTTGGGGAGGTTAGAAAACGTAATTCACAGTAGTAATGTTCTGTTTTAGATAAGACAACTATGGCAATGGCGGTCAGGTTTCATCTCCACCCCTTGCCTCCATCTCCCTCTCGCCCTACTTTTCTTCTTCTACACAAACTAAACCCTAATTTCAATTTCCATTGCTCTCCAATTTCTACCTACGGCCATCGATTTCTCCTGCTCTCGCCATTACCGCTCCATATCCGCAGGTGTAGCCGGTGGGACACTAACGCCGAACCTTATACCACGATGAACTTAAATTTCGATGAAAATGAAGATTTTTATGACAGTGTGGAGCAGTGGGAAGTTCTCGAAGATTTTATTGATAGCATCTGGATTTTTAAGGTGATTGTGAAGCTATATTGTGCTAATTAGGTTTTTTCTTCTAAGTTGTTAACCCATAATTGCACTGTCTTTATGTTAATCTGAAGTGTATATAATGCTGTGCATTCATTTGGTACATGCAATTTCGTGCTCAAGTGTTAACATATTTGTTTGTAGGAATTAATCAGATATGTTTGTTCAACAATTCCTTTTATGTGTGCTTTATGATTGAATCGTAATTGAAGGTGTTGGGATGCCTTGAGTGACTCTGCATTTGTTGCTTACAGTCTATTTTCTAAAAACCGAGTTTTACAAGTGTGAGTGACTATTATTTGCCATTGATCGTAAACATAAACTTTACTTGGTTGATTGATTGTATAAAATTTTGCTATGTTATATCCTGCTGGATCGATGCTGAAAGAACTCCATCTCATCTAAAAGTCCGGACTTGCATAGAGGTGGGGAATTAATTCTTGTATATTAATTCCTATTAGATACATTCTTAAAAAAGAAGGGCAATTTGTATTTGTTGGATGTTTAATCTAGTTTCAGGGCCACGTTTATTTTACTAGAGCAACTAGGGTAGGGTGCTTCAAGATGAAGGATTTACATGGTTTCATTTCTTTTATGTCATTAACTTGGGGTAGTACTAGTTGGAAAACTGATGTCTGATAACCAAAACTACAGTTTTTTAATTCTTAATATACCAGTTCCACCTTTTTGCCTTCATAATGTCATATGGAACTTGTAATTACTTCAATTTCAATTTGGCCTTGCATCAAATTTCATCATTTTTCCATTAAGCATTTCTTGTCCGTAAAGGAGCATGAGTTTCATTTAATTTCGTAACTTCTGAACTCAAATAATAGTTTCATGTTCAAGGTAAAACATTTTACCTATGCAGGTCTTTAGATCCTACGGTTTGATGCTTCCGCCTGTTCTATTATCGATGCTCCTAGTGACTGGTCCAAAAGCCTTTCTTATGGCGCTAGCCCTTCCACTTGGACAGTCAACTTTCGCGTTTGCAATACAAAGGTATCAAAACCGGGACAAGATCAAGCCAAAACGTAAAACTAAGACAAGGAAAGGAAGACCGCGTTCCTATAGTTCAAGGGATGTTGAATTGGAAGAAGCTCCAGAATTTTATGATAGCCAAGAGACAACAAGAACGCAAAAGAAAGGATATCAATCTTGGGTTTCCAATGGTACAAGTACGAACAATTTCGGTGGATGGGATGAGCTAGATGCAGACAGAGATTCTGTGGAGGGATCTTCTAGAAGGAGAGCTCAAAGATCAAGTAGGGTTCGAGGGACACCCACACAAAGGAGCAAAAAGAAGAGATCGTTGAGCGAACATGATGGGCCTTTATTACTGAGGCTCCTGATCTCCATTTTCCCGTTTTTGAGCTCATGGACTAAAGTGCTATAGATAATCCCATAATGGTTGATTGCACCACAATTACAACTCTTCGTATATAAGATCGTTTTACGTTGCTGAATGCTCTTCATTCTTGAGTTGAAGCCCCCAAAAGAATGCCTATTGTATTCTTGTTCATCCCATCATATTTCTTTCCAAGATTGATTCTTCAAAAATGGTGTCAGATATATATTTATATTGTGAACAAAATTAGCATGGAGTTTTGGGCTGTATTGTAGAGTGTAAATGTGTAATACAAAAAGTCAGTTAAACTGTTTAGAAAGGATTGCAAGGGTTATTTTAGTTTATATTTTTTCTTTCCGTGTGTCAATAGATGCCTTCAGTTTTGTTGAAGAAGGTGCTTAATTAGAAAATTTTGGATCCAAGAGTAAAAATAATGTCAGATTCACAAATTACACAAACACATAAAATGTCTGCACTTGATTTACAAAGAGGAGGAAGACTTGAGATATTGGAAGCAAGCTGTATTTGGAAGATTGACAGTGAAATCAGCATATAAAGAAAGCATTCAGATGGAACATTTACAAAGCGAATCACCAAATGAATCTGATCAAGGCCACCCCAAAAGTGCGTATCTTTGGTTGGAAGTTGAGTTTAGAAATGATAGCTACTGAAGATAACCTTGCCAATCGACATATCCCAGTGGATCCTAGATGCGGGATGTGCGGCTCATTCTCACCATCCTCAACGCATTCTCTCTTTCATTGTGTGGGGGTGAAGGAAGTTTGAAAGCACTCGATTTGGTGGAATTGCATTAAGATGGGAAGACACCTTCAATCGCGAGATCTGTTGTGGAAGATCAAGGAAAGCTTTTCGACTCAGGACCTGGAAATGGTGATTATGATAGCTTGGGGTATATGGAATAATCGGTGCCAGCAACTTCACGAGGAAAATATCACAAAAGTTCATATCAAAAAATCCATCGGGGATAAAATTTTGAACTACCTCAGGTGCTTTCAGGAGATTCGAGGGCAAGGTCTAAAAATAAGTGAAAAGATCAAGCAAGTTGTGGATCATAACCAGGGGGATTGTCGAACAGAGTGTCGAACAAAGAGTCTGTACTTTGAGGTGGATGGGGCCTTCAACGAGGAGTTACGAAGGTATGCAGTAGGGGGTGTTTTACTTAAGCATAATGAAGAAATGTCTTGTTCTTTCTCCAAATTGATCCAACCCCAAAGAAGCTCTCTTGGTTCGGAACTTAAGGCTATAGAAACAGCACTTGAAATAGCCTTGAGAAGGGGGGAGAGAAGAGCGGAGATTAGATCGGACTCAAATCAAGCAATTTCTCTGTGCTCGTCAGGTCTCCCCCGCCAGGCTAGGGGTCCAGAATGTTTGATTGTACGGCGGATTATGCAAATGAAGAATAAATTTGTAGTGTGTAAATTTTTCTATATTCCCCGTGGTCAGAATACTCGAGTCCATAACTTAGCCCAAAGGGCGTTCTCTACCATCTCTGACAGGTATGGAGAAGAATCTGAAGAACCATAGTTTTTTGGGTCTGACTATATCAAAATAGATAGTATATATATGTATATATAATTTTTTTTTTCAATTATTATTTCGGATTAAAATTTACTGTAATTTTTTTGTATCATGAACTTCAGAAACTGAAATAACCTACCAAAACCGAAATACAAGTATAAATTTCGGTTGGTTATTCACTTATTGGTTAATAATGATTATTAATCTTAGACATTCGGGTGTGCGATTCAATTTCGATTATTTTACGAAAAAAAAAATTAAACTAAATATGTTATATTAAAATTAACACATATTTAAACGGTTTGTTTGGTCGGTTTCGGTTACTAATTATGAATATTTTGATTATGACTATTAGTTTAAAAGTTGGTGACATGTCAAATCAATATACAGTAAAACCTCTATAAATTAATACTCTATAAATTAATAAACTCTCTAAAATAATAAAATCTTCCGGTTCCGATTTGGGCCTTTGTAAAAAATCATCAAATTCGATAAGATAATAAAATAATAATTTTTCGAAAAATCCCTTAATAAATATTAGGTCCCATTAAAACTCTAAATTAATAATTCATAAATTACAATTATAAATATTATGGTAATTTGCTAAAATATGAATCTATTGTACCTTGACTAACTTTCAAATGATATTTTTCACCAATCCACTCTTGTAAATTTTTTTGAGTACATGTGAGATGATCTCTCTTATACTGACATAATGTTTTTAGCATTTTATCATTCATGGATGATTTTGCGATGCCTTTTAGATGAGAAGACATGACTGGGTGTTATGAATTATTTTATTTCTATATTGAGATTTATATAGTGGAGTATATGTTTCATTCACCATGCATGAATATATTTAAGTGCAACAAATTAATGTAAACATGTATACAATCAATATATTTAATTAGTTACAAAGAATTGGTTGATGCATGAATATAATCAAGTAAACATACATGAATTCATTTATTTTCAATACATATGCACTAAATTTGCTGAATTTCAAAAGTCTCTCTTTTAATTAATAAATATTAATTTATCCATAAATTAATACCTCTTTAAATTAATACTTGCCTAGACCGAAATAAAATATGGAAAAAGTCTATTAAGGAGGATTCCCCGAATACCTGAAATAGAGATGATCATAGAAAATGTAAAATATTTAATAGGATCCGTGTCGGGAACGTAGAATGGTTGAAAAATTCAAATGTTATAACCAGTACGTCGGGAAGGCTGTCCCTTACAACGAAAGGGAATCGTTGGTTCCTTACCTCCCCCCTAATCAACCGTCTGCTTGACGTCTTGGGGATCATAGTAGAGGATCCCCATTCCCGTGGCAGATCTCCATTCTGTGAAGATTCAAAGACTGGGAAGGACAAAGTAGATCGGGCGTGGAGTCTCCTTTGCTGCCCGGAGCGCGCCTCCCATAGAGGCAAGTGAAGTTGGTGAGCCGTATGATGGGCAACTATCTCCTGCGGTTCGGAGAGGGTCCAGCATTTATCAATGAAAAAACTTCAGAGGGCCTGGCCTGTAAAGTCGCGAAATAAGCACGCTAGTTTCTTTGATCCCCCTCGGTGTTCCTTTTCCATTTTCTTCCAATAGTTCGACCTATCCAATCCTAGCCTCGAAGCGGCGAACTAGACCAGAATGGGAAGTAAAGTAAGCACGCGAATGACATTGGTCTTTCTTGCTTTCAATTTGAAGAACGTGTTCCCGCCGTTATGTGGTAGAACCCCTGGATTAGGATCTTTTTCAGAGGTCATAGATCGTTTGCATTCCAATCCATTGGTCAAAGTAAGAATCCATACACCCCCTATTCCTTCTTATCTGAAGTTCTGGGGTACCCGGACCGATCTCTTCCGGGGTGGGGTGCGATGTGTCCCATTGAGCTGACCTAGGAGGCTAAGCAGTTGCCTGAGGGCATTCATTTAAGGAACAAGAATCCCATGACTCTCTCTGAGTATGCATCGTTATCGGGGCAACATTCTAGGTCAAATGAGCCACGTTAAGAAAGCCCAAGCTTATACGCATTGGCCCACAGGGTGTCCCTGCGTATCCATGTTCTCCCGTCTTCTAACAAGGCGCCCTCCCCGGGGCCAGAGCAAGTTGGGTTGGGGTAGAGAGCCGTAAGCGCGGTGGGGGGTGCCTGCTTTTTTTTATTATGATTATGGCGGCTATGTTTTCGCGGCGGAAATGAACTTGGTCTGCCGAGGAGTCGGTTTTCACTGATGTGCGCAGGCCTCTATTCATTACCATCGAATTTCGGAATCTTAGTGTTGACTAGCCTAGCCGATAGTGATTTTGCAAGAGTGTAGTCCAAGTCCCCTTGGAGGCACGAGCCTCTTATCCATTCTCATTGAATCACGGCGGGGGGCAAATCCAAATAGAAAAACTCACATTGGGTTTAGGGATAATCAGGCTCGAACTGTACTCCCGAGTCCGGACAAAAGGACATTTATCAGTGAGTTTACGGAGTCTCTTCCAAGCCCGATCTGTGATCGGTCTCCGGTCTATCCGGAGCAAGTACGGGGTTCGAGGCAGTCCATAGGAGCAATGGAGTATGAGGCAGCCTGTTCACGACTCCGGTGATATTGAATTTCTCTTTGGCTTTAGCTGGGCACCTTGGCAGGTGATAGTTACGTCGGAAAGAAAAAGAGCTCTGTAAAACTTAGTCTTGCTAAGACCTTCTTTGGCAACTTCTCGCCATGCCATATTAAAAGACATGAACGAAGGACCCATTCCCTTCTTTTCCTTTTTTCTGTAGAAGGGTAGTTGTGGTTGGCTTTGTTTGAGCCACCCGGGGTTGAATCTCTTTCTGATTATGGCATTTGTCTTCCTATCTTGTCGCGAGTATATTGTTTAAACCAAAATTTTAAATTAAAGTAACAGCTGTCCAAATGGTTACAGCATCCTAAATTATCTACAAATCACAAGTTTGAATCCCTTTAAATTTCTTGTAATTAATTTTTATTTAATAATTATATTTTAACACTGGGATTCAAATTTCTTGTAATTAATTTTTATTTAATAATTATATTTTAACACTAAAATTTGTAATTATTTTTTTTAATAATTATATTTTAATTCTAAAAAAACATGTAACCATCTTCCAATAATAATTATATTTTAACACTAAAATTTGTAACTAAATATTTTTTTAATAATTATATTTTAATTCTACAAAAATCCGTGACCATCTTTCAATAATAATTATATTTTAACACTACAAAATATCTACCGCTTTTCAATAATAAGAATTTCACTTTTCACTAACCAAATATACCACTTTTCAGTAATGAAATCTACCACTTTTCAATAATAAAAATTACACTTTTCAATAATAAGAATTTCACTTTTCACTAACCAAATATACCACTTTTCAATAATAAGAATTACATTTCAGTAATGAAATCTACCACTTTTCAATAATAAAAATTACACTTTTCAGCTGTAACATCTTCCAATAGTAATTATATTTTAACACTAAAATTTGTAACTAAATATTTTTTTAATAATTATATTTTAATTCTACAAAAATCTGTGACCATCTTTCAATAATAATTATATTTTAACACTACAAAATATCTACCACTTTTCAATAATAAGAATTTCACTTTTCACTAACCAAATATACCACTTTTCAATAATAAAAATTACACTTTTCAGTTAAAATATTTACCACTTTTCAATAATAAAAATTACATTTTTCAGTTAAAACATCTACCACTTTTCAATAATAAGAATTACATTTTTCAGTAACAAAATCTACCACTTTTCAGTTAAAATATTTACCACTTTTCAATAATAAAAATTACATTTTTCAACAATAATAAAAATTACATTTTTCAGTTAAAACATCCACCAGGACCACCACTTTTCAATAACAAGAATTACATTTTTCAATAACAAAATCTACCACTTTTCAATAATAAAAATTACATTTTTCAATTAAAATATGTAGACACCTAAATTTTAAATTCCTTTGGGCCTCTAAAGTCCGATAAATGTAGACGGGCCTCTAAAGTCAGATAAATGAAGACAGACCTCTAAAGTCCCATAAATGAAGATGGGCCTCTAAAGTCCAACAAACCAAATCAAGCCCAGATATTGTATTCTTAGCCCATCAAGTAATTCAAAATTTGAATTAAGCCCTAACCACTTGCACAAATATCTCCAGCCCATCAAATTTGGCCCACAAAAACCCTAGGTTCTACACCTATAAATAGGGGTCTCATTCCATTCATTTTCACATCAACAAATCAAAAGCATACAAGGCTCTAAAATTCTCTGCAGAGATTTTAGAGTTTTCTTCAGCAAGCGGAGGAGCTTCAAATGCGTTCTTCGTGCAAAGCGGCGAGAAGCAGCGTTTGAGTGGAGATCAAGGTGCTAAGCCCCTTCGATTCGACGTTTCTTCAAGGCGTTCTTCGTGCGAAGCAGCGAGAAACAACGTTCGAGTGGAGATCAAGGTGCTAAGCCCCTTCGATTTGGCGTTTCTTCAAGGAGTTCTTCATGCAAAAGGGCGAGAAGCAGCGTTCGAGTGGAGATCAAGGTGCTAAGCCCCTCGATTCGGCGTTTCTTCAAGGAGGAGGTGCTTCGTGGATCTTCAACGGCTGTCGTCCCGGAAAAGTCCCGAAAAGTTCCGAAAATCAACGTTGAATCCAAAATACGGCGTCAAGCCTTTGGATTAACGTTACAAAGTCCTAAGTTCAAGAACGATCTTCAACGACGTTCATCACAAAAGTCCCTAAATTCAACATTTAATCCAAAAATACGATGCTAAACCTTTGGATTAACGTTATAAAGCCCCAAATACAAGATCAGATAGGATTCAGCTGCGGATCCAACTCTAAAAGTTCCAAAAAGTGCTCAAGAAATTCAAGAAATTTAAGAAGAGAGAATCAGAGGAGCAAATTAGAGATTGTAACCCACAAATACTCGGTTTTAATCCGAAATTAAATAAAATTGTTTACCATTTTCGTGTTTTTATATTTAATTCACAAATTTGTGTTTACAAAATATATACCACTTTTCAATAATAATAATAATAATTACACTTTTCAAAGTTTCAATTAAAATATCTATCATTTTTTTACATATAAACCATAAATTAATTCAAAGAAAAAAGATGTGGTTACTTAGGAAAAGAAGTGGGAGTTTTTTTTTTTTTACATATGTGGGAGAGAGAAAGAAAGGAGAATAAGGAGAGAAAGAGAAAAGAAAGAAAAAAACGGTTAGAGAAAGGAGAAGAAGAAGAAGAGAGAGAAGAAAAGGAGAAGAAGAAGAAGAGACAAGAAATGTGCACAGTGCATTTAAGATTTTCTCTTAGTTTAATCACCATCAATGCCCACCCCACATATTAAAGATACAATTGGAAGCATAAATTTGGAAGAGATAATGGTGGAGATATGGAAATAAGAGTGAGTTAAGTCTTATATGACGATAAAGAGGGTTATTACTTGTTATTATGACCCCCTGTGCCTGGTGACATTACGTTTAGGACCTCACTTTGACAACCTCTTCTTCTCTTGTATCAAAATTGATCTAGCTCCCCGTCAAAAAAAAAAAAATTGATCTAGCTCGGGTTCTATAGAACCTTGATTTACACAATATAAAAAATATGAAGATATTTTTGAATTTTTATTCAATTTGAAGAAGTGCTGATAATAAAAGATTGTTGAGGTCTTGTAAGAATCTTCAACATTCTATGACACATAATGGTGTTTCTGACGTCGAAGGCAACAAGTTGTTTTTGAAGTTATCATTTTTTAAGTGCTATTTACCATAAGAAATTATTGAGCAACTTAACTTGATTAATACTTTTGCTACTCTCCTGTCCACAAAAAATGTGTCAAGTTCTATATTTTTTCTACATTATTAATGGAGTATCTATCAACAATATTCTTTATTCGTTACCTCACATATCTTTTTTATAATTAAAATATAATTTTTTAAAATCATGTATAAAAAAAGTGAGCACACTTTTGGCGGACAAATGGAGTAGTAAAAATGTTAGACGAGTTGTATTTATGTAATTACTTGAAACACCATTGTTGTATTTATTTTAAGTATTGAGCCAAAATTATATATTGTTAGTCTTATAAAAATTATTTTATGTTATGTTTATTAAAGAATTAGACCTTTAAAGTTTGATTCAAACCTAAATATTCCTAAGAGCCCCGACAATGACCTCTACGTGCCTTTTTAGAGCATCTCCAATGGGGGTGAGGAATCCTAGGTGGATTTCTACCCCTCACTCAAAATAAGGGTAGGATACATTATGGAGGTGGTGATGTGGAAGAAAGAGAGTAAATGGGGTAGGAATACTTCAACGAGTAGTAAAAAATTAGAAAAAAAGAGAATGAGATAGAGGGAGAGTGTACAACACATGAGAAAAAAATAGAACAAGTTTGGAGAGTGTAACTCACTTGCTGGGCTTTAATGTGGTTCCAAATATTTTTTATTTGTATTGTTTTTTTTTTTTTTTTGATAGAAAGGAGGTAGAAATTTTTTGAGATAAAAGTAAAAAACTTTTGAAATGACACTATGTGTCAAACTTAAAACCAAAAAATTCTTACTAGCAAATGCCTGGTCGTTTCTATTCACTCATCATCAGTCACACATCGATTTGAAGCCGATTGTGTACACACTTAATGTACTGATCAAAACAACATAAAGTAGGTCAGATACCATACCCCTTTCGAAATGTGCATATCGGAGTTTTTTTTTTTTTTTTTCGGGTATTAATTATTTGTGAAAGTAATATATACTTCGTCATGGACCAAATAGAAGGTGATATTTGTAAGCATTTATTTATTTATTTCCTGATTTTGTTTGGTTGACAACAGTCTTTCCTTTTCATACAGAAAGCCTTATTCCCCGTGACAAATTCCAACCGCTAAATCGTTATCTGTCGGACTCTTCTCTCAATTTTAAATTAGGTTTTGTCTAACTTTATACATTTTTTTGGATATATAAAACCGTTGAATATTCACCAATAACAATATATAAGGACCACAACAAATAAAGTAGCTCTCCTATTAATCAAGGTTAAATTCTTTTTAAAAAAATATCGAGTATTAATACATTCTAAATACTAATATTTAATGTTATATATTATTTAAACAGTATTATAGGAGTAAAATTATAAAAAAAAAAAACAAATTTAGGAAGTTGGTCCCCCCATCCCTGGGGTTTGGAAACTAGAAACATGCACATACGAACAAACATGAAAAGGAAAATAATTCTAAATTAGGAAATTACAATACAACACCTATAATTACTCTCTGCAAACTGCGTTACAAAATATTTTACCTCTTAATTAAAGCATAAGCGAAAAATAAATTTTATTAAAAATTTAAGATTATTAATTAAAGCATAAGCGAAAAATAAATTATATAAGGGGCTATTGTATGATATCATGCCAGTAACGTCTTGTCATAAAAGCTTTCCAATAGAGTCTGAAAAAACAAAAGAAACATTCTATATGTAAATCAATATCGTCCATATTCACGTTATCTTCAATATCAACCACTTATAATATATTCCCTCCGTTTTTAATTAAGTGTCACTTTGCCTTATTTAATATTTTTAAAACAAGTGTCATTCTACATTTTTTTTCTTGAATTTTGACAATTTTATCCTTATACATTATACTCCCTTCATTTTCTTTACATTGATTTAAGTTTTTTCCCTTTTGAATACAGCACTATAACATAAATAAATCATGTATAAACCTTAATTATTGTATACATGAATATCATCTATAATATTGGCCACATTCTTTACTAAACATAAATTTAATATTAAAATTAGTTATCATTAATGAAGATGAAGGGTAAAATTGTCCATGATTATATATCTTAATTTGTTGAAAATGATTAGAATGACACTTAATTAAAAGTGGAGGGAGTATATAACATGCAAAACCAAAACAACTATTATCCATACTGAGAAGCCTAATCATGAATGAATTAGCCTTTATGTTAATTGACGGTTTTAAACCTTAATTAATGATACTATTTTGAACAAACTATGATACAAAACAAAACAAATCAACGACATTAAATTCATCACGAATAAAGTTTTTTTTTTTTTTCTGAAGAAATAATTAAATATCAACAAATACTTGTTCTAATTTCTAATTGGAAGCAAACGGGTCGGTCCTCCCATTTTGAGTTTGACGATGCTGTGACTGCGAATCCTCGTCATACGCATAAGCAAATCCACCATGTCGGGTCAGATCCATACCCGCCATTTCATCCTCCGATGAGATCCGAAGAAGATTAAGCTTATGCAGAGCAAAAAACAAAGGACCCATGGTTACACTGACCCACCCGATTATCACCAGAATTTGGACAATATGGGCTGCCAAGAGTGCCCATCCGCCACCCATAAACAACCCGAATGGCCGACCCATTTTCCCCGGGTAAGCCTCGTTCACATACTTCTCCCTAGCGAACAACGCCGTGAATATAATCCCCCACGCCCCGCACCCCCCATGCAGCTGCGCCGCCTCCAACGGGTCATCGTACCTCATTTTCTCCGCCAATTTGTTGCACCCGATTAGCACCAGCGACGCCACAAAACCGCAAATCAACGCCGCCCACGGTTCGACTACCGAGCAACCCGATGTTATTGCCGCGAACCCGCCCAAAAGCCCATTACACACATCCGTCACGTTCCAATGCCCCGAAATTGCCCGTTTCACGAACAAAGTCGTCAACGCGGCGGTGCATCCGGATAAAGTGGTGGTCACCGCCGTCCGTCCCACCGCCGACCACTGCCCGTAATAACTCGCCGTTGAATACGGGGTGGAGATTTTGAAAAACGACCCGGGGTTGAACCCGTACCATCCGAACCATAATAAGAAAGTTCCTAAAACCACGAGGGACGCGCTGTGGCCGCGTAGGGTTACAGCGCGTCCCGTGTGGTCGAATCGCCCGATTCTGGGGCCTTCTATGAGTGCTCCGTACAACCCAGCGATTCCCCCAACCATGTGAACAACGCCCGACCCGGCAAAGTCGATTACCCCGGATCCGAATAGGAGATTACCCGTATTGCTAGCGCTGGCCCACCCGTCGCTGGACCAGAACCAATGGGAAACGATGGGGTAAACGAATCCGGTGAGGAAAGAGGAATAAATTAAATAAGCGACGAATTGAGTCCGCTCGGCGATTGAGCCGCTGGTGATGCCGGCGGCGGCTATGGCGAAGGCCCATTGGTAGAGGAAAAAGCTGTAATCGAAGAGAGGGGACGGGATCTGTTTCAAGCCGAAGAAATGGCGGCCGATGAAGCCGTTGGAGGGGGAGCCGAAGGCGATAGCGAAGCCGAATAGGTAGTAGAAGATGCCGCCGGCGGCGGCGTCGAGGACGTTGGTGAGCATGATGTTCATGGTGTTTTTGGCGCGGACGGAGCCGGCGCAGAGCATGGCGAAGCCGAGCTGCATAGAGAAGACGAGGTAGGCGGAGAAGAGGAGGTAGGTGGAGTCGATGGCGAAGGAGGTGGATTCGAATTGGGCGGAGACGGCGGAGAAGCGGCTGCAGATGTAGTCGGCGGCGGCGGCTGTTGCGTTGGGGGAGAGGAGCGGCGCGAGGTCGGAGGAGCAGGTTGATAAATCCATGGCTTGTGAAGAATGTGGAGAGTGTGAGTGTAGTGGTGTAGTGTATAGGCGTTGAAAGATGGTTTTGGGAATGTGTATTTTTAGCGTGAAATCTGTGTACAGATTCTAACGGGATTTAATATGCCATAATTTTATTGGTTATTTGGAGTATATGTTACGAGATAATTCGAATATAAAATTTAAATTATTTTGTGTCACCCAAGTTGTTGGAATCAGACTATAATTTAATGTGTAAATACACTTAATTTTAATTTATTTAATTTAATATTTGACCTTGTATTTCAATTTGAAAAGTACAATATTAATTTGATGAACCAACAACATCAATACTTTTTTCAATATACTATTCATTTTATTCATAAATAATTATTTTTTAATTTTATTTTAATAAAATTAAGAAAAAATATGTATTGATAAATTTATTCTTAATTAATAAATAATCATCTTGTTGTATTTCATGATTTTCAGAGTATTTTTTTTAACAATAAATTCGCAATCCTCCCTGTGACAGATAATTGAGTTTTGAATTTAAGAAAAATAATTAACCGATAAGCTTAATTTAAAAATTGACAGGCAAAAATGATAAAAGAGTTAAAAAAAACATGTGCGATGATATGGCATTAAAGTTAATTAATTAGCTAATTTTGGCAAATTATTTACCTTTATGTAGTACTATATATGCCCATTGAATATTCTTGTAAATGCCCCACAATGAGAAAGAAATATAATACTAATTAATTGCTAAATTATTGGGTACGTAAGAACTTGATTATCATCATTATTGCCTTATTGGAGTGATCCTACTATATTCAAAGTGTAGAAGGAAAAAAAATTAAAAGATTTTTTTTTTGTTCAACAAAAAAATTAAAAGACTAGCAATAATAATAATTGGTAAATTACTGGAATGAATCGATTAACACCAGAGTAAATTTTCATACACCATTCATTCACAAATAGCTTTTTTGCACAATTGTTTTTAATTTTACTCTCCTTTTAAATTTTAAATACTCATAATTTCTAATTTACCTTTAAAAGTTAAAGCAATGTTATAATTTTATGGTAAGTGAATTATTCATTAATTAAGAGCATATTTATTAATGCATACTTTTTTTTAATTTTAAAAAGAAGAGTCAAAATTATTATTTACTTGATGAGCAGTTGCTAAATGTTAATAAAAATTAGTATTTATAATATATTGTAGATTTAAATCATTTTAAAAAATAAAATTTAAATAAAAAAATCGAGATAAATAATTGAATGAGGCAGATAATTTTCTAGAGTATCTTTTAAAATCAATTAATTAAATTTAATAACATATTTACTAAATTACTACTCCATAATTTAATACTAATTATTTAATTCTTCAAATAAATTTTTTTTTTCTTTAAAAGTATTAATGTTAAACATAGTAAATATTCATCATATATTTAACATATCATCAAAATTTAAAATCAACTCAACATTAATTATGATGATACATAAATAATATCATACATAATGACATTTAAAAATATGACACATCATATAAAATTAAGGAGGGGGCGATACATCAACAAAATTAAAGAGAAGACTACACGTCAAGCGAAAAAAAACTCCCTATTAATATATACTCCCTCCGTTTTTTTTATATGATGTTTTAGACATTTTCTCTTGTGCATAATTATATGATGTTTTAGAATTTTCACACTATTTTTCCAATTATACCCTCCCTTAACTTTAGAAAGAATTGAAATTTAATGGGTACGTATTATGGAATGAAATTAATGTAATTGGAAACCTCCTTTATTATCTAATTATTATCTAAGGGTATATTTGTCCAAACACACCCTTTTTTTAATTATAATAAATTACTCTAAAACATCATATAAAAAAAAACCCGGAGGGAGTACTATATAGTGGAATTTGTGAATGAAATGAGTAATTAATGTTTATTAATAAGATTTGTGTGAGACGGTCTCACTATGATATACCGTTCACAGATTAATAACATCTCTTTTAAAGTGTTAAAAAGTTATGTCCAAATTATACTTCATCTCTATCATGTTTATATTGACAATGCTTTGGGCCGTTCCTAATTATATATAATATACTACTTCCTAGGGGTGTAATCGAGCCGAATTGAGTAGTGTTGAGCTCGAAACTCGACTCGACTCAATCAAGCCTAAAATTTTAAAAATCGAGCTCGACTCGATAAGAAACTCGAGATCGACTCGATTACCTATATAATTTTCAAAAGTAATAATAAAACATATTTTTTCTTAAATAAACTTGACTCGACTCAATACCTGTATATTATATTAATGACAAAATAATAAATATTGTCCAATCTCGATAAGGCTCGCGAGCCATTCGAGTCGAGTATTTATGAGATCGAACTCGATAGCTACTCGAGTAGCTCGAAACTCAACTCGACTCAAAGTTATTTCGATCTTTTTCCGAGTCGAGCACGAGTAGCTCGCGTGTTGGCTCGACTCACTTACATTTATACTCTCTCCGTCCACCAAAAAATTGTCCGATTCTATTTTTTGGTCCACAAAAAATATGCTTATTTTATTTAAATAGTTAACTTTAATTTTAAGTATATTTTCTACTTTATTAACAAGATTGAGTATCTACCAACAATATTTTTTACTTGTTACTTCACATATCATTTTTTAAAATTAAAATATGATTATTTAAAAAAAAACATGTATACATTTACAATCCGTATAAATTTATTCAGATTAAACCAATTTATTTTTCATAATATATTTAAAGATACTAGTAGAATCAATTATTAAAAATATAATTCCTGATGTAGGTGCAGCCAAGATAAATGAAGCAGCGAGATGCGTTGATTCAAAAGAATTATTAGGAATAGCATATCAGAAAATGAAATTCCAATTAATTAAGACTTCAATAATGATTATTTTGTCAAGATTTTTCTTCTTAATTCGGTCAAACTTGTTAAAGAAATGTCATAGCGGCCATATCTCCATCATTCTCTCGATCAATGGAGCAATTTGACCTTGAATCGGAAGCGGACGTATCTTTATGGAATGTCATGAGATGTTTAACGTCGAAAAACATCTGAAGTATAAATGTGGCTCGATAAGTTGAGGCGATAAGCATTCAAATTTATTTTCTCGGTGATTTCTAGTGGCTCAATTTTCCTCGTTGATAACTTGTTGTACTCGTGTGTCGGGTACCGATCCTTTGTGATCACTGCCTACATAAAGTCATTCACGTTGAATTCAACAGCTCAACGGTGCGTACAACAACTTGTTTGTAACGCTCGTTGGGCTCGTTTAGCTTAGCCTCAATTGATGCATGTTCTCATATCAATAGCCATTTTGTATGTGCGTAGCCAAGAAGGAAGAGCAAGCAAGTCGACTGGTGCACAAGGAAGGAGCCAGTAAACGATCATGAAAGGATTGTAACCCATGCTCCTATTTTGCGCCAAATTGTGGACAAATTTAGCCTGACCGAAACACTGGTTCCATGTCTTTGGTTTGTCGCCTACCAAGGAACAAAGTAAATTCCCCAAGGACCTGTTGACTACCTCTGTTTGCTCATTAGTTTAGGATGATAGGCGTTATTGAAATGTAGTTGAGTCTGAGCTATACACCAAAGTGTTCTCCAAAAATGACTCAAAAATTGGGGATCTCGATCTGAAACAGTAGAAGTTGGCAGACCATGAAGACGGTATACCGTATACCTTACAAAAGAACAGTTTTGCAACGTTCACAATATCTGTTGTTTTCTTGCACGACACAAAAATACAATTTTTTAAAAATCGGTCGACGGTTACAAATGTGGAATCAACCCTTTGTTGGGTTCGAGGTAACCCAAGCACTAAGTCCATACTTATAGCTTCCCAGGGACGTGATGGAATAAGTAAGGGGCGGTACAATCCATCATTCATGGCTGTGCCCTTGGAAACTTGATAAATACGACATCACTCTGAATAACTCGAAATATCCAAGGTCATATGCGGCCAAAAATAATTCGGTCGCACCAAGTCAATCATTCAATCACATTTAATATGTGCGATCCCATCGAGCTCAGTAATGAGATGTTGGCGTAAGCTGATGTCCAGGATGCATAATTGATTGCCCTGAAACAGAAAACCATCATAGAGCAAATAGTCATGGGCAGTAAAAGAGTCCAAGAAATACAGTATTGGGCAAAAAATGGTCAAATGCATAGAGGTCTAAAAAATCATCAAAATTAGCCATTGTGTGAGGCACATGCCTACCAAGAGAATACGTTGACGGCTCAATGTATCAACTGCTTTGTTCCCTGTTTCAGATTTATGTTTGGCTACAAAGGAGAACAATTGGAGGTCATAAAATCAGGACACATGACGAATTGTTAGTGAATCATGTCCCTATTGGTTTATATATTTTACCAACAATGGCTTACAGTGTGACAGAATAAACAAAAAGAACAAAATTACAATTGAAAGAAATTACAATTTCTTCAAGCTTTCCGAATATGGTAACTTTCTATTTCGAGCAACTTCTTGAAGTGGCGGGTCCGCTAGTAGGCAGCAACAGCGAAAATAGCGACGAAAACTGAAACAAAGATGGTTAGAGAAAAGGGGAGCCGAGTCAAGGTGATACCTTTTCTGGTAAAACAAACACGTTCCGGCTAGTGTTCACGGAATGACGAGATGTTTCGAAAGGTAAAACGGCTTCGTCTTTGCACGAGCAACACCGCAGCGTACAAAGCTCCGACGAACTGAAGACACGTCTGAATTGGACTGCACTCTAATATGTAATTAGGGCTGTAAATCGATTCGAGTAGCTCGTCAGTGACTCGTTTGAGATCGTTCGACTTCATCTTGAACTGAGCTTGAACACCATTTTGTGTCCGGAAGAAAATTCGAGCCGAGCTCGGACAACCCGTTGTTCGATTCGCCAAGCTCGTGAGTTCGTTTACTTTCCTAAGTTTCTTTTGTTTTAATGGTGCATTTAAAGGATTTGGAGAATCAAAGCGTCTGCAATTACTATTGAGATCGGAAAGTGAAAAATTCATATGGAATAATGGAAATTGGAAACCAAGAGACGCATTGTTGCTAAAAAATTGGGGTTGAATGTATTACTGAACACACCGCAAACGGCAAACCTTTCTGAATCTTATATACTTCACTTCACATAGTATTTCTTTGAATGAGTTCTTGAAGTTGAATCTACCCATCAATGTTTTTCAAGATTTCATTCAGGTAATTGCACACCAAATGTTTGATAATATTCCTAGGATAGTTTCTTCCTCCATTTGACTCCATATGATTATATCATTGGTTTATGTTATCGTGTTGCATCCATTTAAGCTTATTATTATTTTTATTTTTTTAAATCTATGAAATTACATTTCCATTAACCAGAAAATAGGGTATAACCTATACCATATATAGTTTCGACTGGAGACAGTAGGCATTATTTGATTACATGATGTTCATTAATTATTGGGTTGTAAGTTAAAGGTTTGATTACTAATGAAAGATATATACTTACTACATTTCACTACAAAAAAACTGAGATTTAGAGACGGATTAGATACCATAAACACTGTCTCTAAACAAGTTAGAAACGGATTTTGGAACCATTTTCTATCTGTTCCTAATCGCATGGTATTTAATGTTAGGAACGGTTTTCTAAATTCCGTTTCTAATAAGAGACGGATTTGAGACCTCTTTTTCGGTTTATAATGAGAGATGAAATTTGACACCGTATATTCCCGTATCTAAACAATGAACGACCCGTTTTACATCTGGGTCAAAATTCCATTTCAAATGTCGTTTCTATTTAACAACGACATTTTATCGTCTCTAAATCCGTATCTAAACGATAAACGACCCGTTTTACATCCGGGTCAAAAATCCGTCTATAATTTCGTTCCTATTTAGAAACGACGTTTTTGTCGTCTCTAAATCCGTATTTAAACGATAAACGACCCATTTTACATACGGGACAAAAACCCGTCTCCAAGGGTTAACAAACTCAATCCCCATTCCAAGCCTTTAATCCCCATTCCAAGCCCGAACACACCCATCCCACCCCACCCCACCCTGCAACCACCCCCTCTCCAATTATTTAATACCCATTCCAAGCCTTAATTCCAATCCCACCGAGCCCGAACCCGATTCCATCGGCACTTAGAGAGTTGTCCAGTCCGTCTTGCCTTTACTAAGAAGCAAAAACTTTTGACTACTCAACCTTTAGGTCCTAGTGACTTTGGAGGTGGCTTAGGGGGCACAATTACTACTTACAAGTATGACAAAGAAAATGTACGATAATGCTTAACAAAAATGGTTATTGTGCAAGAGTACTCATTTCGAATGTTGGAGCATGAATTTTTTGTGATGTTTTGCAAAACATTGAATCCAAGGTTTGAGAAGATGTCGCGTGTAACATTAAAAAGTGATTGCATGAAGTTATATGCTTTAGAAAAGAAGAAGTTAAAAGTCATATTTGAGAGTGTTGAAAGGATTAGTTTAACCTCTGGCTTGTGGACCTCTAATCAGAATATTGGGTATATGTGTCTTACATGTCATTTTCTTGATTCGAAGTGGAAATTGCAGAAACGTATCCTGAACTTTTGTGCATTACACACACTGGATTAGCTATTTCTGATTGCATTTTTGAATGTCTTATTGATTAGGGGATTGAGGATAAAATATATTCTATTACCCTTGATAATTCCTCAACTAATGATGTAGCTGTGAGGAACCTGAAAGATAACTTTTCACTAAAAGGAAAGCTTTATTTTAAGGGGAAGGTCTTTCATGTACGATGTTGTGCACATGTATTAAATCGTATGGTGTAAGATGGTCTTAACCAAATTAAGAGTGTCATTGGAAATGTTCGTGAAAGTGTCAAGTATCTTAAAACTAGATAACTCCCCACGTATTACGCGGTATATTGATAAAAGTTAATACTCAAAATAGTATAACTCATATTTTAAAGATACACTTATAAATTTTCATATAAAGATTTAAAAGAGTATAATGTAATTGAAAAATTAATAGATGGAATGTATTGAATAATTAATGTAATTTAGAAATTAAGTGATTAATAGATGAAAAATATTGAATAACATGTAATTATAAATTAAGTAAGGAAAGTATATATGCTTAAAATATTACTGCAGACGTGGCTTCATAACAAATAACAAAATTACACATGTAACTCGATTTTTGATAAAATGACACGTAGACCAAAGCTCTCACAAGACGACACATCATCATTTTAAAACTCCCTATTAGTATTATAGGGGATGTCACCATCTCGACTTCATAAGTTCACTGAGATTGTAAAGCAACTCCAGCTTCCAACCTCAAAAGGTTTAATCCTTGATGTGCCGACTAGGTGGAATTCCACTTATGCTATGTTAGAATCAGGTTTAACGTTTAAGGATGTTTTTTTCTAGATACCAAGAAAGGGATCCACATTATCAATGGTTTCCATCTTCTAAAGATTGAGATGAGGCACTTGAGGTTTGTAAGTTTTTATAAGCTTTCAATGATGCAACACTTATATTTTCTGGTGTCAATTATCCAACATCAAATCTGTTTATGCCTTAAGTTTGGAAAATAAGACAAAATTTAAATGAAAAGTCTTGTGATGATAATGTCGATTATGTTAAAAAATTGGCTTTGAAAATGAGGGAAAAATTTGATAAGTATTGGGGAGATTGCAGTTTGTTGATGGCTATGGGTGCTGTTCTTGATCCTAGATATAAGATGAAATTGATTTAGTTTTGCTACTCCAAAATTTATCCAGCTACTAAGGCATATGAGGAGATTGAGCTGGTGCGTTTTAATTTGCATGAGCTCTATGCAGAATATATTTCTAATAGAGTTTTTGGTGAAACAAGATCAAATAATAATACAAAAGAGGCAATGTTCTTGGATGAAAATTTTGGTGGAGTAAGAATAAGAGGTAAAACTAAAGGTAGAACATAATTTGACATATGGGCACAAGAATTAGATTTTGTTGTTCCTAACAAATGTGAATTGGATATCTACCTTGAAGAAGGCCTGTATATTTGCAATGAAGAATTGGATGTTGATTTCAATGTCTTGGATTGGTGGAAAATGAATACTTTGAAGTTTCGGACCCTATCTAATATGGTACGAGATATATTATCTATTCCCATAACAAATGTTGCTTCAGAATCTGCTTTTAGTGCTGGAGGAAGAGTTCTTGATCAATATCGAAGTTCTTTAAAGCCTGAGTCTGTTCAAGCAATTATATGTACAGGGGATTGGTTGCGTTCTGAGTGGAAGGTTGCAAAACTTGAAGATGTATTTTCTACTTTATACACAATAATATTTTTAAGAATGAAGTTATGTTAAATAACATAAATTTTTATATATGTGCAGCTGGATGATGAGGACATGCAAAAAGTTAACTTGAGTTGAGTGATGCTGCATAAAGTAAAGTTGGAGGTAATCTAATTTTACTTACACAATTATGCAATAAACAATATTCTGAAGCCAATTAAATAAGTGAAGTGTAAATATTGTCATCTTATTTTTTTTAGGTAATTTTGCTGTGAACGTGTTCAACAAACCTCATATCAAGATATCATATATTAAACTTTTTATTAGATTATGTAGTTTTTTCTTGGGTTAATTGCATAAAAAATCACAACTTTTACTGTATTTATCAATTACAACATATTTTTTTTTTTTTGCAATTTTATACGCCACCTTTTTTTATTTTGCAATTCCATACATCAATTTATTTTCAGGTCAATTTTTGTCATACGTGGCGACGGAGCCACCACGTAGGAGGGCTTAATTTCTTTTCTGAAATAAATAAATGTGCATTCTCTACAAAAACAAAAAGGTAAACCGACATATCAACAAGTTCAGCAGAAAATTGATTTCAGCGTGCCAAAGTGAGAAAAATTGATCAACTAGTCCTTCAAATTTGGAAATTCTATGGCATCAAACAGAGAATATAAAAGAAACACATGCGAAGAAGATCTTTATTTGGAGGAATGAAGATCTAAAAAATAGCCACAGGTCATAATCAGTTCCACATAAAGAGATGCCCTGAATCTGTAAATTTCTAATGTCGACTTTCTTTTCGACGTATGAATTGAAACAAAATTCGCAAGGTGAAATCACATGAATTTGAAACATAATTTATAAACCAAAACATAACCTCTCTCGAAGAGGAGAGAAGATTCTATGAATTTCTTGCTGCCTCCGCCTCAAGAATTTTCCTACGAACTCTATCTGGATTGAAGAACAAAAGCCAAAATTTTGTTGTTGTCTGTCTTCAACCCTTCATTAGTCGCCGGAAATGTGAGAAGATAGAAGGAGTTTACAGAGTAATTTTGATCATTGGCTTCTGATCTCTGGGGATAGAAATTTTATCTCAAACGTTTAAAAAAATAAAAGCAAAAAAACGTTGGTGAGATCATCCACATATTAACGTTTTGCCAAGTCAGCATCCGATGTGGCCACTTATATGGCAAATGTGACGACTCCGGCGGCCACATAGGATTAAATTAGGCCGGAAAATTGGTTGATGTATTGAATTGTAAAACTAAAAAAGGTGGTGAATCAAATTGCAAAGAAAAAAAGTATATGTTGTAATTGATAAATACAATAAAGGTTGTGATTTTTTATGCAATTAACCCTTTTTTCTTTGGTGTAATGAGACTAAATTTTATTAATGAAGTACTTGTTTAATTATTAAGTTTGTTCATTGTTTCTGAAGCCAATTAAATAAGATATTGGAGTTGTTTACTTGTTTTATTACTACTAGATTTAATTAAGCATTGCATTGTGTCATGTGCCACGGTAGAAAATAAGTTGACAACATAAAAATGGGACTGTATGCAACAGGCTGCAAGCTGCAGCATTGCAGCATAGAAGGACAGAAAAAAAAGAACAACACATTGCAGAAAATAGGACTGCAATAGTGTAGAAAAAGTGTACTGTAGTCTGAATGTTTTAGTTGACTGCAATATTGTGTCACTGTCGAGTCGAGCCGAGCAGCTTATGAACAAGCTAACCTTCATTCGAGCCGAGTTCAAACACTACAATTGTGGCTCGCTTCAGCTCGAGCCGAGTTTTAAAGCTTGAAAATTCGAGCCGAGCTTGTACATAGTAGTGTTTGGTTTGTTTGGGCTCGTTTTCAGCCCTATATGTAATGCAGAATGCTGGAAAATAGGATGCAGATTTTCTGGAAATTTTCAAGTGTTTTTTTATGCTTGCAAAAGGTAAGTTTTTCCAAAACCAATGCACTCCTATTTATAGGTAGTGCCACTCAGGTAGGAAGCAAACGTGTATTTATGGCATAACTGCCATTTCTGTAACTTCCAAGCATTAGGGCTTCAGTTAGAAATTCAAATCAAATTTGGGCTGGACTTGTATTGGGCTGCTCCTAAATTCGTGTGGGCCAAAACCTAAACTTTATAGCTCTAAAAATATAGATGGACCCCCAAACCCAAGCCCAAAGTCCAATTGCCAAGGCCCAGGCACGGCCGGACGGGCAGGCGGCGCGCGCGTGTGACTTATTGAATTGTTTAATAGTCACTATAATTTGAACTCTCTTAACTAACTCCTATTTAGAGTCGGAAATTTGGGCCAACCCGAAACCTAGCATGGACTGAGCTCTAAAATTAGAGGCCCATATAGAGCTGGGCCTATTTGACCCGATCCGATGGGCCTAACGGGCCAAATGGGCTAGGCTGAATTTGGCCCGCCGGCCCATAGGCAGCCCATTTGACCCGATCAAATTTTTCTTTAAACAAATAAATAATTAAAATAAGTAAAGTACATTATTTTTAAATATTATTGTGTTTTTTTATTTTATTTTGACTTTGAAATTTGAACTTATGAATTATTTATATAGTGTAATGTATAATTAACACATTAGTAATGTATATTTTTTATTACAATTATTTGTATAAATAAAAAGTATACGTGGGTATGTGACTAATACATAACAAATTTATATATATATATATATATATATATAATTTTTGCTAAAAATATATTTTTTAAAAATTATTTCATGGGTTGGGCCGGCTCGCTAGCCCAGCGGGCTGGAGTGGGCTAGACTGGGCTCAAATTTTATAGGCCCGACTAATTTATGGGCCGACACGACCCAGCCCACGAACAACACTTGGCCCGATGGGCTGGGTTGGGCCGGGCCGGACGGCCCGATTTGCCAGCTCTACTCCTATTAATAAGGAAGGAGGAGATTAATTCTTACATTTATCAATGGGGGACACTAATCCCAATACAACACTTTTAAGTCTTAATCTTTGTACATTAATTTCTCACACACCGAAATTCGGTTTTGAGATTTTAAATATACTAAGATCATCTACTCCGAGAGTAGAACGATCCCATGACATTTAATTTCTCGGAAAATAAATATCCATACTCTCAAATAATTGATTAAATAATAATCAATTAAATATTAAGAAATTGAATAAAATCCAATTTCTCCAACAGTCCCTACATGTGTTTCAATGCCTCATGATCGGTATGTAAAATGAACTTCCGAGAAAACATGTACATGACCGCTAGTGGTGAATAGCGAGTATAATAGTATTTCGTCGAAATAAACAATGACACAAGTTTCAATCAATGGTCGAAGAGTCTAGTTCATGACAAGCATAAAGGTGTTGGGGGCATTTGAAAGGCCAAAAGGCATAACGAGCCATTTGAATAGACCCTCTCTGTCTTGAAAGATGTCTTCCACTCGTCTTCCGATCGAATATGGATCGGGGAGCACCTTTTTTTTTTATGTTTGCATTTGCGCAATTGTTGTGAGCAAACTCAATATTGACCTGATTTTTTAAAATAAAAGGATATTTTATTGAAATATTGCAAGTCTTTCTCTTTGATTAATATGTGACGAAATCATCAACTAGTTTCTCTCATAGAACACACGTAGAAAACAATACAAAATTACAAATGATCAACTAGTTTTTCTACCCTAATTACAGCCCTATGTACCATTGATTACCCTGATCCAATTACCTCCCCTCACCGGTTAGTCGGTTACCATTTCTCACTACCCCTACATAATGCCACTCATATGCCCCCGAGCTCTCAATTTCTTCCACCCAACAAGGGCATTTCGGTCAATGGCAACCATCGCCCCCTCCGCCGCCGCCGTAACCACGAAAGCCAAGCTGCGAGGCGTGGTGTTCGACATGGATGGAACTTTAACGGTCCCCGTCATCGACTTCACAGCGATGTACAAAGCAGTGCTCGGTGAAGAAGACTACTTGAAAATGAAGTCGGAAAATCCATCCGGAATTGATATTTTGCACCACATTGAGACATGGAGCCCCGATAAGCAAAAACGAGCCTACCAAATTATTGCCGATTTTGAAAAACAGGGCACGGATCGCCTCCAAATTATGCCGGGTTAGGTTTTCTTCCTCCTCTTTTTTTGAATACATGCTTACAGTGTATTATATGGAGATAAATGTTGGTATGATGAAACTATTAGTATTTTAAAATCGCGGTTTAAATGTATTAATTTAATTAACTGAGGCTTCAGTGAATAATCTGAACATGAAATTGCCTTTTCTAATTTCCATGGTATTTGTTTCATCCTGCAATTCGTCCAAATTAGGTTATATGCGGTATTGATTGCTGAAATTGTAAGAACTAATTTGAGAAAGTTTGAGTTGATCCTGCAAAATTAAGCCTGGTCTAATAAGGATTAGGATTTCCCCTTGAGATTCTAATCATATGGAGTACATAAGTTCTTATTCTTCCATAAGTGGCAATGCATTGTTTCAGATGAGTATTTAGTAGAAACTCTTTTCTTTAGCCATGGTCTGATCATCTAACCAAATCACCAAAGGAACTACCAAATTAAGTAATTAACCCCTTACTTATATTAAATTGCCTCTCTATTTTGTGGTCTGATCATCATTTGCATTCTTCTTAAATTCCACATTTTTTTTAACAAATTGGGATAACTTGGTTGGGGAGTATTGAACACTGGAGCTCCTCTCCGTTACTATTAGTACCCGTCAGCCAAGTGTGAGTTTCCATCTTTTGCATTTGGTACTTGCCAAATTAAATCCCATTGCAATATATAGCACCATCAAGAAGTAAGAAAGGTTGTTCAAGTTGATATTGTCTTCATATATGCTTACTCCCTTCCAACAATGATATTTTTTGCGTTCACAACGAGGGGGGCTTCAAGGTTTGGTTTAGATTCATCAATGGGAATGTTAAATGAGAATCATTGAATAGTGAATATGAGAAATTGTGAATGATGCTTACATTGATAGTATTTTACTCTAATTTTGGAATAAGTGGTGACAAAAAATGATTGTTCATTGTTGGTTGATTAGTTGAATGATTGAAAGGAAATGACTATAGGAGATGAGGTAGTTAATCAACTGAAGGTAATATTGCCCCTTATTTTGAACCAAGTGGCCCCTTAGATCCTAGCAAAAACAGAATCTAAAGGTTGAAATTATGAGGTGGAGAAATAAGTTTAAAGGTTGAATTCCCAAAATATGACTTATTATAAATTTTCCTATTTCTCCCATCTTCACAGTGTCTAGAATGAACTAATCTGGTACTTTAATTTTGTTCTTGCATGGACCCTGGAATCAAAAGAGAGAACAAAATATTTCGATCAGTATTTGTTTTGCTTTTATTCTCTAGATTTTTTTATTGAGAAACATAGAAAAAGACTTGACTAAGGGCTTCTGTTTTTTTAGTTTTCAATATTTGTGAATCTGAGCAAGATTACTAGTTTTTAATTATTGGGTTCTGAATTTGACTTAAACTTGACAATTAACATTTCAGTTTCGTAGCAGGTGCCTCAGAACTTTATGCGTTTCTGGAGTCAAAGAATGTTAGGTAATTTTTTCAGAGCATATCTAGTTATGCCAATTAGTTCACTTCGACTGTTTCCCTAAACCTTCATATATGTATTTTATAAAAGAGTAATTAATAGGATGGAGAATCTAAATATGGAGTCATTAAATAAATATTCTTGTGTATTTTTAGTGTAACAAATCATCGTTTACATGCTCTAATCATGTAATATTGACTTCTGTTAGTTTTCATTTTCAGGAGAGGATTAATCACCCGAAATGTCAAGGATGCAGTTGATTTGTTTCATGAACGGTTTGGGGTAACCATAGTTTAGACTGACTATTATACTTTATTTCAATGCAATTATTAGTTACAATTACTGATGACCTAGGATCAAGATCAAGATCAAGCCAAGAAGTTCTAATTTTTTTTTATTTTGTTTTGTTTTTGCAGATTGTTTTTTCTCCTGCATTAAGCAGGGAGTTTAGACCTTATAAACCACATCCAGCTCCCCTTTTACATATCTGTTCAAGCTGGGAAGTGCAGCCTAACGAGGTTATGATGATCGGAGACAGTCTTAAGGACGATGTAAGTTCACTTTCTTCAAAATCGAACATCTCTTAGTTAATCTAAAGATTATTGCAGTCAAGCCTTTTACTTTTCTGTTTGTTGCTTGCTCAAATTCTGTAACCGCAAAAACCTGAGGCAAATTCATTTTTAATCTTGCAGGTGGCATGTGGGAAACGAGCAGGAGCTTTTACGTGCTTGCTGGATGAAACGGGAAGGTACGATTCTCCTGAATACAAAAATGTGGAATTTAAACCAGATTACAAAGTGTCCTCTCTTGTTGAAGCTCATTCAATCCTGGAAAAGGATTTCGACCTAATTGCTTGATTCCAACTCTTGTTGTTTTTTGTATTCTGTGGCGATATTAACAGCCAATGGTAGAACGAAAATAAGTACTCCATATAAGCGACTCGTTTATAAGTGAATGAGATGTTCACTTGTTGGTTGGATTAGTTGGTGTGTAATTGTAGATTGGTACAAGATTGAAGTTTTTAAACCTTTCAACACCATGTGTAGCAATTATTGGGATATCTTAGCACTAGGCAAACTCCCATTTTTACACCTGTACTTTCCACTATGCAGAAATATATTGGGGGTATAAATATGCTGTACACATGTTTACCTGCTACACTATTTAGATAAATGACATGTATACAGTGCAATTAATCACATGCTACACTATTTAGATGAATGACGCTTATACAGTACACAATTAAGCGCATTTATCATTCCACGCTTCTTGTTTAATGTCATTCATTTAGGTGGTGTACCAGAAGATGTCACATTATTGTTTAAATTTGGTATATGTATACCGGTTTAATATATATGCACTGCATAGGAGTGTTTACAAACCCTACAAACTGCTTTGAGAATCATTTTTATTTAAAAGTGAGAGGGAACTTTAAAAATAAGTGATTCTGGAAGCCGTATGTAGAGTTCACAAACACCACCGATTTAAATCTTGAAAAATATCGTAGTTGAAACTTAAACTTGGGGAGGGGGTATTACAACTTTTCCTTTTTGTTTATACTGGGACTATTTTTAAAAAGAAATAACACTAATACATGCTAAGTAGGGTACAATACAAGAGATTAGGAAATATATATGACTTCTACAAGGGTTTAGAAGAGATCCAGCGATCCAACATTGCGAAACATTCTTCAGGATTGAATTGAACAGCTACGTGACCACCACCCTATTATAATATATATATGCAAAAATACGTACACCTTTCATACCAATCCAAATAAAACAATTAAGCCATAACAATACGTACATTCTTCAGGAGTATTGTTTTTATTTTTGGACGGTTCACATAAGTGTTTTTGTTTCATTTTCTGAAAAATATATTCCACCACACATATTTTATCTACTCTCCACTTTATTCTATTTTATCTATTTTATTTTCTACTTCATCTACTTTATATTATAAACAAACAAATATTATTTAAAACCTGTGCAAAAAGAAACACGAATATGTTACGGAGAGAGTATTACTTTGACATCTACATCTTTCAACAAATTAAAACGCTCACCTTAACTGTTGCAAAAGTAAGAGAAAATCCATTCTTCTTGTATCTTTGTGTGTATCTGCATGCATTTTTTAATTTTTCTTGTTTAGATTATGTGTGTATGTCTATAGTTATATTAATATGAATTTGGACAAGAAATGAACAAACCCCGCGACTTGTCCATTGACATCCCAGGGTCTCCACTGCTCGTCGAGGCTCAAATTGAGTTGTTGAATCCATTTCAGGGTGGCAATATATGGAACTTCCACATCATGATCACCACTATATATCATTAAACACGAATCCTCAATTGTGTGCAAAGAAACACAAATACATATGTTTTCACCTAATTTGAATGAAACAAAGGCTGTGGACATACTTGTATACCAAAGCTTTCGTGGTTTTCTGAGAAAGGAGTTGATGATGTGGAACGACACTTGCTACGTTCACTTCATAACGACCTTCTAGAAACGCGTTACATCTTTTCCACTTTTTAATTGTTCCCTACACAACGTTTCCAATTCAATTGAAATAGGTGTCGTAAAGCACTCAACAACATCGATTCATAATTTCTAACTCACCTTTCTAACGTGAAGAGCATCTTGTACTTGTGGATTATTTGCCCAAACAGAAGTTATCATATTGTCCATATCATTCTGCAAACACCATATACAAACAGAGTTAGCTATCATATTGATAATATAGATCGAAAGAACAAGAGCTAAAGAAGCTTACTATGCATTTGAATTCTCTCTTGGATGAGACAAGATTGACATCAAACCAATCATCTTCCAAAAGCGTTACGCCCCTTTTGTAATTTTCAGTGGACGGACATTTTTTTAGCAGGATATGGAGATTCGATATATCACGCAAGCACTTCAGCCCCAACAATGTAAGTATTATCATTCAAAACGCAAATAATTCTTTTATGCACATATATATATATTACTTACACGATTTATCGGTTCAAGAGCACGAAGGCACTGCACATTCTGTGGATCGGGATTGACATATTTCCCGACACAGCTGCTTTTCGCCAACTGAAACCACCACATATGATCAAACCACTACAAATATCATGGATAGTCGACAAGGTGTAGGTAAACTACATTACCTCATAATATTCAGTCGATATAAGTCCCATACCATGAGCATAAGGTATTTTCGCGTTTTTTTCATTCTCGAAATCAGTTACAGGGTTGCCAACCAAGTACCCCTGATTCAGTTCCAACGTAAGAACTAAACGATATACAAATCTACAAAGGTTTACTGAAGGAAATTTTCACCTGGAGTAACATTTGTGGCTCAACACCTGCTTCATTACCTGTTATATGTAACATAAAATTAACTCTGGATTTGTGATAATTAAACATCATTGAATTGACCTACTGTTCAATATCTCCAGAGTCACCATTGGAACTATCTTCCCAGCGTAGGAATCGCCCCCGATATACAGGTCGTTTCTAATAAATGCAGGATGATTTAGCAGCCACTGCACATATATACATCAATATTCAACCAAAGGTTTATTTTTCAAGTTGAATTCTAGTAAACTAATTATATTCCAAAGATGTCTAGGAGAGGAATTATGTACCTTTCTTAAGAATGCTACCGTATGCTTTACTGATAAAGTGTCTGAGGTGTTGTAACTATTCGATTGAGTTGCGTAAGAGAATCCAGTACCAACAGGTGAATCTATGAATATCACATTGGCAATCTGAACATAACAACAAATAGAAATTCTAGACCAAACCTTGTCGTGACGAACCTAAGCCAATCACATGCGAAATGCGTGTGATTGGCTTGGGCCCGACCACGTTGGATTTGAACTAGAATTTCATCCATGATATCATATGTATGATAATTAATCCTCAAAATCATAACCTTGATTTAAATATAAGTTATGAATATTTTGAACCTTGGTCCATGAATATTTCCTAGGAATGAGGGGTGTTAGGCTTCCATTGAAGGATGAATAATCAAAAGCCAAGGGCCCTACATAAAAAAACGTATATTCATAAGAAAATTAGAAATTAAATATCAATTTAATCGCAACCTTCAACATTTTTTTTTTAGATATACCAATTTCAATAACGAGTCCGGAAAAACCAGAGCAACCGGGGCCGCCGGTGAGCCAAAGAAGAAGAGGATCCTTTTTGGGGTTCCTTTCAGAGTGTATGAAATAATAAAACAGCTCTATTTCTTCACTTTCACCCACACTTATGTACCTATATATATATATATGCAACAACGATTAATTAAAAAAAAAAAAAAAACACTCAAGAAATGTTTAGTTAAGAGAAATAGAAATAGAAGTTACCGACCCAGTTTGAAGCTTAAAAGGTAGGTTACCAGAATATCCCGGTAGAGTTTTGACTAGTGTTGATTGTGAGAAAGCAGAAGCAGCAGAGTACAAGAGAAAGAGAAATAATTTGATGAAGATCACCAACTTCAACTTCATACTTTTTTACTCTTTAATTATCTGCAAATTATTAGTACAGAAATTATATAATGAGTTCAAATTTAACAAGTTTAGATATTTGGATTATATATATAAAATTCTTTCACCAATAATCTGCAAAAATTGAAATCAGACAAGATACCAAATTTAAAACAGAGGAGAAAAACACTGGATGATACGACATTGTCATCTGCAAAATATATTTTAATAATATTTAATTTTTGCACTGCATGTTCAACACGTAGACTAGTCCAACACTTTTACATGCCTATCGTGTATATATGGTCAGCTAAAGCTAACTAATGAGACAAACTGTTTTAAAAATCATTTTTTTTTAAAGCTGCCCTCTTACAGCTTTTACTTTTAAAAAGTACTCCTATATTTTGCTTAGATACATTATATGTGTATTAAAAAAATGGACGAATAATCCCTCATTTTAAATTCATACATGTGTATTAAGAAAAAATAATTAATCTTTTATTCTACCTTTAATAAATATTTATCTATTTATTTCAATTCAAAATAATTGTTATTTTAGAGTTTATATATAAAATATGGGACTTTACCATTCATCATATATAAACTTCCTTTAACAAAGTGGGATAGCTCAAGTGGTTAGAGCACCACTACCTAGCCCTTAGGTCCTGGGTTCGAGTCTTGGGGAGGGGAAAAAAGGATGGGTATTTAACTTGTAATCAAAAAATAAAAAATATATAAACTTCCTTTAAAAAAGCATATCATGGAAGACAGAAAATAAAGATAAATTTAGGGGTAAATTAAGAAAAAAAGCTAGACTAACCAAAATATTTTTAAACAATTTTTTAACACCAAAAAAGGACAAGTATTTTGAAACTAAGAGAGTCTCTTACTAAAAAAAGAAAAATTGAGCATTTAAATGATTTTACGAGCAAATTTAAAAGAAATGAAATTAATAAAGAACAAATTTGGGAGCGAAAATGCAAAATAATTCATAAGGCTTAATAAGGTATTTTGGGACATGTTGTTATGGGGTTAGTGACTCAGTAATGAGTTCGAACAGCCTGCGTTTTTTTCTTTTTTTTTAAAATTTAAATTTGTTGATGTTGGAACATGTGTTTTGATTAATGATCCAACACTTCAGTCAAGTGTTGTGCTAAATGTTCCCAACACCTAAGACAACATCAGAATTTGCCATTTCTCCTTTTACTAACTCCAATCTTACACTTGTTGCTTAGTGATGTCCCTAATGCAGGTAGAAGACGTGGGCAACACCCAAGTCAAGAAGTTGCATAGGAGTGAGAAGTTTCTAAGCATTATTTAACAAGGACCTAAAAATGTGGAGATGTGAAGGGAGGTTATCAAAACCGCTTGATCCAATGACTGAGATGATCAAGGGAATTGAAGGCAGTTCGTCTACAAGTCTATAAATAGAGAACACTGTCTTCAATACAAGATACACAAAAAAGAAAGTTAAACGCAATTACTAGTCTATTGAATGCACGACGCTTCTAGTTAGGAATATTTTTGTTCTTTCTTGTAGATTTACACACTTTTATAAACCCGAATATTTGTGTGTTAAATCATTGTCTTCTTTACTAGAGTTTTATGTTAGATCTATGAGGGAGATAGTTTCGTACATTCTAGTAATTTTTTCAAACTCATTCGAGTTGTAGTTGTTCAAAACCTTTACGAGGTTGTTGATTTGTTTCACTGATATTTTATTAATATAGTGATTCGTGTAGATTATTTTTAATCTACACAAATTTTGAATAATTACATTTGCAAAGTGTTGTTTTAATTTCCGCTGCTCAATTGTTGCCTGGATTGTGCCAACACAATAGTCAACACTCATTATACGCTTGCACGCACACTTTCAGTTGGTATTAGAGCCAACTACTTGATACACTAATGTTGGTCCTTGATGGAGTATGACACAAGTGTAGGGGGGGGGGGGGGGAATGCACTTGTGTATGCAAATTCTTTTCTTTTCAAACATTTTGGTCTTATCAGGAAGGTTGTCTCACAACAAGCCTGAGTGTGAACTTTGATAGATACTTGTCCTACTGATTACTATTAAGTAATCAGTTGGCTAAATATCTAATAGAGTTACTAAGTGCGGAATGTGGTTGGCCTTTTACTCAAAGAAATACTCCAAGTTGATTTCTGAAAAATACAGTGATCAGGGACTTTGTCCAAACAAATTTTCTTAACTTACTGAGATAGATTCTTTGAAATATGATTGAGTGCAAGAGCTATAATGAATGCAGTAAGTAAATGGCACACAATTTATAGTGGTTCAGAGTCTTAATACTCCTACATCCACTTTCCTTGATTGAACAAGATAATTCCTTAACAATGGAATTAGCTTGTTTTATAGTGCCAAGGTGCACTGATCAACAACACTCTCTTAGTGTTTTGATCCCTAGGTTAATTTGAGTCCTAGTGCTCAATCTCTCTGAGTTAAGACTGTGTTTCACAATAACAGTCCTTAACTCCTCACTTCTACAACAAACACTCCTTCACTTAATGAGGTAAGGGTTTGAGGTTTGGTTCCAACTAGTAGAGATATCCTTTACAATAAGAACAGTGTAAAGGCTTAGGATATCTCAATGCTAAGCTTTGGATGTTTACAAAGATTGGCTTAGCTAATTGAAGTGATCAGGAAACTTGGGATTCTTAAGAACAACTTTTGTTTCCTTTGATTGCTTGATGATAGTTTGATAGCAGATAGTTGGATGATTGAATCCATTGATCACTTCTGAATTTATAGGCAAATTTGATCAACTACCCGTTGGAGAGATAGCATTTCAAACTTGTCTATTTGCAGCACCATTGAAATGGTTATGAAGCTTGGCATCCTTTTATCCAATGTGTAAAAGCTTCTTCAATGGTTGCTTGAATGAATGTGTTGACTTCTAAAAAATGCGGCTGAGATGACTTGTGTCAGGTTCCAAATATGCACATTTCCCAAGGTTGATTTGTGGCAGACTCTACCCTTAACCAACTGTCAGATGTGACAACTCTCCTGAACATTCCTGCTGCAATTTAGAATGTTCCAACATTCATTCTATGCGTCAATCTTTAATGCTTCTAAGTCTTCAATGCATAGTTCAGGCTTGATGGTAATAAATGCTTCAATAAATGTGTCTTCTGTGATCCTAGCATTCAATGCTCTTGATTATTTGTACTTTAATTGATCTGATCATTTGTATTTATGAGCATTGTCTTAACACTCTTGATCTTTTCAGCCATGTTGTCCACTCAGTCAGCTTGTCTTGGAAACTTCAGCAAGTTTGACCTAAGGTACTTAACACTTATCAAGCTGCCTAACATTCCAGCTTTGGACAACTATCCTGAACTCTAAATCTCACAACATTTCTGAGATTTTGAGACTTAAGCATTTCTACATACTCAAGTATCCTGAGACAACTTATCTGATCTATACTTGAGCATATCTCAACTAATCTGAACATCATCAATCAGGGGTTTTGGTATCTAAATCAAAATCATTTTATTCCCAACAATTTCCCCCTTTTTGATGATGCCAAAACCTATTACAAAAGGGAACTTGACTTATACTAGACTTTTCCTTCAGGGTTAGTGACCTGGTCATCTTTCCTGAAAGAAACTGTTAGCACAATAATAAATCAATTAGATATGTCATGTCAGGTTAGTTGAGATAATGAGTTGTTATCTCTTGATAGAAACATAGTGATCCTTTCATATATGTCATAGAGCATTACAGTACAGAAAATTCAAAAGGACTCACTAAGCTGATACAAATAAAACAAGATAACAACAGGAACATAAATCATAGAAAGATAGGGAAGGAGTGAACATATGCTTCAGAGAGTTCCATCATCCTGAGGGGCAATCCCATACTGAGCCCAGACCCTCTTCTTCAATTCCCAAATATCCTTGTTGGATCCTTTAGGGCCAGGCTTCATCTTCTCCATCCTCATGATTGAGATGAACTCCACCAGAATCTTTCCCTCATCAATAAGGTTCCCATTGAACTTTGGTGGCATGTACAGAATTGGACCAGGGGCCTTGAACTCAACTCTAGCCATCTCAGTTGCTGCAAACAGCTTCTGGTATAGGTCCCTATGGTTCTCAAACATGAACTGCACAAAGACTTCATCAACACTCTCTTCAAGCCATTTTCCTATGACATAAAAGTCATACACAAAGCTTCTCTTGGCCTCCTCCCATGCATCATTCAGTGAGATTGGAACCCACTTATCATGGTGAGGGTACTGAGTGTCCCATCTTTGCAGCATCTGTGGTTTGAGTCTTCTGTAAGAAGCCCTCCTTCTTGGAGCTTTGAAGTTTGCCCTTCTCTCATCCATTGCTTTGTTGGCCTCAACCAACTGATCCATTCTTTCCTTAGCTCTTTGAAGAGCTAGCTTCTCCTGTGTCTCAGGATCTTTTCCAAATCCTTCTTCAAACAACTTTGAAGGATCACCAGCAAGCTTGGGCACTCTAACTTCAGGCTCTTTGTCCTGTTCTTCTTCTTCTTCTGCTTCCTCTTGAATATCAGGCAACTTGGCAGTTTTCTTCAACCTCTTGGACTGCCTCAGTGGAGTTGACTCTTCAGATTGAAACTCAGATGGAAGAGTCAAGCTGGTTGGGAACTCATTAAAGGCTTGTTGTTCCTTTCTCTTCCTTTCAGAGGCCCTGGTCACCTTCCCCCTTACTTCAACAACCTTCTCCTTAGGGTCAAGGCCTGCAGACTCACCACCAGGTCTCTTTTGCCTTCTTGCCTGACTTTCCATTACTGACATCATAGACTCCTTGACAGCAATCTGAATTTGCTCTTCCTCAGTCAAATTTTCAATGTTCATTGGGCCTTTGCCTTTCCCAATGTCTTCTTCTTCCTTCTCCTCAACTTCAGGGACCTTCTCCTTTCCTTTGGATTCACCAATCCTCAAGGTTCCCTTTGCTCTGGATCTCTCTCTTTCCCCCTTTTTGGCATTATCAAAACATTGGGGCTTCAATTCACTCATAGTGACAGAGAGATGTGAGTGAGCATGAGTGAGGGACTTCAATTCTTGCAGCAAATACACATTCTCATCATGAATGTTCTGCATTTTGTCATCAACCATACTTAGAAAGGTGTGAACAGGCTTCATTTTCTGAGCAACAATAGCATCCAGTGTGGCTTTCAGTGATTGATAAAGTTTGGCTTGCAATTGATCAGTGAGGTTGGCCACCACTTGATCAGACACCTTGGTCATTAGTTCAACTGTGAACTTTTCTGCAACCTCTTTCACCATAGCAGCCTTCAGCTCCTCAGCCTTCCTCCTCTGAGCTGCAGTCCTCTGCCTCAATGTATCTTTGATTGTCCTTCTCAAGGCCCTCACATTGTGTTTGTAAAGATCTTTGAGGCCTTGCTGTTCTTTCTTGACTGACTTGGTGAACTTTGCCATTGCATCCTTAGCCTTAGTAACTTCTGTTGAAACTGTTTGCAGTCCAGTTTCAACACCACAAATCCTTGCATCTAAAGTTGGCAAAATCACTTCCTCTGATCCTGTAAGCCTCATTTCCACAGAGGCTAGAGTCTTGCCTCTTCCATCAAGGGTATCCACTGTTGCAGCATGTGCCTTCCCAACTTCTCTGACCAGAGTGTCCAACTTCTCTAATTGTTGCTCAATGGAAGTTGCAGTATTTGTTGCAATTTGCAATCCAGCCTCAGTTGCATTAGCTTGCTCAAAGTATATCTTGTTCAATGTGGACACATTTGCTGAAATTGCCTCAAGATCAGTATCAGCATCAATTGGAATGTCAGTGAGTGAAGCATCTGCAAAAATCTGTTCAATTGTAACAGCCACTGTATCTGCAAAACTCAAAGGGTTAGTTAAAACACCCTCAACACCCTCATTCTTTTCTTCTCCCATTAGGTCTGATACATCAGCACCTACACTCTCATTTTCAACTTTATTCTTTTCTTCATTCACACATGATGGACTCACATTCACTAGAGAATCAGGCCTCCTTTCACCAAGGGATTCATCAAGTTCAGATTTGACTCGAAGAATAGCCTGACTCTCATATTGGGCTGCACCCAATATTTCTACTTCATCTCCCTCTAATGTTGGTGCACTCAAAGTACCAGTAATCACACAATCCTCACCATCTCCCTCTGATTTTTTAATGCTAACATCCTTTTCAACTCCTTCCATTCCTAATCCTGACACCTCCATATCCTCAACAGGATCCACAGAGGGCAGTTGTTGGGAGATCACAGTGCTTGGGCATTCTAAGTCCACTGAGTCATCCTGAATGACTAAAGGCTGGTCAATGTCCAACTGTCCTGACATTGATGAGGCTTTAGTCAAACTAGCTTCTCCCATGGAAGTCTCAGCATTGTCAAGCTGTGCCTCAGGCTCAGAAGAGCCATCCTTGGCCAATGCATCTTGGACTGAGTCACCACCCTTGGTCAACTCATCTGAATGATTAGAGTCCTTAACAGAATGATAGGTCAAGTAATGTGCCTGAGCAGAATTGAGGCCAGGAGGGTTGGGATTGGTGTTGTCATCATCATCATCATCATTATCATCAGAAGTGCTATCAGGGTGCTTGATTCCTTGTGCAATTCTTTCTCTTTCAGCAAACACCTTATCATGGACTATTGTACAAAACAAGGCCTCAGTGGTCAACATACTGGACTTCTTTACATTTGCAAAATGTAAGAGCCTGTTTTCTTCAACCTGCCACCAGCTAGCTCCCTTATCCTTGATAGCTTGAGCTATCTCCACTATTGTTCTATCCTTGATCTCAACAAGTGCCCTGAGATCATAGAACTGTTGTTGCAGCCTTGGATAATCCTTCAATCCTGGATACAGCTGGTCCACATTAGCTTTGGCAATCTGCCTCAGCATCCCCTCATAAATGTATTCTTCTTCACTTCCATCTCCATCAGATGAGTTGGCTTGGGATTCAGGGGGGTTGGATTTGGATTCAGGTAAATTGGGCTGGGGTTCAGATAGGTTGGGTTCAGAAGGATTGGGTTCAAATGAGCTTAAAACAATTTGGGACTCAGGTGCTTTAGAGAGCAATGTTCCTGAGGAGGTAATTGGAATGGCTGGAATGGGTGGATAAACAACTTGATCACCTTCTTGAAGAGCAGTTTCAAGAAGTTTGGTATAGGAAAGTAGTCTGGGATCAAGTGGGGAGAATGGCCTATCTTCAATTTTAACCAAATCAGCCAGGACATCAATACCTGTCCTATCAAGTGCACCTTCAGGAGAGTAAACTTTCTTGGCCACAATTGGGGCATCTTCAGGAGTCTTGCACTCCTCTTCTTCATGCCTTGGTGATATTCTTTGAGATTGAATATCAGGAGAGTTGGCCTCAGGGCTGTTGGGCTTTGATTTTGACTTGGAGTTAGACCTACTTGCTTGTCTAATCTCCTTGAAGAATTCCTTCTTTTTCTTCTCTTCCTCCAACAACTTCTGCTTCTCAGAAGTTTTGATAATCCTTCTCCTTCTCTCTGACCTTGATGGCTTCTCAAGGTCTCTAAACTCTGTTACTGATTCAGGTTGCAAGGGGACAACCTCTCTGAATTCTTCTCCCTCTTCAGGGGGGTTGGCTCCTTCTTCTGCCACTTTCTCAATCTCCTCAGAAGTGGCACCTCCACTTCTAGATTGGCTTTCTGGAGAGGATTCACTGAGGATCTTCTTCACTCTTTTCATCTTTGGCCGAGCTTTCCTTTTTCTTGGAGAGGGTCTGGTGGCTGGTGCAACAGCTACTGCTTTCTTGGAAGCTGCCTCTTGCTTTCTCTTCTCAGTCTTTGAGGACAACTTTCTAAACATCACCTCCTGGGCTGGAAAAGGCTTTGGTTTGGCTTGGAGATGTGTGTAGTGAGCAAATCTTTCCAAAAGCAGGCTTGCTCTTGTGCAAAATTGAAGCTTTCCTTCCACCACAACCTTGTGGTGCTTTACCTCCTTGAACTTGTACTTCTCATTCATCATTTTATCTAGAATGAAGCATTTCCAATCAAACTTGACTCTCTTTTCAGCAGAGTCAATCACAACAGCCATTACTCTCAATTTTGGCATACTAATTTGTTCAACACTTCCAGAATGGCTCAATAAGCTTTTCACAACACAATCAAATAAGTGCTCATAAACTGGTTTCAATGTTTTCTTGTTCTAAGCACTTACCAGCTTTTTGGGTACTTTCATCCATGGATTGGAGAACTCCTGCTCCTCTCCCTCTCTGTAGAGTTCTGGATTCAAGCCTTCAGAGGGTAGTCTAAAGCTGGCATCAAGGTCCTCAACAGTGAAGATGATATTGTGTTGACTTTCTTCTTCTTCATCTTCTTCAGCATAAGTCAACTTGGTGCATACATCACCCTTTTTGCCCTTCCATCTGAGATGGGCAAAGAACTCTGCCATAAAAGGATTTAGGCAGGAATCAGGCTTGGTGCCAAGAAATTTTTCAAGCCCTGCCTCCCTTAGCCAATGGAGAACTGGATGAACATCTGTATCTGGGCTATCAAAGGCTACTAATTTCTCAAACCAAAGAGAATTTGGATTACTGAGATATGAGAAGTCAATATCCAAGGATGAATCATTGAAGTCTACTAACTCTTCTCTTTTAATTTTGGGAGCCATGGATGGATTGTAAGTAAGATGAGAAATTTGCAGGTTGAGAGGTTTTCAAAAGGTTTAAGTGTTTGGAAAATATGAGTGCGTAGGGAAGGGGATGAAAACCTAAGAGTTTATATATGAGGTAAAATTATTAACCGCTGGTTAATGATTTGTGAAGGTGGATAAAGTTGAAAAACAATTGGATATTGTGGGGTAGTGGGTTTGGGGCGGTTTGATGAAGGTTACTTGTTAATCAATGGTTTTGATGATGGCACAATAATTAATGCAATCTTAAAAGAGATTTTTGCATTAAATGCTGATTTGCCATTTTGGGGGCAAAAATCTTAATAGCACACGCCATCCTAAAATGACCTACTATTAGACCAAGAAATCTTTTAAATGTCCAATGAATGCTAAAAATAGAAATTATCACCCTATTAACTCGGACAAACATCCTGAGATGTGTTTTGACTTCTGTAAGGTCAATATGTCTGATCAACATGCCTGAGTGGGTCCCAAAGTTGCTGACTGGGTCCCACTTGGACAAATCTCCTGACCAACATTGCTGAACATTCCAAGGATAACTTTGCTGAATTTTCCTTCTTGGCAGACTGCTTCAGTGAGGTTGGTCAACCTTGCTGAAGTTCAACTTCATGAACTTCCCCCTTCATATGAGCTTCCTTCCTTTATTTCTCCATCTGTCCTGGATCAAGTAAGCCCAATTCAGTTGAAAGTTCCAAGAACCTTGCTTCAGCTAATGGCTTGGTTAAGATATCAGCTTTTTGCTTATCAGTGTGAATTTTGACAAGCTTGATATCTTTCTTCTCCACATGATCCCTTATGAAGTGATGCTTGATATCAACATGCTTGCATCTGGTGTGTAGCACTGGATTCTGTGAGATGGCAATTGCACTATTGTTGTCACAGAATATGGGAACTTCATTTGTGATGACTTTGTAATCTCTGAGTTGCTGTCTGAGCCAAAGTATCTGTGCACATCAACTCCTAGCTGCTACATATTCTGCTTCAGTTGTTGATGTGGCAACTGTATTCTGCTTCTTTGAGAACCATGAGATTAGCTTGTTGCCCAAGAATTGACATGTTCCTGAGGTGGATTTTCTGTCAATTCTACATCCTCCATAATCTGCATCTGAATATCCAGTGAGCTCAATGTTATCATCTGCTGGATACCATAGTCCAAGATTCTCAGTTCCCTTGAGATATCTTAGAATTCTCTTGGCAGCTTCAAGGTGACCCTTCTTTGGATTTGCTTGAAATCTGGCACATACTCCAACTGCAAATGTGATGTCAGGCCTGCTTGCAGTGAGATAGAGTAGAGATCCAATGATGCCTCTGTATTCAGTGGAGTTGGTAGATACTCCATTTTCATCAGGATCCATCTTCCAGTTAGTATTCATGGGAATTCTAACAGTTTTGCTTGAAGCACATCCAAATTTCTTGATCACGTCCCTTGTATACTTGGCCTGATTGATGAATATTCCTTTCTTAGATTGAGTGACTTGAAGTCCTAAGAAGAAATTCATCAATCCCATCATAGACATCTCAAATTTGCTCTGCATGAGTTTGGAAAATTTCTCACACAGCTTCTCATTTGGAGATCTAAATATAATGTCATCCACATAGATTTGGATTAACAAAATATAATCTCCTTCACAGATTCTGAACAAGGTTCTGTCAACAGTGCCTTTGACAAAACCATGATCTAGAAGAAACTGTGATAAGGTGTCATACCAAGCTCTTGGAGCTTGCTTTAAGCCATAGAGGGCTTTCTTCAATCTGTACACCTTGTCTCCTTCTTCAAAGCCTGGGGGCTGTTCAACATATACTTCTTCCTTGAGTACCCCATTGAGAAATGCACTCTTCACATCCATTTGATACACCTTAAATCTCATGTGTGCTGCATATGCTAAGAAGAGTCTGATTGCCTCAAGTCTGGCAACTGGAGCAAAGGTCTCATCATAATCAATCCCTTCAGATTGACAGTATCCCTTGGCCACCAGTCTTGCTTTGTTTCTCACAATGATGTCATTTTCATTTTTCTTATTTTTGAACACCCATTTGGTTCCAATGACATCTTGATGAGTTGGGCTATCCACCAGCTCCCATACTTCATTTCTGGTAAACTGGTTCAACTCTTCTTGCATGGCTATGATCCAATTGGTGTCTTGTAGTGCTTCCTCAATATCTTTTGGTTCATGTTCTGAAAGAAACAACAAAACAAAGCACTTTCTCCATGAAATCTTCTAGTTTTGATCCCTTCACTTGGATTTACAAGTATCAGGCTAGTTGGGTGGTCATGCAACCAGGTCCTTCTAGACCTGATCCCTTCAGGAGGATTGTCCTCATCTGAAGTTGGATCACTTGATTTATTAAATTCAGGAAAATTAATTGAAGGATCAAGTTCAGGATCATATTCAGGGGTATTGTCCTCATTGTCAGATAAGTTGACATTTTCATTGGTTCCCCCTTGAATATTGGATCCATTAACTACCTCAGCATTGCCTGCTTCTTCATTGGTAGTTGTTACCTGGTTTTGAACTGGGATGGGGTCAGTCAGTTCAATTTCTCCTTCAGGTTGATTGCCATCAGGTAGGTTGTCCAGTTTTTGATTTTCATTAAGTTCAGGCTGGGCAACATCTACAAACACTGTTTCCTTGCTTTGAAGCCTCAATCTGGTTGTTCTTTGTGTTATCTCATCAATATTCAGGTTTCTATCCCTGAACTCATTAGTAGATTCATCAAACACAACATGAGGTGTTTCTTCCACAACAAGGGTTTTACAATTGTAGACTCTATAAGCTTTGCTGATTTGTGAATATCCAACAAATATTCCTTCATCAGTTTTACTGTCAAAAGCTTTCAATTGCGCTTTCCCATTATTGTGAATGAAACACTTGCAACCAAAAATATGAAAATAGGCAACAGTGGGCAATCTACCTTTCCATATTTCATAAGGAGTTTTACCTTGTCCTTTAGTGATTAAGGACCTTTTTTGAGTGTGGCATGCAGTGTTGATGGCTTCAGCCCAGAACCTTTTAGGCAATTTGGTTTCAGCAATTAGTGTTCTTGCTGCTTCTTTCAGGGTTCTGTTTCTTCTTTCAGCAACACCATTTTGTTGAGGTGTTCTTGCTGCTGAAGTCTCATGAGTGATGCCATTCTTGCTACAGTACTCATTGATGTATGAGTTTATGAATTCTGTGCCTTTGTCTGATCTGATCTTGACAATGCTTAGGCCCTTTTCATTGCTCAATCTCATCATCAATTCAGGTAGCTTGACTTGGGTTTCCTTTTTGTTCAGCAAGAATACTACCCAAGTGTACCTGGAAAAATCATCAACAACAACTAAAGCATATTTTCTTCCATTTATACTTACTGGGATTATTGGACCAAATAAATCCATATGCAGTAGTTGAAGAACTTTCTCAGTTGAGATGACAGGCTTTCCTTTAAATGAAGCTTTGATCTACTTTCCTTCCTGACATGGCTGGCATATATGTTCTTTGGTGAACACTTGATTAGGCAGCCCTTTAACTAGAGAGTTTCTTGCAATCTTGTTGATGGTTTTGAAATTCAGATGGTTTAGTCTTTTGTGCCATAGCCAGCTTTGCTCACTTGTGCTTTTGGCAACCAGACAAACTGCTTCAGGGGTTTTGCTCCAATCTGCAAAATAGACATTTCCCTTTCTCACCCCTGTTAGTAGCACCTGTTGTGTTGATTTGTTTTTGATAATACATTCATTTGGTACAAATTCAACACTATATCCTCTATCACAAATTTGACTTATAGACATCAAGTTGTATTTTAGGCATAGGACATATGAGACATCAGTAATTTTGACATTACCAATGTTTAATGTACCATAACCTCTTGTAATTCCTTGAGAGCTGTCTCCAAAGGTTACTGAAGGACCATCTTTTTCAATGAATTTTGAGAGAAGCTCCTTGTTTCCAGTCATATGTCTTGAACATCCACTGTCCAAGTACCATGCTGTCCTTTTGTTGATTCTTCTCCTCTTCTTGTGGTCCTTGCAGTCCTGCAAAGTCAGACTTTAGGTACCCTTTGAATGTTGGGTCCTAGGGGGTTAGCTGTACCTTTTGGAACCCAAATCTGCGTAATTACTCTGATTGATTCAAAGTGACTGACTTGGTTCCCATTTACATCTACATACACAGTCCTACCCTGAAATGCCTTAGGTGGTTTCTGTGCATGGGTGTTAGCCTTGTAAGGTTCAGGAGTGTTGGTGAGTTTCTTTGGGATATGTCTCCTGAAGTTACTAGGCTTAGGTGCAGCTTGGTAAGACCTTTGTGGATAGGAGCTTGGATGGCCTTTTCCCTTTGGCATGAAGGGTCCAGGCTTCCTGAAGTTTTTATACCTATCAAAGGGGTTGGGCCTTAATCCATTCAGTTGAGGTTGCCTCATTTGAGTTGGCCTTTTCTGAGCAGATCAGAAGACTAAGTACTCGTCCAGGACTCGGCTGATTCCCAAAGTCATCTTACAATTTGAATGAAGACTTACCTTTCTTAGAAGATTGACATGATCCCAGGATTGAAGCAATCAAGTGGCTGGAATCAAGGAATCAAGCCAACATGGAAAGATTGCCCCAACGGCTAGTCAACTCCAACGGCTAGTTGCAAGCAATCACCACTATAAATACAAGAGGATGAGAAATCACAAGTACGAGATCACGACGAGAGAATTCAACAAGCTAAGCAAACAATCAAGCTAAAAGTCATACTATTTTAAGAATTCTCCAAGAGCCAGAATCCATAAGAATATCCCTAACTCTTAAGTGATTTCTATCCAACCTAAGAAACTGAATCATATTCATTCTTGTAAATCCTTTGATTTAGGCATAGTGGTTAAGCATATTATAAGCTTGAACCATTAGTTGGAAACATTCAAAAACCCCAAACCCCCACCGAAAGGTTAAAGTTTTTGAACCCCTGCAAAGTGCAAGTGCTTACAATCACTTGTGGAGACCGTAGCAGTTAGGACTGCTCAGATCTCAAAGTCCTACCCTTGGGACTATAAAGGACAAGCCCTTGTAATTTTTGGTAAATTAAAGGGATTAAATATCACGTGTGGACGTGAGAGTGGACGTAGGATCATATATCCGAACCACTATAAACCTGGTGTTATTTATCTTTCTGCACTTTTCATTATTGTCATTTCTATACATCTTATATAGTGCATACTATAATTTAAACTATCTTCAAATCAAGGCCATAACTTTCAAACCAGCATCAACTGAGTATCTTCCTTAAGTAAACAACTTGGCATTTTCAAAAGAAACAAAAAGAACGAGTCTAAACAAGGCCTACCATAATTCTGCATATAATCTCTTCTATCAGATCACTATAGTCATCTGGACCAGCAGACTTGTAGTCCAGCTAACATAGAGATCTGAAGAGGTTCCCAACTCTCTTGAAAAAGGTTTAAAGTCTATTCACCCCTCCCCTCTAGACTTTAATCCCATTCACTACTCGTTCAGGGACCAACAAGTGGTATCAGAGCAGTGGTTCTAACGGACTACTGTCTCTAGATTATCAGAAGAGTTGAGGGAGTCTTTCTGTAGTCCTCTTGAACAGATCTTTTTCTTTTGAAAAACTTGTTTTTGAAAACTCATACAACATGAGTGCTAATATGCGTAAGTTGCCTAAGTTTTCAGTGGAGGATTATGATTACTGGAAGATCAGGATGAGGAAGAATCTCACATCAGTCCACTACAAGATGTGGTCAGTAATCACAGAAGGTCCAATCACCATCATGGCAGTCAACACTGCAAATGGTGATCCAGAAGTTCCAGTTGGAGAACTAGCCCCCAAGCCGATGAAGGACCTCACACCAGAAGAGATGAAGCAATCAAATCTTGACAGCATTGCTCAAGATTATATCATGCAAACTCTTCCAAATGAGTACATTGCAAAAGTAATCAATTGTGAGACAGCTAAGGATATGTGGGATGCTCTAGCACTTCTCTGTGAAGGAACTGAGCTGATCAAGGAAAGTAAGCTATCAACAGCAGTCAAGAAGTTTGAACACTTCATGATGCAGCCAGAAGAGTCTATTGATCAGTTAGACAATAGATTTACCAAGATCATAAATGAGATTGAATCCCTAGGCAAGAAATACACAAATAGAGAGAAAAATTTGAAGATCCTAGACTCTCTAACCAAGAAATGGAGACTCAAGAAGACCATCATCAAAGATACTCAAGATATCAAGATATGGTCTACTCAAACTCTGTTTCAGAATCTCAAAGCTCATGAGTATGATCTTGAAAGAGAAGAAAACTCAGAAAATGATGAGCCTACTGCAACCCCATCTACCTCCAAGACTGTAGCTTTCAAAGCAGTAAATACAAAAGCTGCAAGCACCTCATCTGGCAAGACCTCACTGAAAACAGAAGACTTTGAAGGATCAGACATGAGTCTGAAAGAGCAAATGGCTCTTATGATCAAGAGATTCGAAAGGGTGAACACTCTCAACTGCAAATATAGAAAATTCTACAAGAATTATAAGAGAGGTGGTTCATCCTCTAGAGAATCTAGAGAAAGAACACCAGAAAGGTATCCTAGAAAGGATATGGAGTCATCTGACAGCCGAGGCTCCAGAAGAAGAGATGCCACTCCTCCAAGGAAAGGCAGTTCAAATCAAAAACCTGGAGCATGCTTCAATTGTCGCAAACCAGGACATTATGTCTATGAATGTCTTGAGCTGAATTTAGATGACAAAGAAGAAAGAAGGCCAAGAAGAGACAGAAGAAATTCAGATAAGCAAGTAATGGTGACTGAAGAATCTGAATATCAAAGTGATGAACTTCCTACATCACCAGACTGTCAAATCTTCTCAGATTATTCAGATGATCTAGCTATGATGGCCATAGGTGAAAATGAGGAAAGGAGGGACCTATATAGAAGAGGAGGTCTAGCAGGAGAGATATGGTACATAGACAGTGGATGCTCAACCCATATGACTGGAACCAAAGACCTGCTGACCAATTACACAGAAAAGAAAGGTCCAAAAGTCTTCTTTGGTGATAACGCGCACAGTAACACAAAAGGATATGGCACCCTTAAATATGGTGACATTGAGGTACATGATGTATCATATGTAGACGGTTTAAAGTTTAATTTATTATCTGTTTCTCATTTCTGTGACACTGGATACTCAGTAAAATTCTCTAAAGATGAGTGTCTCATAAGTGATAAAAGAACAAAACAAAACCTTCTAACAGGATCTAGAAAGGGAAGTATGTATCTTGCAAATTGGAACAACTGTCCTAAGGATACATGTCTGCTTGTGAAAAGCCCTAAAGATGTCAGCTGGCTATGGCATAAACGTCTTAGTCATCTGAACTTTAAGACTATGAACAAGTTAGCAAGGGAATCCTTAGTTGATGATCTGCCTAATGAACTCTACTGTAAGGATCAGGTTTGTGATGCATGTCAACAAGGAAAGCAAACAAAGGTCTCTTTCAAGACCAAGAAGACAGCATCAACCAACAGAGTTCTTGAATTGCTTCACATGGATCTCTTTGGACCAGTCACTCCAACTACACTTACAGGGATGAAGTACACTCTCATTGTTGTAGATGACTACTCCAAGTTTACTTGGGTTGTCTTCTTATACAAGAAGAGTGAAACTCAGCAGAAGCTCCCTGAACTATTAAAGAGGATCCAAGTAGAGAAAGGAGAACCTATTGTGAAAATTAGAAGTGACAAAGGCACTAAATTTATTAACTCTTATATTATTGCCTATTGTACTTCTAATGGTATTCAGCATGAGACAAGTGTAGCAAGAACACCACAACAGAATGGTGTAGCTGAAAGAAGAGTCAGAACACTCATAGAAGCTGCAAGAACACTCCTTGCTGAATTCTCAACTCCTAAGAAGGTATGGGCAGAAGCCATCAACACAGCTTGTCACACTCAAAATAGGTCAGGTATTCACAAAACTCATGAGAAAACCCCATATGAACTATGGAAAGGAAGGAAACCTAGAGTATCTTACTTTCATATATTTGGTTGTAAGTGTTTCATTCACAACAATGGGAAAAGTAAGTTGAATGATTTTGATGCCAAAGCAGATGATGGGATATTCTTGGGATACTCTTTAACTAGCAAAGCATTTAGAGTATTCAACAAACGAACCCTTCTTGTGGAAGAAACACCTCATGTTGTTTTTGATGAATCTTGTGAAAAGAGTGCAGTACAAACAGACTCAGCTGTAGATCAGATGAAGAAACTAGTGATCAAGTCCAGGTCTGATGAGTTTATTGAAGTCAATGAACCATTTCCTGAAGAACCAGAGGAGGATAAACCACACAGACCAGTCACTAGATCTCAAACTCAAGCTGAGCAAGCTGTCCAAAATCAAGATGCAACAATCCCAAATGCAAGGGGGAATGATCTCTTTGACACACAAGATACAGATGATGATCGACCTAATCAAGTCAACCCTCGTGATGGCACTAGAACAGATGAGAATCCAAGCTCATCTAATGCAGACACACCTGTGAGGCATACATGGAGAAACAACCATCCATCAAACCTCATCTTAGGAGGAGCAGACTCAGGTGTCAAGACCAGAAGACAACTGAATCAGAACCCCCAATCATCTATGTTCTGCTGGTGTGCTTTCTTGTCCAACATTGAACCAACTGACATAGAAGAAGCAATGACAGATAGCAATTGGATCACTGCTATGCAAGAAGAATTAAACCAATTCGAAAGAAATGAAGTATGGGAATTGGTAGATCGTCCTGAAAACCACAATATAGTAGGAACAAAGTGGGTATTCAAGAATAAAAAGGACGAAAATGATGTGTTAACTAGAAATAAAGCAAGGCTAGTTGCAAAAGGATACTCACAATCTGAAGGAATTGACTATGATGAAACCTTTGCTCTGGTAGCCAGATTAGAAGCCATTCGACTGTTTCTAGCTTATGCATCATATATGGGCTTCAAGGTATATCAAATGGACGTCAAGAGTGCTTTTCTGAATGGTATTCTGGTAGAAGAAGTGTATGTAGAGCAGCCTCCAGGATTCGAAAAAGGAGATCAAGTATATCGTCTGAAGAAGGCCCTCTATGTCACAATTCCTACTTGACAATGGTTACACAAAAGGCAAAGTTGACAGAACACTTTTCAGAATACAAGAAGGAGAAGACATTCTAATGGTGCAAATATATGTAGATGACATTATATTTGGATCACCCAATCAAGATATGTGCAAGAAGTTCTCTGAACTTATGCAAGGAAAATTCGAAATGAGCATGATGGGTGAGATGAATTACTTCCTAGGACTCCAAGTCAAACAGAGTCCAGAAGGGATCTTCATCAATCAGTCCAAGTACACCAAAAGCCTATTAGAAAGATTCAAAGCTCTACAAAGCAAGACTGCAAGAATCCCAATGATGACATCTTTCAAAATGGAACCAGATGAGTCTGTACAGGCAGTTGATCAAGCTGAATATAGAGCACTTATTGGATCTCTACTATACCTTATGTTGGTCCCTGAACGAGTAGTGAATGGGATTAAAGTCTAGAGGGGAGGGGTGAATAGACTTTAAAACTTTTTCAAACAGAGTTGGGAACCTCTTCTGATTGCTATGTCAACTGGACTGCAAGTCTGCTGGTCCAGATGACTATAGTGATCTGACTGAAGAGGTTATATGCGGAAATATGGTGGCCCTGGTTTAGACTCGTTCTTGTAACTTGTTTTACTTTGTGAAACTACTCAGCTGATGCTGGTTTGAAAGTTATGGCCTTGTTTTGAAGAGTGTTGAAATCACAGTATGCACTATATAATAATGAATGTAAAAGCAGAAATGTAAAGTGCAGAAAGTAAATAACACCGGATTTATAGTGGTTCGGATATACGATCCTACGTCCACTCTCACGTCCTAACGTGATGTTTAATCCCTTTAATTTCCACAAATTACAAGGGTCTTGTCCTTTATAGTCCCAAGGTTAGGACTTTGAGATCTGGGCCGTCCTAACAGCTGCGGTCTCCACAAGTGATTGTAAGCACTTGCACTTTGGGGGGTTTCAAAAACTTAAACCTTTCGGTGAGGGTTTGGGGTTTTTGAGATGTATCCAACTAATGGTTCAAGCTTATAATTTGCTTAACCACTATGCCTAAAACAACTGATGTACAATATGAATAAGTTTCAGGTTCTTAAGGGTTGGATAGGAAGCACTTAAGAGCTATGGATAATCTAATGGATTTCTGGCTCTTGGAGAATTCTTAGAACAATGTGGCTTTTTGCTTGATTGCTTGCTTAGCTTGTGAATTCTCTCTTGTTGCTTCTGTGTTTTGTGATTCCTCATCCTCTTGTATTTATAATGGAGATTGGGTGCAACTAGCCGTTGGAGTTGACTAGCCGTTTGAGCAATCTTCCCATAATAGCTTGATTCCTTGATTCCAGTCGCTTGATTGCTTCAATCCTGGGATCATGTCAATCTTCTAAATAAGGTAGGTCTTCGTTTGAATTGCAAGATGACTTGGGAATCAGCCGAGTCCTGGAAGAGCACATAGTCTTCTGATCTGTACTTCTAGTCTTCTGACTACTCTTCTGGCCTTAGGTCTTCTGTCTTCTGATATCAGACGAGTACTACTCTTCTGATCTGGAAATTCTTTGTACTGCTTTAGGCCATCTTCAATCTGGGACTCCATCAGATAAGTAGGTATACAAGCACCTTAACATATCTGGTCTTCAAGGATCTTCTAGTCTTTATGTCTTCTACTCTTCTTATCTTGAGGATAGGCATGTAAGCCATGACTGTGCTGATCAGCTGCTATCAATACAGTTGATCACACAAGACTAGTCTAAGCTGTTCTATACAAGTCAGCTGATCCTATTACATTTATAAACTCTAAGTGTTTTGGCCATCAAAACTATTCTAACATCAAGTGGGGCTTAGGGTGAATTTATATCCCAACAATTTCCCCCTTTTTGATGAAGCCAAAACTATATATATGATAAATGCTCTTAATAAGATAAGATAGGAGTTTATAAACTTCATAAAAACTGAAGTATCTGATGAAGACAATGAGAGTTTGTCTTGAAAGCAAAGAGAACTAAACTTGAATATATAGAACTTTTACAGATTACAAGTAATAGTTTCTTAAGGCTTTGAAAGTGGTCTTCATCAGGTCTTCTGATCTTCAGATGCGGAAGGCAAGGTACAGACGAGATCGAACTTCTTCCATGTGCTGCAGGTCTGTAACATTCTCCTCTTCATAGATCTTCTCTAGGATCCTTTTGACTTCAATGAAGTCTGTTCTTCCAGAATCCAGAGTGGGAGGATCCCATTTGGGTTCTTCAGGAGTTAGGATTCTGCAGTTGTCAAGTTCTTTGGCTGTCTTGACTACTTCTTTCCAGAACTCTGGATCTTCAATGTTCATGAATTGATTGAACTGGAAGAATTCATCTTCATAGGTTGGGAGAGGGCCAAATTTTCTTACAATGTGGTGTTGAATTTGCCATTTCTTCTTCAGAGGGTACCACCTTGGTAGCTCATCTTGAAGGGCTAGATAGTCCACATAGTTGCTATCAAACACCAGAACTTTATCTTTCTGTGTCAGAGCATTTTCTTTCAGTGCTTTCTCCTTGAGAACTTTCCTGAGTTTGGCTATCTTCCTGTCAAATTTGGCTTTGACTGCTTTCGCATCTTTTAGCTTCTTTTGTTTAAGCTCTTGAGCTTCAAGCTCTTTTCTTTTCTTCAACTCTAAAGCCTCTTTCTCTTCTGCAGTAGGCTCTGCTGGAGTTGACTTCTGAGCTTGCTCATCTGCCTTCCTTTTCCTAGTCATTCTTTTCTCGGAAACTTGTTCTGTAGAGGCAGTGATCTGCAGACTTTTGGCAGTTGTTTGAGTGGGAGCTTGGATGTCTTCTTGAGCAATTTCTTTGCCTTTGCCTTTCTTGCTCTTGATTTTGCTTGATAAATCACCCAAGGTTTCATTCAACTCATCTTGAGATACTACCATTACAGCTTGCTGTGCAGTAGTCTTCTCTAGAGCTTTTATCAATACATCTTCCCCCTTTTTGGCTTCAGCAAGTGCAGCCGCAAAAGGCTTCATGGCATTCAGAATCTCCACTCTAAGAGTTTGTTGAAGAGCCATGGCGTTGACTCTGCCAACATGAGTCAGATGTGTGATGCTATGGTCTAGAATCTGAGCATGAGAGTTGGAGGAGGAGGCAGCTTCTAGTTTAGCTGTAATTGCTTCCAGTCTGGTTGCTGTCTCCTTCAGCTGAATCTGAAGTTTTTCATTCTCTGCTGTAGCTGATTGGAGAAGAGCTCGACCTTCAGTAGCTCTTGCTTCAGCATCTTCAATTCTTGTCTTGTAGGTGTTTTCCATGCGGTTGACCTCATTGGTGTAGAGATCAGCAAACCTGGTGGAATGGTCACCTGCCATCTTCAGAATGCTGGTCAGATACTCACTTATCTGATCGTGAAGAGATTCTCCAAACTTGTCTTCAATGTCAATGATCTGGTTATGAAGACGAGTTCTCTGCTCCTTGACTGCCTTTTCAACATATCTTCCAAGCTGTAGGCCTAAACCCTTTTCAAAGTGTAGGTCTATAGCAGTCTTGACCTGTGAGCATATGTCTGCTGTATAGTCAGCTGTTGGAGTAGAAGTTGAGGCTGTACCTTGAGGCTTTGGATGGACTGTCAGGGCTTTGCCTCTTTCTTCAGCTGAAAGGTACTCTTCATTGAGGAATGAGGTAGTGGCCTTAACCAGGTGGGACATGATGGTGTCTCCTTTGTCAATGAAGTGAGGTAGAGTATCCTTAGGCATGAAGTGATCAGGAATAGTGATTACTTCTCTTTCAATCTCGGTTCTGTCAGCTGGTTCAGCTGAGTCTTCCGCAGGAACGGACGCAGCTGAGTCATTCACTTTTGCTGTGCCAGCTGTCTGATGATCTGATATGCCTTCTGGGATAGAGGCATCATTAGGTGGAATTCCTAGAATTCTGTGGCATACTGCTGTAAAGGCTTCTTCGGGCAGCAGTTGAGCAAAAGATGTAACTTGAGCAACTTCTTTTTGCTCCATTTCCCAGTCGAGGAAATTAGCTTTTCCTCCCATTCCTTCCATGACCTCAATAAGGTCATCAACATCATCTCTCCTGAGTTCAATCCAGGTGCAGATTCTGAGAACTTGTTCGAACTGAACTGATTCCTCATCAATACCAGGAATAGTAGACTTGAGCAGGTTTGCTATCTTCATCCTCATTATCTTCTCCCTTGTGCACATATGATAGTGTACCATTCTGTAGTGAGGTTGAGAGGGACCAGCTTGAGCAAGGTCTGCTGGTGCCATGTCTTCTGGAACAGAAGAAACAATGATGGTAGGAGTTTGAGTATTTGGGGTAGTGTCCTCTGCTGTGTGAGTATCAGCAGGGATTTGGGAAGTGATATGTTCTTGATCTTCAGTGATCTGTTCATCAGCAGGGTTTTGAGTCTGCTGGTCTGGTATAGTATCTTCATGAAGATCAGTAGAAGGTTGAACCTGTAGATCTTGGACATCAGCAGGGGTAGGCAATAGAGATTCAGGGGTTGAAGTAGGTTGAGCTTGTTCCTCTGCTGTGTGAGTATCAGCAGGGATTTGGATATCAGTGTTTGAGTGGTCAGATGGGTTGGGGTCATCAGAAGGGTTGAAGGATGCAATCGGGGCTATTAACATGGGAGTAGGAAGCCTCGATTTCTTGGACTTTTTGTTGGAAGAAGAATTATTCTTCTTTCTCTTCTGACCCTTTGACAATTTAGAAGGAGTAAAAGAGGGAGAGGGTTTAGAGGTACCTGCCTTCTTCAAGGGAGAGGCAGTGGGAGTGGCATCTGAATCAGATGGGGAGATGAGCCCAGATCTGATTAGATATCGTCTTTGTGCTAAGGTCTGATTGTCATCATCATCATCCTCAGCAACCTTCTTCTGAGTCTCTTCTTTGGTTGGCTCCTCTTCTTCTTCAGCAGAGTCATGATCAGACTCTTGTGCTGCCTTCTCAGCCAACAACTTCCTCTTTTCTTCTTTTAACCTTTCTGCCTCAGCAAGAGCTTCCTTTCTCAAATAATATTTGGAGATGTGAAAGGTCTTATGAGGTCCCATCTTGTACTTCTTTGGGAGAATATCTGGAAGGATGATGCTCAGCTTGTTGACAAAGCTGACTGTAGCTGCTACCTTCCATACCTTCGATTGTAAGTCCAAAGCGACTTTCTTTGCCTCAAGAGCAATTCTTTCTAAGAATAGTCCTTGCCAGTCTCCATCGATCTGATCCCAGATTGCAGCCATTACTCGAACCTTTAAAGTAGTAACAGCATCATGACTGAATGTGTTACCAAGTAACATCTTTCCTGCAATATCCAACAAGGTTTGGAATTTTGGTTCAAGTTGGGATTTCTTTAGCCCAGTTGCATCAGTAGCCTTGATTCTTCCACCAGTAAACATCTCCATATACTCCTTTTCTCTATTCATGATGTAGTTGGAAATATTTATTTTCCCCCTTGACAGGCCAAACAATTCCTGAAGAATTTCCCTTGTAACCTTGACTTTGTGTCCATTCATGACACTTTCGACATGAGAACCCTTCATCACGGCGTTTGCATAGAATGTCAGAACGTCTTGTTCATAGACATTAGTTGGAGCTGCTTCCAGAAAGTCTCTGAGTTTAAGATTGACGCACCGAAGCAATATCTCCTTGTTCTCATCTGAGTGTTTGCCTTTGAAAAACAGAGCATTCTCCGTAAAAATCTTCCCTTCCTTGGACCACTTTGCAGCATCCAAGGTGCCAGTATTCTTGGTCTTCTCGTCGTAAATTTCAATGATTGCCATAGTAGAGTCTGAGTGTTAGAGTTTGAAGGCTTGAAAGAAATTTGCAGAACGAGAGAGAGTAATGTGATTAATTGAGTAATATGAGCGACAGGGTTTGGGAGAGGTTTTAGGGGTGTGAATATATACTCCAGAAAATTTGATCTAACGGTCAGATTTGTGTTTGAATTTGGAGTAGAGCCCAAGATTTCCTTCTTTGATTTCTTAAATTTGCCGGCTGGTTATGCCATTTGGCAATTGTTGATTTGTTGGCAATATGGTACTTGAGTATTAATGACATCATTACAAAAAATAGCCGTTGAGACTAATTTATGGTAAGAATTGATCATCAAGGCCGTTTTCTATAAGAAAATTGCATTCCTTATATAAGCCAATTTGTTTAATTACATTCAGGAATAAATCTAGAATGAATTACATGATCAAGACTAGTCATTATACTCTAAATTTGTGTGATTTGATCAGCAGAGTGAGGTCTTCTGAGTTCTTCAAGATGTCTGCTGATTGTCTTTGAAAAGTCTTCTGGTCAGCTGAGTTGGTCTTCTGATCAGCTGAGTAGAGGAAACGGTGTTTGCTGTGATGATCCAACCTGGATGGATCCTTCCAGCTTTATTGTGAGTGATGATCCAACCATCGGATGTTCCTCATCATCAGATGGGATGTAGCATCTAATGTGCTCTTGTTGAATTTCTTCGCTTCTCTTGAAGGGGAAGGAAGGTTGAGGGGTGCTTCAATGGAGTTGAAGAGAGGGCCATGGACTCAGCCTTCATGTTCTGTTTAGACACAGTAGCTTTGCATAACAAGCTTTCCATGTAGAACTTCCTTCTGGAGAAGAAGCTCTGCTTGCTTGCTACTTTGTCCTCTGCATCTCTTCCTCCTTTAGCTTTCAACAAGAACGTCTCTTCTTCCTTTAGCTTTCATGAGCATACTTATGTTGAGTAAGCCATGTATATGGATCTGCATCATCTTCATTTTCTGGACAAATCTTCATCTCCTTCACCCAAGATTTTGGTTGAAGAATGATCTCCATTCCATCTCTTCTTTCAATTGTCTTCATACCTGAAATAAGAAAAGTGTTAGATGTTTTGTGTTCTTAGGTGTTCTCATAACTTCTCCTTTTATAGGGGTAGAAATGAGGTAGTGGAGAGAAAGATGACAAAACTATAGAGGTGATAGGTCTGAATTTCTGAAAAGTGATTTCTTAAGATCAGCAGTGAGTTTCTTGATCCAAGGGTGCACATTTAAAGATATTCAGACTTTATCTAATGGAATGCAGAAATTATAAATTTTGACCATGAGTTATTTGAAATCCGTACTGTGCATGCATACTGTTGAGTCGGTGAGGATGGTGTATTAATCCAGCCAAGTATGACTCAGTTAGTATACTGTATTTATGTATATGAATAAAGTATTTTATGAAGAATAGTTTATTAATATACATAGTTATACATTGCTTAGAGTAAGGAGATCAAATAGCTTTGTTCAAGTCTGCTATATATATATATGTATATGTATACTATGCAATGCAGATTTTAGAGTATTTCATCAAGGATTCTTAAGGTATCATTGATTCCCCCTTGATTAGATAACTCTATGTTTTCCCTCAGCTCTATCTGTCTTCATTGGGAAAGAACTTACCTGAAGATGAGGGTGTCTATTCACCTCATCTGATTCTCCTAGTCTGCTGCACTTGGGTCAGCTGAGGTTTTCAGCTGATCTTTCCTTCTTCATGTGCTTGGGTCCAGGAGTCCTAAGCTGTAACATAAGGTCTTGAACCTTTCTTCAGCTAGGGGCTTAGTCAAGATGTCTGCTCTTTGGATATCTGTGTGAATTTTCTCCATCTTGATGTCCTTCTTTTCAAGGTGATCTCTTATGAAGTGGTGTCGAATGTCGACATGCTTGCACCTTGTGTGGAGGACTGGATTTTGAGTGATGGCAATGGCGCTGCTGCTATCACAATAAATAGGGACTTCTCTTGCCTCTACATTGTAATCCTTGAGTTGTTGAACTAGCCAGAGCAGCTGACTACAACAACTACCAGCTGCCATGTATTCTGCTTCAGTGGTGGAGGTTGCAACTGAGGTTTGCTTCTTAGAGAACCATGATATCAGCTTGTTTCCTAGAAATTGACAGGTTCCTGATGTGGACTTCCTATCAATTCTGCATCCTCCATAGTCTGAGTCAGAATAGCCACTCAATTCTAGATTGTCATCAGCAGGGTACCATAGTCCTAGGTTGACTGTTCCTTTTAGGTACTTGAGAATCTTCCTTGCTGCTTCTAGATGACTTTGCTTTGGGTTTGCTTGAAACCTAGCACATACTCCTACAGCAAATGTTATGTCTGGTCTGCTAGCTGTAAGATATAGTAGAGATCCAATCAGTGCTCTATATTCAGCTTGATCAACTGCCTGTCCAGACTCATCTGGTTCCATTTTGAAAGATGTCATCATTGGAATCCTTGCAGTCTTGCTTTGTAGAGCTTTGAATCTTTCTAATAGACTTTTGGTATACTTGGACTGGTTGATGAAGATCCCTTCTGAACTCTGCTTGACTTGAAGTCCTAGGAAATAATTCATCTCACCCATCATGCTCATTTCGAATTTTCCTTGCATAAGTTCAGAGAACTTCTTGCACATTTCTTGATTTGGTGATCCAAATGTCATCTACATATATTTGTACCATTAAAATGTCTTCTCCTTCTTGTATTCTGAAGAGAGTTCTATCAATTTTGCCTTTTGTATATCCATTGTCAAGTAGGAATTGTGACAATGTGTCATACCAAGCTCTAGGGGCTTGTTTTAGACCATAGAGAGCCTTCTTCAGTCGATATACTTGATCACCTTTTTCAAATCCTGGAGGCTGCTCTACATATACTTCTTCTATCAGAATACCATTTAGAAAAGCACTCTTGACATCCATTTGATATACCTTGAAGCCCATATATGATGCATAAGCTAGAAATAGTCGAATGGCTTCTAATCTGGCTACTGGTGCAAAAGTTTCATCATAGTCAATCCCTTCAGATTGTGAATATCCTTTTGCAACTAGCCTTGCCTTATTTCTAGTTATCACATCATTTTCGTCCTTCTTGTTCTTGAATACCCACTTTGTTCCTACTACATTGTGGTTTTCAGGACGATCTACCAATTCCCAGACTTCATTTCTTTCGAATTGGTTTAGTTCTTCTTGCATAGCAGTGATCCAATTGCTATCTGTCATTGCTTCTTCTATGTCAGCTGGTTCAATGTTGGAGAGGAAAGCACACCAGCAGAACATAGATGATTGAGAATTCTGATTCAGTTGTCTTCTTGTCTTGACACCTGATTCTGCTCCTCCTAAGATGAGGTTTGATGGATGGTTGTTCCTCCATGTACGCCTCACTGGAGTATCTGCATTGGATGAGTTTGGATCCTCATCTGATCTAGTGCCATCAGGAGGGTTGACTTGATTAGGTCGATCATCATCTGTATCTTGAGTGTCAAAGAGATCATTCCCCCTGGCATTTGGGATTGATGCATCTTGATTCTGGTCAGCTTGTCCTACTTGAGTTTGAGATCTAGTGACAGGTCTATGAGGCTTATCTTCCTCTGGTTCTTCAGGGAAAGGTTCATTGACTTCAATGAACTCATCTGGTTTGGACTTGATCACTAGATGTCTCATCTGATCTGCAGCTGAGTTTGTTTCTACTGCATTCTTTTCACACGATTCATCAAAAACAACATGAGGTGTTTCTTCCACAAGAAGGGTTCGTTTGTTGAGTACTCTAAATGCTTTGCTAGTTGAGGAGTATCCTAAGAATATCCCCTCATCTGCTTTGGCATCAAAAGCATTCAACTTACTCTTCCCATTGTTGTGAATGAAACACTTACAACCAAATATATGAAAGTAAGATACTCTAGGTTTTCTTCCTTTCCACAGTTCATATGGAGTTTTCTCATGTATTTTATGAATACCTGACCTGTTTTGAGTGTGACAAGCTGTGTTGATGGCTTCTGCCCATAGCTTCTTGGGAGTAGAAAATTCAGCAAGGAGTGTTCTGGCCGCTTCTTTGAGTGTTCTGACTCTTCTTTCAGCTACACCATTCTGTTGTGGTGTTCTTGCTGCACTTGTCTCATGCTGAATACCATTAGAAGTACAATAGGCAATTATATAAGAGTTAATAAATTCAGTGCCTTTGTCACTTCTAATTTTCACGATTGGTTCTCCTTTCTCTACTTGGATCCTCTTCAATAGTTCAGGGAGCTTCTGCTGTGTTTCACTCTTCTTGTATAGGAAGATAACCCAAGTAAACTTGGAATAATCATCTACAACAATAAGAGTGTACTTCCTCCCTGTTAAAGTGGTTGGAGTGATTGGTCCAAAGAGATCCATGTGAAGCAATTCAAGAACTCTGCTGGTTGATGCTGTCTTCTTGGTCTTGAAGGAGACCTTTGTTTGCTTTCCTTGTTGACATGCATCACAAACCTGATCTTTACAGTAGAGTTCATTAGGCAGACCATCAACTAAGGATTCCCTTGCTAACTTGTTCATAGTCTTAAAGTTCAGATGGCTAAGACGTTTGTGCCATAGCCAGCTGACATCTTTAGGGCTCTTCACAAGCAGGCATGTATCCTTAGGACAGCTGTTCCAATTTGCAAGATACATACTTCCCTTTCTAGATCCTGTTAGAAGGTTTTGTTTTGTTCTCTTATCACTTATGAGGCACTCATCTTTAGAGAATTTGACTGAGTAACCAGTGTCACAAAAGTGAGAAACAGATAATAAATTAAACTTAAGACCTTCTACATATGATACATCATGTACCTCAATGTCACCATTTTTAAGGGTGCCATATCCTTTTGTGCTACCGTGCGCGTTATCACCAAAGAAAACTTTTGGACCTTTCTTCTCTATGTAGTTGGTCAGCAGGGTTTTGGTTCCTGTCATGTGAGTTGAGCATCCACTATCTATGTACCAAGTTTCTCCTGCTAGACCTCCTCTTCTGTATAGGTCCTTCCTTTCCTGCAAGAAAAGTTAAGTTTTAGGTACCCATTTTGTTTTGGGTCCTTGGGTGTTAGTACTACCCTTGGGAACCCACATATACATTGGTCGTTTAAACAACCTTGAACATTTGAGTTGTTTCCCTCGGGCATCACAGAACCAAATCTTACCAGTCAGCACCTTGGACTGATCTGATTTGTTCTTGGTGTCAGCTAAGTAGTAGTCAAATGGTTTCCCTTTATAGGAGTGTACATACATGATCTTTTGACTAGTTACATTCGGCCTGGGTGCATTAGCTGGTCGATGCACACGATTATATGGACCATACTCTTCTGTTCTCACAATATCATAAGAGATAGGGGGTGCAAAGAGAACAGATTTGTTTGAAGAAGATTTCTTCTTCTTGGCTGGAGCAGCATACAGCTGAGACTGTCTCAGCCGAGATGGTCTAGGCTGTTTGCTGTTCCTCTGTACAGGCTTGGGGTTAGCTTGTCCTTTACCATTTTTGGTTTTGGGATAGTTAGCCTTAGCTGGTACAGATGCCTTTTGGTTCATATTGAATTCATTGTGTTTAGAACACTCACCCTGTTCATGTGTCTGAGTAGTGCACTTGTTAGGTGTACTACCCCCAGCTGGAGAGGATGTTGATGGATTAAGTTCATAGCCTAAGCCCATCTTATTGCCATTTGATCTATAATATTCAGAGATACTTTCAATAGTAGTCGAAGCTTTATTGAATTCTGATATCTTTTGATCTAGGCATTCCTTCTCCTTTTCTAAGAGCTTATGTGTTTGGAAGAGATCATCGAACTTAGATTGAAGTATACGAAATTCTTTGGTTTCTAAGGCTTGAGTTTCTAACATCCCCTCATACAACTGAGTTGTTGTGGTATTTTCTTCCTTAAGAAGTTCCACTTCTTTGGTCAACCTTTCATTCATGGTGACTAACTCAGGGGTGTTATCAAACTTTACCTTTTTCAACCTAGCAATTTCTTTCCTTAAATCCTTATTCTCCTCTTCCACTTCTATAAAGGCTCTAGTGGCAATATCCAGATCACCTTTTACCTTTCTTAAAGATTGATAATAGGTGTCTTCTGATTCGCCTTCAGATGAGTTTATGTCATCTGTTTGTGAGAAAATAGGTGAATGGAAAGTAGTAGTATAAGAGTTTACCTCATTTTCTCCTATGGTATTCAGATTCTTCAGTCACCATTGCCTTTTTGTCTGAGGTTCTTCTTGGCCTTCTTTCTTTCTTGTCATCCAAATCCAGCTCAGGACATTCATAGACATAGTGTCCTGGTTTGCCACAGTTGAAGCAAGATCCAGGTTTCTGATTTGAGTTGCCTCTCCTTGGAGGAGTGGCATCTCTTCTTCTAGATCCTCGGCTGTCAGATGACTCCACATCCTTTCTAGGATGTCTTTCTGGTGTTCTTTCTCTGGAACCTCTGGAGGATGAACTTGCTCTTCTATCTTTGTAGTTTCTATAGAATTTTCTATATTTACTGTTGAGGGTGTTCATCCTTTCAAATCTCTTGATCATAAGTGCCATTTGCTCTTCCAGGCTCATGTCTGATCCTTCACAGTCTTCTGTTTTCAGAGAGGTCTTGCCAGATGAGGTGCTTGCAGCTTTTGTATTGGCTGCCTTGAAGGCTACAGTCTTGGAGGTAGATGGGGTTGCAGTTGGCTCATCACTTCCTGAGTTCTCTTCTCTTTCAAGATCATATTCATGGGCTTTCAGGTTCTGAAATAGAGTTTGTGCAGACCACTTCTTGATATCTTGAGTATCTTTGATGATGGTCTTCTTGAGTCTCCATTTCTTGGTTAGAGAATCTAAGATCTTTAGATTTTTCTCTCTATTTGTGTATTTCTTGCCCAGAGATTCTATCTCATTGATGATCTTGGTAAATCTGTTGTCTAACTGATCAATAGACTCTTCTGGTTGCATCTTGAAGTGTTCGAACTTCTTGACTGCTGTAGACAACTTGGATTCTTTGATCAGCTCAGTTCCTTCACAAAGAAGTGCCAATGCCTCCCACATCTCTCTGGCTGACTCACAATGGATTACCTTTGCAATGTACTCATTTGAAAGAGTTTGCATTATGTAATCTTGAGCAATGCTATCAAGACTTGATTGCTTCATCTCTTCTGGTGTGAGGTCCTTCATGGGCTTGGGAACCAGTTCTCCAACTGGGACTTCTGGATCACCATTTGCAGTGTTGACTGTCATGATGGTGATCGGGCCTTCTGTGATTACAGACCACATCTTGTAGTGGACTGATGTGAGATTCTTCCTCATCCTGATCTTCCAGTAATCATAATCCTCCACTGAAAACTTAGGCAACTTACGCATATTAGCACTCATGCTGTATGAGTTTTCGAAAACAAGTTTTTCAAAAAAAAAGATCTGTTCAAGAGGACTACAGAGAGACTCCCTCAAGTCTTCTGATAATCTAGAGACAGTAGTCCGTTAGAACCACTGCTCTGATACCACTTGTTGGTCCCTGAACGAGTAGTGAATGGGATTAAAGTCTAGAGGGGAGGGGTGAATAGACTTTAAAACTTTTTCAAACAGAGTTGGGAACCTCTTCTGATTGCTATGTCAACTGGACTGCAAGTCTGCTGGTCCAGATGACTATAGTGATCTGACTGAAGAGGTTATATGCGGAAATATGGTGGCCCTGGTTTAGACTCGTTCTTGTAACTTGTTTTACTTTGTGAAACTACTCAGCTGATGCTGGTTTGAAAGTTATGGCCTTGTTTTGAAGAGTGTTGAAATCACAGTATGCACTATATAATAATGAATGTAAAAGCAGAAATGTAAAGTGCAGAAAGTAAATAACACCGGATTTATAGTGGTTCGGATATACGATCCTACGTCCACTCTCACGTCCTAACGTGATGTTTAATCCCTTTAATTTCCACAAATTACAAGGGTCTTGTCCTTTATAGTCCCAAGGTTAGGACTTTGAGATCTGAGCCGTCCTAACAGCTGCGGTCTCCACAAGTGATTGTAAGCACTTGCACTTTGGGGGGTTTCAAAAACTTAAACCTTTCGGTGAGGGTTTGGGGTTTTTGAGATGTATCCAACTAATGGTTCAAGCTTATAATTTGCTTAACCACTATGCCTAAAACAACTGATGTACAATATGAATAAGTTTCAGGTTCTTAAGGGTTGGATAGAAAGCACTTAAGAGCTATGGATAATCTAATGGATTTCTGGCTCTTGGAGAATTCTTAGAACAATGTGGCTTTTTGCTTGATTGCTTGCTTAGCTTGTGAATTCTCTCTTGTTGCTTCTGTGTTTTGTGATTCCTCATCCTCTTGTATTTATAATGGAGATTGGGTGCAACTAGCCGTTGGAGTTGACTAGCCGTTTGAGCAATCTTCCCATAATAGCTTGATTCCTTGATTCCAGTCGCTTGATTGCTTCAATCCTGGGATCATGTCAATCTTCTAAATAAGGTAGGTCTTCGTTTGAATTGCAAGATGACTTGGGAATCAGCCGAGTCCTGGAAGAGCATATAGTCTTCTGATCTGTACTTCTAGTCTTCTGACTACTCTTCTGGCCTTAGGTCTTCTGTCTTCTGATATCAGACGAGTACTACTCTTCTGATCTGGAAATTCTTTGTACTGCTTTAGGCCATCTTCAATCTGGGACTCCATCAGATAAGTAGGTATACAAGCACCTTAACATATCTGGTCTTCAAGGATCTTCTAGTCTTCATGTCTTCTACTCTTCTTATCTTGAGGATAGGCATGTAAGCCATGACTGTGCTGATCAGCTGCTATCAATACAGTTGATCACACAAGACTAGTCTAAGCTGTTCTATACAAGTCAGCTGATCCTATTACATTTATAAACTCTAAGTGTTTTGGCCATCAAAACTATTCTAACATCAAGTGGGGCTTAGGGTGAATTTATATCCCAACACCTTACAGCTAGCAGACCAGACATAACATTTGCTGTAGGAGTATGTGCTAGGTTTCAAGCAAACCCAAAGCAAAGTCATCTAGAAGCAGTAAGGAAGATTCTCAAGTACCTAAAAGGAACAGTCAACCTAGGACTATGGTACCCTGCTGATGACAATCTAGATTTGAGTGGTTACTCTGACTCAGATTATGGTGGATGCAGAATAGATAGGAAGTCCACATCTGGAACCTGTCAATTCCTAGGCAACAAGTTGATATCATGGTTCTCAAAGAAGCAAACATCAGTTGCAACCTCCACCACTGAGGCAGAATATATGGCAGCTAGAAGTTGTTGTAGTCAGCTGCTCTGGCTAGTTCAACAACTCAAGGATTACAATGTAGAGGCAAGAGAAGTCCCTATCTACTGTGACAGCAGCAGTGCCATTGCCATCACTCAAAATCCAGTCATCCACACAAGGTGCAAGCATGTCGACATTCGACACCATTTTATAAGAGACCACCTTGAAAAGAAGGACATCAAGATGGAGAAAATTTACACAGATATCCAAAGAGCATACATCTTGACTAAGCCCCTAGCTGAAGAAAGATTCAAGACCCTATGCTACAGCTTAGGACTCCTGGATCCAAGCACATGAAGAGCAAAGATCAGCTGAAGACCTCAGCTGATACAATTGCAGCAGACTAGGAGGATCAGAGGAGGTGAATAGACACCCTCATCTTCAGGTAAGTTTTTCCCGATGAAGACAAATAAAGCTGAGGGAAAGCATAGAGTCATTTAATCAAGGGGGAATCTATGATACCTTAAGAATCCTTGATAAAATACTCAATCTTCTGCATTGCATAAAATATATATATATATATACAGAAGACATGAACAAAGTTAATTGGTATCCATACTTAAGCAATGTATACCTATGTATAACAATAAACTATTCTTCATAAAATACTTTATCACTATACATACATACAATATACTTTTGAGTTATACTTGGTTGGATTAATACACCATTGACTGGATTAATCCTCACCGACTCAACAATATGCATGCACTGTATGGATTCCAAATAACTCTTGCTCAAAATTTATAATTTCTGCATTCCACTAGATAGAGTCTAAATCTCTTTAAATGTGAACCCTTAGATCAAGAATCTCATTGTTGATCTTAAGAAGTAACTTTTCAGAAATTCAGACCTATCAACTCTATAGTTTTTGTCATCTTTTACTCCACCACCTCATTTCTACCTCTATAAAAAGGGAAAGTTATAGGAATACCTAAGAACACAAATTACTAACTACTATTCTTGTTTCAGGTATGGAGAGAATCGAAAGAAGAAATGGCATGGAGATCATCCCTCAACCAAAGTCTTGGGTGAAGGAGATGAAGATTTGTCCTGAAGATGGAGATGATGCAGATCAGCATACTTGGCTTACCCCACATAAGTATGCCTATGAAAACTAAAGAAAGAAGAGACGTTCTTGTTGAAAACTAACGAAAGAAGAGATGAAGAGGAAAAAGTAGCAAACAAGCAGAGGTTCTTCTCCAGGGGAAGTTCTACATGGAGAGCTTGTTACCAAAGGCCACTTTGTCAAACCATATCAGGAAAACCAAGTTCCTGTCTCTCTCTTCACACTCCATTGAAGCACCTTTCAATCTTCTCCTTCCTACAAGAGGAGCGAAGAAATTCAACAAGGATACATTAGATGCTACATCCCATCTGATGATGAGGAACATCCGATGGTGAGGAGCACCTGAACTAGTGGGATTTCATCTAGACTAGTCCCACTTGGTTAAAAGAAGGAGCTGAAAGATCCATCAAACCAGGTTGGATCATCACAGCCGAAGGATCCATCCAACCAGGTTGGATCACTACACACAGAAGATTTACTCAGCACACTTCAATCCTCTACTCAGCTGATCAGAAGATCAACTTAGCTGACCAGAAGACTTTCAAGAAAATCAGCTGACTTTTCGAAGAAATCAGAAGACTTCACTCTGCTGATCAGATCACTTTATTTTAGAGCATAATGACTATCTTTGATCATGTAATTCATTCTAGATTTATTCCTGAATGTAATTAAGCAAATTGGCCTATATAAGGAATGAAATTCACTTATAGAAAACGGCCTTGATGATCAATTCTTGCTAAAATTCAGTCACAACGGCTAGTTTTGGTAATGATGTCATTAGCACTCAATTACTATTTTGCCAACAAATCATCGATTGACACATGGCAAATTCAGCCGGCAAAATTAAAGGATCGAGGCGAAATCAAAGAAGGAAATCTTGGGCTCTACTCCAAACTTGAATTGAATCTAACCGTTGAATCGAATCTGACCGTTGGATCGCTCACAATACTCAATTACTCTCAAATCTCTCTCGTCCTGAATATTCTTTCCAAGCATTCCTACCCTAAAAACTCAACATCTAGAATGGGAATCATCAAAATTTACGACGAGAAGACCAAGAGTACCGGCACTTTAGATACTCAAAAGTGGTCTAAGGAAGGAAAAGTTTTCACTGAGAATGCTCTGTTTTTCAAAGACAAGCATACACCTGCGAACAAGGAGATCCTTCTTCGCTGCATCAATCTCAATCTTCGTGATTTTCTGGAAGCAGCACCAACAAATGTTTATGAACAAGATGTGCTGACCTTCTACGCAAACGCAGTGATGACGGATTCTCATGTTGAAAGTGTCATGGGTGGACACAAAGTTGAGATCTCAAGAGAGATCCTTCAGGAATTGTTCGGCTTATCAAGGGGAGAGATAGACATCTCTACCTACATTATGGGAAGAGAAAAGGAGTATATGGAGATGTTTACTGGTGGAAGGGTCAAGGCTGAGGATGCCTCTGGACTTAAGAAATCACAACTCGACCCCAAATTCCAAACCTTGATGGACATTGCAGGCAAGATGTTGCTTGGTAACACTTTTAGCCATGATGCTGTTACCACTTTGAAGGTTAGAGTTATGGCTGCAATCTGGGATCAGATTGATGGAGATTGGCAAGGGCTATTCTTGAATAGGATTGCTCTTGAGGCCAAGAAGGTTACATTGGACCTCCAATCAAGAGAATGGAAGGTGACATCTACTGTCAGCTTTGTCAACAAGCTGAGTGTTATCCTTCCAGAAGTACTCCCAAAGAAGTACAAGATGGGTCCTCATAAGACATTTCACACCTCCAAGTATTACTTGAAGAAGGAGGCCCTTGCTGAGGCAGCAAGGTTGAAGGAAGAAAAGAAGAAGAGATTGGCGGAAGCATCCTCTAAGGATGTTGTTGAGGAGGCAAATGAGTCTGTTCATGACTCTGCTGAAGAAGAACAGGAGCCCTCCAAAGAAAAGGCTCACAAGAAGGCTGCTGAGGACGATGATGATGACAATCAGACCTTAGCACAACGCAGAATACTGATCAGATTTGGGCTCATCTCCCCATCTGATTCAGATGCCACTCCCACTGCCTCTCCTTTGAAAAAGACAGGTACTTCTACTCCCTCTCTCACTATCTCACCTTCTAAATTGTCAAAGGGTCAGAAGAGAAAGAAGAATAATTCCTCTTTCACCAAAAAGACAAAGAAATCTAGGCTCCCTACTCCCATGAGCATAGCCCCTATTGCATCATTCAACCCTTCTGACGATTCCAACCTATCTGAACCTCCACACACTGATATCCAAATCCCTGCTGATACTCACACAGCAGAGGAACAAGCACAGCCTCAAATAACTCTTGAGCCACACTTGCCTACCCCTGCTGATACACAAATAGCAGATGACCAAGTTCATCAAACCCAACCATCTACTGATCTTCAAGTAGAACAGAAACCAGACCAGCAGACTCAAAACCCTGCTGATACTCAACCTACTAAAGGTCAATCTCTCTCTCACCCTGAACATATCACTTCCCAAATCCCTGCTGATACTCACACAGCAGAGGAAAATGCCCTTCCCACTCAATCTCCTATTCTCACTACCCCATCTGCACCAGAAGACTTGGCACCAGCAGACCTGGATCAAGCAGGCCCTTCTCAACCTCAGTACAGCATGGTGCACTATCCTATGTGCACAAGGGAGAAGATAATGAGGATGAAGATAGCCAACCTGCTCAAGTCTACTATTTCTGGTATTGATGAGGAATCAGTTCAGTTTGAACAAGTACTGAGAGTCTGTACTTGGATTGAACTCTGAAGAGATGATGTGGATGACCTCATTGAAGTCATGGAGGGAATGGGAGGAAAGGCTAACTTCCTCGATTGGGAAATGGAGCAAAAAGAGGTTGCTCAAGTCAGTTCATTCACTGAGCTGTTGCCCACAGAATCCCTGACCAAGGTATGCCAAAGGATTCTAGAGATCCTCACAGATGAGGATGAAGCAAAGGTGTTTGTCCCTGAACGAGTAGTGAATGGGATTAAAGTCTAGAGGGGAGGGGTGAATAGACTTTAAAATTTTTTCAAGAGAGTTGGGGAACCTCTTCTGATTGCTATGTCAACTGGACTGCAAGTCTGCTGGTCCAGATGACTATAGTGATCTGAATGAAGAGATTATATGCGGAATTATGGTAGGCCTTGTTTAGATTCGTTCTTTTGTTTCTTATGAAAGTGTTAACTTATTTTGCTTAATGAAAGTACTCAGTTGATGCTGGTTTGAAAGTTGTGGCCTTAGTTGAAGAATGTTGAAAACACAGTATGCACTATATAAAATATATGGAAAGACAGAAATGTAAAGTGCAGAAAGGTAAATAACACCAGGTTTATAGTGGTTCGGATATACGATCCTACATCCACTCTCACGTCCTAACGTGATGTTTAATACCTTTAATTTACCACAAATTACAAGGGTCTTGACCTTTATAGTCCCAAGGATAGGACTTTGAGATCTGAGCCGTCCTAACAACTACGGTCTCCACAAGTGATTGTAAGCACTTGCACTTTGAGGGGTTCAAAAACTTTAACCTTTCGGTGAGGGTTTGGGGTTTTTGAAGTGTATCCAACTAATGGTTCAACCTTATAAATTGCTTAACCACTATGCCTAAAACAATGGATATACAATATGAACAAGTTTCAGGTTCTAATGAGTTGGATAGAAATCACTTAAGAGCTAAAAATATTCTAAGGCTTTCTGGGCTCTTGGAGAATTCTTAGAACAATATGGCTTTTGCTTGATTGCTTGCTTAGCTTGTTGAATTCTCTCGTTGTGATCTCGTACTTGTGATTTCTCATCCTCTTGTATTTATAATGGTGATTGCTTGCAACTAGCCGTTGGGGCAATCTTTCCATATTGGCTTGATTCCTTGATTCAAGCTGCTTGATTGCTCCAATCCTGGGATCATGTCAATCTTCTAAATAAGGTAGGTCTTCATTTGAATTGCAAGATGACTTTGGGAATCAGCCGAGTCCTGGACGAGTACTTAGTCTTTTGATCTGCACTACTAGTCTTCTGACTACTCGTCTGGCCTTGTACTTCTGTCTTCTGATATCAGTCGAGTAGAACTCTTCTGATCTGGTAGATACTTGTGCTGCATTAGGGCCATCTTCAACTTGGACTTCATCAGATAAGTAGGTATACAAGCACCTTAACTTATCTGGCCTTCAAGGATCTTCTAGTCTTCATGTCTTCTACTCTTCTCATCTTGAGGGAGCGCTGAAAGTGTGCGGGGTGGTGTATAGAAGTGTTTAAGTATAAGTAGATAAATGTTGCACAGAATGTTGAGACAAATAGTGCAACACTGACTCTAACAGAATATCAGAAATTAAGATTCACAGCGGAAGACTTGAAACACTAAAAACAAACGAGACACAATGGAAATACTTTTAACATAGATTTTATAAATAAAAATCTATGTCTGCCTTATGGCGTAAAATCAATACTTATCTTCAAGTACAAATGTTGTGTGAAATGTTACAACAATAACTTTCACAACGAAACTATAAACGAGGCAGGTGCCAAGTCTAAAAAACGAACTAAGTGTATAAATTATACACTGTCGAAATGCCTAGTCTATCTAATGATTACACTCTCAATAGATAAGAAGACACACAGTCATACGTGTGGTATACAACGTATGAACTAAAATGTAGAACTATTGGCCACAATTTCCTAACAGGGATGAACGCTCGGTCTAGGATATTGATCGAATAGAGCACACTGAATTATGAAGCCTTCAATGGGTATTTATAGTGTGGGATACGAAATTCTAGAGGCTTCCACATTGAGGTCCTATTTTTTAGGAAACTCAACTTCCACTACTTCCATGATCTTTCTAGATCCTTCTAGGCTGCTCCAGGTCGTTCCAAATGTATCTAGGCTGTTCTAGCATGTTCTCCAATGTTCTGGAATCTTCCAGGTTCCAGATCCTTGTAGAAGCTTCTAGATCCTGCCAGAAATGCGACAACATTTAAATCAACATTTAATGTAGCATTTCAGAAAAGACTTAGAAAAAATCTCGGAAGGTCAAATTAAGATGTTGTTGATAATGTTAAGACATTTAAGAATTAACAACATCTACAATCTCCCCCAATTTGACCTTTCGACTACAACACACCTGATGCACATATATTTCTATACATACTCAGTTTTATGTACTTAGTTGAGGTTGACATCATTGCTAAGCACTAGTCAAGACAATACCTGTTGTAATCGTTGGATCAAATCAACTGAAGATCAAGGATAATTTCATAATGATCCGTGCCAAAAGATCAAAACTATTTTATCCAAAATAGAATAAGTATAAACTATACACTTACTCACAACATAAGTAACTATACTAAGATAATAAGTTGAACTGGAAGAAATTCACTTAGAATCTAAGTATGACACAAACAAAAAACAAAATCAGAGCAAAACATAATGTAAAAAGAATATAAGCAAAAACAGACACTAATACTATACACAACCTGCAATATTAGACACATGATAATCTGCAAACAAATTAAGCAAGGCAGTAAACAAATATCAAGTGGAACCATTAAGCAAGTTGCAGTAATAAACATCCTATCATCTAAGAAAATAAATAACAAGTGTATCAGAATTTCAGAATACTTAAACATTAATTACAAAGGTAGAACTGAATAAATGGCTTATATTGTTGTGGTAACAGCTGCAGCATCATCTTCCTGCACCATAGCCATTATGGATTTCAGATCTTCCCCTGTCTTGTAGCTTGTTCCTGTTCATCAATGTTCCTGTTCATCAACTTCATCCACAAAATAAATAGATGCAAGATGTGCAACTACATCAGTAACAGCAGCATCTCCTCCAGCATCAGGTACAACACCATCATCAGCAGCAGCTGGAACTCCATCTTCATTTATCTCCTCAATGACCACATTGGAGTTGGATGGTGGTGGTACTCCCCCTGTTGTAGGTGAAAGGAGGTTGGTCCACCTGTCCTTCAGGAACTGGAGTTCATCTATTGTTTCCTGCAAGTGTTGGAGCTGCAATTTGATGAATTCCTGTGAAAGATACACGTTACCAGAAATGTTGATATGGATGTTCTCAACATTTGGGGGTGCATTTCTCTGTCTTGATCTGGATGATTCTGGATGATCAGAAGTTGAGGGTCTTTGCTGATGTTCAGTAGTTGAAGGCCTGTGCTGATGATCAGTACCAGGAGCAGTCAAAGGCAGATCAATTACTCTATCCCCAGTGAGTAAGGCAGGAGCTATAGCCAGTAATGGTACTCTCCCCCTCAACACATCAGTGTTCTTGGCAACAAAGTCATGATGCCTCAAGTAATTTGAAATCAGAACAGGATAGGGTAGGTTGCCTTTTTCAGAAACTTTTCCAGTAAATCTCATCATATGGTGAAAAATTGTGAGGCCTAAATTGAACTTCTTAAGCACAGAGATCCTATACATAAGAACAGCTTGGTCTTTTGTGATCTTAGTGGTATTTGTAGTGGGAATCCAGTTGTAGATAATGAGTTTGTACAACACAGAATGTAGGGAAGTGAGGTCTTTGGCTAGCATCTGTCTAGTCCACTTAACTACCCTACCACCAGTTATAGCAGCAATAACCACATCCATGTCAGGTTCTTCATCCACCTCAACATTGGGAATATGCAGAAACTCATTTATCAACTCAGGAGTAAAAGGTACATCCCTCCCCCTAAAGTTTACAGTCCCATACCACTTAGATGATCTCCTACCAGTACTCTTTTTCATGCAAGCATAAAATTCATAAGCCCAATTTGTCAAGAAAGATTCACCAAAATTCACAGCATGCATCAAATTCCTTTCCTCTAAGAAACTAACCATGCCTTTACTTTCAAAATCAGGGATATTAATCCTCTTCTCTATCAGTAGTTTCCTCTTAGAATAAATAGCCAACCTATTCTCTAGAGTCTCAAGAGAATCAGAATTACCTTCCTCTTCAGAAGCAAGGTCATTGGAGCTTGACGTGGAGTCTTTAGCAGAGCTTTCCTTCGAGCTGCTTTCTGCACTGGAAGAGCTATCACCACTGCCATCATCTTCAGGTTCTGGTGCAGTTTCCTTTGCAGCAGCAAAATGCTCAGCATTTTTCTTAAGAGAGTTCAGAATATTTCTTAAACACACATCAGAATCAGAATTGGAATCTGATTTTGCAGGTTCATCTTCAGCAATCATCTTGGCCTTCCCTTTGCCTTTGGGATCAGCAACAACTTTCTTCCTTCTTTCAACAACAGCCTTCTTGGGTTTCTCAGCAACAGTCTTTTTAACTTTCTCAACAACAACATCAGCTTCCTCTTCAGAGTCTGTGAACACTTGGATGGGTTCAGCAGCTTCAGCTCCAGCTTTCTTCTTCTTCCTCATGGATTCAGAATAATCCACACGAGTGAACACACGGTATGATCTTCTTCTTTGAACTGGACTCCTCTGTCTTTTTCCTTTCTGCGCATTCTTCTTGAAAGGAATGGGAGCAGATTCATCAGAAACAGAGAGTGAAGAGTTTGTACCGTCTTCAGAGATGTTTGCATCCTCCATTTCAACATCTTCAGGGTCGGAAGTAGCAGTAGCTTCTTCTTCAGCAGTAACTTCCTCATTTTCAGCTTGCGAGGTGTGAACAGTAGGTGATTTAGGGCTTTTTGAAGCAGCAGCCATTTGGGCGGTTTGATCAGCCAAATAGCTTGAGATATCCACTGTGATATCTCCAAATGTCATCACGGGCAGATGACCAGTTGTTCGAAGAGAGTTAGACACTTCTTCGATAGCCTTATTGAACTGTTCGACAGTTGCATCTTGAGGAATGTTGGTTGTTGGTGGAACAGTTTGAGGAGCAGTTTGAGGAGTGGGAGTGGTTGTTGATGGTGTTGCAGAGACATTTGAGTCAGCATTTGACGAGGTTGATTTCTGAGACGCCATGGAAGCAAGGATTTCGAGAGGGTTTGTGTGAGAAGGGGATGAGTTCTTCGAATCAGAGTGAGATTGTGAGTGGGATTGAGGTCGGTTTCCAGCCATTTAAGGGACGGTTGGAATTTCAAGATGGTTTTGAGGAGTGTATTCACAAAATTTGAGAGATACACGGCCAGTAATCAATTCTGCAGAAGCTTAGTACTTAACAAACTCAAAAATCACGATTAGCAACATAAGTCACAATTAATTGAGTTTTATAGAGAGAATGTATGTGTAGTTGGAGGTTAACATGAATAATTCCAGAAATAATGTGATAGTGCTCCACATTTTTAGCCACAACCTTGATCATGGTTTAATTAGTGGGAAAAATCCATTTTATTAATTAATTAAATAATTAAGAAAATTCTAGAATAAAGACTAAGTCCAAGTATAATCTGAAAAATAAAAAACGTGGGTTAGTAATATAATTTACATAAATAAAATAAATCTCATTAAATAATTAAATAATTACTACTAATAAAAATAAATTCGAATCAGGCAATGTTGTGCTCAAAACTGTTACAAACACCTCAACACGGTTTTTACATGAATTTGCTTCATTTGTGTTGCACCATAATTTTTTTCTTTTTGTGTTATAGCATCTAATTTGTATTGATCCATTGTTCCTGTAGAGTACATCGTAGTAGCGAACTCCGTGCCCCATACTTACTTAATGGATTACAAATATATTGATGTTTTTACCAAAGAATCACCTTTTGAAAAGAAGGCATCGTAGTAGTGAACTCCGTGCTCCATAGTTACTCAGTGATTTGGTACATCTTTTAGTATGCTAATAACATTCTCATTTTTATGCATTTGAGAGGTGTAAGACATGTTTATTTTTGCACTACAAGGTTCTTAGATTCGTAGATATTTTACAAAGGAATTATTTAACTAAGTAAGAAATAAATTCAACTTATAAAATTTTACAACCCATGATATTGTCCCAAATGCTGACGCATTTGTGACAACATCCATCCGAATTTTTCAGATAGTGCTCATCCCAAGAGATTTCCTCAAGATTGAGAATCTCTCATGGTCTAATGCTTTAGTAAAAATGTCAGCATTTTGTTTCTCAGTAGGTATATACTCCAACTTAACAATATTCTTCTCTACTAAATCTCTCATAAAGTGATGTCTTATGCTAATGTGCTTTGTGAGTGAGTGTTGTACAAGATTCTTAGAAATGTTAATAGCACTAGTATTATCACAAAAGATTGTAAGTATACCATTCTCAATACCATAGTCATGGAACATCTTGCTCAGCCACAAGAGTTGTGTACAGCAGCTTCCAGCAGCTATATACTCAGATTTTGCAGTAGATTGTGAAACACAATTCTGCTTCTTGCTGTGCCATGATACAAGATTGTTTCCCATGTAGAAACATCCTCCACTCGTACTCTTTCTATCATCTATATCTCCAGCCCAATCAGCATCACTGTAGCCAATCAAAATGTTGTTGGTGTCCTTAGTATACCAGATTCCAAGGTCACTTGTACCTGCAACATACTTGATAATCATTTTCACAACATTCAGGTGAGATTCCTTTGGATTAGCTTGGTACCTAGCACAAACACACACACTGTACATAATATCTGGTCTACTAGAGGTTAAATACAGTAAACTACCTATCATGGATCTGTAAAGTGTTGGATCAACATCTGTTCCAGCACTGTCTTTGCAAAGTTTCAAAGAAGATCCCATAGGAGTTTTCATTGGTTTTGAATTCTCAAGACCAAATCTTTTAACCAGGTTCTTAGCATACTTACTCTGGGAGAAGAAAATACCATTGCTGCATTGTTTGATTTGAAGACCTAGAAAATAATTCAAGTCTCCAACCATACTAATTTCAAATGTTGCAGTCATTGCCTCAACAAATTTACTCAACATTTTATCACAAGTAGAACCAAACACAATGTCATCAACATATATTTGAGCAATTAGTATATCATTTTCAGTGTGCTTAATGAACAAAGTTCTATATGCCTCTCCTCTAATAAATCCATATTCCAAAAGAAAGTCAGTAAGCCTACCATACCATGCTCTAGGAGCTTGTTTAAGACCATATAATGCTTTCTTAAGTTTATATACATGATCAGGATACTGTGGATCTTCAAATCCTATAGGTTGTTCAACATATGCTCTTCATTTAATATGCCATTTAGAAATGCAGCCTTTACATCCATTTGATGAAGTTTAATATCAATAAAACATGCAATAACTAGCAGTAATCTAATAGATTCTATCCTAGCAACAGGTGCAAAAGTTTCATCAAAATCGACTCCTTCAACTTGGGTGTAACCTTGTGCTACTAACCTAGCCTTGTTTCTAACAACATTACCAGATTCATCAGTTTTGTTCTTGAATATCCACTTTGTTCCAATGACATTAGTATGACTAGGTCTAGGAACAAGTGTCCAAACTTCATTTCTTTCAAACTGACCAAGTTCTTCATGCATAGCATTAATCCAGTTTTCATCAGTTAAGGCTTCTTTAGCACTCTTAGGTTCAATTTCAGATAAATAGCATTCAGCATTTACAACATTACACATAGAAGACATGCATATTGTTCTTACCACATCTACCTTATTTGATCTTACTCTTCCTCTTGTTTGCACTCCAACTGTAGCATCGCCTATGATCTGGTCAAAAGGATGACTTTTGCCTATTCTTGAAGAAGGATTCGTTTTGGGAATGTACTGAGCATTCTGTGAATTTACAGCTGATTGTTCTGTAGATGTTGACCCAGATGTGTTAACATTTGGTGCAACATTTTCAGACTTCAGTGTATTCTCAGAAGTGTCAGTAACCTGTGATACATCTTCTTCATCCTTGTCATCTGTAAGACCTTTATCATCATCAAACACAACATTAACCGATTCTTGAACAGTGTTAGTTCTAAGGTTATAAACTCTATAAGCTTTACTATTTCTAGAATAGCCTAAAAAGAAACCTTTATCACTTTTAGAATCAAACTTATGAAGTTGGTCCCTATCATTCAAAATATAACACACACAACCAAATACATGAAAATATTTCACATTAGGTTTTCTGTTGTTCAAAATCTCATATGGTGTTTGATTAGTATTAGAACGAATAAAAACCCTATTAATAATATGGCATGCAGTATTCAATGCTTCTCCCCAAAATTTCTTAGCAAGACATTTGGATGTAAGCATAACTCTAGCCATTTCTTGTAAAGTTCTATTCTTTCTTTCAACAATTCCATTTTGTTGTGGAGTTTTAGGAGATGAATATTCTTGCAAGATACCCTTTTTATCACAAAAATCATTAAACATGCTGTTTTCAAATTCCCTACCATGATCAGTTCTAATACGGCCAACTTTCAAGTTAAACACATTTTTGAACCTCTTATAAAGAATTTTAAATGCAGCAAATGCTTCAGATTTGTCTCTCAAAGACTCTACCTAGGTATATCTAGAAAAATCATCTACCACAACTAAGGAATACCTCTTTCCTCCAATGCTTTCAGTTTCCATAGGACCCATCAAATCCATGTGCAGTAATTCAAAGCATCGATGTGTAGTACAATGTGACAGCATTTTGTGTGACATTCTTACCTTCTTACCTTTTTGGCATGGTCCACATACAGTGGTGTTGTGAAACCTCAGTTCTGGAATTCCTTTTACAGCATCTGCTTTGATTAGCTTTTTCATCGCTCTGTAATTTGCATGACCCAATCTTTGATGCCATAGAACATTTTCATCATGTTTTGACAAGTTACACATATTTTTTCCAATAAGATAGCAATTATCAGCTGACCTAGTACCAGTCATGACACAAACTTCATCTTTATTAAGAACATAACATGAATCTTTATCAAATTTCACATGCAAATTATCATCACAAAGTTGACTAATGCTAATCAGATTTGCAAGTAAGCCATCAACATGTAATACATTTTTAAGCTTGGGAAAACCTTCAACATTCAAAGTTCCTTTACCAACAATCTTTCCTTTAGAACCTCCACCATATGTAACACTACCACTATTCAAGGTCACATAATCAGATAAGAAATCAATACGACCTGTCATATGTCTAGAACAACCACTATCAAAGTACCACAAGTCAGGTAGACATGCTTTTAAGAAGGTATGAACAACATTACAGGTAGCTTTTGGTTTCCATGCAGATTTCAAAAACTGTTTACCAGGATGTGACAATTTCTTATGCAGCATTTTCAAGTTTTTCTGTTCTTCAAACAACTTTATACAGTAAGGACGAATGTGACCAATTTTGAAACAGTAATGACAGATATACTTCCTTTTAACCTTGTGAGACTCTGTTTCTGCAGATGTTGCACCAGATGTGTCAACATTTGCCTTAACAAATTTCACAGGTTTTCTAAATTTATCAGAAATGGAAGCAGTAGTACCATCATAACCTAAACCATGATTGTTAGACTTACTAGTAGCTATAGCATTATTTACCTCAGAAGCACTCTTGGAATATTTCTTGAAACATAAAGTAGAATTTATCAATTTCTCCTTTAAGTTAGAGATTTCCAGATCTCTTTTGGTAAGGATAACTTCTAGCTTGGTGATTGTGTCTGTCAAATCCTCATTCCTTTTATTCAGAGAATCAAGGGTGAGTTTCTGATTCTTCCAATCATCCAACAGCTTTTGGTATTCATTGTCATCAGTCCTTTTTCCTGCATCATCAACTAAACCATTAAAACAGTTCAAATCTGGGTGACTCTGTTCTAATGTTGCTGTAGATGTTGAAACATCAGATACAACATCAGAATCTGTTTCATCCAGATCATCATCTGAGGAATCATTATAATCAATTCCGGTAAAATTAGAATATTCATTATGATTTAATTCATCAAGATCATCATCAGAATCATCACTCAAGGTAGCACTAAAATTCAGTTTTTGCTTAAGTCTAGTATTGGCACATTCATTTGCATAATGGCCATAACCAGAACAAGCATTACATTGAACTGATTTTCAAAATTCAGGATCATACCTTGGTTTACCTTCACTCTTTGATAGTCTTGGTGTGAATTGACCTTTCCTCCTTTCTGGTTGAGGTGTTGATGTGTTGATTTGAATCTTAGGCTGAATGTTACTAGATTTGTTCACAGATTTCTTAAGAAACTTATTAAAGTGCTTAGTAAGTAAGGCAATGTTGTTAGGATCTTTGAGACATTTATCAAGCAATTCTTCATCAGAATCAACCTCAGTAATAATAGGTTGAATCTCAGAAATGTTCGATGTTTCTCCTTTAAAAACAACAACTTTCTTATCAGCATCATTTTCATCAACTTGATTAGTGTTTATTTCATATGTTCTAAGAATACTCACTAACTCATTTTGACTTAATGTATCTGTATTTTTTGCCTCTTCAATAGCACAAATTTTAGCATCAAATCTTTTAGGAACAGATCTTAATATCTTATGAACTACTCTAACATTAGAAATAGGGTCACCAAGAGAATGTGATTCATTGATTATCTCACTTAACCTTTCATTGTAGGATGAAATGGTTTCATCTTCCTTCATTCGGAGATTCTCGAATTTTATCCCCAACATTCGAAGCTTTGTCCTTCGAACACTGTCTGAACCCTCACAATGCTCTTGCAACCTGTCCCATGCATCTTTAGAAGTAGAACAGTTAGATATAATTTTAAACATTGAAACATCAACAGAAGTAAAAATAGCATTTAAAGCTTTAGAATTGTAGCTTGCTGTTGTTATTTCATCAGCCATCCAATCAACTTCTCTTTTGAGTTGAACTTCACCATCTGCGTCTGCTGGTCTCTTTGGAGCTTCCCAACCTGTAAGTACAGTCCTCCAAGCACGTTCATCAATTGACTTGATGTACATACACATCTTAGGCTTCCAATAAGAATAATTAGAACCATCTAAAACGGGTGGCCTAAGTGCAGTGGATATGTGATGTGTTTCCATTGCTAAACTAAACTAAAAACACACTTGACCAAAGATCTAACCTAGTGTCGTCAGGTATCAGCTCTGATACCAACTGAAAGTGTGCGGGGTGGTGTATAGAAGTGTTTAAGTATAAGTAGATAAATGTTGCACAGAATGTTGAGACAAATAGTGCAACACTGACTCTAACAGAATATCAGAAATTAAGATTCACAGCGGAAGACTTGAAACACTAAAAACAAACGAGACACAATGGAAATACTTTTAACATAGATTTTATAAATAAAAATCTATGTCTGCCTTATGGCGTAAAATCAATACTTATCTTCAAGTACAAATGTTGTGTGAAATGTTACAACAATAACTTTCACAACGAAACTATAAACGAGGCAGGTGCCAAGTCTAGAAAATGAACTAAGTGTATAAATTATACACTGTCGAAATGCCTAGTCTATCTAATGATTACACTCTCAATAGATAAGAAGACACACAGTCATACGGGTGGTATACAACGTATGAACTAAAATGTAGAACTATTGGCCACAATTTCCTAACAGGGATGAACGCTCGGTCTAGGATATTGATCGAATAGAGCACACTGAATTATGAAGCCTTCAATGGGTATTTATAGTGTGGGATACGAAATTCTAGAGGCTTCCACATTGAGGTCCTATTTTTTAGGAAACTCAACTTCCACTACTTCCATGATCTTTCTAGATCCTTCTAGGCTGCTCCAGGTCGTTCCAAATGTATCTAGGCTGTTCTAGCATGTTCTCCAATGTTCTGGAATCTTCCAGGTTCCAGATCCTTGTAGAAGCTTCTAGATCCTGCCAGAAATGCGACAACATTTAGTTCAACATTTAATGTAGCATTTCAGAAAAGACTTAGAAAAAATCTCGGAAGGTCAAATTAAGATGTTGTTGATAATGTTAAGACATTTAAGAATTAACAACATCTACAAGCGCATGTAAGCCGGGATTGTGCTAATCAACTGATATCTATACAGTTGATCACACAAGACTAGTCTAAGCTGTTCTATACAAAGTCAGCTGATCCTATTACATTTATAAACTCTAAGTGTTTTGGCCATCAAAACTATTCTAACATCAAGTGGGGCTTAGGGTGAATTTACATCCCAACAATTTCCCCCTTTTTGATGAAGCCAAAACTATATTTGATAAATGCTCTTAGTAAATAAGATAAGAGTTTATAAACTTCATAAAAACTGAAGTATCTGATGAAGACAACGAGAGTTTGTCTTGAAAGCAAAGAGAACTAAACTTGATTATATATAGAGCTTTTACAGATTACAAGTGATAGTTTCTTTAAAGCTTTGAAAGTGGTCTTCATCAGGTCTTCTGATCTTCAGATGCGGAAAGCAAGGTACAGACGAGTTCGAACTTCTTCCATGTGCTGCAGGTCTGTAACATTCTCCTCTTCATAGATTTTCTCTAGAATCCTTTTGACTTTAATCCAGTCTGTCCTTCCTGAGCTCAGAGTGGGAGGATCCCATTTAGGTTCTTCTGGAGTTAGGATTCTGCAGTTGTCAAGTTCTTTGGCTGTCTTGACTACTTCTTTCCAGAACTCTTGATCTTCAATGTTCATGAACTAATTGAACTGGACGAATTCATCTTCATAGGCTGGGAGAAGGCCAAATTTTCTTACAATGTGGTGTTGAATTTGCCACTTCTTCTTCAGAGGATACCACCTTGGTAGCTCATCTTGAAGGGCTAAATAATCCACACAGTTGCTATCAAACACCAGGGTATTGTCTTTGACATTGTCTTCTTTTGCTTTGTCCTTGATTGCTTTCCTGAGTTTGGCTATTTTCCTTTCAAATTTGGCTTTGACTGCCTTCGCATCTTTTAGCTTCTTCTGCTTAAGCTCTTGAGCTTCAAGCTATTTTCTTTTCTTCAGCTCTAAAGCCTCTTTCTCTTCTGTAGTAGGCTCTGCTGGAGCTGACTTCTTGCTTGACTGAGCTTGCTCATCTGCTTGCTCATCTGCCTTTCTTTTCCTTGTCATCCTCTTCTCAGGAACTTGTTCTATAGAGGCAATGATCTGTAGACTCTTGGCAGGAGCTTGGGTGTCTTCTTGAGCAATTTCTTTGCCTTTGCCTTGCCTTGCCTGCTCTTGATTTTGCTTTTTAAACCACCCAAGGTTTCATTCAGCTCATCTTGAGATACTACCATCACAGCTTGCTGTGCAGTAGCCTTCTCTAGAGCCTTTATCAATACATCTTCCCCCTTTTTGGCTTCAGCAAGTGCAGCCGCAAAAGGCTTCATGGCATTCAGAATCTCCACTTTCAGAGTCTACTGTAGGGCCATGGCATTGACTTTGCCAACATGGGTCAGATGAGTGATGCTGTGGTCTAGGATCTGAGCATGAGAGTTGGAGGAGGAGGCAGCTTCAAGTTTAGCTGTAAGTGCTTCCAATTTGGCTGCTGTCTCCTTCAGCTGAGTCTGTAGTTTCTCATTCTCTGCTGTAGCTGATTGGAGAAGAGCTCGACCTTCAGTAGCTCTTGCTTCAGCATCTTCAATTCTCTTCTTGTAAGTGTTTTCCATGCGGTTGACCTCATTAGTGTAGAGTTCAGCAAACATGGTGGAGGTTTCACCTGCCTTCTTCAGAATGTTGGTCAGATACTCACTTATCTGATCGTGAAGTGACTCTCCAAAATTGTCTTCAATGTCAATGATTTGGTCTTGAAGACGAGTTCTCTGCTCCTTAACAGCCTTTTCAACATATCTTCCAAGTTGTAGGCCTAAACCTTTCTCAAAATGCAGGTCTATTGCAGCCTTGACCTGTGAGCATATGTCTGCTGTATATTCAGCTGTTGAAGTAGAAGTTGAGGCAGTGCCTTGAGGCTTTGGATGAACTATCAGGGCTTTGCCTCTCTCTTCAGCTGAAAGGTACTCTTCATTGAGGAATGTGGTAGTGGCCTTAACCAGGTGGGTCATGATCTTGTCTCCTTTATCAATGAAGTGAGTTAGAGTAGCCTTAGGCATGAAGTGATCAGGAACAGTGACTACTTCTCTTTCAATCTCTACTCTGTCAGCTGGTTCAGCTGAGTCTTCCGCAGGGACTGATGCAGCTGAGTCATTCACTTTTGCTGTGTCAGCTATCTGCTGACCTGATGAACCTTCTGGGACAGAGGTATCATCAGTGGGAATTCCTAGAATCCTGTGGCATACTGCTGCAAGGGCCTCTTCTGGCAGCACTTGAGCAAAAGATTTAACTTGAGCAACTTCCTTCTGCTCCATCTCCCAGTCGAGGAAATTAGCCTTTCCTCCCATTCCTTCCATGACCTCAAGAAGGTCATCTACATCATCTCTCCTGAGTTCAATCCTGGTGCAGACTCTGAGAACTTGTTCAAACTGAACTGATTCCTCATCAATGCCAGGAATGGTAGACTTGAGCATCTGAGCTATCTTCATCCTCATTATCTTTTCTCTTGTGCACATGGGATAATGCACCATGCTGTACTGAGGCTGAGATGAACCTGCTTGAGCCAGGTCTGTTGGGGCTAAGTCTTTTTGTTCAGATGGGGCAGTGATGATAGGGGATTGAGCGGTTGGAATGGTTTCCTCTGCTGTGTGAGTATCAACAGGGATTTGGGATGTGATATTTTCTTGATCTTCAGTGGATTGATCATCAGCAGGGTTTTGAGTCTGCTGATCTGGGACTATTTCTACTTGAAGATCAGTATATGGTTGGGGTTGATGATCTTGGACATCTACCATTTGAATATCAGCAGGGGTAGGCAAATGTGGCTCTGGGGTTGTTTGAGGCTGGGCTTGTTCCTCTGCTGTGTGAGTATCAGCAGGGATTTAGATATCAGTGTTTGAGGGTTCAGATGGGTTTGAATCATCAGAAGGGTTGAAGGAAGTAATAGGGGCTATGCTCATGGGAGTAGGGAGCCTGGATTTCTTGGTTTTCTTAGTGAAAGAAGAATTGTTCTTCTTTCTCTTCTGACCCTTCGACAATTTAGAAGGAGTAAAAGTGAGAGAGGGATTAGATGTACCTGCCTTCTTCAAGGGAGAGGCAGTTGGAGTGGCATATGAATCAGACGGGGAGATGAGTCCTGATCTGATTAGAAATCGTCTTTGTGCTAAGGTCTGATTGTCATCATCATCATCATCCTCAACAGCCTTCTCCTGAGCCTCTTCTTTGGATGGCTCCTCTTCTTCTTCAGCAGAGTCATGAACAGACTCTTCTGCCTCCTTAACAACATCTTTGGAAGATGTTTCAGCCAACAGCTTCCTCTTTTCTTCTTTCAACCTTGCTGCCTCAGCAAGAGCTTCCTTTCTCAAATAATACTTGGAGATGTGGAAGGTCTTATGAGGTCCCATCTTGTACTTCTTTGGGAGAATATCTGGAAGGATGATGCTCAGCTTATTGACAAAGCTGACTGTAGCTGACACCTTCCATTCCCTCGATTGCAAGTCCAGAGTAACTTTCTTTGCCTCAAGGGCAATTCTATCCAAGAATAACCCTTGCCAGTCTCCATCAATCTGATCCCAGATTGCAGCCATAACTCTAACCTTCAAAGTAGTAACAGCATCATGGCTAAAAGTGTTACCAAGCATCATCTTGCCTGCAATGTCCATCAGGGTTTGAAACTTAGGTTCAAGTTGGGATTTCTTGAGTCTAGAGGCATCAATAGCCTTGATTCTTCCATTAGTAAACATCTCCATATACTCATTTTCTCTACCCATGATGTAGTTGGAGATATTTATCTTCCCCCTCGACAAGCCGAACAATTCCTGAAGAATTTCTCTTGTTACCTTGACTCTGTGTCCACCCATGACACTTTCAACTTGAGATCCCTTCATTACAGCGTTTGCGTAGAAAGCCAGCACATCTTGTTCATAGACGTTTGTTGGTGCTGTTTCCAGAAAGTCACGAAGATTGAGGTTGATACATCGAAGAAGCATCTCCTTGTTCTCTACTGTATGCTTGCCCTTGAAAAACAGAGCATTCTCGGTGAATATCTTCCCTTCCTTAGACCATTTTGTTGCATCTAGAGGTCCGGTGCTCTTGGTCTTCTCGTCGTAAATTTCAATGATTGCCATTCTGAGTATTTGAGTGTAATGGTTTGGAATGCTTAAGAAGGTTTGCAGAACGAGAGAATTTGAGAGCGATTTAGTAATGTGAGCGAAAGGGTTTGGGAGAGATGTTAAGAGTTGTATATATACTCCAGCAATTCTTGATCTAACGGTCAGATTAGATTTTAATGTGGAGTAGTGCCCAAGATTTCCTTCTTTGATTCCGGGCCATTCCTTAAATTTGCCGGCTGAATTTTCCATGTGGCAACTGTTGATTTGCTGGCAATATGGTAATCAAGTATTAATGACATCATTACCAAAAATAGCCGTTGTGACTAATTTTGTGGCAAGAATTGATCATCAAGTCCGTTTTCTATAAGTGAATTGCACTCCTTATATAGGCCAATTTCTTTAATTACATTCAGAAATAAATCTAGAATGAATTACATGATCAAAGATAGTCATTATGCTCTAAAATAAAGTCTTCTTATCAGCAGAGTGAAGTCTTCTGATTTCATCGAAATGTCTGCTGATTTTCCTTGAAAGTCTTCTGGTCAGCTGAGTTGGACTTCTGATCAGCTGAGTAGAGGATAGGGGTTTGCTGTGATGATCCAACCTGGATGGATCCTCCAGCTTTATTGTGAGTGATGATCCAACCTGGTTTGATGGATCTTTCAGCTCTACCTCTGAACCATGTAGGACCATCAAGTCAATATGTTGATGATCAGCCTGGATGATATCCCACTGGTTCAGGTTGCCCTCGCCATCGGTTGTTCCTTACCATCAGATGGGATGTAGCATCTAATGTGTCCTTGTTGAATTTCTTCGCTTCTTTTGAAAGAGAAGAAAAGTTGGAAGAGGCTTCAATGGAGTATGAAGAGAGAGCCATGGACTTGGTCTCCTTGACATGTTTTGACAAAGTGGTCTTTGATAGCAAGCTCTCCATGTAGAACTTCCCCCTGGAGAAGAAGCTCTGCTTGCTTGCTACTTTGTCCTCTGCATCTCTTCTTCATTTAGTTTTCAACAAGAACGTCTCTTCTTTCTTTAGTTTTCATAGGCATACTTATGTTGGGTAGCCCAAGTATGCTGATCTGCATCATCTTCATCTTCTGGACAAATCTTCATCTCTTTCACCCAAGACCTTGGTTGAGGGATGATCTCCATTCCATCTCTTCTCTTGATTATCTCCATACCTGAAACAAGAATAATAGTTAGTGATTTGTGTTCTTAGGTGTTCTCATAACTTCTTCCTTTTATAGAGGTAGAAATGAGGTAATGTAGCGTAAGATGACAAAAACTATAGAGTTGATAGGTCTGAATTTCTGAAAAGCTATTTCTTAAGATCAACAATGAGATTCTTGATCTAAGGGTTCACATTTAAAGAGATTCAGACTCTATCTTATGGAATGCAGATGTTGGGATATAAATTCACCCTAAGCCCCACTTGATGTTAGAATAGTTTTGATGGCCAAAACACTTAGAGTTTATAAATGTAATAGGATCAGCTGACTTTGTATAGAACAGCTTAGACTAGTCTTGTGTGATCAACTGTATAGATATCAGCTGATCAGCACAGTCCCGGCTTACATGCGCTACCTCAAGATGAGAAGAGTAGAAGACATGAAGACTAGGAGATCCTTGAAGACTAGTTTAGTAAGGTGCTTGTATACCTACTTAACTGATGGAGTCCCAGATTGAAGATGGCCTAAAAACAGAACAAAGAATTGCCAGATCAGAAGAGTTCTACTCTGTTGATACCAGAAGACAGAAGACACAAGGCCAGAAGAGTAGTCAGAAGACTAGAAGCTCAGATCAGAAGACTATGTGTTCTTCCAGGACTCGGCTGATTCCAAAGTCATCTTGCAATTTAAACAAAGACCTACCTTATTTAGAAGATTGACATGATCCCAGGATTGAAGCAATCAAGCGACTGGAATCAAGGAATCAAGCCATTATGGAAAGATTGCCCCAACGGCTAGTCAACTCCAACGGCTAGTTGCAAGCAATCACCACTATAAATACAAGAGGATGAGAAATCACAAGTACGAAGTCACAACGAGAGAATTCAACAAAGTCTAGCAAGCAATCAAGCTAAAGTCATACTGTCTCAAGAATTCTCAAAGAGCCAGAATCCATTAGATTATCCATAGCTCTTAAGTGATTTCTATCCAACCCATAAGAACCTGAAACCTATTCTTATTGTATATCATTTGTTTTAGGCAAAGTGATTAAGTAAATTATAAGCTTGAATCACTAGTTGGATACCCTTCAAAAACCCCAAACCCTCTCCAAAAGGTTAAAGTTTTTGAAACCCTCAAAGTGCAAGTGCTTACAATCACTTGTGGAGACCGTAGCTGTTAGGACGGCTCAGATCTCAAAGTCCTATCCTTGGGACTATAAAGGTCAAGACCCTTGTAATTTGCGGTAAATTAAAGGGATTAAATATCACGTTAGGACGTGAGAGTGGACGTAGGATCGTATATCCGAACCACTATAAACCTGGTGTTATTTACTTATTGCACTTTACATTCTGTCATTTCATTAACTGTTATTTAGTGCATACTGTGATTTCAATATTCTTCTAAACAAGGCCACAACTTTCAAACCAGCATCAGCTGAGTACTTTCATTAAAGAAAACAAGTTAAACACTTTCACAAGAAACAAAAGAACGAGTCTAAACAAGGCCTACCATAATTCCGCATATAACCTCCTCTATCAGATCACTATAGTCATCTGGACCAGCAGACTTGTAGTCCAGCTGACATAGCAATCAGAAGAGGTTCCCAACTCTCTTCAAAAAGTTTTAAAGTCTATTAACCCCTCCCCTCTAGACTTTAATCCCATTCACTACTCGTTCAGGGACCAACAAGTGGTATCAGAGCAGTGGTTCTAACGGACTACTGTCTCTAGATTATCAGAAGACTTGAGGGAGTCTCTCTGTAGTCCTCTTGAACAGATCTTTTTGAAAAACTTGTTTTCGAAAACTCATACAACATGAGTGCTAATATGCGTAAGTTGCCTAAGTTTTCAGTGGAGGATTATGATTACTGGAAGATCAGGATGAGGAAGAATCTCACATCAGTCCACTACAAGATGTGGTCAGTAATCACCGAAGGTCCAATCACCATCATGGCAGTCAACACTGCAAATGGTGATCCAGAAGTTCCAGTTGGAGAGCTAGCCCCCAAGCCGATGAAGGATCTCACACCAGAAGAGATGAAGCAGTCAAATCTTGACAGCATTGCTCAAGATTACATCATGCAAACTCTTCCAAAAGAGTACATTGCAAAAGTAATCAATTGTGAAACAGCTAAGGAAATGTGGGATGCTCTAGCACTCCTCTGTGAAGGAACCGAGCTGATTAAGGAGAGCAAGTTGACAACAGCAGTCAAGAAGTTTGAACATTTCAAAATGCAACCAGAAGAGTCTATTGATCAACTAGACAATAGATTTACCAAGATCATCAATGAGATAGAATCTCTGGGCAAGAAATATACAAATAGAGAGAAAAATCTAAAGATATTAGACTCTCTAACCAAGAAATAGAGACTCAAGAAGACCATCATCAAAGATACTCAAAACATCAAGGAGTGGTCTGCACAGACTCTATTTCAGAATCTAAAAGCCCATGAATATGATCTTGAAAGAGAAGAAAACTCAGAAAATGATGAACCTATTGCTACTCCATCTACAACCAAGACTGTAGCTTTCAAGGCAGCAAATACAAAAGCTACAAGTACCTCATCTGGCAAGACCTCTCTGAAAACAGAAGACTGTGAAGGATCAGACATGAGTCTGAAAGAACAGATGGCTCTTATGATCAAGAGATTCGAAAGGATGAACACTCTCAACAGCAAATATAGAAAGTTCTATAGAAACTACAAAGATAGAAGAGCAAGTTCACCCTCCAGAGGTTCCAGAGAAAGAACACCAGAAAGACATCCTAGAAAGGATGTGGAGTCATCTGACAGCCGAGGCTCCAGAAGAAGAGATGCCACACCTCCAAGGAAAGGCAATTCAAATCAGAAGCCTGGAGCATGCTTCAATTGTCGTAAACCAGGTCACTATGTCTATGAATGCCCTGAGCTGGATGACAAAGAAGAAAGAAGGCCAAGGAGAGACAGAAGAAATTCAGATAAGCAAGCAATGCTGACTGAAGAATCTGAATATCAAAGTGATGAACTTCCTACATCACCAGACTGTCAAATCTACTCAGATGATTCAGACGATCTAGCTATGATGGCCATAGGAGAAAATGAGGTAAATTCTTACACTACTACTTTCCATTCACCTATTTTCTCACAAACAGATGACATAAACTCATCTGAAGGCGAATCAGAAGACACCTATTATCAATCGTTAAGAAAGGTAAAAGGTGATCTGGATATTGCCACTAGAGCTTTTATAGAAGTGGAAGAGGAGAATAAGGATTTAAGGAAAGAAATTGCTAGGTTGAAAAAGGTTAAGTTTGATAACACCCCTGAGTTAGTCACCATGAATGAAAGGTTGACCAAAGAAGTGGAACTTCTTAAGGAAGAAAATACCACAACAACTCAGTTGTATGAGGGGATGTTAGAAACTCAAGCCTTAGAAACCAAAGAATTTCGTATACTACAATCTAAGTTCGATGATCTCTTCCAAGCACACAAGCTCTTAGAAAAGGAGAAGGAATGCCTAGATCAAAAGATATCAGAATTCAATAAAGCCTCGACTACTATTGAAAGTATCTCTGAATATTATAGATCAAATGGCAATAAGATGGGTTTAGGCTATGAACTTAATCCATCAACATCCTCTCCAGCTGGGGGTAGTACACCTAACAAGTGCACTACTCAGACACATGAACAGGGTGAGTGTTCTAAACACAATGAACTCAATATGAACCAAAAGGCATCTGTACCAACTAAGGCTAACTATTCCAACACCAAAAATGGTAAAAGAAAAGTTAACCCCAAATCTATACAGAGGAACAGCAAACAGCCTAGACCATCTCGTCTGAGACAGTCTCAGCTGTATGCTGCTCCAGCCAAGAAGAAGAAATCTTCTTCAAACAAATCTGTTCTCTTTGCACCCCCTATCTCTTATGATATTGTGAGAACAGAAGAGTATGGTCCATATAATCGTGTGCATCGACCAACTAATGCACCCAGGCCGAATGTAACTAGTCAAAAGATATTGTATGTTCACTCCTATAAAGGAAAACCATTTGACTATTACTTAGCTGACAAAAACAACAAATCAGATCAGTCCAAGGTGTTAACTGGTAAGATTTGGTTCTGTGATGCCCGAGGGAAACAACTCAAGTGCTCAAGGTTGTTCAAACGACCAATGTATATGTGGGTTCCCAAGGGTAGTACTAACACCCAAGGACCCAAAACAAAATGGGTACCTAAGACTTAATCTTTCTTGCAGGAAAGGAAGGACCTATACAGAAAAGGAGGTCTAGCAGGAGAGATATGGTACATAGATAGTGGATGCTCAACCCATATGACTGGAACCAAAGACCTGCTGACCAACTACACAGAAAAGAAAGGTCCAAAAGTCTTCTTTGGTGATAACGCGCACGGTAACACAAAAGGATATGGCACCCTTAGAAATGGTGACATTGAGGTACATGATGTATCATATGTAGAAGGTCTTAAGTTTAATTTATTATCTGTTTCTCATTTTTGTGACACTGGTTATTCAGTTAAATTCTCTAAAGATGAATGTCTCATAAGTGATAAGAGAACAAAACAAAACCTTCTAACAGGATCTAGAAAGGGAAGTATGTATCTTGCAAATTGGAACAGCTGTCCTAAGGATACATGTCTGCTTGTGAAAAACCCTAAAGATGTCAGCTGGCTATGGCACAAACGTCTTAGTCATCTGAACTTTAAGACTCTGAACAAGTTAGCAAGGGAATCCTTAGTTGATGGTCTGCCTAATGAACTCTACTGTAAAGATCAGGTCTGTGATGCATGTCAACAAGGAAAGCAAACAAAGGTCTCCTTTAAGACCAAGAAGACAACATCAACCAGCAGAGTTCTTGAACTATTACACATGGATCTCTTTGGACCAATCACTCCAACCACCCTAACAGGAAGAAAATACACTCTTATTGTTGTAGATGACTACTCCAAGTTTACTTGGGTTATCTTCTTATACAAGAAGAGTGAAACTCAGCAGAAGCTTCCTGAACTGTTAAAGAGGATCCAAGTAGAGAAAGGAGAGCCTATTGTGAAAATTAGAAGTGACAAAGGCACTGAATTTATTAACTCCTATATTATTGCATATTGTACTTCTAATGGTATTCAGCATGAGACAAGTGCAGGAAGAACACCACAACAAAATGGTGTAGCTGAAAGAAGAATCAGAACGCGCCGGCGAAGGCGGTCCATCACCGGGATCGTTGTCGGATGCCAAACGTATAAATAACGAATTAAAACCTAAACATGCATCTAAAGCAGAATTTAGATTCGTTACCCTTGAAGATCGAGACGTTGATTCCAATCTACGGATCTTCTAGCCTGTCTCCCAACCTCGCTCGAACACCGGGTGGACGGCGCGCTATCAAACGTGGAGAAGGTGCCTCAGTTTCGTCTCCTTGAAACCCTAGCCGTTTTTCTTAATTTCGTGTGTGCTAGGGTTTCAAAACTGAATTGAGGCTCCTATTTATAATTTCCATAAGTTTCATGGGCCAGACTAGGGATCCATTAGAAGGTATAGGGCTTGGGCTTCTTACAGGCCCAAATACTCTTATGTTCAGCCCAGAACATATAATTTGGCCCGAGAACATTAATTCATTCCACTAGAGAATTAATGTTGCACTCCCGTCCTATCCCAAACCGAATCAGGGCTTCTATTAGACTTTATAATTCCCCGTGTTAAAGATATCGCACGTCCATTAATTATTAAAGCTTCTGACTTCTTTAAATAATTAATCTCTATAATTCCTTTGAGTAGTACCACTCAACCTCGTTGTCGTACGGATTAAATCCACCTGCAGGGTTTAGTACGACAATCCTTTATGAGTTTCCTCAAGGGGACGTCATCAGCCTGGATGTACAGGACACGGTGCCCTAATGCCAATAAGTAGACATCATGCGAGCGATGCCACTACCCAAAATACGGAGCGTGAAAAATCTAACAAGATTCTCACCTATGGTACATCAAAGTAGTGAACAAGCACCCCACACATCTAAATATCACACTTAGGGTTAAGAATCATAAAAGTCACCAAGACTTCTAGTTCTTCATAACAGTCAGAACAGAAGAACATGTCTTATCTGTGATCCATTCAATACGCCACAGCGCACTAGTATAAACTAATGGCCAACACAAACCACTAACAAGTTTACACTACAACTTAAACCAATAGTTTTGTCCATAACTATCTCAGTTGTGAATACATTTTATATCTTACAAGGAACTGACAATGTGATCTTCTGTGTGACTACAAACCCACCACATCGTCTACAATGCAAGATAAGCAGACATACAAGTAATCACAAAGAATGCGATAATGTGAAAAACCATTTATTTCAGAAAAAAAAAAAAAGGAAATCAAATATACGTCACAAAAGCCTACTAAAAGTTTGCTTTACAGTATACACTAACAATCTCCCACTTATACTAAAGCTTAACTTTTAGTATACACATAAAGACATCAACATTTCTCCCACTTATACTCAAAGTCTAGCTTGTAATATATCGTAAACCAAGACCCTCTACATGTTTCTCAAAGGGTTAGACTGATATCTTGCTACCATGCCGACTGCATAGCAAATATCAGGCCTCGTACACAGCATCGCATACATAAGGCTTCCTACAGCCGAAGCATAAGGAACCTTAGCCATCTCCTCTATCTCCTTCTGTGTCTTAGGACACATATCTTTATATAGAGGGACTCCATGTCTGAAAGGTAGCACACCCTTCTTGGAATTCTGCATGCCAAAACGAGCAATCACAGTATCAATGTAAGACGCTTGAGATAAACACAACATTCTCTTTTTTCGATCACGAGTGACCTTAATACCAAGAATGTACGATGCTTCTCCCATATCCTTCATTTGAAACTGTTCTGAAAGCCACACCTTTACGTCTGATAATACTTTCACATTGCTGCCAATAAGAAGAATATCATCTACGTATAGTACTAAGAATACCACTACGTCTCCGTCACTCTTTTTGTACACACAACTTTCATTTTGACATTGTTCAAATCCAAAAGATTTGATCACCTCGTCAAAACGAATGTTCCAAGACCTGGAAGCTTGTTTTAGCCCATAAAGAGACTTTTTCAACTTCCAGACTAGATGCTCTTGGCCTTTCTTCACATAACCCTCGGGTTGCTGCATATAGATGTCCTTATACAAATTTCCATTAAGGAAAGATGTCTTGACATCCATTTGCCAAATCTCATAGTTCATGTGATTAGCTATGGATAAGAGAATCCGGATCGATTTTAGCATGGCTACTGGTGAGAAGGTCTCGTCATAGTCGATTCCTTCTTTTTGGGTAAAACCCTTTGCCACCAACCGTGCCTTAAAAGCAGTAATCTGCCCATCAGACCCTCTCTTACGTCTGTAGACCCACTTACACCCAACGGCTTTCTTGTCGTGGGGAAGTTCACTTAGGTCATACACTTCCATAGCATCCATAGATTCAATTTCTGAATCCATGGACTTGTGCCAAGACTCTGCATCTTTGTCTTTGATTGCCTCTTTGTATGTCCAGGGGTCGTTATCATCATTTTCATCGCTTGGAATCAAGTCCATAGACTATCCCACAAACATGAAACGATCAGGTTGGCGAACAACCCTCCCACTACGACGAGGCAATGTATACAAAGGTTCATTAGAGTCGCCACGTTGTGCAGTCTCTTGTGGTATTTCCCCTTGCACACTCGGTGTGCCATTGTCTCCTCTCAACTCATTCAGAATGATGTCAGTATTGGACTTATGCTCATTCATATAGTCTTCTTCTAATAATCAGGCATTGGTACTCACCACCACCCTCTGATCATTAGGACTATAAAAATAACCACCTCTCGTTCCCTTAGGGTATCCTACAAACAACCGTACTTCAGTTCTAGGTGCCAACTTATCAACTTCCTTGTTCAGCACATGTGCTGGACAACCCCAAATCCGAATGTGGTTTAGACTAGGCTTTCGCCCAGACCACAATTCAATCGGGGTTTTTGGAACCACTTTAGAAGGTACATAATTTAGAAGGTACGCTGCTGTTTCCAAGGCATAACCCCAAAAAGAGGTAGGTAATGAAGCATAACTCATCATCGATCTCACCATATCTAATAGAGTCCTATTCCTTCTCTCAGCCACGCCATTCTGTTGCGGAGTACCAGGCGCGGAGAGCTGGGATCTAATCCCGTTATCTAATAAGTATTGCCTAAATTCATTGCTAAGGTACTCGCCACCACGATCAGAACGCAGTGACTTGATACTCTTACCATGACGGTTCTCCACTTCTGCCTTAAATTCTTTGAACTTGCCAAAGCATTCAAACTTGTGGCGCATCAGGTAGATGTATCCATATCTTGAGTAATCGTCAATGAAAGTGACGAAGTACTCAAAGCCTCCTCTAGCTTGAACAGTCATAGGCCCACACAAATCAGAGTGAATCAATTCCAACACATCATTAGCCCTATTACCCTTGGCCTTAAAAGGCCTCGAGGTCATCTTGCCTTCCAAACAGGATTCGCAGACTGAGAATGGTTCCACTTGGAGAGACTCCAAAAACCCACTACTTACTAGTCTTTGAATCCTTCTTAGGTTGACATGACCCAATCTTAGATGCCAAAGGTATGTTTGATTCAACTTAGAAGGTTCCTTTCTCTTATTTAATGATGATGATGAATGAGCTTCAGTCACAGTATGATATGCACACGTAATAGTATAAAGACTGTTTTCTAACGTGCCAGAACAGATTAAAGAGTCATTTCTCATAATAACAACATTGTCATTAAAAACAACTGAGCATCCATCCAAAAACAACTTCGAAACAGAAATTAAATTTCTTCGAAAATTCGGCACGTATAAAACGTTCTTTAATACTAAAACAGAATTAGAAAAACATAAGTGCACGTCTCCCACTGCAACCACTGATACTATCGCAGCATTGCCCAAACTAATAGTAATCTCGCCCTCACTCAGTTCCCTTGTCTGCAGAAACCCCTGCAAGGTGTAACAAACATGGTTAGTGGCTCCTGTATCTACTACCCAAGAAAAGGCAGAACAAGCCGCAAAACATGTTTCAACAACTAAAGCGAGAGACGTACCAGAGTTGTCCTTTTTCAGGAGAGGACAATCAGACTTCCAATGTCCCGTCTTGTTGCACTTGAAACATTTGCCCTTCGGCTTTTTCACGCCACCAGAAGGCGCTAGTTTCTTGCACCCACTGCTTTCACCACTACTCTTTTTCTGTAAAGGCTTTTTCTTCTTCTTGCCATTAGACGAAGAAGGTCCAGCCTGAACAGTAACATTGGCCTGTGGTCGTTTATCCATGAGACCCTCCACCGTGACCAATTCTGTAAGAAGCTCGGTTAAAGTATAATCCTTCTTACTCATGTAAGCGTTTACACGGAAGTTCTCAAAAGACTTTGGGAGCGAGTGTAGGATCATATCGATCTTGGTGTCATTATCGATTAACCCTCCGAGGACCTCAATCTCATTCAGATATTCCATCATCTTGAGACCGTGGTCCCTCACGGACGCTCCATCTGGCATAGAGGTTGACATGATCTTCCTCATAGCCTCAAAGCGGGCAGCCCTATCTTTCTCACCAAAAAGCTCTTTGAGGCTCAACATCATAGCTGCAGCACTAGGCATAGTTTGATGCTGCTGTTGTAAAACATTTGACATCGAGGCCAAAATGTAACAATGAGCCATATCATCAGCCTTGTGCCACTTCTTATGAGCCTCCCTTTGCTCTTCAGTAGATTCGGCTCCCAAAGGGGCAGGAGCAGGTGTATCGAGCACAAACTTGTACTCATCAGCAACTAGGACAATGTCCAAATTTCTTTTCCAATCCAAGTAATTTTGACCAATAAGCTTATTTTGATTTAAGATAACCATAAGTGGGTTGAATGTCACCATAATGTATCTGAAATAAATAAAATGCAAGCAATAAATCACATAAGTTTGAAGCATAAAACATTGGAAACCTTCAAAACCAATATTCAACACAACCTCCAACAGCCCAACAAACACATATGCAAGCCACGTTAGGGTGGTCGTTTACACATGTATTCATCGACCAGACACTTAGTCTTTAATTTCAATATCACGTCAACTTATCCTTATGACGAATGAAATTAACAGTTGAACTTTAACTGGCCATGTGAACTAGAACAGTGACCCCGTTGGGGGGTTATATTAAAATTCACATCTAAGTGATGACCACAATTTAACAACAGTTATCTTGAATTATTCTTTACAAATGAACTCATGGATGACACATCCGTTAGGGAAGATCACACACTTCATCTAAAGATTAAAACAGTTTTATTAGAAGTCTTAACTAATAAGCTCGTGAATGTTGCACCCGTTAGGGGAAGACTCCCAAGTAGACACGCGCAAAATCGAACCGCCAAACCGGTCAACCGGCCAAACCGTCGGTTTTTAACCGCCGGTTTGACAAACCGTCGGTTACGGTTTACAAACCGAACCGTAACCGAAAAATGGCGGTTCGGTTACGGTTCGGCATTTTGACAAACCGCAAACCGGCGGTTTGGCCGGTTTTGGCGGTAACCGGCGGTTTTTTATTAAAAAAAAAATAATAATAATTTTTTTAATACACAATTCTTCTATTTTTTATGTATAAGTTTAAGTTATATAATTTTTATTCAATTCTAGTAATGTATTTTTTTTTAAATGAGTTAAAACGAATAAAAAATGAACGAAAACGGAGTGAAAACGAGCGAAAACGGAGATAATATTTAAAAAAAAAAAAAAACCCTAAACCGCCAAACCGGCGGTTTTCAAACCGAACCGCTGGTTTGAAAACCGTAACCGTAACCGGCGGTTCGCGGTTCGGTTACGGTTCGCCGAAACCCCAAACCGTAACCGCCGGTTTCTAACCGAAACCGGCGGTTTGTAACCGTTGCCCATGTCTACTCCCAAGGTCCCACGAGCAACATACACCTTACTTAAAGACCAATTGTGGAGGCCTATAAATTAATTAAAATTCAATTATCTCACTTAGTCATTTTAACATGAAGATTATTCATTGGCATAGCAAATTAACAAAAATTAACACATGCATGCCATAACAATACAAGATGCGATAAACATAGGCAAAAATAAATAAATGCACATCTATCGCAACCCCTTGAAAACCTATCAAAAACAGCCTACTATAAGCTATTACAATGATAAAAAAAACAGTGGCGGGGACGGATGCCTCGCATCGGCCTCTCACGCAACGCAAAAAAAAACTCGAATTCTCGTCCACCGACAAAAACTGGCAGAAAACTTCATCAAGGCTTTTGAATTAGGCCTCGCCACTCGTCGTCACGGCATAGCGGTGACTCCTGTAGATCTCGTCGAGACGTTTCCGAAAAGGTCTTGTGGGCTGAAAACGGACACCCGAGTCAAAAGTTATGGCCAAAACAGTTTTCACCGTCCAAGGCCATAACCCGAAAAACTCAGATTACTGTTTTCAGATCTTCCATCGACACCGCCCATTCTCACGATCAAAAAATACAATATAAACGAGCAAAACCCTACTACAGTGATCTATGAAAAAATCCTATACTACCCACACTTATTATCTGGTGGGAAAAACGATTACAAAATCACACAAGGGTTGCGATAGAATAAAAACCTTAAATAATAAATGACAGAAACGAATCCATACATGAAACAACAAAAAAAATTGAATCATACAACAGTACGTTTCAGGCAGAGCCAACAATCTACGAATCCATGCTCTGATACCAATTGCTGGAACGCGCCGGCGAAGGCGGTCCATCACCGGGATCGTTGTCGGATGCCAAACGTATAAATAACGAATTAAAACCTAAACATGCATCTAAAGCAGAATTTAGATTCGTTACCCTTGAAGATCGAGACGTTGATTCCAATCTACGGATCTTCTAGCCTGTCTCCCAACCTCGCTCGAACACCGGGTGGACGGCGCGCTATCAAACGTGGAGAAGGTGCCTCAGTTTCGTCTCCTTGAAACCCTAGCCGTTTTTCTTAATTTCGTGTGTGCTAGGGTTTCAAAACTGAATTGAGGCTCCTATTTATAATTTCCATAAGTTTCATGGGCCAGACTAGGGATCCATTAGAATGTATAGGGCTTGGGCTTCTTACAGGCCCAAATACTCTTATGTTCAGCCCAGAACATATAATTTGGCCCGAGAACATTAATTCATTCCACTAGAGAATTAATGTTGCACTCCCGTCCTATCCCAAACCGAATCAGGGCTTCTATTAGACTTTATAATTCCCCGTGTTAAAGATATCGCACGTCCATTAATTATTAAAGCTTCTGACTTCTTTAAATAATTAATCTCTATAATTCCTTTGAGTAGTACCACTCAACCTCGTTGTCGTACGGATTAAATCCACCTGCAGGGTTTAGTACGACAATCCTTTATGAGTTTCCTCAAGGGGACGTCATCAGCCTGGATGTACAGGACACGGTGCCCTAATGCCAATAAGTAGACATCATGCGAGCGATGCCACTACCCAAAATACGGAGCGTGAAGAATCTAACAAGATTCTCACCTATGGTACATCAAAGTAGTGAACAAGCACCCCACACATCTAAATATCACACTTAGGGTTAAGAATCATAAAAGTCACCAAGACTTCTAGTTCTTCATAACAGTCAGAACAGAAGAACATGTCTTATCTGTGATCCATTCAATACGCCACAACGCACTAGTATAAACTAATGGCCAAGACAAACCACTAACAAGTTTACACTACAACTTAAACCAATAGTTTTGTCCATAACTATCTCAGTTGTGAATACATTTTATATCTTACAAGGAACTGACAATGTGATCTTCTGTGTGACTACAAACCCACCACATCGTCTACAATGCAAGATAAGCAGACATACAAGTAATCACAAAGAATGCGATAATGTGAAAAACCATTTATTTCAGAAAAAAAAAAAGGAAATCAAATATACGTCACAAAAGCCCACTAAAAGTTTGCTTTACAGTATACACTAACAAAAACAGGTCAGGTATTCACAAAATCCATGAGAAAACCCCATATGAACTGTGGAAAGGAAGAAAACCTAGAGTATCTTACTTTCATATATTTGGTTGTAAGTGTTTCATTCACAACAATGGGAAAAGTAAGTTGAATGCTTTTGATGCCAAAGCAGATGAGGGGATATTTTTGGGATACTCCTCAACTAGCAAAGCATTTAGGGTATTCAACAAACGTACCCTTCTTGTGGAAGAAACACCACATGTTGTTTTTGATGAATCTTGTGAAAAGAGTGCAGTAGAAACAACCTCAGCTGCAGAACAGATGAAGAAACTAGTGATCAAGAAGAAGTCTGATGAGTTTATTGAAGTCAATGAACCATTCCCTGAAGAACCAGAGGAAGATAAACCACTCAGACCAGTCACTAGATCTCAAACTCAAGCTGAACAAGTTACCCACAATCAACATGCAACAATTCCAAATGCAAGGGGGAATGATCTCTTTGACACTCAAGATACAGATGATGATCGACCAAATCAAGTCAACCCTCCTGATGGAATTAGAACAGATGAGAATCCAAGTTCATCTAATGCAGATACTCCTGTAAGACATACATGGAGGAACAATCATCCATCAAACCTCATATTAGGAGGAGCAGAATCAGGTGTCAAGACAAGAAGACAACTGAATCAGAATTCTCAATCATCTATGTTCTGCTGGTGTGCTTTTCTCTCCAACATTGAACCAGCTGACATAGAAGAAGCAATGACTGATAGCAATTGGATCACTGCTATGCAAGAGGAACTAAACCAATTCGAAAGAAATGAAGTCTGGGAATTGGTAGATCGTCCTGAAAACCACAATGTAATAGGAACAAAGTGGGTATTCAAAAATAAGAAGGACGAAAATGATGTAATAACTAGAAATAAAGCAAGGCTAGTTGCAAAAGGATATTCACAATCTGAAGGAATTGACTTTGATGAAACTTTTGCTCCAGTAGCCAGATTAGAAGCCATTCGACTATTTCTAGCCTATGCATCATTTATGGGCTTCAAAGTATACCAAATGGATGTCAAAAGTGATTTTCTAAATGGTATTCTGGTAGAAGAAGTATATGTAGAGCAGCCTCCAGGATTTGAAAAAGGTGATCAAGTATATCGACTGAAGAAGGCTCTCTATGGTCTAAAACAAGCCCCTAGAGCTTGGTATGACACATTGTCACAATTCCTATTTGACAATGGATATACAAAAGGCAAAGTTGATAGAACTCTCTTCAGAATACAAGAAGGAGAAGACATTCTAATGGTACAAATATATGTAGATGACATTATATTTGGATCACCCAATCAAGAGATGTGCAAGAAGTTCTCTGAACTTATGCAAGGAAAATTCGAAATGAGCATGATGGGTGAGATGAACTATTTCCTAGGCCTTCAAGTCAAGCAGAGTCCAGAAGGGATATTCATCAACCAGTCCAAGTATACCAAGAGTCTACTAGAAAGATTCAAAGCTCTACAAAGCAAGACTGCAAGGATCCCTATGATGACATCTTTCAAAATGGAACCAGATGAGTCCGGAAAGGCAGTTGATCAAGCTGAATATAGAGCAGTGATTGGATCTCTACTATACCTTACAGCCAGCAGACCAGACATAACATTTGCTGTAGGAGTATGTGCTAGGTTTCAAGCAAACCCAAAGCAAAGTCATCTAGAAGCAGCAAGGAAGATTCTCAAGTACCTAAAAGGATCAGTCAACTTAGGACTATGGTACCCTGCTGATGACAATCTAGAATTGAGTGGCTATTCTGACTCAGACTATGGAGGATGCAGAATTGATAGGAAATCCACATCAGGAACCTGTCAATTTCTAGGCAACAAGTTGATATCATGGTTCTCTAAGAAACAAACCTCAGTTGCAACATCCACCACTGAAGCAGAATATATGGCAGCTGGAAGTTGTTGTAGTCAGCTACTCTGGCTAGTTCAACAACTCAAAGATTACAATGTAGAGGCAAGAGAAGTCCCTATCTTTTGTGACAGTAGCAGTGCCATTGCCATCACTCAAAATCCAGTCCTCCACACAAGGTGCAAACATGTCGACATTAGACACCATTTTATAAGAGACCACCTTGAAAAGAAGGACATCAAGATGGAGAAAATTCACACAGATATCCAAAGAGCAGACATCTTGACTAAGCCCCTAGCTGAAGAAAGATTAAAGACCCTATGCTATAGCTTAGGACTCTTGGACCCAAGCACATAAAGAGCACAAGATCAGCTGAAGACCTCAGCTGATACATTTTGCAGCAGACTAGGAGGATCAGATGAGGTGAATAGACACCCTCATCTTCAGGTAAGTTCTTTCCCAATGAAGACAAATAGAGCTGAGGGAAAACATAGAGTTATCTAATCAAGGGGGAATCAATGATACCTTAAGAATCCTTGATGAAATACTCTAAGATCTGCATTGCATAGTATATATATACATACATACAGCAGACATGAACAAAGTTATTTGATCTCCTTACTCTAAGCAATGTATAACTATGTATATTAATAAAATATTCTTCATAAAATACTTTATTCATATACATACATACAGTATACTACTGAGTCATACTTGGCTGGATTAATACACCATCCTCACCGACTCAACAGTATGCATGCACTGTACGGATTTCAAATAACTCATGGTCAAAATTTATAATTTCTGCATTCCATTAGATAAAGTCTGAATATCCTTAAATGTGCACCCTTAGATCAAGAATCTCACTGTTGATCTTAAGAAATCACTTTTCAGAAATTCAGACCTATCACCTCTATAGTTTTGTCATCTTTCACTCCACTACCTCATTTCTACCCCTATAAAAGGAGGAAGTTATGAGAACACCTAAGAACACAAATCATTTAACACTATTCTTGTTTCAGGTATGGAGACAATTGAAAGAAGAGATGGAATGGAGATCATTCTTCAACCAAGATATTGGGTGAAGGAGATGAAGATTTGTCCAGAAAATGAAGATGATGCAAATCTATTTACTTGGCTTACTCAACATGAGTATGACCATGAAAGCTAAAGGAAGAAGAGACGTTCTTGTTGAAAGCTAAAGGAGGAAGAGATGCAGAGGACAAAGTAGCAAGCAAGCAGAGCTTCTTCTCCAGGGGGAAGTTCTACATGGAGAGCTTGTTATCAAAAGCTACTGTGTCTAAACAGAACATGAAGGCTGCGTCCATGGCCCTCTCTTCAACTCCATTGAAGCACCCTTCAATCTTCCTTCCCCTTCAAGAGAAGCGAAGAAATTCAACAAGGACACGTTAGATGCTACATCCCATCTGATGATGAGGAACATCCGATGGTGAGAAGCAGTTAAATCAGTGGGATTTTGTCTAGGCTAGTTCCACTTGATTTAAAGAAGGAGCTGAAAGATGCATCAAACCAGGTTGGATCATCACTCACAATAAAGCTGGAAGGATCCATCCAGGTTGGATCATCACAGCAAACATCGTTTCCTCTACTCAGCTGATCAGAAGACCAACTCAGCTGACCAGAAGACTTTTCAAGGAGAATCAGCAGACATCTTGAAGAACTCAGAAGACCTCACTCTGCTGACCAAATCACTCCAACTTAGAGTATAATGACTAGTCTTGATCATGTAATTCATTCTAGATTTATTCCTGAATGTAATTAAACAAATTGGCTTATATAAGGAATGCAATTCTCTTATAGAAAACGGCCTTGATGATCAATTCTTACCATAAATTAGTCACAACGGCTATTTTTGGTAATGATGTCATTAATACTCAAGTACCATATTGCCAGCAAATCAAATACTGCCACACGGCAAAATCAGCCGGCAAATTTAAGAAATCAAAGAAGGAAATCTTGGGCTCTACTCCAAATTAAATTCAAATTTTCTGGAGTATATATTCACACCCCTAAAACCTCTTCCAAACCCTGTCGCTCACATTACTCAATTACTCACAATACTCTCTCTCGTTCTGCAAATTTCTTTCAAGCCCTCAAACCCTAACACTCAAACTCTACTATGGCAATCATTGAAATTTACGACGAGAAGACCAAGAACACTGGCACCTTGGATGCTGCAAAGTGGTCCAAGGAAGGGAAGATTTTTACAGAGAATGCTCTATTTTTCAAAGGCAAACACACAGATGAGAACAAGGAGATATTGCTTAGGTGCGTCAATCTGAAACTCAGAGACTTTCTGGAAGCAGCACCAACTAATGTCTATGAACAAGACGTACTGGCATTCTATGCAAACGATGTGATGAAGGGCTCTCATGTTGAAAGTGTCATGAATGGACACAAAGTCAAGGTTACAAGGGAAATCCTCCAGGAATTGTTTGGCCTGTCAAGGGGGAAAATAAATATCTCCAACTACATCATGAACAGAGCAAAGGAGTATATGGAGATGTTTACTGGTGGAAAAATCAAGGCTGTTGATGCAATTGGGCTCAAGAAATCCCAACTTGAACCTAAATTCCAAACCTTGATGGATATTGCAGGAAAGATGATACTTGGTAACACATTCAGTCATGATGCTGTTACTACTTTAAAGGTTCGAGTTATGGCTGCAATCTGGGATCAGATCGATGGAGACTGGCAAGGACTATTCTTAGAAAGAATTGCCCTTGAGGCAAAGAAAGTCACTTTGGACTTACAATCGAGAGTATGGAAGGTAGCAGCTACAGTCAGCTTTGTCAACAAGCTGAGCATCATCCTTCCAGATATTCTCCCAAAGAAGTACAAGATGGGACCCCATAAGACCTTCCACATCTCCAAATATTATCTGAGAAAGGAAGCTCTTGCTGAGGCAGCAAGGTTGAAAGAAGAGAAGAGGAAGCTGTTGGCTGAAGCATCTTCCGAAGATGTTGCTGAGAAGACAGCAAAAGAGTCTGATCATGACTCTGCTGAAGAAGAAGAGGAGCCAGCCAAAGAAGAGGCTCAGAAGAAGGCTGCTGAGGATGATGATGATGACAATCAGACTTTAGCACAAAGACGATATCTAATCAGATCAGGGCTCATCTCCCCATCTGATTCAGATGCCACTCCCACTGCCTCTCCCTTGAAGAAGGCAGGTACCTCTAAACACTCTCCCACTTTTACTCCTTCTAAATTATCGAAGGGTCAGAAGAGAAAGAAGAATAATTCTTCTTTCAACAAAAAGTCCAAGAAACCGAGGCTTCCTACTCCCATGTTAATAGCCCCGATTGCATCCTTCAACCCTTCTGATGACTCCAACCCATTTGACCACTCAAACACTGATATCCAAATCCCTGCTGATACTCACACAGCAGAGGAACAAGCTCAACCTACTTCAACCCCTGAATCACTATTGCCTACCCCTGCTGATGTTCAAACAACAGACACCCAATCAAAAATCTCTGTTGATCAAACTCAGATTCCATCCAACACCCCTGCTGACATTCACACAGCAGATGTCCATGATCTACAGGTTCAACCTTCTACCGATCTTCATGAATGTACTGATCCAGACCAGCAGACTCAAAACCCTGCTAATGAACAGACCACTGAAGATCAAGACCATATCACTTCCCAAATCCCTGCTGATACTCACACAGCAGAGGAAACTAACCCAAATACTCAAACTCCTACCATCATTGTCCCTTCTGTTCCAGAAGACATGGCACCAGCAGACCTGGCTCAAGCTGGTCCCTCTCAACCTCAGTACAGAATGGTACACTATCCTATGTGCACAAGAGAGAAGATAATGAGGATGAAGATAGCAAACCTGCTCAAGTCTACTATTCCTGGTATTGATGAGGAATCAGTTCAGTTTGAACAAGTTCTCAGAGTCTGCACCTGGATTGAACTCAGGAGAGATGATGTGGATGACCTTATTGAGGTCATGGAAGGAATGGGAGGAAAAGCTAATTTCCTCGACTGGGAAATGGAGCAAAAAGAAGTTGCTCAAGTTAAATCTTTTGCTCAGCTGCTGCCCGAAGAAGCCTTCACCGCAGTATGCCACAGGATTCTAGGAATTCCAACTAATGATGCCTCTATCCCAGAAGGCACATCAGATCAGCAGACAGCTGACACAGCAAAAGTGAATGACACAGCTGCGTTCGTTCCTGCAGAAGACTCAGCTGAACCAGCTGACAGTACCGAGATTGAAAGAGAAGTAATCACTATTCCTGGTCACTTCATGACTAAGGATACTCTAACTCACTTCATTGATAAAGGAGACACTATCATGTCCCACCTGGTTAAGACCACTACCTCATTTCTCAATGAAGAGTATCTTTCAGCTGAAGAAAGAGGCAAGGCCCTGATTGTTCATCCAAAGCCACAAGATCATTGACATTGAAGACAAGTTTGGAGAATCACTTCACAATCAGATAAGTGAGTATCTGACCAGCATTCTGAAGATGGCAGGTGACTATTCCACCAGGTTTGCTGATCTCTACACTAATGAGGTCAACCGCATGGAAAACACCTACAAGAAAAGAATTGAAGATGCTGAAGCAAGAGCTACTGAAGGTCGAGCTCTTCTCCAATCAGCTACAGTAGAGAATGAAAAACTTCAGACTCAGCTGAAGGAGACAGCAACCAAATTGGAAGCACTTACAGCTAAACTAGAAGCTGCCTCCTCTTCCAACTCTCATGCTCAGATTTTAGACCATAGCATCACTCATCTGACCCATATTGGCAAAGTCAATACCATGGATCTTCAACAAACTCTGAGAGTGGAGATTCTGAATGCCATGAAGCCTTTTGCGGCTGCACTTGCTGAAGCCAAAAAGGGGGAAGATGTATTGATAAAAGCTCTAGAGAAGGCTACTGCACAGCAAGCTGTAATGGTAGTATCTCAAGATGAGCTGAATGAAACCTTGGGTGGTCTATCAAGCAAAATCAAGAGCAGGCAAGGCAAAGGCAAAGAAATTACTCAAGAAGACATCCAAGCTCCCACTCAAGCAACTGCCAAAAGTCTGCAGATCACTGCCTCTACAGAACAAGTTCCTGAGAAGAGGATGACAAGGAAAAAGAAGGCAGATGAGCAAGCAGATGAGCAAGCTCAGAAGACAAGCAAGAAGTCAACTCCAGCAGAGCCTACTGCAGAAGAGAAAGAGGCTTTAGAGTTGAAGAAAAGAAAAGAGCTTGAAGCTCAAGAGCTTAAGCAGAAGAAGCTAAAAGATGCGAAAGCAGTCAAAGCCAAATTTGACAGGAAGATAGCCAAACTCAGGAAAGCTCTCAAGGACAAAGCATTGAAAGAAAATGCTCTGGCACAGAAAGATAAAGTTCCGGTGTTTGATAGCAACTATGTGGATTATTTAGCCCTTTGTTGGTCCCTGAACGAGTAGTGAATGGGATTAAAGTCTAGAGGGGAGGGGTGAATAGACTTTAAAACTTTTTCAAACAGAGTTGGGAACCTCTTCTGATTGCTATGTCAACTGGACTGCAAGTCTGCTGGTCCAGATGACTATAGTGATCTGACTGAAGAGGTTATATGCGGAAATATGGTGGCCCTGGTTTAGACTCGTTCTTGTAACTTGTTTTACTTAATGAAACTACTCAGGTGATGCTGGTTTGAAAGTTATGGCCCTTTTTGAAGAGTGTTGAAATCACAGTATGCACTATATAACAATGAATGTAAAAGCAGAAATGTAAAGTGCAGAAAGTAAATAACACCGGATTTATAGTGGTTCGGATATACGATCCTACGTCCACTCTCACGTCCTAACGTGATGTTTAATCCCTTTAATTTCCACAAATTACAAGGGTCTTGTCCTTTATAGTCCCAAGGTTAGGACTTTGAGATCTGAGCCGTCCTAACAGCTGCGGTCTCCACAAGTGATTGTAAGCACTTGCACTTTGGGGGGGTTTCAAAAACTTTAACCTTTTGGTGAGGGTTTGGGGTTTTTGAGATGTATCCAACTAATGGTTCAAGCTTATAATTTGCTTAACCACTATGCCTAAAACAACTGATATACAATATGAACAAGTTTCAGGTTCTTAAGGGTTGGATAGGAAGCACTTAAGAGCTATGGATAATCTAATGGATTTCTGGCTCTTGGAGAACTCTTAGAACAATGTGGCTTTTTGCTTGATTGCTTGCTTAGCTTGTGAATTCTCTCTTGTAGCTTCTGTGTTTAGTGATTCCTCATCCTCTTGTATTTATAATGGAGATTGGGTGCAACTAGCCGTTGGAGTTGACTAGCCGTTTGAGCAATCTTCCCATAATAGCTTGATTCCTTGATTCCAGCCGCTTGATTGCTTCGATCCTGGGATCATGTCAATCTTCTAAATAAGGTAGGTCTTCGTTTAAATTGCAAGATGACTTGGGAATCAGCCGAGTCCTGGAAGAGCACATAGTCTTCTGATCTGTACTTCTAGTCTTCTGACTACTCTTCTGGCCTTAGGTCTTCTGTCTTCTGATATCAGACGAGTACTACTCTTCTGATCTGGAAATTCTTTGTACTGCTTTAGGCCATCTTCAATCTGGGACTCCATCAGATAAGTAGGTATACAAGCACCTTAACATATCTGGTCTTCAAGGATCTTCTAGTCTTCATGTCTTCTACTCTTCTCATCTTGAGGATAGGCATGTAAGCCATGACTGTGCTGATCAGCTGCTATCAATACAGTTGATCACACAAGACTAGTCTAAGTTGTTCTATACAAGTCAGCTGATCCTATTACATTTATAAACTCTAAGTGTTTTGGCCATCAAAACTATTCTAACATCAAGTGGGGCTTAGGGTGAATTTATATCCCAACAATTTCCCCCTTTTTGATGAAGCCAAAACTATATATCTGATAAATGCTCTTAATAAGATAAGATAGGAGTTTATAAACTTCATAAAAACTGAAGTATCTGATGAAGACAATGAGAGTTTGTCTTGAAAGCAAAGAGAACTAAACTTGAATATATAGAACTTTTACAGATTACAAGTAATAGTTTCTTAAAGCTTTGAAAGTGGTCTTCATCAGGTCTTCTGATCTTCAGATGCGGAAGGCAAGGTACAGACGAGATCGAACTTCTTCCATGTGCTGCAGGTCTGTAACATTCTCCTCTTCATAGATCTTCTCTAGGATCCTTTTGACTTCAATGAAGTCTGTTCTTCCAGAATCCAGAGTGGGAGGATCCCATTTGGGTTCTTCAGGAGTTAGGATTCTGCAGTTGTCAAGTTCTTTGGCTGTCTTGACTACTTCTTTCCAGAACTCTGGATCTTCAATGTTCATGAATTGATTGAACTGGAAGAATTCATCTTCATAGGTCGGGAGAGGGCCAAATTTTCTTACAATGTGGTGTTGAATTTGCCATTTCTTCTTCAGAGGGTACCACCTTGGTAGCTCATCTTGAAGGGCTAGATAGTCCACATAGTTGCTATCAAACACCAGAACTTTATCTTTCTGTGCCAGAGCATTTTCTTTTAGTGCTTTCTCCTTGAGAACTTTCCTGAGTTTGGCTATCTTCCTGTCAAATTTGGCTTTGACTGCTTTCGCATCTTTTAGCTTCTTTTGTTTAAGCTCTTGATCTTCAAGCTCTTTTCTTTTCTTCAACTCTAAAGCCTCTTTTTCTTCTGCAGTAGGCTCTGCTGGAGTTGACTTCTTGCTTAACTTCTGAGCTTGCTCATCTGTTTGCTCATCTGCCTTCCTTTTCCTAGTCATCCTTTTCTCGGAAACTTGTTCTGTAGAGGCAGTGATCTGCAGACCAGATGCTTGAGTGGGAGCTTGAATGTCTTCTTGAGCAATTTCTTTGCCTTTGCCTTTCTTGCTCTTGATTTTGCTTGATAAATCACCCAAGGTTTCATTCAGCTCATCTTGAGATACTACCATTACAGCTTGTTGTGCAGTAGTCTTCTCAAGAGCTTTTATCAATACATCTTCCCCCTTTTTGGCTTCAGCAAGCGCAGCCGCAAAAGGCTTCATGGCATTCAGAATCTCCACTCTAAGAGTTTGTTGAAGAGCCATGGCGTTGACTCTGCCAACATGAGTCAGATGAGTGATGCTATGGTCTAGAATCTGAGCATGAGAGTTGGAGGAGGAGGCAGCTTCTAGTTTAGCTGTAATTGCTTCCAGTTGGGTTGCTGTCTCCTTCAGCTGAATCAGAAGTTTTTCATTCTCTGCTGTAGCTGATTGGAGAAGAGCTCGACCTTCAGTAGCTCTTGCTTCAGCATCTTCAATTCTTTTCTTGTAGGTGTTTTCCATGCGGTTGACCTCATTGGTGTAGAGATCAGCAAACCTGGTGGAATGGTCACCTGCCTTCTTCAGAATGCTGGTCAGATACTCACTTATCTGATCGTGAAGAGATTCTCCAAACTTGTCTTCAATGTCAATGATCTGGTTATGAAGACGAGTTCTCTGCTCCTTGACTGCCTTTTCAACATATCTTCCAAGCTGTACGCCTAAACCCTTTTCAAAGTGTAGGTCTATGGCAGCCTTGACCTGTGAGCAAATGTCTGCTGTATAGTCAGCTGTTGAAGTAGAAGTCGAGGCAGTACCTTGAGGCTGTGGATGCACTGTCAGGGCTTTGCCTCTGTCTTCAGCTGAAAGGTACTCTTCATTGAGAAATGAGGTAGTGGCCTTAACCAGGTGGGACATGATGGTGTCTCCTTTGTCAATGAAGTGAGGTAGAGTATCCTTAGGCATGAAGTGATCAGGAATAGTGATTACTTCTCTTTCAATCTCGGTTCTGTCAGCTGGTTCAGCTGAGTCTTCCGCAGGAACAGACGCAGCTGAGTCATTCATTTTTGTTGTGCCATCTGTCTGTTGACCTGATATGCCTTCTGGGATAGAGGCATCATTAGGTGGAATTCCTAGAATTCTGTGGCATACTGCTGTAAAGGCTTCTTCGGGCAGCAGTTGAGCAAAAGATGTAACTTGAGCAACTTCTTTTTGCTCCATTTCCCAGTCGAGGAAATTAGCTTTTCCTCCCATTCCTTCCATGACTTCAATAAGGTCATCCACATCATCTCTCCTGAGTTCAATCCAGGTGCAGATTCTGAGAACTTGTTCGAACTGAACTGATTCCTCATCAATACCAGGAATAGTAGACTTGAGCAGGTTTGCTATCTTCATCCTCATTATCTTCTCCCTTGTGCACATAGGATAGTGTACCATTCTGGATTGAGGTTGAGAGGGACCAGCTTGAGCAAGGTCTGCTGGTGCCATGTCTTCTGGAACAGAAGAAACAATGATGGTAGGAGTTTGAGTATTTGGGGTAGTTTCCTCTGCTGTGTGAGTAGCAGCAGGGATTTGGATATCAGTGTTTGAGTGGTCAGATGGGTTGGAGTCATCAGAAGGGTTGAAGGATGCAATCGGGGCTATTAGAATGGGAGTAGGAAGCCTCGATTTCTTGGACTTTTTGTTGAAAGAAGAATTATTCTTCTTTCTCTTCTGACCCTTCGACAATTTAGAAGGAGTAAATGAGGGAGAGGATTTAGAGGTACCTGCCTTCTTCAAGGGAGAGGCAGTGGGAGTGGCATCTGAATCAGACGGGGAGATGAGCCCATATCTGATTAGATATCGTCTTTGTGCTAAGGTCTGATTGTCATCATCATCATCCTCAGCAACCTTCTTCTGAACCTCTCTTTGGTTGACTCCTCTTCTTCTTCGGCAGAGTTATGATCAGACTCTTGTGCTGCCTTCTCAGCCAACAGCTTCCTCTTCTCTTCTTTTAACCTTTCTGCCTCAGCAAGAGCTTCCTTTCTCAAATAATATTTGGAGATGTGAAAGGTCTTATGAGGTCCCATCTTGTACTTCTTTGGGAGAATATCTGGAAGGATGATGCTCAGCTTGTTGACAAAGCTGACTGTAGCTGCTACCTTCCATAACTTCGATTGTAAGTCCAAAGTGACTTTCTTTGCCTCAAGAGCAATTCTTTCTAAGAATAGTCCTTGCCAGTCTCCATCGATCTGATCCCAGATTGCAGCCATTACTCGAACCTTTAAAGTAGTAACAGCATCATGACTAAATGTGTTACCAAGTAACATTTTTCCTGCAATATCCAACAAGGTTTGGAATTTTGGTTCAAGTTGGGATTTCTTGAGTCCAGTTGCATCAGTAGCCTTGATTCTTCCACCAGTAAACATCTCCATATACTCCTTTTCTCTATTCATGATGTAGTTGGAGATATTTATTTTCCCCCTTGACAGGCCAAACAATTCCTGAAGAATTTCCCTTGTAACCTTGACTTTGTGTCCATTCATGACACTTTCAACATGAGAACCCTTCATCACGGCGTTTGCATAGAATGTCAGTACGTCTTGTTCATAGACATTAGTTGGAGCTGCTTCCAGAAAGTCTCTGAGTTTAAGATTGACGCACCGAAGCAATATCTCCTTGTTCTCTTCTGAGTGTTTGCCTTTGAAAAACAGAGCATTCTCCGTAAAAATCTTCCCTTCCTTGGACCATTTTGCAGCATCCAAGGTGCCAGTGTTCTTGGTCTTCTCGTCGTAAATTTCAATGATTGCCATAGTAGAGTCTGAGTGTTAGGGTTTGAGGGCTTGAAAGAAATTTGCAGAACGAGAGAGAGTAATGTGATTAATTGAGTAATATGAGCGACAGGGATTGGAAGAGGTTTTAGGGGTGTGAATATATACTCCAGAAAATCTTGATCTAACGGTCAGATTTGGGTTTGATTTTGGAGTAGAGCCCAAGATTTCCTTCTTTGATTTCTTAAATTTGCCGGCTGGTTATGCCATTTGGCAATATTTGATTTGCTGGCAATATGGTACTTGAGTATTAATGACATCATTACCAAAAATAGCCGTTGAGACTAATTTATGGTAAGAATTGATCATCAAGGCCGTTTTCTATAAGAAAATTGCATTCCTTATATAAGCCAATTTGTTTAATTACATTCAGGAATAACTCTAGAATGAATTACATGATCAAGACTAGTCATTATACTCTAAATTTGTGTGATTTGATCAGCAGAGTGAGGTCTTCTGAGTTCTTCAAGATGTCTGCTGATTGTCTTTGAAAAGTCTTCTGGTCAGCTGAGTTGGTCTTCTGATCAGCTGAGTAGAGGAAACGGTGTTTGCTGTGATGATCCAACCTGGATGGATCCTTCCAGCTTTATTGTGAGTGATGATCCAACCTGGTTTGATGGATCTTTCAGCTCCTTCTTTAAATCAAGTGGAGCTAGTCTAGACATAGTCCCACTGATTTAAATGTTTCTCACCATCGGATGTTCCTCATCATTAGATGGGATGTAGCATCTAATGTGCTCTTGTTGAATTTCTTCGCTTCTCTAGAAGGGGAAGGAAGGTTGAGGGGTGCTTCAATGGAGTTGAAGAGAGGGCCATGGACGCAGCCTTCATGTTCTGTTTAGACACAGTAGCTTTTGATAATAAGTTCTTCATGTAGAACTTCTTCCTGGAGAAGAAGCTCTGCTTGCTTGCTACTTTGTCCTTTGCATCTCTTCCTCCTTTAGCTTTCAACAAGAACGTCTCTTCTTCCTTTAGCTTTCATGAACATACTCATGTTGAGTAAGCCATGGATCTGCATCATCTTCATTTTCTGGACAAATCTTCATCTCCTTCACCCAAGATTTTGGTTGAAGAATGATCTCCGTTCCATCTCTTCTTTCAATTGTCTCCATACCTGAAACAAGAAAAGTGTTAGATGTTTTGTGTTCTTAGGTGTTCGCATAACTTCTCCTTTTATAGGGGTAGAAATGAGGTAGTGGAGAGAAAAATGACAAAACTATAGAGGTGATAGGTCTGAATTTCTGAAAAGTGATTTCTTAAGATTAGCAGTGAGTTTCTTGATCCAAGGGTGCATATTTAAAGATATTCAGACTTTATCTAATGGAATGCAGAATTATAAATTTTGTCCATGAGTTATTTGAAATCCGTACTGTGCATGCATACTGTTGAGTCGGTGAGGATGGTGTATTAATCCAGCCAAGTATGACTCAGTTAGTATACTGTATTTATGTATATGAATAAAGTATTTTATGAAGAATAGTTTATTAATATACATAGTTATACATTGCTTAGAGTAAGGAGATCAAATAGCTTTGTTCAAGTCTGCTATATATATATATGTATATGTATACTATGCAATGCAGATTTTAGAGTATTTCATCAAGGATTCTTAAGGTATCATTGATTCCCCCTTGATTAGATAACTCTATGTTTTCCCTCAGCTCTATCTGTCTTCATTGGGAAAGAACTTACCTGAAGATGAGGGTGTCTATTCACCTCATCTGATTCTCCTAGTCTGCTGCACTTGAGTCAGCTGAGGTTTTCAGCTGATCTTTCCTTCTTCATGTGCTTGGGTCCAGGAGTCCTAAGCTGTAACATAAGGTCTTTAACCTTTCTTCAGCTAGGGGCTTAGTCAAGATGTCTGCTCTTTGGATATCTGTGTGAATTTTCTCCATCTTGATGTCCTTCTTTTCAAGGTGATCTCTTATGAAGTGGTGTCGAATGTCGACATGCTTGCACCTTGTGTGGAGGACTGGATTTTGAGTGATGGCAATGGCGCTGCTGCTATCACAATAAATAGGGACTTCTCTTGCCTCTACATTGTAATCCTTGAGTTGTTGAACTAGCCAGAGCAGCTGACTACAACAACTACCAGCTGCCATGTATTCTGCTTCAGTGGTGGAGGTTGCAACTGAGGTTTGCTTCTTAGAGAACCATGATATCAGCTTGTTTCCTAGAAATTGACAGGTTCCTGATGTGGACTTCCTATCAATTCTGCATCCTCCAAAGTCTGAGTCAGAATAGCCACTTAATTCTAGATTGGCATCAGCAGGGTACCATAGTCCTAGGTTGACTGTTCCTTTTAGGTACTTGAGAATCTTCCTTGCTTCTTCTAGATGACTTTGCTTTGGGTTTGCTTGAAACCTAGCACATACTCCTACAGCGAATGTTATGTCTGGTCTGCTGGCTGTAAGGTATAGTAGAGATCCAATCAGTGCTCTATATTCAGCTTGATTAACTGCCTTTCCGGACTCATCTGGTTCCATTTTGAAAGATGTCATCATTGGAATCCTTGCAGTCTTGCTTTATAGAGCTTTGAATCTTTCTAGCAGACTCTTGGTATACTTGGACTGGTTGATGAAGATCCCTTCTGGACTCTGCTTGACTTGAAGTCCTAGGAAATAATTCATCTCACCCATCATGCTCATTTCGAATTTTCCTTGCATAAGTTCAGAGAACTTCTTGCACATTTCTTGATTGGGTGATCCAAATATAATGTCATCTACATATATTTGTACCATTAAAATGTCTTCTCCTTCTTGTATTCTGAAGAGAGTTCTATCAACTTTGCCTTTTGTATATCCATTGTCAAGTAGGAATTGTGACAATGTGTCATACCAAGCTCTAGGGGCTTGTTTTAGACCATAGAGAGCCTTCTTCAGTCGATATACTTGATCACCTTTTTCAAATCCTGGAGGCTGCTCTACATATACTTCTTCTATCAGAATACCATTTAGAAAAGCACTCTTGACATCCATTTGATATACCTTGAAGCCCATATATGATGCATAAGCTAGAAATAGTCGAATGGCTTCTAATCTGGCTACTGGTGCAAAGGTTTCATCATAGTCAATCCCTTCAGATTGTGAATATCCTTTTGCAACTAGCCTTGCCTTATTTCTAGTTATCACATCATTTTCGTCCTTCTTGTTCTTGAATACCCACTTTGTTCCTACTACATTGTGGTTTTCAGGACGATTTACCAATTCCCAGACTTCATTTCTTTCGAATTGGTTTAGTTCTTCTTGCATAGCAGTGATCCAATTGCTATCTGTCATTGCTTCTTCTATGTCAGCTGGTTCAATGTTGGACAGGAAAGCACACCAGCAGAACATAGATGATTGGGAGTTCTGAATCAGTTGTCTTCTGGTCTTGACACCTGATTCTGCTCCTCCTAAGATGAGGTTTGATGGATGGTTGTTCCTCCATGTATGCCTCACTGGAGTATCTGCATTGGATGAGTTTGGATCCTCATCTGATCTAGTGCCATCAGGAGGGTTGACTTGATTAGGTCGATCATCATTTGTATCTTGAGTGTCAAAGAGATCATTCCCCCTGGCATTTGGGATTGATGCATCTTGATTCTGGTCAGCTTGTCCTGCTTGAGTTTGAGATCTAGTGACAGGTCTATGAGGCTTATCTTCCTCTGGTTCTTCAGGGAAAGGTTCATTGACTTCAATGAACTCATCTGGTTTGGACTTGATCACTAGATGTCTCATCTGATCTGCAGCTGAGTTTGTTTCTACTGCATTCTTTTCACACGATTCATCAAAAACAACATGAGGTGTTTCTTCCATAAGAAGGGTTCGTTTGTTGAGTACCCTAAATGCTTTGCTAGTTGAGGAGTATCCTAAGAATATCCCCTCATCTGCTTTGGCATCAAAAGCATTCAACTTACTCTTCCCATTCTCATGTATTTTATGAATACCTGACCTGTTTTGAGTGTGACAAACTGTGTTGATGGCTTCTGCCCATAGCTTCTTGGGAGTAGAGAATTCAGCAAGGAGTGTTCTGGCCGCTTCTTTGAGTGTTCTGACTCTTCTTTCAGCTACACCATTCTGTTGTGGTGTTCTTGCTGCACTTGTCTCATGCTGAATACCATTAGAAGTACAATAGGCAATTATATAAGAGTTAATGAATTCAGTGCCTTTGTCACTTCTAATTTTCACGATTGGTTCTCCTTTCTCTACTTGGATCCTCTTCAATAGTTCAGGGAGCTTCTGCTGTGTTTCACTCTTCTTGTATAGGAAGGTAACCCAAGTAAACTTGGAATAATCATCTACAACAATAAGAGTGTACTTCCTCCCTGTTAAAGTGGTTGGAGTGATTGGTCCAAAGAGATCCATGTGAAGCAATTCAAGAACTCTGCTGGTTGATGCTGTCTTCTTGGTCTTGAAGGAGACCTTTGTTTGCTTTCCTTGTTGACATGCATCACAAACCTGATCTTTACAGTAGAGTTCATTAGGCAGACCATCAACTAAGGATTCCCTTGCTAACTTGTTCATAGTCTTAAAGTTCAGATGGCTAAGACGTTTGTGCCATAGCCAGCTGACATCTTTAGGGCTCTTCACAAGCAGGCATGTATCCTTAGGACAGCTGTTCCAATTTGCAAGATACATACTTCCCTTTCTAGATCCTGTTAGAAGGTTTTGTTTTGTTCTTTTATCACTTATGAGACATTCATCTTTAGAGAATTTAACTGAATAACCAGTGTCACAAAAATGAGAAACAGATAATAGATTAAACTTAAGACCTTCTACATATGATACGTCATGTACCTCAATGTCACCATTTCTAAGGGTGCCATATCCTTTTGTGTTACCGTGCGCGTTATCACCAAAGAAGACTTTTGGACCTTTCTTTTCTGTGTAGTTGGTCAGCAGGTTTTTGGTTCCTGTCATATGGGTTGAGCATCCACTATCTATGTACCATATCTCTCCTGCTAGGCCTTCTTTTCTGTATAGGTCCTTCCTTTCCTGCAAGAAGGGTTAAGTCTTAGGTACCCATTTTGTTTTGGGTCCTTGGGTGTTAGTACTACCCTTGGGAACCCACATATACATTGGTCGTTTGAACAACCTTGAGCACTTGAGTTGTTTCCCTCGGGCATCACAGAACCAAATCTTACCAGTTAACACCTTAGACTGATTTGATTTGTTGTTTGTGTCAGCTAAGTAATAGTCAAATGGTTTTCCTTTATAGGAGTGAACATACAATATCTTTTGACTAGTTACATTCGGCTTGGGTGCATTAGCTGGTCGATGCACACGATTATATGGACCATACTCTTCTGTTCTCACAATATCATAAGAGATAGGGGGTGCAAAGAGAACAGATTTGTTTGAAGAAGGCTTCTTCTTCTTGGGTGGAGCAGCATACAGCTGAGACTGTCTCAGCCGAGATGGTCTAGGCTGTTTGCTGTTCCTCTGTACAGGCTTGGGGTTAGCTTGTCCTTTACCATTTTTGGTTTTGGGATAGTTAGCCTTAGCTGGTACAGATGCCTTATGGTTCATATTGAGTTCATTGTGTTTAGAACACTCACCCTGTTCATGTGTTTGAGTAGTGCACTTGTTAGGTGTACTACCCCCAGCTTGAGAGGATGTTGATGGATTAAGTTCATAGCCTAAACCCATCTTATTGCCATTTGATCTATAATATTCAGAGATACTTTCAATAGTAGTCGAAGCTTTATTGAATTCTGATATCTTTTGATCTAGGCATTCCTTCTCCTTTTCTAAGAGCTTATGTGTTTGGAAGAGATCATCGAACTTAGATTGAAGTATACGAAATTCTTTGGTTTCTAAGGCTTGAGTTTCTAACATCCCCTCATACAACTGAGTTGTTGTGGTATTTTCTTCCTTAAGAAGTTCCACTTCTTTGGTCAACCTTTCATTCATGGTGACTAACTCAGGGGTGTTGTCAAACTTAACCTTTTTCAACCTAGCAATTTCTTTCCTTAAATCCTTATTCTCCTCTTCCACTTCTATAAAGGCTCTAGTGGCAATATCCAGATCACCTTTTACCTTTCTTAAAGATTGATAATAGGTGTCTTCTGATTCGCCTTCAGATGAGTTTATGTCATCTGTTTGTGAGAAAATAGGTGAATGGAAAGTAGTAGTATAAGAGTTTACCTCATTTTCTCCTATGGCCATCATAGCTAGATCGTCTGAGTCATCTAAGTAGATTTGACAGTCTGGTGATGTAGGAAGTTCATCACTTTGATATTCAGATTCTTCAGTCAGCATTGCTTGCTTATCTGAAGTTCTTCTCCTTGGCCTTCTTTCTTCTTTGTCGTCCAGCTCAGGGCATTCATAGACATAGTGTCCTGGTTTGCCACAGTTGAAGCAAGATCCAGGTTTCTGATTTGAGTTGCCTCTCCTTGGAGGAGTGGCATCTCTTCTTCTAGATCCTCGGCTGTCAGATGACTCCACATCCTTTCTAGGATGTCTTTCTGGTGTTCTTTCTCTGGAACCTCTGGAAGGTGATCTTGTTCTTCTATCTTTGTAGTTTCTATAGAACTTTCTATATTTGCTATTGAGGGTGTTCATCCTTTCAAATCTTTTGATCATAAGAGCCATTTGCTCTTTCAGGCTCATGTCTGATCCTTCACATTCTTCTGTTTTTAGAGAGGTCTTGCCAGATGAGGTGCTTGCAGCTTTTGTATTGGCTGCCTTGAAGGCTACAGTCTTGGAGGTAGATGGGGTTGCAGTTGGTTCATCACTTCCTGAGTTCTCTTCTCTTTCAAGATCATATTCATGGGCTTTCAGGTTCTGAAATAGAGTTTGTGCAGACCATTTCTTGATATCTTGAGTATCTTTGATGATGGTCTTCTTGAGTCTCCATTTCTTGGTTAGAGAATCTAAGATCTTTAGATTTTTCTCTCTATTTGTGTATTTCTTGCCCAGAGATTCTATCTCATTGATGATCTTGGTAAATCTGTTGTCTAACTGATCAATAGACTCTTCTGGTTGCATCTTGAAGTGTTCGAACTTCTTGACTGCTGTAGACAACTTGGATTCTTTGATCAGCTCAGTTCCTTCACAAAGAAGTGCCAATGCCTCCCACATCTCTCTGGCTGACTCACAATGGATTACCTTTGCAATGTACTCATTTGGAAGAGTTTGCATTATGTAATCTTGAGCAATGCTATCAAGATTTGATTGCTTCATCTCTTCTGGTGTGAGATCCTTCATGGGCTTGGGAACCAGTTCTCCAACTGGGACTTCTGGATCACCATTTGCAGTGTTGACTGTCATGATGGTGATCGGGCCTTCTATGATTACAGACCACATCTTGTAGTGGACTGATGTGAGATTCTTCCTCATCCTGATCTTCCAGTAATCATAATCCTCCACTGAAAACTTAGGCAACTTACGCATATTAGCACTCATGCTGTATGAGTTTTCGAAAACAAGTTTTTCAAAAAGAAAAGATCTGTTCAAGCGGACTACAGAGAGACTCCCTCAAGTCTTCTGATAATCTAGAGACAGTAGTCCGTTAGAACCACTGCTCTGATACCACTTGTTGGTCCCTGAACGAGTAGTGAATGGGATTAAAGTCTAGAGGGGAGGGGTGAATAGACTTTAAAACTTTTTCAAACAGAGTTGGGAACCTCTTCTGATTGCTATGTCAACTGGACTGCAAGTCTGCTGGTCCAGATGACTATAGTGATCTGACTGAAGAGGTTATATGCGGAAATATGGTGGCCCTGGTTTAGACTCGTTCTTGTAACTTGTTTTACTTAATGAAACCACTCAGCTGATGCTGGTTTGAAAGTTATGGCCCTTTTTGAAGAGTGTTGAAATCACAGTATGCACTATATAACAATGAATGTAAAAGCAGAAATGTAAAGTGCAGAAAGTAAATAACACCGGATTTATAGTGGTTCGGATATACGATCCTACGTCCACTCTCACGTCCTAACGTGATGTTTAATCCCTTTAATTTCCACAAATTACAAGGGTCTTGTCCTTTATAGTCCCAAGGTTAGGACTTTGAGATCTGAGCCGTCCTAACAGCTGCGGTCTCCACAAGTGATTGTAAGCACTTGCACTTTGGGGGGGTTTCAAAAACTTTAACCTTTTGGTGAGGGTTTGGGGTTTTTGAGATTTATCCAACTAATGGTTCAAGCTTATAATTTGCTTAACCACTATGCCTAAAACAACTGATATACAATATGAACAAGTTTCAGGTTCTTAAGGGTTGGATAGGAAGCACTTAAGAGCTATGGATAATCTAATGGATTTCTGGCTCTTGAAGAACTCTTAGAACAATGTGGCTTTTTGCTTGATTGCTTGCTTAGCTTGTGAATTCTCTCTTGTAGCTTCTGTGTTTAGTGATTCCTCATCCTCTTGTATTTATAATGGAGATTGGGTGCAACTAGCCGTTGGAGTTGACTAGCCGTTTGAGCAATCTTCCCATAATAGCTTGATTCCTTGATTCCAGCCGCTTGATTGCTTCAATCCTGGGATCATGTCAATCTTCTAAATAAGGTAGGTCTTCGTTTAAATTGCAAGATGACTTGGGAATCAGCCGAGTCCTGGAAGAGCACATAGTCTTCTGATCTGTACTTCTAGTCTTCTGACTACTCTTCTGGCCTTAGGTCTTCTGTCTTCTGATATCAGACGAGTACTACTCTTCTGATCTGGAAATTCTTTGTACTGCTTTAGGCCATCTTCAATCTGGGACTCCATCAGATAAGTAGGTATACAAGCACCTTAACATATCTGGTCTTCAAGGATCTTCTAGTCTTCATGTCTTATACTCTTCTCATCTTGAGGATAGGCATGTAAGCCATGACTGTGCTGATCAGCTGCTATCAATACAGTTGATCACACAAGACTAGTCTAAGCTGTTCTATACAAGTCAGCTGATCCTATTACATTTATAAACTCTAAGTGTTTTGGCCATCAAAACTATTCTAACATCAAGTGGGGCTTAGGGTGAATTTATATCCCAACACCCTTCAAGATGAACTACCAAGGTGGTACCCTCTGAAGAAGAAATGGCAAATTCAACACCACATTGTAAGAAAATTTGGCCCTCTCCCAACCTATGAAGATGAATTCTTCCAGTTCAATCAATTCATGAACATTGAAGATCAAGAGTTCTGGAATGAAGTAGTCAAGACAGCCAAAGAACTTGACAACTGCAGAATCCTAACTCCTGAAGAACCCAAATGGGATCCTCCCACTCTGGATTCTGGAAGAACAGACTTAATTGAAGTCAAAAGGATCCTAGAGAAGATCTATGAAGAGGAGAATGTTACAGACCTGCAACACATGGAAGAAGTTCGATCTCGTCTGTACCTTGCTTTCCGCATCTGAAGATCAGAAGACCTGATGAAGACCACTTTCAAAGCTTTAAAGAAACTATTACTTGTAATCTGTAAAAGCTCTATATATATTCAAGTTTAGTTCTCTTTGCTTTCAAGACAAACTCTCATTGTCTTCATCAGATACTTCAGTTTTTATGAAGTTTATAAACTCCTATCTTATCTTATTAAGAGCATTTATCATATATAGTTTTGGCTTCATCAAAAAGGGGGAAATTGTTGGGATATAAATTCACCCTAAGCCCCACTTGATGTTAGAATAGTTTTGATGGCCAAAACACTTAGAGTTTATAAATGTAATAGGATCAGCTGACTTTGTATAGAACAGCTTAGACTAGTCTTGTGTGATCAACTGTATAGATATCAGCTGATCAGCACAGTCCCGGCTTACATGCGCTACCTCAAGATGAGAAGAGTAGAAGACATGAAGACTAGGAGATCCTTGAAGACCAGTTTAGTAAGGTGCTTGTATACCTACTTAACTGATGGAGTCCCAGATTGAAGATGGCCTAAAAACAGAACAAAGAATTGCCAGATCAGAAGAGTTCTACTCTGTTGATACCAGAAGACAGAAGACACAAGGCCAGAAGAGTAGTCAGAAGACTAGAAGCTCAGATCAGAAGACTATGTGTTCTTCCAGGACTCGGCTGATTCCAAAGTCATCTTGCAATTTAAACAAAGACCTACCTTATTTAGAAGATTGACATGATCCCAGGATTGAAGCAATCAAGCGACTGGAATCAAGGAATCAAGCCATTATGGAAAGATTGCCCCAACGGCTAGTCAACTCCAACGGCTAGTTGCAAGCAATCACCACTATAAATACAAGAGGATGAGAAATCACAAGTACGAAGTCACAACGAGAGAATTCAACAAAGTCTAGCAAGCAATCAAGCTAAAGTCATACTGTCTCAAGAATTCTCAAAGATCCAGAATCCATTAGATTATCCATAGCTCTTAAGTGATTTCTATCCAACCCATAAGAACCTGAAACCTATTCTTATTGTATATCTGTTGGTCCTGAAAGGAGTAGATAACAAGTGTATGGGGGGGGGGGGGAATACACTTGTATGCAAATTCTTTTCAACTAGATCAAACCAGAACTCAGCAAGGTTGTCTTGGACAACTCTGCTGAAGATGATTAACTCTTCTAAGATAATCAATCCACTAAGTACTATTGAGTACTTAGTTGAATAATTATCTAGGGGAGTTATATGTGCGGAATAGTGGTTGGCCCTTTAAGTTTAGACTCCTTTAATTTCTGAAATCACTTAGTCAATGCAACACAGTTCAGTTTAGCTTCAGGGAACTTGTCCAAATCAGTTTTGCACAGTCTTTGAGTATGTATCTTTGAAAGATCAGTTTAGTGTGCAGTGTTGAATGAATGTAAGTACTTGTAAAGTAAATCAACACAAGAGTTTATAGTGGTTCAGAGACTCAAGCTCCTACATCCACTTTCCCTGATTTAACAGGATAATTCCTTCACTCTTGGAATTAACTTGTTTTATAGTGCCAAGGTGCACTTGATCAAGAACACCACTCCTTGGTGAATTGATCCCTAGGATGTCTAGAGTCCTAGTACCCTCTTCTCAACTCAGAACTGAACTGTTCTTCTCTCAACAGTCAGTTCCTACCACTTCTACTACTACAACCTTCTTACTTTCACTCTTGAAAGATATAAGGGTTGAAGTAAGGTTCCAACTAATGAGATATCCTTTACAATGAAGATCAGTGTATAAGGATAGGATATCTCTCTAAGCTTGTGTATGGATATACAATTTGGTTCAGCTTAGAAGAAGTGTTTGAAGACTAAGATAGTCTTTGAAAGCTTTGAAAGCACTCTAGCTTGTAAGAACTTTGAGCTTAGTTGGATTGTGTTGAGGTGCTTTCAAATGGTCTTCACACTTCTGTATTTATAGACAAAATGGAGGATTTGCCCGTTGGAGAGGCAGCCCCAAATTGCTATAAATGTCTTCCTTGAGTTCTTCAAACTGGAAGACAGATTCTTGATAGTGACATGTCCTCATTTGGGTAATAAACGGCTGTAACAGTTTTGTCTTCATTCTGCAGCACTTTTCCCAATGTTTGACTTCTTGTTAGGACTTGGACATGGCTTCTGAAGGTTGATCCAATGATAGGACAACATTCCTTATCATCTGGACAACTCTTCTTATCACTTTCAGCAGTTTTGCTTTTCAGCATGGTTGGCTTGCTCTTCTTCAGATGACTTGGCTCTTTCCCTTTGTTTCTCTTGTGTATGGTCTTAGCTCATTCCTTTGAGGACCTTTAGGGACTGGTTGTCTCAATCTCTTCAGCATAGTTGATCTTAGGCTTTCAGAGCACTTGATCTTGGTCAATTTAGCTGAGACAACTCCTCTGGACAACTCTCCTGATCAGCATGTTTGGTCTTTTTGCATCAGAGCACTTCATGCATAGAGTTGGCTTCTCTGGACAACTCTCCTGATCAAAACCTTTGATTAACTTTGTCCTTTTGAGCTAGGCAAACTTGTTCTTGCATATGGCTATCTTCTTTGGACAATTCTCCTGATCAGAGCATATGAATACTTTCTCTGGACAACTCTCCTGATAAGAACATCTTAGATTTCATAGAGTGTCCTTTCTCTTAAGTGATTGTTCCAGAATTTGAGCCTTGAGGGGACTTGTTCTTGATCATCTTTAAAGCATAGGTTCCCTCTCAAATTGTGCATCTAATTGTCTAAGAGCTGCCTAACATTTCAGCTTCTCATCTAGCCTATAATCTATATGTTCTAACATTCTTAGAACATATTTATATTGACTTAGGCATGTCTCAGGGGGTTTTGGTATTCAATCAAAACATATCTCATTTTATTCCCAACAATTTCCCCCTTTTTGATGATGCCAAAACCTATACAACTTAAGCAAAAGTGACTTGTCTACACCTATTACATGTATCTTCAGAAGACATGACTGAGGTCAATATTCCTGAAAAATAATGTGTTAGTGTATTCACTGTTTTTGTTGCAAGTAGGTTTTAAGATAGGCATAGAGAGATTTGTGTTTCTTGATTCAAAATAAGTTCAACTATCATTCATTAAAAAATCATTACAGGCATGTTGATAGTTGAAATTAACATATCAGAGCATGAATCAATAACACTTAAGTATATCAGAGCACTTCATTACAATAATTCAAAATAATATTTTCAGCATCAGAGCACAGAACTTGTATCAGAGCAATCTTTAACAGATCAGAGCAATCAGATTAACACATCAGCAAGCTTGACCATATTTCAGCATAGTTGATCATTCAAGTAAGGTCAGAAGACTTAGCCATTTCAAAGATCATCCTCAGGAGGTGGCAGCATTCCATACTGTGCCCACACTCTTCTTTTCAGTGCCATGGCTTCTTGGTTGGTTCCCTTAGGACCAAGAACCATCTTGTTCAGCTTAAGGATCTCAGTGAATTCCCTCAGAATTCTTGCTTGGTCAATCCATCCTTCAAGCTTTGGAGGCATGTATATGATTGGCTTGGGAGCTGTGAGTTCAAATCTTGCAATGTCAGCAGCTGCAAGTAGTTGTTGATACAACTCTCTGTAGTACTCTAGCATGAACTCAGTGAAGGCAGAGTTTGCATCTCCTCCATTCCATCTGTCAATGACATAAAAGTCATAGACAAACTCCCTTTTGGCTTCTTCCCATGTGTCATTCAGTTGAATTGGCACCCATTTATCCAAGTGTGGATATTTGGTGTCCATTGGGATTAGAAGCTGAGGCTTCATCTTGCTGTAAGTTGCTCTTCTCCTTCTTGGTTTCTGAAAGTTTGCTCTCCTTTCATCTCTTGCTCTGTTGGCTTCTTCCATCAGATCAATTTTCTCATGGGCCCTCATCATGGCCAGTTTCTGTTGTGTTTCAGGGTCTTTGCCATACCCTTCATGAAACAGCTTTGATGGATCATGGGCTAGAACAGTTGTCTTCTTCTTAGGTTCAGATCCAAATCCTTCAGCAAATAACTCTTCAGTCTCTTCAGTTGATTTGGCACCTTCAGCAGTTTTTCCAGATTCAGAAGATTTGTCCTCTTCAGCAGTTTTGGCTTTCTTTAATGTAGGCTCATCCTCATCAATTCTGAATTCAGGTGGAAGATCAAGGCTGCTAGGAAAGTCAGTGAATTTCTCAATTTGTCTCTTCTTTCCTTGGGCCTTCTTGATCTTTCCTCTGGTTTGGACACCTTCAGCATCTTTGTCCAGACCTGACACTTCACCACCTGGTCTTTGCTGTTTCCTTGCCCTTTCTTCTTGAGCTGAGGCCATTGAATTCTTCAATGCCAATGCTAACTGCTCCTCTTCATCCAAATCTTCCAAGTTCAGCATTTCTGGCTCTTTTCCCTTTCCTTCAGGGACTTTGTCTTTCCCTTTCACTGGACTTCCAATCACCAAGGCACCTTTTGCTCTAGCTCTTTCCCTTTCCCCCTTTTTGGCAGCATCAAAGCACTGGGGCTTGAGGTCACTCATTGTTGAGGCCATCAGGGATTGGGCCTGGTTTAGGGACTTCATCTCTTCCAACAAATATACATTCTCATCATGTATATTCTGCATTTTATCACTGCTCAAGCTAAGGAAAGCTAGAACAGGCTTCATCTTTTGTTGGACAACCTCCTCCAAGGTTGCTTTGAGAGATGCATCCAAGTTGGCTTTCAGAAGTTCAGTGAGGTTGGTCACTGCACCTTCAGCTATGTTGGCCAATACATCTTGGGAAAACTTTTCAGAGGCTGCTTTGACTATAGCTAGCCTTTGCTCTTCAGCTCTTCTCTTTTGTAGTGCTGTTTTCTTTCCAAGAGCTTGCTTGACAGTTAGCCTGAGAGCTTTGACATTAGCATTGTGATTATCTCTCAGCAACTTCTGTTCTTTCTTGACCTCCTCTGAGATGGCTTCCATGGTAGACTTGGCATTTTGAACTTCAGTGGAGATGGTTTGAAGACCAGATTCCACACCACTGATTCTTGCCTCAAGGGTTGGTAGCACAACATCTTCAGAGCCAGTGAGCCTCATTTCTACAGATGCTAGAGTCCTTCCTTGCTCATTCAATGCTCCTGAAGTTTCAGCATGAGCAGATTGGACTTGATGAGCCAAGGAGTCCAACTTCTCTGATTGCATTCCAAGTAAGGCTTGAGCTGAGCCTGTATCAACTTGGATAGGTGCATCTGTGAGGAACTCATCTGCAAAAATTTGGTCAAGAGAAATACCTGCAACATCAGATAAATCAAACAAGTTAGGAAATAAGCACTCATCACCCTCAATTTCTTTTACATAAGACTCTGATACATCAACAGTCTTCTTCTCATTTTCAACTTTTTCTTTTCTCCCTTCATAATAAATGTTCTCACTCAAGGAATCAGGCCTCCTTTCACCAAGGGATTCCTGAAGTTCAGATTTGACTTCAAGAATAACCTGTCCTTCCTCACTTATTCCACCCTCATTTGGTGGTACACTCACTATCTTAGTGATGACTACCTCTCTTTCATCCTCAACTCCCTATGATTTTTCAACTAATCTTTCCTTTTCAACTCCTTCTCCTAAACCTGCAACATCTCCACCTTCATCAAGGTTCAAAGATGGCAGTTGTGGGGAGATCACAGTGCTTATATCAACAGCCACTGAGTCATCCTGAATGATTAAGGGCTGATCAATGTCCAACTCTTCTGACATTGAATATGCCTTAATCAAACTAGCCTCTAATATAGGAACCTCAACATCTGTAGGCTGTGCCTTGGGTTCAGAAGAACCTTCATTGGCAGATGTGTCTTTGGTTGTGTTACCATCCTTGGTCAACACCTCTGAAGTTACAGAGCCTTTCCTATGATAGGTTTTGGGAGGATTGGAAAGTCTATCTGCTACAGAAGACTTGGGTTGAAGGGTTTCAGGGAGGTTGGCTTGAGGGGTTTCAGGAGGGTTGGGATTTGAAGGGTTTGAGGGATCATCAGGGGAATCATCATCATTGGAGCCACTGTCAGGGTGTTTGATTCCCTTGCCTTTTCTTTCTTTCTCCTCTTCAATCTTATCAGCTACCAACTTTGCAAAAATCTCCTCATCAATGAGGAACCTTGTCTTTGAAACTCCAGCAAAGTGTAGCAATCTATTCTCCTCTATTTGCCACCAGTTTTCACCCTTGTCTTGGATGACTTGTGATATCTCCATCATAGATTTGTCTTTCACATCAACAAGCATCCTTAGATCATGAAAGGCCTTCTGAATTCTTGGAAATTCAGCAAGTTGTGGATACAAACTGTCCACAGTAGCCTTGGCTCCTCCTCTGAGCATACTCTCAAAGGTATACTCCTCCTCATCTCCACTTGAATGGGGACTTTGGGTTATAGGGGTGTTGGCTCTGGGTTCTCCTATTATGGGTTCAGGCAAATTAAGTTCAGGGATGATGGCTTCAGAAAGGTTGGGCTCAAGTGAAGGTACTTCAGTTGCTTTAGAGAGCAATGAATTTGAAGGGGATTTACTCAGGGGGGTTGGCTCATTGAGTGCATGCTCTAAGAGTTTTGAATAATTGAGCATGGATGAGTCAAGGGGAGACAGGAGTCTTGTCTCATCTACTGCTAAGTCAGCAAGCACATCAATGCCACTTCTTTGCTCATTCCCTTCTGGAGAATATCTCTTAGTGAGATTTACAGGGGTAATGGGTTGGTTGGAAGGGGTAACATGGGTTTCAGGGGAGTTGGGCTCAAGATACTGAATTTCAGGGAGGTTGGCTTCTATGGGTTGACCTTCAGGGACTTTGGATTCTGGAGTTCCAGAACCAGATGAATTGGTCCTTGACATGGATTTTGCCCTGCTTTCAGCTCTGCTCTCCCTTAGAGCCAATTGAAGAGACCTCTCTTCTTGCAGCTCCAACACCTTTTCAGTAGGTTTGGCCCTTCTCTTGCTGGCCCTGCTACTTCCACTTCCTTCCTTCTCAGGGACAACTTCCCTGACTCTCTTATCACCCTTCTTCTTTTGCCTGGTCTCATTGTACTTTTGCCTGAGTTCTACTGAATGATCAGATGGCACTTGTACACCTTCTCTAGCAACTTCTTCAATCTCAGCTGAAGCATCTGAATTCTCTTCTGAGATTCTCTGAGACATTTTTCTTGTCTTTACAGCCCTGGCCTTTGTTCTCTTTTTCATCTTAGGCTTCTCTTCCTCCTGTTCTTCAGCAGGCTTGGCCAGTAGCATCCTTCTTTTCTCAGTTTTCTTACTGAGCTTTCTGAACAGGATCTTTTGGGCTGGGAGAGGCTTTGCAAAGGTCTGCATCTGGGAATAGTGGGAAAACCTCTCAATCAACAAGCTTGCCCTGGTGCAATACTTGATTTTCCCTTCTAGCACCACCTTGTTGTGGGCTTTCACCTTAAATTTAGCCTTCTCTTTCATCATCTCAGACATGATGAAGGTCCTCCAATCAAACTTGATGCCCTTATCACTGGCATCAATAATGGCAGCCATGATTCTGATCCTTGGCTGGCTGACCTGCTCTAGGCTTCCAGTGTTGCTTAAGAGGCTCTTAGCAACTACCTCAAATAGATTAAGAAACTCTGGCTTGAGAGTTTTCTTGTTTAGAGTTGAGGAGAGAGGGCCTGGAACTAATAACCACTCTTGGGCTATTTCCTCTTCATGTCCAGTGCCATACACTTCTGGATTCCTTCCCTCATAAGGCAATCCAAAGGCTCCTTCCAGATCCTCTGATGAGAATCTAACTCTATGGAATCTCTCCTCTTCCTCTCCTTCAGCTGTGTAGGATAGCCTGGTTGATACTTCTCCATCTTCAGGCTTGCCTCTCCACTTGAGGAAGGCAAAGAATTCTGCCATATAACTTTCCAGGCAAGAGCTTGGTCTTTCTTCCAAGAACTTTTGGAGACCAGCCCTTCTCAACCATCTCAGGGTTGGAGTAATCTCAGGATCTTCATTTTCAAAAGAGATAATTGGCTCAAAGTGAAGATTGTTCTTGTTGCTTAGATAGCCAAAATCTAGGTCTAGATCTTTGTTGGAGAAATCAACAAGCATCTCAGGTCTAACCTTGGGGGCCATTGAAATTTACAGAGAGAAGTTTGATGAAGAATGAGAGAGTTTGAAGAATTTTGAGTTAGGGTTTCGAATACTTGGGAAGAAGTGTTTGTGGGTATCTTAAGACTTGTGAATATTCTAAAAAGAATGTTTGTCAATGAGTTGGTAAGGTCTTGATACAATTCAAAGGTGAACAAAAATGGAAATCCAAAATGGACGGCTAGGATTGATTTCAGGGGAGTTGTCCATTTTTGATCCAATGGTCAAAAACCAATGTAACAGTGAAATAACTGTTTTATTCAAAACGTGGGTGGTTTTAAATGTTTGTTTAAGGCTGGGGATTTTTCGAGATAGATCATGTCCCAAAAAGTTTAATGCAAACAAGAGTTAAATCTTGGCATTTAATGCATGGAAAGTGACCTTTTGGGTGGGAGACAAATTAAATCCCAGAAAGGTGAAAACTGTATTTCAATGGGACAGATTTCGAAATAGGTATTGATCACCAAAAATAGGTGCTTATCATACCAAGATTTGGTTTGATAGCTAGGACAACTTATCTGACCCTACATGGACAAGTGTCCTGAAGAACTGTTGGACAAGTGTCCTGAAGAGGTAAGGTCATGTTTCTGAATTTCAGTAGACTTGACCAAGTCTGCTGAAGTTTGAGTTTGTTTCCCCCTTAATCAATGAACTTCTTTGGACTTATTTGTCCAACTTCCCTGGATCAAGTAATCCCAACTCTGCTGATAGCTCCAGAAATCTTGCCTCTGCAAGTGGCTTGGTTAGAATATCAGCTTTTTGATGATCAGTGTGGATCTTGACCAACTTGATGTCCTTCTTCTCCACATGGTCTCTAATGAAGTGGTGCTTGATGTCCACATGCTTGCATCTTGTGTGTAAGACAGGATTTTGTGATATAGCAATGGCACTATTGTTATCACAAAATATTGGCACTTCAGTAGAGTTGACTTTGTAGTCTCTTAGTTGTTGTCTCAACCATAGGATTTGAGCACAACAACTTCCAGCAGCAACATATTCAGCTTCAGTGGTGGAAGTGGCCACTGTGTTCTGCTTCTTGGAGAACCATGAAATAAGCTTGTTGCCCAAGAATTGACAAGTCCCTGAAGTGGACTTTCTGTCAATCCTACATCCTCCATAATCAGCATCTGAGTAGCCAGTTAGCTCAATATTGTCATCAGCAGGGTACCAAAGGCCTAGATTTTCAGTGCCTTTGAGGTACCTCAAGATCCTCTTTGCAGCCTCAAGGTGGCTTTTCTTAGGATTTGCTTGAAATCTTGCACAAACACCTACTGCAAAAGTGATATCAGGTCTGCTGGCAGTGAGATAGAGGAGTGAACCAATTATTCCTCTATACTCAGTAGAGTTGGTTGGAATACCACTCTCATCAGGATCCATCTTCCAATTTGTGTTCATTGGGATCCTTACTGGCTTGCTAGTTGTACACCCAAACTTTTTGATCATTTCTCTGGTGTACTTAGCTTGGTTGATGAAGATTCCTTCTTTAGTTTGCTTGACTTGTAGACCCAAAAAGAAGTTCATCAACCCCATCATGGACATCTCAAACTTGCTTTGCATGAGCTTGGAGAATTTCTCACATAGCTTCTCATTAGGGGATCCAAAAATTATGTCATCTACATAAATTTGGACAAGCAAGATGTCCTCTCCTTCAGAGATTCTGAAGAGAGTTCTATCCACAGTTCCCTTGGTGAATCCATGATCCAAGAGGAATTGTGACAGTGTATCATACCAAGCCCTAGGGGCTTGTTTGAGTCCATATAGAGCTTTCTTGAGTCTGTAAACTTGGTTTCCCATTTCAAACCCTGGTGGTTGCTCCACATAAACTTCTTCTTTCAAGACTCCATTCAGAAAGGCACTCTTGACATCCATTTGGTATACTTTGAACCTCTTGTGGGCTGCATAGGCTAGAAAGAGCCTTATTGCTTCTAGCCTTGCCACAGGTGCAAATGTCTCATCATAGTCAATGCCTTCATGTTGGCAATACCCTTTTGCCACAAGTCTTGCTTTGTTTCTGACAATCACATCATTTTCATTTTTCTTGTTCTTGAACACCCACTTTGTTCCAATAACATCTTGATGTGAAGGTCTATCCACCAGCTCCCATACTTCATTTCTGGTGAATTGGTTTAGTTCTTCCTGCATGGCTGTGATCCAATTTGCATCTTGAAGTGCTTCCTCAACATTACTTGGTTCTTGCTCTGACAAGAAACAACAGAAAAGAGCACTTTCACCATGGAATCTTCTTGTTTTGACTCCAATACTTGGGTCACCAAGTATTAGATCAGTAGGATGGTCAGACAACCAAGTCCTTCTTTTTCTGATCTCTTCAGTAGAGTTGTCCTCTACTGAAGGTGAGTCATTTTGATCATAGAATTCAGGATAATTTAATGCAGGATCTAATTCAGGATCATAATCAGGGATGTTGTCCTCAATGTCAGGGACATTGGCATTTTCAACATTTTGAGTTCCCCCTTGATTATTTGACCCATTAACTACCTCAGCAGGAACTGCTTCTTCATTGGTAGTTGTTACCTGGATGTGAACTGGGATTGGATCATTCAGTTCACCATTTCCATCAGTGGAATTTGTCTCAGGAAGGTTGCTTTCAGGATTGTTGTCCAATGTGGATTTTTCAGGCAGATTGGCTTGAACAACATCTATGAATTCAGTGTCTTTGTCTTTTAGACTTAATCTGGTTGTCCTCTGTGTGATTTCTTCAGGTTCCAAATGATCATTCCTGATCTCAAAGATAGACTCATCAAACACAACATGAGGTGTTTCTTCCACTATAAGGGATTTCTTGTTGTAGACTCTGAAAGCTCTACTGATTTGAGAGTATCCAAGAAATACTCCCTCATCAGCTTTGCTATCAAAGGCTTTCAACTGTTCTTTCCCATTATTGTGAATGAAACATTTACAGCCAAATATATGAAAATATGACACTTTAGGCATTCTCCCTTTCCAGAGTTCATAGGGGGTTTTGCCTTGCCCCTTAGTGATCAAACATCTATTTTGAGTATGGCATGCAATGTTTATAGCTTCAGCCCAAAACCTCTTAGGTAAATTTGAGTCAGCAATTAAAGTTCTAGCAGCTTCTTTTAAAGTTCTATTCCTTCTTTCTGCAATTCCATTTTGTTGGGGAGTTCTAGCTGCTGAGGTTTCATGAGCTATTCCATTTGATGTGCAGTACTCATTGATGTATGAATTAATGAACTCAGTGCCTTTATCAGATCTTATCTTGATAATGCTAAGGCTTTTCTCATTTGACAATCTTTTGAGAAGTTCAGGTAGTTTGACTTGTGTTTCCTTCTTATTAAGGAGAAATACTACCCATGTGAACCTAGAGAAGTCATCTACTACCACTAATGTGTATTTTCTACCATTTATGCTTGAAGGGGTAATTGGTCCAAACAGATCCATATGTAGAAGTTCAAGTACCCTTTCAGTGGAGATGACTGGTTTCCCCTTAAATGAGGCTTTAATCTGTTTTCCTTCTTGACATGGCTTACACACATGTTCTTTAATGAAAACCTCATTAGGTAGTCCTTTAACTAATGCATTTCTAGCAAGTTTATTCATAGATTTAAAGTTCAGGTGGTTTAGCCTCTTATGCCATAACCAACTTTGTTCACTAGAACTTTTAGCAATAAAGCATGCAGCATCAGTAGACTTGTCCCAGTCTGCAAAATACACATTTCCCTTCCTAGTTCCAGTCAATAAAGTTTGTTGAGTTTTATCCTTGATTAGGCATTTTCCACTTGAGAACTCAACATTAAAGTCTTTATCACAGAATTGACTGATACTTAGGAGATTATATTTGAGACCAGCTACATAAGATACATTGGTTACTTTGATGTTACCAATCATCAAAGTACCATAACCTTTTGTTGTTGCTTGTGAGCTGTCTCCAAAGGTGACATTTGGGCCTTCTTTTTCAATAAAATCAGAGAGGAGTTCCTTGTTTCCAGTCATGTGCCTTGAGCATCCACTGTCAAGGTACCATGCTGTCTTTTTGTTCATGCTCCTCTTCTTGTGGCCCAGTAGTACCTGCAATTAGATAGGTTTAGGTACCCTTTGAGTTTTGGGTCCTGAGAGGTTAGCTGTACCTTTGGGAACCCAAACTTGCCTAATAACCCTGATTGATTCAAGGTGGCTAAGGTGATTTCCTAGTGCATCAATATACACAGTCTTTCCCTTAAATGCCTTTGGGAAAGTATGTGTGAATGTGTTAACTCTGTAAGTTTCAGAGGAGTTGACCACTCTTCTGAACTTATGAGTTCTTTGTGCAGCTTGATGAAATCTTTGAGGAAAGGCCTTTTTATGACCATTACCCTTTGGCATGAAGGGTTTTGGTTGTCTCATTTTATTCTGCCTTAAAGGATGGTTTTCTTTAGGTCTATTCAGCTGAGGCTTTCTCAGATGAGTTGGCCTAGGCTGATTATACCATGGATAATTCCTCTGAACATTGTTCAGGAGAGTTGCCCTTCCATTGGGTCTACTCTGCTGACCAATATTCCTCTTGTGCTCAGGAGCTTTGGCCATTTCCTTAGGTTTTGGCCTATTCTCCTGAATCACTTGAGTAGGTATTTCATTCAATTTGCCCTTTCCTTTGTTCAGTGGCTGAATTACTTCATTTTCAGCTTGTTGTGCCACTGACTTAACAAAGATTCTCTTAGTGTTACTTGTGGATGCAACACTAAGACAGGGTGAAGATTCAAATGGATCAAAACCCAATCCACTTCTTTGAGCCATAGGTCTTTGATAACTTTGAATTTCCTCTATTGCTCTAGAGGATTTGTTCAAAGCAGACATCTTTAATTTCAGGCTCTCTTCACTTGATTTAAGAATATCATACTCATGTGAGAGATTTTCAAATTTGGCATTTAGAATTTTAAGTTCAAATTCTTTTCTTTTCTGAGAGAGAAGTTGATCATCAATCTCCTTTTGTTGGTCAACTATCCTGAGATTTGCTTCCTCAAGCTTTTTCAAGACTTGTTGATACAACTCAGTAGACTTGACATCAACAGCTACCTCAGAGTTTTTGGTGAGTTCAGTAGTTAATCTTTCATTTTCTCTCACACAATTGTCATGAAATTCTTGTAATCTAGTGAAATCTTCCATCAACTTTCCCAAGGAAAGTTTCAGGTTAACCTCACTAGTGTTTTGTGAGATAAATGATGGTGAACTAGAAGTAGAGGATACCTCATCATCCTCAAGAGCCATGTTGCAGACATCATCATCATCATCACTGTTGGAGAACAATCCATCAGAAGAGTTGAAACTTTCAGCACTATCAGATTCTTCACCAGCCATCATGGCTTTTCTATTGGTGAATTTTCTGTCTCTTTTTGCTTGTCTTTCTCTTCTTTCTTTAGAGCTTAATTCAGGGCAGTCATATTGGAAGTGCCCTTTCTTTTTGCAGTTGTAACACAGATCTTCATCATCATCTTTCTTGGATTCATCTCTTCTCTTAGATGATGAGAGTTCAGCTCTACTGGATCTTCTCCTATCAGAGGGCTTGTCCTCAGATCTTTTCTCTTCAGGCTTTTTATCCTCAGCCTGATCTTCAGAGGAATTGTATCTTCTCCTGAATTTGTTATCTTGGTAGAATTTCTTGTATCTACCAAACCTTGTGTTGAGCTTGTCAAACCTTCTAGCCATCAATGCTAGTTCTTCCTTCATTTCAGTCTTAAAGACTGACTTTGATGATCTGGGAGTGGGCTGCATTTCTGGTTCAGCAACTTTGGCTTTGAATGCCACTCCCTTAGTAGGATTTGAAGGTTCCTCAACAGGCTTTCTTCTATTGAGATCAAACTCATAGGCTTTAAGTTCTGAGAATATTTGTTGCATGGGCATGGTGGAGAGATCTTTGGTATTTTGCATCATTACAGCATAGACATCCCACTTTTGAGTGAGACTCCTTAGGATTTTCAGTCCAACCTCTCTCTTGGTGTAGACCTTGCCCAATGAGTTAATCTCATTCATCACATCAGTGAATCTACCAGCAAATTTATCAATGGACTCATCAGACTCCATTGAGAACTGTTCAAACTTCTGCACAACAACTTGGAGCTTGTTCTCCTTGATCTTTTCAGTGCCCTCACACATTTCAGCAAGGGTATCCCAAATTTCTTTAGCTGTGGTGCAGTGGTAGACTCTACCCATAACTGCATCTGGAATTGTTTGATAGAGGGTGTTCATGGCAAGATAATTCAAATTATCTTTCCTCTTTTCATCAGCAGTGAAGTCATCCTCATCTTTGGGAATCAGTTCCCTTATATCTGCTCTTTGCTCATCTGTCAATCTGGGGTTAGTTTGAGTAAACACAAAAGGTCCTCTTGTGATTACTCTAAGCATATCAGTATGAAGAGATGCAAGATGAGCCCTCATTCTAATTTTCCAGAAATCATAATTGTCTATTGAAAACATGGGCAGTTTGTGATGAGAGATGTGGTTGACTGGATTTGTGGCCATATTGTCTAATCCTTGAACAGCAGGTGGAGGAACAGCATTGTTGTTGGCCATATCTCAATAAGAATCAATCAATCAACAAGTAATGGATTTCAGATAGAGATCAGTTCAGTGACCACACCAAATATGTGAGTTTTGAAAATCAAGATGGATTTTCAGAAGCAGTGGTCTATGAACCCCTGCTCTGATACCACTTGTTGGTCCTGAAAGGAATAGATAACAAGTGTATGGGGGGGGGGAATACACTTGTATGCAAATTCTTTTCAACTAGATCAAACCAGAACTCAGCAAGGTTGTCTTGGACAACTCTGCTGAAGATGATTAACTCTTCTAAGATAATCAATCCACTAAGTACTATTGAGTACTTAGTTGAATAACTATCTAGGGGAGTTATATGTGCGGAATAGTGGTTGGCCCTTTAAGTTTAGACTCCTTTAATTTCTGAAATCACTTAGTCAATGCAACACAGTTCAGTTTAGCTTCAGGGAACTTGTCCAAATCAGTTTTGCACAGTCTTTGAGTATGTATCTTTGAAAGATCAGTTTAGTGTGCAGTGTTGAATGAATGTAAGTACTTGTAAAGTAAATCAACACAAGAGTTTATAGTGGTTCAGAGACTCAAGCTCCTACATCCACTTTCCCTGATTTAACAGGATAATTCCTTCACTCTTGGAATTAACTTGTTTTATAGTGCCAAGGTGCACTTGATCAAGAACACCACTCCTTGGTGAATTGATCCCTAGGATGTCTAGAGTCCTAGTACCCTCTTCTCAACTCAGAACTGAACTGTTCTTCTCTCAACAGTGAGTTCCTACCACTTCTACTACTACAACCTTCTTACTTTCACTCTTGAAAGATATAAGGGTTGAAGTAAGGTTCCAACTAATGAGATATCCTTTACAATGAAGATCAGTGTATAAGGATAGGATATCTCTCTAAGATTGTGTATGGATATACAATTTGGTTCAGCTTAGAAGAAGTGTTTGAAGACTAAGATAGTCTTTGAAAGCTTTGAAAGCACTCTAGCTTGTAAGAACTTTGAGCTTAGTTGGATTGTGTTGAGGTCCTTTCAAATGGTCTTCACACTTCTGTATTTATAGACAAAATGGAGGATTTGCCCGTTGGAGAGGCAGCCCCAAATTGCTATAAATGTCTTCCTTGAGTTCTTCAAACTGGAAGACAGATTCTTGATAGTGACATGTCCTCATTTGGGTAATAAACGGCTGTAACAGTTTTATCTTCATTCTGCAGCACTTTTCCCAATGTTTGACTTCTTGTTAGGACTTGGACATGGCTTCTGAAGGTTGATCCAATGATAGGACAACATTCCTTATCATCTGGACAACTCTTCTTATCACTATCAGCAGTTTTGCTTTTCAGCATGGTTGGCTTGCTCTTCTTCAGATGACTTGGCTCTTTCCCTTTGTTTCTCTTGTGTATGGTCTTAGCTCATTCCTTTGAGGACCTTTAGGGACTGGTTGTCTCAATCTCTTCAGCATAGTTGATCTTAGGCTTTCAGAGCACTTGATCTTGGTCAATTTAGCTGAGACAACTCCTCTGGACAACTCTCCTGATCAGCATGTTTGGTCTTTTTGCATCAGAGCACTTCATGCATAGAGTTGGCTTCTCTGGACAACTCTCCTGATCAAAACCTTTGATTAACTTTGTCCTTTTGAGCTAAGCAAACTTGTTCTTGCATATGGCTATCTTCTTTGGACAATTCTCCTGATCAGAGCATATGAATACTTTCTCTGGACCACTCTCCTGATAAGAACATCTTAGATTTCATAGAGTGTCCTTGCTCTTAAGTGATTGTTCCAGAATTTGAGCCTTGAGGGGACTTGTTCTTGATCATCTTTAAAGCATAGGTTCCCTCTCAAATTGTGCATCTAATTGTCTAAGAGCTGCCTAACATTTCAGCTTCTCATCTAGCCTATAATCTATATGTTCTAACATTCTTAGAACATATTTATATTGACTTAGGCATGTCTCAGGGGGTTTTGGTATTCAATCAAAACATAGCTCATTTTATTCCCAACAATATCATTTGTTTTAGGCAAAGTGATTAAACAAATTATAAGCTTGAATCACTAGTTGGATACCCTTCAAAAACCCCAAACCCTCTCCAAAAGGTTAAAGTTTTTGAAACCCTCAAAGTGCAAGTGCTTACAATCACTTGTGGAGACCGTAGCTGTTAGGACGGCTCAGATCTCAAAGTCCTATCCTTGGGACTATAAACGTCAAGACCCTTGTAATTTGCGGTAAATTAAAGGGATTAAATATCACGTTAGGACGTGAGAGTGGACGTAGGATCGTATATCCGAACCACTATAAACCTGGTGTTATTTACTTATTGCACTTTACATTCTGTCATTTCATTAACTGTTATTTAGTGCATATTGTGATTTCAATATTCTTCTAAACAAGGCCACAGCTTTCAAACCAGCATCAGCTGAGTACTTTCATTAAAGAAAACAAGTTAAACACTTTCACAAGAAACAAAAGAACGAGTCTAAACAAGGCCTACCATAATTCCGCATATAACCTCCTCTATCAGATCACTATAGTCATCTGGACCAGCAGACTTGTAGTCCAGCTGACATAGCAATCAGAAGAGGTTCCCAACTCTCTTCAAAAAGTTTTAAAGTCTATTCACCCCTCCCCTCTAGACTTTAATCCCATTCACTATTCGTTCAGGGACCAACATCAGAATTTATAAATTTTTGAACAAGAGTTATTTGGAATCCGTACAGTGCATGTATACTGTTGAGTCGGTGAGGATGGTGTATTAATCCAACCAAGTATGACTCACTAATATACTGTATACTTGTATAGTGATAAAGTATTTTATGAAGAATAGTTTATTACTATACATAGATATACATTGCTTAAGTATAGATTACCAATTAACTCTATTCAAGTCTTCTGAATGTAAGTATATAATGCAATGCAGATTATAGAGTATTTCATCAAGGATTCTTAAGGTATCATTAATTCCCCCTTGATTAGATGACTCTATGTTTTCCCTCAGCTTTATTTGTCTTCATCGTGAATAACTTACCTGAAGATGAGGGTGTCTATTCACCTCATCTGATCCTCCTAGTCTGCTGCAATTGTATCAGCTGAGGCCTTCAGTTGATCTTGTGCTCTTCATGTGCTTGGATCCAAGAGTCCTAAGCTATAGCATAGGGTCTTGAATCTTTCTTCAGCTAGGGGCTTAGTCAAGATGTCTGCTCTTTGGATATCTGTGTGAATTTTCTCCATCTTGATGTCCTTCTTTTCAAGGTGGTCTCTTATAAAATGGTGTCGAATGTCGACATGCTTGCATCTTGTGTGTAGGACTGGATTTTGAGTGATGGCAATGGCACTGCTGCTGTCACAGTAGATAGGGACTTCTCTTGCCTCTACATTGTAATCCTTGAGTTGTTGAACTAGCCAGAGCAGGTGACTGCAACAACTTCCAGCTGCCATCAACTAAGGATTCCCTTGTTAACTTGTTCATAGTCTTAAAGTTCAGATGACTAAGACGTTTGTGCCATAGCCAGCTGACATCTTTAGGACTTTTCACAAGCAGACATGTATCCTTAGGACATCTGTTCCAATTTGCAAGATACATACTTCCTTTTCTAGATCCTGTTAGAAGGTTTTGTTTTGATCTTTTATCACTTATGAGACACTCATCTTTAGAGAATTTTACTGAGTAACCAGTGTCACAGAAATGAGAAACAGATAATAAATTAAACTTTAAACCTTCTACATATGATACATCATGTACCTCAATGTCACCAATTTTGTGGGTGCCATATCCTTTTGTGTTACCGTGCGCGTTATCACCAAAGAAGACTTTTGGACCTTTCTTTTCTGTGTAGTTGGTCAGCAGGTCTTTGGTTCCAGTCATATGGGTTGAGCATCCACTATCTATGTACCATATCTCTCCTGCTAGACCTCCTTTTCTGTATAGGTCCCTCCTTTCCTGCAAGAAAGGTTAAGTCTTAGGTACCCATTTTGTCTTGGGTCCTTGGGTGTTAGTACTACCCTTGGGAACCCACATATACATTGGTCGTTTGAACAACCTTGAGCACTTGAGTTGTTTCCCTCGGGCATCACAGAACCAAATCTTACCAGTTAACACCTTGGACTGGTCTGATTTGTTATTTGTGTCAGCTAAGTAATAGTCAAATGGTTTCCTCTTATAGGAGTGTACATACATTATCTTTTGACTAGTTACATTCGGCCTGGGTGCATTAGCTGGTCGATGCACACGATTATATGGACCATACTCCTCTGTTCTCACAATATCATAAAAGATAGGGGGTGCAAAGAGAACAGATTTGTGTGAAGAAGATTTCTTCTTCTTGGCTGGAGCAGCATACAGCTGAGACTGTCTCAGACGAGATGGTCTAGGCTGTTTGTTGTTCCTCTGTGCATGCTTGGGGTTAACTTGTCTCTTACCCCTTTTGGTGTTGGGATAGTTAACCTCAGCTGGTACAGATGCCTTTTGGTTCATATTAGGTTCATTGTGTTTAGAACACTCACCCTTATCATGTGTCTGAGTAGTGCACTGATTAGGTGTACTACCCCCAGCTGGAGAGGATGTTGATGGATTAAGTTCATAACCACGACCCATCTTATTGCCATTTGATCTATAATATTCAGAGATACTTTCAATAGTAGTAGATGCTTTATTTAACTCTGATATCTTTTGATTTAGGCATTCCTTCTCCTTTTCTAAGAGCTTGTATGCTTGGAAGAGGTCATCGAACTTAGATTGTAGTATACGAAATTCCTTGGTTTCTAAGGCTTGAGTTTCTAACATCCCCTCATACAACTGAGTTGTTGTGGTATTTTCTTCCTTAAGAAGTTCCACTTCTTTGGTCAATCTTTCATTCATTGTGACTAACTCAGGGGTGTTATCAAACTTAATCTTTTTCAACCTAGCAATTTCTTTCCTTAAATCCTTTTTCTCCTCTTCCACTTCTATAAAAGCTCTAGTGGCAATATCCAGATCACCTTTTACCTTTCTTAACGATTGATAATAAGTTTCTTCTGATTCGCCTTCAGATGAATTTATATCATCTGTTTGTGAGAAAATAGGTGAATGGAAAGTAGTAGTGTAGGAATTTACCTCATTTTCTCCTATGGCCATCATAGCTAGATCATCTGAATCATCTGAGCAGATTTGACAGTCTGGTGATGTAGGAAGTTCATCACTTTGATATTCAGATTCTTCAGTCACCATTGCTTGCTTATCTGAATTTCTTCTGTCTCTTCTTGGCCTTCTTTCTTCTTTGTCATCTAGTTCAGGGCATTCATAGACATAATGTCCTGGTTTGCGACAATTGAAGCATGGTCCAGGTTTTTGATTTGAACTGCCTTTCCTTGGAGGAGTGGCATCTCTTCTTCTGGAGCCTCGGCTGTCAGATGACTCCATATCCTTTCTAGGATACCTTTCTGGTGTTCTTTCTCTGGATCCTCTAGAGGGTGAACTGGCTCTTCTATCTTTGTAGTTTCTATATAATTTTCTATATTTGATGTTGAGAGTGTTCATCCTTTCGAATCTTTTGATCATAAGGGCCATTTTCTCTTTCAGACTCATGTCTGATCCTTCAAAGTCTTCTGTTTTCAGAGAGGTCTTGCCAGATGAGGTGCTTGCAGCTTTTGTATTTGCTGCCTTGAAAGCTACAGTCTTGGAGGTAGATGGGGTTGCAGTAGGCTCATCATTTTCTGAGTTTTCTTCTCTTTCAAGATCATACTCATGAGCTTTGAGGTTCTGAAACAGAGTTTGAGCAGACCATGTCTTGATATCTTGAGTATCTTTGATGATGGTCTTCTTGAGTCTCCATTTCTTGGTTAGAGAGTCTAAAATCTTCAAATTTTTCTCTCTATTTGTATACTTCTTGCCTAGGGACTCAATCTCATTTATGATCTTGGTAAATCTATTGTCTAACTGATCAATAGACTCTTCTGGCTGCATCTTGAAATGTTCAAACTTTTTGACTGCTGTTGATAGCTTACTTTCCTTGATCAGCTCAGTTCCTTCACATAGAAGTGCTAGAGCATCCCACATATCCTTAGCTGTTTCACAATTGATTACTTTTGCAATGTACTCATTTGGAAGAGTTTGCATGATGTAATCTTGAGCAATGCTGTCAAGATTTGACTGCTTTATCTCTTCTGGTGTGAGGTCCTTCATCGGCTTGGGGGCAAGTTCTCCAACTGGAACTTCTGGATCACCATTTGCAGTGTTTACTGCCATGATGGTGATTGGGCCTTCGGTGATTACTGACCACATCTTGTAGTGGACTGATGTGAGATTCTTCCTCATCCTGATCTTCCAGTAATCATAATCCTCCACTGAAAACTTAGGCAACTTACGCATACTAGCAACCATGCTGTATGAGTTTTCAAAAATAAGTTTTTCAAAAGAAAAAGATCTGTTCAAGAGGACTATAGTAAGACTCCCTCATGTCTTCTGATTATCTAGAGACAGTAGTCCGATAGAACCACTGCTCTGATACCACTTGTTGGTCCCTGAACGAGTAGTGAATGGGATTAAAGTCTAGAGGGGAGGGGTGAATAGACTTTAAAAATTTTTCAAGAGAGTTGGGGAACCTCTTCTGATTGCTATGTCAACTGGACTGCAAGTCTGCTGGTCCAGATGACTATAGTGATCTGAATGAAGAGATTATATGCGGAATTATGGTAGGCCTTGTTTAGACTCGTTCGTTTGTTTCTTATGAAAGTGTTAACTTGTTTTGCTTAATGAAAGTACTCAGCTGATGCTGGTTTGAAAGTTGTGGCCTTAGTTGAAAAATGTTGAAAACACAGTATGCACTATATAAAATATATGGAAAGACAGAAATGTAAAGTGCAGAAAGGTAAATAACACCAGGTTTATAGTGGTTCGGATATACGATCCTACGTCCACTCTCACGTCCTAACGTGATGTTTAATCCCTTTAATTTACCACAAATTACAAGGGTTTTGACCTTTATAGTCCCAAGGATAGGACTTTGAGATCTGAGCCGTCCTAACAGCTACGGTCTCCACAAGTGATTGTAAGCACTTGCACTTTGAGGGGTTCAAAAAATTTAACCTTTCGGTGAGGGTTTGGGGTTTTTGAAGTGTATCCAACTAATGGTTCAAGCTTATAAATTGCTTAACCACTATGCCTAAAACAATGGATATACAATATGAACAAGTTTCAGGTTCTAATGAGTTGGATAGAAATCACTTAAGAGCTAAAAATATTCTAAGGCTTTCTGGGCTCTTGGAGAATTCTTAGAACAGTATGGCTTTTGCTTGATTGCTTGCTTAGCTTGTTGAATTCTCTCGTTGTGATCTCGTACTTGTGATTTCTCATCCTCTTGTATCTATAATGGTGATTGCTTGCAACTAGCCGTTGGAGTTGACTAGCCGTTGGGGCAATCTTTCCATATTGTCTTGATTCCTTGATTCAAACTGCTTGATTGCTCCAATCCTGGGATCATGTCAATCTTCTAAATAAGGTAGGTCTTCATTTGAATTGCAAGATGACTTTGGGAATCAGCCGAGTCCTGGACGAGTACTTAGTCTTCTGATCTGCACTACTATTCTTCTGACTACTCGTTTGGCCTTGTACTTCTGTCTTCTGATATCAGTCGAGTAGAACTCTTCTGATCTGGTAGATACTTGTGCTGCATTAGGGCCATCTTCAACTTGGACTTCATCAGATAAGTAGGTATACAAGCACCTTAACTTATCTGGCCTTCAAGGATCTTCTAGTCTTCATGTCTTCTACTCTTCTCATCTTGAGGGAGCGCATGTAAGCCGGGACTGTGCTAATCAACTGATATCTATACAGTTGATAACACAAGACTAGTCTAAGTTGTTCTATACAAAGTCAGCTGATCCTATTACATTTATAAACTCTAAGTGTTTTGGCCATCAAAACTATTCTAACATCAAGTGAGGCTTAGGGTGAATTTACATCCCAACAAAAGGAAAGAGAAGTGGTGTCTGTTCCCTCTCACTTCTTTCCTAAGCATGAGCTTGATCACTTAATCTATCAACCTCATCAAAGGAATGGTCGAGTATTTGCTCGTCTGGTTGATGTTACAACAGACTTTCTTCAAGAAGGTTATCTCACTACTGAAGAAAAGGGTATGGCCCTAGCTATCTACAATCCGCCTTCCATCCCTATACTTCCCCAAGAAGCTCAAGGTATTGCCTCTCCCTCTACTTCATCTATAGATATTCGAGCAGATGTGTGTGCTCAGGTCAAGGAAGCAATAGACGCACACTTCGACAAAGGGCTAGGCATGCAGCTGGCCAGATTTGTAGAAAAGGCCATTCATGAGCAGAAGACTCGTCTCACCGAACAAATTCTTGACATCGATGACAAGTGCGGTGAGGCACTCCATAATCAGCTAGAGGAGTATCTCAACTTGGAAATGAAGAAATCAGCAGACAGGACCAAGAAGTTTACTGATCTCTATACACATGAGATCAACCGCTTAGAGAGCTCCTACAAACACAGACTAGATGATGCTGAAGCAAGAGCCACTGAAGGTCAAACCCTTCTTAAGTCAGCTGCGGCGGAGAATGAGAAACTGCAGACTCAGCTGAAGGAGACAACAGCCAAATTGGAAGCACTTACTGCTAAGCTTGAAGCTGCCTCCTCCTCCAACTCTCATGCTTAGATCCTAGAGCACAGCATCACTCATCTGACCCATGTTGGCAAAGTCAATGCCATGGCCCTACAGCAGACTCTGAAAGTGGAAATTCTGAATGCCATGAAGCCTTTTGCGGCTGCACTTGCTGAAGCCAAAAAGGGGGAAGATGTATTGATAAAGGCTCTAGAGAAGGCTACTGCACAGCAAACTGTAATGGTAGTATCTCAAGATGAGCTGAATGAAACCTTGGGTGGTTTAAAAAGCAAAATCAAGAGCAGGCAAGGCAAAGGCAAATAAATTGCTCAAGAAGACACCCAAGCTCCCACTCAAGCTCCTGCCAAGAGTCTACAGATCACTGCCTCTATAGAACAAGTTCCTGAAAAGAGGATGACAAGGAAAAGAAAGGCAGATGAACAAGCAGATGAGCAAGCTCAGTCAAGAAAAAAGTCAGCTCCAGCAGAGCCTACTGCAGAAGAGAAAGAGGCTTTAGAGCTGAAGAAAATAAAAGAGCTTGAAGCTCAAGAGCTTAAGCAAAAGAAGCTAAAAGATGCGAAGGCAGTCAAAGCCAAATTTGAAAGAAAAATAGCCAAACTCAGGAAAGCTCTCAAGGACAAAGCATCGAAAGAAAATGCCCTGGCATTGAAAGATAATGTCCTGGTGTTTGATAGCAATTATGTGGATTATTTAGCCCTTCAAGATGAGCTACAAAGGTGGTATCCCCTGAAGAAGAAGTGGCAAATTCAACACCACATTGTAAGAAAATTTGGCCCTCTCCCAACCTATGAAGATGAATTCTTCCAGTTCAATCAGTTCATGAACATTGAAGATCAAGAGTTCTGGAAAGAAGTAGTCAAGACAGCCAAAGAACTTGACAACTGCAGAATCCTAACTCCAGAAGAACCTAAATAGGATCCTCCCACTCTGAGCTCCGGAAGGACAGACTGGATTGAAGTCAAAAGGATTCTGGAGAAGATCTACGAAGAGGAGAACGTTACAGACCTGCAGCACATGGAAGAAGTTCGAGCTCGTCTGTACCTTGCTTTCCGCATCTGAAGATCAGAAGACCTGATGAAGACTACTTTCAAAGCTTTAAAGAAACTATCACTTGTAATCTGTAAAAGCTCTATATATAATCAAGTTTTAGTTCTCTTTGCTTTCAAGACAAACTCTCATTGTCTTCATCAGATACTTCAGTTTTTATGTAGTTTATAAACTCTTATCTTATTTATTAAGAGCATTTATCAAGTATAGTTTTGGCTTCATCAAAAAGGGGGAAATTGTTGGAATGTAAATTCACCCTAAGCCCCACTTGATGTTAGAATAATTTTGATGGCCAAAACACTTAGAGTTTATAAATGTAATAGGATCAGCTGACTTTGTATAGAACAACTTAGACTAGTCTTGTGTGATCAACTATATGTATATCAGCTGATTAGCACAGTCCCGGCTTACATGCGCTCCCTCAAGATGAGAAGAGTAGAAGACATGAAGACTAGAAGATCCTTGAAGGCCAGATAAGTTAAGGTGCTTGTATACCTACTTATCTGATGGAGTCCAAGTTGAAGATGGCTCTAATGCAGCACAAGTATTTACCAGATCAAAAGAGTTCTACTCGACTGACATCAGAAGACAGAAGCACAAGGCCAGACGATTAGTGGAGATCAGAAGACTAAGTACTCGTCCAGGACTCGGCTGATTCCCAAAGTCATCTTACAATTTGAATGAAGACTTACCTTTCTTAGAAGATTGACATGATCCCAGGATTGAAGCAATCAAGTGGCTGGAATCAAGGAATCAAGCCAACATGGAAAGATTGCCCCAACGGCTAGTAAACTCCAACGGCTAGTTGCAAGCAATCACCACTATAAATACAAGAGGATGAGAAATCACAAGTACGAGATCACGACGAGAGAATTCAACAAGCTAAGCAAGCAATCAAGCTAAAAGTCATACTGTTTTAAGAATTCTCCAAGAGCCAGAATCCATAAGAATATCCCTAGCTCTTAAGTGATTTCTATCCAACCCAAGAACCTGAATCATATTCATTCTTGTAAGTCCTTTGATTTAGGCATAGTGGTTAAGCATATTATAAGCTTGAACCATTAGTTGGAAACATTCAAAAACCTCAAACCCCCACCGAAAGGTTAATGTTTTTGAACCCCTAAAAAGTGCAAGTGCTTACAATCACTTGTGGAGACCGTAGCAGTTAGGACTGCTCAGATCTCAAAGTCCTACCCTTGGGACTATAAAGGACAAGCCCTTGTAATTTTTGGTAAATTAAAGGGATTAAATATCACGTGTGGACGTGAGAGTGGACGTAGGATCGTATATCCGAACCACTATAAACCTGGTGTTATTTATCTTTCTGCACTTTACATTATTGTCATTTCTATACATCTTATATAATGCATACTGTAATTTAAACTATCTTCAAATCAAGGCCATAACTTTAAAACAGCATCAACTGAGTATTTTCCTTAAGTAAACAACTTGGCATTTTCAAAAGAAACAAAAAGAACGAGTTTAAACAAGGCCTACCATAATTCCGCATATAATCTCTTCTATCAGATCACTATAGTCATCTAGACCAGCAGACTTGTAGTCTAGCTGACATAGAGATCAGAAGAGGTTCCCAACTCTCTTGAAAAAGTTTTAAAGTCTATTCACCCCTCTCCTCTAGACTTTAATCCCATTCACTACTCGTTCAGGGACCTACAGATTCTGTGAGATGGCAATTGCACTATTGTTGTCACATAATATGGGAACTTCATTTGTGATGACTTTGTAATCTCCGAGTTGCTATCTGAGCCAAAGTATCTGTGCACAGCAACTCCCGGCTGCTACATATTCTGCTTCAGTTGTTGATGTGGCAACTGTATTCTGCTTCTTTGAGAACCATGAGATTAGCTTGTTGCCCAAGAATTGACATGTTCCTGAGGTGGATTTTCTGTCAAATCTACATCCTCCATAATCTGCATCTAAATATCCAGTGAGCTCAATGTTATCATCTGCTGGATACCATAGTCCAAGATTCTCAGTTCCCTTGAGATATCTTAGAATTCTCTTGGCAGCTTCAAGGTGACCCTTCTTTGGATTTGCTTGAAATCTGGCACATACTCCAACTGCAAATGTGATGTCAGGTCTGCTTCCAGTGAGATAGAGTAGAGATCCAATGATGCCTCTGTATTCAGTGGAGTTGGTAGATACTCCATTTTCATCAGGATCCATCTTCCAGTTAGTATTCATGGGAATTCTAACAGTTTTGCTTGAAGCACATCCAAATTTCTTGATCACGTCCCTTGTATACTTGGCCTGATTGATGAATATTCCTTTCTTAGATTGAGTGACTTGAAGTCCTAAGAAGAAATTCATCAATCCCATCATAGACATCTCAAATTTACTCTGCACGAGTTTGGAAAATTTCTCACACAGCTTCTCATTTGGAGATCCAAATATAATGTCATCCACATAGATTTGGACTAACAAAATATCATCTCCTTCACAGATTCTGAACAAGGTTCTGTCAACAGTGCCTTTGACAAAACCATGATCTAGAAGAAACTGTGATAAGGTGTCATACCAAGCTCTTGGAGCTTGCTTTAAGCCATAGAGGGCTTTCTTCAATCTGTACACCTTGTCTCCTTCTTCAAAGCCTGGGGGTTGTTCAACATATACTTCTTCCTTGAGTACCCCATTGAGAAATGCACTCTTCACATCCATTTGATACACCTTGAATCTCATGTGTGCTGCATATGCTAAGAAGAGTCTGATTGCCTCAAGTCTAGCAACTGGAGCAAAGGTCTCATCATAATCAATCCCTTCAGATTGACAGTATCCCTTGGCCACCAGTCTTGCTTTGTTTCTCACAATGATGTCATTTTCATTTTTCTTATTTTTGAACACCCATTTGGTTCCAATGACATCTTGATGAGTTGGCCTATCCACCAACTCCCATACTTCATTTCTGGTAAACTGGTTCAGCTCTTCTTGCATGGCTATGATCCAATTGGTGTCTTGTAGTGCTTCCTCAATATCTTTTGGTTCCTGTTTTGAAAGGAAACAACAAAAAAAAGCACTTTCTCCATGAAATCTTCTAGTTTTGATCCCTTCACTTGGATTTCCAAGTATCAGGCTAGTTGGGTGGTCATGCAACCAGGTCCTTCTAGACCTGATCCCTTTAGGAGGATTGTCCTCATCTGAAGTTGGATCACTAGATTCATTAAATTCAGGAAAATTAATTGAAGGATCAAGTTCAGGATCATATTCAGGGGTATTGTCCTCATTGTCAGATAAGTTGACATTTTCATTGGTTCCCCCTTGAATATTGGATCCATTAACTACCTCAGCATTGCCTGCTTCTTCATTGGTAGTTGTTACCTGGTTTTGAACTGGGATGGGGTCAGTCAGTTCAATTTCTCCTTCAGGTTGATTGGCTTCTGGTTGATTGCCATCAGGTAGGTTGTCCAGTTTTTGATTTTCATGAAGTTCAGGCTGGGCAACATCTACAAACACTGTTTCCTTGATTTGAAGCCTCAATCTGGTTGTTCTTTGTGTTATCTCATCAATATTCAGGTTTCTATCCCTGAACTCATTAGTAGATTCATCAAACACAACATGAGGTGTTTCTTCCACAACAAGGGTTTTACAATTGTAGACTCTATAAGCTTTGCTGATTTGTGAATATCCAACAAATATTTCTTCATCAGTTTTACTGTCAAAAGCTTTCAATTGCTCTTTCCCATTATTGTGAATGAAACACTTGCAACCAAAAATATGAAAATAGACAACAGTGGGCAATCTACCTTTCCACATTTCATAAGGAGTTTTACCTTGTCCTTTAGTGATTAAGGACCTGTTTTGAGTGTGGCATGCAGTGTTGATGGCTTCAGCCCAGAACCTTTTAGGCAATTTGGTTTCAGCAATTAGTGTTCTTGCTGCTTCTTTCAGGGTTTTGTTTCTTCTTTCAGCAACACCATTTTGTTGAGGTGTTCTTGCTGCTGAAGTCTCATGAGTGATGCCATTCTTGCTACAGTACTCATTGATGTATGAGTTTATGAATTATGTGCCTTTGTCTGATCTGATCTTGACAATGCTTAGGCCCTTTTCATTGCTCAATCTCATCATCAATTCAGGTAGGTTGACTTGGGTTTCCTTTTTGTTCAGCAAGAATACTACCCAAGTGTACCTGGAAAAATCATCAACAACAACTAAAGCATATTTTCTTCCATTTATACTTACTGGGATTATTGGACCAAATAAATCCATATGCAGTAGTTGAAGAACTCTCTCAGTTGAGATGACAGGCTTTCCTTTAAATGAAGCTTTGATCTGCTTTCCTTCCTGACATGGCTGGAATATATGTTCTTTGGTGAACACTTGATTAGGAAGCCCTTTAACTAGAGAGTTTCTTGCAATATTGTTGATGGTTTTGAAATTCAGATGGTTTAGTCTTTTGTGCCATTGCCAGCTTTGCTCACTTGTGCTTTTGTACAAATTCAACACTATATCCTCTATCACAAATTTGACTTATAGACAACAAGTTGTATTTTAGGCCTAGGACATATGAGACATTAGTAATTTTGACATTACCAATGTTTAATGTACCATAACCTCTTGTAATTCCTTGAGAGCTGTCTCCAAAGGTTACTGAAGGACCATCTTTTTCTATGAATTCTGAGAGAAGCTCCTTGTTTCCAGTCATATGTCTTGAACATCCACTGTCCAAGTACCATGCTGTCCTTTTGTTGATGCTTCTCCTCTTCTTGTGGTCCTTGCAGTCCTGCAAAGTCAGACTTTAGGTACCCTTTGAATGTTGGGTCCTAGGGGGTTAGCTGTACCTTTTGGAACCCAAATCTGCCTAATTACTCTGATTGATTCAAAGTGACTGACTTGGTTCCCATTTACATCTACATACACAGTCCTACCCTGAAATGCCTTAGGTGGTTTCTGTGCATGGGTGTTAGCCTTGTAAGGTTCAGGAGTGTTGGTGAGTTTCTTTGGGATATGTCTCTTGAAGTTACTAGGCTTAGGTGCAGCTTGGTAAGACCTTTGTGGATAGGAGCTTGGATGGCCTTTTCCCTTTGGCATGAAGGGTCCAGGCTTCCTGAAGTTTTTATACCTATCAGAGGGGTTGGGCCTTAATCCATTCAGTTGAGGTTGCCTCATTTGAGTTGGCCTTTTCTGAGCAGATTTTGGACAACTCCACTGATGAGAATTCAGATAGGTTGACCTTCCATTGGTTCTACCCTTCTGAACCTCATTCCTCTTGTAATCAATGTTCTTAACCTTTTCCTTAGGTATGGGTTTAGGAACATTGTTTACTTGAGTAGGGATTAAAATTCCTTTACCCTTTTCCTTGATCAGTGGCTGATTCACTTCCATTTCATTTTCTTTTTGCTGTGCCACTGACCTTACAAAGATCATCTTAGTATTGCTTGTTGAAGCAATGCTAAGACCAGGTGAGGGTTCAAGTGGATTATAGCCTAATCCACTTCTTTGAGCCATTGGTCTTTGAAACCCTTGAATTTCCTCTATTGCCTTAGCAGATTTGTTCAAGGCAGACATTTTCAGTTTCAGGCTCCCCTCACTTAATTTAAGAGTATCAAATTCATTAGAGAGATTTTCAAATTTAGCCTGAAGAGTCCTAAGGTCAAAGTCCTTTTTCTTCAGAACCAGATTTTGTTCATCAATCAACTTTTGTTGTTCAGAGACTTTGAGAGACAATTCACTGTGTTCTTTCACAACCTGTTGATACAACTCAGTTGAACTGATGTCAATCTCTGATTCAGGAAGGTTGGTGATTTTGACTTTAGATCTCAATTGTTCATTTTCTCTCAATGCCATATTGCATACTTCTTGCATTCTGGTGAAATCTTCCAATAACTTTCCAAAATTAAATCGGATTTCACTAGATTCATGTGTGTCATTAGAAGAGTTGGAGGATGAACATACCTCTTCATTTTCAAATGCCATTTGAAAGTCTTCTTCACTGTCACTGTTGGAGAACAATCCATCATCAGAAGAGTAGACACTCTCTTCACTTGCTGATTCCCCAGCTACCATAACCTTTCTGTTGTTCGGCCTCTTGTCTCTTTTGATCTGCCTTTCTTTTCTTTCTTTTGAGCTCAGGTCAGGACAATCATACTGAAAGTGACCCTTCTTCTGGCAGTTGTAACACACATCTTCATCATCATTCTTCTTGCTTGAGGACTCCTTCCTCCTGGATGATGATGGTTCACCTTTGTTGTACTTCTTTTTATCAGCATACTTGTCAGCCTTCTTTTCATCAGAGAGTTTATCCTCCGATTTGTTGTCAGGAGAACTGTATCTTCTCCTGGTCATGTTGTCTTGGTAGAACTTTTTGTATCTACCAAATCTGGAGTTGAGCTTTTCAAATCTCCTTGCCATGAGTGCCAACTCCTCCTTCATCTCAGTCTTGGAGACAGTTTGAGATGTTTTCTGTGCATTCTTCATTTCTGACTCAGCAGCCTTGAATGCAACACCTTTGCTTGAGGAGGATGGCTCTTCATGTACTTTCTTCCTGTTTAGATCAAACTCATATGCTTTGAGTTCAGAGAACACCTGTTGCATAGGTATGTTGTCAAGTTTGCTGGTGTTCTGCATCATGACTGAATATATGTCCCATTTGGATGTGAGACTTCTTAGAATTTTTAGTGCAACTTTTCTTTTGGCATAGAACTTGCCCAGAGAATTCATCTCATCAATAGTTTCATTGGGCTCCATAGTGAACTGCTCATACTTTTGGATAGTCACTTGAAGTTTGTTTTATTTAATCTTTTGGGTACCTTCACACATAAGTGCTAGGGTATCCCAGATCTCCTTTGCTCTGCCTTTTTCTCTCTTCTGCTGTCAGTTCATCCTTATCTTTTGGCAATAGCTCCCTTGGGTCTGCTTTCTTAGCATCAGTGACCTTGGGATTCAGCTTGGTGAAGGTGAATGGCCCTCTGGTGATGACTTTGAGCATTTCATCATGCTGGCAGGCAAGATGTGCTCTCATCCTGATCTTCCAGAAATCATAGTTCTCAATTGAGAACATTGGCAACTTGTGATGTGAAATATGATTCACTTGATTTGGACCCATGTTGTTGATGGTATTGACAGCATCTCCTGGAACTGCATTTTTAGCCATTTCTATAGAAATAGGTTAGATAACACAAATAGGTTTTTCAGAAATTGGATCAGTTCAGTGACTACAGAAATGATGTGTTTTTGAAAATCAGTTGGATTTTCAGAGGCAGTGGTCTTTGAACCCCTGCTCTGATACCACTTGTTGGTCCTTCATGGAGTATGACATAAGTGTATGGGGGGGGGAATGCACTTGTGTATGCAAATTATTTTCTTTTCAAACAGTTTGGTCTTATCAGGAAGGTTGTCTCACAACAAGCCTGAGTGTGAACTTTGATAGATACTTGTCCTACTGATTACTATTAAGTAATCAGTTGGCTAAATATCTAATAGAGTTACTAAGTGCGGAATGTGGTTGGCCTTTTACTCAAAGAAATACTCCAAGTTGATTTCTGAAAAATACAGTGATCAGGGACTTTGTCCAAACAAATTTTCTTAACTTAGTGAGATATATTCTTTGAAATATGATTGAGTGCAAGAGCTATAATGAATGCAGTAAGTAAATGGCACACAATTTATAGTGGTTCAGAGTCTTAATACTCCTACATCCACTTTCCCTGATTGAACAGGATAATTCCTTAACAATGGAATTAGCTTGTTTTATAGTGCCAAGGTGCACTGATCAGCAACACTCTCTTAGTGTTTTGATCCCTAGGATAATCTGAGTCCTAGTGCTCAATCTCTCTGAGTTAAGACTGTGTTTCACAATAACAGTCCTTAACTCCTCACTTCTACAACAAACACTCCTTCACTTAATGATGTAAGGGTTTGAGGTTTGGTTCCAACTAGTAGAGATATCCTTTACAATAAGAAAAGTGTAAAGGCTTAGGATATCTCAATGCTAAGCTTTGGATGTTTACAAAGATTGGCTTAGCTAATTGAAGTGATCAGGAAACTTGAGATTCTTAAGAACATCTTTGGTTTCCTTTGATTGCTTGATGATAGTTTGATAGTAGATAGTTGGATGATTGAATCCATTGATCACTTATGAATTTATAGGCAAATTCGATCAACTACCCGTTGGAGAGATAGCATTTCAAACTTGTCTATTTGCAGCACCATTGAAACGGTTATGAAGCTTGGCATCCTTTTATCCACTGTGTAAAAGCTTCTTCAATGGTTGGTTGAATGAATGTGTTGACTTCTAAAAAATGCGGCTGAGATGACTTGTGTCAGGTTCCAAATATGCACATTTCCCAAGGTTGATTTGTGGGAGACTCTACCCTTAACCAACGGTCAGATGTGACAACTCTCCTGAACATTCCTGCTGCAATTTAGAATGTTCCAACATTCATTCTATGCTTCAATCTTTAATGCTTCTAAGTATTCAATGCATAGTTCAGGCTTGATGGTAATAAATGCTTCAATAAATGTGTCTTCTGTGATCCTAGCATTCAATGCTCTTGATTATTTGTACTTTAATTGATCTGATCATTTGTATTTATGAGCATTGTCTTAACACTCTTGATCTTTTCAGCCATGTTGTCCACTCAGTCAGCTTGTCTTGGAAACTTCAGCAAGTTTGACCTAAGGTACTTAACACTTATCAAACTGCCTAACATTCCAGCTTTGGACAACTATCTTGAACTCTAAATCTCACAACATTTCTGAGATTTTGAGACTTAAGCATTTCTACATACTCAAGTATCCTGAGACAACTTATCTGATCTATACTTGAGCATATCTCAACTAATCTGAACATCATCAATCAGGGGTTTTGGTATCTAAATCAAAATCATTTTATTCCCAACAACTAAGTAGAAATTCTGCTTAGAGTATGTGTTTATTTGCAATGGAATATCCCATTTCCCCTGCACTTAAACCTCCGGTTCTGGATGGCACGAATTATGCCTTCTGGAAGCCGAAAATGAGGATGTATATCAAATCTATAGATGAACGGGCATGGAGAAGTGTCTTGGGTGGCTGGACACCACCAAAGACAGAAGCAGATGATGATAATGAATCAAGTGTGAAGAAGGACCTTGATTGGACTAATGACGAGCTCACTGCTGCAAGTTATAATTCAAAGGCATCGAATGCTATCTTCACTTCTGTTGATACATCGATGTTCAAAATCATCTCCACCTGCATTTCATCAAAAGAGGCATGGGATCGCTTGCAAGAACACTGTGATGGATCAGAAAGCGTGAGGAAGACTAGGTTGAGAATGCTTGAAACTAAATTCGAGAACCTAAGGATGAAGGAAGACGAGACCATCAGCTCCTACAATGAAAAAGTAAGCGAGATTGCTAATGAATCTTATGCTCTTGGTGATCCAATTTTCAACACAAGGTTAGTACACAAAATTCTTAGAACTGTTCTTAGACGTTTTGATCCTAAAATATGTGCTATAGAAGAAGCAAAAGATACTGATGTTTTGAGTCAAAATGAATTGATTGGCATTCGTATGAAATGAATTTTTCTGAAAAAGGTGAAAATGAGAAGAAAGTTTTAGTTTTCAAAGGTGATGGATCATCATCTTCATCATCGTCTTCAAATGATAAAAATAATGTTTTGGTTACTGAAGTAGAGACTGATGATGAACTTGAAGAATGCTTTAATAATCCAGAAACCATGGCTTTTATAACTAAACAATTCAAAACTTTTCTGAGAAACAAGAACAACAATCGGTTTAAAGACAATGTTCAACCTAAAGTTTAGATCAATAATACTCAACAATTGCTTGTTAAAAAAAATACTTTCAATCAATCTAAGCAATTAGAAAAAGGAATCAGGTTTAGGTCTGATCCAGAATACAGAAAAAAGGTTAAATGTGATGCTTGTTCTAGTTATGGTCATTATGCTAATGAATGTGCCAATACTTTACTTAAGAAGAAGATTAACTTCAGTGCTACTTTAAGTGATGAGTCTGATACTGAACATGATCCAGAAAATGATATTGAAAAAGCTTTTACTGCTAATATAGAATATGATGACACTTTTGATGATGATCTGGATGATTACAGTGATGTGGATTCATATGAGGCATCATCTGAAAAATCATTGATTGATAACTGTTCAGAATTGAACTGTTTTTCAAGTTGTGTTTCTAAGACAGGTACATCAAGTGAAGCTAGACTATTCAGAAATGATGCTGACATTGAAGATTTAACTAAATCTATTTTAAAACTGGAAATTCTTTTGACCAGAAAAGATAATGAAATTTCAAAATTAAAAGAAAGACTTGAAGTTTCTGTTCTTAATTTCAAAAAATACTCTTATGAAAATCCTTTGACTAATGAAAAACCTCATGGAATATATTTTGAAACTGAAAAATTAAATTTTGTTATCAAGTCCTTAACTTTTGAAAACAATGATTTAAGAGATTCTGTTTTAAAACTTGAGAGTATTTTAATCAAGAAAGACTGTGAGATTGAAAAACTTGAAGAAAAGATGAAAGAAGTGTCACTAAGCTTTAAGAAATTCTTTGAAGGATAGGAATCACTGCTGAACAACAATACAAAGAAAACAGGTATTGGTTATAAAGGTAAAATAGAGAAATCCTGTCCTAGTTCTCAAAGTAATAAATCTACTATTTTTGTCAAGGCTGAACTTGAAACTAATGTTATTGTTTCTGCAAAAACTCTTATTAATGTGAAAGAACTTGTGTGTAACTATTGTTCTAAAAAGGGTCACAAAATTTACTTCTGTTTAAAAAGACAAAAGGATTTAAAAGCTACTGAACGATCCAAAATGACACCACACACAAAGCATCATTCACAGAGAACTGAATGGATTTCTAAAAATACTATTTGCAATGTTGTTCATATGTCTTTAAAAGCATGTGTTCCTGGTTTATGGTACTTTGATAGTGGCTGCTCTAAACACATGACATGTCAAATTGATTATTTATCTGATTATAAAGTTTATAATGGTGGTAATGTTACTTATGGAGGTGGATCTAAAGGAAAAATCATTGGTAAAGGAACCTTAAATGTTCCTGGCTTTCCTAGATTACCAAATGTTCTACATGTTGATGGATTACTTGCCAACCTTATTAGTATAAGTCAGTTATGTGATGATAACTTGCATGTAAAGTTTGATAAAAATTCATGCTATGTGCTAGATAAAAATTCTGAATGCATTATGATGGGTAATAGATCTGCTGATAACTGCTATTTAATTTAGTCTAAAATCAGCTGCAATAGTATGAAAAATGATAAAAGTATATTATGGCATCATAAACTTGGACATGTTAACTATAGACAAATTGGTAAATTAATTAGACTAAAAGCTGTCACAGGTTTACCAATGTTGAAACTTTCAGACAAAAATATTTGTGGACCATGTCAGAAAGGCAAACATGTAAAAGTGTCTCACAAGTTGTTGGGTCACTGTTCTACAAAACATTTCTTTGAATTACTTCATATGAATCTTATGGGTCATATGGAAACTGAGAGTATAGGTGGAAAAAAATATTATTTTGTTATTGTTGATGATTATTCTAGATTCACATGGATAGAATTTTTAAAAGAAAAATCAGAAACATTCTCATTCTTCAAAATTCTAGACAAAAGATTCAAGACTGTTTATAATTCTAAAGTATGCAGAATTAGATCAGATCATGGAAAATAATTTGAAAACAGTGCTTTCACTGAGTTTTGTGAGTCTAAAGGCATTTTACAAGAGTTTTCATCCCCTAAAACTCCTCAACAAAATGGAATAGCAGAAAGAAAAATAGAACTCTTCAAGAGATGGCTAGAGTTATGCTATGTTCTAAAAATTTGTCTAAAAGGTTTTGGGCTGAAGCTCTAAATACAGCTTGTCATATATAAAATAGAGTTTTTATTAGAACAGATTCAACCAGAACTGCTTATGAAATCCTGAACAATAGAAAGCCTAATCTTAAGTATTTTTATGTATTTGGTTGTGTTAGCTACATTTTAAATGACAGAGATCAACTGCATAAATTTGACTCTAAAAGTGGCAAAGGTTTTTTCCTTGGTTTTCTAGAAACAGTAAAGCTTATAGGATCTATAATTTCAGAACAAATACTGTTCAAGAGTCTGTAAATGTGGTTTTTGATGATAACACAAGTATTACAGGAAATAGTATTTAAGAAGATGTTCCAGACTTTATTGACATTCCAATTCATTTAGATAGAACAGATCAAATCCAAAATGATGAACAAAATGAGGGAACACACATGGACACATCAGCTGAAGATACAGAAAATCCAGAGAATCTGTACAATCTCCATAAAACTCCCTCAATCAGAGTTCAAAAGAACCATCCACAGGAGCTTATAATAGGTGAACAATCTACTGGAATTCAGACCAGAAGGAGGATGGGTATGAATTCAAAGGATGTGGTAAGATCTATTTGCATGCCATCTGTGTGTAATAAGGTAAATCATGAATGTTATTGTTGGTCCCAAAGTTGAGTTAAGATTGAGTAAGCTAAGAAAGTCTAGAGGGGAGGGGTGAATAGACTTTCAAAAATCTTTCAAAATATCAGAATATGCAATGCGGAATTTAGTCTTCTTATGTACTGTACTGTGCTTACTCAGCTCAGATCAGTACTTTCAGAATAATATGGGCCTTACTAGTTTATACTCAACTTTTCTTTAGATCTTTATCTTTGTTAATTCTTAATGTTCTTAGTTAAACAAGTAACACAAATATCAAACATAAAATGTAAAGAACACAAGATTTTATAGTGGTTCGACAAATGTCTACATCCACTCTCACAATCCCAGTTGTGAAGTTTTATAACTCTTCCTTCTTGAGTTTCTTGTGGCTTAAAGTCCCAAGATTAAGACTGTGATCTTATCGATTATACCTCCAGGTATATCTTCGATCTACTAGTAATTCTACAAGTAACTAGCACACTTGTTTTACAAAACACAAACTTAAACTTGAAAAGTAAAACTTCTCTTTGAGTAGCCTTTGATTTCTTCTCTTCAATTCAGTGGCTTCTCCTTGATTCTTGATCTCTTCAACTCTGTGAGTTCTTCAATGCTCTGTAGACTTAGATTGCTTGTGAATGCTTTATGATCAGTATATGTTCAGTAGTCTTTAGCAGTATGAGATCACACAGTATTTATAGAACTTAGTATGACAGTTAGCAGTTTGTGAACTAACTTTCAACTAACTCTAAAACTGTTTTTGTAACTTCTTCTTGTAACCGACTTTGTAACTTCCTTCAACTTCCAAGTCAGCATATCTTCAATATATCTTCAGTTACACTTTAAATAAGTTTTCCAAACTTATTCTTCAATTTCACCAAATCAGCACAGTAACTTATTGTTCTGATTTTTACTCTTCTGATTTTACTGTTCGGATTTTACTCTGCTGAGCCAGTCAGCACAGTAACTTAAAACTGTTTAAACTTCTCCAGAATTCTTCTAAGCTCTTCTTCAACTCTTCTTGAAGTCTTCTTATTCTGAAGTAGTCCTCTGAGTCTTCATTAGTCTTCTGATCTTCTTCTAATCTAGTTCTAAACTTACAGTTCTGAACTTTTACACTGCTGAATATAATAAAATACAAACTTACAAATATAAAACCTATCTATACATCAACTGAACTATATACAGATGAGTATATCTAAGTCCTACACTATAAGCTGTCTATACAATACAAAACATCAGCTTAGTTCCTAACAGTTCATATATCAGATCAGTAAACAATAAGATCTGTAACTCATGTAAGTCCAATAACTTCCATATAAGATCAGTAAATACTAAGATCAGTAAACACTTAAGATCAGTAACTTACATATAAGACCAGTAAGCATATAAGATCAATAAGTATATCAGATCAGTAACTCAGATTTCAAATATCTCATATAAGATCACTAAAATTATTCTCAGTTTCAATACTCAGATCAGTAATCTTACTTTATATGACTCAGTTAAGATCAGTAATTTTATTCTTAATATTACTACATAAGATCAGTAAACTTATTTTAGATATCATTAAGATCAGTAATCTCAATTCAAGTTTCTCATCAGATTAGTAAGCTTATATACAGATGACTTAGTTAAGATGACTTAGAACCACATATATCACTAACTTTAAGTTGCTTTTGGCCATCAAAACATACTTTCATCAACTAGAACATTGTTTCAAGGATTCATATCCCAACAGTTATCATTCTGCAATTGAACCTAAAACTGTAAAAGAAGCTTTAAATGATGAACATTGGATAGAAGCTATGCATGAAGAATTGAATCAGTTTGTTAGAAATGATGTATGGACTTTAGTTCCTAGGCCAGATCACACAAATATTATTGGTACTAAATGGATATTCAAAAACTAAATTGATGAAATAGGCAATATTATCAGAAACAAAGCAAGACTTGTTGCTCAAGGGTACACTCAAGTAGAGGGAGTAGATTTTGATGAAACATTTGCTCAAGTTGCAAGAATAGAATCCATTAGACTTTTACTTGCCATTGCATGCTTTTTTAATATAAAACTGTACCAAAAAGATGTTAAAGCTACTTTCCTAAATGGAATTCTAATGGAAGAATTTTATGTTGAACAACCAAAAGGCTTTGAAAATCCAGAATTTCCTGATCATGTTTTCAAACTAAAAAAAGGCTCTATATGGCTTGAAACAAGCACCTAGAGCATGATATGAAAGATTAACTGATTTTCTGATTGAATTTGGTTTTACTAGAGGTGAAGCTGGCAGAACACTGTTTATTAGACATGAGAAAAATGATATTATGATTGCTCAAATCTATGTTAATGATATAGTATTTGGTTCTACTTGTGATAATATGCTAAAACTGTTTGTGAATGAAATGACATCTACCTTTGAAATGTCTATGGTTGGTGATTTAAATTACTTCTTAGGACTGCAAATTAAAATAACAAAGTGATGGTATTTTTATTTCACAAAGTAAATATGCTAAAAGTCTTGTGAAAATGTTTGGTTTAGAGAATGTTAAACACATGAAAACACCTATGGGATCAACTCAGAAACTGAGTAAAGATAATGTTGGCCAGAATGTTGACCCAACATTATACAGATCAATGATAAGCAGTCTTCTTTATTTGAGCTCCAGTAGACCTGATATCATGTTTAATGTATGTTTGTGTGCTAGATATCAGTCAGATCCAAAAGAATCTCACATGCTTGCTGTAAAAAGAATTATCAGATATGTTGCAGGAACTTGTGATTTAGGTATATGGTACAGCAAGGACACAAATTGTTCCTTAATTGGGTATAGTGATGCTGACTGGGCAGGAGATACTGATTATAGAAAGAGTACCAGTGGTGGCTGCTTTTATATGGGAAATAACCTCATATCTTGGCATAGCAGAAAACAGAATTGTGTTCTCACAATCCATAGCTGAATCTGAGTATATTGCAGCAGGGAGTTGTTGTACACAATTACTTTGGTTACAGAAAATGTTTTGTGATTATGGATTATCTTGTGATACTTTAACTGTTTATTGTGATAATACTAGTGTCATAAATATATCTAAGAATCCAGTGCAACACTCTTTGACTAAGCATATTAGTATAAGTCATCATTTCATAAGAGATCTAGTAGAAAAAGAGTTGGTCAAGTTGGAGTACGTTTCTACAGAAAAACAACTAGCTGATATATTTACCAAAGCTTTAGTTGACAAGAGATTCTCTTCATTAAGGAAATCTCTTGGTTTATGTAATATCTGAACGTAGTATCAAAAGTGTTGTACCAAATGCGGTAGCATTTGGGACAACACCAGAGTAGTTCTCTTAATTATTTTCTTGTATAAACTTCGTAATTGTCAGACTTAATATAATTCTCTATAATCTTAGTCTAGAAAGTCTTAAAATGAGTCTTATGGAATATGAGAAAAGCTTGTACAATCTCTCAAATGCAAAGGAAATCACAACGTAGATGCTTCGAAAATCACTGAGTAACTAGGGACACGGAGCTCGCTACTACGATGTTCTCTCTTCTAAAGGTGATACATAATGCATCAAATTAATCACAAATACATTGAGTAACTATGGGGCACGGAGTTCGTTGCTACGATGCACTCTTTTGAAAAGATGGATCAATGTGAAAATGTGATAAAAATTAAAGTGCAACACATATGAAGCAAATTCATGAAAAATCTGTGTTGAGATGTACAAAATGCCAACAATCTATTCAACACTTGACTCAGACTTATGATTTCGATTATTTGAAGAATTAGTTAATTTCTGATAATTATTATCTTTATTATCTGAAATATTTATCTGAATTTATTCTTTTTATGTTCAGTTAATCCTATATTTTTTTTAATTATTCAGTTTTTCAGAAATTATTCTCCACAACACACGATCTGTTTAATGGAGAGAAGTTATTTACTCACATTCTTCTCTTCAGTTTTCCTACGAAATCGTGTATCAACTCCTGCCTTAAACCTTCTATAAATTGATCTCGAATGTATTGTTGGGATATGAATATCCCTAGTTTAGTTTTGATAAACCAAATCAAACATGTAATATGATAAGTTGTATTATATAGACAACTTTATTATACATCTTGTAATAGATAGGACTCTGGTTAGAAGAGAAGACATGCAAATGCTCATGAAGAGAAGAGAAGACCAAGACCAGAAGTCTCCTGATAAGATGAGTTGAACTCATCTTATAGGATAAGAAGAGTAAGAGTAAGATGAGTGGAAGTCTTCTTACCAGCAGAGTAGAAGTCATCTTACAACCAGCTGAGTAAAGACAGCAGAGTAAAGACAGCAGCTGAGAAGAAACAGCAGCTGAGTAAATACAGCAGAGTAAAGACAGCAGCTGAGAAGAAACAGCAGTTGTGTAAAAACAGCTGAGTAAAGACAGCTGAGTAAAGACAGCTGAGTAAAAGGCAGCTGAGTATAGACAGCAGCGGGGTAAAGACAGCAGCTGAATAAAAGACAGCAGAAGCCTAAAAGAAAGATCAGATGAGTACCCAATTAAAGGAAGGCCAATCAGAGTTGAAGTCAAGGATTGACAAGATACGCACAAGAAAGGAAAGTCAAAGATATGATTGAAATTACTTGACAATGGTAATATTCAATCATATCATATCAAGAGATTGTCAATTCCTCAATTAGTGGAGTTTTGAATGCCATCATCCAACGGTAACATTCAAACTCAACACTATATAAATGAGTTCAGTTCTTACATCATTTGGAGTGAAGAGGTGTGATATGCAAAGGTCGAGCAAAGGTCATAAAGTCCAGAAACAAGAAGAGCTCAAGAAGATCATACATGAAGATTCAACACACATCACCTCATCCCCAGTGAGTGAACTCATAACATCTAAGCCAGTGCAACCACTCATATATATCCATAGCTTAGAGAGAATTTCCCAATCCTAGCATGAGGCTAAAACAGATTGTAAGGGAAATTCTCACCTAGTTCATATACACAAAACCCACCTTCTATCATAAAACCCTAGAAGTCAAGTTGAGTGTTCGTCACTGTAAAGAGTCCAAGTGCTCTATAATCACTTGTGGAGTGCAAGTGCAAGTGCTTACAATCACTTGTGGGGAAGTGCAAGTGCTTACAATCACTTGTGGAGACCGTAGCTGTTAGGACGGCTCAGATCTCAAAGTCCTATCCTTGGGACTATAAAGGTCAAGGCCCTTGTAATTTGTGGTAAATTAAAGGGATTAAACATCACCTTAGGACGTGAGAGTGGACGTAGGAACGTATATCCGAACCACTATAAATTAATGTGTTATTTACATTTCTGCACTTTACATTTCAAGTCTTTTCATACATATTTGTGCATAAACTGTTTTACACACTGTATTTATTAAATAGACGAGTATAATATTTATGGGCACACTACAATTCCGCACTTAACTCCGATAAGTAATTAATCAGTCGACTAACTAGTCCTAGGCCCCTAGTGAAATCAGCGGACTAGTTACTTTGAAGAGTTAGTTTATTTTCCACACAATCAGCAGACATCAAGTCAGCTGATCTTACACTCGTCTCAGGGACCAACATGTATGCTGAATTTTATACCTACAAGCTTAGTTCAGTTTTTGAAGCACTCATTCATAGGTTATATTTTATTTGTCATGATTGTTTTAATCACAATTCTTATTCAACGTATCAATTTAATTTCTTATCTCAGAAGTTGTACGGTCCAATCAGCTAATAAGCTACTTTTTGCAGGTTATTAATCATCTTTTCAAACACAGGTCTCACACTTCCCACGAATTCAAATTTGATCAAGCCCTAACACAACCAATTCTGCGAATTTCTCTCAAAATCACTCTCCAAATGGCTATCATCTCCTAAATTGCTGAATCAACTCCGGCACCAGGATCACTGTCATTCATGGTGGGCTCTATTGATATTCCATACGAGACTGAACAACCCATCCAGCCCACAGACTTGCCGATGGTGGTGTACAATCCGCTAGACATTCGAAGCAAAATCGCGAACGCCAACGCCAACGCCTCTAAACCTTCAAGTGCTGCTTACGATGATCGCTCATCTCCAAAATCACCATCAGTCCAGAAAGCTTTTCCCCTGGGAACACCATTCGAAACTCTGAAAAAGGCGTACGAAGCCCTAGCGCGAAAAACTGCAACACCTATCATCATCTTGGATGGTGAAATTCTCGACAATGTCATGTTCCGAGATGATAATCCTACTCTGAGTGGTGAAGACTTGGTGATGGAAGATGCTACTTCGTACGATGAGGAAGTTCTGGCAAAGAGATTCTCACGATTGCGTCAGAAGCGAAAGACCCCTGCCAAGAAAGCTCAAACTCTAGTACAAGGTGCTCGAAATTGGCCTGGTGGTAGGCGAAAGTCTTATAGAAACTTTGGAAAGAGAGTTGATTACACTGGAAAGCGAAAACCCAGAACTGATGGAGGTAAATCGCAACCAATCACTGTCTCTAACTCAAAATCAGAGAAGGAGCAAACTGAAGATGTCAATGAAATCATTGACAATTTTGCTGAAGCTACTACTGTTGAAAATCAGGGAGAAGAAGAGGAATACAGTCCAAAGGCCCCTAAAACTTACAAACGGCTCCGAAAAGATCATAATGTTGCCCCTCGGGTGGCAACATTCGATGAATCAACATCCCATGAAGAATCCAGCTCCAACTCAGAATCCTCTAATCATGAGGATGTGGTACCTATTTCATTTGAACATGAGTTTAGTGACACAGATATTGAATATCATGATAATACCAGTGCTCACTACAAAACCATTAGAAATATGATTATTCTGAGTGAAAGGATCATAAAAATCTCTAATTTTGAGGAAGCAAATTTGATAGACTGGCTTAAGGAAAGATCACTTTTAGATGCCATGTTATTTGTTGTTCCTTACATTGTGGATTGGGTGCACGAGTTTTATGCCAATGTGTTATTTAAAGCCTGTGGACCATACGGTTTATAAATGAGTTTTGGTCTATCCTCTCCAATGATATCATAAGATAAAAGTGGAGGATATATAACAGGTTGATTATGATGATGTGGTACAAATTTCCTAGGTTTGGCTGAGTACAACTGAGACTGCCTTATGAAAGAAGGTCTAGGTTGATTCCAACCTAACTGTGTTTGTTTAGGCCAACTCTGCTGAGTATACCTCTTTTGATGCCATGACTGTTCTGCCCTGGTCATCTGAGTATATCTCTGCTGAGGTGATCTAAACTGAGCTGGTCTTACTACATTTTGCTTTTTACCATTCTTGGTATTAGGAGGAATGTAGTTTGACTGAACTTTAGTAGTGTTCTTAGGTTTTGTAACATCATCATATTCCATCGGTTCTTTTCCTTTATCTAGTGGTAAAGAACTTGAACTAGCTCCATTAGTGTTCTTCATTCCTGAAGTAGATAAATTAGTGTTGGGATATGAATCCTAATGCAAGTCCTAATTGATGAAAGAAGTAGTTTTGATAAGCCAAAAGAAGACTTGAATATATTTCTAAGTGTTGACTGATCTAGTTATGGAAGTCGTCTTGTGATAAGATCAGTAGAGTACAAAACAAAATAAAAGAAAAGAAAGAAAAGACAAGTACGAATTATAAGTACTGTGAAAATAAACTAAGTATGGAAGTTTCATATAGGTTTATGATAAGCTTATAATTGTTGTATAGAAGCTTATATTTTATGTTCATATTGATGTATAGTTTATAGGATGACTAAGCTGGATTTATTAAGCTTAAAGTAATGTAATAGTCTTGATAGGATTAGTTGATTGGAATAGATTAGTTCTACATGAAGTCTACTGGAAGAAGACTACAACAAGACAAGAAGACTTGACAAGACAAGACAAGTGCTGTGAAGACTGAAAAATATTCTAAGTGTTGGAAACTAGACAAGTCAAGTTCGCACAGAAGTCAAGTACGCGTGAAGAATAACTGATTAAAGATAAGGTCGTATCTAGAAGTGAAGATATGAAGAGTTAGTTATGGAATAACTAATTAACTGAATAAACGCGTGAAAGGATAAGAAGAAGCTGTTACAAAGTTGGTTATCAAGAAAAGGTTGTTGGAGTAACAAACTTATCTTGAGAAGTAAAGTCTATAAATATATGAAGGCATTCTACATTGAAGACTACTGAAAGATTACTGAAACTACTACGAAATCAAGAGAGATTATTTGAAGTATTCAAAGCAAGAAATACTCACAGAGTTCAAGCAAGTTTGAAGTTGAAGCCAGAAGACAAGTTCATATTCAAGAAGGCTACAACCGCAAATCAGAGAAGTTTTTCTTTAGAAATTACTGTTGTTAATCAAGTTGCTAGTTGCTTGTAAAATAGATAGTTGTTAGATCGAAGTCTTAATCTTGGGACTTAAAGCCACAAGAACACACTCGAAGAGAAGAGTTAATAAAATTTCACGACTGGAGTTGTGAGAGTGGATGTAGACAAGTTGTCGAACCACTATAAAATTTGTGTGTTAATTTACTTTACTATTTTATTTGTGTTTGATTGATTACTTGTTTAATTGATTAATCTGCATATAGAATAGAGAAGATCAGTGTTCATTCGAAATAGTTGAGTATTCTGATATTCCGCATTGTGTATTCTGATATTTTGAAAGATTTTTAATGGTCTATTCACCCCTCCCCTCTAGACTTTTACTAGCTTACTCAATCTTACACTCAACTAGGGACCTACAAGTGGTATCAGAGCAGTAGTTCTTTGGACTGCTATTTCTTGATCACCCCTAAAAAGACTTTTAGGGTAGTCTTGGTTTCTGTGTATATTTGATCATATCACTGTTCTTGGATTTCTTGTATCTTTGATCTGTGTGCTATATTCATATTTGATCTTCTTAAAATCATGTCTATGGAAATAAGCGCTTACAAACTGTCTAAGTTTTCAGTCCAGGATTATGATTACTGGAAACTCAGGATGGAATCTATCTTCAGCTCGACTCATGACCTAATGGTGTCTGTCGTAAAAGAAGGACCGATTGTTACTATGGTGCCAAACACTGCTGCCTTGGAACCATCAAAAGCCGTTGGCGTACTCGTCCCCAAGCCAAGGTCAGAACTCAATTCGGAAGAAATGAGACAGAACAATCTGCACAGTTTAGCTAAAAACTATATTTTACATACCCTTCCCAACGAGTATCTGGGAAAAGTATTAAAATGTAAGTCAACTAAAGACATGTGGGACGGACTTGCTATCATTTGTGAAGGGACTACCCTGATCAAGGAAAGTAAGTCATCCATTGCTTTCAAGATTCTCAGGTTAATCTCTCTTTCAGTATAAGTTTTTCCTAACACCTCAAGATCATTCATAATTTTGGTAAATCGAGTATCCAATTCATCAATTGATTCTCCTGGCTTCATCTTAAATGATTCAAACCTTTGGACAGCAGTGGATAACTTGCTTTCTTTGATCAGTGTAGTACCTTCACAAAGAATAGCCAGTTTGTCCCACATTTGTTTTGCAGTCTTACATTTTAGCACTTTACCAAGATACTCATTTGGTAAGGTGTGTAGAATGTAGTTCTTGGCAAGACTGTCCAAATTGTTTTGTTTCATTTCTTCCGAAGTCAGTTCTGACCTTGGTTTAGGGACCAGTGCTCCAACTGGTTTAGATGGATCCAGAACAGCAGTGTTTTCCACCATGATGACAATTGGTCCTTCAGTCACCACAGACACCATTAGATCATGGGTTGAGCTAAAGATGGCCTCCATCCTAAGCTTCCAGTAGTCATAATCTGCAATCTTGAACTTAGGCAGTTTGTTCACATTAGTGTCATCCATGTTTGATTAGACAAATAGGATCAGTAGTATAGCAGATAGATTTCAAGTATTCAGATAGTGACAGATATCAAGAAAGAATAGCAAGATCAGTAAGTTTTCCCTGCAAGATTATCAAGAAACAGCAGTCCAAAGAACTACTGCTCTGATACCACTTGTTGGTCCCAAAGTTGAGTTAAGATTGAGTAAGCTAAGAAAGTCTAGAGGGGAGGGGTGAATAGACTTTCAAAAATCTTTCAAAATATCAGAATATGCAATGCGGAATTTAGTCTTCTTATGTATTGTACTGTGCGTACTCAGCTCAGATCAGTACTTTCAGAATAATATGGGCCTTACTAGTTTATACTCAACTTTTCTTTAGATCTTTATCTTTGTTAATTCTTAATGTTCTTAGTTAAACAATTAACACAAATATCAAACATAAAATGTAAAGAACACAAGATTTTATAGTGGTTCGACAAATGTCTACATCCACTCTCACAATCCCAGTTGTGAAGTTTTATAACTCTTCCTTCTTGAGTTTGTTGTGGCTTAAAGTCCCAAGATTAAGACTGTGATCTTATCGATTATACCTCCAGGTATATCTTCGATCTACTAGTAATTCTACAAGTAACTAGCACACTTGTTTTACAAAACACAAACTTAAATTTGAAAAGTAAAACTTCTCTTTGAGTAGCCTTTGATTTCTTCTCTTCAATTCAGTGGCTTCTCCTTGATTCTTGATCTCTTCAACTCTGTGAGTTCTTCAATGCTCTGTAGACTTAGATTGCTTGTGAATGCTTTATGATCAGTATATGTTCAGTAGTCTTTAGCAGTATGAGATCACACAGTATTTATAGAACTTAGTATGACAGTTAGCAGTTTGTGAACTAACTTTCAACTAACTCTAAAACTGTTTTTGTAACTTCTTCTTGTAACCGACTTTGTAACTTCCTTCAACTTCCAAGTCAGCATATCTTCAATATATCTTCAGTTACACTTTAAATAAGTTTTCCAAACTTATTCTTCAATTTCACCAAATCAGCACAGTAACTTACTGTTCTGATTTTTACTCTTCTGATTTTACTGTTCGGATTTTACTCTGCTGAGCCAGTCAGCACAGTAACTTAAAACTGTTTAAACTTCTCCAGAATTCTTCTAAGCTCTTCTTCAACTCTTCTTGAAGTCTTCTTATTCTGAAGTAGTCCTCTGAGTCTTCATTAGTCTTCTGATCTTCTTCTAATCTAGTTCTAAACTTACAGTTCTGAACTTTTACACTGCTGAATATAATAAAATACAAACTTACAAATATAAAACCTATCTATACATCAACTGAACTATATACAGATGAGTATATCTAAGTCCTACACTATAAGCTGTCTATACAATACAAAACATCAGCTTAGTTCCTAACAGTTCATATATCAGATCAGTAAACAATAAGATCAGTAACTCATGTAAGTCCAATAACTTCCATATAAGATTAGTAAATACTAAGATCAGTAAACACTTAAGATCAGTAACTTACATATAAGACCAGTAAGCATATAAGATCAATAAGTATATCAGATCAGTAACTCAGATTTCAAATATCTCATATAAGATCACTAAAATTATTCTCAGTTTCAATACTCAGATCAGTAATCTTACTTTATATGACTCAGTTAAGATCAGTAATTTTATTCTTAATATTACTACATAAGATCAGTAAACTTATTTTAGATATCATTAAGATCAGTAATCTCAATTCAAGTTTCTCATCAGATTAGTAAGCTTATATAAGATGACTTAGTTAAGATGACTTAGAACCACATATATCACTAACTTTAAGTTGCTTTTGGCCATCAAAACATACTTTCATCAACTAGAACATTGTTTCAAGGATTCATATCCCAACAATTTCCCCCTTTTTGATGAAGCCAAAACTACTTAAATGTTAATAAATCAGTAGTTAAGTATGTAGTCTATCATAACAGTTCATCATTTCAGAATTCATATCATATTCACAATCAGATCAGATATTTCACATATTACACATACTAACAAAATATGCACAAAATATAGAAATAAGACTAAGGATAAGAAATGTTATCTTCTGAGCTTGTCCTTCATCTTCATTCTGTATCTTCAGATTCTGAATGCAACATACATCCTTGCTTTGATATCCATCATATGTTGATGATCAGATATTCCTTCTTCTTTAATAATCTCAGCAATAATGTTGTTGATCTCTTTGTAATCAGGTTCTCCATTTTCCAGTCTTGGAGGTTCCCAATTAGGTTCTTCAGGACACAATATTTTTGTTCCAGCTCGATTAGCAACTTGAACTATGTCCTCCCAAAACTCTTGATCAATATTCAGCATGAATTCTTCAAAATCAGCAAATTCCTCTTCTTTGCTCGAATGATCACCAAACTTCTTCACAATGAAGTTAGCAATCTGCCATTTCTTCTTCAAATTCTTCCAGTATTCCATATGTTCTGTCAAAACAATGAAATCCACAAAGTTTTCATCTTGAAAATCTTTATCAAACTCTTTTCCTTCAGCTTTCTTTTGAGCATTCATCTTTCTCTTCAAAGCTGTAACTCGATTATCAAATCTTGTTTTCAAGAACTTGACATCCTTTTCTTTCTTCTTTTTCAACTTTGCTTCTTCACTTGAAATAACAGCTTTCATCTTGCTTTTTGATCTGGTAATTCTTCCAGCTTCTTCTTCTTGTTGTTCTTCATCAGACAAGACTAACTTCCTCTTCTTCTGACTAGAACTTCCAGCAATATCAGGTCCTTTCTCAACAATTTCTTGACCTTGCTGTTTCTGTTGCTTCCTTAGTTTCAGCTTTTCATTCAAAATAGCAATTTCTTCTTTCAATTCATCCTGACTTACAACCAACTGAGCTTGTTGTGACTGAGTTTGCTCCATTACTTTTCTTATCTTATCTTCCCCCTTTTTGGCTTCATCATGCCACTCTTTCAAAGGAGTCAAGTGTTGTTCCATCCTGTCATGCAACACTTTAGACAAGTTCTTCTCTTGAAGTCTGTGGAGATCATAAATCTTAGCCATTGTATGCTCCATGACTCTGTCAATCGAATTTTCAGCAAGCATTTTATTCATTCTGTCAGTAGCTTCTTTAAACATCTTCACAGCATCTTCCAATTTAGCTTGAAGTTCTGCATTTTGCTTTTTCAACATCTCAAAGCTTGAATTATCAGCTTCCTTCTCAACAGGAACTGTTCTGATCTCTTCCTGTACATCCTCAGGAATGATAGGATCAGTAGAATGAATTGGAATGCTTTCCATCTCTTCAGCATTTACATCTTGATTCTCCAAAGCTTCTGTTTCTTCAATCACAACAGTGTTCTCAAACACTTCTGTTGCATTGTCAACATCTTCATCAATTTCCATAAAATCCTTTTCAGCAGCATTCTCAGCTTCATCAACACCTTTCTCTTCACTTTCCACAAACAAATCTTCATCTGTATCAGGAGTTGCAACCTTTTCAACAGTGTACTTGATTCCAGTTAATCTCTCAACAAGATGAACTACAGATTCTGGAGTAACTAACTCAAGAAAAGAGTTAACACCAGCTGCTTGCATCTGTTCTGCTTCCCAATCATCAAAGATTGAAGCACCTCCCATACCTTCCATAATAGCCAAATTCTCTTTTAAAGTACTCCTCTTAAGATACACCCATGTGCCTATCCTAAGGAGTTTCTCAAACTCAACTGAGCTTTCATCCAACCCAGGAAATTGCTTCAACAAAGCTATCCTCAAATCTATTCTGATTATATCCTCTTTATCACAGATAGTGTATTCCATTAAATCAGCAGGTTTAGGAGTTATAAATTCAGGTTCAGGGGATGATGAAATGTCAATTGGTACAGTAGAAGGCTCAAATTCATGTTCAGTAGAGTGAGCATGAACCTGTGTTGGGGATTGATGTGGTGAAGGTTGATGTGAAGTTTGATGTTGAGGACTAGAAATAGGAGTAGATTGAAAATTAGTGTTCTGAGGGGATGAATGGGGAGTGTTCTGAGTCACAGAAAAATAGTGTTCTGATTGACCAGAACATGAAGGTTGAGGGTTTTGGGGTTCAACTTGGCTTGGTTCAGAGTTTGAAGGGGTAGGAGAGACAACAATTAACTTCCTCCTAGCACTTCTTGTCTTAGTTCTTTTATGCACACCAATAGAACTAGGAACACTAACCTCTTGCTCTTCTGAGCTTGATTGTACCACAGTCTCCACAAATCTGACTGTTGGCTCTGAGGCAGCTGTAGCAGACCTTCCTCTCCTTGGTCTAATACTGCTCGGATCATGCCTCGCCTTTGATCTAATCTCAGGTTGATTGTCATCAGATCGGTACATTGAATCTCCAGATGCTTGTGCTTCAAGCTCTTGAGGTTGTTCCAAAGGGTTTTCTTGTTCAAACTGAACAGACTCCTTCTTCATCAAGAATTTTCCATGATGGAATTTCTTGGGATTACTCCAATATGGCTTCTTAACCAACCGAGGCAACAAGAAACTCAGCTTGCTTCCAAACCCTAATTTCGATTTAATCGAAAATTCCATGGTATCCTCATCGAACAAAACTTTGTCTTTTTTAGTCAGCAGCCTTTCCAAGAAGAATCCTTGCCAATCACCTTGAACTCTGTCGATGATTGCAGCCATAATTCTAATCTTGAAACTTGATAAGGCATCATGGCTATGATGTTGCCCTAACAGGCATTTTCCTGCTATGTCCATCAAAAATTGAAGACCTGTAGGAAGAACGTCCTTCTTCAGATTAGTCAAGGACTCTGTTTCAACACCTGACCATCTTCCTACACATTCCTTCTCTTCTCCAGCTTTGTAATTCAAAATATCCACCGGGCCTTGCGGTAAATCCAACATCACTTCTAGGATTTCCCTAGTAATAGTGACCTTGTGCCCAGAAAGCATGGAGTGGACACCATTTTTATCACCTTGGAGTTGCAAATAAAATTCCATAGCTTCTAGTTCATAGACATTCAGGGGAGATGATTCCAGAAATTTCCTTAACCCACACTCTTCGCACATAGTCAGAATGGCTTGATTCTCAGCACTGTGTCGGCCATTGAAATATACAGCATTTTCCACATAAATGCCCTTTTTGCGAATCCAGAAATTCGAATCAAATGTTCCTGCAACTTCGTTAGTTTCACTGATGATATTGATAGTTGCCATTTGTAGAATTTTGTAGAAACCAGATTTTTCAGTAGTTATGAAGTTATGAGTTTTCCAGAAATGAACTTCGTAAGAAAGACGATGAAGAGTGATCGTTTTTGTCAAATTCAAAACCAATCTAGGGCTAGGATTGAATTTGATTATCACAAGGAATGGTTTAGATTAGGTCTCGAAATTCGTGTTTTAAAAAATAAACTGTCCATATTCTAGTACCACCCTTAATTTTTGGAGCCAATCTGTGTTTGATACATACACCACAATTTTTAGGTTAGAAATAGAGGAGTGTATTAATCTACTCTATTAGTAATCTAAAATTGAACAATTTTTGACTTAGAGTATTCTAAACCAAAAGACTGTTCTGATGCAAATCAGCACAGTAGTTTCCAAAACTTTTTCTCTTCATTTTCTTACTTACATATAAAGACAATTTCACTTATCTGGATCAGCTGAGTACTGTGATCAGCTGAGCAACCTCTTTAGAAATCAGATCAGTAGATGAATCAGCACAGTAGATTTCAGATCAGTAGATGGGTCAGCACAGTAGTGTTCAGATCAGTACCCAATTTTCCTGATTTCACCTTTTTGATATCAGCACAGTAATCCTCAGATCAGTACTGTGTCAGATCAGTAGATTTCTTGTAGACAGATTAGTAGTAAACAAATCTTTCTGTAGACAGATTAGTCAGTAATCAGATTAGTTCTGTAGAATAACTGAATTGTAATCAGATCAGTACTGTAGACAAATAAGCTTTGTAATCAGTACAGTTCTGTAAACAAGTCAATTTATTAATCAGAATATATCTGTAGACTGCTATATTCTGTAATCAGATCAGATTAGTAGACTTTCCAAATCTGTAATCAGATCAGTTCCCCCTTCAGTGGAGAATTCCTCTTCTGTGCCTGTTTCACCTTGGTAGAAGTGTCAGTTCATGAGATAATTGGTGAATTACAGTACAGATCAGTAACAATGTGTTTAATCTAATGATCACATCAAGGTTTATGCTAAAGTGACTTAGTGATCTGAGTCAACAAAAGGATCTTTAAGAAATCACAGATTCCCCCTTAATGTGTGTTCTCAGTGTCCCTCAGCTTTACCAGCTTCCTCATCGGGATTAAGGTCACTTTAGTAACCTTGTTACCTGTTTTAAATGTAGTGATCTGTCATAGGGTTGTCTCTTCTGAATGTTGAGTTTTGATGTACTGCTCTTAGTTTCTGCTTCATATTCCTCTTGGTATAAGATCAGTACCTGAAATGTTAGCACAGTTCTATATACACACATAATCCATATCTATCAATCCTAAACTAATGCATAATTCTCTGAATCTCACTTCAGCCAATGGTTTTGTAAAAATGTCAGCTCTTTGAATATCAGTATGAATCTTTTCCATCCTAATATTCTTCTTTTCAACATGATCCCTAATAAAATGATGCCTAATGTCAACATGTTTGCATCTAGTATGTAGAACAGGATTTTGAGTGATGGCAATGGCACTATTACTGTCACAATATATAGGTACATTAGATTCTACAACATTGTAGTCTCTGAGTTGTTGTATTAGCCAAAGAAGCTGACTACAACAACTACCTGCAGCCATATATTCTGCTTCAGTAGTAGAAGTTGCCACACTTGTTTGTTTCTTTGAAAACCATGAAATGAGCTTAGTTCCTAAGAATTGACATGATCCTGAAGTAGATTTTCTATCTATTTTGCAACCTCCAAAGTCCGAGTCTGAATAACCACTTAAAGATATATCATCATCTGCAGGATACCATAATCCTCGATTAATGGTCCCCTTTAGATATTTCAATATCCTTTTGGCAGCTACCAGATGACTTTCCTTGGGGTTTGCTTGAAATCTTGCACATACTCCAACAGAAAAAGCAATATCAGGTCTGCTGGCAGTTAGATAGAGTAGAGAGCCAATTAAAGCACGATAGTGAGATTGGTCAGAAGACTTACCTCCTTCATCAGGATCCATTTTGTATGTAGGTTGCATAGGCACACCAACTGTTTTACAGGTTTTAATACCAAATTTGTCTAGCAAATTCTTAGTGTATTTTGCTTGATTTATAAAGATACCTTCTGAAGTTTGTTTTACTTGAAGACCAAGAAAATATGTCATTTCTCCCATCATAGACATTTCAAATTTACTTTGCATGAGTGTAGAAAAGCTTTCACTCAAGGTTTTGTTGGGTGATCCAAAAATAATATCATCCACATAAATTTGAACAAGTAATATATCATTACCTTCTTGTCTTCTAAACAAAGTTCTATCAACCTTGCCTTTTGTAAAACCATTTTCAAGTAGGAATAGAGAAAGAGTATCATACCATGCTCTTGAGGCTTGTTTCAATCCATAGAGTGCTTTCTTTAACCTGTATACTTGGTGACTATTCACTTCAAAACTAGGTGGTTGTTCCACATAAACTTCTTCAGCAAGTATACCATTCAAAAATGCACTTTTCACATCCATTTGATACACAGTAAAATTCATATGTGCAGCATAAGCAAGGAACAATCTTATAGCTTCTAGTCTAGCTACAGGGGCAAAAGTTTCATCATAATCAATACCTTCAACTTGAGAGTAGCCCTGAGCAACTAATCTAGCTTTATTTCTAACAACAAGATCATTTTCATCCCTTTTGTTCTTGAAAATCCACTTAGTGCCTACAACATTATGATTACTAGGTCTATCAACAAGTTCCCATACTTCATTTCTAGTGAACTGATTAAGTTCTTCCTGCATGGCTACAATCCAGTTACTATCACTTAGAGCTTCAATCACAGTTTTAGGCTCAATAGATGATAGAAAACAACACCAGCAAAATAGAGACTTACTAGGTTCTTCCTTGGAATAAAACAATTGTTTTCTAGTTTTGACACCTTTACTAGAATCACCTAGAATCAGATCAGTAGAATGAGCAGACTTCCATGTCCTTCTATTCTTAACAGAAATGCTATCATCATTTATATCATGTAAATCATCATGCAGATCAGTATCATTCATATCAGTAGACTTGTTCAAAGGGGAGCAGTCACTCAATTCTTGCATATCAGAAGATTTAGATGACTCACCTTTGTCTTTTACCTTTTCTTGATCAGAATCTTGATCTAAGACTTTCAGGAAGGGATTATATGCTTGTACAGATTCATATATTTCTGCATCATCATCATCATTGTTGGTTTGAGGCTTTAAATTGTCAATTTTCTTACTGAGCTGATGATCAGCAGAGTCCTGCACATACTCATCAAAGACTACACGGGGTGTTTCTTCCACACATAGGGTAGAGTAATTAAACACTCTAAATGCTTTGCTTACAGAAGAGTATCCTAAGAATATTCCTTCATCAGCTTTTGCATCAAAAGCATTTAATTTACTTTTGCCATTGTTATGTATGAAACACTTACATCCAAAAATATGAAAATAAGAAACTCTAGGTTTTCTGCCTTTCCATACCTCATAAGGTGTTTTACCATGCACCTTATTAAGAGCACTTCGATTTTGGGAGTGGCAAGCTGTGTTAATAGCTTCTGCCCAAAATTTCTGAGGTGTGTTGAATTCTGCAATCATGGCTCTGCAAGCTTCTTTTAGTGTTCTGTTTCTCCTTTCTGCAACACCATTTTGTTGAGGGGTTCTGGCTGCACTTGTTAGATGCTGTATGCCAGACTTAGAACAGTAGTCAGAGATGTAACAATTAATAAATTCAGTCCCCTTGTCACTCCTAATCTTGACAATGGGATGACCTTTTTCAACCTGCAACCTCTTCAATAGATCTGGAAGTAGTGTTTGTGTATCACTCTTTTTGTGTAGAAAGACTACCCAAGTAAACTTAGAGTAATCATCTACTACAACTAGAGTATACCTTCTTCCATTCAATGTAGGAGGGTTGATAGGACCATGAAGATCCATATGCAAGAGTTCTAACACTCTGCTTGTTGAAAGAGTTGGAATGGACTTAAATGAAACCTTTACCTGTTTACCTTTTTGACAGGAATCACATACTTGTGATTTGGAATAGATTTCATTAGGAATGCCCTCAACAAGATGTTCTCTAGCAATCTTGTTGATTATCTTAAAGTTCAGATGGCAGAGGCGTTTATGCCAGAGCCAACTGTTTTCTTTAGGACTCTTAGTAATAAGACAGGCATTCTTAGGACAACTATTCCAATTCACAATGTATACACTTCCCTGTCTTGTGCCAACAAGTAGAACATTGTGAGTCCTTTTATCTATTATTTCACATCTTCTGGTTTTGAACTGAACCTTGTATCCCCTGTCACAGAATTGAGATACAGATAACAAATTATACTTCAAACCTTCAACATAATAGACATCTTGGATTTCAACATCTCCATTCTTGATGAATCCAAATCCTTTTGTGATTGCTATTGAGCTATCACCAAAGATGACTTTTGGTCCTTCCTTCTCATGATAGTCAGTAAGTAAGGCCTTGGTACCAGTCATGTGGTGTGAACACCCACTGTCTATGTACCAGGTCTCACCAACTGAACCACCTTTCTTATATAAGTCCAATCGATCCTGCAAGGTAGTTGTTGGGATATAAATTCACCCTAAGCCCCACTTGATGTTAGAATAGTTTTGATGGCCAAAACACTTAGAGTTTATAAATGTAATAGGATCAGCTGACTTGTATAGAACAGCTTAGACTAGTCTTGTGTGATCAACTGTATTGATAGCAGCTGATCAGCACAGTCATGGCTTACATGCCTATCCTCAAGATAAGAAGAGTAGAAGACATGAAGACTAGAAGATCCTTGAAGACCAGATATGTTAAGGTGCTTGTATACCTACTTATCTGATGGAGTTCCAGATTGAAGATGGCCTAAAGCAGTACAAAGAATTTCCAGATCAGAAGAGTAGTACTCGTCTGATATCAGAAGACAGAAGACCTAAGGCCAGAAGAGTAGTCAGAAGACTAGAAGTACAGATCAGAAGACTATGTGCTCTTCCAGGACTCGGCTGATTCCCAAGTCATCTTGCAATTCAAACGAAGACCTACCTTATTTAGAAGATTAACATGATCCCAGGATTGAAGCAATCAAGCGACTGGAATCAAGGAATCAAGCTATTATGGGAAGATTGCTCAAACGGCTAGTCAACTCCAACGGCTAGTTGCACCCAATCTCCATTATAAATACAAGAGGATGAGGAATCACAAAACACAGAAGCAACAAGAGAGAATTCACAAGCTAAGCAAGCAATCAAGCAAAAAGCCACATTGTTCTAAGAATTCTCCAAGAGCCAGAAATCCATTAGATTATCCATAGCTCTTAAATGCTTCCTATCCAACCCTTAAGAACCTGAAACTTATTCATATTGTACATCAGTTGTTTTAGGCATAGTGGTTAAGCAAATTATAAGCTTGAACCATTAGTTGGATACATCTCAAAAACCCCAAACCCTCACCGAAAGGTTTAAGTTTTTGAAACCCCCCAAAGTGCAAGTGCTTACAATCACTTGTGGAGACCGCAGCTGTTAAGACGGCTCAGATCTCAAAGTCCTAACCTTGGGACTATAAAGGACAAGACCCTTGTAATTTGTGGAAATTAAAGGGATTAAACATCACGTTAGGACGTGAGAGTGGACGTAGGATCGTATATCCGAACCACTATAAATCCGGTGTTATTTACTTTCTGCACTTTACATTTCTGCTTTTACATTCATTATTATATAGTGCATACTGTGATTTCAACACTCTTCAAAACAAGGCCATAACTTTCAAACCAGCATCAGCTGAGTAGTTTCACAAAGTAAAACAAGTTACAAGAACGAGTCTAAACCAGGCCCACCATATTTCCGCATATAACCTCTTCAGTCAGATCACTATAGTCATCTGGACCAGCAGACTTGCAGTCCAGTTGACATAGCAATCAGAAGAGGTTCCCAACTCTGTTTGAAAAAGTTTTAAAGTCTATTCACCCCTCCCCTTTAGACTTTAATCCCATTCACTACTCGTTCAGGGACCAACAAGTGGTATCAGAGCAGTGGTTCTAACGGACTACTGTCTCTAGATTATCAGAAGACTTGAGGGAGTCTCTCTGTAGTCCTCTTGAACAGATCTTTTTTTTTGAAAAACTTGTTTTCGAAAACTCATACAGCATGAGTGCTAATATGCGTAAGTTGCCTAAGTTTTCAGTGGAGGATTATGATTACTGGAAGATCAGGATGAGGAAGAATCTCACATCAGTCCACTACAAGATGTGGTCTGTAATCACAGAAGGCCCGATCACCATCATGACAGTCAACACTGCAAATGGTGATCCAGAAGTCCCAGTTGGAGAACTGGTTCCCAAGCCCATGAAGGACCTCACACCAGAAGAGATGAAGCAATCAAGTCTTGATAGCATTGCTCAAGATTACATAATGCAAACTCTTCCAAATGAGTACATTACAAAGGTAATCCATTGTGAGTCAGCCAGAGAGATGTGGGAGGCATTGGCACTTCTTTGTGAAGGAACTGAGCTGATCAAAGAATCCAAGTTGTCTACAGCAGTCAAGAAGTTCGAACACTTCAAGATGCAACCAGAAGAGTCTATTGATCAGTTAGACAACAGATTTACCAAGATCATCAATGAGATATAATCTCTGGGCAAGAAATACACAAATAGAGAGAAAAATCTAAAGATCTTAGATTCTCTAACCAAGAAATGGAGACTCAAGAAGACCATCATCAAAGATACTCAAGATATCAAGAAGTGGTCTGCACAAACTCTATTTCAGAACCTGAAAGCCCATGAATATGATCTTGAAAGAGAAGAGAACTCAGGAAGTGATGAGCCAACTGCAACCCCATCTACCTCCAAGACTGTAGCCTTCAAGGCAGCCAATACAAAAGCTGCAAGCACCTCATCTGGCAAGACCTCTCTGAAAACAGAAGACTGTGAAGGATCAGACATGAGCCTGAAAGAGCAAATGGCACTTATGATCAAGAGATTTGAAAGGATGAACACCCTCAACAGTAAATATAGAAAATTCTATAGAAACTACAAAGATAGAAGAGCAAGTTCATCCTCCAGAGGTTCCAGAGAAAGAACACCAGAAAGACATCCTAGAAAGGATGTGGAGTCATCTGACAGCCGAGGATCTAGAAGAAGAGATGCCAGTCCTCCAAGGAGAGGCAACTCAAATCAGAAACCTGGATCTTGCTTCAACTGTGGCAAACCAGGACACTATGTCTATGAATGTCCTGAGCTGGATTTGGATGACAAGAAAGAAAGAAGGCCAAGAAGAACCTCAGACAAAAAGGCAATGGTGACTGAAGAATCTGAATACCAAAGTGATGAACTCCCTACGTCACCAGACGATCAAATCTTTTCAGATGATTCAGACGACCTAGCTATGATGGCCATAGGAGAAAATGAGGTAAACTCTTATACTACTACTTTCCATTCACCTATTTTCTCACAAACAGATGACATAAACTCATCTGAAGGCGAATCAGAAGACACCTATTATCAATCTTTAAGAAAGGTAAAAGGTGATCTGGATATTGCCACTAGAGCCTTTATAGAAGTGGAAGAGGAGAATAAGGATTTAAGGAAAGAAATTGCTAGGTTGAAAAAGGTAAAGTTTGATAACACCCCTGAGTTAGTCACCATGAATGAAAGGTTGACCAAAGAAGTGGAACTTCATAAGGAAGAAAATACCACAACAACTCAGTTGTATGAGGGGATGTTAGAAACTCAAGCCTTAGAAACCAAAGAATTTCGTATACTTCAATCTAAGTTCGATGATCTCTTCCAAACACATAAGCTCTTAGAAAAGGAGAAGGAATGCCTAGATCAAAAGATATCAGAATTCAATAAAGCTTCGACTACTATTGAAAGTATCTCTGAATATTATAGATCAAATGGCAATAAGATGGGCTTAGGCTATGAACTTAATCCATCAACATCCTCTCCAGCTGGGGGTAGTACACCTAACAAGTGCACTACTCAGACACATGAACAGGGTGAGTGTTCTAAACAAAATGAACTCAATATGAACCAAAAGGCATCTGTACCAGCTAAGGCTAACTATCCCAAAACCAAAAATGGTAAAGGACAAGCTAACCCCAAGCCTGTACAGAGGAACAGCAAACAGCCTAGACCATCTCGGCTGAGACAGTCTCAGCTGTATGCTGCTCCAGCCAAGAAGAAGAAATCTTCTTCAAACAAATCTGTTCTCTTTGCACCCCCTATCTCTTATGATATTGTGAGAACAGAAGAGTATGGTCCATATAATCGTGTGCATCGACCAGCTAATGCACCCAGGCCGAATGTAACTAGTCAAAAGATCATGTATGTACACTCCTATAAAGGGAAACCATTTGACTACTACTTAGCTGACACCAAGAACAAATCAGATCAGTCCAAGGTGCTGACTGGTAAGATTTGGTTCTGTGATGCCCGAGGGAAACAACTCAAATGTTCAAGGTTGTTTAAACGACCAATGTATATGTGGGTTCCCAAGGGTAGTACTAACACCCAAGGACCCAAAACAAAATGGGTACCTAAAACTTAACTTTTCTTGCAGGAAAGGAAGGACCTATACAGAAGAGGAGGTCTAGCAGGAGAAACTTGGTACATAGATAGTGGATGCTCAACTCACATGACAGGAACCAAAACCCTGCTGACCAACTACATAGAGAAGAAAGGTCCAAAAGTTTTCTTTGGTGATAACGCGCACGGTAGCACAAAAGGATATGGCACCCTTAAAAATGGTGACATTGAGGTACATGATGTATCATATGTAGAAGGTCTTAAGTTTAATTTATTATCTGTTTCTCACTTTTGTGACACTGGTTACTCAGTCAAATTCTCTAAAGATGAGTGCCTCATAAGTGATAAGAGAACAAAACAAAACCTTCTAACAGGATCTAGAAAGGGAAGTATGTATCTTGCAAATTGGAACAGCTGTCCTAAGGATACATGCCTGCTTGTGAAGAGCCCTAAAGATGTCAGCTGGCTATGGCACAAACGTCTTAGCCATCTGAACTTTAAGACTATGAACAAGTTAGCAAGGGAATCCTTAGTTGATGGTCTGCCTAATGAACTCTACTGTAAAGATCAGGTTTGTGATGCATGTCAACAAGGAAAGCAAACAAAGGTCTCCTTCAAGACCAAGAAGACAGCATCAACCAGCAGAGTTCTTGAATTGCTTCACATGGATCTCTTTGGACCAATCACTCCAACCACTTTAACAGGGAGGAAGTACACTCTTATTGTTGTAGATGATTATTCCAAGTTTACTTGGGTTATCTTCCTATACAAGAAGAGTGAAACACAGCAGAAGCTCCCTGAACTATTGAAGAGGATCCAAGTAGAGAAAGGAGAACCAATCGTGAAAATTAGAAGTGACAAAGGCACTGAATTTATTAACTCTTATATAATTGCCTATTGTACTTCTAATGGTATTCAGCATGAGACAAGTGCAGCAAGAACACCACAACAGAATGGTGTAGCTGAAAGAAGAGTCAGAACACTCAAAGAAGCGGCCAGAACACTCCTTGCTGAATTTTCTACTCCCAAGAAGCTATGGGCAGAAGCCATCAACACAGTTTGTCACACTCAAAACAGGTCAGGTATTCATAAAATACATGAGAAAACTCCATATGAACTGTGGAAAGGAAGAAAACCTAGAGTATCTTACTTTCATATATTTGGTTGTAAGTGTTTCATTCACAACAATGGGAAGAGTAAGTTGAATGCTTTTGATGCCAAAGCAGATGAGGGGATATTCTTAGGATACTCCTCAACTAGCAAAGCATTTAGAGTACTCAACAAACGAACCCTTCTTGTGGAAGAAACACCTCATGTTGTTTTTGATGAATCGTGTGAAAAGAATGCAGTAGAAACAAACTCAGCTGCAGATCAGATGAGACATCTAGTGATCAAGTCCAAACCAGATGAGTTCATTGAAGTCAATGAACCTTTCCCTGAAGAACCAGAGGAAGATAAGCCTCATAGACCTGTCACTAGATCTCAAACTCAAGTAGGACAAGCTGACCAGAATCAAGATGCATCAATCCCAAATGCCAGGGGGAATGATCTCTCTGACACTCAAGATACAGATGATGATCGACCTAATCAAGTCAACCCTCCTGATGGCACTAGATCAGATGAGGATCCAAACTCATCCAATGCAGATACTCCAGTGAGGCGTACATGGAGGAACAACCATCCATCAAACCTCATCTTAGGAGGAGCAGAATCAGGTGTCAAGACAAGAAGACAACTGAATCAGAATTCTCAATCATCTATGTTCTGCTGGTGTGCTTTCCTCTCCAACATTGAACCAGCTGACATAGAAGAAGCAATGACAGATAGCAATTGGATCACTGCTATGCAAGAAGAACTAAACCAATTCGAAAGAAATGAAGTCTGGGAATTGGTAGATCGTCCTGAAAACCACAATGTAGTAGGAACAAAGTGGGTATTCAATAACAAGAAGGACGAAAATGATGTGATAACTAGAAATAAGGCAAGGCTAGTTGCAAAAGGATATTCACAATCTGAAGGGATTGACTATGATGAAACTTTTGCACCAGTAGCCAGATTAGAAGCCATTCGACTATTTCTAGCTTATGCATCATATATGGGCTTCAAGGTATATCAAATGGATGTCAAGAGTGCTTTTCTAAATGGTATTCTGATAGAAGAAGTATATGTAGAGCAGCCTCCAGGATTTGAAAAAGGTGATCAAGTATATCGACTGAAGAAGGCTCTCTATGGTCTAAAACAAGCCCCTAGAGCTTGGTATGACACATTGTCACAATTCCTACTTGACAATGGATATACAAAAGGCAAAATTGATAGAACTCTCTTCAGAATACAAGAAGGAGAAGACATTTTAATGGTACAAATATATGTAGATGACATTATATTTGGATCACCAAATCAAGAAATGTGCAAGAAGTTCTCTGAACTTATGCAAGGAAAATTCGAAATGAGCATGATGGGTAAGATGAATTATTTCCTAGGACTTCAAGTCAAGCAGAGTTCAGAAGGGATCTTCATCAACCAGTCCAAGTATACCAAAAGTCTATTAGAAAGATTCAAAGCTCTACAAAGCAAGACTGCAAGGATTCCAATGATGACATCTTTCAAAATGGAACCAGATGAGTCTGGACAGGCAGTTGATCAAGCTGAATATAGAGCACTGATTGGATCTCTACTATATCTTACAGCTAGCAGACCAGACATAACATTTGTTGTAGGAGTATGTGCTAGGTTTCAAGCAAACCCAAAGCAAAGTCATCTAGAAGCAGCAAGGAAGATTCTCAAGTACCTAAAAGGAACAATCAACCTAGGACTATGGTACCCTGCTGATGACAATCTAGAATTGAGTGGCTATTCTGACTCAGACTATGGAGGATGCAGAATTGATAGGAAGTCCACATCAGGAACCTGTCAATTTCTAGGAAACAAGCTGATATCATGGTTCTCTAAGAAGCAAACCTCAGTTGCAACCTCCACCACTGAAGCAGAATACATGGCAGCTGGTAGTTGTTGTAGTCAGCTGCTCTGGCTAGTTCAACAACTCAAGGATTACAATGTAGAGGCAAGAGAAGTCCCTATTTATTGTGATAGCAGCAGCGCCATTGCCATCACTCAAAATCCAGTCCTCCACACAAGGTGCAAGCATGTCGACATTCGACACCACTTCATAAGAGATCACCTTGAAAAGAAGGACATCAAGATGGAGAAAATTCACACAGATATCCAAAGAGCAGACATCTTGACTAAGCCCCTAGCTGAAGAAAGGTTCAAGACCTTATGTTACAGCTTAGGACTCCTGGACCCAAGCACATGAAGAAGGAAAGATCAGCTGAAAACCTCAGCTGACCCAAGTGCAGCAGACTAGGAGAATCAGATGAGGTGAATAGACACCCTCATCTTCAGGTAAGTTCTTTCCCAATGAAGACAGATAGAGCTGAGGGAAAACATAGAGTTATCTAATCAAGGGGGAATCAATGATACCTTAAGAATCCTTGATGAAATACTCTAAAATCTGCATTGCATAGTATACATATACATATATATATATAGCAGACTTGAACAAAGCTATTTGATCTCCTTACTCTAAGCAATGTATAACTATGTATATTAATAAACTATTCTTCATAAAATACTTTATTCATATACATAAATACAGTATACTAACTGAGTCATACTTGGTTGGATTAATACACCATCCTCACCGACTCAACAGTATGCATGCACAGTACGGATTTCAAATAACTCATGGTCAAAATTTATAATTTCTGCATTCCATTAGATAAAGTCTGAATATCTTTAAATGTGCACCCTTGGATCAAGAAACTCACTGCTGATCTTAAGAAATCACTTTTCAGAAATTCAGACCTATCACCTCTATAGTTTTGTCATCTTTCTCTCCACTACCTCATTTCTACCCCTATAAAAGGAGAAGTTATGAGAACACCTAAGAACACAAAACATCTAACACTTTTCTTATTTCAGGTATGAAGACAATTGAAAGAAGAGATGGAATGGAGATCATTCTTCAACCAAAATCTTGGGTGAAGGAGATGAAGATTTGTCCAGAAAATGAAGATGATGCAGATCCATATACATGGCTTACTCAACATAAGTATGCTCATGAAAGCTAAAGGAAGAAGAGACGTTCTTGTTGAAAGCTAAAGGAGGAAGAGATGCAGAGGACAAAGTAGCAAGCAAGCAGAGCTTCTTCTCCAGAAGGAAGTTCTACATGGAAAGCTTGTTATGCAAAGCTACTGTGTCTAAACAGAACATGAAGGCTGAGTCCATGGCCCTCTCTTCAACTCCATTGAAGCACCCCTCAACCTTCCTTCCCCTTCAAGAGAAGCGAAGAAATTCAACAAGAGCACATTAGATGCTACATCCCATCTGATGATGAGGAACATCCGATGGTTGGATCATCACTCACAATAAAGCTGGAAGGATCCATCCAGGTTGGATCATCACAGCAAACACCGTTTCCTCTACTCAGCTGATCAGAAGACCAACTCAGCTGACCAGAAGACTTTTCAAAGACAATCAGCAGACATCTTGAAGAACTCAGAAGACCTCACTCTGCTGATCAAATCACACAAATTTAGAGTATAATGACTAGTCTTGATCATGTAATTCATTCTAGATTTATTCCTGAATGTAATTAAACAAATTGGCTTATATAAGGAATGCAATTTTCTTATAGAAAACGGCCTTGATGATCAAATCTTACCATAAATTAGTCTCAACGGCTATTTTTGGTAATGATGTCATTAATACTCAAGTACCATATTGCCAAGAAATCAACAATTGCCAAATGGCATAACCAGCCGGCAAATTTAAGAAATCAAAGAAGGAAATCTTGGGCTCTACTCTAAATTCAAACACAAATCTGACCGTTAGATCAAATTTTCTGGAGTATATATTCACACCCCTAAAACCTCTCCCAAACCCTGTCGCTCATATTACTCAATTAATCACATTACTCTCTCTCGTTCTGCAAATTTCTTTCAAGCCTTCAAACTCTAACACTCAGACTCTACTATGGCAATCATTGAAATTTACGACGAGAAGACCAAGAATACTGGCACCTTGGATGCTGCAAAGTGGTCCAAGGAAGGGAAGATTTTTACGGAGAATGCTCTGTTTTTCAAAGGCAAACACTCAGATGAGAACAAGGAGATATTGCTTCGGTGCGTCAATCTTAAACTCAGAGACTTTCTGGAAGCAGCTCCAACTAATGTCTATGAACAAGACGTTCTGACATTCTATGCAAACGCCGTGATGAAGGGTTCTCATGTCGAAAGTGTCATGAATGGACACAAAGTCAAGGTTACAAGGGAAATTCTTCAGGAATTGTTTGGCCTGTCAAGGGGGAAAATAAATATTTCCAACTACATCATGAATAGAGAAAAGGAGTATATGGAGATGTTTACTGGTGGAAGAATCAAGGCTACTGATGCAACTGGGCTAAAGAAATCCCAACTTGAACCAAAATTCCAAACCTTGTTGGATATTGCAGGAAAGATGTTACTTGGTAACACATTCAGTCATGATGCTGTTACTACTTTAAAGGTTCGAGTAATGGCTGCAATCTGGGATCAGATCGATGGAGACTGGCAAGGACTATTCTTAGAAAGAATTGCTCTTGAGGCAAAGAAAGTCACTTTGGACTTACAATCGAAGGTATGGAAGGTAGCAGCTACAGTCAGCTTTGTCAACAAGCTGAGCATCATCCTTCCAGATATTCTCCCAAAGAAGTACAAGATGGGACCTCATAAGACCTTTCACATCTCCAAATATTATTTGAGAAAGGAAGCTCTTGCTGAGGCAGAAAGGTTAAAAGAAGAAAAGAGGAAGCTGTTGGCTGAGAAGGCAGCACAAGAGTCTGATCATGACTCTGCTGAAGAAGAAGAGGAGCCAACCAAAGAAGAGACTCAGAAGAAGGTTGCTGAGGATGATGATGATGACAATCAGACCTTAGCACAAAGACGATATCTAATCAGATCTGGGCTCATCTCCCCATCTGATTCAGATGCCACTCCCACTGCCTCTCCCTTGAAGAAGGCAGGTACCTCTAAACCCTCTCCCTCTTTTACTCCTTCTAAATTGTCAAAGGGTCAGAAGAGAAAGAAGAATAATTCTTCTTCCAACAAAAAGTCCAAGAAATCGAGGCTTCCTACTCCCATGTTAATAGCCCCGATTGCATCCTTCAACCCTTCTGATGACTCCAACCCATCTGACCACTCAAACACTGATATCCAAATCCCTGCTGATACTCACACAGCAGAGGAACAAGCTCAACCTACTTCAACCCCTGAATCTCTATTGCCTACCCCTGCTGATGTCCAAGATCTACAGGTTCAACCTTCTACTGATCTTCATGAAGATACTATACCAGACCAGCAGACTCAAAACCCTGCTGATGAACAGATCACTGAAGATCAAGAACATATCACTTCCCAAATCCCTGCTGATACTCACACAGCAGAGGACACTACCCCAAATACTCAAACTCCTTCCATCATTGTTTCTTCTATTCCAGAAGACATGGCACCATCAGACCTTGCTCAAGCTGGTCCCTCTCAACCTCACTACAGAATGGTACACTATCCTATGTGCACAAGGGAGAAGATAATGAGGATGAAGATAGCAAACCTGCTCAAGTCTACTATTCCTGGGTATTGATGAGGAATCAGTTCAGTTCGAACAAGTTCTCATAATCTGCACCTGGATTGAACTCAGGAGAGATGATGTTGATGACCTTATTGAGGTCATGGAAGGAATGGGAGGAAAAGCTAATTTCCTCGACTGGGAAATGGAGCAAAAAGAAGTTGCTCAAGTTACATCTTTTGCTCAACTGCTGCCCGAAGAAGCCTTTACAGCAGTATGCCACAGAATTCTAGGAATTCCACCTAATGATGCCTCTATCCCAGAAGGCATATCAGATCATCAGACAGCTGGCACAGCAAAAGTGAATGACTCAGCTGCGTCCGTTCCTGCGGAAGACTCAGCTGAACCAGCTGACAGAACCGATATTGAAAGAGAAGTAATCACTATTCCTGATCACTTCATGCCTAAGGATACTCTACCTCACTTCATTGACAAAGGAGACACCATCATGTCCAACCTGGTTAAGGCCACTACCTCATTTCTCAATGAAGAGTACCTTTCAGCTGAAGAAAGAGGCAAAGCCCTGACAGTCCATCCAAAGCCTCAAGGTACAGCCTCAACTTCTACTCCAACAGCTGACTATACAGCAGACATATGCTCACAGGTCAAGACTGCTATAGACCTACACTTTGAAAAGGGTTTAGGCCTACAGCTTGGAAGATATGTTGAAAAGGCAGTCAAGGAGCAGAGAACTCGTCTTCATAACCAGATCATTGACATTGAAGACAAGTTTGGAGAATCTCTTCACGATCAGATAAGTGAGTATCTGACCAGCATTCTGAAGATGGCAGGTGACCATTCCACCAGGTTTGCTGATCTCTACACCAATGAGGTCAACCGCATGGAAAACACCTACAAGACAAGAATTGAAGATGCTGAAGCAAGAGCTACTGAAGGTCGAGCTCTTCTCCAATCCGCTACAGCAGAGAATGAAAAACTTCAGATTCAGCTGAAGGAGACAGCAACCAGACTGGAAGCAATTACAGCTAAACTAGAAGCTGCCTCCTCCTCCAACTCTCATGCTCAGATTCTAGACCATAGCATCACACATCTGACTCATGTTGGCAGAGTCAACGCCATGGCTCTTCAACAAACTCTTAGAGTGGAGATTCTGAATGCCATGAAGCCTTTTGCGGCTGCACTTGCTGAAGCCAAAAAGGGGGAAGATGTATTGATAAAAGCTCTAGAGAAGACTACTGCAGAGCAAGCTGTAATGGTAGTATCTCAAGATGAGTTGAATGAAACCTTGGGTGATTTATCAAGCAAAATCAAGAGCAAGAAAGGCAAAGGCAAAGAAATTGCTCAAGAAGACATCCAAGCTCCCACTCAAACAACTGCCAAAAGTCTGCAGATCACTGCCTCTACAGAACAAGTTTCCGAGAAAAGAATGACTAGGAAAAGGAAGGCAGATGAGCAAGCAGATGAGCAAGCTCAGAAGTCAACTCCAGCAGAGCCTACTGCAGAAGAGAAATAGGCTTTAGAGTTGAAGAAAAGAAAAGAGCTTGAAGCTCAAGAGCTTAAACAAAAGAAGCTAAAAGATGCGAAAGCAGTCAAAGCCAAATTTGACAGGAAGATAGCCAAACTCAGGAAAGTTCTCAAGGAGAAAGCACTAAAAGAAAATTCTCTGACACAGAAAGATAAAGTTCTGGTGTTTGATAGCAACTATGTGGACTATCTAGCCCTTCAAGATGAGCTACCAAGGTGGTACCCTCTGAAGAAGAAATGGCAAATTCAACACCACATTGTAAGAAAATTTGGCCCTCTCCCAACCTATGAAGATGAATTCTTCCAGTTCAATCAATTCATGAACATTGAAGATCCAGAGTTCTGGAAAGAAGTAGTCAAGACAGCCAAAGAACTTGACAACTGCAGAATCCTAACTCCTGAAGAACCCAAATGGGATCCTCCCACTCTGGATTCTGGAAGAACAGACTTCATTGAAGTCAAAAGGATCCTAGAGAAGATCTATGAAGAGGAGAATGTTACAGACCTGCAGCACATGGAAGAAGTTCGATCTCGTCTGTACCTTGCCTTCCGCATCTGAAGATCAGAAGACCTGATGAAGACCACTTTCAAAGCCTTAAGAAACTATTACTTGTAATCTGTAAAAGTTCTATATATTCAAGTTTAGTTCTCTTTGCTTTCAAGACAAACTCTCATTGTCTTCATCAGATACTTCAGTTTTTATGATGTTTATAAACTCCTATCTTATCTTATTAAGAGCATTTATCATATATATAGTTTTGGCTTCATCAAAAAGGGGGAAATTGTTGGGATATAAATTCACCCTAAGCCCCACTTGATGTTAGAATAGTTTTGATGGCCAAAACACTTAGAGTTTATAAATGTAATAGGATCAGCTGACTTGTATAGAACAGCTTAGACTAGTCTTGTGTGATCAACTGTATTGATAGCAGCTGATCAGCACAGTCATGGCTTACATGCCTATCCTCAAGATAAGAAGAGTAGAAGACATGAAGACTAGAAGATCCTTGAAGACCAGATATGTTAAGGTGCTTGTATACCTACTTATCTGATGGAGTTCCAGATTGAAGATGGCCTAAAGCAGTACAAAGAATTTCCAGATCAGAAGAGTAGTACTCGTCTGATATCAGAAGACAGAAGACCTAAGGCCAGAAGAGTAGTCAGAAGACTAGAAGTACAGATCAGAAGACTATGTGCTCTTCCAGGACTCGGCTGATTCCCAAGTCATCTTGCAATTCAAACGAAGACCTACCTTATTTAGAAGATTGACATGATCCCAGGATTGAAGCAATCAAGCGACTGGAATCAAGGAATCAAGCTATTATGGGAAGATTGCTCAAACGGCTAGTCAACTCCAACGGCTAGTTGCACCCAATCTCCATTATAAATACAAGAGGATGAGGAATCACAAAACACAGAAGCAACAAGAGAGAATTCACAAGCTAAGCAAGCAATCAAGCAAAAAGCCACATTGTTCTAAGAATTCTCCAAGAGCCAGAAATCCATTAGATTATCCATAGCTCTTAAGTGCTTCCTATCCAACCCTTAAGAACCTGAAACTTATTCATATTGTACATCAGTTGTTTTAGGCATAGTGGTTAAGCAAATTATAAGCTTGAACCATTAGTTGGATACATCTCAAAAACCCCAAACCCTCACCGAAAGGTTTAAGTTTTTGAAACCCCCCAAAGTGCAAGTGGTTACAATCACTTGTGGAGACCGCAGCTGTTAGGACGGCTCAGATCTCAAAGTCCTAACCTTGGGACTATAAAGGACAAGACCCTTGTAATTTGTGGAAATTAAAGGGATTAAACATCACGTTAGGACGTGAGAGTGGACGTAGGATCGTATATCCGAACCACTATAAATCCGGTGTTATTTACTTTCTGCACTTTACATTTCTGCTTTTACATTCATTATTATATAGTGCATACTGTGATTTCAACACTCTTCAAAACAAGGCCATAACTTTCAAACCAGCATCAGCTGAGTAGTTTCACAAAGTAAAACAAGTTACAAGAACGAGTCTAAACCAGGGCCACCATATTTCCGCATATAACCTCTTCAGTCAGATCACTATAGTCATCTGGACCAGCAGACTTGCAGTACAGTTGACATAGCAATCAGAAGAGGTTCCCAACTCTGTTTGAAAAAGTTTTAAAGTCTATTCACCCCTCCCCTCTAGACTTTAATCCCATTCACTACTCGTTCAGGGACCAACAGTAGTGATCTTAATAATTTAGGTACCCTAGTTTATTGGGGTCCTTGGGGGTTAGTAGTGAGAGGTACCCAAATGAACATTGAGGATTTGAATAAGTGGGACCTCTTCAGTTTCCTTCCAAATTTATCACAGAACAGTACTTTATTAACCAGTTCAGAATTATCAGCAGACTTAGGATCTATTTTTCTGAGATAGCCTTTCCTTGGTTCTATCCCTTTTTCAGTAAGATCAGTATGTCTGTAATAGTTTGAATATGGTCTAAAAGCATGTGGACCATAAGGCTTATAAATTTGCTTTGGTCTTTCCTCTCCATAGATATCATAGGATAAAGGAGGAGGATATAGAACAGGTTTGTTATGATAATGAGGCACAAATCTCCTAGGTTTAGTTGAATACAGCTGAGACTGCCTTATAAAAGGAGGTCTAGGCTGTTCCCAACTTGCCTGTGCTTGTCTTGACCTACTGTTCTGAGTTTGTCTCTTCTGATTCCAGGACTGATCTGATCTGGTCAGAGGAGTATAACTCTTCTGGTATGGTCTTGACTGTACTGGTCTTAATACATTCTTCATTTTACCATTCTTGGTAGTAGGAGGGATGTATTTAGACTGTACTTTGAGTTTTGGATCATCATCATAAGTCATAGGTTCTTTTCCTTTATCTAGTTGCAAAGAACTTGAACTAGATCCATTAGTGTTCTTAAATTCTGAAGTAGAGGAACTAGGCAGATCAGTACCTATTCCACTTTTATCATTTGGAGCTCTATATCTGTCTGAGATAGTTTGATTAATCCTAGTGGAGTTAATCATCCCAGATAGCTTTCGATCTAGGCTCACTACTTCAGATTCTAAGAATCTATTGCGCTCTTCAAGTTTTTCACACTTGATCTTTAAATCATTGAATTCATTAGTCTCTTTGGCTTGAGTTTTAAGCATACCCTGATATAGTTTGTCAATGGATGCATACTTTTCTTGGAGTTGGGACAACTCTTCTGATAGCCTTGCATTTATGACAGCTATATTAGGATCTACTTTTGACTGAGCTTCTTTTAGCTTAATGATTTCTTGCTTTAAAGATATATTCTCATCACTAATTTCAATGAATGCTTTGTTAGCTTGTAGAAGGTCTTCTTCAGTCACTCCTTGGGAATGATGAAGACTACTTCCTACACTGCTAACAGCAGCATTACTTTCACCAGTGTCAGAATTGTTACAAGATTGAAAAGAGTTAGCAGATGATACCTCATCATTTATTTTGGCCATCATTACCAGTCCATCATCTGCTATGAAGGCTTCATCTTCATTGCTAGAGGGGCATTCAGATGAAGACGATGGCAACTCTTCTGATTCCGAATCAGAATCATTGTAAGCCATCATTGCCTTCTTACCCTTGGCATATTTTCGATCTCTTCTGGCTTTCCTTTCTTCTCTATCTTCAGAACTCAGATCAGGACATTCATAAGCATAATGACCTGGCTTATCACAATTATAGCAAACAGGATTGTTAGAAGTTCTCTTAGGAGATGAGTGATTTCGGTTCCTGTCATGCTTGTTGCTGGGATATGAATCCTAGAGCAAGTCCTAAATGATGAATAAAAGATAAAGTTTTGATAAGCCAAAAGAAGACTTGAATATTTTCTAAGTATTGACTGATCTAGTCTAGTTAAGTTGAAGTCGTCTTGTACAGATCAGTAGAATTCACAAGACAAGTACTAATTCACAAAAATAAGTAATAGTTTTTAAGAAGACAAGTATTATTGAAAGATAAGTACGATTTATAAGTACTTCATATTTGTTATTTGTATATGTTAAGATTGTTATTGAGCTATGAATAATTGTTGTATAGAGCTCATGATTTTAAATGTAATAGATAGATTCTTTTGTATGGTTTTCTAAGTTGACTAAGCTTTGTAAACAAGAAGCTTAAAGTAATGTAATAGTCTTGTTAGGATTAGTTGATAGGACTAGATTAGTTCTATATTGTAATCTGAAGAAGTCTACTGCACAAGACAAGTAGAAGACGTAGTCTACTACTGAAGGACAAGACAGGTGCGACTCAACAAGACAATTTAACTTGAAGTTAGTTACAAAAGCGTGTTGAAGATAAAGATTGAAGAATTAGTTAAGGAATAACTAATTAACTGGAGAAACGCGTGAAAGGATATAAGGAATCAGTTACAAGTTAGTTTTCAAGAAAAGGTTGTTACACAACTGAAAGTTCTTGGAATTAGAATCTATAAATACCTCATGGTATTGATTCATTAGAGACGACTGAGATACTGATACGACTACTGAAATATTGATACTGCAAGCATTATTGAAGATTCAAGTAAAGAAGTTTTTCTCAGAGATTGAAGTTCAGAAAGTGAAGCTACACAAGACAAGTGAAGATCAGAAGGCTACTACTGAACGAAGAGAAGTTTTATTTTCGTTTATTGTTTCAAGTTGCTAGTTACTTGTAAAATAGCTAGTAAGATCGAAGATATATCTGGAGATATAATCGAGAAGATCTAAGTCTTATTTCTTGGGACTTAAAGCTACAAGAACATATTACTCGATTGGAAGAGTTAATAAGAATTTCACAACTGGGTTTGTGAGAGTGGATGTAGACAAGTTGTCGAACCACTATAAATCTCGTGTTTGATTTACTTTACTGTTTTGTTTGTTTGAATTGATTAACTGTTTGATTGATTGAATTACATATCTGAACAAGACTAGTTGAGTAAACACTAAAACAGAGTTCTCGAAATAAGTTGAGTATAATCTTTAATTGGGCTCATTGTTAATTTCGTATTCCGCATATTGTAATTCTGATATATCGAAAGATTTTAGAAAAGTCTATTCACCCCCCTCTAGACATTTTCTTTAGCTTCCCTCGATATTAACTCAACTTAGGGACCTACAAGTGGTATCAGAGCAGTAGTTCACGAACTGCTGTTTCTTGATAACCAACTCAAGACTTGGGTGAAGTCTTGGTCCGTGTCTATACGTGCTCTTACGTGTTCTTTAACGCTGAACTTGAAAACATTTGTTTCTTGATACTATACTGTGATATTTGTATCTTCTTGAATCATGTCTCTCGAAATTAGTGCTAACAAGTTACCTAAGTTCCAGGTTCAAGATTATGACTATTGGAAACTAAGGATGGAAGCCATCTTCAGTTCCACTCACGACTTAATGATCTCCGTCATCACTGAAGGTCCGATAGTGACCATGATTCCCAATACTGCTGCCCTTGACACTAATCAACCCGTGGGTACACTCGTCAAGAAACCAAGGTCAGAACTAACCTCAGAAGAAATGAGACAGAATAATTTGGATAGCTTGGCCAAGAATTACATCTTACACACTCTTCCTAACGAGTATCTGGGAAAAGTGTTAAAATGTAAAACTGCCAAAGAAATGTGGGATCGCTTAGCTATCATTTGTGAAGGGACATCCCTAATCAAAGAAAGCAAGCTTTCTACAGCAGTCCAAAGATTCGAATCATTTCATATGAAAGCTGGTGAAACAATAGACCAGTTGGATACTCGTTTTACCAAAATCATGAATGACTTGGAAGTCCTTGGTAAATCTTATACTCCACGTGAAATTAATCTTAGGATTCTCAAAAGCCTTGATAGTCGATGGAAAATGGTAAAAATGCTTGTTAAGAATACCCAAGATATAGATGTGTGGACAGCAGAAACCATGTTTCAAACTCTAAAGGCTCATGAGTTTGATTTAGACGAAGATGAACCCATAGCAAGTAGTGACAGAGAACATGCTGTATCTAAGAACGTTGCTTTTAAGGCTAGTTCGTCTAAGGTAGACAGGTCGAATTCTAAAACTAGGTCTACTTCTGTGAAAGACGAGTTAGATACTGATCTTAGTCTGAAGGATCAGGTAAGCCTCATGGTTAGAAAGTTTGATAGGCTAAATAAACGTTTCGGAAGATATAAGAAGTTCTATAGAGAGCATAGAGGGTCTGCTTCTAAGAACTCGTCTGAGACCAGACGAGACCGAAACTCGTCCGAAAGGAGAGACGAAGTCTCGAAAGGTAACAGACAAGATAGAGAGTCTGATGGTAGGAAGATTACTCGTTCTGATAGACGTGATAAACGAAGGAACAACTCTCCTATTAAAAAGGCTACTAATGATCTCTTGTGCTATAACTGTGAAAAGCCAGGTCACTACATATATGAATGTCCAGACCTGAGTACTGATGATCGAGAAGAACGCAAAGCACGAAGGGAAAGAAAATACAACCGTAGTAAAAAGGCAATGATGGCCAATGATGACTCTGACTCTGACTCAGACGAGTTGCCATCATCCTCATCTAGTTACCCGTCTGAACCAGATCACGATGAAGCCTTCATAGTAGATGATGGTCTATGCTGCATGGCTAAAATCGACCAAGAGGTATCATCTGCTACATCTTTTCAATCTTGTGATGAATCAGATTCTGATGAAAGTGACACTGCCAGTAGCAAAGTAGGGAGTAGCCTTCAGCACTCTACTAGTGCAGTTGAAGACGACCTCCTACTTGCCAACAAGGCAATCATTGAAGTCAGTGACGAAAACATCATTTTAAGACAAGAAATCATTGATCTTAAGGAAGCTCAGTCTAAAGTAGATCCTAATATAACAGTCCTAAATGAACGCTTGCAAGAAGAGTTGAGTCAACTCAAAGACAAGTGTGCATTGACAGAAAAGTTGTATCAAGACCTACTTAAGACACATGCTACTGAGAAACATGAATTCAATGTTTTAAAAAGCAAGTTCAAAAAGCTTGAAGAACGTAATAAGTTCTTAGAAACCGAGGTTGTCACTTTAGACCTTAAACTTACTGACATGGTTAACTCTTCTAAGGTTAACCTTGAACTGTCAGACAGGTATAGGGCTCCTGCTGACAAGACAGGCTTAGGTGCTGAGACATCAAGCTCGTCTACTCTAGTTCCTAAGAACCCTACTATTTTCATCTCAAGCTCTTTGACTTATGATAAAGGAAAAGAACCAATGATATACGATATTGATACTCCATCTAAAGGTACTGTACCAAAACAAGCTCAAGTTAACATTCCAATTACCAAGGGAGGTAAAAAGAAAGTTAACAACAAGCCTGTTCCGTTTAAGACAAGTCAACAAAGGACTAGGAATCGTGGACGACCAAATCAGGTCAGATACGAGGATTGGTATCCCGAGGAAACTAGTACTAGACAAGTACAGACTAGACGACAAGAGTCTAGACCTCCTTTTATAAGGCAGTCTCAACTCTACTCGTCTAGACCTAGACAGGAAGGTCCAAAATATCGTACACAAGCTGTTCTATATCCTCCACCTTTGTCATATGATATCGAAGGAGAAGAAAGACCTAAACATGTCTTTAAACCGTATGGACCTAATGCATACAAACCCTACTCTGACTATCATAGACAAGTGCCTGCTCAAGTAGAGATTAAGTCAAAAGGCTATCTCCAAAGAGTAGACCCGAACTCGACTGATAGGCCAGATAAGGACAACAAGGTCTTATTTTGCAACAAATATGGTCGAAAGCTTAGAAGATCAAACTTGTTCAGGACTCCAATGTACATTTGGATTCCATTGAACTCGACTAACCCCCCAGGACCCTAATAAACAAGGAGGGTACCTAAATTATGAAATATCATCTAATGCAGGGTCGACTCGATCTATACAAGAAGGGTGGCTCAGTAGGAGAAACTTGGTACATAGACAGTGGCTGTTCGCACCACATGACTGGTACCAAGACTCTCTTATCAAGCTACCATGAACAAGAAGGACCAAAAGTAATATTTGGTGATAGCTCCACTGCTGTTACCAAAGGATTCGGCTACATTCGGAATGGAGACATAGAGATCCAAGATGTCTCATATGTTGAAGGCTTGAAATACAATTTACTCTCTGTTTCACAATTTTGTGATCGTGGATACAAGGTGCAGTTCAAGAGTCGCAAATGTGAAATCATTGACAAAAGGACTCATACCATACTACTCGTCGGCATAAGACAAGGAAGTGTGTACATAGTGAACTGGAACAGTTGTCCGAGGGACACCTGTCTACTTACTAAGAAGCCTAAAGAACTTGGCTGGCTCTGGCATAGACGCCTCTGTCATCTAAACTTTAAGGTTCTTAATAAGATAGCCAGAGACTACCTTGTGGAAGGTATTCCCAATGAAGTCTACTACAAGTCACATGTATGCACGTCCTGTCAGAAAGGTAAACAGGTAAAAGGTTCCTTTAAATCTATTCCATCCCTCTCAACAAGTAGAGTTCTTGAACTTCTACATATGGACTTACATGGCCCAATAACTCCTCCAACTTTGAACGGTAGAAGGTACACACTTGTTGTGGTAGATGACTATTCTAAGTTCACTTGGGTAGTCTTCTTACACAAGAAGAGTGATACACAAACACTTTTGCCTGATCTGTTGAAGAAGTTACAGGTTGAGAAGAATCAGTCAATTGTCAAGATCCGTAGTGACAAGGGTACTGAATTCATTAACTGCTATATTAAAGAATTTTGTTCTAAGCGTGGCATCCAGCACCTTACTAGTGCAGCAAGGACACCACAACAAAATGGAGTAGCAGAACGAAGGAACAGAACTCTTAAGGAGGCCTGCAGGACCATGCTGACAGAGTATAATACGCCTCAGAAGTTTTGGGCAGAAGCTATCAATACTGCATGCCACTCACAAAACAGAAGTGCTATCAATAAAGCACTAGGTAAGACACCCTATGAGGTATGGAAAGGTAGAAAACCCAGAGTCTCATATTTTCATATATTTGGTTGTAAGTGTTTCATCCATAACAATGGGAAAAGCAAGTTGAATGCATTCGATGCTAAAGCAGACGAGGGGATATTCTTAGGATACTCCTCGACTAGCAAAGCATTTAGAGTATTCAACTACTCAACCCTCTGTGTGGAAGAAACACCACATGTGGTTTTCGAAGAATCTCAACAGGACTCGTCTGCCAACAAGATCAGTGAGAAAGTTACTGAGCTAACTATCGAATCTGACAAAGACTCAGAGGTATATGAATCCGTTCAAGCATACAATCCATTCATGAAAGCCCTCGAAACTGATAACAAGGAAAGGGTAAGTGCTCAAGGTAAGTCTACTAGACCAGTAGACATGCCTGCTCTAGTTGACTCATCTACTCCAGGTAAATCTGTTGATAATATAAATGATGTTGACATGCATGATGCTATAACTGATCTAGATAATGATACTATGCTTACAAAGACTAGAAAAACATGGAAATCTGCTCATGATACTGAAAATATCATTGGTGACTCTACTATTGGTGTAAAGACTAGACGACAACTCTTTGAGTCACAAGAACAACCTAGTCCATCTCTGTTTTGCTGGTGTTGTTTCCTCTCATCTATAGAGCCTAAAACCATTAAAGAGGCTTTAGCTGATAGTAATTGGATCATCGCTATGCAAGACGAGTTGAATCAGTTTGTTCGAAATGACGTCTGGGAACTTGTTGATAGACCTAAACATCACAATGTAGTTGGCACTCGATGGATTTTCAAGAATAAGAAAGATGAGAATGATGTAGTTGTTCGTAATAAGGCTAGACTAGTCGCCCAAGGCTATTCACAAGCTGAAGGCATAGATTATGATGAAACATATGCTCCTGTTGCTAGACTAGAAGCCATTCGATTGTTCCTTGCATATGCTGCTTACATGAAATTTATTGTATATCAAATGGATGTTAAAAGTGCATTTCTTAACGGTATTCTTGTGGAAGAAGTGTATGTTGAACAACCCCCAGGTTTCGAAGTAAAAGGTAATCAGGTATACAGATTAAAGAAGGCCTTATATGGACTAAAGCAAGCTCCAAGAGCATGGTACGATACTCTTTCTCAATTTCTATTAGAAAATGGCTTTACTAAGGGCAAGGTAGATAGAACCTTGTTCAGAAGACAAGAAGGGAAAGACATTTTACTCGTCCAAATTTACGTAGATGACATCATTTTTGGATCACCTAACAAAAAGCTGAGTGAAAGTTTTTCAACACTCATGCAAAGTAAATTTGAGATGTCTATGATGGGTGAAATGAATTACTTTCTTGGACTTCAAGTAAAACAGACCCCAGAAGGGATTTTCATAAATCAAGCAAAATATACTCGTAATCTACTAGACAAGTATGGTATTAAGACATGTAAATCTTCTGGAGTACCTATGCAACCTACCTACAGGATGGATAAAGATGAGAATGGTAAGTGTGCTGATCAAACTCATTACCGTGGACTTATTGGTTCATTACTCTACTTGACTGCTAGTAGACCTGATATTGCATTTTCTGTTGGTGTATGTGCTCGCTTTCAAGCTAATCCAAAAGAGAGTCATATGGAAACCACTAAAAGGATATTGAAATATTTGAAAGGAACCATCAATCGTGGTATATGGTATCCTTCAAATGATGATTTATCTCTAAGTGGCTACTCTGATTCTGATTTTGGTGGCTGTAGAATAGATAGGAAGTCTACATCTGGTTCTTGTCAATTCTTAGGCACAAAACTCATTTCATGGTTTTCGAAAAAGCAGACAAGTGTTGCTACCTCTACTACTGAAGCCGAGTACATGGCTGCTAGTAGTTGTTGTAGTCAATTATTATGGCTTATTCAACAGCTTAGAGATTATAATATCTATGAATCAAATGTTCCTATTTTCTGTGATAGTAATAGTGCAATTGCCATTACACAAAATCCTGTTCTGCACACACGCTGTAAGCATGTCGATGTGAAACATCATTTTATACGTGATCATGTAGAAAAGAAGGATATTCGCATGGAAAAGATTCATACTGATTTTCAAAGAGCTGATATTTTCACAAAACCATTAGCTGAGGCCCGATTTCGTGAATTATGCATTAGTCTAGGACTAATTGATCTTGATCCTACAAGTATGTAGAAATGTACTAACCAGACAGGTACAGTCCTAAGAAGAAAAGAGAAACAGACAAGTTACCACAAAAGTACAGAGCACTCGTCTACTCATCCAACAGACAGGTATACAAGGTCAGACAAGTTGACCAAACAACCCGATGAGGAAGCTGGTAAAGCTGAGGGTAATACTAAGGGAATATACATTTAAGGGGGAATCCTTGATTTCTTAAAGATCCTTATGTTGACTCTTTAGTTTGGTAACAGTCATCTTGTTTGAACCTTGATCATTGACTTAAATTGATATTCATTCTAATTATTCTACTCAACTATCTGTCGCACAAAATAAGACAGGTACATAAAGTTGTTCGACGTTCAGAATAGACACGCACAGTTGAAGGGGGAACTCGACTGGTACTCATAAGACTACTCGTCTTGTGAAATTAAGTCTACTCGCCTTATGAAGATTAGATCTACTCATCTGTTCTGGATGGACTCGAACAGACAAGATAAGTTTTCTTTGATTTAAATGTGTTAAGTGTTTGTGTTTATTCGAAACAAATTAAGGGTATTAAAGTGATTTGATAGTGTTAAAGTTTGAATATCCTAGAATTGGATTTATACACCCCTATTTAATGAGGTGTACACATTCATTTCGCGCCAAAATATGAAAATGTTAGGTCAGATGAGTACACTCCTCATTCTACCAATAGGAGAGGCGGATCTCAATTTTTACAAAATCAAATCACATTTTCATCTCGGTTCCGTAACCGAATGCCAAAGGTCTTAACCGTTGGATCTAATCCCTCGATCTTGACCGTTGGATAAAAAATTCAGTTTTTAAACAAAACCCAACACTTGCACACATCTTGCCTCACGTTTCATAACCCTACTACTTGTTAACAGTTGCTTTCTTGCATAATCTACTTTCTTGTTCATTACAAATCATTTAACATGTCGATTCGATCTATTTTCGATGTAAGTACCAACATTCAGGCACCATTTGATCTAGGCAGATATATAAATGACAACAAGGTGCATGTTGAACCATCTCTGTTCTTCCAAGGAAATCACACGGCAGGAAATACAGAAATCTTGACCAAATGCACCAGATGCGGTCTAAAACCTTACTTGGAGGCGTTTCCTCAAGTTGTTTTGGAGGAAGAAGTTTTGGAATTCTATGCCAACGCCAACAGAAGAGGAGATGTTATCGAATCATTTATCGGTTCAAATCGAGTGGAAATCACTCGAGAAGCTCTATTTGAAAGATTGAAGCTGCCCATCGGAACGATTGATGTGGAAAAGTATGCTGAAGGACAGGAGATGAGGTATTTAAGCATCTTCTGTGGAAAGAAAATGAAGCTGAAACCGGATGGTAAAGCTCCTACAGCCAAGAAGGGTGAACTCTTGGAAAAATATCGCACTCTACTGGACATAGCAAGCAAGATGCTTCTATGTGCCACTGGGTCTCATGACTCAGTTACCCAAGCCAAAACAAGGATAATGGCAGCTATCTATGATGGAATCACTGAGGGTAACTGGTTTAAACTAATAGCTGACAGGATGATGTACTTCGAAAGAAGTGTTAGAGTGGATGTTGATACTCGCAATTGGGTAATATCACAGGCGGTTGGATATGGTAACAAGCTGAGCATCTTACTCCCACTATTGATGTCCAACAAGACTGATTGGAGCAAGGGAAAGCCCTTTCATCCTCTTAAGTTCTATTTAAAGAAAGAGGCACTGAAGAAACAGGCTGTTGTAAGGCCAGCTGCCCCAAGGCAAGTTCAATTTGATGATTCAGAAGTGTTGCCGTATGCGGATTCAGAGAGTTCTTCACAAGCTGGGTCTGAGGAAGCAGAGTCCAGTGCAGACGACTCGGAGAAGACTCAGTCAGATGAAGAGTCAAATCATGAGAAGGAATCGAGTGACCAAATTCCTGAAATGTACACTCTAGTGAGAGTTGAATCGCCTACTCGTCCAGTTGAGTCGAGTTCACAGGTTGGTACTTCTACTCAATCTGTTTCAATTCCTCTCTCTCTCCCATCTACTTCTATCCGAACCAAGGCTAGATCACATCGATCTAGGCCTCGACCTGTACCCCCAACCTCACAAGCACTGGCAGCACGACCGCTGAGAGCCAGTCATCCCCTACACACTCCCAAAATTGACACAACTGATACTCCGACAGTTGTCACACCAAACCAAGACACATCAAAGCCCCAAGAAACCACCATCCATATTCCTTCTACCTCAACAGAAAATGTTGAAACCCCTCACCCATCTACGTCAGACAAGATGCCAGTTGCCACTGCAACAACTGAGACAGGGACCCCACCTGCTCAGACCCCGTCTGATGTTAGATTTAATTCCCTGGTTTACTATCCTATGTGTTTGAGGGAGAAGCGTATTCGATCTCGAATGACCAGAAATTTGAAGAGGATGCTCTCAACTCTCGAAGTGGACTATGAGTCAGAGCAGTTTGAAATTCTTCTTAGGATATGCACCTGGTTTGCACTGAAGAAATCTTCAACCGACGATCTTTTCGAAGTAATTCAAGGCATGGGTGGAATCTCCAATTTTATGGATTGGGAGATGGAACAGAAAGAAAATAGTGGTGTTAAAGATCATTCTGAATTATTCCCGCCAAGAGCCTTAGTTGATCTTGTGAAGAGGCTATTGAACATTCCTGATGGAATTTTGGTTGAAGAGTTCTCGTCTGATATTGGAACTCAGACTGAGCTAGTGGAAGAAGAGAAGGCAGAACTTGTTAATATTGATGTTCAAACCTCAGAACCTTCTGAAGATGAGGCTGACAGTTCAGAAGAGGTTGATTCTTTTGACTTTGGAAAAGAGGATGATGAATTCATGGATGCAGTTATGTTTGATGAAGAGGAACTTGTGGAAAAAGTTCAAGACGATGTGGTTGGTGAAGCTCAGTCATCGTCTCAAGGTTTTCCTATAGGCTATCTTGACGAGCTAAAGACAGATTTGAAAGAAGTTGTTCATTCTGCGATAGAAGAGTTCTTGCACTCGAAAGTGAAAGATGTTTTGGTAGAACAGAATCAATCACTTGTAGACAGCTCAAGAGAATTGATTGTTGGAGAAGTCAACAAGATGGACTCAACTTTCAGAGCAGAGTTGTATGCGGAAGTTGAAAGGTTTATCCAGAATCAAGTGGATACTTCTGAGAAGAGATCTATCTCTTTTGCTAGATCGTTAGCTGAAGAGTCGGGTAAAATGGAAAGACTCTACAGGGTGAAAATTGAGATTGCTGATGAGCAAAGGCGAGAAGCACAAGATCAGTTGGTGCGTTCTCAAGCTGTTCTATCTGATTTAACAAAGCAAAACACTCTTCTCCGACAGACTGCTACTCATTTCAAAGACGAGTTGGCCATTAACTCAAAGAAGCTTGAGTCTACTGCTGATCGTCTAGATAAGATAAGTCGGGATCAAACTCATCAAAAGCAGATAGAGCTGGCTGCTGAAGCAATGAAGGATGCCGTAAAGGAAGAAATGACTCGCTGTACAAGCTTTTTCACTCTTAAGGCCCATGATGAAGCCAAAAAGGGGGAAGAGGCAAGTAAAGAAGGACAAGTCAGCTTATCCAAGCTGAGTGCTGAACCTGAAGAGAAGGATGCTGCTACTGCTATGCAAGAGCTAAGGAGGCCTAAAAGGAGGCTAGTTAAAACTGCAGAGCTGGAGCAAGCTGAAGCTGATGAACTCAAAAGATTGGAGAAGGGCAAGAATGTTGCATCTCCAGAAGCTGAGATTCAGACCAGACGGTCTAAAAGGAAGATAGTGACTGAAGAAACTGAAGAAGTTGCTGCAGTTGAGAAGAAGCAAAAGATTGCTGATCCTCATGATGAAAGTCATTATGCTAGCAAGAAGAAAATTGAGAAACATATTGAAAGATTGCAGAAGCTGAAGACTGATGAAGAAGAAGTAGAAGACCAGTTCATTGATTATTTCATTGACAAAGAGCACCGTCAAGAATGGCTCAAAGTAAAGAGGCAATGGGAACTGGATCACTGGATTATTCGAAAGTATGGTGAGACTGAAAGTCCAGACGAGTTGTATGCCATGTTTGACAAATTCATGGAAGGACAAAACAAATTGCTTTGGAATTTGATTATGAGAATATCTGATGCTGCAAATTTCAACATCTTAGTACCGACATTTCCAAGATGGAAGACTCCTATGACAAGCTCAGGAAAAAGAGTCGATCTTAACCAGATCAAGAAATTTGAAGAAGAGCTACTTGATAAAGAGAAGATTGAAGATGAAGACCATATCAGTATTATTCACAAGAGACTCCTTGATGCATTCTGTGTTCCAAACTCAGGAGAAGGTACTCTTTCAGATTAGTTTTTTTTGCTCTGATTACTTAGTTTTATTTTGATTAAGTATTTGTAATATCTACTGATCTTATTTCGAAATGAATGAAAAGATAAATACTATTTTGATGTTAAAAGACAAGATAACTACTTAACTAGTCTACTATTATTGTGGAAAAGATTCAAGTAGTTTTGGCTTCATCAAAAAGGGGGAAATTGTTGGGATATGAATCCTAGAGCAAGTCCTAAATGATGAATAAAAGATAAAGTTTTGATAAGCCAAAAGAAGACTTGAATATTTTCTAAGTATTGACTGATCTAGTCTAGTTAAGTTGAAGTCGTCTTGTACAGATCAGTAGAATTCACAAGACAAGTACTAATTCACAAAAACAAGTAATAGTTTTTAAGAAGACAAGTATTATTGAAAGATAAGTACGATTTATAAGTACTTCATATTTGTTATTTGTATATGTTAAGATTGTTATTGAGCTATGAATAATTGTTGTATAGAGCTCATGATTTTAAATGTAATAGATAGATTCTTTTGTATGGTTTTCTAAGTTGACTAAGCTTTGTAAACAAGAAGCTTAAAGTAATGTAATAGTCTTGTTAGGATTAGTTGATAGGACTAGATTAGTTCTATATTGTAATCTGAAGAAGTCTACTGCACAAGACAAGTAGAAGACGTAGTCTACTACTGAAGGACAAGACAGGTGCGACTCAACAAGACAAGTTAACTTGAAGTTAGTTACAAAAGCGTGTTGAAGATAAAGATTGAAGAATTAGTTAAGGAATAACTAATTAACTGGAGAAACGCGTGAAAGGATATAAGGAATCAGTTACAAGTTAGTTTTCAAGAAAAGGTTGTTACACAACTGAAAGTTCTTGGAATTAGAATCTATAAATACCTCATGGTATTGATTCATTAGAGACGACTGAGATACTGATACGACTACTGAAATATTGATACTGCAAGCATTATTGAAGATTCAAGTAAAGAAGTTTTTCTCAGAGATTGAAGTTCAGAAAGTGAAGCTACACAAGACAAGTGAAGATCAGAAGGCTACTACTGAACGAAGAGAAGTTTTATTTTCGTTTATTGTTTCAAGTTGCTAGTTACTTGTAAAATAGCTAGTAAGATCGAAGATATATCTGGAGATATAATCGAGAAGATCTAAGTCTTATTTCTTGGGACTTAAAGCTACAAGAACATATTACTCGATTGGAAGAGTTAATAAGAATTTCACAACTGGGTTTGTGAGAGTGGATGTAGACAAGTTGTCGAACCACTATAAATCTCGTGTTTGATTTACTTTACTGTTTTGTTTGTTTGAATTGATTAACTGTTTGATTGATTGAATTACATATCTGAACAAGACTAGTTGAGTAAACACTAAAACAGAGTTCTCGAAATAAGTTGAGTATAATCTTTAATTGGGCTCATTGTTAATTTCGTATTCCGCATATTGTAATTCTGATATATCGAAAGATTTTAGAAAAGTCTATTCACCCCCCTCTAGACATTTTCTTTAGCTTCCCTCGATATTAACTCAACTTAGGGACCTACACTTGTCAATAGAGTTCCTATCCTTCTTATCAGAATACTTCCTATCTCTCTTTTCAGATGAGTTCCTATCTCTCCTGTTCTCATTAGAGATCTCATCCCTTCTTTCAGAAGAGTTTTGATCCCTTCTGTTCACAGAAGAGTCCCTGTTATTAGAACCCTTAGTTTCCTTATAGAATCTCTTGTACCTACCATACCTCTTATTCAGTTTATCAAATCTTTTGATCATAAGGCTCATCTGATCTTTCAGACTAAGATCAGAACTATCTAGTTCATCCTTTATGCTTGAGGCCTTAGACTTAGATGATCTAGACCCCTTAGAGGTAGAGGCTTTAAAAGCTATGTCCTTAGAGGCATCCATATCCTTATGAATCACAGTAATAGGATCTTCTTCATCTAACTCAAACTCATGTGCCTTAAGTGTTTGGAACATAGTTTCTGCTGGCCAAGAATCAATGTCTTGTGTGGTTTTAATGATCATCTTGATCATTTTCCACCTTTCATCCAATGCTTTCAAGATTCTCAGGTTAATCTCTCTTTCAGTATAAGTTTTTCCTAACACCTCAAGATCATTCATAATTTTGGTAAATCGAGTATCCAATTCATCAATTGATTCTCCTGGCTTCATCTTAAATGATTCAAACCTTTGGACAGCAGTGGATAACTTGCTTTCTTTGATCAGTGTAGTACCTTCACAAAGAATAGCCAGTTTGTCCCACATTTGTTTTGCAGTCTTACATTTTAGCACTTTACCAAGATACTCATTTGGTAAGGTGTGTAGAATGTAGTTCTTGGCAAGACTGTCCAAATTGTTTTGTTTCATTTCTTCCGAAGTCAGTTCTGACCTTGGTTTAGGGACCAGTGCTCCAACTGGTTTAGATGGATCCAGAACAGCAGTGTTTTCCACCATGATGACAATTGGTCCTTCAGTCACCACAGACACCATTAGATCATGGGTTGAGCTAAAGATGGCCTCCATCCTAAGCTTCCAGTAGTCATAATCTGCAATCTTGAACTTAGGCAGTTTGTTCACATTAGTGTCATCCATGTTTGATTAGACAAATAGGATCAGTAGTATAGCAGATGGATTTCAAGTATTCAGATACTGACAGATAGCAAGAAAGAATAGCAAGATCAGTAAGTTTTCCCTGCAAGGTTATCAAGAAACAGCAATCCAAAGAACTACTGCTCTGATACCACTTGTTGGTCCCAAAGTTGAGTTAAGATTGAGTAAGCTAAGAAAGTCTAGAGGGGAGGGGTGAATAGACTTTCAAAAATCTTTCAAAATATCAGAATATGCAATGCGGAATTTAGTCTTCTTATGTACTGTACTGTGCTTACTCAGCTCAGATCAGTACTTTCAGAATAATATGGGTCTTACTAGTTTATACTCAACTTTTCTTTAGATCTTTATCTTTGTTAATTCTTAATGTTCTTAGTTAAACAATTAACACAAATATCAAACATAAAATGTAAAGAACACAAGATTTTATAGTGGTTCGACAAATGTCTACATCCACTCTCACAATCCCAGTTGTGAAGTTTTATAACTCTTCCTTCTTGAGTTTCTTGTGGCTTAAAGTCCCAAGATTAAGACTGTGATCAGTATAGAAGCTATGCATGAAGAATTGAATCAGTTTGTTAGAAATGATGTATAGACTTTAGTTCCTAGGCCAGATCACACAAATATTATTGGTACTAAATGGATATTCAAAAACTAAATTGATGAAATAGGCAATATTATCAGAAACAAAGCAAGACTTGTTGCTCAAGGGTACACTCAAGTAGAGGGAGTAGATTTTGATGAAACATTTGCTCAAGTTGCAAGAATAGAATCCATTAGACTTTTACTTGCCATTGCATGCTTTATTAATATAAAACTGTACCAAAAAGATGTTAAAGCTACTTTCCTAAATGGAATTCTAATGGAAGAATTTTATGTTGAACAACCAAAAGGCTTTGAAAATCCAGAATTTCCTGATCATGTTTTCAAACTAAAAAAAGCCTCTATATGGCTTGAAACAAGCACCTAGAGCATGATATGAAAGATTAACTGATTTTCTGATTGAATTTGGTTTTACTAGAGGGTGAAGCTGGCAGAACACTGTTTATTAGACATGAGAAAAATGATATTATGATTGCTCAAATCTATGTTAATGATATAGTATTTGGTTCTACTTGTGATAATATGCTAAAACTGTTTGTGAATGAAATGACATCTACCTTTGAAATGTCTATGGTTGGTGATTTAAATTACTTCTTAGGACTGCAAATTAAAATAACAAAGTGATGGTATTTTTATTTCACAAAGTAAATATGCTAAAAGTCTTGTGAAAATGTTTGGTTTAGAGAATGTTAAACACATGAAAACACCTATGGGATCAACTCAGAAACTGAGTAAAGATAATGTTGGCCAGAATGTTGACCCAACATTATACAGATCAATGATAAGCAGTCTTCTTTATTTGAGCTCCAGTAGACCTGATATCATGTTTAGTGTATGTTTGTGTGCTAGATATCAGTCAGATCCAAAAGAATCTCACATGCTTGCTGTAAAAAGAATTATCAGATATGTTACAGGAACTTGTGATTTAGGTATATGGTACAGCAAGGACACAAATTGTTCCTTAATTGGGTATAGTGATGCTGACTGGGCAGGAGATACTGATTATAGAAAGAGTACCAGTGGTGGCTGCTTTTATATGGGAAATAACCTCATATCTTGGCATAGCAGAAAACAGAATTGTGTTCTCACAATCCATAGCTGAATCTGAGTATATTGCAGCAGGGAGTTGTTGTACACAATTACTTTGGTTACAGAAAATGTTTTGTGATTATGGATTATCTTGTGATACTTTAACTGTTTATTGTGATAATACTAGTGTCATAAATATATCTAAGAATCCAGTGCAACACTCTTTGACTAAGCATATTAGTATAAGGCATCATTTCATAAGAGATCTAGTAGAAAAAGAGTTGGTCAAGTTGGAGTACGTTTCTACAGAAAAACAACTAGCTGATATATTTACCAAAGCTTTAGTTGACAAGAGATTCTCTTCATTAAGGAAATCTCTTGGTTTATGTAATATCTAAACGTAGTATCAAAAGTGTTGTACCAAATGCGGTAGCATTTGGGACAACACCAAAGTAGTTCTCTTAATTATTTTCTTGTATAAACTTCGTAATTGTCAGACTTAATATAATTCTCTATAATCTTAGTCTAGAAAGTCTTAAAATGAGTCTTATGGAATATGAGAAAAGCTTGTACAATCTCTCAAATGCAAATGAAATCACAACGTAGATGCTTCGAAAATCACTGAGTAACTAGGGACACGGAGCTCGCTACTACGATGTTCTCTCTTCTAAAGGTGATACATAATGCATCAAATTAATCACAAATACATTGAGTAACTATGGGGCACGGAGTTCGTTGCTACGATGCACTCTTTTGAAAAGATGGATCAATGTGAAAATGTGATAAAAATTAAAGTGCAACACATATGAAGCAAATTCATGAAAAATCTGTGTTGAGATGTACAAAATGCCAACAATCTATTCAACACTTGACTCAGACTTATGATTTCGATTATTTGAAGAATTAGTTAATTTCTGATAATTATTATCTTTATTATCTGAAATATTTATCTGAATTTATTCTTTTTATGTTCAGTTAATCCTATATTTTTTTTAATTATTCAGTTTTTCAGAAATTATTCTCCACAACACACGATCTGTTTAATGGAGAGAAGTTATTTACTCACATTCTTCTCTTCAGTTTTCCTACGAAATCGTGTATCAACTCCTGCCTTAAACCTTCTATAAATTGATCTCGAATGTATTGTTGGGATATGAATATCCCTAGTTTAGTTTTGATAAACCAAATCAAACATGTAATATGATAAGTTGTATTGTATAGACAACTTTATTATACATCTTGTAATAGATAGGACTCTGGTTAGAAGAGAAGACATGCAAATGCTCATGAAGAGAAGAGAAGACCAAGACCAGAAGTCTCCTGATAAGATGAGTTGAACTCATCTTATAGGATAAGAAGAGTAAGAGTAAGATGAGTAGAAGTCTTCTTACCAGCAGAGTAGAAGTCATCTTACAACCAGCTGAGTAAAGACAGCAGAGTAAAGACAGCAGCTGAGAAGAAACAGCAGCTGAGTAAATACAGCAGAGTAAAGACAGCAGCTGAGAAGAAACAGCAGTTGTGTAAAAACAGCTGAGTAAAGACAGCTGAGTAAAGACAACTGAGTAAAAGGCAGCTGAGTATAGACAGCAGCGGGGTAAAGACAGCAGCTGAATAAAAGACAGCAGAAGCCTAAAAGAAAGATCAGATGAGTACCCAATTAAAGGAAGGCCAATCAGAGTTGAAGTCAAGGATTGACAAGATACGCACAAGAAAGGAAAGTCAAAGATATGATTGAAATTACTTGACAATGGTAATATTCAATCATATCATATCAAGAGATTGTCAATTCCTCAATTAGTGGAGTTTTGAATGCCATCATCCAACGGTAACATTCAAACTCAACACTATATAAATGAGTTCAGTTCTTACATCATTTGGAGTGAAGAGGTGTGATATGCAAAGGTCGAGCAAAGGTCATAAAGTCCAGAAACAAGAAGAGCTCAAGAAGATCATACATGAAGATTCAACACACATCACCTCATCCCCAGTGAGTGAACTCATAACATCTAAGCCAGTGCAACCACTCATATATATCCATAGCTTAGAGAGAATTTCCCAATCCTAGCATGAGGCTAAAACAGATTGTAAGGGAAATTCTCACCTAGTTCATATACACAAAACCCACCTTCTACCATAAAACCCTAGAAGTCAAGTTGAGTGTTCGTCACTGTAAAGAGTCCAAGTGCTCTATAATCACTTGTGGAGTGCAAGTGCAAGTGCTTACAATCACTTGTGGGGAAGTGCAAGTGCTTACAATCACTTGTGGAGACCGTAGCTGTTAGGACGGCTCAGATCTCAAAGTCCTATCCTTGGGACTATAAAGGTCAAGGCCCTTGTAATTTGTGGTAAATTAAAGGGATTAAACATCACCTTAGGACGTGAGAGTGGACGTAGGAACGTATATCCGAACCACTATAAATTAATGTGTTATTTACATTTCTGCACTTTACATTTCAAGTCTTTTCATACATATTTGTGCATAAACTGTTTTACACACTGTATTTATTAAATAGACGAGTATAATATTTATGGGCACACTACAATTCCGCACTTAACTCCGATAAGTAATTAATCAGTCGACTAACTAGTCCTAGGCCCCTCGTGAAATCAGCGGACTAGTTACTTTGAAGAGTTAGTTTATTTTCCACACAATCAGCAGACATCAAGTCAGCTGATCTTACACTCGTCTCAGGGACCAACATGTATGCTGAATTTTATACCTACAAGCTTAGTTCAGTTTTTGAAGCACTCATTCATAGGTTATATTTTATTTGTCATGATTGTTTTAATCACAATTCTTATTCAACGTATCAATTTAATTTCTTATCTCAGAAGTTATACGGTCCAATCAGCTAATAAGCTACTTTTTGCAGGTTATTAATCATCTTTTCAAACACAGGTCTCACACTTCCCACGAATTCAAATTTGATCAAGCCCTAACACAACCAATTCTGCGAATTTCTCTCAAAATCACTCTCCAAATGGCTATCATCTCCTAAATTGCTGAATCAACTCCGGCACCAGGATCACTGTCATTCATGGTGGGCTCTATTGATATTCCATACGAGACTGAACAACCCATCCAGCCCACAGACTTGCCGATGGTGGTGTACAATCCGCTAGACATTCGAAGCGAAATCGCGAACGCCAATGCCAACGCCTCTAAACCTTCAAGTGCTGCTTACGATGATCGCTCATCTCCAAAATCACCATCAGTCCAGAAAGCTTTTCCCCTGGGAACACCATTCGAAACTCTGAAAAAGGCGTACGAAGCCCTAGCGCGAAAAACTGCAACACCTATCATCATCTTGGATGGTGAAATTCTCGACAATGTCATGTTCCGAGATGATAATCCTACTCTGAGTGGTGAAGACTTGGTGATGGAAGATGCTACTTCGTACGATGAGGAAGTTCTGGTAAAGAAATTCTCACGATTGCGTCAGAAGCGAAAGACCCCTGCCAAGAAAGCTCAAACTCTAGTACAAGGTGCTCGAAATTGGCCTGGTGGTAGGCGAAAGTCTTATAGAAACTTTGGAAAGAGAGTTGATTACACTGGAAAGCGAAAACCCAGAACTGACGGAGGTAAATCGCAACCAATCACTGTCTCTAACTCAAAATCAGAGAAGGAGCAAACTGAAGATGTCAATGAAATCATTGACAATTTTGCTGAAGCTACTATTGTTGAAAATCAGGGAGAAGAAGAGGAATACAGTCCAAAGGCCCCTAAAACTTACAAACGGCTCCGAAAAGATCATAATGTTGCCCCTCGGGTGGCAACATCCGATGAATCAACATCCCATGAAGAATCCAGCTCCAACTCAGAATCCTCTAATCATGAGGATGAGGTACCTATTTCATTTGAACATGAGTTTAGTGACACAGATATTGAATATCATGATAATACCAGTGCTCACTACAAAACCATTAGAAATATGATTATTCTAAGTGAAAGGATCATAAAAATCTCTAATTTTGAGGAAGCAAATTTGATAGACTGGCTTAAGGAAAGATCACTTTTAGATGCCATGTTATTTGCTGTTCCTTACATTGTGGATTGGGTGCACGAGTTTTATGCCAATGTGTTATTTAAAGCCTGTGGACCATACGGTTTATAAATGAGTTTTGGTCTATCCTCTCCAATGATATCATAAGATAAAAGTGGAGGATATATAACAGGTTGATTATGATGATGTGGTACAAATTTCCTAGGTTTGGCTGAGTACAACTGAGACTGCCTTATGAAAGAAGGTCTAGGTTGATTCCAACCTAACTGTGTTTGTTTAGGCCAACTCTGCTGAGTATACCTCTTTTGATGCCATGACTGTTCTGCCCTGGTCATCTGAGTATATCTCTGCTGAGGTGATCTAAACTGAGCTGGTCTTACTACATTTTTCTTTTTACCATTCTTGGTATTAGGAGGAATGTAGTTTGACTGAACTTTAGTAGTGTTCTTAGGTTTTGTAACATCATCATATTCCATCGGTTCTTTTCCTTTATCTAGTGGTAAAGAACTTGAACTAGCTCCATTAGTGTTCTTCATTCCTGAAGTAGATAAATTAGTGTTGGGATATGAATCCTAATGCAAGTCCTAATTGATGAAAGAAGTAGTTTTGATAAGCCAAAAGAAGACTTGAATATATTTCTAAGTGTTGACTGATCTAGTTATGGAAGTCGTCTTGTGATAAGATCAGTAGAGTACAAAACAAAATAAAAGAAAAGAAAGAAAAGACAAGTACGAATTATAAGTACTGTGAAAATAAACTAAGTATGGAAGTTTCATATAGGTTTATGATAAGCTTATAATTGTTGTATAGAAGCTTATATTTTATGTTCATATTGATGTATAGTTTATAGGATGACTAAGCTGGATTTATTAAGCTTAAAGTAATGTAATAGTCTTGATAGGATTAGTTGATTGGAATAGATTAGTTCTACATGAAGTCTACTGGAAGAAGACTACAACAAGACAAGAAGACTTGACAAGACAAGACAAGTGCTGTGAAGACTGAAAAATATTCTAAGTGTTGGAAACTAGACAAGTCAAGTTCGCACAGAAGTCAAGTACGCGTGAAGAATAACTGATTAAAGATAAGGTCGTATCTAGAAGTGAAGATATGAAGAGTTAGTTATGGAATAACTAATTAACTGAATAAACGCGTGAAAGGATAAGAAGAAGCTGTTACAAAGTTGGTTATCAAGAAAAGGTTGTTGGAGTAACAAACTTATCTTGAGAAGTAAGGTCTATAAATATATGAAGGCATTCTACATTGAAGACTACTGAAAGATTACTGAAACTACTACGAAATCAAGAGAGATTATTTGAAGTATTCAAAGCAAGAAATACTCACAGAGTTCAAGCAAGTTTGAAGTTGAAGCCAGAAGACAAGTTCATATTCAAGAAGGCTACAACCGCAAATCAGAGAAGTTTTTCTTTAGAAATTACTGTTGTTAATCAAGTTGCTAGTTGCTTGTAAAATAGATAGTTGTTAGATCGAAGTCTTAATCTTGGGACTTAAAGCCACAAGAACACACTCGAAGAGAAGAGTTAATAAAATTTCACGACTGGAGTTGTGAGAGTGGATGTAGACAAGTTGTCGAACCACTATAAAATTTGTGTGTTAATTTACTTTACTATTTTATTTGTGTTTGATTGATTACTTGTTTAATTGATTAATCTGCATATAGAATAGAGAAGATCAGTGTTCATTCGAAATAGTTGAGTATAAATCTTAAGGGCTCATTGTTAATTCTGATATTCCGCATTGTGTATTCTGATATTTTGAAAGATTTTTAAAGGTCTATTCACCCCTCCCCTCTAGACTTTTACTAGCTTACTCAATCTTACACTCAACTAGGGACCTACAAGTGGTATCAGAGCAGTAGTTCTTTGGACTGCTATTTCTTGATCACCCCTAAAAAGACTTTTAGGGAAGTCTTGGTTTCTGTGTATATTTGATCATATCACTGTTCTTGGATTTCTTGTATCTTTGATCTGTGTGCTATATTCATATTTGATCTTCTTAAAATCATGTCTATGGAAATAAGCGCTTACAAACTGTCTAAGTTTTCAGTCCAGGATTATGATTACTGGAAACTCAGGATGGAATCTATCTTCAGCTCGACTCATGACCTAATGGTGTCTGTCGTAAAAGAAGGACCGATTGTTACTATGGTGCCAAACACTGCTGCCTTGGAACCATCAAAAGCCGTTGGCGTACTCGTCCCCAAGCCAAGGTCAGAACTCAATTCGGAAGAAATGAGACAGAACAATCTGCACAGTTTAGCTAAAAACTATATTTTACATACCCTTCCCAACGAGTATCTGGGAAAAGTATTAAAATGTAAGTCAACTAAAGACGTGTGGGACGGACTTGCTATCATTTGTGAAGGGACTACCCTGATCAAGGAAAGTAAGTCATCCATTGCTGTTCAGAGGTTCGAATCATTTAAGATGAAGGCTGGTGAAAATATAGACCAGTTAGATACTTGATTCACTCGTGTTATGAATGATTTGGAAGTATCAGGCAAGACATATACTAATCGTGAAATCAATTTGAGAATTCTTAAGAGTCTAGATGCTAGATGGAAGATGGTCAAAATGATCATTAAAAATACTCAAGACATTGATGAATGGTCTGCTGAGACAATGTTCCAAACTCTCAAGGCCCATGAGTTCGACTTAGATGAGGATGATCCTATAACCTGTAGTGATAGAAAGAAAACTATGTCGAAAAATGTTGCTTTTAAGACTTCTTCGTCTAGGATCTCTAGAGTAGACAAGACTAAGTCTGCTAGTGTTAAGGAAGAGATACATAGGCCTGATCTAAATCTGAAAGATCAGATAAGTCTTATGGTTAGAAAGTTCGACAAGCTTAACAAACAATACGGTAGATATAAGCGCTTTTACAAAGACTTTAGAGGTTCTAACAACAAGGACTCGTCCGACACCAGACAAGATCGAAACTCTTCCGAAAGGAGAGATGAGGTCTAGAAAGAAATCAGGCGAGATAGAAACTCTGAGGATAGGAAGGTTAGACGTTCTGATAGACGAGACAAGAGAAGGGATAAATCTCATGTGAAAAAGTCTACTAACGATCCATTATGCTATAACTGTGAAAAACCAGGTCATTACATTTACGAATGTCCGGACCAAAGCACTAATGATCGAGAAGAAAGGAAAGCCCGACGGGAACGAAGATACAACAGGGGTAAGAAGGCCATGTTGGCTAACGATGACTCTGAAACGGATTCAGACGAGTTACCTTCGTCTTCATCCGGTTACCCTTCTAACAACGAGGAAGAAGCGTTCATAGCAGACGATGGCCTAATTCTAATGGCGAAAATCGAACAAGAGGTATCATCTGGAACTTCTTTTCGTTCATGTGATGACTCAGATTCTGATGAAAGTGATACTGCCAATAGTGGAGTAGGGAGTAGTCTTCAGCACTCGACTACAATAACTGAAGAAGATATCCAACTTGCAAAAAAGGCATTCATCGAAGTCAGCGACGAGAACATCTCTTTAAAATAAGAAATCATTGATCTTAAAGAAGCTCAGTCTAAGGTAGATCCTAATATAATTGTCTTAAACGAACGCTTGACAGAAGAGTTGAGACAACTCAAAGACAAGTGTGTGTTAACATACAAGTTGTATCAAGACTTACTAAAGACACATGCTACTGAGACGAATGAATTCAATATTTTAAAGAACAAGTGCAAAAAACTTGAAGAACGCAATAAGTTCTTAGAGACTGAAGTCGTAAATCTAGACCTTAAACTAACTGACTTGGTTAATTCCTCAATAATTAATCAACAACTGCCAGATAGGTATAGGGCTCCAGATGATAAGACTGGGCTAGGCGCAACTACACCCAACTCGCCTACTCAAGTCATTAAGAACCCTACTGCTGCTAGTTCAAGTTCTTTGACACATGATAAAGGGAAAAGACCAATGAATTACGATATTGAAGTACCAATTCAAGGTAATGTACAAAGACAGATTAGAGTTAACACTCCGACTATCAAAGGTGATAGAAAGAATGTTAACAACAGACCTGTCTTGTCTAGACCAAATCTGAAGAGATCTAAGAATCGTGGACGGCCAAACCCGGTCAGATACGAAGATTGGTATCCTCCTCAGACTAACACTAGACAAGTACAAACTCGTTGGAATGAGCCTAGACCTCATTTCATAAGGCAGTCTCAGTTCTACTCATCTAGACCAATAAATGTTGCTCCAAAATATCGTACTCAACTTGTCTTATATCCTCCACCTTTATCATATGACATAATTGGAGAAGAAAGACCTAAACAAGTCTATAAACCGTATGGCCCAAATGCTTATAAACCATATTGGAACTATCAAATATTCACAGAATTGACTTCAACAAGATTAAGAAGTTTGAAGAAGATTTGCTCGAGAAGGAGAAGATTGATAATGAAGATCACATCTCAGATATTCACAGAAGAATTCTCGAAGCATTTTGTGTTCCAAATCCAGATGTTGGAAACATAAGTGAGTAAAACTGTAAGTACTTTACTTATTTCATATTTTTTTGTTAAGTATTTGTAATCTACTCGATCTACTGATTATGAATGAAAAAGATGAACATTTTGATAAAGATAACTACTTTTTTTTTTTATCGGTAATAAATATAACTACTTAACTAGTCTACTGACTTAAAATAATTCAAGTAGTTTTGGATTCATAAAAAATGGGGAAATTGGTGGGATAAGAATCCTGATACAAGTCCTAATTAATGTTGAAGTAGTTTTGATAAGCCAAAAGTAGACTTGAATATATTTCTAAGTATTGACTGATCTAGTTATGGAAGTCATCTTATGAACAAGATCAGTAGAGTACAAAAGCAATAAAGAAAAGTTTAAGTATGAAAGAAAAGACAAGTACGTTTTATAAGTACTATAGGTATTATAATGAGCATATAATCATTGTATAGAAGTTCATAAAGATTTGTTATATTGTTGTATAGTTTTAAGGTGACTAAGCTGGAAATATAAAGCTTAAAGTAATGTAATAGTCTTGATTAGGATTAGATTGATAGGACTAGATTAGTTCTACATAGAAGTCTACTATTGGAAGACAAGAAGACTTGAAGAGACACGACAAGTGAAGTGAAGACTGAAGAATTGTCTAAGTGTTGAAGACTAGACAAGTCAAGTGCGCAAAAGGAAGAAGATACTTAAGTAAAAAACGCGTGAAGATAAGATCGTAGATTGAAGAGTTAGTTATGGAATAACTAATTAACTGAAGAAACGTGTTGAAGGATAAGAAGAAACAGTTACAGAAGTTAGTTATGAAGAAAGAGTCGTTGGATAACAAACTGTTCTTGAAGAAGTGAAGTCTATAAATACTTGAAGACTTACACGATTGAAGACTACTGTTACTACGAGATTTAAAGCGTTCAAAAGAGATATTCAAAGCAAGTAAGAAACTCTCAGAGTTGAAGTTTAGAAAGTTCAAGTTGCTAGTTACTTGTAAAATAGCTAGTTGTTAGATCGAAGAAACACTTGGTAGTGTTATCGATAAGATCGAAGTCTTATTTCTTGGGACTTAAAGCCACAAGAACACACTACTTGAAGAGAAGAGTTAATAAATTTCACGACTGGAGTTGTGAGAGTGGATGTAGACAAGTTGTCGAACCACTATAAATCTCGTGTTGTTTACTTTACTGTTTTATTTGTTGTTTGATTGATTACTTGTTTAATTGATTAATTCTGCATATAGAATAGACAAGATCAGTATTCATATTTCGATATTAGTTGAGTATAAATTTTAGGGCTCATTGTTAATCAGATATTCCGCATTGTGTACTTTGATATTTTGAAAGATTTTTAAAAATCTATTTACCCCTCTCTAGACTTTTACTAGCTTACTCAATCTTATCAACTCAACTAGGGACCTACATACACTTTTTAGAAATAAAAATTACAAAAAAATAAATAAAATCAAATGTTGACCGATTAACAGTTGAACGTTGACCGGTCAACTAGAGTATATATAAGTAGTCTTGTACTTTGGCAAAGAAAATATGTTTTTTTTAAATCTCGGGTATCCGATCTTGGACCGATTAATCCCGGGGGACCAATCTCACCGCCCACTTGCGGGGGTCCCGTTTAAAGCCAGAGCTTTGCGCTCTGTATGGACATGGCCCCATAGAAATTGTTTGCACCTTAGAGGGTTCGAACCTGAGACCTAGAGAGGAGCATACTCCTAAGTCCCAAGCCTATACTCCTTGGAGTTTTTGGCAAAGAAAATATTGTTAAATTCGCGGGTCTAGCTTCACTTGGCTGGTCAATCCATTTTCTTGTGTTCAGACAACTGATAAAGTCTTAAAGATATAAAAAGGTAAGGGTTCAAACTTGAGTCGATGCGTAGACACAACAAAATATAAGGTTGCAGGGATGAAGAGTCATAAATTTACAATAGTTATAAATTATAATTTTATTTATTAATATATGTAAAAGAAATTAATTTTATGATTATTTAAAAAAAAAAATGGGTCCAAAATGAGTACATATACAATTAATATCAGAATAATAAACGAATAACTGACTTGTCCCAGTGGTAGGCGCCCGTCACTATTCGCCAGCCTACCCGGGATCGAATCCTGCCAAGGTAAAAATAATAGGCTAATTTAATAGACATGTGTGCGGGTCGGGTTTGAGTTAGTTCTGACCGGGGTTGGGGCAGGTCCGGGTCGGTCCTCGGGCCCGATTCGATTTTTTTTTAAATAAATTGTTTATCGACATACAAAAACAGTTAATGACGAAAAATATTTTTTTAAAAAAAAGTTCCCGTCTAATTACCGACTGATTTACCGAAGGGAATACAAACGAAATATCACCGACGGAACATCACTGACAGAATTGTACCGACCAAAACATTAAGTTTTTCATTTATTTTTTAAAAATATGTACCAACGGAATTACAAACATAATTCTGTCGGTATTTCTGACTGGTTCTTAAACGGGTTTATGGGTTTACCGACTGACTATTTTTCCGTCAGTAATACCAACTGACAAAAACGGTCTGCAATCTGTCGGTAACTACCGACGGAAAGTCAAATTCTGTCGGTAAGGTTTCCCGACCAAGACCCCTTCAACGGAAATTTTCCGTCGGTAAGCCCTATTTTGGACCGAAAATCCATCGGCAAACATGTCTTTTTTTATTGTTGTGTCTCTATAAATACACCACTTAGTGCATAGATGTTAGATGATGTGATCTAGAATCTTTGTGATATTCTTTATGAGTTGAATTCGTGTGAGAGAGCAAGTTATCTTAGTGAGTCATACTTGTAATCTGTACATTTGTTCAAGTTTAGTGAAGAGAGTCTTTATCCTCCGTGGACTTAGATCAATTGTATTGAACCACGTAAAATCTTGTGTTTGTTCTTGTTGGTCCTGAAAGGAGTATAGAACAAGTGTATGGGGGGGGGGGGGAATACACTTGTATGCAATTTCTTTTTCAAATATGATCAAACCAGAGATCAGCAATGTTGTCTTGGACAACTCTGCTGAAAATGTATAACTTCTTAGAGATAACCAAGCTACTAAGTACTATTAAGTACTTAGTTGAATGACTATCTAAGTTAGTTATAAGTGCGGAATAGGTGGTTGGCCCTTTAGTTTAAACTCCTTTAAGTTCTGAAATCACTTTAATCAAAACAGTCCAGTTTTCAGGGAACTTGTCAAATTCAGTTTTTTTGCACAGTTTATAGCATAAGTAAATCAACACAAGAGTTTATAGTGGTTCAGAGACTCAAGCTCCTTCATCCACTTTCCCTGATTGAACAGGATAATTCCTTCACTCTTGAAATTAACTTGTTTTATAGTGTCAAGGTGCACTTGATCAAGAACACCACTCCTTGGTGAATTGATCTCTAGGATGTCTAGAGACCTAGTACCCTTTTCTCAACTCAGAACTGAACTGTTCTTCTCTCAACAGTCAGCTCCTACCACTTCTACTACTACAACCTTCTCACTTTCTCACTTGAAAGGGATAAGGGTTGAAGTAAGGTTTCCAACTAATGAGATATCCTTTACAATGAAGATTAGTGAATAAGGATAAGATATCTCTCTAAGCTTGTATGGATATACAATGGGGTTCAACTTAGATGAAGTGTTTGAAGACTAAGATAGTCTCTTTGAAAGCTTGAAAGCACTTTGACTTGTAGGATAGTTGAATATTCTTGTCAAGGTTGAGGTTAGCTTCAAATGGTCTTCACACTTCTGTATTTATAGACAAATTTGAGGATTTGCCCGTTGGAAAGGCAGTCCCAAATTGCTATAAATGTCTTCCTTGAGTTCTTCAAACTGGAAGACAGATTCTTGATAGTGACATGTCCTCATTTGGGTAATAAACGGCCGTTTGAGCTTTGTCTTCATTCTGCAGCACTCTTCCCAATGTTTGACTTCAAGATTCACTTGATTGAGTATGGACATGGCTTCTGAAGGTTGATCAAATGATAGGACAATATTCCTTATCAAATGGACAACTCTGCTTATCACTATCAGCAGACTTTGCTTATCAGCATAGTTGGCTTGCTCTTTTCAGATGACTTGGCTCTATCCCTTTGCTTCTTTTGCATGTATCCTTAGCATGTTTCTTTGAAGACTTTAGGGTATAGTTGTCTTGATCTTTTCAGCATAGTTGGTCTTTGTCTTTCAGAAGACTTGTTCTGGTTTAATTTTGCTGAGACAACTCTTCTGGACAACTCTCCTGATCAGCATGTTTGTCCTTCAGTGTTCTTGGCAATCATTCCAGAATTTGAGCCTTGAGGGAACTTGATCTTGATAGACTTCAAAGCATATGTTCCCCCTCACATTGTGCATCTTATCATCTAAGAGCTGCCTAACATTTCAGCTTCTCATCTAGCCTTATGCTATATGTTCTAACATTCTTAGAACATAATCAATCTTGACTAGGCATGTCTCAGGGGGTTTTGGTATTAAATCAAAACACTTCTCATTTTATTCCCAACAGTTCTTACTTGTTCATTTCATTGCATTCATGAGGTCTTGTTTTATCATTTGGATTTAGAATAGTTTTGTGCAAATTGCATAACAGTACCAAGTCATGGGTAAACCAGAAAACTAAAGATTTAACCTAATTAATACAAATGAGCGTATAAATAACCAAGTATTATATGGAGCGGGTATAATAACCCAAAACCGACATTTTTCACGGTTTTACACATAAAAGATTTGCATACAAGTTTTTATGCTTTTAAAATGACATAAAAATAATTTTATTTTTTTTTAATTATCTCCTTCAAATATCTCATGAAGTGTGTCAATTTTTATTTTTTAATTGTTCACATAAAGTGTGTATATTTCATTTTTAAAAAAATATACCCCACCACACACTTTATCTCATATCTATTTTATCTATTTTAATTGCCATTTTAACTTTATTCATAAAAACACATTATTTCTTAAAATCTGGGCATAAAAATTCAAGCACACTATATGTGGACAAAAATAATATTGATGAATTGATTCACATCTCTCTGCAAGTTCAAACTTTAAGATAAGATAAAAATATTTCATGTTATTAGTGTTTAGGTTTGTCAACGTTATGAGTTCAAATTCTGCTTAAAACAACTTCATCCATATTAAATTGTATAATCGACGATAGGCCTCCTCCCTAAGTGAGTGTGTAATTGAGTAAAGTTGAGAATCCAGCTCATCCAGCTCACGAACAAGTGAGATAGAGTGTTAAGGAAATTAATGTATAATATAAATGAATTGATTTTACACAATTTTACAAGTTCGAACTTTAGACAAGATGCAATTTTTTATTTAATAAGATAGCATTATGAATTGAGCTTTATCCAATTTAATAACAATTTAGATTTTTAAATGGGGTAGGTCTCCTATAAAATTGATTCTATATATGAAATTGAGTTGACCAAATCAACCGTCAACTATTGACGGTTGACTTGGTCAACTTTTTTTTTAGTAAAAAAAAAAAAAATTGTTTTCATAATTTTTGTTTTTAGAATTTTTTTTTTCGGATTTTCTTTTAGTGTTACACTTTTCAATTATAGTGACTTACACTTTTAAAAATAATATTTTCAGTTATATTGACGTACACTTTTTGTAATGTTATATTGCACCTTTTAGTTATATAGACATGCATTTTTCAGTAAAAATGTGTTGCACTTTTCAGTTATAATAACTTACACTTTTCATTAAATTAAAATATTGTGTTGCACTTTTCAAGTATATTGACTTACACTTTTCAACACACACATTTTCGAAAAAAAATTACCAATAAAAAAATTAAAAAAAAAAAAAAAGACCAAATCAAAAAATTTATTGACAATATTCTTGAATGTTTAGGGTTGACCAAGTCAACTCCATTTCTTATAAGAAATTGATTCTATATAATATCAATAGTTTCAAATGAGATGAAAATTTTTAATTATGAATTGAGCTTTATCCAATTCATTAAAGTAGATAGTGGATAAGTGCAATTTCCTTTAATCCCCCATTTAATTTCACCTTATCATATCCAATAGAGTATAATTCTTAATTTTGGAGCCTATATAAAAGCCACACTATGTTTTGCATTTCAGATATCGAAATTTGAAGAATGATGTTATATGTTTTAATATTTTTTTGTTAATTTGAATTGCAGTTTTGAACGTTGCTGCGGTGCCTTGCAAGACTAATGAAGATTGCAGAACCTCTTGTTTAAAAACAGGAACAACTCCCCAATGTCTTCAATATGTTTGCCGATGTTATGTCAAGAAAATTAATTCCAATGGGGAACAACATTTGTACAAGGATCAAACCAAAACTAGTACTTCTAATTAGGGTAAATCGGATCCGATTATTATTTTTGAAGATGTTTTTGGAATAAACAAGTTTGTGTTGTTCAATTTTTTTTTTTTATCAATATTCGTGGAATTAAGTAATGGGTTTTCACATTTTTTTTTTCTTTTGATAGAATAAAAACTAATAATATGATGGATAAGTAAGTAAGAATTAACGTGTTGCGTGCAAAAGAGTACTTCGTTCATTGGTTAAATGGGCTGACTCTAACACATCAGGATCAGTTCTTTAGGGGCACAAGTAATTTGATTATTGGTGCATGTAAGTACAATGTTTTGTTGTTATTTGTTTTTCAGGAAACTAACTAAGATTGAAAAGGTTCTACACGACAGCAACTGGATTATAGCAATGCAAAAAGAGTTAAATTAGTTCACTAGAAATCAAATTTGAAAACTTATTGATCCTCACATCAGAATGTTAGAAGCATTCTGAAGCTTTCAATATTCCGACGTGTAGGAAAGTTCCATGGTTCAATAATCACCAAAAGTTCTTACCTTAAGATCATCCATTTCGACGAAATAAACAACACTTCTTGAAGAATAGAACAAATACAAACGACCGACCGTCCCTTCGAAATAGTATTTTATACATTTATTTTATGAGAATTATACGTATATTTTTTCTTGCTTCTAGTGTCATTTATTATGAATTATACGTATATAAAAGCCACACTATGTTTTGCATTTCAGATATCGAAATTTGAAGAAAGAAACACTCTATATTGCCCCTAGCGACACACAAATTTCCAAATTTCTCAGTTTACAAGAAAATTACAATGGCCAAAGCTGTGTTTCTTTTTGTTCTTTTAGTATCTTTCATGGGTAATTATATTTCTAATTCCTTTTTTTTTTTTAATTTGAAGAATGATGTTATATGTTTTAATATTTTTTTGTTAATTTGAATTGCAGTTTTGAACGTTGCTGCGGTGCCTTGCAAGACTAATGAAGATTGCAGAACCTCTTGTTTAAAAACAGGAACAACTCCCCAATGTCTTCAATATGTTTGCCGATGTTATGTCAAGAAAATTAATTCCAATGGGGAACAACATTTGTACAAGGATCAAACCAAAACTAGTACTTCTAATTAGGGTAAATCGGATCCGATTATTATTTTTGAGGATGTTTTTGGAATAAACAAGTTTGTGTTGTTCAATTTTTTTTTATCAATATTCGTGGAATTAAGTAATGGGTTTTCACATTTTTTTTTCTTTTGATAGAATAAAAACTAATAATATGATGGATAAGTAAGTAAGAATTAACGTGTTGCGTGCAAAAGAGTACTTCGTTCATTGGTTAAATGGGCTGACTCTAACACATCAGGATCAGTTCTTTAGGGGCACAAGTAATTTGATTATTGGTGCATGTAAGTACAATGTTTTGTTGTTATTTGTTTTTCAAGAAACTAACTAAGATTGAAAAGGTTCTACACGACAGCAACTGGATTATAGCAATGCAAAAAGAGTTAAATTAGTTCACTAGAAATCAAATTTGAAAACTTATTGATCCTCACATCAGAATGTTAGAAGCATTCTGAAGCTTTCAATATTCCGACGTGTAGGAAAGTTTCATGGTTCAATAATCACCAAAAGTTCTTAACTTAAGATCATCCATTTCGACGAAATAAACAACACTTCTTGAAGAATAGAACAAATACAAACGACCGACCGTCCCTTCGAAATAGTATTTTATACATTTATTTTATGAGAATTATACGTATATTTTTTCTTGCTTCTAGTGTCATTTATTATGAATTATACGTATATAAAAGCCACACTATGTTTTGCATTTCAGATATCGAAATTTGAAGAAAGAAACACTCTATATTGCCCCTAGCGACACACAAATTTCTAAATTTCTCAGTTTACAAGAAAATTACAATGGCCAAAGCTGTGTTTCTTTTTGTTCTTTTAGTATCTTTCATGGGTAATTATATTTCTAATTCCTTTTTTTTTTAATTTGAAGAATGATGTTATATGTTTTAATATTTTTTTGTTAATTTGAATTGCTGTTTTAAACGTTGCTGCGGTGCCTTGCAAGACTAATGAAGATTGCAGAACCTCTTGTTTAAAAACAGGAACAACTCCCCAATGTCTTCAATATGTTTGCCGATGTTATGTCAAGAAAATTAATTCCAATGGGGAACAACATTTGTACAAGGATCAAACCAAAACTAGTACTTCTAATTAGGGTAAATCGGATCCGATTATTATTTTTGAGGATGTTTTTGGAATAAACAAGTTTGTGTTGTTCAATTTTTTTTTTATCAATATTCGTGGAATTAAGTAATGGGTTTTCACATTTTTTTTTCTTTTGATAGAATAAAAACTAATAATATGATGGATAAGTAAGTAAGAATTAACGTGTTGCGTGCAAAAGAGTACTTCGTTCATTGGTTAAATGGGCTGACTCTAACACATCAGGATCAGTTCTTTAGGGGCACAAGTAATTTGATTATTGGTGCATGTAAGTACAATGTTTTGTTGTTATTTGTTTTTCAGGAAACTAACTAAGATTGAAAAGGTTCTACACGACAGCAACTGGATTATAGCAATGCAAAAAGAGTTAAATTAGTTCACTAGAAATCAAATTTGAAAACTTATTGATCCTCACATCAGAATGTTAGAAGCATTTTGAAGCTTTCAATATTCCGACGTGTAGGAAAGTTTCATGGTTCAATAATCACCAAAAGTTCTTACCTTAAGATCATCCATTTCGACGAAATAAACAACACTTCTTGAAGAATAGAACAAATACAAACAACCGACCGTCCCTTCGAAATAGTATTTTATACATTTATTTTATGAGAATTATACGTATATTTTTTCTTGCTTCTAGTGTCGTTTATTATGAATTAATCGTACAGGACATAGGTTGTTACTTGAGATTGAGTGGACGGGTTTGAAAAAACTACCGAGGAAAATGCAGCCAAACACTACAAACGAATCCCAGGTGGTTGGAATAAAAAGAGTATTTTTTGGACATACCATACTGGAGTTCACTATTGATCTGACACAATTTGGATGTGATACACATTGGGAAGAATGTGTTTGATAATGTGTTCCACACAATCTTTAACACAGAAGGCAAGACGAAAGACACTCCAAAGTCTCGGGAAGAGTTGAACATTTTTGTAGTCGTGAAGAGTTGAAAAGGGATGTCCATACAAGTAAATATCCAAACGCTTGCTACACACTGGATAAGCTACAGAAACAAGAATTGTGTAGGTGGATTCAAGAATTGAACTTTCCGGACAACTACACGTCAAACTTGAGTTGATGCGTAGACACAACAAAATGTAAGGTTGCAGGGATGAAGAGTCTTAAATTTACAATATTTATAAGTTATAAATTTACTTATTAATATATGTAAAAAAATTAATTTTATGATTATTTAAAAAAAAAATGGGTCCAAAATGAGTACATATACAATTAATATCAGAATAATAAACGAATAACTGACTTGTCCCAGTGGCAGGCGCTAGGGGTGTAAGTGAGTCGAGCCTACTCGCGAGCTACTCGTGCTCGACTCGAAAAAAGATCGAAATCGACTCGAAGTTAATCGAGTCGAGTCGAGTTTCGAGCTACTCGAGTAGTTACCGAGTTCGAGTTCGAGCTCATAAATACTTGGCTCGAAAGGCTCGCGAGCCTAATCGAGCTTGAACAATATTTACTATTTTGCCATTAATATATAATTTATATTTATATACGAGTAATCGAGTCGAGTCGAGCCGAGTCGAGCTCGAGTTTATTTTAGAAAAAATGCGTTTTAAAATTAATTTTGAAAATTATATAGGTAATCGAGTCGAGTCGAGCCGAGCTCGAGTTTGTCGAGTTTCTTATCGAGTCGAGCTCGATCTTTAAAATTTTAGGCTCGATCGAGTCGAGTCGAGTTTCGAGCTTCGAGTATAACAATCGAGTCGAGTTTCGAGCTCAGCACTGCTCGGCTCGACTCGGCTCGTTTACACCCCTAGCAGGCGCCCGTCACTAGGCCCCAGCCCACCCGGGATCGAGTCCTGCCAAGGTAGAAATAATAGGCTAATTTAATACACATGTGTGCGGGTCGGGCTTGGGGCTGGTCTGGGTCGGTCCCCGGGTCCGGTTCGATTTTTTAAAAAAAAAATTGTTTACCGACGGATCTATCGACATACAAAAACAGTTAACGATGATTTTTTTTTTAAAAAGTTCCCGTCTAAATACCGACTGATTTACCGAAGGGAATACAGACGAAATATCACCGACGGAACATCATTGACAGAATTGTACCGATCAAAAAATTAAGTTTTTCATTTATTTTTTAAAAATATGTACCAACGAAATTACAAACATAATTCTGTCGGGAATTCTGATTGGTTCTTAAACGGGTTTATGGGTTTACCGACTGACTATTTTTTCGTCGGTAATACCGACTGACAAAAACCGTCTGCAATCTGTCGGTAGTTACCGATGGAAAGTCAAATTCTGTCGGTAAGGTTTACCGAGCAAGACCCCTTCAACGAAAATTTTCCGTCGGTAAGCCCTATTATATATAGACCAAAAATCCATCGGCAAACATGCCTTTTTTTTGTTGTGTCTCTATAAATACACCACTTAGTGCATAGATGTTAGATGATGTGATCTAGAATCTTTGTGATATTCTTTATGAGTTGAATTCGTGTGAGAGAGCAAGTTATCTTAGTGAGTCAAAATCTTGTGTTTGTTCTTACTTGTTCATTTCATTGCATTCATGAGGTCTTGTTTTATCATTTGGATTTAGAATAGTTTTGTGCAAATTCTATAACAGTACCAAGTCATGGGTAAACCAGAAAACTAAAGATTTAACCTAATTAATACAAATGAGCTGATAAATAACCGAGTATTATATGGAGCGGGTATAATAACCCAAAACCGGCATTTTTTTCACGGTTTTACACATAAAAGATTTGCATACAAGTTTTTATGCTTTTTAAAATGACATAAAAATAATTTTATTTTTTTTAATTATCTCCTTCAAATATCTCATAAAGTGTGTCAAATTTTTTTTTTAATTGTTCACATAAAGTGTGTATATTTCCTTTTTAAAAAAATATACCCCACCACACACTTTATCTCATATCTATTTTATCTATTTTAATTGTCATTTTAACTTTATTCATAAAAACACATTATTTCTTAAAATCTGGGCATAAAAATTCATGCACACTATATGTGGACAAAAATAATATTGATGAAATAATTCACATCTCTCTACAAGTTCAAACTTTAAGATAAGATAAAAATATTTCATGTTATTAGTGTTTAGGTTTGTCAACGTCATGAGTTCAAATTCTGCTTAAAACAATTTCATCCATATTAAATTGTATAGTCGACGATAGACCTCCTCCCGAAGTGAGTGTCTAATTGAGTAAAGTTGAGAATCCAACTCACGAACAAGTGATATGGAGTGTTAAACAAATTAATGTATAATATAAATGAATTGATTTTACAAGTTCGAACTTTAGATAAGATAGAATTATCAATTGAGATTCATCCAATTTAATAACAATTCAAATTTTTAAATGGGGTAGGTCTCCTATAAAATTGATTCTATATATGAAATTGAGTTGATCAAATCAACAGTCAACTATTGATTGTTGACTTGATCAACTTTTTTTTTTTTTAGTAAAAAAAAATAAATCGATTTTTGTTTTCAGAATTTTTTTTTTCAGAATTTTTTTTTTCGGATTTTCTTTTAGTGTTACACTTTTCAATTATCGTGACTTACACTTTTAAAAATAATATTTTCAGTTATATTGACGTACACTTTTCTGTAATGTTATATTGCACCTTTTAGTTATATAGACATGCACTTTTAAGTAAAAATGTATTGCACTTTTCAGTAAAAATGTGTTGCACTTTTCAGTAAAAATGTGTTGCACTTTTCAGTTATAATAACTTACACTTTTCATTAAATTAAAATATTGTGTTGCATTTTTCAAGTATATTGACATGCACTTTTTTAATAATATTGTGTTGCACTTTTTAGTTATACTAACTTACACTTTCTAGTTATAATGACTTACTTTTCATTAAAAGTTGTGTTGCACTTTTCAATTATAGTGACTTACACTTTTTAATAATATTGACTTACACTTTTCAACACACACATTTTCGAAAAAAAAACCAATAAAAAAAAAGACAAAATAAAAAAATTTATTGACAATATTGTTGAATATTTAGGGTTTAGGGTTGATCAAGTCAACTCCATTTCTTATAAGAAATTGATTTTATATAAGACCAATTCTCTTAAATGAGATGAAATTTTTTAATTATGAATTGAGCTTTATCCAACTCATTAAAGTAGATAGTGGATAAGTGCAATTTCATTTAATCCCCCCATTTAATTTCACCTTATCATATCCAATAGAGTATAATTCTAATTTTGGAGCCTATATAAAAGCCACACTATGTTTTGCATATCAGATATCAAAATTTGAAAAAAGAAACACTCTGTATTGCCCCTAGCAACACACAAATTTCCAAATTTCTCAGTTTACAAGAAAATTACAATGGCCAAAGCTGTGTTTCTTTTTGTTCTTTTAGTATCTTTCATGGGTAATTATATTTCTAATTCTTTTTTTTTTTTTTGTATGTTTTGAAGAATGATGTTATATGTTTTAAAAAAAAAATTAATTTGAATTGCAGTTTTGAACGTTGCGGCGGTGCCTTGCAAGACTAATGAAGATTGCAGAACCTCTTGTTTAAAAACAGGAACAACTCCCCAATGTCTTCAATATGTTTGCCGATGTTATGTCAAGAAAATTAATTCCAATGGGGAACAACATTTTTACAAGGATCAAACCAAAACTAGTACTTCTAATTAGGGTAAATCGGATTCGATTAATATTTGTGAGGATGTTTTTGGAATAAACAAGTTTGTGTTGTTCAATTTTTTTTTTTTTTTTTATCAATATTCATCATTATAGTGGAATTAAGTAATGGGTTTTCACATTTTTTTTTTCTTTTGATAGAATAAAAACTAATAATATGATGGATAAGTAAGTAAGAATTAACGTGTTGCGTGCAAAAGAATACTTCGTTCATTGGTTAAATGGGTTGATTCTAACACATCAGGATCGGTTCTTTAGGGGCACAAGTAATTTGATTATTGGTGTAAGTACAATGTTTTATTGTTATTTGTTTTTCAGGAAACTAACTGTTGGGATATGAATCCTATAAACAATGTTCTAGTTGATGAAAGTATGTTTTGATGGCCAAAAGCAACTTAAAGTTAGTGATATATGTGGTTCTAAGTCATCTTAACTAAGTCATCTGAATCTAAGCTTACTAATCTGATGAGAAACTTAAGATTGAGATTACTGATCTTAATGCTAACTGAAGTAAGTTTACTGATCTTATTAAGTAATATTAAGAATAAAATTACTGATCTTAACTGAGTCATGTGAAATAAGATTACTGATCTTAGTGTAGAAACTGAGAATATTTTTAGTGATCTTATATGATATATTTGAGATCTGAGTTACTGATCTGATGTACTTACTGATCTGATGTGCTTACTGATCTTATGTGTAAGTTACTGATCTTAAATGTTTACTGATCTTAGTTGTTTACTGATCTTATGAGTTACTGATCTTATTGGTTACTGATCTGATATATGAACTGTTAGGAACTAAGCTGATGTTTTATTGTATAGACAGCTTATAGTGTAGGACTTAGATATACTCATCTGTATATAGTTCAGTTGATGTATAGATAGGTGTTATATTTGTAAAGTTGTATTCTATTGTATTCAGCATTGTAAAGTTCAGAACAGTAAAATCAGAACACTAGATTAGGAATAGATTAGAAGAAGATCAGAAGACTAAGAAGACTCAGAGGACTACTTCAGAATAAAAAGACTTCAAGAAGAATTGAAGAAGAGCTTAGAAGCAATCTGGAGAAGTTTAGAACAGTTTTTGGTTACTGTGCTGATTGAGTCAGAAGAGTAAAAATCAGCAGAGTAAAATCCGAAGAGTAAAAATCAGAACAGTAAGTTACTGTGCTGATTTAGTGAAATTGAAGAATAAGTTTGGAAAGCTTATTTAAGGTGTAACTGGAGATTTATTGAAGATATGCTGACTTGGAAGTTGAAAGAAGTTACAAAGTCGGTTACAAGAAGAAGTTACAAAAACAGTTTTAGAGTTAGTTGAAAGTTAGTTCACAAACTGCTAACTGTCATACTAAGTTCTATAAATACTGTGTGATCTCCTACTTGAAGAGACTACTGCTACTACTGAGAAATTACTGATCTTAGAGAATTCAAGAGCAAGTCTACAAGCAAGAATTCACAGAGTTGAAGGAGATTGAAGAAGAAGAAGCCACTGAATTGAAGAGAAGAATCAAAGGCTACTCAAAGAGAAGTTTTACTTTTCAAGTTTAAGTTTGTATTTTGTAAAACAAGTGTGCTAGTTACTTGTAGAATTACTAGTAGATCGAAGATATACCTGGAGGTATAATCGAAAAGATCAAAGTCTTAATCTTGGGACTTTAAGCCACAAGAAGCTCAAGAAGAGTAATAAAACTTCACAACTGGAGTTGTGAGAGTGGATGTAGACATTTGTCGAACCACTATAAAATTCTGTGTTCTTTACTTTACTGTTTGATATTTGTTTGAATTGTTTAATCAAGAACAGTAGAATTAACAAAGATAAAGATCTAGATAAAAGTTGAGTATAAACTTGATTGGGCTCATTAGTAATCTGATTATTCCGCATTGTGTATTCTGATATATTGAAAGATTTTTGAAAAGTCTATTCACCCCTCCCCTCTAGACATTTTCACTAGCTTACTCAATATTATTAACTCAACTTTGGGACCAACAAGTGGTATCAGAGCAGTAGTTCATTGGACTGCTGTTTCTTGATAACCTTACAGATCTTGAGGGTTATCTTTACTGATCTTACTGTTAATTCTTGATACTTGTTACTATCTGAATACTTGAAATCTATCTGCTATACTACTGATTCTATTTGTATAAACAAACATGGATGACACTAATGTGAACAAGTTGCCTAAGTTCAAGATTGCAGATTATGACTACTGGAAGCTTAGGATGGAGGCCATCTTTAGCTCAACCCATGATCTTATGGTGTCTGTGGTGACTGAAGGACCAATTGTCATCATGGTGGAAAACACTGCTGTTCTGGATCCATCTAAACCAGTTGGAGCACTGGTCCCCAAACCCAGGTCAGAACTGACTTCAGAAGAGATGAAACAAAACAATTTGGATAGTCTTGCCAAGAACTACATTCTACATACCTTACCAAATGAGTATCTTGGTAAAGTATTAAAATGTAAAACTGCAAAACAGATGTGGGACAAACTGGCTATTCTTTGTGAAGGTACTACACTGATCAAAGAAAGCAAGTTATCCACTGCTGTCCAAAGGTTTGAATCATTTAAGATGAAGCCAGGAGAATCAATTGATGAATTGGATACTCGATTTACCAAAATTATGAATGATCTTGATGTATTAGGAAAGACTTATACTGACAGAGAAGTTAATTTGAGAATCTTGAAAGCCTTGGATGAAAGGTGGAAAATGGTCAAGATGATCATTAAAACTACACAAGACATTGATTCTTGGCCAGCAGAAACTATGTTCCAAACACTTAAGGCACATGAGTTCGAGTTAGATGAAGAAGATCCTATTTCTGTGATCCATAAGGATAAGGATGTCACTAAGGACATAGCTTTCAAAGCCTCTACTTCAAAGGGGTCTAGATCATCTAAGACTAAGGCTTCAAGCATAAAAGATGAACTAGATGGTTCTGATCTAAGTCTGAAAGATCAGATGAGCCTTATGATCAAAAGATTTGATAAACTGAACAAGAGGTATGGCAGGTACAAAAGATTCTACAAGGAATCTAAGGGTTCTAATAACAGGGACTCTTCTGTGAACAGAAGGGATCAAAACTCTTCTGAAAGAAGGGATGAGATCTCTAATGAAAACAGGAGAGACAGGAACTCATCTGAAAAGAGAGACAGAAAGTATTCTGATAAGAAAGACAGGAACTCAATTGACAAGCATGACAGGAACAGAAAGCATTCTCCTTCTAAAAGAACTTCTAACAATCCTGTTTGCTAGAATTGTGATAAGCCAGGTCATTATATATATGAATGTCCTGATCTGAGTTCTGAAGATCGAGAAGAAAGGAAAGTCAGAAGAGATCGAAAATATGCAAAGGGTAAGAAGGCAATGGTGGCTTACAATGACTCTGATTCGGAATCAGAAGAGTTACCATCAACTTCATCTGACTACCCCTCTAGACATTTTCACTAGCTTACTCGATATTATTAACTCAACTTTGGGACCAACAAGTGGTATCATCTTATCTGTCTGATCAAACATGGATACTAATGCTACAAAACTGCCTAAGTTCTCTATTTCAGATTATGATCGTAATGACGACTTGGCACTCATGGCCAAACAAGAGATTGAGGTATCATCTATTACTTCATTTCGTTCTTGTGATAGTTCTGAAACTGATGAAAGTGATACGGCTGACAGCGGTGTAAGAAGTAGTCTTCATCACTTTAATGAAGTGACTGAAGAAGACCTCATACTCGTTAACAAAGCCTACATGGAAGTCAGCGACGAGAACATTGCTTTAAAACAAGAAATCATCAGTCTCAGAGAAGCACAGTCAAGAGCAGACCCTAAATTAATTACCTTAAAAGAACGCTTAATAGAAGAGTTGTCACAACTTAAAGATAAGTATGCATCAATAGAAAATTTATATAATGGTATGCTCAAGACTCAAGCTCTCGAAACCAATGAGTTCAATGATTTAAAGTCTAAGTATGAAAATCTTGAAGAACGTAATCGTTTCTTGGAAACAGAAGTACAAAGCTTAGATCTGAAATTGGCTGATATGATTAAATCTTCCAAGATTAATCAACAATTATCAAATCAATACAGATCCCCAGCTGATAAAAGTGGATTAGGTGCTGATGTACCTAGCTCATCTACTTCTGTAATCAAGAACACGAATACAGTTAAGAACAATTCTATAATTCTTGATAAGGGTAAGAAACCCATGGAACCCGTAAAATTCATAACCTCCAAGACTAATGGACTAGTTCAAACTAATCTTGTTCATCCTAATATCAGAAATGGTAATAAGATGAATAAGGTGAGAACAGAACAGTCTAAGTCATATAAGAAGAGTACTAATCAGCAGAGTAGAACTCATCTATATACGACTAGACCAGTCCAACCTAGATGGAAACAGCCTAGACCAGCATATCTAAGGCAGTCTCAGCTGTATTCATCCAAGCCTAGGAGATACAATCAACCAAATCGTGAAAAATATATTCTCTATGCTCCTCCATTATCATATGACATCATAAGAGAGGATAGACCACAGCGTAAGTACAGACCTTATAGCACACAAGCTTATAAACCTTATTCTAATTATCAGAAGCCTCACATTCCTGCTCCCAAAGAGGTTAAACCAATTGGTGGTTACCTTAGAAGAGTAAATGTGAACTCTACTGATAGTCAAGAAAAGGTGAACAAAGTTTGGTTTTGTGACCATAAGGGCAGAAGACTTAAGAGGTCTCAATTGTTTAAAACTTCTATATATATCTGGATTCCTCTTACTACCACTAACACATCTTGCATATAGAACTGTGTTAACATTTCAGGTACTGTGCTGATACCAAGAACAATACATCAAAAGGGTAAACCAGAAGAATAAGACTATGTCTAGACCACTACATTTATCAAAAACAGGCACAAAAGAAGAGTTCTCTACTGAAGGGGGAACTGATCTTAGTCATAGTACTGATCTGAGGATTACTGTGCTGATATCAAAAAAAGGTGAAATCAGAAAATTGGGTACTGATCTGAACACTACTGTGCTGACTCAACTACTGATCTGATGTCTGAAAAGTTTACTCAGCTGATCACAGTACTCAGCTGAATCCAGATAAGTAGTTCTTATAATAAAATTGTGATAAAAATGATGTAAATGTGTGCTGGAAACAACTGTGCTGATAAAAATCAGCAGAGTATTTTTAACCTAACTTGGTGATGTATCTACTAAACAATATACTAATGACCTTACCTAGACCTTGAAGGGTGAAATCATGCAACAACTGAAGTCTATTAGGGAGTTGTATGATGAAGCCAAAAAGGGGGAAGGTAAAGTAATAAATGGTTGAAAAGATAATAACTGATCATCAACACATGATGGATATTAAAGCAAGAATGTATGTGGCATTCAGAATTTGAAGATGCAGAATGAAGATGAAGGAAAAGCTCAGAAGATAACATTTCTATCCTTAATCTTTATTTCTATATTTTTTGTGTTTTTCATATTCTGTGATTATTTGTAATATTTGATCTTATTTGAATATGAATCTGGAATTTCTGAATTGATGAACTGTTATGATTGACTACATACTTAACTACTGATTTATTAACATTTAAGTAGTTTTGGCTTCATCAAAAAGGGGGAAATTGTTGGGATATGAATCCTATAAACAATGTTCTAGTTGATGAAAGTATGTTTTGATGGCCAAAAGCAACTTAAAGTTAGTGATATATGTGGTTCTAAGTCATCTTAACTAAGTCATCTGAATCTAAGCTTACTAATCTGATGAGAAACTTAAGATTGAGATTACTGATCTTAATGCTAACTGAAGTAAGTTTACTGATCTTATTAAGTAATATTAAGAATAAAATTACTGATCTTAACTGAGTCATGTGAAATAAGATTACTGATCTTAGTGTAGAAACTGAGAATATTTTTAGTGATCTTATATGATATATTTGAGATCTGAGTTACTGATCTGATGTACTTACTGATCTGATGTGCTTACTGATCTTATGTGTAAGTTACTGATCTTAAATGTTTACTGATCTTAGTTGTTTACTGATCTTATGAGTTACTGATCTTATTGGTTACTGATCTGATATATGAACTGTTAGGAACTAAGCTGATGTTTTATTGTATAGACAGCTTATAGTGTAGGACTTAGATATACTCATCTGTATATAGTTCAGTTGATGTATAGATAGGTGTTATATTTGTAAAGTTGTATTCTATTGTATTCAGCATTGTAAAGTTCAGAACAGTAAAATCAGAACACTAGATTAGGAATAGATTAGAAGAAGATCAGAAGACTAAGAAGACTCAGAGGACTACTTCAGAATAAAAAGACTTCAAGAAGAATTGAAGAAGAGATTAGAAGCAATCTGGAGAAGTTTAGAACAGTTTTTGGTTACTGTGCTGATTGAGTCAGAAGAGTAAAAATCAGCAGAGTAAAATCCGAAGAGTAAAAATCAGAACAGTAAGTTACTGTGCTGATTTAGTGAAATTGAAGAATAAGTTTGGAAAGCTTATTTAAGGTGTAACTGGAGATTTATTGAAGATATGCTGACTTGGAAGTTGAAAGAAGTTACAAAGTCGGTTACAAGAAGAAGTTACAAAAACAGTTTTAGAGTTAGTTGAAAGTTAGTTCACAAACTGCTAACTGTCATACTAAGTTCTATAAATACTGTGTGATCTCCTACTTGAAGAGACTACTGCTACTACTGAGAAATTACTGATCTTAGAGAATTCAAGAGCAAGTCTACAAGCAAGAATTCACAGAGTTGAAGGAGATTGAAGAAGAAGAAGCCACTGAATTGAAGAGAAGAATCAAAGGCTACTCAAAGAGAAGTTTTACTTTTCAAGTTTAAGTTTGTATTTTGTAAAACAAGTGCGCTAGTTACTTGTAGAATTACTAGTAGATCGAAGATATACCTGGAGGTATAATCGAAAAGATCAAAGTCTTAATCTTGGGACTTTAAGCCACAAGAAGCTCAAGAAGAGTAATAAAACTTCACAACTGGAGTTGTGAGAGTGGATGTAGACATTTGTCGAACCACTATAAAATTCTGTGTTCTTTACTTTACTGTTTGATATTTGTTTGAATTGTTTAATCAAGAACAGTAGAATTAACAAAGATAAAGATCTAGATAAAAGTTGAGTATAAACTTGATTGGGCTCATTAGTAATCTGATTATTCCGCATTGTGTATTCTGATATATTGAAAGATTTTTGAAAAGTCTATTCACCCCTCCCCTCTAGACATTTTCACTAGCTTACTCAATATTATTAACTCAACTTTGGGACCAACACTAACTAATATTGAAAAAGTTCTACATGACAGCAACTGGATTATAGCAATGCAAAAAGAGTTAAATTAGTTCACTAGAAATCAAATTTGGAAACTTATTGATCCTCACATCAGAATGTTATTGGAATAAAATGGATCTTCAAGAATAAGAAGGATTATAATGATGTGATAGTTTAAAAAAAAAGCTAGACTTGTTGTCAATGGATATTCACAATGTGAAATTAATAATAGATTGTGATGAAACATTTCCTCCCGTCGCTCATCTTGAAGTCATTTAGTTTTTTCTAGTTAGCTTACGCAACACTCATGAGATTAAAGATGTATTAAATGAATGTTAAAAGTGCTTTCTTAAATGGTGTACCAGTACTTGTGCACGAAGTTTATGTCGAACAACATCCAAACTTTGAAAAAGGCGACTAAGTATATCGATCAAGGAAGGTTCTCTAATACCTATAATAAGTATCTCGTGGTTGGTATGATATTTTATCTCAATTCTTAATTGATAATGGCTTCACCAAAGGAAATGTGAATCAGACTTTGTTCAGAATCAAGGATGGAGATGATATTTTGATGGTTTAGATTTATGTAAATGACATTATCTTCGGTTCACCGAACAAGAACGTACAAGTTTTTAAAGTTGATGCAAGATAAATTTAAAATGTCCACGACGGGTAAAATGTATTATTTCCTTGGATAGCAAGTGAAACAAAGTCTAAAATGTATCTTCATCAATCAAGCTAAGTTTACAAGAAATATGATTTAGAAGTTTGGAGTTTAGACGAGCAAAACAGTTAAGATCTCAACGATCACTTCATTCAAGATAAAACGTGATGAAGAAGGCAAGTGTGTTAGCCTTCTAAATATTGTACTTTTATATGTTCTCTATTGTATCTGGCTGCCAACCGATCAAATATCACTTTTGTCGTGGGCGTTACCGTTCAATCAAATTCCAAGCAAAACTATTTGGCCATTTAGAAGCAGCTAAGAGAATCCTTAAGTATTTGTAAGTAACGACAACTTAGAACTGAGTGGTTATTTAAACTCTAACTATGGAGGTTGTAAAATAGACATAAAATCTACTTCTCGCACTTGTCAGTTACTAGATAGTAAGTTGATTTTATGATTTTCAAAGAAGCAAACATTAGTTGCAACATTAACTTCAAAATCTGAGTTTATAGCAACTGACAATTGCTGCTCTCATCCGTTGTCAACAACTAAATTAAAAGACTATGATGGTGCCTCAATACTCAACTCTCATCCATGACATTCTATCACGTGCCTCAATACTCAACTCCAAGCCGGTTTCAACTAAATTAAAAGACTATAGATCTCTTGTCGGTGCTCTTCAACACCTCACAGTTACTGACGCAACATAAATGTGGTGGTTAAAGGAATGGGAAGGGATAAAACCCAGATTTGATTCATTCTTCCTTAAAAAATCGATGTTCCAATCACAGGGGTGAGATATAAATAATTAGGGTTTTATTGGGCAATTAAGGCCCATAATAAATTAACTTAAATATAAAATTAAAAGTCATTAATAAATGGTGACTCTTCAAATTGCAATTGCTTCTCCATCGTTAATTCCCTCCCTCATTAGAGCGAATCACCCTCGAATCAGAGGCGATCTCTTGTCGATTATCACGTTTAGGCGGCATTGTGTGGCCCTGGAACATGGTGGTTAAAGGAATGAAAGGAATAAAACCCATATTTGATTAATTCTTCCTTAAAAAATCGTCGTCTTAATTACAAGGGTGAGTTTTTTTGGCAGTTAAGCGTATCCTACACTAGTTTGCATGAGTAAAAGATCTAGAGGATTAGGGGCGAGAGACATAGGCAACTTCAATCGGTCTCTATTGTTTAAATGGGTAAGGCGCTGGGCTGGGGAATACACTTGTATGCAAATTCTTTTTCAAACTAAACCAAAAGTACTTCAGCAAGGTTGTCCTGGACAACTCTGCTGATGTGTTTAACTCTTCTAAGATAACCAAGCTACTAAGTACTATTGAGTACCTAGTTGAAGGACTATCTAAGTGAGTTATATGTGCGGAATTAGTGGTTGGCCCTTTAGTTTAAACTCCTTTAAATCTGAAATCACTTTAATCAAACAGTCCAGTTTTCAGGGAACTTGTCCAAATCTGTTTTGCACAGTTTATGATATGTTGGGATATGAATCCTAGAACAAGTCCTAAATGATGAATAAAAGATAAAAGATAAAGTTTTGATAAGCCAAAAAGAAGACTTGAATATTTTCTAAGTGTTGACTAATCTAGTCTAGTTGAGTTGAAGTCATCTTGTATAGATCAGTAGAATTCAAAAGACAAGTACAGTTTAAAAGAAAAGTATTCAAAAGATAAGTACGATTTATAAGTACTTCATATATGTGTTAGATTGTTACTGAGCTATTTAAATGTTGTATAGAGCTCATGATTTCTATATGTAATAGATAGATTCGTTGTATAGTTTATAAGTTGACTAAGCTTATATTATAAAAGCTTAAAGTAATGTAATAGTCTTAGTAAGATTAGTATAGTCTACTTTACTGTTTGAAGAAGGGAGACCAGACAAGAAGAGTCGAAGTCTACTACTCAAGATAAGAAGACTACACAAGACAAGTCAACTTGGAGTTAGTTACAAATACGCGTGAAGAGATAAAGATATAGAAGTTAGTTATGGAATAACTAATTCATAACAGAAAACGCGTGGATTAATAAGAAGATTCAGTTGAAGGTAGTTATCAAGAAAAGTTGGTTACAACTTACTAAGTTCTTGAAAATTGAAGTCTATAAATACCCAAGGTTTTATTGGTGACTGACTACTGAAATATTGAGGATTACTACTTACAAACGTTATTGAAGATTCAAACAAAGTTTACTCTCAGAGTTGGTTAAAGTTCAGATAGAAGCCAGAAGACAAGTGAAGAATCAAGAAGGCTACTACTGAAGAACAGAGAAGTTTTTAGTTTTTGTTTGTTATTTTCAAGGTGCTAGATACTTGTAAAATTTCTAGTAAGATCGTAGACATATCTGGAGGTATAGTCTGTTGAAGATCTAAGTCTTCTTCTTGGGACTTTAAAGACAGGAACATACACTTGTACTCGATTGGAAGAGTTTAGTGGAAACATCACAACTGGGTTTGTGAGAGTGGATGTAGACAAGTTGTCGAACCACTATAAATCTTGTGTTTGACTTACTTTACAGTTTTGATTGTTTAAATTGCTAAATTGGTTTAACTACTTAACTGATCTAGACTAGTTGAGTATAGAACAGAGTTCTCGAAAATAAGTTGAGTATAATCTTGAATTGGGCTCATTGATAATTTCGTATTCCGCATATTGTACTTTGATATTTCGAAAGAATTTTGAAAAGTCTATTCACCCCCCTCTAGACATTTTCACTAGCTTACTCGTTATTAACTCAACTTTGGGACCAACAAGTGGTATCAGAGCAGTAGTTTACGAACTGCTGTTTCTTGATAACCGACTCAAGACTTAGGGTGAAGTCTTGGTCCTTGACTGTTCTTGTATACGTGTTCTTGATCATATTCTTGTATCATCTGTTTTTCGTGCTCCCTGTTCTTGATGTATCTGTTGTTCTTGATCATAACTCTACTTAGCACTTATTTCTTGAAATCATGTCTCTTGAGATAAGCGCCAACAAACTACCTAAGTTCCAGGTACAGGATTACGACTATTGGAAGCTAAGGATGGAAGCCATCTTCAGCTCCACTCATGACTTAATGATCTCTGTCATCACTGAAGGTCCAATCGTGACCATGATCCCAAACACTGCTGCCCTCGACGCAAATCAACCCGTGGGTACTCTCGTCAAGAAACCAAGGTCAGAACTTACATCTGAAGAAATGAGACAGAATAATTTGGATAGCTTGGCCAAGAATTACATCTTACACACTCTTCCTAATGACTATCTGGGAAAAGTGTTAAAATGTAAAACTGCCAAAGAAATGTGGGACCGCTTAGCTATCATTTGTGAAGGGACATCCCTAATCAAAGAAAGCAAGCTTTCCACTGCTGTCCAAAGATTCGAATCATTTCATATGAAAACTGGTGAAACAATAGACCAGTTGGATACTCGTTTTACCAAAATCATGAATGACTTGGAAGTCCTTGGTAAATCTTATACTCCACGTGAAATCAATCTTAGGATTCTAAAAAGCCTTGATAGTCGATGGAAGATGGTAAAAATGCTTGTTAAGAATACCCAAGATATAGACGTATGGACAGCAGAGACTATGTTTCAAACTCTAAAGGCTCATGAGTTTGATCTAGACGAAGATGAACCCATAGTAAGTAGTGACAGAGAACATGCTGTATCTAAGAACGTTGCTTTTAAGGCTAGTTCGTCTAAGATAGACAGGTCTAAGACTAAGACTAGGTCTGCTTCTGTGAAAGACGAGTTAGATACTGATCTTAGTCTGAAGGATCAGGTAAGCCTCATGGTTAGAAAGTTTGATAGGCTGAATAAACGTTTCGGAAAATATAAGAAGTTCTATAGAGAGCATAGAGGGTCTGCTTCTAAGAACTCGTCTGAGACCAGACGAGACCGAAACTCGTCCGAAAGGAGAGACGAAGTCTCGAAAGGTAACAGACAAGATAGAGAGTCTGATAGTAGGAAGATTACTCGTTCTGATAGACGTGATAAACGAAGGAACAACTCTCCTATTAAAAAGGCTACTAATGATCTTGTGTGCTATAACTGTGAGAAACCAGGTCACTACATATATGAATGTCCAGACCTGAGTACTGATGATCGAGAAGAACGCAAAGCACGAAGAGAAAGAAGATACAACCGTGGCAAAAAGGCAATGATGGCCAATAATGACTCTGACTCTGACTCAGACGAGTTGCCATCATCCTCATCTAGCTACCCGTCTGAACCAGATCACGATGAAGCATTCATAGTTGATGATGGTCTATGCTTCATGGCTAAAATCGACCAAGAGGTATCATCTGTTACTTCCTTTCAATCATGTGATGAATCAGATTCTGATGAAAGTGATACTGCCAGTAGCCAAGTAGGGAGTAGTCTTCAGCACTCTACTAGTGCAGTTGAAGACGACCTCCTACTTGCCAACAAGGCATTCATCGAAGTCAGTGACGAAAACATCATCTTAAGACAAGAAATCATCGATCTTAAGGAAGCTCAGTCTAAAGTAAATCCTAATATAACAGTCCTAAATGAACGCTTGCAAGAAGAGTTGAGACAACTCAAAGACAAGTGTACATTGACAGACAAGTTGTATCAAGACCTACTTAAGACACATGCGACTGAGAAACATGAATTCAATGTCTTACAAAGCAAGTTCAAAAAGCTTGAAGAACGTAATAAGTTCTTAGAAACCGAGGTTGTCACTCTAGACCTTAAACTTACTGACCTGGTTAAATCTTCTAAGGTTAACCTTGAATTGTCAGATAGGTATAGGACTCCTGCTGACAAGACAGGCATAGGTGCTGAGACACCCAGCTCGTCTACTCCAGTTCCTAAGAACCCTACTATTTTCATCTCAAGCTCTTTGACTAATGATAAAGGAAAAGAACCATTGATATACGATATTGACACTCCATCAAAAGGTACTGTACCAAGACAAGCTCGAGTTAACATTCCAATTACCAAGGGAGGTAAAAAGAATGGTAACAACAAGCCTGTTCAACCTAGAACTAATCTTCAAAGGACTAGGAATCGTGGACGACCAAATCAGGTCAGATACGAGGACTGGTATCCTGAGGAGACTAGTACTAGACAAGTACAGACTAGACGACAAGAGTCTAGACCTCCTTTCATAAGGCAGTCTCAACTCTACTCGTCTAGACCTAGACAGGAAGGTCCAAAATATCGTACACAACCTGTTCTATATCCTCCACCTTTGTCATATGATATCCAAGGAGAAGAAAGACCTAAACATGTCTATAAACCGTATGGACCTAATGCATATAAACCTTACTCTGACTATCATAGACAAGTGCCTGCTCAAGTAGAGATTAAGTCAAAAGGCTATCTCCAAAGAGTAGACCCGAACTCGACTGATAGGCCAGATAAGGACAACAAGGTCTTATTTTGCAACAAATATGGTCGAAAGCTTAGAAGGTCAAACTTGTTCAGGACTCCAATGTACATTTGGATTCCATTGAACTCGACTAACCCCCAAGGACCCCAATAAACAAGGAGGGTACCTAAATTATGTATTATCATCTATTGCAGGGTCGACTCGATCTATACAAGAAAGGTGGCTCAACAGGAGAAACTTGGTACATAGACAGTGGTTGTTCGCACCACATGACTGGTACTAAGACTCTCTTATCAAGCTATCGTGAGCAAGAAGGACCAAAAGTGATTTTTGGTGATAGCTCCATTGCTGTTACTAAAGGATTTGGTTACGTTCGGAATGGTGACATAGAAATTCAAGACGTTTCTTATGTTGAAGGCTTGAAATACAATTTACTCTCTGTTTCACAATTTTGTGATCGTGGATACAAGGTGCAGTTCAAGAGTCAGAAATGTGAAATCATCGACAAGAAAACACACACAGTCCTACTAGTCGGCATTAGACAAGGAAGTGTGTACATAGTGAACTGGAACAGTTGTCCGAGGGACACCTGTCTACTTACTAAGAATCCTAAAGAACTTGGCTGGCTGTGGCATAGACGCCTTTGTCATCTAAACTTTAAGGTTCTTAATAAGATAGCCAGAGACTACCTTGTGGAAGGTATTCCCAATGAAGTCTACTATAAGTCACATGTATGCACCTCCTGTCAAAAAGGTAAACAGGTGAAGGGCTCTTTTAAATCTATTCCATCCCTCTCAACCAGTAGAGTTCTTGAACTTCTACATATGGACTTACATGGCCCAATAACTCCTCCAACTTTGAACGGTAGAAGGTATACACTTGTTGTGGTAGACGACTATTCTAAGTTCACTTGGGTAGTCTTCTTACACAAGAAGAGTGATACACAAACACTTTTGCCTGATCTATTGAAGAAGTTACAGGTTGAGAAGAATCAGTCAATTGTCAAGATCCGTAGTGACAAGGGTACTGAATTCATTAACTGCTATATTAAAGAATTTTGTTCTAAGCGTGGCATCCAGCACCTTACCAGTGCAGCTAGGACACCACAGCAAAATGGAGTAGCAGAACGAAGGAACAGAACTCTTAAGGAGGCCTGCAGGACCATGCTGACAGAGTATAATACGCCTCAGAAATTTTGGGCAGAAGCTATCAACACTGCATGCCACTCACAAAATAGAAGTGCTATCAATAAAGCACTAGGTAAGACGCCCTATGAGGTATGGAAAGGTAGAAAACCCAGAGTTTCATATTTTCATATATTTGGATGCAAGTGTTTCATCCATAACAATGGGAAAAGCAAGTTGAATGCATTCGATGCTAAAGCAGACGAGGGGATATTCTTAGGATACTCCTCGACTAGCAAAGCATTTAGAGTATTCAACTACTCAACCCTTTGTGTGGAAGAAACACCACATGTGGTTTTCGAAGAATCTCAACAGGACCCGTCTGCCAACAAGATCAGTGAGAAAGCTACTGAGCCAACTGTCGAATCTGACAAAGACTCAGAGGTATATGAATCCGTTCAAGCTTACAATCCATTTATAAAAGCTCTCGAGTCAAACGACCAGAAGAAGGTGAGTGCTCAAGGTAACTCTACTAGACCAGTTGACATACCTAAACTAGTCGACTCGTCTACTCCTATTAAATCTTCTGATGATAATGATGTTGACATGCATGATGCTGTACATGATATAGATGATAGTATTTTTGTTAAGAATAGAAATACATGGAAATCAGCGCATAATACTGAAAATATTATTGGTGACTCTACTGTTGGTGTTAAGACTAGAAGACAACTCTTTGAGTCGCAAGAACAATCTAGCCCATCTCTGTTTTGCTGGTGTTGTTTCCTCTCATCTATCGAGCCAAAAACCATTAATGAGGCATTGGCTGATAGTAATTGGATCATTGCTATGCAAGACGAGTTGAATCAGTTTGTTCGAAACGACGTCTGGGAACTTGTTGATAGACCAAAACATCATAATGTAGTTGGCACCAGATGGATTTTCAAGAATAAGAAAGATGAGAATGATGTAGTTGTTCGTAATAAGGCTAGACTAATCGCCCAAGGCTATTCACAAGCTGAAGGCATAGATTATGATGAAACTTATGCTCCTGTTGCTAGACTAGAAGCCATTAGATTGTTTCTTGCATATGCTGCTTACATGAAATTTACTGTATATCAAATGGATGTTAAAAGTGCATTTCTTAACGGTATTCTTGTGGAAGAAGTATATGTTGAACAACCCCCAGGTTTCGAAGTCAAAGGTAATCAGGTATACAAATTAAAGAAGGCCTTATATGGACTAAAGCAAGCTCCAAGAGCCTGGTACGATACTCTTTCTCAATTTCTATTAGAAAATGGTTTTACTAAAGGCAAGGTAGACAGAACCTTGTTTAGAAGACAAGAAGGGAAAGACATTTTACTCGTCCAAATTTACGTAGATGACATCATTTTTGGTTCACCTAACAAAGAGCTGAGTGAAAGTTTCTCAACACTCATGCAAAGTAAATTTGAGATGTCTATGATGGGTGAAATGAATTACTTTCTTGGACTTCAAGTAAAACAGACCCCTGAAGGGATTTTCATAAATCAAGCAAAGTATACTAGAAATCTTCTATACAAGTATGGTATTAAGACATGCAAGTCTGCTGGCGTACCTATGCTACCTACATACAGAATGGACCCAGACGAACAAGGTAAGTGTACTGATCAAACTCATTATCGTGGTCTAATTGGTTCATTACTGTACTTGACTGCTAGTAGACCTGATATTGCATTTTTTGTTGGTGTATGTGCTCGCTTTCAAGCCAATCCAAAAGAGAGTCATATGGAAACCACTAAAAGGATATTGAAATATTTGAAAGGAACCATCAATCGTGGTATATGGTGTCCTTCGAATGATGATTTATCTCTAAGTGGCTACTCTGATTCTGATTTTGGTGGTTGTAGAATAGATAGGAAATCTACATCTGGTTCTTGTCAATTCTTAGGCACAAAACTCATTTCATGGTTTTCGAAAAAGCAGACAAGTGTTGCTACCTCTACTACTGAAGCCGAGTACATGGCTGCTGGTAGTTGCTGTAGTCAATTATTATGGCTTATTCAACAGCTTAGAGATTATAATATTTGTGAATCAAATGTTCCAATATTCTGTGATAGTAATAGTGCAATTGCCATTACACAAAATCCTGTTCTGCACACACGTTGTAAGCATGTTGATGTGAAACACCATTTCATACGTGATCATGTAGAAAAGAAGGATATTCGCATGGAAAAGATTCATACTGATTTTCAAAGAGCTGATATTTTCACAAAACCATTAGCTGAGGCTCGATTTCAAGAATTATGCATCAGTCTAGGACTTATTGATCTTGATCCTACTAGTATATAGCAATGTACTAACCAGACAGGTACAATCCTAAGAAGAAAGGAGAAATAGACAAGTTACTACAAAAAGCACAGAGCACTCGTCTACTCACTCAACAGACAGGTAAACAAGGTCAGACAAGTTGACCATCCAACCCGATGAGGAAGCTGGTAAAGCTGAGGGTAATACTAAGGGAATAAACATTTAAGGGGGAATCTATGATTTCTTAAATAACCTTATGTTGACTCTTAAGTGTGTTGATAGTCATCGTGTTTGATCCTTGACCACTGATTTAGATTGATATTCATTCTAATTATTCTACCCTACTACCTGTATTACATTTAATCTGTCGCACAAGAAAGGACAGGTTTTGTAGAAGTATTCATGTTCAAAGAATACAAGCATAGTTGAAGGGGGAACTCGTCTTGTGTGCTTCAGTTTACTCGTCTGTTCTGAATAGACTCGAACAGACAAGATAAGTGCTTACTTAAAACCTGAAATACTCTAAGTATTTAACAAAATGGAAAATAAGAATATTATAGTATTTTGATATTTTTTTGGAAAACCCTAGAACTCGATTTATACACTCCCATTTTAATGAGGTGTATACACCCAGTTCGCGCCAAATTCTATTATTCTAGGACAGATAAGTTCACTCTTCTGTTTTAACCAATAGGAAAGGTGGATTCCAAATTATACAATATCAAAACACATTATTGTCTCGATTCCGTAACTGAATACCAAGAGTCCCAACCGTTGGATCATTTGGTTTCAATCCTCACCATTGATTCAAATATTCAAGTGTTAACAAAACTCAACACTAACACACTACGCATCTCACGATCTCTTACTTCTGTAACTCAACTTTCTCGATTACTTGTGATTCTCGATTCCTTGTGATTCTCGATATTTGGTTATTACTCAAACTTTCACTATGACAATCATTTCAATTTTTGATATAAGGACTAACATGGAAGCAAGGTTCGATCTCGGCAGATACATATCTGAAAATAAAGTGCATGTTGAACCTTCGGTGTTCTTCAAAGGGAAACATACTGATGGAAATTTGGAGATCTTAACCAAATGCAGTAGATGTGGCTTGAAACCCTATTTGGAGGCTTTTCCTCAAGTCGTCTTGGAGGAAGAGGTCCTAGAGTTCTATGCCAACGCCACCAGACAAGGAGATATGATTGAATCGTTCCTTGGACGAAATCGGGTGGAAATCACTCGAGAAGCATTGTTTGAACATCTGAGGTTGCCTGTTGGAACTATTGATGTGGAAAATTACGCTGCTAGTCAAGAAGCAAGATATCTAGGTATTTTTTGTGGAAGAAAATTGAGGTTAAAACCGGATGGCAAACTCCCCGCAGTTAAGAAGGTGGATCTTCTGGAGAAGTATCGCACTTTACTGGACATAGCCAGCAAAATTCTGCTATGTGCCACTGGTTCGCATGATTCTGTTACTCTTGTTAAAGCAAGGGTAATGGCTGCTATTTTTGATGGAATTACGGAAGGAAACTGGTTTAAGCTGATCGCAGACCGAATGATGTACTTTGAGAAAAGTGTTCGAGTTGATACTGACACTAGAAATTGGGTGGTGACAAATGTTGTTGGATTTGGAAACAAGTTAAGCATTCTTCTTCCTTTGTTGATGCCAAACAAGACAGAGTGGAGTAAAGGGAAACCGTTTCATCCGTTGAAGTTTTATTTGAAGAAGGAAGCCATAAGGAAGCAAGCTGCTGCTAGGCCATCTGCTCCTAGGCAAGTTGAGGTAAATCCGATGGATGTGATGCCATATGGTGGGTCATCTAGTTCTTCAGAAGACGAGTCTAATGATGAAGAATCGGAAGAGGTTGAAAAAGGAGAGTCCAGTGCAGATGACTCTGAAAAGACTCAGTCAGATGAAGAGTCGCAACAAGAGAAGGAGTCGCGTGAACAAATTCCCGAGATGTACACTCTAGTACGAGTTGACTCGCCTACTCGTCCAGTCGAGTTGAGTACACAGGTTGGTACTTCTACTCAATCTGTTTCAATTCCTCTCTCTCTCCCGTCTACTTCTATTCGAACCAAGGCTAGGTCACATCGATCTAGGCCTCGTCCTTTACCCCCAACCTCACATGTACTGGCGGCATTACCGCTTAGAGCCAGTCATCCCCAAATCACTCCCAAACAAGATACAACTGATACTCCTACAGTTGTCATACCAAACCAAGCCATATCAAAGCCCGTTGAAACCAGTGCTTTCACTCCCTCTCCCTCACCAGAATATGGTGAACCCCTCAACCCATCTACTGCAGACAAGACGCCAGTTGCCACTGCAACAGCTGAGTTAGAGACCCCATCTACTCAGGACCCGTCTGCTGTTAGATTTACTTCCCTGGTTTATTATCCTATGTGTTTGAGAGAGAAACGTATTCGATCCCGAATGACCAGAAATCTGAAGAGGACGCTCTCTACTATCGAAGTCGACTATGAGTCCGAACAGTTTGAAATTCTTGTAAGGATATGCACCTGGTTTGCTCTTAAGAAGTCCTCCACTGATGATCTTTTCGAAGTTATTCAAGGAATGGGAGGAATCTCCAATTTTTTGGATTGGGAAATGGAACAAAAGGAGCATAGTGGTGTAAAGGATCATTCAGAACTATTTCCGCCGAGAGCCTTAGTTGATCTTGTGAAGAGGCTATTAAAAATTCCTGACGGAATTCTGGTTGAAGAGTTTTCATCTGATGTTGGAACTCAGACTGATCTCCTGGAAGAGGAGTTGAGATCTGTAACTGTTGAAGCTGGAGTTCAAACTTCAGATCAGTCAGAAGATGAGTCTGCAAACTCTGATGCTGATTCTTTCGATTTTGGAATAGAAGATGATGAGTTCTTGGATGCCGAAATGCTTACAGAGGATGAACTTGTTGAGAAAGTTCAAGAAAAGGGTGTTACTGAAGCTCAGTCATCTACTCATGGTTTTTCTGAAGGATATCTTACAGAATTGATGTCCGATTTGAAAGATGTGGTGCATTCCGCGATAGACGAGTTTTTGCAATAAAAAATGAAGGATGTGTTGCTAGATCAGAACAAATCACTCGTTGACGGTTCCAGAGATTTATTTATTGAAGAGGTCAACAAGATGGATTCTACTTTCCGAACAGAATTGACTGCAGAAGTTGGAAGATTTTTACAGAAACAAGTTGAAATTTCGGAGAAGAGGTCTATTTCATTTGCTAGATCATTGGCTGAAGAATCCAGCAAGATGGAACGCTTATATCGTGTGAAGATTGAAATAGCTGATGAGCAGAGGAGAGAAGCACATGCTCAGTTGGTAAAGTCTCAAGCTATTCTATCCGAATTATCAAATCAAAACACTCTACTACGTCAGTCAGCTACTCATTTCAAAGACGAGTTGGTCATTACTTCACAGAAGTTAGAAGCTGCTGGTGATCGCCTAGACAAGATGAGTCGGGATCACACACATCAAAGGCAGATAGAGCTAGCTACTGAAGCTATGAAGGATGCACTAAAGGAAGAGATGACTCGCTTTACAAGTCTGTTTACTCTTACGGCTCGTGATGAAGCCAAAAAGGGGGAAGAAGCAAGTAGAGCAGGGCAGGTCAGCTTATCTAAGCTGAGTACTGAACCAGAAGAAAAGGATGCTGCTACTATTATGCAAGAGCTAAGGAGGCCAAAAAGGAGGCTAGTAAAAACGGCAGAGCTAGAGCAAGCTGAAGCTGATGAACTTAAAAGACTGGAGAAAGGTAAGAATATTGCATCTCCAGAAACTGAAATTCAGACTAGAAGAGTTAAGAGGAAACTTAGTATTGAAGAACCTACTGCTGCTAAAGTTGAGAAGAAGCAAAAGATTATTGATCCTAATGATGAAAGTCATTATGCAAGCAAGAAGAAAATAGAAAAACATATTGAAAGACTGCAAAAGCTGAAGGTGAATGAAGAAGAGATGGAAGATCAGTTCATTGACTACTTCATTGACAAAGAGCATCGACAGGAATGGCTTAAAGTGAAGAGGCAGTGGGAACTTGATCATTGGATTGTTCGTAAGTATGGTGAGTCTGAAAGTCCAGATGAATTGTATGTCATGTTTGACAGATTCATGGAAGGACAAAACAAATTACTTTGGAATTTGGTTATGAGAATATCTGCTGCTGCAAACTTCAATATCTTGATACCGACCTTTCCAAGATGGAAGACTCCTATGACAAACTCAGGAAAAAGGGTTGATGTTAATCAGATCAAAAAGTTTGAAGAAGAGCTGCTAGATAAGGAGAAGATTGAAGATGAAGATCAGATCAGTCTAATTCACAAGAGACTCCTCGATGCATTCTGAGTTCCTAACCCAGAAGGAGGTAATCTTTCAGATTAGTTCTTGTTTGTTTGATTAGTTTTTTTTGCTCTGATATTTTTTGTAATCTACTGATCTTATTTCTGAATGAATGAAAAGATAAAGTACTATTTTGATGTTTAAGACAAGATAACTACTTAACTAGTCTACTTATGAGAAAAGATTCAAGTAGTTTTGGCTTCATCAAAAAGGGGGAAATTGTTGGGATATGAATCCTAGAACAAGTCCTAAATGATGAATAAAAGATAAAAGATAAAGTTTTGATAAGCCAAAAAGAAGACTTGAATATTTTCTAAGTGTTGACTAATCTAGTCTAGTTGAGTTGAAGTCATCTTGTATAGATCAGTAGAATTCAAAAGACAAGTACAGTTTAAAAGAAAAGTATTCAAAAGATAAGTACGATTTATAAGTACTTCATATATGTGTTAGATTGTTACTGAGCTATTTAAATGTTGTATAGAGCTCATGATTTCTATATGTAATAGATAGATTCGTTGTATAGTTTATAAGTTGACTAAGCTTATATTATAAAAGCTTAAAGTAATGTAATAGTCTTAGTAAGATTAGTATAGTCTACTTTACTGTTTGAAGAAGGGAGACCAGACAAGAAGAGTCGAAGTCTACTACTCAAGATAAGAAGACTACACAAGACAAGTCAACTTGGAGTTAGTTACAAATACGCGTGAAGAGATAAAGATATAGAAGTTAGTTATGGAATAACTAATTCATAACAGAAAACGCGTGGATTAATAAGAAGATTCAGTTGAAGGTAGTTATCAAGAAAAGTTGGTTACAACTTACTAAGTTCTTGAAAATTGAAGTCTATAAATACCCAAGGTTTTATTGGTGACTGACTACTGAAATATTGAGGATTACTACTTACAAACGTTATTGAAGATTCAAACAAAGTTTACTCTCAGAGTTGGTTAAAGTTCAGATAGAAGCCAGAAGACAAGTGAAGAATCAAGAAGGCTACTACTGAAGAACAAAGAAGTTTTTAGTTTTTGTTTGTTATTTTCAAGGTGCTAGATACTTGTAAAATTTCTAGTAAGATCGTAGACATATCTGGAGGTATAGTCTGTTGAAGATCTAAGTCTTCTTCTTGGGACTTTAAAGACAGGAACATACACTTGTACTCGATTGGAAGAGTTTAGTGGAAACATCACAACTGGGTTTGTGAGAGCGGATGTAGACAAGTTGTCGAACCACTATAAATCTTGTGTTTGACTTACTTTACAGTTTTGATTGTTTAAATTGCTAAATTGGTTTAACTACTTAACTGATCTAGACTAGTTGAGTATAGAACAGAGTTCTCGAAAATAAGTTGAGTATAATCTTGAATTGGGCTCATTGATAATTTCGTATTCCGCATATTGTACTTTGATATTTCGAAAGAATTTTGAAAAGTCTATTCACCCCCTCTAGACATTTTCACTAGCTTACTCGTTATTAACTCAACTTTGGGACCAACATGATATATGTCTTTGAAAGGTTCAGTTTTGTGTGCAGTGTTGAGTGTATGAAAGTACTTGAAAGTAAATCAACATAAGAGTTTATAGTGGTTCAGAGACTCAAGCTCCTACATCCACTTTCCCTGATTTAACAGGATATAATTCCTTCACTATTGGAATTAACTTGTTTTATAGTGCCAAGGTGCACTTGATCAAGAACACCACTCCTTTGTGAATTGATCCCTAGGATGTCTAGAGTCCTAGTACCCTCTTCTCAACTCAGAACTGAACTGTTCTTCTCTCAACAGTCAGCTCCTACCACTTCTACTACTAGAACCTTCTCACTTTCTCACTTGAAAGGTGTAAGGGTTGAAGTAAGGTTCCAACTAATGAGATATCCTTTACAATGAAGATCAGTGTATAAAGATAGGATATCTCTCTAAACTTGTATGGATATACAATGGGTTCAGCTTAGAATGAAGTGTATGAAGACTAAGATAGTCTCTTTGAATACTTTGAAAACACTTTGACTTGTAGGATAGTTGGATATTCTTGTCAAGGTTGAGGTGCTTCAAATGGTCTTCAAACTTCTGTATTTATAGACAAATTTGAGGATTTTCCCGTTGGAGAGGCAGTCCCAAATTGCTATAAATGTCATCCTTGAGTTCTTCAAAACTGGAAGATAGATTCTGATAGTGACATGTCCTTGTATTGAGAAATAAACGGCTGTAACAACTTTATCTTCATTCTGAGCCCTTTTCCCAATGTCTGACTTCAAGATTCACTTGGTCAAACATGGACATCTCTTCTTATCAACATTCCTGATATAAGGACAACATTCCTTATCACTTGGACAACTCTGCTTATCAGATTCAGCAGAGTTCACTTATCAGCAGTGTTGGCTCTTTAGCTCTTTAGTTGATTTGGCTCTTTCTCTTTCCACTTCTTCTTTGAGTTTGTCATTTAAGCATACATGACTTGGAAAGATGGTCTTGACCTCTTCAGCATAGTTGTCTTGTTGACAGATTCAAGTGTTCTGAGACAACTCTTCTGAAACACTTAGTGGACAACTCTTCTGAGACATTTAGTGGACAACTCTTCTGAGCTTTGTAAGATGCAGTAGATTGATATTTTGATGATGCATCTTAACTCATGTTGGCATTCACTAGGTTGACTTTTGACTGATTTCACTTGATCAGCATACTTGTCCTTTCAGCAGACTTGAGTTCATTCCAGAACTTGAGCCTTGAGGGGTGTTGGTCCTGAAAGGAGTATATAACAAGTGTATTGGGGGGGGGGGGAATACACTTGTATGCAATTCTTTTTTACTTTTGATCAAACCAGAGCTCAGCAAGGTTGTCTTGGACAACTCTGCTGAAGATGATTAACTCTTCTAAGATAATCAAACTACTAAGTACTATGGAGTACTTAGTTGAATAACTATCTAGGGGAGTTATATATGCGGAATAGTGGTTAGCCCTTGTAGTTTAGACTCCTTTAGTTTCTGAAATCACTTTGTCAATTCAATACAGTCCAGTTTTTCAGGGAACTTGTCCAATACAGTTTTTGCACAGTCTTTGAATATAGGTTCTTTGAAAGATCAGTTTTGTGTGCAGTGTTGAATGTATGAAAGTACTTTGAAGGTAAATCAACACAAGATTTTATAGTGGTTCAGAGACTCAAGCTCCTACATCCACTTTCCCTGATTTAACAGGATATAATTCCTTCACTCTTGGAATTAACTTGTTTTATAGTGCCAAGGTGCACTTGATCAAGAACACCACTCCTTGGTGAATTGATCCCTAGGATGTCTAGAGTCCTAGTACCCTCTTCTCAACTCAGAACTGAACTGTTCTTCTCTCAACAGTCAGCTCCTACCACTTCTACTACTACAACCTTCTCACTTTCTTACTTGAAAGGGGTAAGGGTTGAAGTAAGGTTCCAACTAATGAGATATCCATTACAATGAAGATCAGTGTATAAGGATAGGATATCTCTCTAAGCTTGTGTATGAATATACAATTGGGTACAGCTTAGAAGAAGTGTATGAAGACTAAGATAGTCTTTGAAAGCTTTTAGTGTTCTATGAGCTTCAGAATGCTTGAGTAGTTGGATTCTGTTAAGGTGCTTTCAAATGGTCTTCACACTTCTGTATTTATAGACAAATTTGAGGATTTACCCGTTGGAGAGGCAGTCCCAAATTGCTATAAATGTCTTCCTTGAGTTCTTCAAACTGGAAGATAGATTCATGATAGTGACATGTCCTTATTTGGGTAATAAACGGCTGTATAAGCTTTGTCTTCATTCTGCAGCACTATTCCCAATATCTGACTTTCAGATTCTCTTGCTAGGATATGGAAATGGCTTCTGAAGGTTGATCCAATGATAGGACAACATTCCTTATTAATTGGACAACTCTTCTTATCACTATCAGCAGTCTTGCTTATCAGCAAGGTTGGCTAGCTCTTCTTCAGATGACTTGGATCTTATCTTTTGCTTCACTTGAAAGTGATCTTAGCATGATTCATTGTAGTTCTTTAAGGTGTTGTTATCTCTATCTCTTCAGCATAGTTGACCTCAAGCAAATTCAGAGTACTTGATCTTGATTATGCTGAGACAACTCTTCTGGACAACTCTCCTGATCAGCATACTTGGCCTTTGAGCTTCAGAACCTTTGTTCTTGCTTTAATTGCACAGAGACAACTTCTCTGGACAACTCTCTTGATCAGAGCATTTGGCTTTCAATAGAGTGTACTTGGCCTTTCACAGGTTTAGTGATTGTTCCAGAATTTGAGCCTTGAGGGGACTTGTTCTTGATAAACTTCTAAGCATAGGTTCCCCCTCACATTGTGCATCTATACAACTAAGAGCTGCCTAACATATCAGCTTCTCATCTAGCCTTTATTCTATATGTTCTATCATCTATAGAACATACTCAACTTGACTTAGGCATGTCTTAGGGGGTTTTGGTATTTAATCAAAACATATCTCATTTTATTCCCAACAAGGGGACTTGATCTGAATTAATTTGTAAGCATGTGTTCCCCCTCAACTATTACATCTATTCTTATAAGAGCTGCCTAACACATCAGCTTCTCAACTAGTCTTATACTATATGTTCTAACATTCTTAGAACATCATCAACTATGACTAGGCATGTCTCAGGGGGGTTTTGGTATTAAATCAAAACACTTCTCATTTTATTCTCAACAATTTCCCCCTTTTTGATGATGCCAAAACCTATACAGTCGATGCAAAGGTGACTTGTCTACACTTATTACATTTATCTTCAGTAAGATTGACTGAGGTCAAGTTCCCTGAAAGAAAATGTGTTAGTGTATTTTTTGTTATTGTTTGCATATAGGTTGACACATCAGATAAATTGAGATAATGCAATTTATGTTTCTTGATTCAAAATATGTTCAACTATCATTAAAATGAGGATCATTACAGCATGTTGATAGTTGAACAAACATATCAGAGCATGAGAAACATTACATCAGAGCATAAATTGATTACAAAAGCAATACTTAATCAGGATATACTATCAGAGCATTTAGCATTAGTCCTTAAGTATCAGAGCAATCATCAGAGCAAAAACACATCAGCACACTTGAGCATCTTCAGCATAGTTGACCAAATCACCAAATTAACAACCAAGTTAAGTTTTCATCCATTTCAGCATATAAGAGTCAGGAAAACTTAGCCATTTCAGAGATCATCTTCTTTTGGTGGCACCATCCCATATTGTGCCCACACTCTCTTCTTTAGCTCCATGGCTTCCTGGTTGGTTCCCTTTGGTCCAAGTACCATTTTGTTCAGCTTAACAATTTCTAGGAATTCCTGGAGAATCCTAGATTGATCAATCCATCCTTCCAGCTTGGGAGGCATATAGATGATTGGCTTGGGAGCAGTGAATTCAACCCTTGCAAGATCAACAGCTGCAAGTAGTTGTTGATACAGTTCTCTGAAGTATTCAATCATGAATTCAGCAAAGGTGGTGTTAACTTCCCTTCCATTCCACCTATCAATGACATAATAGTCATAGACAAGCTCCCTCTTTGCCTCTTCCCATGAGTAATTCAGCTGAATTGGCACCCATTTATCCAAGTGAGGATATTTGGTGTCTATGGGGATCAGTAGCTGTGGCTTCATCTTGCTGTATGTTGCTCTTCTTCTTCTTGGCTTTTGAAAATCAGCTCTTTTTTTATCCCTTGCTCTGTTTGCTTCTTCAATTAGGTCCATCTTTTCTTTGGCTTTCATCATGGCCAATTTCTGTTGTGTTTCAGGGTCCTTGCCATACCCTTCTTGAAACAGCTTTGATGGATCATTCAATAGGACTGTTGTCTTCTTTTTGGGTTAAGGTCCAAAGCCTTCTTCATATAGCTCCTCAATTTCTTCAGCAGCTTTGGCACCTTCAGTCTCAGCAGACTTGTCAGTTTCAGCAATCTTGGTCATATCATCAGATTTGACCTTCTCAGCAGCCTTAGGCTTTTCAGCAGTCTTGCTCTTCTTCAGCAATAGGACTTGTCAGTTTCAGCAATCTTGCTCTTCTTCCTCAATTCTGAATTCAAGAGGAAGTTCTAGGCTGTTGGGGAAGTCAGTGAATGTTTCAGCCTTTCTTTTGTTCCCCTTGGCCTTCTTGATTTGGCCTCTAGTTTGGACACCTTCAGCACCTTTGTCCAAACCAGATCTTTCTCCTCATGGCCTCTGCTGAAGCCTAGCTCTCTCTTCTTGTGCTGATGCCATAAAAGTCTTCATTGCTATGGCTAGTTGCTCTTCTTCATCAAGATCTTCCAAGTTTAGTACTGCTTGCTCTTTGCCTTTGGCTTCAACAGCCTTTTCCTTGCCCTTCTCTGAACCACCAATTATCAAGGCACCTTTGGCCCTTGCTCTTTCCCTTTCCCCCTTTTTGGCAGCATCAAAGCACTGGGGCTTGAGCTCACTCATGGTTGTTGCCATCAGGGATTGGGCTAGGTTCAGAGATTTCATCTCTTTAAGCAGATATACATTTTCATCATGTATATTCTGCATTCTATCACTGCTCAAGTTAAGGAAAGCAAGAACAAGCTTCATCTTTTGCTCAATAACCTCTTCCAAGGTTGCTTTCAGAGATGTATCCAGCTGGGCTTTAAGGAACTCAGTAAGGTTGGCCACTACACTTTCAGCAATGTTGGCCATCACCTCTTGGGAAAACTTTTCTGAGGCAGCTTTTACCATAGCCAGCCTTAACTCTTCTGCTCTTTTCTTTTGCAGTGCTGTTTTCTTCCCAAGGGCTTGTTTGACAGTTAGTCTTAAAGCTTTGACATTGGCATTGTGATTGTCTCTAAGCAGCTTCTGTTCCTTCTTGACTTCTTCTGAGATGGATTCCATGGAGGTTTTAGCCTTTTGAACCTCAGTGGAAATGGTTTGGAGCCCAGTTTCCACTCCACTTATCCTTGCCTCTAATGTAGGGAGCACTACATCTTCAGAGCCAATTAATCTCATTTCCACAGATGCTAGAGTTCTTCCTTGCTCATCCAATGCACCAGAAGTTTCAGCATGTGCAGATTGGACCTGATGAGCCAAGGAGTCCAACTTTGCTGATTGCATCCCAAGCAATGCTTGTGCTGATCAGGAATCTACTTGGATGGGTGCATCTGTTAAGAACTCATCTGCAAAGATTTGGTCAGGAGAAATACCTGCAATATTAGACAAATAAAAAATGTTAGGAAATAAGCACTCATCACACTCAATATTTTTTGCATAAGACTCCGAAACATCAGCAGTCTTCTCCTCATTTTCAACTAATTCTTTTCTTCCTTCATAGATAATGTGCTCACTTAAGGAATCAGGCCTCCTTTCATCTAGGGATTCTTGAAGTTCAGATTTGACTTCAAGAATAGCCTGTCCTTCCTCACTTATACCACCCTCTATTTGTGGTACACTCACAATCTGAGTAATCACTACCTCTCTATCATCCACAACACCCTCTGGTTTTTCAACTAGATTCTCCTTTTCAACTCCTTCATTTAAACCTGCATCAACTCCACCTTCAACAAGGTTCAGAGATGGCAGTTGTGGGGAGATCACAGTGCTTCTATCAGCAGCCACTGAGTCATCCTGAATGATTAAGGGCTGATCAGTGTCCAACTCTCCTGACACTGAATATTCCTTAACCAAACTAGCCTCTAAAATAGGAACCTCAACATCTTTAGGCTGTGCCTCAGGTTCAGAAGAACCTTCATTGACAGATGTATCTTTGGCTGTGTCACCATCCTTGGTCAACACCTCTGAGGATACAGAGCCTTTCCTATGGTACGTAACAAGAGGTTCTGGGAACCTGCTTGATTCAGAAGGTTTGGGTTGGGAAGGTTCAGGGAGGTTAGCCTGGGAGGGTTTAGGAGGGTTGTCTTGGGGAGGGTTTGAAGGGTCATCTTTTCCATCATCACTTGAGCTGCTATTAGGGTGCTTGATCCCTGTAGCAAGCCTCTCATTTTCTTCATCAATCTTTACTGCTACTAATTTGGCAAAAGCATCCTCATCAGTGAGGAATCTTGTTTTGAGCACACCAGCAAAGTGTAGCAGTCTACTTTCCTCCACTTGCCACCAGTTTGCACCCTTATCTTGGATGACTTGAGAGATCTCCATCATTGTTTTGTCCTTGACATCTACTAGCATTCTCAAGTCATGGAACATCTTCTGAATTCTAGGAAATTCAGCAAGCTGTGGGTACAAGCTATCCACAGTAGCTCTAGCTCCACCTCTGAGCATACTTTCATAAGTATACTCCTCCTCATTCTCATTTGATTGAGAACTTTGGGCTATAGGGGAGTTGGCTCTAGTTTCATTGATTGTAGCTTCAGGCAGGTTGAGTTCAGGAGGGTTGGTTTCAGAAGGGTTGAGCTCAATAGAAGGTACTTTAGTTGCTTTAGGGAGCAATGAGTCTGAAGGGGCTTTGCTCAGGGGGGTTGGTTCATGAAGTGCTGTTTCTAAGAGTTTGGAATAATTTAGCATAGATGAGTCAAGTGGAGACATGAGTCTTGTCTCATCTACAGCTAGGTCTGCTAGCACATCAATGCCACTTCTTTGCACACTCCCTTCTGGAGAATATCTCTTAGTAAGATTAACAGGGGTGATGGGTTGATTGGAAGGAGTAACATGGGTTTCAGGGGAGTTGGGATCAGGGTTTTGGGTTTCAGGAAGGTTGGCTTCTAAGGGTTGACCTTCAGGGACTTTGGACTCTGGGGTTCCAGAACCAGAAGAGTTGGTTCTAGACTTGGATTTGGTCCTGCTTTCTGCCCTGCTCCCCCTTAGAGCTAATTGAAGAACCCTTTCTTCCTGGAGTTCCAGCACCTTCTCAGTGGGCTTGGCTCTCCTCTTGCTTGCCCTGCTGCTTCCACTCCCTTCTTCTCTTTCTTTCTCAGGGACAAGTTCCCTGGGCCTTTTATCACCCTTCTTTTTCTGTCTTGTCTCATTGTATTTCAGCCTCAACTCTTCTGAGTGGTCAGAAGCCACATTTACTCCTTCTTCTGCCACTTCATCAACTTCAATTGATGCTCCTGAGGCTTCTTCTGATGAAATTTGAGACATCTTCTTGGTCTTAGTCCTCTTCTTCAACTTGGGCTTTTCCTCCTGTTTAGCCTCAGCAGGTTTGGCCAGAAGCATCTTCCTTTGTTCAGTTTTCTTGCTCAGCTTTCTGAACAAGATTTTCTGGGCAGGGAGGGGTTTGGCAAAGGTTTGCATCTCTGAGTAGTGAGCAAACTTCTCAATTAGCAAGCTTGCCCTGGTGCAATACTTGAGCTTTCCCTCTAAAACCACTTTTTGGTGAGATTTCACCTTAAACTTTGCCTTTTCCTTCATCATCTCAGACAAAATGAAGGTCCTCCAATCAAACTTGATGCCTTTGTCACTGGCATCAATTACTGCAGCCATGATTCTTATTCTTGGAGCACTCACTTGCTCTAGACTGCCAGTATTGCTCAAAAGACTTTTTGCAACAACCTCAAACAGATTGAGGAACTTAGGCTTGAGGGTCCTCTTATGTTGTGTAGTTGAGATTGGTCCTGGAACAAGGAGCCAATCTTGAGCAATCTCCTGCTCATGGCCATTGCCATAGAATTCTGGATTCCTCCCTTTAGAGGGCAATCCAAAGGCAGCATCTACATCTTCCTCAGAAAATTTCACTCTGTGAAATCTCTCTTCTTCTTCTTCTTCTTCTTCTTCTTCTTCTGTCCTGTAGGATAGCCTTGTGGTGACCTCACCATCTTCAGGCTTTCCTCTCCACTTTAGGAAGGCAAAGAATTCTGCCATGTATGACTCAAGACAAGAGTTTGGCTTTTCTTGCATAAATTTTTGAAGACCAGCTCTTCTCAACCATCTCAAGGTTGGAGTGATTTCAGGATCTTCATTCTAAAAAGAGAGGATGGGCTCAAAAATAAGATTGTTCTTATGGCTAAGGTAGCCAAAATCAAGGTCCAAGTCCTTGTTAGAGAAATCAACAATCATTTATGTTCTAACTTTAGGAGCCATTTGAGAACAGTGAAGGATTTTGAGAGAGTGTTTGAGAGAGTAAGAAAACTAGGGTTTCAAAAGTGTTTGAATGCGTGGGGAAGAAATGAAATGAGTATGGCTTCTTAAGACTTGTGAATATTCCAAAAGGAATGTATGTCAATGAGTAGGTGAGTCTTAAGGCAATTCAACGGTTTACAAAAGTGGAAATCCAATTTGGACGACCAAGATGAAGTTCAGGGGAGTTGGCCAGTTTTGATCCAATGGTCAAAAACCAATGAAACAGTGAGAACTGTTTTTATTCAAAACGTGGGAGGAGTTTTAATGTTTGTTTAAAGCTGGGGGGTTATCAAGGTAGATCATGTCCCAAAAGGTTTAATGCAAACAAGAGTTAAATCTTGGCATTTAATGCATTGAAAGTGACTTTTTGGGTAGGGGACAAATTGAATCCTTGAAAAGGTGATATCTTGAAAAGGAATGAGACAGATATTGAAATAGGCAATGATTACCCAAAATAGGTGCTTATCAAACCTAGGTTTGGTTTGATAGCCAAGACAACTTATCTGACCCTACATGGACAAATGTCCTGAAGAGATGTGGACAACTGTCCTGAATTTCAATGGACAAGTGTCCTGAATATTTGAGGTCATCTCTTTTGAATCTCAGTAGACTTGACCAAGTTTGTTGAACTTTGATGTTAGTTCCCCCTCTATGAATAAACTCCTTTGGACACATTTGTCCAACTTCCTTGGATCAAGTAGACCCAACTTTGCTGATAATTCCAGAAACCTTGCCTCTGCAAGTGGTTTTGTCAATATATCAGCTTTTTGATAATCTGTGTGGATTTTTACCAATTTGATATCCTTCTTCTCCACATGGTCTCTAATGAAGTGATGCTTGATGTCCACATGCTTGCATCTGGTGTGCAATACAGGATTCTGTGATATTGCAATAGCACTGTTGTTGTCACAGAAGATTGGCACTTCAGTAGAGTTGACATTGTAGTCTCTTAATTGTTGTCTCAACCAAAGAATCTGAGCACAACAACTTCCAGCAGCAACATATTCAGCTTCAGTGGTGGAGGTTGCCACTGTGTTCTGTTTCTTAGAGAACCAAGATATGAGCTTGTTCCCCAAGAATTGACAAGTCCTAGAGGTGGACTTTCTATCAATTCTACAGCCTCCATAATCAGCATCTGAGTAGCCAGTGAGCTCAATGTTGTCATCAACAGGGTACCAAAGGCCTAGATTCTCAGTGCCTTTGAGATACCTCAAGATCCTTTTAGCAGCCTCTAGATGGCTTTTCTTAGGATTTTCTTGAAATCTTGCACACACACCTACTGCAAAGGTAATGTCAGGTCTGCTGGCAGTGAGGTAGAGGAGTGAACCAATGATCCCTCTATATTCAGTAGAGTTGGTTGGAACACCACTCTCATCTGGATCCATTTTCCACTTTGTGTTCATTGGAATCCTTACTGGCTTGCTGGTTGTACATCCAAATTTCTTGATCATTTCTCTGGTGTACTTGGCTTGGTTGATGAAAATTCCTTCCTTTGATTGCTTGACTTGTAAGCCCAAGAAGAAGTTCATCATTCCCATCATTGACATCTCAAACTTGCTTTGCATGAGCTTTGAGAACTTCTCACACAGCTTCTCATTGGGATCACCAAGTATCAGATCAATAGGATGGTCAGACAACCAGGTCCTCCTTTTTCTGATCCCTTCAGTAGAGTTGTCCTCTACTAAAGTTGAGTCACCAGTGTTATAGAATTCAGGATAATTGAATGTAGGATCTAATTCAGGATCATATTCAGGGATGTTGTCCTCAATGTTAGGGACATTGGTATTTTCAACATTTATGGTTCCCCCTGGAATATCTGATCCATTAACTACCTCAGCAGAGCCTGCTTCTTCATTGGTAGTTGTTACCTGAGTGTGAACTGGGATTTGGTCATTCAGTTCACCATTTCCTTCAAAGGGGTTTGCTTCAGGAATATTGCCTTCAGGATTGTTGTCCAGTGAAACAATTTCAGGGAGATTGGCTTGGACAACATCTATGAATTCAGTGTCCTTGTCTTTTAGGCTTAATTTTGTTGTTCTTTGTGTGATTTATTCAGTGTCCAGGTTGTTGTTCCTGATCTCAAAGATGGATTCATCAAACACAACATGAGGTGTTTCTTCCACAATTAGGGCTTTGTAGTTGTACACAATGAAAGCCCTACTAATTTGGGAATATCCAAGAAATATCCCCTCATCACCTTTGCTGTCAAAGGCTTTCATTCATCAATCTCATCATGGACATCTCAAATTTACTTTGCATGAGTTTAGAGAATTTCTCACACAATTTCTCATTTGGAGATCCAAATATAATGTCATCCACATAGATTTGGACTAACAGGATATCATCTCCTTCACAGATTCTGAACAAGGTTCTGTCAACAGTGCCTTTGATAAAACCATGATCTAAGAGAAACTGTGATAAGGTGTCATACCAAGCTCTTGGAGCTTGCTTCAGGCCATATAGAGCTTTCTTTAATCTGTACACCTTGTCACCTTCTTCAAAGCCTGGGGGTTGTTCAACATACACTTCTTCTTTAAGTACCCCATTGAGAAATGCACTCTTCACATCCATTTGGTACACCTTGAATCTCATGTGAGCTGCATATGCTAGGAAGAGTCTGATTGCTTCAAGTCTGGCCACTGGTGCAAATGTCTCATCATAATCAATCCCTTCAGATTGACAGTATCCTTTGGCCACCAGTCTTGCTTTGTTTCTCACAATGATGTCATTTTCATTTTTCTTATTTTTGAACACCCATTTGGTTCCAATGACATCTTGATGAGTTGGCCTGTCCACCAGTTCCCATACTTCATTTCTGGTGAACTGGTTCAGCTCTTCTTGCATGGCAATAATCCAGTTGGTGTCTTGAAGTGCTTCCTCAATATCCTTTGGTTCCTGTTCTGAAAGGAAACAACAAAACAAAGCACTTTCACCATGAAATCTTCTAGTTTTGATCCCTTCACTTGGATTACCATGTATCAGGCTAGTTGGGTGGTCATGCAACCAAGTCCTTCTAGACCTGATCCCTTCAGGAGGAATATCCTCATCTGAGGTTGGATCACTAGATTCATTAAATTCAGGAAAGTTAATTGAAGGATCAAGTTCAGGATCATATTCAGGGTCATTGTCCTCATTGTCAGGAATATTGACATTTTCATTGGTTCCCCCTTGAATATTGGATCCATTGACTACCTCAGCAGAGCCTGCTTCTTCATTGGTAGTTGTTACCTGGTTTTGAACTGGGATGGGGTCAGTCAGTTCAATTTCTCCTTCAGGTTGGTTGTCCTCTGGTTGATTGTCATCAGGTAGGTTGTCCACTTCTTGATTTTCATGGAGTTCAGGCTGGGAAACATCTACAAACACTGTTTCCTTGCTTTGAAGCCTTAATCTGGTTGTTCTTTGTGTTATATCATCAATATTCAGGTTTTTTGTCCCTGAACTCATTAATAGATTCATCAAACACAACATGAGGTGTTTCTTCCACAACAAGGGTTTTGCAATTGTAAACTCTGTAGGCTTTGCTGATTTGTGAATATCCCACAAATATTCCCTCATCAGCTTTGCTGTCAAAGGCTTTCAATTGCTCTTTCCCATTGTTGTGAATGAAACACTTGCAACCAAATATATGAAAATAAGCAACAGTGGGCAATCTACCTTTCCATAGTTCATATGGGGTTTTACCTTGACCTTTAGTGATTAAGGGCCTGTTTTGAGTGTGGCATGCAGTGCTGATGGCTTCAGCCCAGAACCTTTTAAGCAATTTGGATTCAGCAATTAGTGTTCTTGCTGCTTCTCTCAAGGTTCTGTTTCTTCTTTCAGCAACACCATTTTGCTGAGGGGTTCTTGCTGCAGAAGTCTCATGAGAGATGCCATTTTTACTGCAGTACTCATTGATGTATGAGTTTATGAATTCAGTGCCTTTGTCTGATTTGATTTTGACAATACTTAGGCCTTTTTCATTGCTCAATTTCATCAGTATTTCAGGTAGCTTGACTTGAGTTTCATTTTTATTTAGCAGAAATACTACCCAAGTGTACCTGGAATAATCATCAACAACTACTAAAGCATATTTTCTTCCATTTATGCTTACTGGTATAATTGGACCAAATAAATCCATGTGTAGTAGTTGGAGAACTCTGTCAGTGGAAATGACAGGCTTTCCTTTGAATGAAGCTTTGATTTGCTTTCCTTCCTGACATGGCTGACATACATGTTCCTTGGTAAACACTTGATTTGGCAGCCCTTTCACTAGAGAGTTCCTTGCCAGTTTGTTGATGGTTTTGAAGTTCAGGTGGTTCAGTCTTTTGTGCCATAGCCAGCTTTGCTCACTTGTGCTCTTGGCAACAAGACAGACTGCTTCAGGGGTTTTGCTCCAATCTGAAAAATAAACATTTCCCTTTCTCACCCATGTTAGGAGCACATGTTGTGTTGATTTGTCTTTGATAATGCATTCATTTGGTGAAAATTCAACACTGTATCCTCTATCACAGATTTGACTTATAGATAGCAAATTATATTTTAGGCCTAGGACATATGAAACATCAGTAATTTTTACACTACCAATATTTAATGTACCATAACCTCTTGTGATCCCTTGAGAGCTATCTCCAAAGGTTATTAAAGGACCATCTTTTTCAATGAATTCTGAGAGAAGCTCCTTGTTCCCAGTCATATGTCTTGAACATCCACTGTCCAAGTATCATGCTGTTCTCTTGTTTATGCTTCTCTTCTTCTTGTGGTCCTTGCAACCCTGCAAAGTCAAACTTTAGGTACCCTTTGAATGTTGGGTCCTAGGGGTTAGCTGTACCTTTTGGAACCCAAATCTGCCTAATTACTCTGATTGACTCAAAGTGACTGACTTGGTTTCCATTTACATCTACATACACAGTCCTACCCTTAAATGCCTTGGGTGGTTTCTGTGCATAAGTGTTAGTCTTGTAAGGTTCAGGAGAGTTAGTGTATTTCTTTGGGACATGTCTCCTGAAGTTACTAGACTGAGGTTCAGCTTGGTAAGACCTTTGAGGATAGGAGCTAGGATGGCATTTTCCATTTGGCATGAAGGGTCTAGGCTTCCTGAAACTGTTATACCTGTCAGTGGGATTGGGCCTCAATCTGTCCAGTTGAGGTTGCCTCATTTGAGTTGGCCTCTTCTGAGTAGATTTTGGACAACTCCACTGATGAGTGTTCAGATGGGTTGACCTTCCATTGGTCCTATCCTTCTGAAACTCATTTCTCTTGTGTACAATGTTCTTAACCTTTTCCTTTGGTTTGGGTTTGGGAGCATTGTTCACTTAAGCAGGTATAAGGGTTTCCTTACCCTTACCCTTGATCAGTGGCTGATTCACTTCACTTCCATTTCATTTTTTTTTTGTTGAGCCACTGACCTTACAAAGGTCATCTTAGTATTGCTTGTTGAAGCAATGCTAAGACCAGGTGAGGGTTCAAATGGATTATAGCCTAATCCACTTCTTTGAGCCATTGGTCTTTGAAACCCTTGAATTTCCTCTATTGCCTTAGAGGATTTGTTCAAGGCAGACATTTTTTGTTTTAGGCTCCCCTCACTTAATTTAAGAGTATCAAATTCATTTGAGAGATTATCAAATTTAGCTTGAAGAGTTCTAAGGTCAAAGTCCTTTTTTTTTTCAGAGCCAGATTTTGTTCATCAATCAACTTTTGTTGTTCAGAGACTTTGAGGGACATTTCATTGTGTTCTCTCACAATCTGCTGACACAACTCAGTTGATCTAATGTCAAACTCAGGTTCAGGAAGGTTGGAGCTTTTGACTTTATATCTCAATTGTTCATTTTCTCTCAATGCCATATTGCATACTTCTTGTAATCTGGTGAAATCCTCTAGTAACTTTCCAAAGTTGAGTTTTAAGTGGATTTCACTGGACTCATGTGTGTTATTCGAAGAGTTGGAAGATGAACATACCTCTTTATTCTCAAAAGCCATTTGACAGTCCTCATCACTGTCATTGTTGGAGAATAGCCCATCATCAGATGAGTACACACTTTCTTCACTTGCTGATTCTCCAGCTACCATGGCCTTCCTGTTGTTCAACCTCTTGTCTCTTTTATTCTGCCTCTCTTTTCTTTCTTTTTGAACTTAGGTCAGGACAGTCATACTGAAAATGACCCTTTTTCTGGCAGTTGTAACACACATCTTCATCATCATTCCTCTTGCTTGAGGACTCCTTCCTCCTGGATGATGATGGTTCACCTTTGTTGTACTTCTTTTTATCAGCATATTTATCTTCTTTCTTTTCATCAGAGAGTTTGTCCTCTGATTTGCAGTCAGGAGAGATGAATCTTCTCCTGGTCCTGTTGTCTTGGTAGAACTTTTTGTATCTACCAAATCTGGAGTTGAGCTTTTCAAATCTCCTAGCCATGAGTGCCAGCTCCTCCTTCATCTCAGTCTTGGAGATAGTTTGAGATGATCTCTGTGCATTCTTCTTTTCTGTCTCAGCAGCTTTGAATGCAACACCTTTGCTTGAGGAAGATGGCTCTTCATGCACCTTCTTTCTGTTCAGATCAAACTCATATGCTTTGAGTTCAGAGAACACTTGCTGCATGGGCATGTTGTCAAGGTTGTTGGTGTTCTGCATCATAACTGAATATATGTCCCACTTGGATGTGAGAATTCTTAGGATTTTCAGTGCAACTTCTCTTTTGGCATAGAACTTTCCAAGAGAGTTTATCTCATTCATGATGTCAGTGAATCTGCCATCAAGATGATCAATAGTTTCATTGGGCTCCATAGTAAATTGTTCATATTTTTGGATGGCCACTTGAAGCTTGTTTTCTTTGATCTTTTGGGTACCTTCACACATAAGTGCTAGGGTATCCCAGATCTCTTTTGCTGTGGTGCAGTGAGACACTCTTCCTATCACTGCATCTGGAATAGTCTGGTACAAAATGTTCATGGCAATGTAGTTCAGGTTGTGCCTTTTTCTTTCTTCAGCTATCAATTCATCCTCATCCTTTGGTAGTAGTTCCCTTGGGTCTGCTTTCTGAGCATCAGTGACCTTGGGATTTAGTTTGGTGAAGGTGAATGGTCCTCTGGTGATGACTTTGAGCATTTCATCATGCTGGCAGGCAAGATGTGCTCTCATCCTGATCTTCCAGAAGTCATAGTTCTCTATTGAGAACATTGGCAGTTTGTGATGTGAAATATGATTCACTTGATTTGGACCCATGTTGTTGATGGTGTTGACAACATCTCCTAGAACTGCATTGTTTGCCATCTCAATAGAATTTGGTTAAATAAACACAGATATGTTTTTCAGAAAATTGGATCAGTTCAGTGACCACAGAAAGTTGAGTTTTGGAAAAACAGATGGATTTTCAGAGGCAGTGGTCTTTGAACCCCCGCTCTGATACCACTTGTTGGTCCTAGATGGAGTATGACACAATTTTATGGGGGGGGGGGGGAATGCACTTGTGTATGCAAATTCTTTTCTTTTTAAAACAGTTTGATCTAATTAGGGAGGTTGTCTAACAACTAGCCTGAGTGAACTTCAATAGATACTTATCCTACTGAAAACTTATGAAGTGAACAGTTGGATAACTATCTAAAAGAGTTGCTAAGTGCGGAATGTGGTTGGCCTTTTGAAAGAATACTCCAAGTTAATTTCTGAAAACAAACAGTTGATCAGGGACTTTGTCCAACACAGTTTTCCTTGACTTACTGAAATTGACTCTTTAAGAATGATTAATTGTAAGCAATGTAAGTTAGAAAATGAGTGCAGTAAGTAAATGACACAGCAATTTATAGTGGTTCAGAGTCTCAAGCTCCTACATCCACTTTCCCCGATTGAACAGGATAATTCCTTAATAATGGAATTAGCTTATTTTATAGTGCCAAGGTGCATTGATCAACAACACTATCTTAGTGCTTTGATCCCTAGGATAATCTAAGTCCTAGTGCTCAATCTCTCTGAGTTAAGACTATGTTTCTCAATAACAGTCCTTAACTCCTTACTTCTACAACAAACACTACTTCACTCAATGAGGTAAGGGTTTGAGGTTTTGGTTCCAACTAATAAAGATATCCTTTACAATAAGAACAGTGTAAAGACTTTAGGATATCTCAATGCTAAGCTTGAGATATTACAAGGAATGGCTTAGCTATTTAAAGTGATCAGGAAACTTGGGATTATTAAGAACAACTTTGGTTTCCTTTGATTGCTTGATGATAGTTTGATAGCAGATAGTTGGATACTTGAATCCTTGGATCACTTCTGAATTTATAGAGTAATTTGATCAACTATCCGTTGGAGAGATAGCATTTCAAATTGTCTATTTGCAGCTTCCTTAAAACGGCTATGGAGGGCAACCTTCTATTATCCAGTGAGTAAAAAGGCTTTCCAATGGTTGCTTGAATGAATGTGTTGACTTCTGAAAAATGCGGTTGTAAAGACTTGTGTCAGTTTCCAAATTTGCACACTTCCCAAGGTTGATTGTGGCAGACTTTGTACAACACCAATGGTCAGATGGGACAAGTGCCCTGAACATTCCTGCTGCAGTTGGAATGATCCAACATTCATTTAATTCTTCAGTCTTTAATGCTTCTAAGTCTTCAATGCTTTTGTTCAGGCTTGTTGGCAATAAATGCTTCAATAAATTTGTCTTCTGAGTAATCATCACTCAATGCTCTTGATCATCAAAAATTCAAGGGCTGATCTGTTGTAGCTCTTATCAGCACAATGTAGCTTGACTTCTTATCTTTGATTACTCAGCCATGTTGTCCTCTTCAGCAATCTTGTTTCTATGGAATCAGCAGACTTGTCCTAACATACTAACACTAAACAAGCTGCCTAACATTCCAGCTTTGGACAACTATCCTGAGCTATACATCTCACAACATTTCTGAGATTTAGACTTAAGCAATTTTACTGTCTCAACTATCTTGAGACAACTAGACTGATGCATTCTTAGATGTATCTCAACTAATCTGATCATCATCAATAAGGGGTTTTGGTATCTTAATCAAAATCAATTTATTTCCCAACAGATACCTCAAACGAGTAGACTCGAGGTCTGATGATAAAATCAGATAAGTTATGTGAGCAACTAGGTTATAATGGGGATACCTCAAACGAGTAGACTTTTTTAATTGATTAATCTGCATATAGAATAGAGAAGATCAGTGTTCATTCGAAATAGTTGAGTATAAATCTTAAGGGCTCATTGTTAATTCTGATATTCCGCATTGTGTATTCTAATATTTTGAAAGATTTTTAAAAGTCTATTCACCCCTCCCCTCTAGACTTTTACTAGCTTACTCAATCTTACACTCAACTAGGGACCTACAACTAGGCACATCAGCACATATCCCACTTTTATCATTTGGAGCTCTATATCCGTCTGATAATGTTTGATTAATCTTAGAGGAATTAACCATATCAGATAGCTTTAGATCTAAGCTCAGTACTTCAGATTCTAAGAATCTATTGCGCTCTTCAAGTTTTTCACACTTAGTCTTTAAATCATTGAACTCATTGGTCTCTATGGCTTGAGTTTTAAGCATATACTGATATAGTTTGTCAATAGATGGGAACTTGTCTTTGAGTTGAGACAACTCTTCTGATAAGCGCTCATTTTGGACAACTATATTAATGTCTACTTTTAACTGTGCTTCACGTAGACTGATGATTTCTTATTTTAAAGAAATGTTCTCATCACTGATTTCCATGAATGCTTTATTAGTTTGTAGGAGTTCTTCTTCAGTCACTCCATTGGAATGATGAAGACTACATCCTATTCCACTATCAACAGTGTCACTTTCATCAGAATCAGAACTATCACAAGAACGAAATGAAGTAGCAGAAGATACCTCTTGTTCAATCTTGGCCATCACAACTAGACCATCATCTGCAATGAATGATTCTTTCTCATTGCTTGAAGGGTATTCAGATGAAGACGAAGGCAACTCCTCTGAATGCGAATCAGAGTCATTGTATGCCATCATTGCCTTCTTACCCTTAGCATATCTTCGATCACGCCTTGCTTTCCTTTCTTCTCTGTCCTCAGAACTCAGATCAGGACACTCGTAGATGTAGTGACCTGGCTTTTCACAATTATAGCACAAATGATCATTAGTAGACTTTTTAATAGGAGAACGATTACGGTTCCTGTCCTTCCTATCAGAAGAGTTCCTATCTCTCTTATCAGAAGAGTTCCTATCTCTCTTATCAGAAGAGTTCCTATCTCTCTTATCAGATGAGTTCATATCTCTCCTATTCTCATTAGAAATCTCATCCCTTATATCAGAAGAGTTGCGATCTCTTTTGGTCCTAGAAGAGTCCCTGTTACTAGAACTCTTAGTCTCCTTATAGAACCTCTTATATCTACCATATCTCTTGTTCAGCTTATCAAACCTCTTAATCATTAAGCTCATCTGATCCTTATGACTAAGATCAGAACTATCTAGTTCATCTTTTATGCTTGAAGCCTTAGACTTAGATGATCTAGACCCCTTAGAGGAAGAAGTTTTAAAAGAAACATTCTTAGAGATATCCTTATCCTTCTCACTATCAACTACTGGATCTTCTTCATCCAACTCAAATTCATGTGCCTTAAGAGTTTGGAACATGATTTCTGTTGGGATATGAATCTGTGAAACAATGTTCTAATTGATGTGTATGTTTTGATGACCAAAAGCAACTTGAGGATAATGGTATATGTGTTTGTATGTTGATATAAAAGTTCTATAGAGAATAAGTTTACTGATCTTAGTGTGGAAACTGAGAATAAGTTTACTGATCTTATATGAGATATTTGAATCTGAGTTACTGATCTTATATACTTACTGATCTTATATGCTTACTGATTTTATATGTAAGTTACTGATCTTAGGTGTTTACTGATCTTATTGTGTTTACTGATCTGATATATGAACTGTTAGAAACTAAGCTGATGTTTTGTATTGTATAGACAGCTTATAGTATAGGACTTAATTATACTCATCTGTATATAGTTCAGTTGATGTATAGATAGGTTTTATATATGTAAATTTGTATTTTATTGTAATCAGCATTGTAAAAGTTCAGAACAGTAGTTTAGAACACTAGATTAGATGAAGATCCGAAGACTATGAAGACTCAGAAGACTACTTCAGAATAAGAAGACTTCAAGAAGAGTTGAAGATAAGCTTAGAAGAAATCTGAAGAAGTACAGAACAGTTTTGGAGAACTGTGCTTACTGACTAAGAACAGTAAAACTAAGAAGAGTAGTTTACTGTGCTGAGTTAGTATGATTGAAGAATAAGTTTGGAAAACTTATTTAAAGTGTAACTGAAGATATATTGAAGATATGCTGACTTGGAAGTTGAAGGAAGTTACAAAGTCGGTTACAAGAAGAAGTTACAAAAACAGTTTTAGAGTTAGTTGAGAGTTAGTTCACAAACTGCTAACTGTCATACTAAGTTCTATAAATACTGTGTGATCTCCTACTGCTAAGACTACTGATCTTAAAGCATTCACAAGCAATCTAAGTCTACAGAGCACAAGAAGAACTCACAGAGTTGAAGGAGATTAAAGAAGAGAAGAGCCACTGAATTGAAGAGAAGACTCAAAGGCTATTCAAAGAGAAGTTTTACTTTTCAAGTTTTAAGTTTTTATTTTGTAAAACAAGTGTGCTAGTTACTTGTAGAATTACTAGTAGATCGAAGATATACCTGGAGGTATAATCGATAAGATCAAAGTCTATAAAACATCACAACTGGGATTGTGAGAGTGGATGTAGACATTTGTCGAACCACTATAAAATTCTGTGTTCTTTACATTTTCTGTTTGATATTTGTTTGAATTTTTTAACTAAGAACATTAAGAATTAACAAAGATAAAGATCTAAAGAAAAGTTGAGTATAAACTAGTAAGGCCCATATTGCTTTGAAAGTACTGATCTGAGCTGAGTAAGCACAGTACAGTACATAAGAAGACTAAATTCCGCATTGCATATTCTGATATTTTGAAAGATTTTTAAAAGTCTATTCACCCCTCCCCTCTAGACTTTTACTAGCTTACTCAATCTTAACTCAACTTTGGGACCAACAAGTGGTATCAGAGCAGTAGTTCTTTGGACTGCTGTTTCTTGATAACCTTACAGATCTTAAGGGAAAACTTACTGATCTTGATACTCTTTCTTGATATCTGTCACTATCTGAATACTTGAAATCTATCTGCTATACTACTGATCCTATTTGTCTAATCAAACATGGATGACACTAATGTGAACAAACTGCCTAAGTTCAAGATTGCAGATTATGACTACTGGAAGCTCAGGATGGAGGCCATCTTTAGCTCAACCCATGATCTAATGGTGTCTGTGGTGACTGAAGGACCAATTGTCACCATGGTGGAAAACACTGCTGTTCTGGATCCATCTAAACCAGTTGGAGCACTGGTCCCTAAACCAAGGTCAGAACTGACTTCGGAAGAAATGAAACAAAACAATTTGGACAGTCTTGCCAAGAACTATATTTTACACACCTTGCCAAATGAGTATCTTGGTAAAGTGTTAAAATGTAAGACTGCAAAACAAATGTGGGACAAATTGGCTATTCTTTGTGAAGGTACTACACTGATCAAAGAAAGCAAGTTATCCACAGCTGTCCAAAAGTTTGAATCATTTAAGATGAAGCCAGGAGAATCAATTGATGAATTGGATACTCGATTTACCAAAATCATGAATGATCTTGATGTGTTAGGCAAGACTTATACTGACAGAGAAGTTAACTTGAGAATCTTGAAAGCTTTGGATGAAAGGTGGAAAATGGTCAAGATGATCATTAAAACCACACAAGACATTGATTCTTGGCCAGCAGAAACTATGTTCCAAACACATAAGGCACATGAGTTTGAGTTAGATGAAGAAGATCCTATTACTGAAATTCATAAGGATAAGGATGCCTCTAAGGACATAGCTTTTAAAGCCTTTACCTCTAAGGGGTCTAGATCATCTAAGTCTAAGGCCTCAAGCATAAAAGATGAACTAGATAGTTCTGATCTTAGTCTGAAAGATCAGATGAGCCTTATGATCAAAAGATTTGATAAACTGAATAAGAGGTATGGTAGATACAAGAGATTCTATAAGGAAACTAAGGGTTCTAGTAACAGGGACTCTTCTGTGAACAGAAGGGATCAAAATTCTTCTGAAAGAAGGGATGAGATCTCTAATGAGAACAGGAGAGATAGGAACTCATCTGATAATAGGGATAGAAAGTATTCTGATAAGAAAGACAGGAACTCAATTGACAAGCATGACAGGAACAGAAAACATTCTCCTCCTAAAAGAACTTCTAACAATCCTGTGTGCTATAATTGTGATAAGCCAGGTCATTATGCTTATGAATGTCCTGATCTGAGTTCTGAAGATCGAGAAGAAAGGAAAGCCAGAAGAGATCGAAAATATGCCAAGGGTAAGAAGGCAATGATGGCTTACAATGATTCTGATTCGGAATCAGAAGAGTTTCCATCGTCTTCATCTGACTACCCCTCTAGCAATGAAGATGAAGCCTTCATAGCAGATGATGGACTGGTAATGATGGCCGAAATAAATGATGAGGTATCATCTGCTAACTCTTTTCAATCTTGCAACAATTCTGACACTGATGAAAGTGATGCTGTTGTTAGCAGTGTAGGAAGTAGTCTTCATCATTCCCAAGGTGTGACTGAAGAAGACCTTCTACAAGCTAACAAAGCATTCATTGAAATTAGTGATGAGAACATAACTTTAAAGCAAGAAATCATTAATCTAAAAGAAGCTCAGTCAAAAGGAGATCCTAATATAGCTGTCATAAATGCAAGGCTATCAGAAGAGTTGTCTCAACTCCAAGAAAAGTATGCATCCATTGACAAACTATATCAGGGTATGCTTAAAACTTAAGCCAAAGAGACTAATGAATTCAATGATTTAAAGATTAAGTGTGAAAAACTTGAAGAGCGCAATAGATTCTTAGAATCTGAAGTAGTGAGCCTAGATCGAAAGCTATCTGGGATGATTAACTCTACTAGAATTAATCAAACTATCTCAGACAGATATAGAGCTCCAAATGATAAAAGTGGAATAGGTACTGATCTGCCTAGTTCATCTACTTCAGAATTTAAGAACACTAATGGAGCTAGTTCAAGTTCTTTGCAACTAGATAAAGGAAAAGAACCTATGACTTATGATGATGATCCAAAACTCAAGGTACAGTCTAAATACATCCCTCCTACTACCAAGGTTGGTAAAATGAAGAATGTATTAAGACCAGTACAGTCAAGACCATACCAGAAGAGTTATACTCCTCTGACCAGATCAGATCAGTCCTGGAATCAGAAGAGACAAACTCAGAACAGTAGGTCAAGACAAGCACAGGCAAGTTGGGAACAGCCTAGACCTCCTTTCATAAGGCAGTCTTAGTTGTATTCAACTAAACCTAGGAGATTTGTGCCTCATTATCATAACAAACCTGTTCTTTATCCTCCTCCTTTATCCTATAATATCATTGGTGAGGCAAGACCAAAACGCATCTATAAGCCGTATGGTCCACATGCTTTTAGACCATATTCAAACTATTACAAACATACTGATCTTACTGAAAAAGGGATAGAACCAAGGAAAGGCTATCTCAGAAAAATAGATCCTAAGTCCGCTGATAATTCTGAACTGGTTAATAAAGTACTGTTTTGTGATAAATTTGGAAGGAAACTGAAGAGGTCCCATTTATTCAAATCCTCAATGTTCATTTGGGTACCTCTCACTACTAACCCCCAAGGACCCCAATAAACTAGGGTACCTAAGTTATTAAGATCACTACCTTGCAGGATCGACTGGACTTATACAAGAAAGGTGGTTCAGTTGGTGAGACCTGGTACATAGACAGTGGGTGTTCACATCACATGACTGGTACCAAGGCCTTACTTACTGACTATCATGAGAAGGAAGGACCAAAAGTCATATTTGGTGATAGCTCAATAGCAATCACAAAAGGATTTGGATTCATCAAGAATGGAGATGTTGAAATCCAAGATGTCTCCTATGTTGAAGGTTTGAAATATAATTTGTTATCTGTATCTCAATTCTGTGACAGGGGATACAAAGTTCAGTTCAAGACCAGAAGATGTGAAATAATAGATAAAAAGACTCATAATGTTCTACTTGTTGGCACAAGACAAGGAAGTGTATACATTGTGAATTGGAATAGTTGTCCTAAGAATGCATGTCTTATTACTAAGAGTCCTAAAGAAAACAGTTGGCTTTGGCATAAACGCCTCTGCCACCTGAACTTTGAGATAATCAACAAGATTGCTAGAGAACATCTTGTTGAGGGCATTCCTAATGAAATCTATTCCAAATCACAAGTATGTGATTCCTGTCAAAAAGGTAAACATGTAAAGGTTTCATTTAACTCCATTCCAACTCTTTCAACAACCAGAGTTTTAGAACTCTTGCATATGGATCTCCATGGTCCTATCAACCCTCCTACATTGAATGGAAGAAGGTATATTCTAGTTGTAGTAGATGATTACTCTAAGTTTACTTGGGTAGTCTTTCTACACAAAAAGAGTGATACACAAACACTACTTCCAGATCTATTGAAGAGGTTGCAGGTTGAAAAAGGTCATCCCATTGTCAAGATTAGGAGTGACAAGGGGACTGAATTTATTAACTGTGACATCTCTGACTACTATTCTAAGTCTGGTATACAGCATTTGACAAGTGCAGCTAGAACCCCTCAACAAAATGGTGTTGCAGAAAGGACAAACAGAACACTAAAAGAAGCTTGCAGAGCCATGATTGCTGAATTCAACACACCTCAGAAATTTTGGGCAGAAGCTATTAACACAGCTTGCCACTCCCAAAATCGAAGTGCTCTTAATAAGGTGCATGGTAAAACACCTTATGAGGTATGGAAAGGCAGAAAACCAAGAGTTTCTTATTTTCATATCTTTGGATGTAAGTGTTTCATACATAACAATGGCAAAAGTAAATTAAATGCTTTTGATGCAAAAGCTGATGAAGGAATATTCTTAGGATACTCTTCTGTAAGCAAAGCATTTAGAGTGTTTAATTACTCTACCCTATGTGTGGAAGAAACACCCCATGTAGTCTTTGATGAGAATGTGCAGGACTCTGCTGATCATCAGCTCAGTAAGAAAATTGACAAATTACAGCTTCAAATCAACAATGAAGATGATGATACAGGAATATATGAATCTGTACAAGCATATAATCCTTTCCTGAAAGTCCTAGATCAAGATTCTGATAAAGAAAAGGTAAAAGACAAAGGTGAGTCATCTAAAACTTCTGAAATACAAGAATTGAATGACTGCTCTCCTATGAACAAATCTGCTGATATAAATAATATTGATCTGCATGATGATTTACATGATGTAAATGATGATAGCATTTCTGTTAAGAATAGAAGGACATGGAAGTCTGCTCATTCTACTGATCTGATTCTAGGTGATTCTAGTAAAGGTGTTAAAACTAGAAAACAATTGTTTGATTCCCAAGAAGAACCTAGTAAGTCTCTATTTTGCTGGTGTTGTTTTCTATCATCTATTGAGCCAAAAACTGTGATTGAAGCTTTAAGTGATAGTAACTGGATTGTAGCCATGCAGGAAGAACTTAATCAGTTCACTAGAAATGAAGTTTGGGAACTTGTTGATAGACCTAGTAATCATAATGTTGTAGGCACTAAGTGGATTTTCAAGAACAAAAGGGATGAAAATGATCTTGTAGTAAGAAACAAAGCTAGATTAGTTGCTCAGGGCTACTCTCAAGCTGAGGGTATTGATTATGATGAAACTTTTGCCCCTGTAGCTAGACTAGAAGCTATAAGATTGTTCCTTGCTTATGCTGCACATATGAAATTCACTGTGTATCAAATGGATGTGAAAAGTGCATTTTTGAATGGTATACTTGCTGAAGAAGTTTATGTGGAACAACCACCTGGTTTTGAAGTGAATAGTCACCAAGTATACAGGTTAAAGAAAGCACTCTATGGATTGAAACAAGCCCCAAGAGCCTGGTATGATACTCTTTCTCTATTCTTACTTGAAAATGGTTTTACTAAAGGCAAGGTTGATAGAACTTTGTTTAGAAGACAAGAAGGTAATGATATATTACTTGTTCAAATTTATGTGGATGATATTATTTTTGGATCACCCAACAAAACCTTGAGTGAAAGCTTTTCTACACTCATGCAAAGTAAATTTGAAATGTCTATGATGGGAGAAATGACATATTTTCTTGGTCTTCAAGTAAAACAAACTCCAGAAGGTATCTTTATAAATCAAGCAAAGTACACTAAAAATTTGCTAGATAAATTTGGTATTAAAACCTGTAAGACAGTTGGTGTGCCCATGCAACCTACATACAGAATGGATCCTGATGAAGGAGGTAAGTCTTCTGACCAACCTCACTATCGTGCTTTAATTGGCTCTCTACTCTATCTAACTGCCAGCAGACCTGATATTGCTTTTTCTGTTGGAGTATGTGCAAGATTTCAAGCAAACCCCAAGGAAAGTCATCTGGAAGCTGCCAAAAGGATATTGAAATATCTAAAGGGGACCATTAATCGAGGATTATGGTATCCTGCAGATGATGATATATCTTTAAGTGGTTATTCAGACTCGGACTTTGGAGGTTGCAAAATAGATAGAAAATCTACTTCAGGTTCATGTCAATTCTTAGGAACTAAGCTCATTTCATGGTTTTCAAAGAAACAAACAAGTGTGGCAACTTCTACTACTGAAGCAGAATATATGGCTGCAGGTAGTTGTTGTAGTCAGCTTCTTTGGCTAATACAACAACTCAGAGACTACAATGTTGTAGAATTTAATGTACCTATATATTGTGACAGTAATAGTGCCATTGCCATCACACAAAATCTTGTTCTACATACTAGATGCAAACATGTTGACATTAGGCATCATTTTATTAGGGATCATGTTGAAAAGAAGAATATTAGGATGGAAAAGATTCATACTGATATTCAAAGAGCTGACATTTTTACAAAACCATTGGCTGAAGTGAGATTCACAGAATTGTGCATTAGTTTAGGATTGATAGATATGGATTTTGTTTGTATATAGAACTGTGCTAACATTTCAGGTACTGATCTTATACCAAGAAGAATATGAAGCAGAAACTAAGAGAAGTACATCAAAACTCAAAATTCAGAAGAGACAACCCTATGTCAGATCACTACACTCAAAACAGGTAACAAGGTTACTAAAGTGACCTTCATCCCGATGAGGAAGCTGGTAAAGCTGAGGGACACTGAGAACATACATTAAGGGGGAATCTGTGATTTCTTAAAGATCCTTTTGTTGACTCAGAACACTAAGTCACTTTAGTATAAACCTTGATGTGATCATTAAATTAAACATATTGTTACTAATCTGTACTGTTTTGCACTTATAACCCATAAACTGACACTTCTACCAAGGTGAAACAGGCACAGAAGAGGAATTCTACATTGAAGGGGGAACTGATCTGATTACAGATTTAAAAGTCTACAAATCTGATCTGATTACAGACTATATTAGTCTACAGACCTGTTCTGATTACAAAGTTTCTTTGTCTACAGAACTGATCTAACTACAAATTCAATTATTCTACAGAACTGATCTGACTACTAATAATCTGTCTACAGAAAGATTTGATTACTACTAATCTGACTACAGAAGAAAAATGATCTGTCACAGTACTGATCTGAGGATTACTGTGCTGATATCAAAAAGATGAAATCAGGGAAGTTGGGAACTGATCTGAGTACTACTGTGCTGACCCAACAACTGATCTGATGCTCAAAAGGTTACTCAGCTGATCACAGTACTCAGCTGATCCAGATAAGTACATATTAATATTTTAAAAGGCAAGAAAATGAAGTGAATTATTTCTGAAACCTACTGTGCTGATATGCATCAGAACAGTCTTTTAAGATTACTAATAGAGATGATTAGTACACTCCTCTATTTTTAACCTAACTACTGTGGTGTATTTATCAAACACAAAATGGCTCCAAGAAATAAGAATGGTATTCGAATATGAACAGTTTTTTTGTTTCACGAATTTCGAGATTTAATCGTAACCATTCATCGTGAAAATAAACTCAATCCACGCCCTAGATTGGTTTTGAATTTATCAAACACGATCACTTGTCATCTTCTTCCTTACGAAATCATTTCTGGAAATTTCATCACTCAAACATTACTCTTTCTTCTACACTTCTACAAATGGCTATTGTTAATGTTCTAAGCGAATCTAATGAAGTTATTGGAACATTTGATTCTAGATTTTGGATGCGCGAGAAAGGCATTTTTGTAGAGAACGCTGTCTACTTTAATGGTCGGCATTGTCCAGAGAATCAAGCTGTTTTAACTATGTGCGAAGAATGCGGTCTCAGGAAATTCTTGGAATCATACCCTCTCAATGTGTATGAACCTGAAGCAGTGGAATTCTTTTTCCAGCTAGAAGGTGATACCAATGGTGTTCGTTCAACGCTGTCCGGACACAAGGTCGAAATAAATCGAGAAATTCTTGAGGTTATGTTGGATTTACCACAAGGACCTGTTGATATCCTGAATTAAAAAGCCGGTGAAGAAAAAGAGTGTGTTGGTAGATGGACAAATGAGGAACCAGAAACTCTAAACAACTTGAAGAAAGCCGTATTACCTACTGGTCTTCAATTCTTGATGGATATTGCTGGAAAGTGTTTGTTAGGGCAACATCATAGTCAAGACGCTCTATCAAATCTGAAAATTCGCATAATGGCAGCAATAATTGACCGTGTTCAAGGTGATTGGCAAGGTTTCTTTCTGGAACGACTTTTAAGCGAAAAAGAGAAGATTATGTTCGATAAGGACTCCGAAGAGTTTTCAATCAAATCAAAATTAGGGTTCGGGAACAAGCTGAGCATTCTGTTGCCTCAGATTGTTGTTAAGAAAGCATACTGGAGTAATCCCAAGAAGTTTCATCAAGGGAAATTCTTGATGAAAAAGGAATCTGTGCGTTATGAACAAGAGAATCCTTTGGTGCTACCTCTTCAAGAACTAGAAGCTCAAGAATCTGGTGCTTCTATGTACAAATCAGATGATGATCAACCAGAGAAAAGAACCAAGGCAAAGCATGATCCTATGAGTTCTGGATTAAGAAGAGGGAGGTCTGCAAAAGCCTCAGCAGAGCACACAGTCAGATTTCTTGAAACTGTGGAGAGAAGCAGCTCTGATGATTTTGAGGTTAGTTCTTCTAGACCTAGGGAAATTCTTGATTCTACCCCAAATTCTGTTCCATTTCAAACTCAACCCACTGATCGAGTTTCAACCTGTTCTGAGGAGTCAGTACACTACTCTCCCATTAGACTAGACAGAACACTCCACCCTCACCCATTCAAAACACTTCTTTTCATACCACTCCCCATTCTAGTCCTCAACATATTCCTGCTACTCATTTTTCTCCTGAACCAGTTCATGATCAATCTACTGAGCATGAACATAAACCTTCTTCTGAACCTATTGAAATCTCCTCATCTCCAGAAACTGAGGTTATTCAACCCCATTCAGTGTTTTTGATGGACTATCCTATTTGTGACAAGGAAGAGAGGATTAGGTTTAAACTGAGGAATGCGCTTCTAAAATGTTTTCATGGATTAGATGACAGTTCTATGGTGTTTGAACAACTTCTAAGGATAGGTACTTGGGTATATCTTAGAAGGATTGGTTTGAAAGAATTGTTACTTGTAGCAGAAGGCATGGGAGGTTTATCTGTTTTTCATGATTGGGAACAAGAGCAGAGAGAAGCTGTAGGTGTTCAAAATTGTTCAGACTTGTTTACATTGGATTCTGTTATTCAGTTGATTGAAAGATTAACAGGATGTAAATACTCTATGGTTAACCCTGCTGAGACTCATGTTGATTCTGATGTCAATTTGGGTGCTGAGGATATTGGTGCTGAAGAATTTAATAATCAAGCTGATATGGAAGCTGACTATGAAGCTGATACCAATGCAACTGAGGTGTTTGAGAACACAGTTGTAATTGAAGAAACTGTAGTCATAGAGGAACAAACATTGGGTACTGATGGGTTAGATAGTACACCAATTGAGGTTGATCAAAATACTGTGCTGAATGATGTTCAAGAGACAGTAAGACCTGTTCCTGCTGATCCTGTTCCAGATAGCTCAAGCTTTGAGATGTTGAAGAAGCTTAATGCAGAATTGCAAAGTAAGCTGGAAGCAACTTTGATTCAATTTCAGGAAGCTACTGAGAAATTGGAAAAGTTATGTGCTACAAGTTCATATGAGCAAGTGATAAATCACACAATGTCCAAAGTCTATGATCTGCATAGATTGCAAGAAAAGAAATTGTCTGCTGATTTGCAAAGGAAAGTTGAGTTGCTCATCACACCCTTGAAAGAATGGCAGGATGAAGCCAAAAAGGGGGAAGTTAAGGTTATGAAGGTCATGGAGCAAACTCAAACTCAGCAAGCTCAATTAGTTGTCAGTCAAGATGAACTTAAAGAGAGTATGGATGATCTGAAAGAAGAGATCATTAGTTTCAAGAAGAATATTGCTGATCTCAGAAGACATGGAAAATCTTCTGAAGCAGAAACTCAAAAAGCTGCTGAAACTCAAATCATAGCAACTGTTGAAAAGAACATTGCTGAATCTTCATCTGGAAAAAGGAAAAAGAAGTTAGTATTGAGTGAAGATGAAGAAGAAGCTGAAGAGTCTGGGAGAGTTACCAGGTCTAAGAGTAAGCTGAAGCATGTTGTTGCTGATAGTAGGCCAAGTGATGAGAAGATGGCTGAAGCTATTGAGAAGCATAATGAGTTGCTTTCTAAGAAGAAAGCTGAATTGATTGAGAAAAGGAAAGCTGATGAGCAGATTAGGAAACAAAAGTTGAAAGATGCAGAAGCAGCTAGGAAGAAATTTGATAATCGATTTGCTGCATTGAAGAGGAAAATGAAATCTAAGTCTGCTGTTGGTACTCTGAATGAGAATTACATAGAATTTGTTATTGATGATGAACATTTGGAATACTGGAATAATCTTAAGAAGAAGTGGCAAATTGCAAACTTCATTGTGAAGAAGTTTGGTGATCATCCTACTAAAGAGGATGAGTATGCTGATTTTGAAGACTTTATGCTGAATGTTGCAAGAATCTTCTGGGAAGATGTTTTGTTGCTAACTGCTGGTGCACACATTCAGATATTGTGTCCTGAAGAACCAGTATGGGAACCTCCAAGATTAGAGAATGGAGAACCTGATCTGAAAGAGGTTGGAAATATCATTTCAAAAATCATTCAAGATGAAGGTATTACAGATCACAAGCACATGTTGGAAATCAAGAACCGGATGTATTTGGCATTCAGGATACCAAATGAAGACTGAAGATGAAGGACTAAGCTCACAAGATAACACTTCTTAACCTTATCTTTATTTTCTTCATGTTGATGTTTTTTTTTTGATTATGTGATGTATATGAAATATTTGGTTTATGTGGAAATATTCTGATGTTGAAATTGATGAACTGAGTATGATCAAACATATATCTTAAACTACTAATCTGATTGCATTTCAAGTGGTTTTGGCTTCATCAAAAAGAGGGAAATTGTTGGGATATGAATCTGTGAAACAATGTTCTAATTGATGTGTATGTTTTGATGACCAAAAGCAACTTGAGGATAATGGTATATGTGTTTGTATGTTGATATAAAAGTTCTATAGAGAATAAGTTTACTGGTCTTAGTGTGGAAACTGAGAATAAGTTTACTGATCTTATATGAGATATTTGAATCTGAGTTATTGATCTTATATGCTTACTGATTTTATATGTAAGTTACTGATCTTAGGTGTTTACTGATCTTATTGTGTTTACTGATCTGATATATGAACTGTTGGGAACTAAGCTGATGTTTTGTATTGTATAGACAGCTTATAGTATAGGACTTAATTATACTCATCTGTATATAGTTCGGTTGATGTATAGATAGGTTTTATATATGTAAAGTTGTATTTTATTGTAATCAGCATTGTAAAAGTTCAGAACACTAGTTTAGAACACTAGATTAGATGAAGATCCGAAGACTATGAAGACTCAGAAGACTACTTCAGAATAAGAAGACTTCAAGAAGAGTTGAAGATAAGCTTAGAAGAAATCTGAAGAAGTACAGAACAGTTTTGGAGAACTGTGCTTACTGACTAAGAACAGTAAAACTAAGAAGAGTAGTTTACTGTGCTGAGTTAGTATGATTGAAGAATAAGTTTGGAAAACTTATTTAAAGTGTAACTGAAGATATATTGAAGATATGCTCACTTGGAAGTTGAAGGAAGTTACAAAGTCGGTTACAAGAAGAAGTTACAAAAACAGTTTTAGAGTTAGTTGAGAGTTAGTTCACAAACTGCTAACTGTCATACTAAGTGTTGGTCCCAAAGTTGAGTTAATAATATTGAGTAAGCTAGTGAAAATGTCTAGAGGGGAGGGGTGAATAGACTTTTCAAAAATCTTTCAATATATCAGAATACACAATGCGGAATAATCAGATTACTAATGAGCCCAATCAAATTTATACTCAACTTTTATCTAGATCTTTATCTTTGTTAATTCTTAATGTTCTTGATTAAACAATTCAAACAAATAACAAACAGTAAATGTAAAGAACACAGAATTTTATAGTGGTTCGACAAATGTCTACATCCACTCTCACAACTCCAGTTGTGAACTTTTATTACTCTTCTTGAGCTTCTTGTGGCTTAGAGTCCCAAGATTAAGACTTTGATCTTATCGATTATACCACCAGGTATATCTTCGATCTACTAGTAATTCTACAAGTAACTAGCACACTTGTTTTACAAAATACAAACTTAAACTTGAAAAGTAAAACTTCTCTTTGAATAGCCTTTGATTCTTCTCTTCAATTCAGTGGCTCTTCTTGCTTCGATTTCCTTAACTCTGTGAGTTCTTGCTTGTAGACTTGCTCTTGAATTCTCTAAGATCAGTAATTTCTCAGTAGTCTTCAGCAGTAGGAGATTACACAGTATTTATAGAACTTAGTATGACAGTTAGCAGTTTGTGAACTAACTCTCAACTTACTCTAAAACTGTTTTTGTAACTTCTTCTTGTAACCGACTTTGTAACTTCCTTCTTATTCCAAGTCAGCATATCTTCAATAAATCTTCAGTTACTCTTTACATAAGTTTTCCAAACTTATTCTTCAATTTCACCAAATCAGCACAGTAACTTACTGTTCTGATTTTTACTCTTCGGATTTTACTGTTCGGATTTTACTCTGCTGAGTCAGTCAGCACAGTAACTTAAAACCTTTCAAAACTTCTCCAGATTTCTTCTAAGCTCTTCTTCAATTCTTCTTGAAGTCTTCTTGTTCTGAAGTAGTCTTCTCAGTCTTCTTTAGTCTTCTGATCTTCTTTTAATCTAGTTCTAATCTACTGTTCTGAACTTTACATTGCTGAATACAAATAGAATACAACTTTACAAATATAAAACCTATCCATACATCAACTGAACTATATACAGATGAGTATATCTAAGTCCTACACTATAAGCTGTCTATACAATACAAAACATCAGCTTAGTTCCTAACAGTTCATATATCAGATCAGTAACCAATAAGATCAGTAACTCATGAGATCAGTAAACAACTAAGATCAGTAAACACTTAAGATCAGTAACTTACATATAAGACCAGTAAGCATATAAGATCAGTAAGTATATCAGATCAGTAACTCAGATTTCAAATATCTCATATAAGATCACTAAAATTATTCTCAGTTTCCATACTCAGATCAGTAATCTTATTTCAAATAACTCAGTTAAGATCAGTAATTTTACTCTTAATATTACTCAATAAGATCAGTAAACTTACTTCAGTTAGCATTAAGATCAGTAATCTCAATCTTAAGTTTCTCATCAGATTAGTAAGCTTATATTCAGATGACTTAGTTAAGATGACTTAGAACCACATATATCACTAACTTTAAGTTGCTTTTGGCCATCAAAACATACTTTCATCAATTAGAACATTGTTTATAGGATTCATATCCCAACAATTTCCCCCTTTTTGATGAAGCCAAAACTACTTAAATGTTAATAAATCGGTAGTTAAGTATGTAGTCTATCATAACAGTTCATCAAGTCAAAATTCATATTCATATTCATAATCAGATCATATAAATCACATATTACACATAATCATGAAATATGAAATAAACAAAAAAAAATATAGAAATAAAGATTAAGGATAGAAATGTTATCTTCTGAGTTTGTCCTTCATCTTCATTTTGTATCTTCAGATTCTGAATGCAACATACATCCTTGCTTTGATATCCATCATATGTTGATGATCAGATATTCCTTCTTCTTTAATAATCTCAGCAATAATGTTGTTGATCTCTTTGTAATCAGGTTCTCCACTTTCCAGTCTTGGAGGTTCCCAATTAGGTTCTTCAGGACACAATATTTTTGTTCCAGCACGATTAGCAACCTGTGCTATGTCTTCCCAGAACTCTTGATCAATATTCAGCATGAATTCTTCAAAATCAATAAATTCTGCTTCCTTGCTCGAATGATCACCAAACTTCTTCACAATGAAGTTAGCAATCTGCCATTTCTTCTTTAAATTCTTCCAGTATTCCATATGTTCTGTCAAAACAATGAAATCCACAAAGTTTTCATCTTGAAAATCTTTGTCAAACTCTTTTCCTTCAGCTTTCTTCTGAGCATTCATCTTTCTCTTCAAAGCTGTAACTCGATTATCAAATCTTGTCTTCAAGAACTTGACATCCTTTTCTTTCTTCTTTTTCAAGTTTTCTTCTTCACTTGTCATAACAGCTTTCATTTTGCTTTTTGATCTAGTCATTCTTCCAGCTTCTTCTTCTTGTTGTTCTTCATCAGACAGAACTAACTTCCTCTTCTTCTGACTTGAACTCCCAGCAATATCAGGTCTTTTCTCAACAATCTCTTGACCTTGTTGTTTTTGTTGCTTCCTTTGCTTCAGCTTCTCATTCAGAATTTCAATTTGCTCTTTTAACTCATTCTGACTCACAACCAATTGCAGTAATAATCTAATTCAATCCTAGCCTTGTTGGTCCCAAAGTTGAGTTAATAATATTGAGTAAGCTAGTGAAAATGTCTAGAGGGGAGGGGTGAATAGACTTTTCAAAAATCTTTCAATATATCAGAATACACAATGCGGAATAATCAGATTACTAATGAGCCCAATCAAATTTATACTCAACTTTTATCTAGATCTTTATCTTTGTTAATTCTTAATGTTCTTGATTAAACAATTCAAACAAATAACAAACAGTAAAGTAAAGAACACAGAATTTTATAGTGGTTCGACAAATGTCTACATCCACTCTCACAACTCCAGTTGTGAAGTTTTATTACTCTTCTTGAGCTTCTTGTGGCTTAAAGTCCCAAGATTAAGACTTTGATCTTATCGATTATACCACCAGGTATATCTTCGATCTACTAGTAATTCTACAAGTAACTAGCACACTTGTTTTACAAAATACAAACTTAAACTTGAAAAGTAAAACTTCTCTTTGAATAGCCTTTGATTCTTCTCTTCAATTCAGTGGCTCTTCTTGCTTCGATTTCCTTAACTCTGTGAGTTCTTGCTTGTAGACTTGCTCTTGAATTCTCTAAGATCAGTAATTTCTCAGTAGTCTTCAGCAGTAGGAGATCATACAGTATTTATAGAACTTAGTATGACAGTTAGCAGTTTGTGAACTAACTCTCAACTAACTCTAAAACTGTTTTTGTAACTTCTTCTTGTAACCGACTTTTGTAACTTCCTTCTTATTCCAAGTCAGCATATCTTCAATAAATCTTCAGTTACTCTTTACATAAGTTTTCCAAACTTATTCTTCAATTTCACCAAATCAGCACAGTAACTTACTGTTCTGATTTTTACTCTTCGGATTTTACTGTTCGGATTTTACTCTGCTGAGTCAGTCAGCACAGTAACTTAAAACCTTTCAAAACTTCTCCAGATTTCTTCTAAGCTCTTCTTCAATTCTTCTTGAAGTCTTCTTGTTCTGAAGTAGTCTTCTCAGTCTTCTTTAGTCTTCTGATCTTCTTTTAATCTAGTTCTAATCTACTGTTCTGAACTTTACATTGCTGAATACAAATAGAATACAACTTTACAAATATAAAACCTATCCATACATCAACTGAACTATATACAGATGAGTATATCAAAGTCCTACACTATAAGCTGTTTATACAATACAAAACATCAGCTTAGTTCCTAACAGTTCATATATCATATCAGTAACCAATAAGATCAGTAACTCATGAGATCAGTAAACAACTAAGATCAGTAACTTACATATAAGACCAGTAAGCATATAAGATCAGTAAGTATATCAGATCAGTAACTCAGATTTCAAATATCTCATATAAGATCACTAAAATTATTCTCAGTTTCCATACTCAGATCAGTAATCTTATTTCAAATAACTCAGTTAAGATCAGTAATTTTACTCTTAATATTACTCAATAAGATCAGTAAACTTACTTCAGTTAGCATTAAGATCAGTAATCTCAATCTTAAGTTTCTCATCAGATTAGTAAGCTTATATTCAGATGACTTAGTTAAGATGACTTAGAACCACATATATCACTAACTTTAAGTTGCTTTTGGCCATCAAAACATACTTTCATCAATTAGAACATTGTTTATAGGATTCATATCCCAACAATTTCCCCCTTTTTGATGAAGCCAAAACTACTTAAATGTTAATAAATCGGTAGTTAAGTATGTAGTCTATCATAACAGTTCATCAAGTCAAAATTCATATTCATATTCATAATCAGATCATATAAATCACATATTACACATAATCATGAAATATGAAATAAACAAAAAAAAATATAGAAATAAAGATTAAGGATAGAAATGTTATCTTCTGAGTTTGTCCTTCATCTTCATTTTGTATCTTCAGATTCTGAATGCAACATACATCCTTGCTTTGATATCCATCATATGTTGATGATCAGATATTCCTTCTTCTTTAATAATCTCAGCAATAATGTTGTTGATCTCTTTGTAATCAGGTTCTCCACTTTCCAGTCTTGGAGGTTCCCAATTAGGTTCTTCAGGACACAATATTTTTGTTCCAGCACGATTAGCAACCTGTGCTATGTCTTCCCAGAACTCTTGATCAATATTCAGCATGAATTCTTCAAAATCAATAAATTCTGCTTCCTTGCTCGAATGATCACCAAACTTCTTCACAATGAAGTTAGCAATCTGCCATTTCTTCTTTAAATTCTTCCAGTATTCCATATGTTCTGTCAAAACAATGAAATCCACAAAGTTTTCATATTGAAAATCTTTGTCAAACTGTTTTCCTTCAGCTTTCTTTTGAGCATTCATCTTTCTCTTCAAAGCTGTAACTCGATTATCAAATCTTGTCTTCAAGAACTTGACATCCTTTTCTTTCTTCTTTTTCAAGTTTTCTTCTTCACTTGTCATAACAGCTTTCATTTTGCTTTTTGATCTAGTCATTCTTCCAGCTTCTTCTTCTTGTTGTTCTTCATCAGACAGAACTAACTTCCTCTTCTTCTGACTTGAACTCCCAGCAATATCAGGTCTTTTCTCAACAATCTCTTGACCTTGTTGTTTTTGTTGCTTCCTTTGCTTCAGCTTCTCATTCAGAATTTCAATTTGCTCTTTTAACTCATTCTGACTCACAACCAATTGAGCTTGTTGTGACTGTGTTTGTTCCATTACTTCCCTTGTCCTATCTTCCCCCTTTTTGGCTTCATCATGCCACTCTTTCAAGGAAGATATGTGTTGCTCCAGCTTTTTATGCAACACTTGAGACAGATTCTTTTCTTGTACTCTATGAAGGTCAAAAATTTTGGACATTGTATGCTCCATCACCTTTTCATAAGAGTGTTCAGAATGCATCTTGTTCATTCTCTCAGTAGCTTCTTGGAACATCTTTACAGCATCTTCCAACTTTGCTTGAAGTTCTGCATTCTGCTTTTTCAACATCTCAAAGTCAGATTTATCAGATTCCTTCTCAACAGCAGTTTCAGTTTCATCAACACCTTTCTCTTCACTAAACAAATCTTCATCAGAGTTAGGAGTTGCAATCTTCTCAACAGTGTACTTGATTCCTGTTAACCTTTCAACAAGAAGTACAACAGATTCTGGAGTGACTAACTCAAGAAAAGAGTTAACACCAGCTGCTTGCATCTGTTCTGCTTCCCAATCATCAAAGATTGAAGCACCTCCCATACCTTCCATTATAGCTAAATTTTCCTTCAAAGTACTCCTCTTAAGATACACCCATGTGCCAATCCTAAGGAGTTTCTCAAACTCAACTGAGCTCTCATCTAATCCAGGAAATTGCTTCAACAAGGCTATCCTCAGATCTATCCTGATTCTATCCTCTTTATCACAGATAGTGTACTCCATCAAATCAGCAGGTTTAGGAGTAATAAATTCAGGTTTAGGAGATGATGAAATATCAATTGGTTCAGTAGAAGGCTCAAATTCATGTTCAGTAGAGTGAGCATGAACCTGTAATGGGGATTGATGTGGTGAAGGTTGATGTGAAGTTTGATGTTGAGGGCTAGGAATTGAAGTAGGCTCAAAGTTAGTGTGCTTAGGTGATGAATGGGGAGTGTTCTGAGTCTCAGAAAAATAGTGATCTGATCTTCCAGAACATGAAGGTTGAGGGTTTTGGGTTTCAGTTTGGCTTGGTTCAGAGTTTGAAGGGGTAGGGGAGACAATAATCAATTTCCTCCTAACACTCCTTGACTTAGTCCTTTTATGAATAGCAACAGGACTAGGAACACTAACCTCTTGCTCATCTGATCTTGATTGCACCACAGTTTCCACAAATCGAACTGTTGGTTCTGAGGCAGCTGTAGCAGACCTTCCTCTCCTAGGTCTAGTACTGCTCGGATCATGCCTTGCCTTTGACCTAACTTCAGGCTGATTGTCCTCCGATTGGTACATTGAAGCTCCAGACTCTTCTGCTTCAATCTCTTGAGAGTGTTCCAAGGGGTTCTCTTGTTCAAACTGAACAGACTCCTTCTTCATCAAGAATTTCCCATGATGGAATTTCTTGGGATTACTCCAATATGGCTTTTTCACCAGCTGAGGCAGCAAGAAACTCAGCTTGCTTCCAAACCCTAATTTTGATTTAATTGAGAATTCCATTGTATCCTCATCAAACAAAACTTTTTCCTTTTCAGTCAGCAGCCTTTCCAAGAAGAATCCTTGCCAATCACCTTGCACTCTGTCGATGATTGCAGCCATAATTCTAATCTTGAAACTTGATAAGGCATCCTGGCTATGATGTTGCCCTAACAAGCACTTTCCAGCTATATCCATCAAGAACTGCAGACCAGTAGGAAGAACATCCTTCTTCAGATTAGTCAAGGTCTCTGTTTCAACACCTGACCATCTTCCCACACACTCCTTTTCCTCTCCAGCTTTGTAAGTCAAAATATCCACTGGGCCTTGTGGTAAATCCAACATCACTTCGAGGATGTCCCTAGTAATGGTGACCTTGTGTCCAGCAAGCATGGAGTGAACACCATTTTTATCACCTTGAAGTTGTAAATAAAATTCCACAGCTTCTGGTTCATAGACATTCATGGGAAATGATTCCAGAAATTTTCGTAGCCCGCACTCTTCACACATAGTTAGAATGGCTTGATTTTCAGCACTGTGTCGGCCATTGAAATAGACAGCGTTCTCCACGAAAATGCCCTTCTTGCGAATCCACAAATTCGAATCGAAAGTTCCTGCAACTTGGTTAGCTTCATTGATAATATTAATGGTTGCCATTTGAGAATTTTGTAGAAATCAGATTTTCAGAAGTTATGAAGTTAAGAAATTTTCAGAAATGAACTCGTAAGAACGAAGAAGATGAAGTGTGATCGTTTTTGTTAAATTCAAAACCAATCTAGGGCTAGGATTGAATTAGATTATTACAAAGAATGGTTGGGATTAAGTCTCGAAATTCGAGTTAAACAATAACTGTTCACATTCTAGTACCATTCTTAATATTTTGGAGCCAACTTGTGTTTGATAAATACACCACAATTTTTAGGTTTAGAAATAGAGGAGTGTATTAATCTTCTCTATTAGTAATCTAAAAATATGAACAATTTTTGACTTAGAGAAATCTAAACCAAAAGACTGTTCTGATGCAAATCAGCACAGTAGTTTCCAAAGCTGTTTCACTTCATTTTCTTACAAGTATATAAAGAAAATATCACTTATCTGGATCAGCTGAGTACTGTGATCAGCTGAGTAACCTTTTTAGAAATCAGATCAGTAGATGAATCAGCAAAGTAGATTTCAGATCAGTAGATGGGTCAGCACAGTAATCCTCAGATCAGTACCCAAATTTCCTGATTTCATCTTTTTGATATCAGCACAGTAATCCTCAGATCAGTACTGTGTCAGATCAGTAGATTTCTTGTAGACAGATTAGTTGTAAACAAATCTTTCTGTAGACAGATTAGTCAGTAATCAGATTAGTTCTGTAGAATAACTGAATTGTAATCAGATCAGTACTGTAGACAAAGAAACTTTGTAATCAGTACAGTTCTGTAGACAAGTCAATTCATTAATCAGAATAAATCTGTAGACTGCTATAGTCTGTAATCAGATCAGATTAGTAAACTTTTCAAATCTGTAATCAGATCAGTTCCCCCTTCAATGGAGAATTCCTCTTCTGTGCCTGTTTCACCTTGGTAGAAGTGTTAGTTCACGAGATATAAGTGTAAACCAGTACAGATTAGTAACAATATGTATAATTTAATGATCACATCAAGATTTATGCTAAAGTGACTTAGTGATCTGAGTCAACAAAAGGATCTTTAAGAAATCACAGATTCCCCATTAATGTATGTTCTCAGTGTCCCTCAGCTTTACCAACTTCCTCATTGGGATGAAGGTCACTTTAGTAACCTTGTTACCTGTTTTAGTGATCTGACATTGGATTGTCTCTTCTGACTTTTGAGTTTTGGTGTACTGCTCTTAGTTTCTGCTTCATGTCCTTCTTGGTATAAGATCAGTACCTGAAATGTTAGCACAGTTCTATATACAAACAAAATCCATATCTATCAATCCTAATCTAATGCACAGTTCTCTGTATCTCACTTCAGCCAATGGTTTTGTAAAAATGTCAGCTCTTTGAATATCAGTATGAATCTTTTCCATTCTAATATTCTTCTTTTCAACATGATCCCTAATAAAATGATGCCTAATGTCAACATGTTTGCATCTAGTATGTAGAACAGGATTTTGAGTGATGGCAATGGCACTATTACTGTCACAATATATAGGTACATTAGATTCTACAACATTGTAGTCTCTGAGTTGTTGTATTAGCCAAAGAAGCTGACTACAACAACTACCTGCAGCCATATATTCTGCTTCAGTAGTAGAAGTTGCCACACTTGTTTGTTTCTTTGAAAACCATGAAATGAGCTTAGTTCCTAAGAATTGACATGAACCTGAAGTAGATTTTCTATCTATTTTGCAACCTCCAAAGTCCGAGTCTGAATAACCACTTAAAGATATATCATCATCTGCAGGATACCATAATCCTCGATTAATGGTCCCCTTTAGATATTTCAATATCCTTTTAGCAGCTTCCAGATGACTTTCCTTGGGGTTTGCTTGAAATCTTGCACATACTCCAACAGAAAAAGCAATATCAGGTCTGCTGGCAGTTAGATAGAGTAGAGAACCAATTAAAGCACGATAGTGAGGTTGGTCAGAAGACTTACCTCCTTCATCAGGATCCATTCTGTATGTAGGTTGCATGGGCACACCAACTGTCTTACAGGTTTTAATACCAAATTTATCTAGCAAATTCTTAGTGTACTTTGCTTGATTTATAAAGATACCCTCTGAAGTTTGTTTTACTTGAAGACCAAGAAAATATGTCATTTCTCCCATCATAGACATTTCAAATTTACTTTGCATGAGTGTAGAAAAGCTTTCACTCAAGTTTTTGTTGGGTGATCCAAAGATAATATCATCCACATAAATTTGAACAAGTAATATATCATTACCTTCTTGTCTTCTAAACAAAGTTCTATCAACTTTGCCTTTTGTAAAACCATTTTCAAGTAAGAATAGAGAAAGAGTATCATACCATGCTCTTGGGGCTTGTTTCAATCCATAGAGTGCTTTCTTTAACCTGTATACTTGGTGACTATTCACTTCAAAACCAGGTGGTTGTTCCACATAAACTTCTTTAGCAAGTATACCATTCAAAAATGCACTTTTCACATCCATTTGATATACAGTAAATTTCATATGTGCAGCATAAGCAAGGAACAATCTTATAGCTTCTAGTCTAGCTACAGGAGCAAAAGTTTCATCATAATCAATACCCTAAGCTTGAGAGTAGCCCTGAGCAACTAATCTAGCTTTGTTTCTAACTACAAGATCATTTTCATCCCTTTTGTTCTTGAAAATCCACTTAGTGCCTACAACATTATGATTACTAGGTCTATCAACAAGTTCCCAAACTTCATTTCTAGTGAACTGATTAAGTTCTTCCTGCATGGCTATAATCCAGTTACTATCACTTAAAGCTTCAATCACAGTTTTAGGCTCAATAGATGATAGAAAACAATACCAGCAAAATAGAGACTTACTAGGTTCTTCCTTTGAATCAAACACTTGTTTTCTAGTTTTAACTGTTGGGATATGAATCCTATAAACAATGTTCTAGTTGATGAAAGTATGTTTTGATGGCCAAAAGCAACTTAAAGTTAGTGATATATGTGGTTCTAAGTCATCTTAACTAAGTCATCTAAATCTAAGCTTACTAATCTGATGAGAAACTTAAATTGAGATTACTGATCTTAATTGTTAACTGAAGTAAGTTTACTGATCTTATTGAGTAATATTTAGAGTAAAATTACTGATCTTAACTGAGTCATGTGAAATAAGATTACTGATCTGAGTATGGAAACTGAGAATATGTTTAGTGATCTTATATGAAATATTTGAAACTGAGTTACTAATCTGAGTTACTGATCTGATGTGCTTACTGATCTGATGTGCTTACTGATCTGATATGTAAGTTACTGATCTTATGTGTTTACTAATCTTAGATATTTACTGATCTTATATGGAAGTTATTGAACTTACATGAGTTACTGATCTTATGAGTTACTGATATTATTGGTTACTGATCTGATATATGAACTGTTAGGAACTAAGCTGATGTTTTATTGTATAGACAGCTTATAGTATAGGACTTAGAAATACTCATCTGTATGTAGTTCAGTTGATGTATAGATAGGTTTTATATATGTAAAGATGTATTTTATTGTATTCAGCATTGTAAAGATCAGAACAGTAAAATCAGAACACTAGATTAGGAATAGATTAGAAGAAGATCAGAAGACTATGAAGACTCAGAGGACTACTTCAGACTAAGAAGACTTCAAAGAAGAATTGAAGAAGAGATTAGAAGAAATCTGGAGAAGTTTTGAACAGTTTTTGGTTACTGTGCTGATTGAATCAGAAGAGTAAAAATCAGCAGAGTAAAATCCGAAGAGTAAAAATCAGAACAGTAAGTTACTGTGCTGATTTAGTGAAATTGAAGAATAAGTTTGGAAAGCTTATTTAAGGTGTAACTGGAGATTTATTGAAGATATGCTGACTTGGAAGGAAGTTACAAAGTCGGTTACAAGAAGAAGTTACAAAAACAGTTTTAGAGTTAGTTGAAAGTTAGTTCACAAACTGCTAACTGTCATACTAAGTTCTATAAATACTGTATGATCTCCTACTGCTGAAGACTACTGAAGCAATTACTGATCTTAGAGAATTCAAGAGCAAGTCTACAAGCAAGAACTCACAGAGTTGAAGGAAATCAAAGCAAGAAGAAGCCACTGAATTGAAGAGAAGAATCAAAGGCTATTCAAAGAGAAGTTTTACTTTTCAAAGTTTAAGTTTGTATTTTGTAAAACAAGTGTGCTAGTTACTTGTAGAATTACTAGTAGATCGAAGATATACCTGGAGGTATAATCGATAAGATCAAAGTCTTAATCTTGGGACTTTAAGCCACAAGAAGCTCAAGAAGAGTAATAAAACTTCACAACTGGAGTTGTGAGAGTGGATGTAGACATTTGTCGAACCACTATAAAATTCTGTGTTCTTTACTTTACTGTTTGATATTTGTTTGAATTGTTTAATCAAGAACATTAAGAATTAGCAAAGATAAAGATCTAGATAAAAGTTGAGTATAAACTAGTAAGGCCCATATTATTCTGAAAGTACTGATCTGAGCTGAGTAAGCACAGTACAGTACATAAGAAGACTAAATTCCGCATTGCATATTCTGATATTTTGAAAGATTTTTGAAAGTCTATTCACCCCTCCCCTCTAGACTTTCTTAGCTTACTCAATCTTAACTCAACTTTGGGACCAACAAGTGGTATCAGAGCAGTAGTTCATTGGACTGCTGTTTCTTGATAACCTTACAGATCTTGAGGGATATTTTACTGATCTTACTGTTATTTCTTGATACTTGTTACTATCTGAATACTTGAAATCTATCTGCTATACTACTGATCCTATTTGTCTAATCAAACATGGATGACACTAATGTGAACAAGCTGCCTAAGTTCAAGATTGCAGATTATGACTACTGGAAGCTTAGGATGGAGGCCATCTTTAGCTCAACCCATGATCTGATGGTGTCTGTGGTGACTGAAGGACCAATTGTCATCATGGTGGAAAACACTGCTGTTCTGGATCCATCTAAACCAGTTGGTGCACTGGTCCCCAAACCCAGGTCAGAACTGACTTCAGAAGAAATGAAACAAAACAATTTGGATAGTCTTGCCAAGAACTATATTTTACATACCTTACCAAATGAGTATCTTGGTAAAGTATTAAAATGTAAGACTGCAAAACAGATGTGGGACAAACTGGCTATTCTTTGTGAAGGTACTACACTGATCAAAGAAAGCAAGTTATCCACTGTTGTCCAAAAGTTTGAATCATTTAAAATGAAGCCAGGAGAATCAATTGATGAGCTAGATACTCGATTTACCAAAATTATGAATGATCTTGATGTATTAGGAAAGACCTATACTGACAGAGAAGTTAACTTGAGAATCTTGAAAGCCTTGGATGAAAGGTGGAAAATGGTCAAGATGATCATTAAAACCACACAAGACATTGATTCTTGGCCAGCAGAAACTATGTTCCAAACACTTAAGGCACATGAGTTTGAGTTAGATGAAGAAGATCCTATTTCTGTGATCCATAAGGATAAGGATGTCTCTAAGGACATAGCTTTCAAAGCCTCTACTTCAAAGGGGTCTAGATCATCTAAAACAAAGGCTTCAAGCATAAAAGATGAACTAGATGGTTCTGATCTAAGTCTGAAAGATCAGATGAGCCTTATGATCAAAAGATTTGATAAACTGAACAAGAGATATGGCAGGTACAAAAGATTCTATAAGGAATCTAAGGGTTCTAATAACAGGGACTCTTCTGTGAACAGAAGGGATCAAAACTCTTCTGAAAGAAGGGATGAGATCTCTAATGAAAACAGGAGAGACAGGAACTCATCTGAAAAGAGAGACAGAAAGTATTCTGATAAGAAAGACAGGAACTCAATTGACAAGCATGACAGGAACAGAAAGCATTCTCCTCCTAAAAGAACTTCTAACAATCCTGTTTGCTATAATTGTGATAAGCCAGGTCATTATATATATGAATGTCCTGATCTAAGTTCTGAAGATCGAGAAGAAAGGAAAGCCAGAAGAGATCGAAAATATGCAAAGGGTAAGAAGGCAATGGTGGCTTACAATGACTCTGATTCGGAATCAGAAGAGTTACCATCGACTTCATCTGACTACCCCTCTAGCAATGAAGATGAAGCCTTCATAGCAGATGATGGACTGGCAATGATGGCCAAAATAAATGATGAGGTATCATCTGTTAACTCATTTCAATCTTGTGACAATTCTGACACTGATGAAAGTGATGCTGCTGTTAGCAGTGTAGGAAGTAGTCTTCATCATTCCCAAGGAGTGACTGAAGAAGACCTTCTACAAGCTAACAAAGCATTCATGGAAATTAGTGATGAGAATATATCTTTAAAGCAAGAAATCATTAGGCTAAAAGAAGCTCAGTTACAAGTGGATCCTAATATAGTTGTCATAAATGCAAGACTATCAGAAGAGTTGTCTCAACTCCAAGAAAAGTATGCATCCATTGACAAACTATATCAGGGTATGCTTAAAACTCAAGCCAAAGAGACTAATGAATTCAATGATTTAAAGATCAAATGTGAAAAACTTGAAGAGCGCAATAGATTCTTAGAATCTGAAGTAGTGAGCCTAGATCGAAAGCTATCTGGGATGATTAACTCTACTAAGATTAATCAAACAATCTCAGACAGATATAGAGCTCCAAATGATAAAAGAGGAATAGGTACTGATCTGCCTAGTCCATCTACTTCAGAATTTAAGAACACTAATGGAGCTAGTACAAGTTCTTTGCAACTGGATAAAGGAAAAGAACCTATGAAGTATGATGATGAACCAAAACTCAAAGTACAGTCTAAATACATCCCTCCCACTACCAAGAATGGTAAAATGAAGAATGTATTAAGACCAGTACAGTCTAGACCATACCAGAAGAGTCATACTCCTCTAACCAGATCAGATCAGTACTGGAATCAGAAGAGACAGACTCAGAACAGTAGGTCAAGACAAGCACAGGCTAGTTGGGAACAGCCTAGACCTCCTTTCATAAGGCAGTCTCAGCTGTATTCAACTAAACCTAGGAGATTTGTGCCTCATTATCATAACAAACCTGTTCTTTATCCTCCTCCGTTATCTTATGATATCTATGGAGAGAAAAGACCAAAGCAAACTTATAAGCCTTATGGTCCACATGCTTTTAGACCATATTCAAACTATTACAGACATACTGATCTTACTGAAAAAGGGATAGAACCAAGGAAAGGCTATCTCAGAAAAATAGATCCTAAGTCTACTGATAATTCTGAACTGGTTAATAAAGTATTGTTCTGTGACAAATTTGGAAGGAAACTGAAGAGGTCCCACTTATTCAAATCCTCAATGTTCATTTGGGTACCTCTTGCTACTAACCCCCAAGGACCCCAATAAACTAGGGTACCTAAATTATTAAGATCACTACTTTGCAGGATCGACTGGACTTATACAAGAAAGGTGGTTCAGTTGGTGAGACCTGGTATATAGACAGTGGGTGCTCACACCACATGACTGGTACCAAGGCCTTACTTACTGACTATCATGAGAAGGAAGGACCAAAAGTCATCTTTGGTGATAGCTCAGTGGCAATCACAAAAGGATTTGGATTCATCAAGAATGGAGATGTTGAAATCCAAGATGTATCCTATGTTGAAGGTTTGAAGTATAATTTGTTATCTGTATCTCAATTTTGTGACAGGGGATACAAGGTTCAGTTCAAGACCAGAAAATGTGAAATAATTGATAAAAGGACTCACAATGTTCTACTTGTTGGCACAAGACAAGGAAGTATATACATTGTGAACTGGAATAGTTGTCCTAAGAATGCCTGTCTTATTACTAAGAGTCCTAAAGAAAACAGTTGGCTCTGGCATAAACGCCTCTGCCATCTAAACTTTAAGATAATCAACAAGATTGCTAGAGAACATCTTGTTGAGGGCATTCCTAATGAAATCTATTCCAAGTCACAAGTATGTGATTCCTGTCAAAAAGGTAAACAGGTAAGGGTTTCATTTAAGTCCATTCCTACTCTTTCAACAAGCAGAGTTTTAGAACTCTTGCATATGGATCTTCATGGTCCTATCACTCCTCCTACATTAAATGGAAGAAGGTATACTCTAGTTGTTGTAGATGATTATTCTAAGTTCACTTGGGTAGTCTTTCTACACAAAAAGAGTGATACACAAACACTACTTCCAGATCTGTTGAAGAAATTGCAGGTTGAAAAAGGTCATCCCATTGTCAAGATTAGGAGTGACAAGGGGACTGAATTTATTAATTGTTACATTTCTGACTATTGTTCTAAGTCTGGTATACAGCATTTGACAAGTGCAGCCAGAACCCCTCAACAAAATGGTGTTGCAGAAAGGAGAAACAGAACACTAAAAGAAGCTTGCAGAGCCATGATTGCAGAATTCAACACACCTCAGAAATTTTGGGCAGAAGCTATTAACACAGCTTGCCACTCTCAAAATCGAAGTGCTCTTAATAAGGTACATGGTAAAACACCTTATGAGGTATGGAAAGGTAGAAAACCAAGAGTTTCTTATTTTCATATTTTTGGCTGTAAGTGTTTCATACATAACAATGGCAAAAGTAAATTGAATGCTTTTGATGCAAAAGCTGATGAAGGGATATTCTTAGGATACTCTTCTGTAAGCAAAGCATTTAGAGTGTTTAATTACTCTACTCTATGTGTGGAAGAAACACCCCATGTTGTCTTTGATGAGAATATACAGGACTCTGTTGATCATCAGCTCAGTAAGAAAGTTGACAAACTACAGCTTCAAAACAACAATGAAGATGATGTTACAGGAATTTATGAATCTGTACAAGCATATAATCCTTTCCTGAAAGTTCTAGATCAAGATTCTGACAATGAAAAGGTAAAAGACAAAGGTGAGTCATCTAATACTTCTGAAATAAAAGAATTGAATGACTGCTCTCCTATGAACAAAACTGCTGATATAAATGATACTGATCTGCATGATAATTTGCATGATGTAAATGATGGTACTGTTAAGAATAGAAGGACATGGAAGTCTGCTCATTCTACTGATCTGATTCTAGGTGATTCTAGTATAGGTGTTAAAACTAGAAAACAATTGTTTGACTCAAAGGAAGAACCTAGTAAGTCTTTATTTTGCTGGTGTTGTTTTCTATCATCTATTGAGCCTAAAACTGTGATTGAAGCTTTAAGTGATAGTAACTGGATTGTAGCCATGCAAGAAGAACTTAATCAGTTCACTAGAAATGAAGTCTGGGAACTTGTTGATAGACCTAGTAATCATAATGTTGTAGGTACTAAGTGGATTTTCAAGAACAAAAGGGATGAAAATGATCTTGTAGTTAGAAACAAAGCTAGATTAGTTGCTCAGGGCTACTCTCAAGCTGAGGGTATTGATTATGATGAAACTTTTGCTCCTGTAGCTAGACTAGAAGCTATAAGATTGTTCCTTGCTTATGCTGCACATATGAAATTTACTGTATATCAAATGGATGTGAAAAGTGCATTTTTGAATGGTATACTTGCTGAAGAAGTTTATGTAGAACAACCACCTGGTTTTGAAGTGAATAGTCACCAAGTATACAGGTTAAAGAAAGCACTCTATGGATTGAAACAAGCTCCAAGAGCATGGTATGATACTCTTTCTCTATTCTTACTTGAAAATGGTTTTACAAAAGGCAAGGTTGATAGAACTTTGTTTAGAAGACAAGAAGGTAATGATATATTACTTGTTCAAATTTATGTGGATGATATTATCTTTGGATCACCCAACAAAAACCTGAGTGAAAGCTTTTCTACACTCATGCAAAGTAAATTTGAAATGTCTATGATGGGAGAAATGACATATTTTCTTGGTCTTCAAGTAAAACAAACCTCAGAAGGTATCTTTATAAATCAAGCAAAGTACACTAAGAATTTGCTAGATAAATTTGGTATTAAAACCTGTAAAACAGTTGGTGTGCCCATGCAACCTACATACAGAATGGATCCTGATGAAGGAGGTAAGTCTTCTGACCAACCTCACTATCGTGCTTTAATTGGCTCTCTACTCTATCTAACTGCCAGCAGACCTGATATTGCTTTTTCTGTTGGAGTATGTGCAAGATTTCAAGCAAACCCCAAGGAAAGTCATCTGGAAGCTGCTAAAAGGATATTGAAATATCTAAAGGGGACCATTAATCGAGGATTATGGTATCCTGCAGATGATGATATATCTTTAAGTGGTTATTCAGACTCGGACTTTGGAGGTTGCAAAATAGATAGAAAATCTACTTCAGAATTATGTCAATTCTTAGGAACTAAGCTCATTTCATGGTTTTCAAAGAAACAAACAAGTGTGGCAACTTCTACTACTGAAGCAGAATATATGGCTGCAGGTAGTTGTTGTAGTCAGCTTCTTTGGCTAATACAACAACTCAGAGACTACAATGTTGTAGAATCTAATGTACCTATATATTGTGACAGTAATAGTGCCATTGCCATCACTCAAAATCCTGTTCTTCATACTAGATGCAAACATGTTGATATTAGGCATCATTTTATTAGGGATCATGTTGAAAAGAAGAATATTAGAATGGAAAAGATTCATACTGATATTCAAAGAGCTGACATTTTTACAAAACCATTGGCTGAAGTGAGATTCAGAGAATTGTGCATTAGTTTAGGATTGATAGATATGGATTCTGTTTGTATATAGAACTGTGCTAACATTTCAGGTACTGATCTTATACCAAGAGAAAGATAAAGCAGAAAGTAAGAGCAGTACATCAAAACTCAAGTGGTATCTAGACAATCCTATGTCAGATCACTAAAACAGGTAACAAGGTTACTAAAGTGACCTTAATCCCAATGAGGAAGCTGGTAAAGCTGAGGGACACTGAGAACATACATTAAGGGGGAATCTGTGATTTCTTAAAGATCCTTTTGTTGACTCAGATCACTAAGTCACTTTAGCATAAATCTTGATGTGATCATTAAATTATGCATATTGTTACTAATCTGTACTGTTTTACACTTATATCTCATGAACTAACACTTCTACCAAGGTGAAACAGGCACAGAAGAGGAATTCTCCATTGAAGGGGGAACTGATCTGATTACAGATTTGAAAAGTCTACTACTCTGATCTGATTAAAGACTATAGCAGTCTACAGATATATTCTGATTAATACATTGACTTGTCTACAGAACTGTGCTGATTACAAAGTTTCTTTGTCTACAGTACTGATCTGATTACAATTCAGTTATTCTACAGAACTAATTTGATTACTGACTAATCTGTCTACAGAAAGACTTGTTTACTACTAATCGGTCTACAAGAAATCTACTGATCTGACACAGTACTGATCTGAGGATTACTGTGCTGATATCAAAAAGATGAAATCAGGGAATTTGGGTACTGATCTGAGGATTACTGTGCTGACCCATCTACTGATCTGAAATCTACTGTGCTGATTCATCTACTGATCGGATTTCTAAAAAGGTTACTCAGCTGATCACAGTACTCAGCTGATCCAGATAAGTGAATTTTTTTTTAAATATAAGTAAGAAAATGAAGTGAAATTGTTTTGGAAACTACTGTGCTGATTTGCATCAGAACAGTCTTTTGGTTTAGATTACTCTAAGTCAAAAATTGTTCATATTTTTTATTATTAATAGAGAAGATTAATACACTCCTCTATTTCTAACCTAAAAATTGTGGTGTATTTATCAAACACTAGTTGGCTCCAAAAATTAAGAATGTTACTAGAATGTGAACAGTTATTGTTTAACTCGAATTTCGAGATTTAATCCCAACCATTCTTTGTAATAATCTAATTCAATCCTAGCCCTAGATTGGTTTTGAATTTTAACAAAAACAATCACACTTCATCTTCTTCATTCTTACGAGTTCATTTCTGGAAATATCTTAACCTCTTAACTTCTGCAAAATTTGATTTCTACAAAAATCTCAAATGGCAACTGTCAATATTATCAATGAAGCTAACCAAGTGGCAGGAACTTTTGATTCAAATTTGTGGATGCGAAAGAAAGGAATTTTCGTGGAGAACGCTGTCTACTTCAATGGCAGACACAGTGCAGAAAATCAAGCTATCTTAAACATGTGTGAAGAATGCGGCCTAAGGAAGTTTCTGGAGTCATTTCCCGCGAATGTTTACGAACCGGAAGCGGTGGAATTCTATCTACAACTCCAAGGAGACATTTTCACTAGCTTACTCAATATTATTAACTCAACTTTGGGACCAACAAGTGGTACACTCCATGCTTGCTGGACACAAAGTCACCATTACAAGGGACATTCTCGAAGTAATGTTGGACTTACCACAAGGTCCAGTAGATATTATGACCTACAAAGCTGGAGAAGAAAAGGAGTGCGTGGGAAAATGGTCAGGTGTTGAGACAGAGACCTTGACGAATTTGAAGAAGGATGTACTTCCTACTGGGTTGCAGTTCTTGATGGATATTGCAGGAAAATGCTTGTTAGGGCAACATCATAGCCAGGATGCCTTATCGAGTTTTAAAATTAGAATTATGGCTGCAATCATCGACAGAGTGGAAGGTGATTGGCAAGGATTCTTCCTGGAAAGACTAATGACTGAAAAGGAAAAGGTTTTATTTGATGAGGACACTTTGGAATTCTCACTGAAATCAAAATTAGGGTTTGGAAACAAGTTGAGTTTCTTGCTGCCTCAGCTGGTGAAGAAACCTTATTGGAGTAATCCCAAGAAATTCCATCATGGGAAATTCTTGATGAAGAAGGAGTCTGTTCAATTTGAACAAGAGAACCCCTTGGAACACTCTCAAGAAATTGAAGCAGAGGAGTCTGGAGCTTCAATGTACCAATCGGAGGATGATCAAACTGAGGTTAGATCAAAATCTAAGCATGATCCGAGCAGTACTACACTGAGGAGAGGAAGATCTGCTACAGCTGCCTCGGAACCAACAGTTCGTTTTGTGGAAACTGTGGTGCACTCAAGCTCAGATGAGCAAGAGGTTAGTGTTCCTAGTCCTGTTGCTATTCATAAGAGGACTAAGTCAAGGAGTGTTAGGAGGAAGTTAGTTGTTGTCTCCCCTACCCCTTCTGATTCTGAACCAAGCCAACCTGAACCCCAAAATCCTCAACCTTCATGTTCTGGAGGATCAGATCACTACTTTTCTGAGACTCAGAACACTCCCCATTCATCACCTCAGCTCACTACCTTTGAGCCTACTTCAATTCCTACCCCTCAACAACACACTTCACATCAACCTTCACCACATCAATCCCCATTACAGGTTCATGCTCACTCTACTGAACATGAATTTGAACCTTCTTCTGAACCCATTGATATTTCATCTTCTCCTGAACCTAAATTTATTACTCCCAAACCTGCTGATTTGATGGAGTACACTATTTGTGATAAGGAAGATAGAATCAGAATTGATTTAAGGATAGCACTGTTGAAACAATTTCCTGGATTGGATGAAAGCTCTGTTGAGTTTGAGAAACTCCTTAGGATAGGCACTTGGGTGTATCTTAAGAGGAGTACTTTGAAGGAAAGTTTAGCTATCATGGAAGGAATGGGAGGTGCTTCAATCTTTGATGATTGGGAAGCAGAACAAATGCAAGCAGCTGGTGTTAACTCTTTTCTTGAGTTAGTCACTCCAGAATCTGTTGTACTTCTTGTTGAGAGATTAACAGGGATCAAGTACACTGTTGAAAAGATTGCAACTCCTGTCTCTGATGCAGATTTATTTAGTGAAGAGAAGGGTGTTGATGAAACTGCTGCTGAAGAAGATTTTATGGAAATTGATGAAGACATTGTCAATGCAACAGAAGTGTTTGAGAACACTGTTGTACTTGAAGAGACTGTTGTGATTGAGGAAACTGATGTTGTTGACACTCAGGATGTAAATGCTGAAGAATTGGAAAGCATTCCTATTCAACCTACTGATCCTATTGAGGATGTGCAAGAAGAGATCAGAACAGATCATGTTGAGAAGGATTCTGATGTGTCTGAATTTGAAAAATTGAAAAAGCAGAATGCTGAACTTCAAGCAAAGATGGAAGCTGTTGTTCAAATGTTTCAGGAAGCTACTGAAAGGATGAACAAGATGCATTCTGAACACTTTTATGAGAAGGTAATGGAGTATACAATGTCCAAAATTTTTGACCTTCATAGAGTACAAGAGAAGAATTTGTCTCAAGTGTTGCATAAGAAGCTGGAGCAACACATATCTTCCCTGAAGGAGTGGCATGATGAAGCCAAAAAGGGGGAAGATAGGACAAGACAAGTAATGGAACAAACACAGTCACAACAAGCTCAGCTGGTTGTAAGTCAAGATGAATTAAGAGCAGAAATTCATATGTTAAATGAAAAGCTGAAGCAAAGAAAGCAACAAAAGCAACATGGTCAAGAGATTGTTGAGAAAAGACCTGAGATTGCAGGAAGTTCAAGTCAGAAGAAAAGGAAACTAGTGTTGTCTGATGAAGAACAACAAGAGGAAGAAGCTGAAAGAATGACTAGATCAAAGAGCAAAATGAAAGCTGTTATGACAAGTGAAGAAGAAAACTTGAAAAAGAAGAAAGAGAAGGATGTCAAGATCTTGAAGACAAGATTTGATAATCGAGTCGCAGCTTTGAAGAAAAAGATGAATACTCAAAAGAAAGCTGAAGGAAGACAGTTTGACAAAGATTTTCAAGATGAAAACTTTGTGGATTTCATTGTTTTAACAGAACATATGGAATACTGGAAGAATTTGAAGAAGAAATGGCAGATTGCTAACTTCATTGTGAAGAAGTTTGGTGATCATTCGAGCAAGGAAGCAGAATTTATTGATTTTGAAGAATTTATGCTGAACATTGATCAAGAATTCTGGGAAGACATAGCACAGGTTGCTAATCGTGCTGGAACTAAGATTTTGTGCCCTGAAGAACCTAATTGGGAACCTCCAAGACTGGAAAATGGAGAACCTGATTACAAAGAGATCAACAACATTATTGCTGAGATTATCAAGGAAGAAGGAATCACTGACCATCAACACATGATGGATATCAAAGCAAGAATGTATGTGGCATTCAGAATTTGAAGATGCAGAATGAAGATGAAGGACAAGCTCAGAAGATAACATTTCTATCCTTAATCTTTATTTGTATATTTTGTGTTTATTTTATATTCTGTGATTAGTTGTAATATCTGATCTTATTTGAATATAATCTGGAATTTCTGAATTGATGAACTGTTATGATAGACTACATACTTAACTACTGATTTATTAACTTTTAAGTAGTTTTGGCTTCATCAAAAAGGGGGAAATTGTTGGGATATGAATCCTATAAACAATGTTCTAGTTGATGAAAGTATGTTTTGATGGCCAAAAGCAACTTAAAGTTAGTGATATATGTGGTTCTAAGTCATCTTAACTAAGTCATCTAAATCTAAGCTTACTAATCTGATGAGAAACTTAAATTGAGATTACTGATCTTAATTGTTAACTGAAGTAAGTTTACTGATCTTATTGAGTAATATTTAGAGTAAAATTACTGATCTTAACTGAGTCATGTGAAATAAGATTACTGATCTGAGTATGGAAACTGAGAATATGTTTAGTGATCTTATATGAAATATTTGAAACTGAGTTACTAATCTGAGTTACTGATCTGATGTGCTTACTGATCTGATGTGCTTACTGATCTGATATGTAAGTTACTGATCTTATGTGTTTACTAATCTTAGATATTTACTGATCTTATATGGAAGTTATTGAACTTACATGAGTTACTGATCTTATGAGTTACTGATATTATTGGTTACTGATCTGATATATGAACTGTTAGGAACTAAGCTGATGTTTTATTGTATAGACAGCTTATAGTATAGGACTTAGATATACTCATCTGTATATAGTTCAGTTGATGTATAGATAGGTTTTATATATGTAAAGATGTATTTTATTGTATTCAGCATTGTAAAGATCAGAACAGTAAAATCAGAACACTAGATTAGGAATAGATTAGAAGAAGATCAGAAGACTATGAAGACTCAGAGGACTACTTCAGACTAAGAAGACTTCAAAGAAGAATTGAAGAAGAGATTAGAAGAAATCTGGAGAAGTTTTGAACAGTTTTTGGTTACTGTGCTGATTGAATCAGAAGAGTAAAAATCAGCAGAGTAAAATCCGAAGAGTAAAAATCAGAACAGTAAGTTACTGTGCTGATTTAGTGAAATTGAAGAATAAGTTTGGAAAGCTTATTTAAGGTGTAACTGGAGATTTATTGAAGATATGCTGACTTGGAAGGAAGTTACAAAGTCAGTTACAAGAAGAAGTTACAAAAACAGTTTTAGAGTTAGTTGAAAGTTAGTTCACAAACTGCTAACTGTCATACTAAGTTCTATAAATACTGTATGATCTCCTACTGCTGAAGACTACTGAAGCAATTACTGATCTTAGAGAATTCAAGAGCAAGTCTACAAGCAAGAACTCACAGAGTTGAAGGAAATCAAAGCAAGAAGAAGCCACTGAATTGAAGAGAAGAATCAAAGGCTATTCAAAGAGAAGTTTTACTTTTCAAAGTTTAAGTTTGTATTTTGTAAAACAAGTGTGCTAGTTACTTGTAGAATTACTAGTAGATCGAAGATATACCTGGAGGTATAATCGATAAGATCAAAGTCTTAATCTTGGGACTTTAAGCCACAAGAAGCTCAAGAAGAGTAATAAAACTTCACAACTGGAGTTGTGAGAGTGGATGTAGACATTTGTCGAACCACTATAAAATTCTGTGTTCTTTACTTTACTGTTTGATATTTGTTTGAATTGTTTAATCAAGAACATTAAGAATTAGCAAAGATAAAGATCTAGATAAAAGTTGAGTATAAACTAGTAAGGCCCATATTATTCTGAAAGTACTGATCTGAGCTGAGTAAGCACAGTACAGTACATAAGAAGACTAAATTCCGCATTGCATATTCTGATATTTTGAAAGATTTTTGAAAGTCTATTCACCCCTCCCCTCTAGACTTTCTTAGCTTACTCAATCTTAACTCAACTTTGGGACCAACATTAACACCTATGCTAGAATCTCCTAGAATCAGATCAGTAGAATGAGCAGACTTCCATGTCCTTCTATTCTTAACAGAAATGCTATTATCATTTACATCATGCAAATTATCATGCAGATCAGTATTATTTATATCAGCAGTTTTGTTCACAGGAGAGCAGTCATTCATTTCTTGTATTTCAGAAGTTTTAGATGACTCACCTTTGTCTTTTACCTTTTCTTTATCAGAATCTTGATCTAGAACTTTCAGGAAAGGATTATATGCTTGTACAGATTCATATATTCCTGTATCATCATCTTCATTGTTGATTTGAAGCTGTAGTTTGTCAATTTTCTTACTGAGCTGATGATCAGCAGAGTCCTGCACATTCTCATCAAAGACAACATGGGGTGTTTCTTCCACACATAGGGTAGAGTAATTAAACACTCTAAATGCTTTGCTTACAGAAGAGTATCCTAAGAATATCCCTTCATCAGCTTTTGCATCAAAAGCATTTAATTTACTTTTGCCATTGTTATGTATGAAACACTTACAACCAAAAATATGAAAATAAGAAACTCTTGGTTTTCTGCCTTTCCATACCTCATAAGGAGTTTTACCATGCACCTTATTAAGAGCACTTCGATTTTGGGAGTGGCAAGCTGTGTTAATAGCTTCTGCCCAAAATTTCTGAGGTGTGTTGAATTCTGCAATCATGGCTCTGCAAGCTTCTTTTAGTGTTCTGTTTCTCCTTTCTGCAACACCATTTTGTTGAGGGGTTCTGGCTGCACTTGTCAAATGTTGTATGCCAGACTTAGAACAGTAGTCAGAAATGTAACAGTTAATAAATTCAGTCCCCTTGTCACTCCTAATCTTGACAATGGGATGACCTTTTTCAACCTGCAACTTCTTCAATAGATCTGGAAGTAGTGTTTGTGTATCACTCTTTTTGTGTAGAAAGACTACCCAAGTAAACTTAGAGTAATCATCTACTACAACTAGAGTATACCTTCTTCCATTCAATGTAGGAGGGTTGATAGGACCATGAAGATCCATATGCAAGAGTTCTAAGACTCTGCTTGTTGAAAGAGTTGGAATGGACTTAAATGAAACCTTTACCTGTTTACCTTTTTGACAGGAATCACATACTTGTGATTTGGAATAGATTTCATTAGGAATGCCCTCAACAAGATGTTCTCTAGCAATCTTGTTGATTATCTTAAAGTTCAGGTGGCAGAGGCGTTTATGCCAGAGCCAACTGTTTTCTTTAGGACTCTTAGTAATAAGACAGGCATTCTTAGGACAACTATTCCAATTCACAATGTATACACTTCCTTGTCTTATGCTAACAAGTAGAACAATGTGAGTCCTTTTATCTATTATTTCACATCTTCTGGTTTTGAACTGAACCTTGTATCCCCTGTCACAGAATTGAGATACAGATAACAAATTATACTTCAAACCTTCAACATAGGAGACATCTTGGATTTCAACATCTCCATTCTTGATGAATCCAAATCCTTTTGTGATTGCTATTGAGCTATCACCAAAGATGACTTTTGGTCCTTCCTTCTCATGATAGTCAGTAAGTAAGGCCTTGGTACCAGTCATGTGGTGTGAACACCCACTGTCTATGTACCAGGTCTCACCAACTGAACCACCTTTCTTGTATAAGTCCAGTCGATCCTGCAACGTAGTGATCTTAATAACTTAGGTACCCTTATTTATTGGGGTCCTTGGGTGTTAGTAGTGAGAGGTACCCAAATGAACATTGAGGATTTGAATAAGTGGGACCTCTTCAGTTTCCTTCCAAATTTATCACAGAACAGTACTTTATTAACCAGTTCAGAGTTATCAGCAGACTTAGGATCTATTTTTCTGAGATAGCCTTTCCTTGGTTCTATCCCTTTTTCAGTAAGATCAGTATGTCTGTAATAGTTTGAATATGGTCTAAAAGCATGTGGACCATAAGGCTTATAAATTTGCTTTGGCCTTTTCTCTCCATAGATATCATAGGATAAAGGAGGAGGATAAAGAACAGGTTTATTATGATAATGAGGCACAAATCTCCTAGGTTTAGTTGAATACAGCTGAGACTGCCTTATAAAATGAGGTCTAGGCTGTTCCCAACTTGCCTGTGCTTGTCTTGACCTACTGTTCTGAGTTTGTCTCTTCTGATTCCAGGACTGATCTGATCTGGTCAGAGGAGTATAACTCTTCTGGTATGGTCTTGACTGTACTGGTCTTAATACATTCTTCATTTTACCATTCTTGGTAGTAGGAGGGATGTATTTAGACTGTACTTTGAGTTGTGGATCATCATCATAAGTCATAGGTTCTTTTCCTTTATCTAGTTGCAAAGAACTTGTACTAGCTCCATTAGTGTTCTTAAATTCTGAAGTAGATGGACTAGGCAGATCAGTACCTATTCCTCTTTTATCATTTGGAGCTCTATATCTGTCTGAGATAGTTTGATTAATCTTAGTAGAGTTAATCATCCCAGATAGCTTTCGATCTAGGCTCACTACTTCAGATTCTAAGAATCTATTGCGCTCTTCAAGTTTTTCACATTTAATCTTTAAATCATTGAATTCATTAGTCTCTTTGGCTTGAGTTTTGAGCATACCCTGATATAGTTTGTCAATGGATGCATACTTTTCTTGGAGTTTGGACAACTCTTCTGATAGCCTTGCATTTATGACAGCTATATTAGGATCTACTTTTGACTGAGCTTCTTTTAGCTTAATGATTTCTTGCTTTAAAGATATATTCTCATCACTAATTTCAATGAATGCTTTGTTAGCTTGTAGAAGGTCTTCTTCAGTCACTCCTTGGGAATGATGAAGACTACTTCCTACACTGCTAACAGCAGCATCACTTTCATCAGTGTCAGAATTGTTACAAGATTGAAAAGAGTTAGCAGATGATACCTCATCATTTATTTTGGCCATCATTACCAGTCCATCATCTACTATGAAGGCTTCATCTTCATTGCTAGAGGGGTAGTCAGATGAAGACGATGGTAACTCTTCTGATTCCGAATCAGAGTCATTGTAAGCCATCATTGCCTTCTTACCCTTTGCATATTTTCGATCTCTTCTGGCTTTCCTTTCTTCTCGATCTTCAGAACTCAGATCAGGACATTCATAAGCATAATGACCTGGCTTATCACAATTATAGCAAACAGGATTGTTAGAAGTTCTTTTAGGAGGAGAATGCTTTCTGTTCCTGTCATGCTTGTCAATTGAGTTCCTGTCTTTCTTATCAGAATACTTTCTATCTCTCTTTTCAGATGAGTTCCTATCTCTCCTGTTCTCATTAGAGATCTTATCCCTTCTTTCAGAAGAGTTTTGATCCCTTCTGATCACAGAAGAGTCCCTGTTATTAGAAACCTTAGTTTCCTTATAGAATCTCTTGTACCTGTCATACCTCTTGTTCAGTTTATCAAATCTTTTGATCATAAGGCTCATCTGATCTTTCAGACTAAGATCAGAACTATCTAGTTCATCTTTTATGCTTGAGGCCTTAGACTTAGATAATCTAGACCCCTTAGAGGTAGAGGCTTTAAAAGCTATGTCCTTAGAGGCATCCTTATCCTTATGAATCACAGTAATAGGATCTTCTTCATCTAACTCAAACTCATGTGCCTTAAGTGTTTGGAACATAGTCTCTGCTGGCCAAGAATCAATGTCTTGTGTGGTTTTAATGATCATCTTGACCATTTTCCACCTTTCATCCAATGCTTTCAAGATTCTCAGGTTAACTTCTCTGTCAGTATAAGTCTTTCCTAATACATCAAGATCATTCATAATTTTGGTAAATCGAGTATCCAACTCATCAATTGATTCTCCTGGCTTCATCTTAAATGATTCAAACCTTTGGACAGCAGTGGATAACTTGCTTTCTTTGATCAGTGTAGTACCTTCACAAAGAATAGCCAGTTTGTCCCACATCTGTTTTGCAGTCTTACATTTTAGTACTTTACCAAGATACTCATTTGGTAAGGTATGTAAAATGTAGTTCTTGGCAAGACTGTCCAAATTGTTTTGTTTCATTTCTTCTGAAGTCAGTTCTGACCTTGGTTTAGGGACCAGTGCTCCAACTGGTTTTGATGGATCCAGAACAGCAGTGTTTTCCACCATGATGACAATTGGTCCTTCAGTCACCACAGACACCATTAGATCATGGGTCGAGCTAAAGATGGCCTCCATCCTAAGCTTCCAGTAGTCATAATCTGCAATCTTGAACTTAGGCAGCTTGTTCACATTAGTGTCATCCATGTTTGATTAGACAAATAGGATCAGTAGTATAGCAGATAGATTTCAAGTATTCAGATAGTAACAAGTATCAAGAAATAATAGCAAGATCAGTAAAATATCCCTCAAGATCTGTAAGGTTATCAAGAAACAGCAGTCCAAAGAACTACTGCTCTGATACCACTTGTTGGTCCCAAAGTTGAGTTAATAATATTGAGTAAGCTAGTGAAAATGTCTAGAGGGGAGGGGTGAATAGACTTTTCAAAAATCTTTCAATATATCAGAATACACAATGCGGAATAATCAGATTACTAATGAGCCCAATCAAATTTATACTCAACTTTTATCTAGATCTTTATCTTTGTTAATTCTTAATGTTCTTGATTAAACAATTCAAACAAATAACAAACAGTAAATGTAAAGAACACAGAATTTTATAGTGGTTCGACAAATGTCTACATCCACTCTCACAACTCCAGTTGTGAAGTTTTATTACTCTTCTTGAGCTTCTTGTGGCTTAGAGTCCCAAGATTAAGACTTTGATCTTATCGATTATACCACCAGGTATATCTTCGATCTACTAGTAATTCTACAAGTAACTAGCACACTTGTTTTACAAAATACAAACTTAAACTTGAAAAGTAAAACTTCTCTTTGAATAGCCTTTGATTCTTCTCTTCAATTCAGTGGCTCTTCTTGCTTCGATTTCCTTAACTCTGTGAGTTCTTGCTTGTAGACTTGCTCTTGAATTCTCTAAGATCAGTAATTTCTCAGTAGTCTTCAGCAGTAGGAGATTACACAGTATTTATAGAACTTAGTATGACAGTTAGCAGTTTGTGAACTAACTCTCAACTAACTCTAAAACTGTTTTTGTAACTTCTTCTTGTAACCGACTTTGTAACTTCCTTCTTATTCCAAGTCAGCATATCTTCAATAAATCTTCAGTTACTCTTTACATAAGTTTTCCAAACTTATTCTTCAATTTCACCAAATCAGCACAGTAACTTACTGTTCTGATTTTTACTCTTCGGATTTTACTGTTCGGATTTTACTCTGCTGAGTCAGTCAGCATAGTAACTTAAAACCTTTCAAAACTTCTCCAGATTTCTTCTAAGCTTTTCTTCAATTCTTCTTGAAGTCTTCTTGTTCTGAAGTAGTCTTCTCAGTCTTCTTTAGTCTTCTGATCTTCTTTTAATCTAGTTCTAATCTACTGTTCTGAACTTTACATTGCTGAATACAAATAGAATACAACTTTACAAATATAAAACCTATCCATACATCAACTGAACTATATACAGATGAGTATATCTAAGTCCTACACTATAAGTTGTCTATACAATACAAAACATCAGCTTAGTTCCTAACAGTTCATATATCAGATCAGTAACCAATAAGATCAGTAACTCATGAGATCAGTAAACAACTAAGATCAGTAAACACTTAAGATCAGTAACTTACATATAAAACCAGTAAGCATATAAGATCAGTAAGTATATCAGATCAGTAACTCAGATTTCAAATATCTCATATAAGATCACTAAAATTATTCTCAGTTTCCATACTCAGATCAGTAATCTTATTTCAAATAACTCAGTTAAGATCAGTAATTTTACTCTTAATATTACTCAATAAGATCAGTAAACTTACTTCAGTTAGCATTAAGATCAGTAATCTCAATCTTAAGTTTCTCATCAGATTAGTAAGCTTATATTCAGATGACTTAGTTAAGATGACTTAGAACCACATATATCACTAACTTTAAGTTGCTTTTGGCCATCAAAACATACTTTCATCAATTAGAACATTGTTTATAGGATTCATATCCCAACACTAAGTTCTATAAATACTGTGTGATCTCCTACTGCTAAGACTACTGATCTTAAAGCATTCATAAGCAATCTAAGTCTACAGAGCACAAGAAGAACTCACAGAGTTGAAGGAGATTAAAGAAGAGAAGAACCACTGAATTGAAGAGAAGACTCAAAGGCTATTCAAAGAGAAGTTTTACTTTTCAAGTTTTAAGTTTGTATTTTGTAAAACAAGTGTGCTAGTTACTTGTAGAATTACTAGTAGATCGAAGATATACCTGGAGGTATAATCGATAAGATCAAAGTCTTAATCTTGGGACTTTAAGCCACAAGAAACTCAAGAAGGAAGAGTTAATAAAACATCACAACTGGGATTGTGAGAGTGGATGTAGACATTTGTCGAACCACTATAAAATTCTGTGTTCTTTACATTTTCTGTTTGATATTTGTTTGAATTGTTTAACTAAGAACATTAATAATTAACAAAGATAAAGATCTAAAGAAAAGTTGAGTATAAACTAGTAAGGCCCATATTGCTTTGAAAGTACTGATCTGAGCTGAGTAAGCACAGTACAGTATGTAGGTCCCTAAGTTGAGTTAATATCGAGGGAAGCTAAAGAAAATGTCTAGAGGGGGGTGAATAGACTTTTCTAAAATCTTTCGATATATCAGAATTACAATGTGCGGAATACGAAATTAACAATGAGCCCAATTAAAGTTTATACTCAACTTATTTCAAGAACTCTGTTCTATGTATACTCAACTAGTCTTGTTCAGTTATGTATGTTTAACAAGTAAACAATCAACCAATTAAAACAATCAAAACAGTAAAGTAAATCAAACACAAGATTTATAGTGGTTCGACAACTTGTCTACATCCACTCTCACAACCCCAGTCGTGAAATTCTTATTAACTCTTCCAATCGAGTAATATGTTCTTGTAGCTTTAAGTCCCAAGAAATAAGACTTAGATCTTCTCGACTATATCTCCAGATATATCTTCGATCTTACTAGCTATTTTACAAGTAACTAGCAACTTGAAACAGTAAACGAAAATTAAAACTTCTCTTCGTTCAGTAGTAGCCTTCTTCGATCTTCACTTGTCTTGTGTAGCTTCACTTTCTGAACTTCAATCTCTGAGAGTAATTTCTTCACTTGAATCTTTCAATAATGCATCAATATGTTGTAGTATCAATATATCAGTGGTCTTCAACCAACGAATACCTTGGAGTATTTATAGATTTCCAATTCCAAGAACATTCAGTTGTGTAACAACCTTTCTTGAAAACTAACTTGTAACTGATTCTTTTTATCATTTCACGCGTTTCTTCAGTTAATTTATTATTCCTTAACTAATTCTTCAATCTTTATCTTTAACATGCTTCTGTAACTCACTTCAAGTTAACCTGTCTTGTTTCAGTCACACCTGTCTTGTCCAGTAGTAGTAGACTGCGTCTTCTACTTGTCTTGTGCAGTAGACTTCTTCTTCAGATTAGAACATAGAACTAATCTAGTCCTATCATCTAATCCTAACAAGACTATTACATTACTTTAAGCTCTTGTTACAAGCTTAGTCAACTTACAACTATACATTGATTTTGTATGATTACATAAGAAATAATATGAGCTTCTATACAATTAGAATAGCTCGGAAATATCCTAAACACATATAATCAAAGTACTTATAAAACGTACTTGTCTTTTAATAACACTTGTATTATAAAACTAGTACTTGTCTTGTGAACTTCTACTGATCTGTACAAGACGACTTCAACTTAACTAGACTAGATCAGTCAACACTTAGAAAATATTCAAGTCTTCTTTTGGCTTATCAAAACTTCATCTTTTATCTTTTATCATCATTTAGGACTTGTCTATAGGATTCATATCCCAACAATTTCCCCCTTTTTAATGAAGCCAAAACTACTTGAATCTTTTCCACAATAATAGACTAGTTAAGTAGTTATCTTGTTTTAAACATCACATGGTACTTATCTTTTCATTCATTTCGAAACAAGATCAGTAGATATTACAAATACTTAATCAAAATAAAACTAAGTACCAGAGCAAAAACAAACTAATCTGATACAGTACCTTCTTAAGAACTTGGAACACCAAAAGCATCTAGTAGCCTTTTGTGAATGACTGTCATGTGTTCTTCAGTCTCAATCTTCTCTTTATCCAGCAAGTCTTCTTCAAACTTTTTGATATGGTTGTAATCGATCCTCTTTCCAGAACCTAACATCGGAGTAATCCATTTAGGAAAAATAGGAACAAGAATATTAAAACTTACAGCAGTTGCAATCCTCATGATCAAGTTCCATAGATTCCGATCTTGAGTTTCCATGAACTTATCAAAAATTGCATATAACTCTTCTTTGCTCTCTGGATCTCCAAACTTGCGAATAATCCAATGATCCAACTCCCACTCCATTTTGACCTTGAACCATGCATCTTTATGTTCATCGTCAATGAAATTATCAATGTAGGCATCTTCTACTTGATCTGGATCAGATTTCAACTTCAGCAACATCTTGATATGCTTTCTTAACACTTTCTTGTTAGCATAATGAACTTCTTCCAGCTTTTGCTTCTTATGAAGAGCTTCAACCTCTTCATCACCAATATCAGCTAGAATATCTCCTAGTTCTTCTTTCTTTCTTTCTAGAACAAGTTTCCTCTTGACTTGTCTAGTCTGAACTTCAACTTCAGGAGACGCAATACCTTTTCCTTTCAGTAGTCTTTTCTGTTCTTCAGCTTGTTCAAGATCTGCCTTCTTGACTAGCCTTCCTCTCTTGGGATATCTTAACTCTTCTATCGCAGTCGCAGCAGCCTTAGCTTCCGGTTCTGCACTTGACTTCTCTGCGGAAATAATAACTCTACTTGTCTCTTCCCCCTTTTTGGCTTCATCACTTGCCTTAAGAGTGAATAGACTAGTAAACCGAGTCATTTCTTCTTTCATTGCTTCCTTCATTGCTTCAGCAGCCAGTTCAATTTGCCTTTGATTTGCCTCAACACGACTCATCTTGTCTAGTCGATCGGCAGTGGCTTCCAATTTCTTTGAGTTAATGGCCAACTCGTCTTTGAAATGAACAGATGTCTGACGCAGTAGAGTATTTTGCTTAGTCAGCTCAGTGAGAATAGCTTGAGAACGCACCAACTGATCTTGTGCTTCTCGCCTTTGCTCATCAGCTATCTCAATCTTCACTCTGTATAGTCTTTCCATTTTGCTTGCTTCTTCAGCCAATGTTCGAGCAAAATTAACAGACCTGTTCTCCAAGTAGTCAACTTGTTTCTTCAAGAAATCTTCAATTTGTGTATACATTTCTTGTCGAAAAGTAGAATCCATTTTATTCACTTCTCCAACTATTAATTCTCTGGAGCTGTCAACTAGTGACTGATTCTGTTCTACCAAGACTCCTTTCAGCTTTGATTCTAAGAACTCTTCAATAGACGACTTTACTACTTCCTTTAAGTATGTCTTCAATTCATCTACAAGGCCTTCTGGAAACACATGAGTAGTAGATTGAGTTTCAGTTAACTCATCTTCATTAAACAAGATGGCTTCAACAAACTCATCATCTTCTTCACCAAGATCGATTGAGTTGTTGTCTTCTTCTTCAACACTTACAACATCTTCCTCAGGCAGATCAGTCTGACTGGCAACATCAACTAACTTGACTGTCAACTCTTCTTCCACTAGATCAGTTTGAACACCAACATCAAACTTGACCTCTGAAGATAAAATATCATCAGGTATGTTCAGCATTTTCTTCACCAATGCTGTTAATGCATGAGGTGGAAACAATTCAGAGTGGTCCTTGACTCCACTATTCTCCTTTTGTTCCATCTCCCAATCTTGAAAATTTGATATACCTCCCATGCCTTGTATGACTTCAAACAGATCTTCTGTTGGGGATGTCTTCAATGCATACCAAGTGCATATCCTTAGAAGTTTTTCATAAGCTTCTGAAGATGTGTCAATCTCTATTGACGGTAGCATTTTCCTTAGATTGTGTGATATCTTCAAACGCAATCTCTTCTCTCTTAAACACATCGGATAGTAGACGAGGGAATCGAATCTAATTTCAGAAGGGGTCTGAGCAGGTAAGGTCCCTGTCTCAGTTGTTGCAGTGGCAACCAGTGGAGTTTCTGAAATAGACGGGTGTGGGGGTTCAACATATTCTGTTGATGTAAGAGGAATTTGGATGGTGGTTTCTTGGGGCTTTAACGTGGCTAGGTTTGGTTCGACAGTTGTAGAAGTATCAACTGTATCAAATATAGTAGTGTGTGGGGTTATGTTGGCTCGAAGTGGTTGTACTGCCAACACTGAAGAGGTTTTGGGTACAGGTTTGGCACGAGATCGAAGTGATCTGGCCTTGGTTTTAACGGGGAGAGAGAGAGGAATTGACAAAGCTCTAGAAGAAGTACCAACCTTTTCTTCAGTCGACTTGTCTGGTGAAGGACTTGACTCGACACTCACCAGTCGATATTCATATAGCTCTTCCTCTTTCTTCTCAGGCTCCATGTCTGAGTGAGTCTCTTCTGAGTCTCCTGCAGCTTCAATCATCGCCTCTTCTTCCACATACTGAACTAGTCTACTACTAGTTCCAGCCTCAACTTTCTCAGAACCTTCACTGCCCGACTCGTCTTCTCCAGAACTAGACTAGGCGGCTTCAATCATGGCATCATCAGGATTGATCTGAACTTGTCTAGGAGCAGCAGTTCTTCTAGCAGCTTGCTTTGCTAGGGCTTCCTTCTTCAAATAATGCTTGAGAGGATGAAATGGCTTGCCCTTACTCCAACTCGTCTTGTTGGGCAATAAGATGGGTAGAATCACACTTAGCTTGTTTCCAAAGCTTACATTCGCAGTTACCACCCAGTTGACTGTACTGGTGTCAACTTGAACATACTTCTTGTAGTACATCAACCTATCCAAGAAGAATTTCGACCAATTTCCTTCAGTGATTCCATCATGAATTATGGCCATTATCCTTGCTTTCTGAAGCGTCACAGAGTCAAAACTCCCATTGACTCCTACTAGCATCTTTGATGCGATATCAAGAAGAGTCTTGTATTTGTCGAGTAATTCCTTCTTCTTGACAGCAAGAATTTTTCCATCGCGATTCAATTTCACCTGTTTTCCACAGAAAATACTCAAATACCTCAACTCTCTGCCTTCAGCATATCTTTCGATATCTATCGATCCGGATGGCAATTTCAGTGATTCTGTCAGAAATTCACGAGTGATCTCCACTCGCCTTCTTCCAACAAAGGCTTCAATCGAGTCGCCTTGTCGAGTTGCAGTAGCATAAAACTCTAACACTTCTTCCTCTAGCACAACCTCAGGAAATGCCTCCAAATAGGGTCTCAAACCGCATCTGAAGCATTTTATCAAAATTTCTTTGTTGTCTTCAGTGTGGTTTCCTTTGAAAAACACCGAACCCTCCACATGCACTCTTCCTTCGGTGATGAACTTGCCTAGATCAAACCTTGCTTGCATGTTAGTACGGGCATCAAATATCGAAACAATCGACATAGTAGAATGATTGAGAAAATTAAGAGATTTCGAAAGATCTTGAGTGCTTGAGAAGTTATGAGAATCAAGAGATAAAAACTTGTTAGCAGTTATGAACGAGTAGTATGGGTTTTGTTAAACCTTGAGTTTGGAATCAATGGTTGAGATTGAAAGACTTAATCCAATGGTTACATATGAAAGTCTTTTGAAATCCAGTTTTACGGAATCGAGAATATTACGTGATTTAGTATTGTAAAATTTGAAATCCGCCTCTTCTATTGGTAGGATAGAGGAGTGTATTCCTCTGACCTAGCACAATAGAGTTTTGGCGCGAACTGGTTATATACACCTCATTAAATGGAGTGTATACATCAAATTCTAGGTTTTTCAAACTTTCATTACTCAAATTACATATATATCCTTAATTCGTGTTGTTTTAAACACTTAGAGTATTTACATCAAAGGAACACTTATCTTGTCTGTTCGAGTCTATTCAGAACAGACGAGTAGACTGACGTGCACAAGACGAGTTCCCCCTTCGACTGTGCTTGTCTACTTTGAACATCAACCGACTATATTAACCTGTCTTATCTTGTGCTACAGATTAGATGTAATACAGGTAGTCGAGTAGAATAATTAATAATGAACATCAATCTAAGTCAATGATTAAGGTTCAAACAAGATGACTGTTAACAAACTTAAGAGTCAACAAAAAGGCTCTTTAAGAAATCAAGGATTCCCCCTTAAATGTTTATTCCCTTAGTATTACCCTCAGCTTTACCAGCTTCCTCATCGGGTTGTTTGGTCAACTTGTCTGACCTTGTATACCTGTCTGTTGGATGAGTAGATGAGTGCTCTGCTCTGTTGTGGTAACTTGTCTGTTTCTCTTTTCTTCTTAGGACTGTACCTGTCTGGTTAGTACATTTCTACATACTAGTAGGATCAAGATCAATTAGTCCTAGACTAATGCATAATTCACGAAATCGGGCCTCAGCTAATGGTTTTGTGAAAATATCAGCTCTTTGAAAATCAGTGTGAATCTTTTCCATGCGAATATCCTTCTTTTCTACATGATCACGTATGAAATGGTGTTTCACATCAACATGCTTACAACGTGTGTGTAAAACAGGATTTTGTGTAATGGCAATTGCACTATTACTATCACAGAATATGGGAACATTTGATTCACATATATTATAATCTCTAAGCTGTTGAATAAGCCATAATAATTGACTACAACAACTACCAGCAGCCATGTACTCGGCTTCAGTAGTAGAGGTAGCAACACTTGTCTGCTTTTTCGAAAACCATGAAATGATTTTTGTGCCTAAGAATTGACAAGAACCAGATGTAGATTTCCTATCTATTCTACAACCACCAAAATCAGAATCAGAGTAGCCACTTAGAGATAGATCATCATTTGAAGGATACCATATACCACGATTGATGGTCCCTTTCAAATATTTCAATATCCTTTTAGTGGTTTCCATATGACTCTCTTTTGGATTAGCTTGAAATCGAGCACATACACCAATAGAACCAATAAGACCACGGTAATGAGTTTGATCAGCACACTTACCATTTTCGTCTGGATCCATCCTGTAAGTAGGTTGCATAGGTACTCCAGAAGATTTACATGTCTTAATACCATACTTGTCTAGTAGATTAATAGTATACTTTGCTTGATTTATGAAAATCCCTTCTGGGGTCTGTTTTACTTGAAGACCAAGAAAGTAATTCATTTCACCCATCATAGACATCTCAAATTTACTTTGCATGAGTGTTGAAAAACTTTCACTCAGCTTCTTGTTAGGTGACCCAAAAATGATGTCATCTACGTAAATTTGGACGAGTAAAATGTCCTTCCCTTCTTGTCTTCTGAACAGGGTTCTATCGACCTTGCCCTTAGTAAAACCATTTTCTAATAGAAAGAGAGAGAGAGTATCATACCAGGCTCTTGGAGCTTGCTTTAGTCCATATAAGGCCTTCTTTAATCTGTAAACTTGGTCACCTTTGACTTTGAAACCTGGAGGTTGTTCAACATACACTTCTTCCGCAAGAATACCATTAAGAAATGCACTTTTAACATCCATTTGATATACGGTAAATTTCATGTAAGCAGCATATGCAAGGAACAATCGAATGGCTTCTAGTCTAGCAACAGGAGCATATGTTTAATCATAATCTATGCCTTCAGCTTGTGAATAGCCTTGGGCGACTAGTCTAGCCTTATTACGAACAACTACATCATTCTCATCTTTCTTATTCTTAAAAATCCATCGAGTGCCAACTACATTATGATGTTTAGGTCTATCGACAAGTTCCCAGACGTCATTTCGAACAAACTGATTCAACTCGTCTTGCATAGCGATGATCCAATTACTATCAGCCAAAGCCTCTTTAATGGTTTTAGGCTCGATAGATGAGAGGAAACAACACCAGCAAAACAAAGATGGACTAGGTTGTTCTTGTGACTCAAAGAGTTGTCGTCTAGTCTTTACACCAACAATAGAGTCTCCAATGATGTTTTCAGTATTATGTGCAGATTTCCATGTATTTCTATTCTTAACAGTAGCACTATCATCTATATCATGTACAGCATCATGCATGTCAACATCATTTGTATCATCAATAGATTTACCTGGAGTAGATGAGTCAACTAGAGCAGGCATGTCTACTGGTCTAGTATACTTACCTTGAGCACTTACCTTCTCCTTGTCATCAGATTCGAGGGCTTTCATGAATGGATTGTATGCTTGAACGGATTCATATACCTCTGAATCTTTGTCAGATTCGATAGTTAGCTTAGTAACTTTCTCACTGATCTTGTTGGCAGACGAGTCCTGTTGAGATTCATCGAAAACCACATGTGGTGTTTCTTCCACACAAAGGGTTGAGTAGTTAAATACTCTGAATGCTTTGCTAGTTGAGGAGTATCCTAAGAATATCCCCTCGTCTGCTTTAGCATCGAATGCATTCAACTTGCTTTTCCCATTGTTATGGATAAAACACTTACAGCCAAATATATGGAAATATGAAACTCTGGGTTTTCTACCTTTCCATACCTCATAGGGCGTCTTACCTAGTGCTTTATTGATGGCACTTCTGTTTTGGGAATGACATGCAGTATTGATAGCTTCTGCCCAAAACTTCTGAGGAGTATCATACTCTGTCAGCATGGTCCTGCAGGCCTCCTTAAGAGTTCTGTTCCTTCGCTCTGCTACTCCATTTTGTTGTGGTGTCCTTGCTGCACTAGTAAGGTGCTGGATGCCACGCTTAGAACAAAATTCTTTAATATAACAGTTAATGAATTCAGTACCCTTGTCACTACGGATCTTGACAATGGACTGATTCTTCTCAACCTGTAATTTCTTCAACAGATCAGGCAAAAGTGTTTGTGTATCACTCTTCTTGTGTAAGAAGACTACCCAAGTGAACTTAGAATAGTCATCTACCACAACAAGTGTGTACCTTCTACCGTTCAAAGTTGGAGGAGTTATTGGGCCATGTAGGTCCATATGTAGGAGTTCGAGAACTCTACTTGTTGAGAGGGATGGAATAGATTTAAAGGAACCTTTTACCTGTTTACCTTTATGACAGGACGTGCATACATGTGACTTGTAGTAGACTTCATTGGGAATACCTTCCACAAGGTAGTCTCTGGCTATCTTATTAAGAACCTTAAAGTTTAGATGACAGAGGCGTCTATGCCAGAGCCAGCCAAGTTCTTTAGGATTCTTAGTAAGCAGACATGTGTCCCTCGGACAACTGTTCCAGTTCACTATGTACACACTTCCTTGTCTTATGCCGACCAGTAGGACTGTGTGTGATCTTTTGTCAATGATTTCACATTTGCGACTCTTGAACTGCACCTTGTATCCACGATCACAAAATTGTGAAACAGAGAGTAAATTGTATTTCAAGCCTTCAACATATGAGACATCTTGGATCTCTATATCTCCATTCCGAATGTAACCGAATCCTTTAGTAACAGCAGTGGAGCTATCACCAAATATCACTTTTGGTCCTTCTTGCTCATGGTAGCTTGATAAGAGAGCCTTGGTACCAGTCATGTGGTGCGAACAGCCACTGTCTATGTACCAAGTTTCTCCTATTGAGCCACCCTTCTTGTATAGATCGAGTCGTCCCTGCATTAGATGATATTTCATAATTTAGGTACCCTCCTTGTTTATTGGGGTCCTGGGGGTTAGTCGAGTTCAATGGAATCCAAATATACATTGGAGTCCTGAACAAGTTTGATCTTCTGAGCTTTCGACCATATTTGTTGCAAAATAAGACCTTGTTGTCCTTATCTGGCCTATCAGTCGAGTTCGGGTCTACTCTTTGGAGATAGCCTTTCGACTTGATCTCTACTTGAGCAGGCACTTGTCTATGATAGTCAGAGTAGGGTTTATATGCATTAGGTCCATACGGTTTATAGACATGTTTAGGTCTTTCTTCTCCTTCGATATCATATGACAAAGGTGGAGGATATAGGACTGCTTGTGTACGATATTTTGAGCTTTCCTGTCTAGGTCTAGACGAGTAGAGTTGAGACTGCCTTATGAAAGGAGGTCTAGACTCTTGTCGTCTAGTCTGTACTTGTCTAGTACTCGTCTCCTCAGGATACCAATCCTCGTATCTGACCTGGTTGGGTCGTCTACGATTAGTGGTCCTTAGAAGATTAGTTCTAGGTTGAACAGGCTTGTTCTTACCATTCTTTTTACCTCCCGTGGTAATTGGAATGTTAACTCGAGCTTGTTTTGGTACAGTACCTTTAGATGGAGTATCAATATCGTATATCATTGGTCCTTTTCCTTTATCATTAGTCAAAGAACTTGAGATGAAAATAGTAGGGTTCTTAGGAACTTGAGTAGACGAGCTGGGTGTCTCAGCACCTATGCCTGTCTTGTCAGCAGGAGCCCTATACCTATCTGACAGTTCAAGGTTAACCTTAGAGGAGTTAACCAGGTCAGTAAGTTTAAGGTCTAGAGTGACAACCTCGGTTTCTAAGAACTTATTACGTTCTTCAAGCTTTTTGTACTTATTTTTTTAAAATATTAAATTCATGTTTCTCAGTAGCATGTGTCTTAAGTAGGTCTAGATACAACTTGTCTGTTAATGCACACTTGTCTTTGAGTTGACTCAACTCTTCTTGCAAGCGTTCATTTAGGACTGTTATATTAGGATCTACTTTAGACTGAGCTTCCTTAAGATCAATGATTTCTTGTCTTAAAATGATGTTTTCGTCACTGACTTCAATGATTGCTTGGTTGGCAAGTAGGAGGTCGTCTTCAACTGCACTAGTAGAGTGCTGAAGGCTACTCCCTACTTTGCTACTGGCAGTATCACTTTCATCAGATTCTGATTCATCACAAGATTGAAAAGATGTTGCAGATGATACCTCTTGGTCGATTTTAGCCATGCAGCATAGACCATCATCTACTATGAAAGCTTCATCGTGATCTGGATCAGACGGGTAGCTAGATGAGGATGATGGCAACTCGTCTGAGTCAGAATCAGAGTCATCATTGGCCATCATTGCCTTCTTGCCACGTTTGTATCTTGTCTCCCTTCGTGCTTTGCGTTCTTCACGATCATCAGTACTCAGGTCTGGACATTCATATATGTAGTGACCTGGCTTTTCACAGTTATAGGCTTATAGCACAAGAGATCATTAGTAGCCTTTTTAATAGGAGAGTTATTCCTTCGTTTATCACGTCTATCAGAACGAGTAATCTTCCTACCATCAGACTCTCTATCTTGTCTGTTACCTTTCGAGACTTCGTCTCTCCTTTCGGACGAGTTTCGGTCTCGTCTGGTCTCAGACGAGTTCTTAGAAGCAGACCCTCTATGCTCTCTATAGAACTTCTTATATCTTCCGAAACGTTTATTCAGCCTATCAAACTTTCTAACCATGAGACTTACCTGATCCTTCAGACTAAGATCAGTATCTAACTCGTCTTTCACAGAAGTAGACCTAGTCTTAGATTTCAACCTGTCTACCTTAGACGAACTAGCCTTAAAAGCAACGTTCTTAGATACAGCATGTTCTCTGTCACTACTTACTATAGGTTCATCTTCGTCTAAATCAAACTCATGAGCCTTTAGAGTTTGAAACATGGTCTCTGCTGTCCACACGTCTATATCTTGGGTATTCTTAACAAGCATTTTTACCATTTTCCATCGACTATCAAGGCTTTTGAGAATCCTAAGATTGATTTCACGTGGAGTATAAGATTTACCAAGGACTTCCAAGTCATTCATGATTTTGGTAAAACGAGTATCCAACTGGTCTATTGTTTCACCAGCTTTCATATGAAATGATTCGAATGTTTGGACTGCTGTAGAAAGCTTGCTTTCTTTGATTAGGGATGTCCCTTCACAAATGATAGCTAAGCGATCCCACATTTCTTTGGCAGTTTTACATTTTAACACTTTTCCCATATACTCGTTAGGAAGAGTGTGTAAGATGTAATTCTTGGCCAAGCTATCCAAATTATTCTGTCTCATTTCTTCTGAGGTTAGTTCTGACCTTGGTTTCTTGACGAGTGTACCCACGGGTTGATTTGTGTCAAGGGCAGCAGTATTAGGGATCATGGTCACTATCGGACCTTCAGTGATGACGGAGATCATTAAGTCGTGAGTGGAACTGAAGATGGCTTCCATCCTTAGCTTCCAATAGTCATAATCTTGAACCTGGAACTTAGGTAACTTGTTAGCACTAATTTCGAGAGACATGATTCAAGAAGATACGAATATCACAGTATAGTATCAAGAAACAGATGTTTTCAAGTTCAGTGATAAAGAACACGTAAGAGCACGTATCGACACGGACCAAGACTTCACTCAAGTCTTGAGTTGGTTATCAAGAAACAGCAGTTCGTAAACTACCACTCTGATACCACTTGTAGGTCCCTAAGTTGAGTTAATATCGAGGGAAGCTAAAGAAAATGTCTAGAGGGGGGTGAATAGACTTTTCTAAAATCTTTCGATATATCAGAATTACAATGTGCGGAATACGAAATTAACAATGAGCCCAATTAAAGTTTATACTCAACTTATTTCAAGAACTCTGTTCTATGTATACTCAACTAGTCTTGTTCAGTTATGTATGTTTAACAAGTAAACAATCAACCAATTAAAACAATCAAAACAGTAAAGTAAATCAAACACAAGATTTATAGTGGTTCGACAACTTGTCTACATCCACTCTCACAACCCCAGTCGTGAAATTCTTATTAACTCTTCCAATCGAGTAATATGTTCTTGTAGCTTTAAGTCCCAAGAAATAAGACTTAGATCTTCTCGACTATATCTCAAGATATATCTTCGATCTTACTAGCTATTTTACAAGTAACTAGCAACTTGAAACAGTAAACGAAAATTAAAACTTCTCTTCGTTCAGTAGTAGCCTTCTTCGATCTTCACTTGTCTTGTGTAGCTTCACTTTCTGAACTTCAATCTCTGAGAGTAATTTCTTCACTTGAATCTTTCAATAATGCATCAATATGTTGTAGTATCAATATATCAGTGGTCTTCAACCAACGAATACCTTGGAGTATTTATAGATTTCCAATTCCAAGAACATTCAGTCGTGTAACAACCTTTCTTGAAAACTAACTTGTAACTGATTCTTTTTATCCTTTCACGCGTTTCTTCAGTTAATTAGTTATTCCTTAACTAATTCTTCAATCTTTATCTTTAACATGCTTCTGTAACTCACTTCAAGTTAACCTGTCTTGTTTCAGTCACACCTGTCTTGTCCAGTAGTAGTAGACTGCGTCTTCTACTTGTCTTGTGCAGTAGACTTCTTCTTCAGATTAGAACATAGAACTAATCTAGTCCTATCATCTAATCCTAACAAGACTATTACATTACTTTAAGCTCTTGTTACAAGCTTAGTCAACTTACAACTATACATTGATTTTGTATGATTACATAAGAAATAATATGAGCTTCTATACAATTAGAATAGCTCGGAAATATCCTAAACACATATAATCAAAGTACTTATAAAACGTACTTGTCTTTTAATAACACTTGTATTATAAAACTAGTACTTGTCTTGTGAACTTCTACTGATCTGTACAAGACGACTTCAACTTAACTAGACTAGATCAGTCAACACTTAGAAAATATTCAAGTCTTCTTTTGGCTTATCAAAACTTCATCTTTTATCTTTTATCATCATTTAGGACTTGTCTATAGGATTCATATCCCAACACAGTACATAAGAAGACTAAATTCCGCATTGCATATTCTGATATTTTGAAAGATTTTTAAAAGTCTATTCACCCCTCCCCTCTAGACTTTTACTAGCTTACTCAATCTTAACTCAACTTTGGGACCAACAGTTTCAGCAGGCCATGAATCAATATCTTGAGTGGTCTTGATGATCATCTTTCACCTATCATCCAAAGCTTTAAGAATCCTCAAGTTAATCTCTCTATCAGTATAAGTCTTTCCTAACACTTCAAGATCATTCATAATACGAGTAAATCGAGTATCAAGCTGATCAATAGTTTTACCAGGCCTCATTTTAAATGACTTAAATTTTTGAACCGCCGTGGACAATTTACTTTCTTTGATCACACTAGTGCCTTCACAAAGAATTGCAAGTTTATCCCACATTTCCTTGGCAGTCTTACATTTTAACACTTTACCAAGATACTCATTTGGCAAGGTATGTAAAATATAATTCTTGGCCAGGCTGTCCAAATTATTTTGTTTCATTTCTTCAGCAGTTAATTTTGACCTTGGTTTTGGAACAAGAACACCAACGGCTTTAGATGTATCCAATGCAGCTGTGTTGGCTGTCATAGTGACAATTGGACCTTGCTTCACCACTGACACCATGAGATCATGTGTTGAACTGAAGATGGCTTCCATGCGAAGCTTCCAATAGTCATAATCTGCAATCTTAAACTTCGGTAGCTTGTGAATGTTAATATCATCCATATTTCTTAGACAGATAAGATCAGTAAAATAGCAAGTATATCAAGATTATCAAGTAAATGATTTAGAAAGAAAAAGTTCAAGGATCAATTCGATCAAGGACAAAAGACTTCCGTCAAAGTCTTCTGGGTAATCAAGAAACAGCAGTCTAGAAGAACTACTGCTCTGATACCACTTGTTGGTCCCAAGTTGAGTTAAGATTGATTAAGCTAGAAAAAGTCTAGAGGGGAGGGGTGAATAGACTTTTTAAAATATTTCAAAATATCAGAGTGTATAATGCGGAATTTAGTGTTCTTATACTGTACTGTGCTTATTCAGCTCAGATCAGTACTTTTAGAAATAATGTGAGCCTTTACAGTTTATACTCAACTTTTGATTTTGAACTTTTACTTGGTAAACTTTACTGTTCTTAGTATACAAAATATTAAACAAATATCAAACAGTAAGTAAATGAGACACAAGATTTATAGTGGTTCGACAAATGTCTACATCCACTCTCACAACTCCAGTCGTGAAGTTTTATTAACTCTTCCTTGAGTTTCTTGTGGCTTAAAGTCCCAAGACTAAGACTTCGATCTTATCGATTACACTTCCAAGTGTATCTTCGATCTACTAGTAATATTGCAAGTAACTAGCACACTTGTTTTACACAAAACACAAACTAAAAATGTAAAGTAAAACTTCTCTCATTATAGCCTTTGATTATCCTTCAATACGTGGCTCTTCTCAGTTTCTTTGATCTCCTTCAAACTCTGTGAGTTCTTGAATGCTTCTTTGCTCTTGAATGCTCTTTTGCTCTTTATTTGCAACAGTATCAATAGTAGCAGTAGTCTTTTCAAGTAGAAGATCATACATTATTTATAGAACTTAGTATGACAGTTAGTAGTTTGTGAAACTAACTCTAAAACCGTTTTTGTAACTTATCTTTTTTTATAACCAACTTTGTAACTTCTCTTATTTATCCAAGTCAGCATATCTTCTATTAAATTCAGTTACTCTTTAATTAATAAGTTTTCCAAACTTATTCTGCTCCAGCACAGTAAAATTACTCTTCTTCTATTTTACTGTTCTTACTCCGACTTAGCCCATTTCTCATCTTCTGTCCTGTACTTCATCAGAATACTTCTGAGCTTCCTTTTTACTCTTCTAATATTACTCTTCTTATTCTGAGTAGTCTTTTTCTTTAATCTTCTGAGTCTTCAACTTTAGTCTTCTGATCTTGTTCTAATCTACTGTTTTGAACTTACAATGCTGATTACAACAAAATACAAACTTACACATATAAAATCTATCTATACTTCAACTGAATTACATACAGAAGAGTACATCTAAGTCCTATGCTATAAGCTATCTATACAATATGAACATCAGCTTAGTTCCTAACAGTTCATAATATATTCACACAGTTCACATATAAGACCAGTAAACTCAGATTCCAATATCTCTTAAGATGACTTAGTGTTGGGAATAAAATAAGTTTTGATTATGATACCAAAACCCCCTTAAGACATGCCAAATAGATAAGTTAGAATACATGAACATGTTTCAGGATTGTTGGAACATGTAGCCTAAGACAAGTAGAGAAGCTGATATGTTAGGCAGCTCTTAGAAAATTAGATGCACTAGTTAATGGGGAATATATGCTTAGAAGACTACTTAAATCATATCCCCTCAAGGCTCAAAATCTAGCTTATCCCAAGACTGCTGAAGGACAAATGTGCTGAACAAGTCAAGACATCTTTAGATCAAGTCTTCTGAAGATCAAACATAGTGAAAGCAACATCAATAGATTTAATACATTGAAGTATACAACCTCAGAAGTATTGTCCAGCAAGAATGACCAAGCAGAGTTGTCCCAGCATTCATGAACCAGAAGAGTTTCAAGGACAACTATGCTGAAATGATCAATGCTACTGAATCAAGTCATACATGCCTATTGATCATCAAGAGTCGTCTAAAGTCATCAATACAAAGGGAAAGAGCCAAGTCATCTGAAGAGATAAAGAGACAACACTGTTGATAAGGAATGTTGTCCTTATCTCAGGATCATTGATAAGAAGAGATGTTCATGTTTGACCAAGTGAATCTTGATGTCAGACTTTGGGAAGAATGCGGCACAATGAAGACAAAGTGGTTACAGCCGTTTATTTCCCAAATTAAGGACATGTCACTATCAAGAATCTGTCTTCCAGTTTGAAGACTTCAAGGAAGACATTTATAGACATTTGAGGCTGCCTCTACAACGGGCAAATCCTCAAATTTATCTATAAATACAGAAGTGTGAAGACCATTTGAAAGCATCCACTGATCCATTATATGTCCAACTATCCTACAAAGCTCAAGTGCTTTCAAGCTTTCAAAGAGACTATCTTACTCTTCATACACTTCATCTAAGCTGAACCTCATTGTATATTCATACAAAGCTTAGAGAGATATCCTATCCTTATACACTAAACTTCATTGTAAAGGATATATCATTAGTTGGAACCATACTTCAACCCTTATACCTTTCAAGAGAGAAAGTTAGAAGGTTGTAGTAGTAGAAGTGGAAGGAGCTGACTGTTGAGAGAAGAACAGTTCAGTTCTGAGTTGAGAAAGGGTACTAGGACTCTTGACATCCTAGGGATCAAGGCACCAAGGAGTGGTGTGGTTGATCAAGTGCACCTTGGCACTATAAAATAAGTTAATTTCAAGAGTGAAGGAATTATCCTGTTAAATCAGGGAAAGTGGATGTAGGAGCTTGAGTCTCTGAACCACTATAAACTCTTGTGTTGATTTACTTTCAAGTATTAACATTCATTCAACACTGCACACAAACTGAACTTTAAAAGATACATATCCTAAACTGTGCAAAACAAGATTTGGACAAGTTCCCTGAAACTGTGAAACTTTGAAGGATTTCAGAACATAAAAATGAGTTTAAACTAAAGGGCCAGCCACTAATTCCGCACATATAACTCCCTTAGATGGTTATTCAACTAAGTACTCAATAGTACTTAGTAGTTTGATTATCTATAAAGAGTTAATCATACCAGCAGAGTTGTCCAGGACAACCTTGCTGAAGTCTGGTTTGATCAAAGTTTTAAAAGGATTTGCATGCAGGTGTATTCCCCCCCCCCCCTCATACACTTGTTATATACTCCTTTCAGGACCAACAAGTGGTATCAGAGCAGGGGTTCAAAGACCACTGCTTCTGAAAATCCATTTTGATTTTCAAAGACACATATTTGTGTGGTCACTAAACTGATCTCTATGTGAAACCTATACCTCTGTGTTATCTTACCCATTCTTGAAGATATATATATGGCAAGGGGTGGCAATAACAATAGGAATCAACATCAGAACCAGAACCAAGATCAGAATCAGGAACAGAACATGAATGTTGTTCCTCATTGCTGGAACACGCCGGCGAAGGCGGTCCGTCACCAGGATCGTTGTCGGATGCCAAACGTATAAACAAATAAATAAAACCTAAACATGCTTCTAAAACATAGTTTAGATCTGTTACCCTTGAAGATCGAGGCGTTGATTCCAATCTGCAGATCTTCTAGTCTGTCTCCCAACTTCGCTCGAACACCGGGTGGACGGCGTGCTATCAAACGTGGAGAAGGTGCCTCAATTTCGTCTCCTTGAAACCCTAGCCGTTTTTCTCTATTTCGTGTGTGCTAGGGTTTCAAAACTATTTTGAGGCTCCTATTTATAATCTCCATAAGTTCATGGGCCAGACTAGGGATCCATTAGAAGGTATAGGGTTTGGGCTTCTTACAGGCCCAACTACTCTTATGTTCAGCCCAGAACATATAATTTGGCCCGAGAACATTAATTCATTCCACTAGAGAATTAATGTTGCACTCCCGTCCTATCCCGAACTGAATCAGGGCTTCTATTAGACATTATAATTCCCCGTGTTTAAGATATCGCACGTCCATTAATTATTAAAGCTTCTGACTTCTATAAATAATTAATTTCTATAATTCCTTGAGTAGTACCACTCAACCTTGTTGTCGTACGGATTAAATCCACCTGCAGGGTTTAATACGACAATCCTTTATGAGTTTCCTCAAGGGGACATCATCAGCCTGGATGTACAGGACACGGTGCCCTAATGCCAATAAGTAGACATCATGCGAGCGATGCCACTACCCAAAATACGGAGCGTGGAGAATCTACCAAGATTCTCACCTATGATACATCAAAGTAGTGAACAAGCACCCCACACATCTAAATATCACACTTAGGGTTAAGAATCATAAAAGTCACCAAGACCTCTAGTTCTTCATAACAGTCAGAACAGAAGAACATGTCTTATCTGTGATCCATTCAATACGCCTCAGCGCACTAGTATAAACTAATGGCTAAGACAAACCACTAACAAGTTTATACTACAACTTAAACCAATAGTTTTGTCCATAACTATCTCAGTTGTGAATATTGTTTATATCTTACAAGGGACTGACAATGTGATCTTCTGTGTGACTACAAACCCACCACATCGTCTACAATGCAAGATAAGCAGACATACAAGTAATCACAAAGAATGCAAAAATGTGAAAAACCATTTATTTCAGATAAAAGGAAATCGAATATACGTCACAAAAGCCCACTAAAAGTTTGCTTTACAGTATACACCAACAATCTCCCACTTATACTAAAGCTTAACTTTTAGTATACACATAAAGACATCAACATTTCTCCCACTTATACTCAAAGTCTAGCTTGTAATACATCGTAAACCAAGACCCTCTACATGTTTCTCAAAGATTTTTATTGCCAGCGTCTTTGTGAAAGGATCAGCCAAGTTATCCAACGACGCAATCTTAGCTATAGCCACGTCTCCTCGATTTACGATATCTCGTATAATGTGGTACTTTCGCTCTATGTGTTTACTTGCTCTGTGGGCTCTAGGTTCTTTCGAGTTTGCCACTGCACCTGCGTTATCACAATAAACAGTGATACACATCGGCATACTCTGAGATACCCCTAATTCAAGAAAGAAATTACGCAGCCAGACAGCCTCCTTTGCGGCCTCTGAGGCAGCTACGTACTCGGCTTCCATAGTGGAGTCCGCGATGCATTTCTGCTTCACACTTCTCCAAGATATGGCTGCGCCTCCCAGCATAAACACATAACCCGAGGTTGACTTCCGTTCATCTCGATCAGCTTGGAAATCTGAATCGGTATAACCCAAAGGAATCAAACTATTTGACTGGTATACTAGCATATAATCTCGAGTCTTTTTCAAGTACTTGAGAATATGCTTAACAGCAGTCCAGTGTCCTTGACCAGGGTTAGACTGATATCTTGCTACCATGCCGACTGCATAACAAATATCAGGCCTCGTACACAGCATCGCATACATAAGGCTTCCTACAGCCGAAGCATAAGGAACCTTAGCCATCTCCTCTATCTCCTTCTGTGTCTTAGGACACATATCTTTAGATAGAGGGACTCCATGTCTGAAAGGTAGTACACCATTCTTGGAATTCTGCATGCCAAAACGAGCAATCACAGTATCAATGTAAGACGCTTGAGATAAACACAACATTCTCTTTTTTCGATCACGAGTGACCTTAATACCAAGAATGTACGATGCTTCTCCCATATCCTTCATTTGAAACTGTTCTGAAAGCCACACCTTTACGTCTGATAATACTTTCACATTGTTGCCAATAAGAAGAATATCATCTACGTATAGTACTAAGAATACCACTACGTCTCTGTCACTCTTCTGGTACACACAACTTTCATTTTGACATTGTTCAAATCCAAAAGATTTGATCACCTCATCAAAACGAATGTTCCAAGACCTGGAAGCTTGTTTTAGCCCATAAAGAGACTTTTTCAGCTTCCAGACTAGATGCTCTTGGCCTTTCTTCACATAACCCTCGGGTTGCTGCATATAGATGTCCTTATCCAAATTTCCATTAAGGAAAGCTGTCTTAACATCCATTTGCCAAATCTCATAGTTCATGTGATTAGCTATGGATAAGAGAATCCGGATCGATTTTAGCATGGCTACTGGTGAGAAGGTCTCGTCATAGTCGATTCCTTCTTTCTGGGTAAAACCCTTTGCCACCAACCGTGCTTTAAAAGCAGTAATCTGCCCATCAGACCCTCTCTTACGTCTGTAGACCCACTTACACCCAACAGCTTTCTTATCGTGGGGAAGTTCACTTAGGTCATACACTTCCATAGCATCCATAGATTCAATTTCTGAATCCATGGACTTGTGCCAAGACTCTGCATCTTTGTCTTTGATTGCCTCTTTGTATGTCCAGGGGTCGTTATCATCATGTTCATCGCTTGGAATCAAGTCAATAGACTCTCCCACAAACATGAAACGATCAGGTTGGCGAACAACCCTCCCACTACGATGAGGCAATGTATACAAAGGTTCATCAGAGTCGCCACGTTGTGCAGTCTCTTGTGGTATTTCCTCTTGCACACTCGGTGTGCCATTGTCTCCTCTCAACTCATTTAGAATGATCTCAGTATTGGACTTATGCTCATTCATATAGTCTTCTTCTAAAAATCGGGCATTGGTAGTCACCACCACCCTCTGATCATTAGGACTATAAAAATAACCACCTCTCGTTCCCTTAGGGTATCCTACAAAAAACCGTACTTCAGTTCTAGGTGCCAACTTATCAGCTTCCTTGTTCAGCACATGTGCTGGACAACCCCAAATCCGAATGTGGTTTAGACTAGGCTTTCGCCCAGACCACAATTCAATCGGGGTTTTTGGAACCACTTTAGAAGGTACATAATTTAGAAGGTACGCTGCTGTTTCCAAGGCATAACCCCAAAAAGAGGTAGGTAATGAAGCATAACTCATCATCGATCTCACCATATCTAATAGAGTCCTATTCCTTCTCTCAGCCACGCCATTCTGTTGCGGAGTACCAGGCGCGGAGAGCTGGGATCTAATCCCGTTCTCTAATAAGTATTGCCTAAATTCATTGCTAAGGTACTCGCCACCACGATCAGAACGCAGTGACTTGATACTCTTACCATGACGGTTCTCCACTTCTGCCTTAAATTCTTTGAACTTGCCAAAGCATTCAGACTTGTGGCGCATCAGGTAGATGTATCCATATCTTGAGTAATCGTCAATGAAAGTGACGAAGTACTCAAAGCCTCCTCTAGCTTGAACAGTCATAGGCCCACACAAATCAGAGTGAATCAATTCCAACACATCATTAGCCCTATTACCCTTGGCCTTAAAAGGCCTCGAGGTCATCTTGCCTTCCAAACAGGATTCGCAGACTGAGAATGGTTCCACTTGGAGAGACTCCAAAAACCCACTACTTACTAGTCTTTGAATCCTTCTTAGGTTGACATGACCCAATATTAGATGCCAAAGGTATGTTTGATTCAACTTAGAAGGTTTCTTTCTCTTATTTAATGATGATGATGAATGAGCTTCAGTCACAGTATGATATGCACACGTAATAGTATAAAGATTGTTTTCTAACGTGCCAGAACAGATTAAAGAGTCATTTCTCATAATAACAACATTGTCATTAAAAACAACTGAGCATCCATCCAAAAAATAACTTCGAAACAGAAATTAAATTTCTCCGAAAATTCGGCACGTATAAAACGTTCTTTAATACTAAAACAGAATTAGAAAAACATAAGTGCACGTCTCCCACTGCAACCACTGATACTATCGCAGCATTGCCCAAACTAATAGTAATCTCGCCCTCACTCAGTTCCCTTGTCTGCAGAAACCCATGCAAGGTGTAACAAACATGGTCAGTGGCTCCTGTATCTACTACCCAAGAAAAGGCAGAACAAGCCGCAAAACATGTTTCAACAACTAAAGCGAGAGACGTACCAGAGTTGTCCTTTTTCAAAAGAGGACAATCAAACTTCCAATGTCCCGTCTTGTTGCACTTGAAACATTTGCCCTTCGGCTTTTTCACGCCACCAGAAGGTGCTAGTTTCTTGCTCCCACTGCTTTCACCACCACCCTTTTTCTGTAAAGGCTTTTTCTTCTTCTTGCCATTAGACGAAGAATGTCCAGCCTGAACAGTAACATTGGCTTGTGGTCGTTTACCCATGAGACCCTCCATCGCGATCAATTCCGTAAGAAGCTCGGTTAAAGTATAATCCTTCTTACTCATGATCGCGTTTACACGGAAGTTCTCAAAAGACTTTGGGAGCGAGTGTAGGATCATATCGATCTTGGTGTCATTATCGATTAACCCTCCGAGGACCTCAATCTCATTCAGATATTCCATCATCTTGAGACCGTGGTCCCTCACGGACGCTCCCTCTGGCATAGAGGTTGACATGATCTTCCTCATAGCCTCAAAGCGGGCAGCCCTATCTTTCTCACCAAAAAGCTCTTTGAGGCTCAACATCATAGCTGCGGCACTAGACATAGTTTGATGCTGCTGTTGTAAAACATTTGACATCGAGGCCAAAATGTAACAACGAGCCATCTCATCAGTCTTGTGCCACTTCTTATGAGCCTCCCTTTGCTCTTCAGTAGATTCAGCTCCCAAAGGGGCAGGAGCAGGTGTATCGAGTACAAACTTGTACTCATCAGCAACTAGGACAATGTCCAAATTTCTTTTCCAATCCAAGTAATTTTGACCAACAAGCTTATTTTGATTTAAGATAACCATAAGTGGGTTGAATGTCACCATAATGTATCTGAAATAAATAAAATGCAAGCAATGAATCACATAAGTTTGAAGCATAAAACATTGGAAACCTTCAAAACCAATATTCAACACAACCTCCAACAACCCAACAAACACATATGCAAGCCACGTTAGGGTGGTCGTTTACACATGTATTCATTGACCAGACATTCAGTCTTTAATCTCAATATCACGTCAACTTATCCTTATGACGAATGAAATTAACAGTCGAACTTTAACTGGCCATGTGAACTAGAACAGTGACCCCGTTGGGGGGTTATATTCAAATTCACATCTAAGTGATGACCACAATTTAACAACAGTTATCTTGAATTATTCTTTACTGATGAACTCATGGATGACACATCCGTTAGGGAAGATCACACACTTCATCTAAAGATTAAAACAGTTTTATTAGAAGTCTTAACTAGTAAGCTCGTGAATGTTGCACCCGTTAGGGGAAGACTCCCAAGGTCCCACGAGCAACATACACCTTACTTAAAGACCAATTGTGGAGGCCTATAAATTAATTAAAATTTAATTATCTCACTTAGTCATTTTAACATGAAGATTATTCATTGGCATAGCAAATTAACAAAAATTAATACATGCATGCCATAACAATACAAGATGCGATAAACATAGGCAAAAATAAATAAATGCACATCTATCGCAACCCCTTGAAAACTTATCAAAAACAGCCTATACTAAGCTATTACAATGATAAAAACAGTGGCGCGGACGGATGCCTCGCATCGGCCTCTCACGCAATGGAAAAACCTCGAATTCTCATCCACCGACAAAAACTGGCAGAAAACTTCATCAAGGCTTTTGAATTAGGCCTCGCCACTCGTCGTCACAGCATAGCTGTGACTCCTGTAGATCTCGTCGAGACGTTTCCGAAAAGGTCTTGTGGGCTGAAAACAGACACCCGAGTCAAAGTTATGGCCAAAACAGTTTTCACCGTCCAAGGCCATAACCCGAAAAACTCAGATTACTGTTTTCAGATCTTCCATCGACACCGCCCGTTCTCACGATCAAAAAATTACAATATAAACGAGCAAAACCCTACTACAGTGATCTATGAAAAAGTCCTATACTACCCACACTTATTATCTGGTGGGAAAAACGATTACATAACACTAGGGTTGCGATAGAAGAAAAAATAAATTAACCAACAGAAACGCATACATACGTGAAACAAAATAAACTGAATCATACAATCATACGTTTCAGGCAGAGCCAACAATCCACGAACCTGGCTCTGATACCAATTGCTGGAACACGCCGGCGAAGGCGGTCCGTCACCAGGATCGTTGTCGGATGCCAAACGTATAAACAAATAAATAAAACCTAAACATGCTTCTAAAACATAGTTTAGATCTGTTACCCTTGAAGATCGAGGCGTTGATTCCAATCTGCAGATCTTCTAGTCTGTCTCCCAACTTCGCTCGAACACCGGGTGGACGGCGTGCTATCAAACGTGGAGAAGGTGCCTCAATTTCGTCTCCTTGAAACCCTAGCCGTTTTTCTCTATTTCGTGTGTGCTAGGGTTTCAAAACTATTTTGAGGCTCCTATTTATAATCTTCATAAGTTCATGGGCCAGACTAGGGATCCATTAGAAGGTATAGGGTTTGGGCTTCTTACAGGCCCAACTACTCTTATGTTCAGCCCAGAACATATAATTTGGCCCGAGAACATTAATTCATTCCACTAGAGAATTAATTTTGCACTCCCGTCCTATCCCGAACTGAATCAGGGCTTCTATTAGACATTATAATTCCCCGTGTTTAAGATATCGCACGTCCATTAATTATTAAAGCTTCTGACTTCTTTAAATAATTAATTTCTATAATTCCTTGAGTAGTACCACTCAACCTTGTTGTCGTACGGATTAAATCCACCTGCAGGGTTTAATACGACAATCCTTTATGAGTTTCCTCAAGGGGACATCATCAGCCTGGATGTACAGGACACGGTGCCCTAATGCCAATAAGTAGACATCATGCGAGCGATGCCACTACCCAAAATACGGAGCGTGAAGAATCTACCAAGATTCTCACCTATGATACATCAAAGTAGTGAACAAGCACCCCACACATCTAAATATCACACTTAGGGTTAAGAATCATAAAAGTCACCAAGACCTCTAGTTCTTCATAACAGTCAGAACAGAAGAACATGTCTTATCTGTGATCCATTCAATACGCTTCAGCGCACTAGTATAAACTAATGGCTAAGACAAACCACTAACAAGTTTATACTACAACTTAAACCAATAGTTTTGTCCATAACTATCTCAGTTGTGAATATTGTTTATATCTTACAAGGGACTGACAATGTGATCTTCTGTGTGACTACAAACCCACCACATCGTCTACAATGCAAGATAAGCAGACATACAAGTAATCACAAAGAATGCAAAAATGAGAAAAACCATTTATTTCAGATAAAAGGAAATCGAATATACGTCACAAAAGCCCACTAAAAGTTTGCTTTACAGTATACACCAACACTCATGATGCTGTGCAGACCATAAACAACATTGCCCCTGATCCAATGAATCACATATCTCATCACAAGCTACCTATGTTCTCAATTGAGAACTATAATTTCTGGAAAATCAGGATGAGAGCACATCTTGCTTGCTTACACACTGATATGCTAAGAGTTCTCACTAGAGGACCATTTGTCTTCATGCAAGCAAATCCCAGAGTCATTGATGCTCAAAGAGCTGATCCAGGGATGAGATTCCTAAGGATGAAGATGATCTCACCACATAAGAAAAGAGAAGAGATAATCTCAATTATCTTGCCATGAATACTCTTTACCAGACCATTCCTGATGCAGTAATGGGAAGAGTCTACCACTGCACAAATGCCAAAGAAATATGGGATACTCTTGCAGAAATGTGTGAGGGTACAGAAAAGATAAAGGAGAATAAGCTCCAAGTGGCTGTGCAAAAGTTTGAACAATTCACAATGGACTCAGATGAGTCTATTAACAAGTTTGCTGGTAGATTCACAGATGTGATGATTGAAATCAACTCATTGGGCAAGGTCTACTCCAAGAGAGAAGTAGCTCTCAAGATCCTAAGAAGTCTCACTCAAAAGTGGGATGTATACTCAGTAATGATGCAGAACACAAAGGATCTCTCAACCATGCCCATGCAACAAATCTTCTCAGAGCTCAAAGCTTATGAGTATGACCTCAATAGAAGGAAGCCAGCTGAGGAATCTTCCTTACCAACCAAAGGAGTGGCATTCAAAGCTAAGGCTGCTGAACCAGAGATGCAGTCCACTCCAAGATCATCCAAGTCAGTCTCTAAGGCTGAAATGAAGGAAGAAATGGCCCTCATGGCTAGGAGGTTTGATAAACTCAACTCAAGGTTTGGTAGATACAAGAAATTCTACCAAGACAACAAATTCAGGAGGAGGTACAACTCTCCTGAAGCACAGGCAGTGGACAAAAAACCTGAAGAGAAAAGATCAGAGGACAAGTACTCTGATAGGAGAAAGTCCAGCAGAGCTGAACCTTCCTCATCAAGAAGAAGAGATGACCCAAAGAAAGATGATGATGAGGATCTGTGCTATAACTGCAAGAAGAAAGGGCACTTCCAGTATGACTGCCCTGAACTCAGCTCTAAGGAGAGAAAAGAAAGGCAAGCAAAAAGAGACAGAAAGTTCACCAATAGGAAAGCTATGATGGCTGGTGATGAATCTGATAGTGCTGGAAGCTTCAACTCTTCTGATGGACTGTTCTCAAACAGTGAAGATGATGATGATGTGTGCAACATGGCCATAGAGGATGATGAGGTATCCTCTACTTCTAGCTCACCATCATTTCTTTCACAAAATACTAGTGAAGTCAACCTGAAACTTTCTTTTGGAAAGTTGATGGAAGATTTCACTAGGTTACAAGAATTTCATGACAATTGTGTGAAAGAAAATGAAAGGCTTTCAATTGAACTTACAAAACCCACTGAGACAGTAGTTGATATCAAATCTACTTAAGTTTATCAACAAGTCTTGAGAGAGCTTGAGGAAGCAAATCTCAGGATAGTTGACCAACAGAAGCAGATTGATGACCAACTGCTCTCTCAGAAGAGAAAATATTTTGAACTCAAAATTCTTCAAGCTAAATTTGAAAACCTCTCACATGAGTATGATATTCTCAAATCAAGTGAAGAGAGCCTGAAATTAAAGATGTCTGCTTTGAAGAAATCCTCTAGAGCAATAGAGGAAATTCAAAGTTACCAAAGATCTATGGCTCAAAGAAGTGGATTAGGTTTTGATCAATTTGAATCTTCACCTTGTCTTAGTGTTGCTTCCACAAGTAACACTAAGAAAATCTTTGTTAAATCAGTGGCACAACAAGCTGAAAATGAAATAATTCAGCCACTGAACAAAGGAAAGGGCAAAATGAATGAGATGCCCACTCAAGTGATTCAGGAGACTAGGCCCAAACCTAAGGAAAAGGCCAAAGTCCCTGAACACAAGAGGAATGTTGGTCAGCAGAGTAGACCCAATGGAAGGGCAACTCTCCTGAACAATGTTCAGAAGAGTTATCCAAGGTTTGGTCAGCCTACGCCAACTCTACTGAGAAAGCCTCAGCTGAACAGACCTCAGGACAATTATCCTCAAAGGCAGAATAAAATGAAACAACCAAAACCCTTCATGCCAAAGGGTAATGGTCATAAGTATGCCTTCCCTCAAAGATTTCCTCAAGTAGCACAAAGAACTCATAAGTTCAGGAGATTTGACAACTCTCCTGAAACTTACAGAGTTAACACTTTCACACATACTTTCCCAAAGGCATTTAAGGGAAAGACAGTGTATGTTGATGCTAAAGGAAAACAACTTAGCCACCTTGAATCAATCAGGGTAATTAGGCAAGTTTGGGTTCCTAAAGGTACATCAAACCTTTCAGGACCCAAAATTCAAAGGGTACCTAAAGCTCACTAATTGCAGGTACTCATGGGCCACAAGAAGATGAGGAGTAAGAGAAAAAAGGTAGCATGGTACCTTGACAGTGGATGTTCAAGGCACATGACTGGAAACAAAGACCTCCTCACTGATTTCACTGAAAAAGAAGGCCCAAATGTCACTTTTGGAGACAGCTCACAAGCAACTAAAAAAGGTTATGGTACCTTGATAATTGGTAATATCAAGGTATCCAATGTATCTTATGTGGCTGGTCCCAAATATAATCTGCTAAGCATAAGTCAGTTTTGTGATAAAGACTTTAATGTTGAGTTTTCAAGTGGAAAATGCTTAATCAAAGATGGAACTCCACAAACTCTACTGATTGGAACTAGAAAAGGAAATGTGTATTTTGCAGACTGGGACAAGTCTACTGATGCTGCATGTTTCATTGCTAAGAGCTCTAATGAACAAAGCTGGTTGTGGCATAAAAGGCTAAACCCCCTGAATTTTAAATCAATGAACAAACTTGCTATAAATGCATTAGTTAAAGGACTACCTAATGAGGTTTTCATTAAGGAGCATGTTTGCAAACCATGCTAAGAAGGAAAACAGATTAAAGCCTCATTTAAGGGAAAACCAGTCATATCTACTGAAAGGGTACTTGAACTATTGCATATGGACTTATTTGGACCAATTACCCCTGCAAGCATAAATGGTATAAAATACACATTGGTTGTAGTAGATGACTTCTCTAGGTTCACATGGGTAGTATTTCTCCTTAATAAGAAGGAAACACAAGTCAAACTCCCTGAACTGCTAAAGAGAGTGTCAAATGAAAAGAGCCTTAATATAATCAAGATAAGATCTGACAAAGGCACTGAGTTCATAAATTCATACATCAATGAGTATTGCACACTAAATGGGATAGCTCATGAAACCTCAGCAGCTAGAACCCCTCAGCAGAATGGGGTTGCAGAAAGAAGGAATAGAACTTTAAAAGAAGCTGCTAGAACCTTAATTGCTGATTCAAATCTACCTAAGAGGTTTTGGGCTGAAGCCATAAACACTGCATGTTATACTCAAAACGGATGTTTGATCACTAAGGGTCAAGGCAAAACCTCTTATGAACTCTGGAAAGGAAGATTGCCTAAAGTGTCATATTTCCACATATTTGGTTGTAAGTGTTTCATTCAAACAATGGGAAAGAGCAGTTGAAAGTTTTTGACAGCAAAGCTGATGAGGGGATATTCCTTGGATATTCCCAAATCAGTAGAACTTTTAGGGTTTACAACTGTAAAACCCTTATTGTGGAAGAAACACCTCATTTGTGTTTGATGAATCTACTTCTGAGATCAGGAACAGAAACCTGGAAACTGAAGAGATCACACAAAGAACAACCAGATTGAGCCTAAAATACAAGGACACTGTATTCATTGATGTTATCCAAGCCAATCCTCCTGAAAACATAACACTGGACAACAATCCTGAAGGCAACATTCCTGAAGCAAACCCCACTGAAGGAAATGGTGAACTGAATGACCCAATCCCAGTTCACACTCATGTAACAACTACTAATGAAGAAGCAGGCCCTGCTGAGGTAGTTAATGGATCAAATATTCAAGGGGGAACCATAAATGTTGAAAATGCCAATGTCCCTGATATTGAGGACAACACCCCTAAATATGATCCTGAGTTAGATCCTGCATTCAATTATCCTGAATTTTATGATACTAGTGACTCAGCCTTAGTAGAGGAAAACTCTACTAAAGGGATCAGAAAAAGAAGGACATGGTTGTCTGACCATCCTACTGATCTGATACTTGGTGATCCAAGTATAGGAGTCAAAAGTAGAAGGTTTCATGGTGAAAGTGCCTTGTTTTGTTGTTTCCTATCAGAACAGGAACCAAGTGACATTGAGGAAGCACTTCAAGATGCCAATTGGATCACAACAATGCAGGAAGAGTTGAACCAATTCACCAGAAATGATGTATGGGAGCTGGTGGATAGACCATCACATCAAAATGTCATTGGAACTAAATGGGTGTTCAAGAACAAGAAGAATGAGAATGATGTGATAGTCAGAAACAAAGCCAGATTTGTGGCAAAAGGCTACTGTCAATCAGAAGGCATAGATTATGATGAAACCTTTGCACCTGTGGCAAGGCTAGAAGCAATAAGGCTTTTCTTAGCCTATGCAGCCCACAATAGGTTCAAAGTGTACTAGATGGATGTCAAAAGTGCTTTTCTGAATGGAGTTTTGAAAGAAGAAGTCTATGTGGAGCAACCACCTAGTTTTGAGGTTGGAAACCAAGTCTACAGACTGAAGAAAGCTTTATATGGACTTAAGCAAGCCCCAAGAGCATGGTATGACACACTGTCCCAGTTCCTCTTGGATCATGGTTTCACCAAAGGAACAGTGGACATAACTCTCTTCAGAATCACTGAAGGAGAAAACATCTTGCTTGTCCAAATATATGTTGATGACATCATATTTGGATCCCCAAATGAGAAGCTGTGTGAGAAGTTCTCAAAGCTTATGCAAAGCAAGTTTGAGATGTCAATGATGGGGATGATGAATTTCTTCTTGGGCTTACAAGTGAAGCAATCAAAAGAAGGAATATTCATCAACCAAGCTAAGTACACCAGAAAGATGATTAAGAAATTTGGGTGTACAACCAGCAAGCCAGTAAGGATCCCTATGAACACAAATTGGAAGATGGATCCAGATGAGAGTGGTGTTCCAACCAACTCTACTGAATATAGAGGAATCATTGGTTCACTCCTCTACCTCACTACCAGCAGACCTGACATCACCTTTGCAGTAGGTGTTTGTGCAAGGTTTAAAGCCAATCCTAAGAAGAGCCATCTAGAGGCTGCTAAAAGGATCATGAGGTATCTCAAAGGCACTGAAAATATGGGCATTTGGTACCCTGCTGATGACAACATTGACCTAACTGGCTACTCAGATGCTGATTATGGAGGATGTAGAATTGACAGAAAGTCCACTTCAGGGACTTGTCAATTCTTAGGGAACAAGCTCATATCCTGGTTCCCTAAGAAGCAGAACACAGTGGCTACCTCCACCACTGAAGCTAAGTATGTTGCAGATGGAAGTTGTTGTGCTCAGATCCTTTGGTTGAGATAACAACTAAGAGACTATAATGTCAACTCTACTGAAGTACCCATATTCTGTGATAACAACAGTGCTATTGCAATATCACAGAATCCAGTGTTACACACAGGGTGTAAACATGTGGACATCAAGCATCACTTCATTAGAGACTGTTGGGAATAAAATGAGATATGTTTTGATTAAATACCAAAACCCCCTGAGACATGCCTAAATCAAGATGATTGTATTCTAAGATTGTTAGAACACATAGCATAAGGCTAGATGAGAAGCTGATATGTTAGGCAGCTCTTAGATGATTAGATGCACATTGTGAGGGGGAACCTATGCCTTAAAAAATGATCAAGATCAAGTCCCCTCAAGGCTCAAAATCTGGAACAAACACTAAGGACAAGAAAACTCCATAGGAAACCTAATGCTCTAATCAGGAGAGTTGTCCAGAAGAGTTACTTCTATGCAAGAACAAGATTGCAAAGCTCAAAAGGACAAGATTAGTCAAAAGCTCTGATCAGGAGAGTTGTCCAGAGAAGTTAACTCTGTAAAAACAACAGCTCTGAAGCTAAAAGACCAAACATGCTGATCAGGAGAGTTGTCCCAGAAGAGTTGTCTCAGCAAGTTTGAACTAGAACAAAGATTCTAATGTTTGAAGGTCAACCATGCTGAAGAGTTAGAGACAACCATACCCTAAAGAATCTCAATACAACATGCTAAGATCACCTTGAAGTGAAGGAAAGGGAAAGAGCCAAGTCATCTGAAAAAGAGCAAGCAACCTTGCTGATAAGAAAAACTGCTGATAGTGATAAGGAGAGTTGTCCAGTTGATAAGGAATGTTGTCCTATCATTGGATCAACCTTCAGAAGCAATGTCCAAGTCCTAACAAGAAGTCAAACATTGGGAAAAGTGCTGCAGAATAAAGACAAAGTCTTACAAGCCGTTTATTACCCAATTGAGGACATGTCACTATCAAGAATCTGTCTTCCAGATTGAAGAACTCAAGGAAGACATTTATAGCAATTTGGGGCTGCCTCTCCAACGGGCAAATCCTCACTTTGTCTATAAATACAAGGAGTGTGAAGACCATTTGAAGCATCCATTCTACATCCAACTGAACAATTATTCTGAAGCTTCAAAGTCCTTCAAAGAGACTATCTTAGTCTTCATACACTATTTCTAAGTTGAACCTATTTGTATATCTACACAAAGCTTAGAGAGATATCCTATCCTTATACACTGATCTTCATTGTAAAGGATATCTCATTAGTTGGAACCTTACTTCAACCCTTACCTCTTTCAAGTGAGAAAGTGAGAAGGTTGTAGTAGTAGAAGTGGTAGGAGCTGACTGTTGAGAGAAGAACAGTTCAGTTCTGAGTTGAGAAGAGGGTACTAGGACTCTAGACATCCTAGGGATCAATTCACCAAGGAGTGGTGTTCTTGATCAAGTGCACCTTGGCACTATAAAACAAGTTAATTCCAAGAGTGAAGGAATTATCCTGTTAAATCAGGGAAAGTGGATGTAGGAGCTTGAGTCTCTGAACCACTATAACCTCTTGTGTTGATTTGCTTTACAAGTACTTACATTCATTCAACATTGCACACAAAACTGATCTTTCAAAGATACATACTCAAAGATTGTGCAAAAACTGTTTTGGACAAGTTGCCTGAAAACTGGACTGTACTGTATTAACCAAGTAATTTCAGAAACTAAAGGAGTCTAAACATAAAGGGCCAACCACTATTCCGCACATATAACTCCCCTAGATAGTTTATCAACTAAGTACTCAATAGTACTTAGTAGTTTGATTATCTTAGTTGAGTTATTCATCTTCAGCAGAGTTGTCCAAGACAACCTTGCTGAGCTCTGGTTTGATCAAAAGTTGAAAAGAATTGCATACAAGTGTATTCCCCCCCCCCCCCCCATACACTTGTTATATACTCCTTTCAGGACCAACAGAGACCATGTGGAGAAGAAGGACATCAAGTTGGTGAAAATCCATACTAATCATCAAAAAGATGACATATTGACAAAACCACTTGCAAAAGTAAGATTCATGGAATTATCAGCAGAGTTGGGACTTCTTGATCCAGGGAAGTTGGACAAGTAAGTCCAAAGGAGTTGATTAATCAAGGGGGAACTGAAAGTGATGTTCAGCAGACTTGGTCAAGTCTACTGAAACTCGGAAAATTGATCAAGACATTTGTCCATTGAAATTCAGGACAGTTGTCCATAACATTTCAGGACACTTGTCCATGTGGGGACAGATAAGTTGTCTTGGTTATCAAACCAAATCTTGGTCTGATAAGCACCTATTTTGGGTAATCATTACCTATTTCGATGGCTGTCCAATTCCTCTTCAAGCCATCACCTTTTTAAGGATTCAATTTGTCCCTTACCCAAAAAGTCACTTTCAATGCATTAAATGCCAAGATTTAACTCTTGTTTGCATTAAACAATTCAAGACATGATCTACCTTGATAACTCCCCAGCCATTAATTAATATTAATTCCTTCCCACGTTTGGATAAAAACAGTTTTCTACTGTTACATTGGTTTTTGACCATTGGATCAAAACTGGCCAACTCCCTTGAAATTGATCTTGGCCGTCCAAAATTGATTTCCTCATTTGTAAACCGTTGAATTGCCTTAAGACTCACCTACTCATTGATATACATTCCTTTTGGAATATTCACAAGTCTTAAGAAGCCCACAAAGTGTATTCTCCCCCACGCATTCAAATTTCATTGAAACCCTAGCTTTCATTCTCTCGAAGTTTCTCTCAAAAACCTTATTGTTCTTCAATGGCTCCCAAAGCTAAACCTGAAATGGTTGTAGATTTTACCAACAAGGATCTTGACCTTGATTTTAGTTATCTTAGCCATAAAAACAATCTCATATTCGAGCCAACCATCTCTTTTGAAAGTGATGATCCAGAGATTACTCCAACCTTGAGATGGTTGAGAAGGGCAGGACTCCAAAAGTTTATGCAAGAAAAGCCAGAGTCTTGCCTAGAAACATACATGGCTGAATTCTTTGCATTTCTGAAGTGGAGAGGAAAGCCAGAAGATGGAGAAGTTTCAACAAGGCTATCATACATAGCTGAAGGAGAGGAAGAAGAAAGATTTCACAGGGTGAAATTTTCTAAGGAAGAGGTAGATGCTGCTTTTGGATTGCCCTCTGAAGGGAGGAATCCAGAGTTCTATGGCAATGGCCATGAGCAAGAAATTGCTCAAGATTGGCTCCTAGTTCCAGGACCAATCTCATCTACACAGCATAAAAGGACTCTCAAGCTCAAGTTCCTCAACCTTTTTGAGGTAATAACAAAGAGTCTTTTGAGTAACACTGGCAGTCTGGAGAAAGTGAGTGCTTCAAGGATTAGGATTATGGCTGCAGTAATTGATGCCAGTGATAAGGGCATCAAATTTGATTGGAGGACCTTCATCTTGTCTGAGATGATGAAGGAAAAGGCAAAGTTTAAGGTGAAGGCACACCAAAAAGTTGTGTTGGAAAGCAAACTCAAGTATTGCACAAGGGCAAGCATACTGATTGAGAAGTTTGCTCACTATTCTGAGATGCAAACTTTTGCCAAACCCCTCCCTGTCCAGAAAATTTTGTTCAAAAAGCTAAGTAAGAAGATTGAACAAAGGAGATTACAGCTGGCCAAACCTGCTGAAGAAAAGCAAGAGGAAAAGCCAAAGATGAAAAAGAGGACAAAGGCCAGGGCTGTAAAAACAAAGAAATTGTCTCAACTACCCTCATAAGAGACATCAGGAGCCTCAACTGAGATTGAAGAGGTTGTTGAAGAGGGAGTGCAAGTTCCTTCTGATCACTCAGAAGAGTTGAGGCAAAATTACAATGAGACAAGGCAGAAGAAGAAGGGTGATAAGAGGCCCAGGGAAGTTGTCCCTAAGAAAGAAGGAGGTGGGAGCAGTGGAGCTAGCAAGAGGAGAGCCAAGCCTACTGACAAGATTCTTGAGCTTCAGGGGGAAAGGACACTTCAAGTGGCTCTTAGGGAGAGTAGGGCAGAAAGCAGGACTAAGTCTATGTCCAGGACCAACTCTTCTGGTTCTGGAACCCCTGAGTCCAAACTCCCTGAAGATCCCAAATCTCCTGAAACCCGCATAACCCCCACAAATCAACCATCACCCCTCTCAATCTTACAAAGAGATATTCTCTAGAAGGGAGTGCACAAAGAGGTTCAATTAATGTGCTAGCTGATCTTGATGTGGATGAGACAAGACTCCAATCTCCCCTTGACTCATCCATGCTCAATTACTCAAAATTCCTAGAAGTTGCACTTCATGAGCCAACCCCCCTGAGCAAAGCCCCTTCAGAATCATTGCTCTCAAAAGCAACGGAAGTACCAAGTGTTGAGCCCAACCCTTCTGAAGCCAATATCCCTGAGCTCAACCTTCCTGAAGCCACTCTTCAAGCCAATTCCCCTGAACCCAGAGCTAACTCCCCTATAGCCTAAAGTTCTCAATCAAATGAGGATGAGGAGTATACTTATGAGAGTATGCTCAGAGGTGGAGCAAGGGCTACTGTGGACAGTTTGTACCCACAGCTTGCAGAATTTCCAAGATTGCAGCAACAGTTCCATGATTTGAGGATGTTGGTGGATGTAAAAGACAAATCCATCATGGAAATTGCACAAGTCATTCTTGACAAAGGTGCAAACTGGTGGAAAATAGAAGAGGGCAGATTACTTCACTTTGCTGGAGTAAACAAGACAAGGTTCCTCACTGATGAGGAAGTATTTTACAAGTTGGTTGTTGACAAAATTGCAGAAGAGAAGGAGAGACTTGCTAAAGGGATCAAACACCCTGATAGCAGCTCTAGTGACGATGGCAAAGATGATCCTTCAAACCCTTCTAAACCTTCTCAGATCAACCCTCTTGAACCCTCCCAGACCAATCTTCCTGAACCCAACCCTTCTGAATCCAGCAAATTTTCAAACCCTCTTGTAACCTATCATAGAAAAGGCTCTGTCTCTTCAGAGGTGTTGACCAAAGATGGTGACACAGCCAAAGATGCATCTGCCAATGAAGGTTCATCTGAACCCAAGGCACAGCTTACAGATGTTGAGGCCCATACTTTAGAAGCTGGTTTGATTAAAGCCTCTTCAGTGTCAGGAGAGTTGGACACTGGTCAGCGTTTAATCATTCAGGATGACTCAGTGGCTACTGATATAAGCCCTGTGATCTCCCAACAACTGCCATCTTTGAACCTTGTTGAAGGTGAAGGTGCTGCAGGTTTAGGAGAAGGGGTTGACAAGGAGAATCAAGTGAAAAGATCAGAGGGAGTTATGGATGAAAGAGAGGTAGTTATCACTAAGATTGTGAGTGTACCAACATATGAGGGTGGAATAAGTGAGGAAGGACAGGTTATTCTTGAAGTCAAATCTGAACTTCAAGAATCCCTTGGTGAAAGGAGGCCTGTTCCTTTGTGTGAGGACATTATTCATGAAGGAAGTCAAAAAGAAGTTGAAAATGAGAATAAGACTGCTGATGTATCAGAGTCTTATACAAAAAATATTGAGGGTGATGAGTGTTTGTTTTCTAACCCATTTGACTTGTCTGACCTTGCACGAATTTCATTTGATCAAATCTTTGCAGATGACCTACTCACTGATGCACCTATCCAAGTGATTTCCAGTTCAGCCCAATCAATTCTTGGTGAACATTCAGCAAAACTGGACTCCTTGGCTCATCAAGTCCAAACTGCCTATGCTGAAACTTCAGGCACCCTGGATGAGCAAGGAAGAACATTGGCCTCAGTAGAGATGAGACTTACAAGCTCAGAGGATGTGGTGTTGCCCACAATTGAAGCCAAAATCAGTGGAGTAGAGTCAGGGTTGCAGACCATTTCTTCTGAAGTTCAGAAAGCAAAAACGAGCATGGAATCAATTTCCAAAGAAGTCAAGAACGAGCAGAAGCTGCTAAGAGACAACCACAACTCCAATTTCAAAGCTCTTAGATTGACTATCAAGCAGGCACTTGGAAAGAAAACAGTTATTCAGAAGAAAATAGGTGAAGAAATGAGGCTAGCAATAGTGAAAGCTGCCTTAGAAAAGTTTTCCCAAGAAGTGATGGCCAACATTGCTGAAAGTGTTGTAGCTAATCTTACTGGCCTATTGAAGGCAAGCCTTGATGCATCTCTCAAAGCAACCATGGAAGAGGTTGTTGAGCAGAAAATGAAGCATGTTCTAGCTTTCCTAAGCTTGAGCAGTGACAGGATACAAAATATACATGATGAGAATGTATACTTGCTAGAAGAGATGAAGTCTCTGGACCAAGCCCAATCCTTGATGGCAACTACTATGAGTGAGCTCAAACCTCAATGTTTTGATGCTGCCAAAAAGGGGGAAAGAGAAAGAGCAAGGGCCAAAGGTGCCTTGATAATTGGTGATTTAGACAAAGGCAAGGACAAGGCTGCTAAAGACAAGGGAAAGAAGCAAGCAGTGCTGAATTTGGAAGAACTTGATGAAGAAGAACAATTGGCCATAGCATTGAAGAATTCAATTGCATCAGCACAAGAAGAAAGAGCAAGGCTTCAGCAGAGTCCGGGTGGAGAAGTCTCAGGACTAGACAAGTCCACTGAAGGAATTTAGACAAGAGGCCAAATCAAGAAGGCAAAAGGAAACAAAAGGAAAGCTGAAACTTTTACAGACTTTCCTAACAGCCTTGATTTACCACTTGAATTCAGGATTGAAGAAGAAGAGCCTATCTCCAAGAAGGTCAAAACTGCTGAAAAGGTCAAAGCTGCTGAAGTGACCAAAACTGCTGAGAAAGCCAAGTCTTCTGAAACTGACAAGTCTATTGAGACTAAATCCACTGAAGGTCCCAAAGCTACTGAGAATATTAAAGGACTGTATGAAGAAGGCTTTGGACCTCAACCAAAGAAGAAGACAACTTTGCTGCTAAATGATCCATCAAAGCTGTTTCAGGAAGGTTATGGCAAGGATCCTGAAACACAGCAGAAATTGGCTATGATGAGAGCCCAAGAAAAGATGGATTTGATGGCAGAAGCTAACAAAGCAAGAGATAAGAGAAGAGCTGACTTTCAGAAGCCTAGAAGAAGGAGAGCAACATACAACAAGATGAAGCCACATCTGCTGATTCCAATGGACACCAAATATCCTCACTTGGATAAATGGGTACCAAAACAGCTGAATGTTGCTTGGGAAGATGCAAAGAGGGAATTTGTCTATGACTACTATGTCATTGACAGGTGGAATGGAAGGGATGTCAACTCCACCTTCACTGAGTTCAGGATTGAATTTTACAGGGAATTGTATCAACAATTGCTTGTAGCTGCTGATATTGCAAGACTTGAACTCACAGCTCCTAAGCCTATCATCTACATGCCTCCCAAGAAGGAAGGCTTCATTGATCAATCCAAAATCTCTCAGGAATTCTTTGAGATCCTGAAGTTGAACAGAATGGCGCTAGGACCAAAGGGCACAAATCAAGAGGCCATGGAATTGAAGAAGAGAGTATGGGCACAATATGGGATGGTGCCACCTCCTGAAGATAGCCTCTGAATTGGCTAAGTCCTCTTGACCCTTATGTGCTGAAATGGATAAATGCCTGTCCTGGTTGCTGACTTGATAATATGTCCATCTATGCTGAAAATTGCTCAAGTTTGCTGATATGTGAAGTTTGCTCTGATGACATTTTGCTCTGATACTTAAAAGTTAATGCTCTGATAGTATATCTTGTTAGTTCATGCTCTGATCATGTACTTTATTTATTTTATGCTCTAATGTAATGTTTCATGCTCGGATATGTTTGTTCAACTATCAACATGCTTGTAATGATCTTTAAATGAATGATAGTGGAACACATTTTGAATCAACATTACTGAATCCAACTTGTCTGACTTATCAACCTCTATGCATTGAAAAACAGAAAATACACTAACACATTCTCTTTCAGGGAACTTGACCTCAGTCACCTCCTCTAAAGAAAAATGTAATAAGTGTAGTCAAGTCACCTTTGCATAGATTGTATAGATTTTGGCATCATCAAAAAGGGGGAAATTGTTGGGAATAAAATAAGTTTTGATTATGATACCAAAACCCCCTTAAGACATGCCAAATAGATAAGTCAGAATACATGAACATGTTTCAGGATTGTTGGAACATGTAGCCTAAGACAAGTAGAGAAGTTGATATGTTAGGCAGCTCTTAGAAAATTAGATGCACTAGTTGAGGGGGAATATATGCTTAGAAGACTACTTAAATCATATCCCCTCAAGGCTCAAAATCTAGCTTATCCCAAGACTGCTGAAGGACAAATGTGATGAACAAGTCAAGACATCTTTAGATCAAGTCTTCTGAAGATCAAACATAGTGAAAGCAACATCAATAGATCTAATATACTGAAGTATACAACCTCAGAAGGATTGTCCATCAAGAATGACCAAGCAGAGTTGTCCCAGCATTCATGAACCAGAAGAGTTTCAAGGACAACTATGCTGAAATGATCAATGCTACTGAATCAAGTCATACATTCCTATTGATCATCAAGAGTCATCTAAAGTCATCAATACAAAGGGAAAGAGCCAAGTCATCTGAAGAGATAAAGAGACAACACTGCTGATAAGCAAAATCTGCTGAAAGTGATAAGCAGAATTGTCCTACTGATATGGAATGTTGTCCTTATCTCAGGATCATTGATAAGAAGAGATGTTCATGTTTGACCAAGTGAATCTTGATGTCAGACATTGGGAAGAGTGCTGTAGAATGAAGACAAAGTGGTTACAGCCGTTTATTTCCCAAATTAAGGACATGTCACTATCAAGAATCTGTCTTCCAGTTTGAAGAGTTCAAGGAAGACATTTATAGACATTTGAGGCTGCCTCTCCAACGGGCAAATCCTCAAATTTGTCTATAAATACAGAAGTGTGAAGACCATTTGAAAGCATCCACTGATCCATTATTTGTCCAACTATCCTACAAAGCTCAAGTGCTTTCAATCTTTCAAAGAGACTATCTTAGTCTTCATACACTTCATCTAAGTTGAACCTCATTGTATATCCATACAAAGCTTAGAGAGATATCCTATCCTTATACACTAAACTTCATTGTAAATGATATCTCATTAGTTGGAACCATACTTCAACCCTTATACCTTTCAAGTGAGAAAGTTAGAAGGTTGTAGTAGTAGAAGAGGAAGGAGCTGACTGTTGAGAGAAGAACAGTTCAGTTCTGAGTTGAGAAACGGTACTAGGACTCTTGACATCCTAGGGATCAAGGCACCAAGGAGTGGTGTGGTTGATCAAGTGCACCTTGGCACTATAAAATAAGTTAATTCCAAGAATGAAGGAATTATCCTGTTAAATCAGGGAAAGTGGATGTAGGAGCTTGAGTCTCTGAACCACTATAAACTCTTGTGTTGATTTACTTTCAAGTATTAACATTCATTCAACACTGCACACAAACTGAACTTTGAAAGATACATATCCTAAACTGTGCAAAACAAGATTTGGACAAGTTCCCTGAAACTGTGAAACTGTGAAGGATTTCAGAACTTAAAAAGGAGTTTAAACTAAAGGGCCAACCACTAATTCCGCACATATAACTCCTTTAGATAGTTATTCAACTAAGTACTCAATTGTACTTAGTAGTTTGATTATCTATAAAAAGTTAATCATACCAGCAGAGTTGTCCAGGACAACCTTGCTGAAGTCTGGTTTGATCAAAGTTTTAAAAAGATTTGCATACAAGCGTATTCCCCCCCCCCCCATACACTTGTTATATACTCCTTTCAGGACCAACACTTAGTTAAGATGATTTCCAACCACATATATCATTAACTTTAAGTTGCTTTTGGCCATCAAAAACTCATTCTCATCAACTAGAACATTGTTTATAGGATTCATATCCAAACAAAGAAGCTGCTACAGCTGAGAGTTATTGTCACGCCCCAATTTTCCATAAAAACAGATTTTAGCAAAAATGACAATCTAAATCGAAATAAAGGGCATGGACTGAAATTTTAAACTTATAGATTAAATAAAGTTCCAATACAAATGAACTTGAAATACTAACCTTGCCAAATTCAACTATCTCTTAAAAATCTCGTAATTGAATTACTGAAAATTTATGTAATTTAAATAAACGAATGTACTAAAATCTAAAAAAATTAAGTGATGCAACTGACTGACACCCATTGCCTCGTCCCGCTACCAGCTCCTCAATCTGAAATGTTAAAATAAAGGGGTGAGCAAACCACAGCTTAGTGGGGACATATTTGTCAGAACTAAATACAATAAGTAATCAAATCGATAAATCACATCAACATGTATAATTTAATAATCTTTAAATAGCAATTCAATATCATCACCTCGTTTATAAAGGTCAGAAGACCTATCATCACCTCGTTTATTAAGGTCAAAAGACCTATCATCACCTCGTTTATAAAGGTCAGAAGACCTATCCTCGTTTATCTTTCATGAATATCAAAATAATTTCACATAAACATCAAAATAATCACACATGGCATTTAATTGAAGTTAGAAATCATAATTTCACATGAATATCGAAATAATCACATATCGCATTTAATTGAAGTTAGAAATCACAATTTCACATGAATATCGAAATAATCACATATCGAATTTAATTGCAGTTACAAATAATATTTAACATGAATATCAAAATAATCACGTATCGCATTTAATAATGACAAACAAATCAAGATAGAAATCCCCACCTCAAAATGAATGTCGTGGATTAAATGGCGAACAAACGTCCTTAGCTCACTTTTCGTGATTACCAGCCCCTAGCATTAATTAAATCTATTTAGAAATAAATTTAAGTATACACTCACAAGTAAAAATAGATTAATAAGTATCTTAATACATTTATCGTTGACAACCGTTTATATATTATTTAATAATTAATGAATTCAAAGTGTTTAACCAAACAAATATACTGTACTGAGGAATATTCAAAATAAAAATGGACATGAGTGGTGAAAATATGCTAATTTAATACTAGGAACCTTTTGAAAGTATGATACAAACAAATAGTTTTAAGTTTTATTAAAACAAGGCTTTGGTCATTACAAGACATTGAATGATTTAATAAATTTTGATCCTTGCAGCAACTGACGTCGCATCAATAATTAATTAGATAAGTATATAATCTAAAAGGAATTGGCAATAAATAAAAAAAAGGCATAATAGATGATTGAGATTCAGTAAGAGAAGAAGAGAGAATTGTTACTGTTTTGCACCAAGAGAAATCAGAGTGGCTTCACAGAAGAATCGGGCGTCGCCGTTTGGAGAGTTGATTCTTCCGTTTTCGGCAAGAGAGAATTATGCGTGTTTTCTATAGATCTAGGGCGAAACTAATGTATACAAATATATATTAAAGTTGAACTTGGGCTTAGGTTAAAATTTAGATGGGCTTAAATTATTTATCTCAGCAAATTAGGAAATTAGTATATTGTCACATTAAAATAAATTAAATATTTTTATGTCTAAAATATTATTATAAAATTTACGGATATTGCAGTTATTTAACAAGAGACATCTAAGTCTTAAGGGGAATTTCCACGAAATTCTTAAAGATCCTTAGCTTGGAATACTCTTATGCTTTCTTACTTACTATCTTTTGGCTTATTTATTTCAAGAATAATCATCTAAATCTTCACTCTGAATATTACATCTGAAGTCTAACTGTTCATTTTCTCAGATAAGTAATATAGATGAAATACAAGCAAGAAGGGTTACCAGCTGATAGGAGAATGCAACTGAACACCAAATAGTGCTCAAAAACTTCAGAAGAGGACATATCAGCTGAAGGGGGAACGTATTCAACTAATAATGGAAAATCTGTTGGGATATGAATCCTAGAGCAAGTCCTAAATGATGAATAAAAGATAAAAGATGAAGTTTTGATAAGCCAAAAGAAGACTTGAATATTTTCTAAGTATTGACTGATCTAGTCTAGTTAAGTTGAAGTCGTCTTGTACAAATCAGTAGAATTCACAAGACAAGTACTAATTCACAAAAACAAGTAATAGTTTTTATGAAGACAAGTATTATTGAAAGATAAGTACGATTTATAAGTACTTCATATATTCATATTATGTATATGTTAGATTGTTATTGAGCTATGAATAATTGTTGTATAGAGCTCATGATTTTAAATGTAATAGATAGATTCTTTTGTATAGTTTTCTAAGTTGACTAAGCTTTGTAAACAAGAAGCTTAATGTAATGTAATAGTCTTGTTAGGATTAGATGATAGGACTAGATTAGTTCTATATTGTTGTTGGGATATGAATCCTAGACAAGTTCTAAATGATGAATAAAAGATGAAGTTTTGATAAGCCAAAAATAGTTTGAATATTTTCTAAGTGTTGACTAATCTAGTCTAGTTGAGTTGAAGTCATCTTGAACAGATCAGTAGAGTTCACATATAAAGAAAAGTATTGTTTATAAGATGAGTACGATGTATAAGTACTTCATATCTGTTCATATATGTTTATATTGATTAGTTTGTTTTTGAGCTATAATTACTGTATAGAGCTCATGATATTTCTATGTAATAGATAGATTTGTTGTATAGTTTTATAAGTTGACTAAGCTTGTATTATAAAAGCTTAATGTAATGTAATAGTCTTGTTAGATTAGATGATAGGACTAAAATTAGTTCTATTAGAAGTCTACTGCACAAGAAGAGAAGACCAGTCTACTACTCAAGACATGTGGACTACAAGACAAGTGCATCTACTAGACTACACAAGACAAGTTAACATGAAGCTAGTTACAAATACGCGTGAAAGATAAGGATGAAGAAGTTAGTTATGGAATAACTAATTCGTAACAAGAAACGCGTGTATGGATAAGAAGATTCAGTTGAAATCAGTTATCAAGAAAGGTTGGTTACAACTACCTGAGTTCTTGAAGTTCGAAGTCTATAAATACTTGAAGGAGTTTATCATTTGAAGATACTGATTACTGAGATACTGATACGACTACTGAAATATTGATACTGCAAGCATTATTGAAGATTCAAGTGAAGAAATTTCTCTCAGAGATTGAAGTTCAGAAAGTGAAGCTATACAAGTCAAGTGAAGATCAAAGAAGGCTACTACTGAACGAAGAGAAGTTTTATTTTCTTTTGTTGTTTCAAGTTGCTAGATACTTGTAAATCGCTAGTAAGATCGAAGAGGCACTTGGTAGTGTTATCGAGAAGATCTAAGTCTTATTTCTTGGGACTTAAAGCCACAAGAACATATTACTACATTGGACGAGTTAATAAGAATTTCACAACTGGGTTTGTGAGAGTGGATGTAGACAAGTTGTCGAACCACTATAAATCTCGTGTTTGATTTACTTTACTGTTTTAATTGTTTAAATTGCTTAATTGTTTTAACTACTTAACTGAACTTGACTAGTTGAGTATAGAACAGAGTTCTCGAAAATAAGTTGAGTATAATCTTGAATTGGGCTCATTGTTAATTTCGTATTCCGCATATTGTACTTTGATATTTCGAAAGATTTTTGAAAAGTCTATTCACCCCCCTCTAGACATTTTCACTAGCTTACTCGTTATTAACTCAACTTGGGACCAACAATTGTAATCTGAAGAAGTCTACTGCACAAGACAAGTAGAAGACACAGTCTACTACTACTACACAAGACAGGTGCGACTTAAACAAGACAGGTCAACTTGAAGTTAGTTACAAAAGCGTGTTGAAGATAAAGATTGAAGAATTAGTTAAGGAATAACTAATTAACTGGAGAAACGCGTGAAAGGATATAAGGAATCAGTTACAAGTTAGTTTTCAAGAAAAGGTTGTTACACAACTGAATGTTCTTGAAATTAGAATCTATAAATACCTCATGGTATTGATTCATTAAAAACGACTGAGATACTGATACGACTACTAAAATATTGATACTGCAAGCATTATTGAAGATTCAAGTGAAGAAATTACTCTCAGAGTTTGAAGTTCAGAAAGTGAAGCTACGCAAGACAAGTGAAGGTCGAAGAAGGCTACTACTTAACGAAGAGAAGTTTTATTTTTCGTTTACTGTTTCAAGTTGCTAGTTACTTGTAAAATAGCTAGTAAGATCGAAGATATATCTGGAGATATAATCGAGAAGATCTAAGTCTTATTTCTTGGGACTTAAAGCTACAAGAACATATTACTCGATTGGAAGAGTTAATAAGAATTTCACAACTGGGTTTGTGAGAGTGGATGTAGACAAGTTGTCGAACCAATATAAATCTCGTGTTTGATTTACTTTACTGTTTTGTTTGTTGGTTAATTGATTAACTGTTTGATTGATTGAATTACATATCTGAACAAGACTAGTTGAGTAAACACTAAAACAGAGTTCTCGAAATAAGTTGAGTATAATCTTTAATTGGGCTCATTGTTAATTTCGTATTCCGCATATTGTAATTCTGATATATCGAAAGATTTTAGAAAAATCTATTCACCCCCCTCTAGACATTTTCTTTAGCTTCCCTCGATATTAACTCAACTTAGGGACCTATAAAATCAGAAGCTCAATCAGATGACAACTTGACTGCTGTTTCAACACAGCTGAAATAGATTGAATTGATTTTCTTTCCCTCTTTATTTAATATACTTGTGTCAAATGATTAGAAGACAAAATAAATTAAATTCGTTCTCATTGAATGCTTTCAGTTATCATTTACTGTTATTCAGCATAATAGTACACATTTGAACTTATATGGTAAAATAACTCAAAACTTGTCCTAGACGACTCACAAATTCAGTAATGAGTACGTGCCCTTAAAACTCGTGTAGTCTGGACAATTGCTTTATTTGTCAACCAATAGAATGCTGAGTGTTGGTCCCAAAGTTGAGTTAATAATATTGAGTAAGCTAGTGAAAATGTCTAGAGGGGAGGGGTGAATAGACTTTTCAAAAATCTTTCAATATATCAGAATACACAATGCGGAATAATCAGATTACTAATGAGCCCAATCAAGTTTATACTCAACTTTTCTATAGATCTTTATCTTTGTTAATTCTACTGTTCTTGATTAAACAATTCAAACAAATATCAAACAGTAAAGTAAAGAACACAGAATTTTATAGTGGTTCGACAAATGTCTACATCCACTCTCACAACTCCAGTTGTGAAGTTTTATTACTCTTCTTGAGCTTCTTGTGGCTTAAAGTCCCAAGATTAAGACTTTGATCTTTTCGATTATACCTCCAGGTATATCTTCGATCTACTAGTAATTCTACAAGTAACTAGCACACTTGTTTTACAAAACACAAACTTAAACTTTGAAAAGTAAAACTTCTCTTTGAATAGCCTTTGATTCTTCTCTTCAATTCAGTGGCTTCTTCTTCTTTAATCTCCTTCAACTCTGTGAGTTCTTCTTGTAGACTTTGCTCTTGAATTCTCTAAGATCAGTAATTGCTTCAGTAGTCTTCAGCAGTAGGAGATCATACAGTATTTATAGAACTTAGTATGACAGTTAGCAGTTTGTGAACTAACTCTCAACTAACTCTAAACTGTTTTTGTAACTTCTTCTTGTAACCGACTTTGTAACTTCCTTCCAAGTCAACATATCTTCAATAAATCTCCAGTTACACCTTAAATAAGCTTTCCAAACTTATTCTTCAATTTCACTAAATCAGCACAGTAACTTACTGCTCTGATTTTTACTCTTCGGATTTTACTCTGCTGATTTTTACTCTTCTGACTCAATCAGCACAGTAACCAAAAACTGTTCAAAACTTCTCCAGATTGCTTCTAAGCTCTTCAACTCTTCTTGAAGTCTTTTTAGTCTGAAGTAGTCCTCTGAGTCTTCTTAGTCTTCTGATCTTCATCTAATCTATTCCTAAACTAGTGTTCTGATTTTACTGTTCTGAGCTTTACAATGCTGAATACAATAGAATACAACTTTACATATATAAAACCTATCTATACATCAACTGAACTATATACAGATGAGTATATCTAAGTCCTACACTATAAGCTGTCTCCAAGGCCAAATATGTAGTAGTGACTGTAACCATACTCGTTTTGAGACCAACACAAAACATAAGGGATATTGATATCCCAACAACTACAAGACCAAAATTTTATTACTACAATGAGAAAAGTATATTACTACACGTCCAAAAATATTCTGCACACTTAGTTTTTTAGGTGAATTTGCCATAATATTTTTAGACATATAGTACGTAGTAAACTTTTGGCCTTATAGTAACAAAAGGTCATGTAGTAAACCACCTGTTTGTGGCCCACGAATTTTTTGGACAATTCGAATTCGGGCTTATGACCCCTAATTTTTTTTAAAAAAAATTGTCTTAATTAGACATATTTCATGCGTGAAATAACACGAGTGTTTTCCTTTGTTTAATTGTTTCCTAATTTGTGTTTTACTGCATCATGACTTTTTTATATCTATAAATTTTACAATTGTTATAATTTGAAAATTCAGCCGAATTATTTTTTTACAATTATAATAATTATAAACTATTGTTTTAATTTTCTTTTAAGTAACAGGTTTCTTTAGTTTCCAAATTTTGTTGCAGTCTTTTAATTTCTGGAAATGTTTTAATTTGAATGTTGTACATTTTAATATTTTTTAATTAAATGAATCAATATTCTATACTCATGTTTTATTTTTATTAATGTCGAGAATGTTCCGCATTCGCGAAATGGCGAGGAATTCTTGCACTGGCGAAATTTTAATTAAGGTGTATTAATATGCAATACTCCCTCCGTCACATAAGTGTTTGCACCACAAGATGAGCACACATTTTAAGAAAAAAATGTAATGAGTAGAGTGTTAAGGGGTAATTTTGTAAAGTTAAGTGAATAAAGTAAAAAAAGTGGTTGAAATAAGTGTAAAAGTAATGACATTTTGCGTAAATATGTAAATATTGTAAGGATAAATTATTTATGAAGAAGTTTCTTTTTTAGGGTGTGCAAACAATTATGAAACGGATGAATAAGGTAAATGTGCACACAGTCGTGAAACGGAGGGAGTATTATATAAGATGGAGTTTTTCATGTTTGTACGAATCCTTATAGTACTTTAGAAAGGTCAAATATTATTTGAGACGCTATTGTCAATCTAGTCCTACCAATGCTGTCGTGTAGCTTTCATTACTATATAGTTGCAACAATAGTACAAATAATATTTATGAAATATTTAATTAGTACAATATAAATTTCAAATAAGACAATTTGACATAAATTTTCCACATGCTAGTGGTCCTGTAAGTATTCTTTTTTCCACAACTTGCTTAGAAGATGACTTTTTTCCACAAAAGATGACATTTGACAATAAATCATTGATGACGTCAGCTGCAATATAAAAATATATACAAATAGAGCTAGAATCAAATCCACATACAATACATAATCGATTATAAAAAAAATAAGTAGAATGAGTTTCAAAGTGATTGTGTTCCTGGGCATATTTATAGGTATGCTTCTTTTGATATCGTCACAAGCAAGAGTGCTTCCACAGACTTCCAATCCCGCTGAAACATGTAAGTTCCTTCATCTCTTTTACTGTACTGTAACACCTGCTTAATGCGCTGAATTAATTGTAAAAAAGTTATACTTATAATACTTTATCGTCCATATGTAATTGACTCGTTTTTGTCATTTATGTCGTCTCAACCTAATTTACTTATTCCCTAAAAATGTAACATTTCATCATCTCCCTATACTTTGCATTTATATGTATTATCATTTTTTCACCAACTCAATACCATTTTAATACTATATTTATTAAAACATGTGAAAAAGATAAACGGGTTAATTACAGAAGGACGGATAATTTATTTAGATTATATTATGTTTATGTTTTTTAATATTTAAATATTTTTTAAGTTTAATATACAAATTAATAAAAAATTGATAATGAATATTGATTAGTTTATGTATAAAGTAAATAAGTTGGGGGTATGATGGGATGTTGTGGGGTCCATTTATAGGTAAATTTATTGTTTATGAATAAAGTTAGTGGCAATTTGATTAAATAAGTGATGGTGGGAGGGTGAAGATAAAGTAGTGTGAATAGTATTATTTCCAAAAAGGGAATGAGCATAATGAAATTGAACAACCAAAAAGGAAAGTGAGAATAATAAAATTGGACGGAGGGGGAGTGAGTAAAAGATAGAAAGCGAGAGAACAATTTTTTTAAATTTTTTTTTAAATTAATCTTAATTTTGAAAGTAGGAAAAAATATTTTAAAATTAATTGTTTGAGCTACTGATCTGACTGTGTATAGATATTGATTTGTATATAAAAAAGTTGAAGAAATTATTGTTTCAACTAATGAAAGTATGTTTGCATATTAACAAACGCAGTGGCGAAGGGGCCGGAAATCAAAAACCCTGTGGTACCGTACAAACCGTTCTGCAATAAGAAAATTTATACGAACTGCATAATTAAGCCCTCACCTCGAAGAAAATGCGAATACACTAACCATTGCAGCAGGCCTCCTCCCGGCGCCCAACCCTAATTAGTAGAATCACTAGCTACCAATTATTATGTATGTATTTCTAAATATATAATAAGGATGAATGAATGAAATAAGTTTCTTCTTAATTAATTTCATGCATAAACAAGGATGATTAATGAAATATGTGAGTAATGTGTAAAAGTTGCTTGATACTCTAGTGTATTTGTTTTTACACAAATGTAAAAGTGGTGTGTAATATTGTAATCATCTCAATTTACTATTATTCGTATTAGCTAGTATTTACGTTTCTTGGATTATTCATTGATTTTACATTAATTTTCATACATTCCAGTGGAAAAATATACTCCCTCCGTCCCGAAGGAACTTGCACCCTTTGACCGGCACACATTTTAAGAAATGTGTAAGAAAAGGAGTAATGATTGATGTTTTGAAGGGTAGTTTTGTAAACTTTTATGAATAAAGTAAAGTAAAAAGTAGATTGAGGGTGGAAAAGTAATGGTATATGGGTAAATATGAGTATATTTCAAGGGTGAGGGTTGTGAAGATATATTCTTTTATGGAGTGTGCAAATTGGTATGGGACATCCATATATGGAAAGTGTGCAAATTCCTGTGGGACGGAGGGAGTATATTTTTTAATTAGTAATTTCAACATACATAAGGATGACAATTGGAATTTTTTATTTTTTTTATTTTAGGGTTTGGTAAAACAATTATTAACGACGTTAATTTGCCGGGATATAAAATTATAGGCAAAGACATGTTACAGTAAAACCTCTATAAATTAATAAGCTTTCTAAAATAATAAAATCTTCTGGTCCCAACTTGGGCCTTTGTAAAAAATCATCAAATTCGATAAGATAATAAAATAATAATTATTCGGAAAATCCCGTTATAAATATTAGGTCCCAATAAAACTCTAAATTAATAATTCATAAATTGCAATTATAAATATTATGGTAATTTGCTAAAATATAAATCTATTTTACCTTTTCTAACTGTCAAAAGATATTTTTCATCAATCCACTCTTGTAAATCTTTTTGAGTGCATGTGAGATGGTCTCTCTTATACTCAAATAATGTTTTACGCATTTGATCATTCACAGGGACGGACCCACGTTAATGGTGGGGGTGGCCTTGGCCCCTCCCAACTTTTTTCAATCTACTATGTATATATATATCATCAAATCAAAGAGTATATTTAAATATATGTATATCAGACATCACAAACTTCTTTTCTTTGATTTACCAATCAAATCTTGCTTGGTGGTCACCCTATTATCATATATATAATATGCCATGTATAGATCAGTTATTTTATTTATTTATTTATATATCATATGTATATCTATGTATAAGAAAATTAAATCAGATCATCTCAATTGTTTGATGAATAGTTTAAAAGACTTTGTTATTCATTTATTTTAAAGAAAATTGTTTGATGAATAGTTTAAAAGACTTTGTTATTCATTTATTTTAAAGAAATTTCAAGAAATAAATTTCTAGTATTAATTTTTTCAACTAAATCAGTTTTTTTTTTTTTTTTTTTTTATCTCACGACAATTCCATAACACTTTTACGTTATCTATTTTTTCTTAAAATTTGTGTCTAATGGTATGAGTATATTTTTGGTGGACGGAGGTAATAATATTTTCTTGGCCCCCCTCACTAAATAATCCTGGTTCCGTCCTGATCATTCATGGATGATTTTGCGATGCCTTTTAGATGAGAAGATCGACATGGCTGGGTGTTATGAATTATTTTTTTTCCATATTGAGATTTATATAGTGCAATATATGTTTCATTCACCATGCATGAATATATTTATGTGCAACAAATTAATGTAAACATGTATACAATGAATATATTTAATTAGTTACAAAGAATTGGTTGATGCATAAATATAATCAATGAAACATATATGAATTCATTTATTTTCAATACATATCCACTAAATTTACTGAATTTCAAAGATCTCTCTTTTAATTAATAAATATTAATTTATCGATAAATTAATATCTTTTTAAATTAATAAATTTTTATGGTTCCAAGATTATTAATTTATAAAGGTTTTACTGTATACTGTTTTACGTTATCCAATATTAATTTATATATATCCAACCTGTAATATACATATAAAGGGAGAGAGTGTCACTTCATCTAATAAAGTAATTACTCTTTCCGTTGGATATAAATTTTAATAGCTTTTATAATATAAGTAGATCTATTAGAGATGATGTATGTATGATTGAGAGATGAAAATATGATGTAATGTGAGAGGGAGTAATAAATTACTCCCTCCGTTTTTTATTAAGTCACTTTGTCTTTTTTAATATTTTTAAAATAAGTGTTATTCTACACTTTTTTTTTTTATTTTGACAATTTTATCCTTACACATTATACTCCCTTCATTTTCTTTACCTTGATTTAAGCTTTTTCCCTTTTGAATATAGTACTATAGCATAAATCATGGATAAACCTTAATTATTGTATACATGAACACTACAAAATAATGGGGAAATGGCAACGGCAAAGGCAACAGATCTGCCCTCACTAATGATGAAGGCAACGGCAAAGGCAACGGATGTCTGTCGTTGCCAATATGCTCGTTGCTATTTGAATGGCAACGGATTTTGGGAAAACCGTTGCCTTTTGGCAACGGCGTGGAGGCCGTTGCCTTTTGGCGAGGGCGACAGCCGTTGCCAATTGGCAACGGGGCCACTGCTGTCGCCTTTTAGCAACGGGGCCCACTGCCGTTGCCTTTTTGCCGTCGTCTTTTTATGAAAATTTAAAAAATGCGAATCTGGGTTTCGAACCCTGTTGGGAATAAAATGACATATGTTTTGATTAAATACCAAAACCCCCTGAGACATGCCTAAGTCAAGATGATTGTGTTCTAAGTGTGTTAGAACACATAGCATAAGGCTAGATGAGAAGCTGATATGTTAGGCAGCTCTTAGATGATTAGATGCACATTGTGAGGGGGAACCTATGCTTTGAAGATGATCAAGATCAAGTCCCCTCAAGGCTCAAATTCTGGAGCAAACACTAAAGGCCAAGCATACTCTATTGAAAACCAAATGCCTTGATCAGAAGAGTTGTCCAGAGAAGTTGTCTCTATACAAGAACAAGGCTGTAAAGCTCAAAAGGACAAGTTTACTCAAATGCACTGATCAGGAGAGTTGTCCAGAGAGGTTAACTCTGTGCAAAAACAAAAGCTCTGAAGCTCAAAGGCCAAGTATGCTAATCTGGAGAGTTGTCCCAGAAGAGTTGTCTCAGCTAAATTGAACCAGAACGAATGTTCTAATGCTTGAAGGTCAACTATGCTGAAGAGAAGAATACAACTACACCCTAAAAGACTTCATTGTATCATGCTGAGATCATTTCCAAGTGAAGCAAAGGGAAAAAACCAAGTCATCTGAAGAAGAGCAAGCCAACCATGCTGATAAGCAAAGTCTGCTGATAGTAATAAGCAAAGTTGTCCATTTGATAAGGAATGTTGTCCTATCATTGGATCAACCTTCAGAAGCCATGTCCAAGTCTTAACAAGAAGTCAAACATTGGGAAAAGTGCTGCAGAATGAAGACAAAGTCTTAACATCCGTTTATTACCCAATTAAGGACATGTCACTATCAAGAATCCGTCTTCCAGTTTGAAGAACTTAAGGAAGACATTTATAGCAATTTGGGACTGCCTCTCCAACGGGAAAATCCTCAAATTTGTCTATAAATACAAGAAGTGTGAAGACCATTTGAAGCATCCATTCTACATCCAACTGAACAATTATTCTGAAGCTTCAAAGTCCTCAAAAGACATTCTTAGTCTTGAAACACTTCTTCTAAGCTGAACTTATTGTATATCCATACAAAGCTTAGAGAGATATCCTAATCCTTATACACTGATCTTCATTGTAAAGGATATCTCATTAGTTGGAACCTTACTTCAACCCTTACCCCTTTCAAGTGAGAAAGTGAGAATGTTGTAGTAGTAGAAGTGGTAGGAGCTGACTGTTGAGAGAAGAACAGTTCAGTTCTGAGTTGAGAAGAGGGTACTAGGACTCTAGACATCCTAGGGATCAATTCACCAAGGAGTGGTGTTCTTGATCAAGTGCACCTTGGCACTATAAAACAAGTTAATTCCAAGAGTGAAGGAATTATCCTGTTAAATCAGGAAAAGTGGATGTAGGAGCTTGAGTCTCTGAACCACTATAAACCTCTTGTGTTGATTTGCTTTACAAGTACTTACATTCATTCAACACTGCACACAAAACTGATCTTTCAAAGAACCTATATTCAAAGACTGTGCAAAAACTGTATTGGACAAGTTCCCTGAAACTAAACTGGATTGTTCTGTATTGACAAAGTGATTTCAGAAACTAAAGGAGTCTAAACTTAAAGGGCTAACCACTATTCCGCACATATAACTCCCCTAGATAGTGATTCAACTAAGTACTCAATAGTACTTAGCAGTTTGATTATCTTAGAAGAGTTAATCATCTTCAGCAGAGTTGTCCAAGACAACCTTGCTGAGCTCTGGTTTGATCATAAGTTGAAAAGAATTGCATACAAGTGTATTCCCCCCCCCCCATACACTTGTTATATACTCCTTTCAGGACCAACAAGTGGTATCAGAGCAGGGGTTCAAAGACCACTGCTTCTGAAAATCCATCTTGATTTTCAAAACTCACATATTTGTGTGGTCACTGAACTGATCTTTATCTGAAATCTCTTACCTGTTGACTAACTGCTTATTCTTGAGATATGGCTAACAACAATGTTGTTCCTCCACCTGCTGTTCAAGGATTGGACAATATGGCCACCAATCCAGTCAACCACATTTCACATCATAAACTGCCCATGTTTTCAATAGACAATTATGATTTCTGGAAAATTAGAATGAGGGCTCACCTTGCATCTCTTCACACTGACATGTTAAGAGTAATCACAAGAGGACCCTTTGAATTTACTCAAACTAACCCCAGGGTGACAGATGAGCAAAGAGCAGATGTAAGGGAACTGATTCCCAAAGATGAGTATGACTTCACTGTTGATGAAAAGAGGAAAGATAATCTGAATTATCTTGCCATGAACACCCTCTACCAAACAATTCCAGATGCAGTCATGGGTAGAGTCTACCACTGCACCACAGCCAAAGAAATTTGGGATACTCTTGCTGAGATGTGTGAGGGTACAGAAAAGATCAAGGAGAACAAGCTCCAACTTGCTGTGCAAAAGTTTGAGCAATTCTCAATGGAAGCTGATGAGTCAATTGACAAATTTGCTGGTAGATTCACTGATGTGATGAATGAAATCAACTCATTGGGCAAGGTGTACTCCAGGAGAGAAGTTGGATTGAAGATTTTGAGAAGTCTCACTCAAAAGTGGGATGTCTATGCTGTGATGATGCAGAATACCAAGGATCTCTCCTCCATGCCCATGCAACAAATCTTCTCAGAACTCAAAGCCTATGAGTTTGACCTCAATAGAAGAAAACCTGTTGAAGAACCTTCAAATCCTACCACGGGAGTGGCATTCAAAGCCAAAGTTGCTGAACCTGAAATGCAACCCACTCCCAGATCGTCAAAGCCAGTCTCAAAGACTGAAATGAAGGAAGAACTAGCCTTGATGGCTAAAAGGTTTGACAAGCTCAACACAAGGTTTGGTAGATACAAGAAATTCTACCAAGACAACAAATTCAGGAGAAGGTACAACTCCCCTGAAGAGCAGGCCAAGGACAAAAAGCCTGAAGAGAAAAGATCAGAGGACAAGTACTCTGATAGGAGAAGGTCCAGTAGAGCTGACCCTTCATCATCAAAAGGAAAAGATGAATCCAAGAAGGATGATGATGAAGACCTATGTTACAATTGCAAGAAGAAATGGCACTTTCAGTATGACTGCCCTGAATTAAGCTCTAAAGAAAGAAGAGAGAGGCAAGCTAAAAGAGACAGAAAGTTCACCAATAGAAAGACTATGATGGCTGGTGAAGAATCTGATAGTGCTGAAAGCTTCAACTCTTCTGATGGACTGTTCTCAAACAGTGATGATGATGATGATGTGTGCAACATGGCTATTTAGAATGATGAGGTACCAGTGGGCCACAAGAAGAGGAGTATGAACAAAAAGACAGCATGGTACCTTGACAGTGGATGCTCAAGGCACATGACTGGAAACAAGGAACTCCTCACTGATTTTATTGAAAAAGAAGGCCCAAATGTCACCTTTGGAGACAGCTCACAAGCAACAACAAAAGGTTATGGTACTTTGATGATTGGTAACATCAAAGTAACCAATGTATCTTATGTAGCTGGTCTCAAATATAATCTCCTAAGTATCAGTCAATTCTGTGATAAAGATTTCAATGTTGAGTTCTCAAGTGGAAAATGCTTAATTAGAGATAAAACTCAACAAATTCTATTGACTGGAACTAGGAAAGGAAATGTGTATTTTGCAGACTGGGACAAGTCTACTGATGCAGCAACAGAATGTGTATTTCGTCGGGTATTAAATTAGTTATTACTTGAACTAGATCAACTTATCTGTTTCACTTTGTGTTTTACTCTAGTGAATCTTTAATACGTATCATTCCATTGATTAATTTTTGACAATAAATTAGATAGTTTAACATAAAGTTAAACACTAAAAGTGACACATATGATTTCATACCTTCTTGAACTCATGACCTAAATTTTTCTTCATGAAAATCAGGATTGTTGATCTGGACCCTAAAGGACAAGATCATGAGAAAGGGCGTAGCAAAAATATTGGAATCTATCTTCGGTTGGTCGAGGATTCCAAAAGGGTGAAAGTGTTGTTTTCCCTAAGCATCAAACACCAGCTGAACAATGAGCATCAGAAAATGACCGCAAGTAAGTTTTTTTTTTTTTTTTTTTTATCGAAAGTTAGTAATTAGATTATGGAAAGACTGATGGGTTTTTGTTTAATTAGTAATCCTGATAAATGTACATTAAATTTATTTAATTATTGTATACATGAATATCACTTACAATATTGACCACATTCATTATTAAACATAAAATTAATATTAAAATTTGTTATCATTAATTAAGGGTAAAATGGTCCATTATATATCTCAATTTGTTGAAAATTGTTGAAAATTGTTAAAATGACACTTAATTAAAACTGGAGGGAGTATAAAAGAAAAAATGAAACTTTATTAATACAAAATGAAAAAAAGGAAAGATGCAAAATTTCTACAAGAGCGAATGGAATATAAAAAAATACATTGATTCATTTTAGAAAGAAAATGCATCCACTATAATGACATAAAAAATGGATGTAATTTCTTATATAAAGACAATTCGATCCATAATATTCGTATTGTTTTATATAGGGTTAGTGGAGGAGTTCCCTTAGGGAGATACCTATTATTCTCTTCGTCACGTCATATACCTATTTTGTACATCTTGTCATCATAAGCTCCTCTTATTTTGTACTTTTATCATTTATATCTTTCTTTACATTAATTACCCACAACAAATTTTATACACAATACTATATTCCTGAATCTCCATTAAAAAGTAGAGGAGAATTTTATGGCGAGACGAAAAAAAAAATTTAAAATTTATATATGCTTGATGTGAAAATTTAGATATTTTATGTTTGAATAAGCATATCAATTTTTATCACAAAGTGTCAAAATATTGAAATATGTATAGAAAGTCAATGAATTATGAAATTATAATTTCATTGGATAATTGAAAAAGTTTACATGGAGGAGTATTTATAGATATAAGTTTACACTAATCAATCTATATCAAATTGAGGTTAAATCTAAGGGCTAGTCTTGGGTGAGAGCGTCTCACAGAATGAGATCCGTGAGACGACTTTTATATATATAAAGTGATAATGTTTGAGCAAAAAGTGATAGTATTTAAGTAAAAAGTGATAGTCACTTTTGTTAAAAATATTATCACTTTTTACTTAAACATTATCACTTTTTTTACAAACCAAAATTTGAAAAAAAGTATGGGTTATCCTACCCAAAATTTTAAAATATGAGTTATCCTACCCAAAATTTTAAAATATGGGTTAAAAGGATCCGTCTCACGGATCTTTTTCTGTGAGACGGTCTCACACAAGTTTTTGCCTAAATCTAAATAAGAGATATTTAAATAATTACAATATATAATATTATTAGAAATACACATATCTAATATATTATATGTACAATAATATGTACTAATGATTGAGAGAAGGATGAATTTTAGAATTAGAAGAATGGTTTTCAATTAGTAGATTAAATGAATCAAGTTTGATTCTTTTATTCCATTTTTCGCATTTCACTTAGTGTTTTATTCGGTGGATCGGATTTGACACAGTTTGTGTCTGTCTACGACCTGTTTTGTATCTATGTCGAGAAATCGTTACTTCATCTGTATCTACTATTTAAAACCGCCTTTTTCTCGTTCCTCCCTAAATGATGAACCACCTTGAAAGTGTGCTATCAAGTGTTTAAGTAAAAACAGATTAATGCTGCACTGAATGTTGAGACAAATAGTGCAACACTGACTCTAACAGAATATCAAAAATATATAGACACACAGCGGAAGACTTGAAACACTAAAAACAATGAGACACAATGAAAATATTTTTCACATAGATTTTATAAATAAAAATCTATGCTTAGCCTTATGGCGAAAATCAATACTTATCTTCAAGTACAAATGTTGTGTGAAATGTGATTAGTGTGAAAATTGCTCGAAATTCATGTGTTTAATTCGTTTAATTTTATAGGATTTCATGCATTATTTACACTAAATTGACAAATTGCACTTGATTTGGAGAGAGGTATGTTGTTTGCTATTTTTATAGGAAAAATGAAAAATTTTGGAGCAAAACACACCTTAATTATTTTATGGTGTCAATCGAAGGAATAGATCGAGAAGAGGAATAAAAATCAAAGGCCAAAATGATCGGGCTTCAAAATTATTTCAGTGGCCCAGTTGCTGAATTTGTAGACATGCTATTTCAATTAAATGAAAGTCTACATATGTGAAGCCCAATATAAGCCCATTTCAGCAATTTTGGTGGCCCACTGAAAAATCAAATGGGAGGATGCAGCTTTGCAGCACATTGGATTCTAAATCCAACAATTTTTTTTCAGCAGCCCAAATGAGAAAGAAAAAAAGAAAAAGCCACGTCCATTTCCACCAATTAGTGGAGGTTTCGGCCCATACACACGCAGCAGCTGAAACATTTGGCAAGGCTCATTTACTCAAAGGGCGCGGCTAAAGGCACCGCGATCCTATGAGTACATCCAGGTAAGTTTTTTTTTGTGAAAAGGGTGCAGCGAAATTACGTTTTTACCCCTCCTGTATATTTTTAAAAAAATCTCCGGATGAGTACACCCACCTCCTTTCTAAATCGCGGGAGAATGCAGAGAGTCATCACAACTCTCAATTCCAAAGTTTCCATTTCTGCAATTTCCATTTTTAGAGCTAACATGGGGTCGAAAATGGTCGATTATGATGTAATAACTACGAGTGGTGGTGCCAATGACTCATTTGTAAGTTATTTATCATGTTTTGAAAGTTTTTTTTTCGAAAGTGAAAGAGTTTTTATGTTTAGGGTTTTTTAGTGTTTGTGTTGGTGTTTATGCTTGTTTTTTTTGCATCTCATGACTTTATAGTGGTATGTAGTTGAAATAATATGCATTTAGGACATACATTTTGACATTATGTATTGCATTTTTCGTTTTTAAAAAAAACCCCTTTTCGCGACTGGTTCTGCGAAGAAGACGACCATGTTCGTGTTTTTTTTTCGGACATGGTCGTGTTGCCCGAAAAAAAGTTCAAAATAAATATCTTTTGTTTTGAACTTTTTTTCGAACATAGGTCTTTTGTTTTGAATAATTTTTCGAACATGAAGCCTTTGTTTTGAACTTTTTTTCGAACAAGAAGCTGTTGTTTTGAACTTTTTTTCGAACATGAAGCTGTTGTTTTGAACTTTTTTTCGAACATGAAGCTTTTGTTTTGAACAAAGTTTCGAACATTACTTAATTTTTATTTTTTTTGAATTTCAGAATTTGGGTGATGAGAAGGACGAAGTTTGGGTGGACGAATATTGTCTCGAAGAGGAGTATGAGGAGTACAATTATGATGATGAGTGGGCGAATGACTCTGTTGTTGAAAGGGAGAATGATGATGTCCAGGGTCATGAAATTATTATGGACTACACGGACGTCTTCACGAATATGGCTTTGTTCGAGTCTCGTGACGCACTCTTGTCTTGGGTGCGTAGTACGGGGAAACAACACAATATAATTATTGTTGTGAAGCGGTCGGATAACGGCCAAGGTACTAAAAAAAGTCGTATATTCTTGGCGTGTGAGCGTGGCGGTGTGTACCGTGAAAAGAAGAAGCCTACAACTCCTATGAAGAAGAAGGCTAAGAAGAACGAGGTGGTACAAGAAAAGAGTGGAAAGGTTACGGGCACCAAGAAATGTGGGTGTCCATTTATGTTGAAGGGTACAGAAGAAGGTGAGATGCAGTGGAGATTAGAGGTGAAATGCGGTACACATAACCATCCAATATCCCGTTACCTTGAGGGACATTCTTATGCCGGCCGCCTAAATACCGAGGAAGAGGACTTCGTTGTCGAAATGTCCAAATTACACGCTCCTCCTAAATCTGTATTGATGAAGTTGAAGAGGAACAATGAGAACAATCACTCAACTCTTCAAACGATCTACAATGTAAGGTTGAAGCACAAAATCCATCAATACAATGGACGTAGTCAGTTGCAATACTTGATGAGTCAACTTGTCGAGCAAAATTACTTTCACGCCACACGAAGATGTGAGAAGACAAACACTCTTAATGAGTTGTTTTTTGCACATCTCGTCTCACTCCAACTGGTGCGTGCTTTTCCGAAGGTACTCATGATAGATTGCACATACAAGACGAATAGGTACCGGCTACCTTATTTGGATATTGTGGGGGTTACATCGACTGGGATCACTTTTTGTGTTGCGTCGGTGTACCTAATGGATGAGAAAGAAGAAAATTATCAATGGGCATTGGAGGTGCTTCGAGACTTGTTGGGCTCATTTTCTCTTCCCGATGTTATTATCACGGACCGTGAGCTTGCATTGATGAATGTTGTGGCCAAAAAATTTCCTGAAGCCCGTCATTTTCTTTGTACATTCCACATTGACCGGAATGTACTAGCCAAATGCAAGGGTGCATTTAAAGATGTCAAACAATGGGAGGTATTCAACTCTCATTTCAACTATTTGTGGAGGTCCGATACCCATTCTGACTTTGAAGAAGCTCTTGCTAAGTTCAAGTCCAAATTTCCGAAGAAGCCAGTGAATTACGTGTTGAATAGTTGGATTAACCCTTATAAAGAGAGGTTTGTAAGGGCTTGGACGAATGAATTTATGCACTTTGGCAACACCACAACCAACAGGTATGTTTATACTTTTGTCTTTATTTAAATTATTACTTTAATTTATAAGTTGCCTAACGTTTTAAATTTTCTCTGATCAGGGTCGAAAGTCATCATGCCGCGTTGAAAAGAATGCTCGGCAATTCATTAGGAAATTTTGAGACCTGTTGGGAGAAATGTCACACTCTATTCGAGGCTTGCCATGTTTCAATTAAAACCTCCTTCGAAAAGAGTTTGAACGTTGCTCAACATAGGTTCTCCTCAAACGTTTTCAATTATTTACGAGGGGTAGTGTCATTTGTGGCTCTACAAAAGATCTTTGATGAAATCAAGGTGATCAAACGACCTGGATTCGATCCTAAAGAGTGCCAACACATCTTGAGGAAGGTATACGGTTTGCCATGTGGTCATGAGATCGAGGAGTATGTTTACTGTGACAAACCGATACCCGTGAATGCCATTGATCCCTTTTGGAGGAAGTTGGATATGGAGCCTGCCCCAACCACCACATCGGTTGACCCCGTTCCCACCCACAACAAAAATCGCTTTGAAGATGTCGTAGACGACATGGCTGAGGTTTATAAGAGCTTCTCTCAGGAGGAGCAACTCATCTTCTTAAAGCGTATGAGGGAGCTTGCAAACCCCGAGACTACGACTCTTATTGAGCCACCTCCTAAGGAAGACACTCGTGGTCGACCCAAAAAAGGAAAGAAGAAGAAGAAGGCCGATGCGTCCACCAAACGTGAGCCTAGCCTATTTGAGCTTATAGAGAGTCAAGTTGCAAGTTGCTCGGTGGTACAAAAGGAGCAGACGGTCATCACTGTAGATAACTCGCTCTCATCCCCGTCCTTCCAAAAGAAACAGATTCCAAAAAACAACCGGTAATTCTCAGCCCTTGCATGTTTATTTTGGTGTTTTGGTGATGGGTAATATTTTTGTGATTTGGTTGTCGATGGGTAATATTTTTGGTGATTTTGTTGTAGATGTGTAATATTTTGGTGATTTGGTTGTCGATGGGTAATATTTTTGTGATTTGGTTGTCGATGGGTAATATTTTTGGTGATTTTGTTGTAGATGTGTAATATTTTGGTGATTTGGTTGTCGATGGGTAATATTTTGGTGATTTTGGTTGTAATATGCGTAGGTACCCCGTCGGCGTACCCGACAATCCTAAGGAATGGACTTCATCGGATATTTACCGATCCAGCATCAACCGTACATTATCGACATCAAGAACGTTAAGGGTGACGGACACTGCGGTTTTCGAGCAGTGGCTGGGCTTATGGGATTCGGTGAAGATGAGTGGGCGAGGGTTCGGATGGACTTGATGAGCGAACTGTCCCGCAATCTAACGTTGTACAACAACGTGTTCTTGTTGAATGATTACGTCAATGTTGTGCTTGACAAATTGAATTGCTTTACGGAGTTTGCACATAAAAAACATTGGTTCGGGTTGCCGTATATGGGATATCTAGTGGCGTCACACTATAATGTGGCGGTGGTGGTTCTTGATACCCGTCTATCCCTTACGTATCTGCCGTTCAACAAAGAACCTCCTCAAGAACCGAGGAGTATTTGGTTGGGATTAATTAATGAGAACCATTTCATCCAGGTATTTGATTGCATTGATTTAATGAATTTATTTACACGTATATGTTGCATATTTTATATATAACACATAAATCTCGAATGCGTGTAGGTTATGATGGGTGCTGGGCGCACTTTGCCCCCGGTAATTACTTCGTGGAAGCATGAGGGTCAACACATTTCGGACGGATGGAAAAATGCATATGCGTCCGGAGGAATTAATTAGATGATAGTGTATGGATGTAGTTACCATCTTTTTGTTAGTTTTTGTGGTTAGAAACTTTGGAATACTTTTGTCTTTTTGGTGTAATTTGTGTACAAATTGTCAACAAACAACATTTATAGATAATTTGGGTACAAATTCTTGATGTGTAATATTTTTGGAACATGTATACGGTTTCAACGTTACAATGGATGACTTGTGTAATTTAATTGCTCTATTTTTTGAATGGTTTATCGTGCTTGAATGAGCCACTACAATTGTGTTAAAAGTATAATATGGTGTATAAAACCTATAGTTGGGATCATTTTTTTCAAAAAATTGACTTTTGTTCGAAAATAAGTTCCCAACAATTGGTCCATGTTCGAAAACATGTTCCCAACAATAAGGCCATGTTCGAAAATTTATTCCGCGCGTTTTACATGGTCGAATTTTAAAACCAAAAGTTTCTGTAACGAACTTTTTTTCGAACATTTGGGCCATGTTCGAAATAATGTTCCCAACAATTGGTCAAAGTTCGAAAAAAAGTACCCAACACTTGCCAAATGTTCGAAAATTACTTCCGCGAGTTTTACTTGGTCGATTTTTTAACCCCAAAGTTTCTGTTACGGACTTTTTTTCGAACATTGGAGCTATGTTCGAAAAAAAGTACCAAACATTTGCCAAATGTTCGAAAATTACTTCTGCGAGTTTTACTTGGTCGATTTTTTAACCCCAAAGTTTCTGTTACAGACTTTTTTTCGAACATTGGAACTATGTTCGAAAAAAAGTACCCAACATTTACCAAATGTTCGAAAATTACTTCCGCGAGTTTTACTTGGTCGATTTTTTAACCCCAAAGTTTCTGTTACGGACTTTTTTTCGAACATTGGAGCTATGTTCGAAAAAAAGTACCCAACATTTGCCAAATGTTCGAAAATTACTTCCGCGCAAATAATATTTGTTCGAAAAAGTGTTCGTGTTCGGCAATAAATATCGGGCATATATCATTTGTTCGAAAAAAGGTCTTGTACAAAAGGTGGGTGTCCTCATCCATGCAACATTAACCATGTGGGTGTCCTCATCCATGCAACATTAACCTTATAAAATCCATATACAAAACCATATAAAAACCATACATTCATAAAGCATTTAAGTTGTTAACATACATGTTACAATACGTGTTAAAACACTAAAGTATCATTCTGATCGACCAAACTACGATTAATAAAAAAAAACAACATTTGTCAAGTTTTTGTTGAAAATGATATAAAACAAGTTTTTGTCAAGAACGCCTAGCCCTTCCACGTCCCCGACCTCTTCCACGTCCACGACGTGCACTTGTTGATGACGGTGCATCTTCTCCTACGTCATCGGAAGTTTGTCCGCCAATCTGCCTCACAACTTCTTCAATTTTTTGCATTACCCCATCGATTGTTAATGGCTCATCGTTCCTCCACTTTTACAACAACAAGGTCAACTCAACCTTTGCAAAATCTACCAAGTGCCCTAACTCAGCCCTACGTGGAGTCTCAAGAGGAGGAAGTCTCCTATTTTCTGGATTTGAAACGTAAGGACGGCGTTGGCGAGGTACCAATCAATATAACCATCGCTGCAATCCGAATCTTGGATACAATGCTCACCAAGTCTATCATCCGTAAGCATGTGTGTGTCCCACGTAGAAAAGTACTCCGCCATAGCACCCCACACTAGCTTTGTTTTCTTGGATGTGGAACCGGTCCTCTTAACACGGGCAGCAAGCGACTTCTCAGGAACGGTTTGCACGTACCCGAACTGTCTGAGCACTCTATCCGGCATGTACGGCTCAACAATATCTCCGCACACAATGCACCCATGAAAGTAAGATACCTCATCCAATGGATAGTTTTCTCGTACGGGGCGATATGGATTCCAGTTAACCTACAACACCAAATTAAATAAAAAATGCGTATTTATCTTAAAAACAAATAAACAACAGACAAATATATTAATTTGGTTAGTAACGTACCTCGCTTGCTAGGAGAGTATCTAATCGCTCTCTAAAGCCTCTTACTCGGTCGACGCAGGGGCCTGTATGAGCTTCGGGTGCATAACGCATCGATAGTGGATCCGTAAGGGCAAAGTCTGGATTATGAGGCGGCAATATCAAAGTAGGGAAGTGCTCATAAATCCAAGCCTACAAGTACAATATTATTAGGTCAATATCAAATGAAAAATATGAAATATTAACAAACTTATTTAAAATACTTAATACCTCCAATAACGTAAGGTAACCACCAATCTGCCTACACTTGAACTTTGACGCCATCCCCAATTGTCTATACAAATAGGCAAGTGTTGCGGTACCCCAAGCATAGTTAGGAAATTCTGCCATGTCGTCCATATACTGCAACCACTGTACGTGAACACGAGTACCACTTTTGTCCGGGAACAAAGTGGTCCCAAACATGTACAACACAAACGCTCGGGCTGAATACAACACCTCGTCCTCGTTGTCCGAGGACATCATGGGCACAAAAGTCTCCCTTAGCCACGCTAGCTTCACAGAACCCCCCCTCCCCCCCCCGTTTCCCACTTAATGCTTCCTTGGCTTCTACTAAGGTTAAACCCAAATTTTTCATCAAATAATCTGAAGCCAAAATATGTTCTTCGGAAGTAGACTGCACCGGGAGACCATTAAATTTCAAACGCGTGATACAGTAGACATCATCAAGAGTAATTGTCATTTCCCCGAAGGGCAAGTGGAATGAGTTGGTCTCTTCGTGCCATCTCTCAATGAAGGCTGTGAGAAGGTTCTTGTTTGAATACTTGTAGGTTGCACGTCTAACATGAATCAATTTAGATCCTCTCAAAAACCTCCGCCAATGGCGCCAATTCTTTTCATCGTCGAACTCCCAATTCAATAGTTTGGTCACATGACAGTGACACTTCAACACATCTCGCTCCTCACCCAACCATATGAATTTGGCTACATGGTCTTGGAAGCTTTTGAGAAGGGGAGGTGCGATTACCAATGGCAGATCAACATTCACAACTCTTCTTTCTTTCTCTCCCTCATCATCTCCCTCCGCCTCTTCCTCTTCCTCTTCCTCGTCCTGTCCATCTCCCTCATCGTTGCCCTCATCCTTGTATTGATCATCTACTTCCGGTTCTTGTAGAGTGGGCTCTTGAGGGTTGGCCTCTTGTGGAGTGGGCTCTTGAGCAATTGCATCTTGTGGAATGGCCTCTTGTGGATTGGGCTCTTGAGGGGCGGCCTCATCGCTAATATGTTGCTTCTTTTTCCTGTTGGAAGCAGTCGGTCGAGCCCTACTAACACCCTCTACAAAAACCAACACAAACAAGCCATGTTCGAAATTAAAACCAAAACAAACAAGCCATGTTCGAAACCTAAACCAAAACAAACAACCCATGTTCGAAAATTACTACATGTTTGAAACTAAAACCAAAACAAACAAGCCATGTTCGAAATTAAAACCAAAACAAACAAGCCATGTTCGAAACCTAAACCAAAACAAACAACCCATGTTCGAAAATTACTACATGTTTGAAACTAAAACCAAAACAAACAAGCAATGTTCGAAATTAAAACCAAAACAAACAAGCCATGTTCGAAACCTAAACAAAAACAAACAACCCATGTTCGAAAATGCATATATGTTCGAAACGAAAACCAAAACAAACCAGCAATGTTCGAAAATTATACCAAAACCAACAAGCCATGTTCGAAACTAAAACCCAAACAAATAACAAATGTTCGAAACCCAATCCAACACAACCATCACATGTTCGAAAATTTGTTCCGCACAACCATCTAATGTTCGAAAAACCAGTCAACAACAGTTGATTCGTGCTAAACCATGTCAATTAGATGCCCATTTGTTTATTTTCATCCTAACACATCAAAAATTGATACATTCTACACATAAACATGATTATAACACAAAAAATCAACCTTAATCAACACATGCATGAATTAACCCCAAATTCAAAAAACAAAACATAAACCCTACAACAATAAAATCAATGTTTCAACCAACAAAAATCGAAATTAAACATGCGTCCTACTCTTCTTCTCAAATATAAGCAAGAAAAACTAACCTTTACCCATTTTTGCAAAATGAAAAAAAAAAACGCTTGTACAGTGGAGTGGGGGAGAACGGTGCTCTCTCTTTTCTTTCTCTTCTTCGTCGCAGGTAGAGAGGGAGTGAGAGAGTAGGAGAGTGGTGTGAAAATGGAGTGGGAGTGGGAGTGGGAGAGGTGGGAGGGAGTGCGAAAATGCTGTGGAGTGGAGAGGAAAGAAAGGTTTGGGGAAGATGGAGAGTGGGTGTACCCAATCGAGAGAAGGGAGGGAGAAGGGAGGGAGTGCGAAAATGCTTAAGGGCATTTTTGGGTTTTTCAGATGGGTGCCCTCATCTGTTTTGTGGGTGTCCTCATCTCCTGGGTGTACTCATAGGAATCCTGGGTGCCTTTAGCCGCGCCCTTACTCAAAATCAAAGGCCCAATTACTGAAATGTAAATAAAAAAGGGGCGTGAGTTTCAATTGGGAGAAAAAAACACACAATAGACAGAAGCCGCGGAGGGCGAGGGGATACGCAGCACAGCTTCCATCAGTGGCGGACCTATTAAGGTACATGCTGTACCCCAATTCTTTTTTTCCTTTACTGTATATATGCCACTGAGTTTGGTGGGCGAAAAATAACATAACTTAGGCCCATTAAAGTTGGGCAGCCACTAACCCACTAATAAATAACTAATTAAAATTATTATAAAATAATTTGTTTTCACTTTTAAGTTTTAACAATATGCCTCCTTTCTAGCGGCATGGTGTTCTTTTTCAAATGGCAACTCTCAAGTCTTTCAATAAGATCAAAGAAAAAATTACTCTTTTATTTTATTTAATTTTTATTATAATTTTATTTTGTTAAAATTTTATGTTACTTAAATAAAATTAATGCTAAAAAAGTTAGGAATTTAGGATTTATTAAATTTTACAATTTTATTTTTAAAAAAATATAGAATTGTAGTAGTTTTAAGTTTAATTGAATGGCTTGTTTGAGTCCTTACGATGGTTTTTCTTCTTATAATAAGTAGAAAAATACTTAAATTTGTCACATTTTAAGGTATTGACTTGATGACTCTTGCATTTCAACTTGATATATTTATTAAATATATGCAAAGAGATGATAGATTTAGAGATTTATTTGATCTTGGCGTCCTATGAATTAAGTTTGTAGAAACAAAGAAGCATGTGACTTATCCAACAATTTATTTGCTAATCAAGTTGGTGTTGATTCTCCCGATTGCTACTACAGGTGTCAAAAAAGTATTTGCAGGAATGACTTACGTAAAAAATAGGTTGTGAAATAGTATGTGTGATGATCACTTTCATTGAGAAATACTTGTTTTTAAAAAGTTCCCGATGAAGATGTCATAGATTGTTTTCAAAAAATAAAGACTCGCGAGACTCAATTGTAACTTATAGTTGTAATTTTATTTATGTACGTACAAATACTTTTTGATTTAGTATTGATCGTACCCCCAGTTTTAAAATCCTGGGTCCGCCACTGACTTCCATTGGAAAAACCCTCCTCCCATTCACACTCACTCCATAGTTTAATTTTATATTTTTAGATAGTTTTCAATTGAGTATTTTATTTTATTGCAAGCATTTGGAGGATTTGAAGATATTAAGGTGATATTTTTCTTTATTTAATGTTTTATTGTTTTAATTTCATAAGCTTGCTTTCCATTGTTAATTTAGTTATTGGTTAGGTTTGTTGGTGTTTGAGTGTTTTGATTTGTGATGAAATTTGTGTTATTAGCTTAATTTTAATTGTGTAATTCATTGGAGGGAATATTGGTTAGGTTTATGGGTTTTGATAGATCATTTGCTAGAACTCAATTAGTAGGTTATATGTGAAGCTCAATTAATGCAACGAGAGTTGGTTAATCGGAGTAGATAGTATAATCGAGGGTTGAGAATCGAGTGAATGAGTAAATATTGGGTTATCGCAACGAGAGTTGGGTAATTTTCATTAGAACCCCATTTATCTACATTGATTGCTTGAATGAGAATTTGAGTGATTAGTGAGAAGGGAGCTTGGTTGTTAGTATTCAAGTGGAAAAACATGATTATGGATTACTTTAGTTAATTAGATAGAGTAGAACCCCCTAGTTGTGTGATTACCCAGGTAAGAACGCCTCTATTCATCCTCTCGATCCTAGGTGATTTAGTAGACAAATGCACTCGTGATTGCTTCTATCAAGTTCCACCTAATGAATTGCACATAAAAGTCGACTTTTAACTCAATTTTCCACACAATGACGAACACCCGAACACTACTTCTCACTATTTGATATTTGATCATCATTTTACTTGCTTTTCTTAGTTAGTATTTATCTTGTTGATTTTTGCATTTAGTATTTTAGTCGCTCACCCCATGGTCTTTCACTATAATTACGTGACACACACAACACTAAGGCTACGCTACCTAACTAGTCACGTGGTTCGATAATTTAACCGGACACTTACTTTTACTACGAGGATCCTCTTACACTTGAGAGGTGAGTATTGAAAAATACGTGCCAAGTTTTTGCATAATTTATGTATTTGATTTGCATAATTATATAGAATTTTGTGCATTATTTACATTAAATTGACTAATTGCACTTGATTTGGAGAAGTGGTGTTGGTTTCTATTATTATAGAGAAATGAGCATTTTTGGAGCAAAACACGCTTCGATTATATTTTGAAGTCAATTGAAGGAATGAGACGACAATGGAATCGGAACGAAAAAGAATGGAAGGTCAAAATTATTTGGGATTAACCATTAATTTGTGGAGGCCATTTAATAAAATAGAAGAATCAATTGTTGAAACAGCCCACACGCGTGAATAGATGTCAAGCAAGCAGCTGATTCTTTTAATAGCTATTGGGCCTGAGCCCATTTCACATTCTCCAATTTATTAGGCCCATTTGATGAATTATCAATTGGGGGCATTGCCTAAACACAGAACCAAGCTGGAATACAGATACGCGCAAAAAACGGAGAGAACGCAGCTGATTGGGGAGAAACCCTCTCTTCCCCCACACTCCACTCATTAGTTTAGTTTCAACTAATGTTTTAGATAAATTTTAATGTAGTATTTTACTTTATTGCAAGTGTTGGAGATTTGAAAGTTTGCTTTTTTGAAAAAGTGTTGGAGATTTGAAGACCATTTGAGGTGATATTTTTCCTTAATTCCATATTTTATTGTTTATCTTTTATGAGTTTGATTTCAATTGTTGATTTAGTTATTGACTAGGTTTATTGGTGTTTGGGTGTTTGGATTTATGATGGAATTAAATTTTTAGCTTAATTTTGATTGTTTAATTTAATTGGAAGGTGTATTGATTAGGTTAATGGGTTTTGGTTGATCATTTGCTTGAATTCAATTATTAGATTATATTTTGACGCATGATTAGTGCAACGAGAGTTGGTTAGTCTTGATGATAGTATAATCGAGGGTTGAAAATCGAGTGGATTGAGTATATATTGGGTTATCGCAACGAGAGTTGGGTAATTTTCATTAGAACCCCATCAATTTACACTAATTATTTGAATGAGAGTTTGAGTGATTAGTGAAGAGACTATAGGAGTTTGGTTTCTAGTATTCAAGTGGAAAAACATAATTAGGGATTAGTTTAGATTAATTTAGATAGAGTAGAACTCCCTAATTGTGTGATTACCCGGGTAAGAACGACTCTATTCTTCCTCCCGATCTTAGGTGCTTTATTAGATACATCCTTAGTGATTGCTCTTATCATACACCGACTAATGAATTAAACGTCCAAGTTAAGCTTTAATCGATTTTCACATAATGAAGAACACCCGAACACTACTTTTCACATTTGATATTTGATCATCACATTACTTGCTTTTCTTAGTTAGCATTTATCTTGTTAGTTTTTACATTTAGTTTTAATAGCTCACCCTATGTTCTTTCACTATAATTACGTGACGCACACAACACTAAGGCTACACTAGCTAACTAGTCCCGTGGTTCGATAATTTAATCGGGCACTTACTTTTACTACGAGGATCCTCTTACACTTGAGAGGTGAGTATTGAAAAATACGTGTCAAAATGTTACAACAATAACTTTCACAACTGAAACTACAATCTTGGCAAGTGCCTTGATTTGAAAACGAACTAAGTGTATAAAATATACACTGTCGAAATGCTAGTCCAATCTATGATTACACTCTCAATAGATAAAGAAAAGCGCACAATCATACGGGTGGGATACTTCGTATGAACTAAAATGTATAACTATTGGCCACAATTCCTAACAGGATGAACACTTAGTCTAGGATATTGATCGAATAGTACACACTTAATTATGGAGCCATCCTTCGGTATTTATAAATTGAGATACGAATTCTAGAGGCTTCCATCTTGAGATCCTATTTTTTAGGAACTCAACTTCCATGATCTTTTATGGATCCTTCTTGCATGTTCCAGGTCAATCTATAATGTTCCAGGCTACTCTAGCACGTTCTGCAATCTTCTTTAATCTTCCAGGTTCCAGATCCTTGCAGAAGCTTCTAGATTCTGCCAGAAATGCGATAACATTTAGCTCAACATTTAATGTAACATTTCAGAAATGACTTAGAAAAAATCTCGGAAGGTCAAATTAAGATGTTGTTGAGAATGTTGGTACGTTTAGGAATTCACAACATCTACAATCTCCCCCAATTTGACCTTTCGACTACAACACACCTGATGCACATATATTTTTGTACATACTTAATTTTATGTATTTAGTTGAGGTGAACATCATTACTAAATACTAGTCAAGTCAATACCTGTTGTAATCGTTGGATCAGATCGAATGAAGATAAAGGATAATCTTACAATGATCCGTGCCAAAAGATCAAGATAATTTTATCCAAAACAGAATAAGTACAAATAGTACACTTATTCACAACATATGTAATTTACTAAAATCATAAGTTGAGTTTGGAAGAAAACTTAAGATTTAAGTAAGACACAAAAGATCAGAAATCAGAGCAAAAGAAAAAAAAAGCAGAAACAAAAACAAAAACAAAAACAACTAATAGTACTAGACTTATATTATCAATAGGCAGTAAGCATATGAGAATTTTTTGAAAAATGTATACTTCAAATCTATTAAGGCAAACCATTTAAGTAGTAAGCCAAAAAGAAGTGTACTCCTTGCTTATTCTAAAAAACAAACACTTTTAAGCTCTTTGAATAATATGACCTAAATAAACAAGATAGACAACTTGCAGTAAACAAATAATAACCTGTAAACACATTACGCCAAAAGTAGTAAACAAATATCATCAAATGCAGACCGAATTAAGCAAGCTGGATATCAAGTGTATGCAAAAATAAACCTATCATCTAGAAATAAGTAAAAATTGTATCAAAAATTACTTAAACACAAAGTACAGAGATTGAAACTGAAAAATGGCATAAATTGCTCAGGTAACAGCTGCAGCATCAGATTCCGCACAGTTGCCATTTTGAAATCAGCTCTTCCCCTGTCTTGTAGCATCCTTCTTGTTCATCAATGGAGATCACCATATAAGGTCTCCAAGTCATCATCCTCCTCCTCATCAGCTTCCTCCACATAGAATCTTGCAAAGTGGGCAACTATATTGTTTCCTCCACTTCCAGCATCAGGTCCACCAGCAGGAACATCTTCACCATTCAGCTCTTCAATCACAACTTCAGAATTAGGTTGTGAATGTGATGGTGGTGGCACTTCTCCCCCTCTTGGAGTTGAAAGCATCTTTGTCCATTTGTCTTTCAGGAACTGAAGCTCATCTATGGATTCCTGTAGATATTGAAGCTGTGACAGTATAAAGGCTTGTGAAACAGACTTTGTACTAGAAAAATTGACACCAATGTTGTTAGAATTTGGTGTTGCATTCCTCTGTTTTGGTCTGGAAGGGCCTGGTTGTGCAGAGGTAGATGGTCTGGGCTGACTGTGAGTACCAGGAGCATTCAGGGGCAAGTCAACAGTGGAACTCTCTCTCTCTCAAAACATCAGTCTTCTTTGCAGTGAAGCCATGATAATTCAGATAATTAGAAATCAGGACTGGATAGGGCAGATTACCTTTCCTAGAAGTTTTCCCAGTAAACTTTCTCATATGGTGAAAGATTGTGAGACCTAGATTAAACTTCTTAAGTATGGAAATTCTATACATAAGAATGGCTTGGTCTCTAGTGATTTTAGTGGTGTTGGTAGTGGGGATCCAGTTATAAATGATAAGTTTATAAATGACAGAATGTAGGGAGGTTAAGTGTTTGGCAAGCATCTTCCTAGTCCACTTAGTTTTTCTACCCCCTGTGATTGCAGTAATCGCCACATCCATGTCTGGATCATCATCTTCTTCAACATTAGGAGTGTGCAAGAACTCATTGATTAATTCTGGAGTGAATGACACATCCCTCCCCCTAAAATTCACAGTTCCATAACATCTAGAACTTCGCCTACTAGTGCTTTTCTTCATACTTGCATAGAACTCATATGACCAGTTTGTAAGAAAAGCTTCACCAAATGTAACAGCATTTAATAAGTTTCTATCCTCTAAAAACTTGACCATCCCCTTACTATCAAAGTCAGGCACATTTATTCTTTTCTCAATCAGTAATTTTCTCTTAGAATAAATTTCTAGCCTTTTCTCTAAATAATCAGACAGATCAGATACACCTTCATCTTCTTCAGAAGGTAGTTCCTCATCAGGGTCAGAGCCTCCTTCATGTTCAGAGCTTTTGGACGAGCTCTTTGCCTCAGAAGATGAGTTGTCTCCACTCCCATCATCATCAGGTTCGGGTGTGGACTCTTTTGCAATAGCAAAGGTCTCAACATTCTTCTTTAGAGACTGTTGAATGTCTCTTAAGCATACATCAAAATCAGAATCAGTGTCTGATTTAGCAGGTTCCTCCTTAAGGATCATCTTAGCCTTCCCTTTGTCTTTAAGTTCAGCAGCAACCTTTTTCTTCTTTGTTTTCTTAGCAACAGTAACTTCTGGTTCTTCCTCGGATTCAGTGAACACCTGGATGGGTTCATCAGCATCGTGTCCAGCCTTTTTCTTCTTCATTATGGATTCAGAATAATCCACTCGAGTAAACACACGGTTTGACCTCCTTCTTTGGGCATGACTTCTTCTTCTTTTGCCTTTCTGCACCGTTTTCTTAAGCGGAACAGGGGCAGACTCATCAGAAAGTGTGAGAGAGAGGAGTTTGTACAACTTTCAAAAGCTTATGCATCCTCCATTTCGACATCCTCAAGATCGGATGTAGCAGCAGTTTCTCCTTCAACAACAGCCTCAACACTTCCTTCCGTTGAAATAGGACCAGCAGGTTCAGGTGATTTGGGGCTTTTTGATGTAGTGGCCGTTTGAGCAGTTTGTTCAGCAAGATAGCTTGAGATATCCACCGTGATATCTCCAAATGTCATCACGGGCAGATGACCAGTGGCTCGTAGAGTATTGTACACTTCTTCAACAGCTCTAGTCAGCTGTTCGACAGTTGAGTCTTGAGGAATGTGGGTATTTTACGGAGTGGCTAATGGAGTAGGAGTGGTTTGGGTTGTTGATGGGGTTGCAGAGACAATAGAGTCAGCATTCGGGGAGTTTGATTATTGCGAAGCCATGGAAGCAAGAATCTGGAGAGGATTTTGGGTAGTTTGTGCAATAGATTCAGAAGCAGAGTGAGAGTGAGGGACAATTTGAATTTCGAGGCAAGGTGGGAGAGTGTATACAGTAATTTGAGAAATACATGGCCAAAGAAATAGTTTCTGCAAATGAAGTACTCAACAAAACTCGACAAAACACTTAGCAAAATAAATCACAATTCATTGATTTTATAAAGAGAACGTATGTAGTTGGAGGTTGAAAAGAAAATTCTAGAATTAATTTTTATAATGCCTACATATTTAGCCACAACCTTGATCATGGGTGATTAGTGGGCAGAATTAATTAAATTAATTAATTAATTACATTATTAAGAAGATTCTAAAATTTTTAAAAAGTCCAAGCATAATCTGAAAAATAAAAACGTGGGTCAGTATTTAATTTAAATAAATAAAATAAATCTCAATAAATAATTAAATAATTACAACTTATAAAAATAAATTCGAATCAGGTAATGTTGTGCTCAAAACTGTTACAAACACCTCAACACGGTTTTTACATGAATTTTCTTCATTTGTGTTGCACCATAATTTTTTCTTTTTGTGTTATAGCATCTAATTTGTATTGATCCATTTTTCATGTATAGTACATCGTAGTAGCGAACTCCGTGCCCCATACTTACTTAATGGATTACAAATCTCTTGATGTTTTTACCAAAAATCACCCTTTGAAAAGAAGGCATCGTAGTAGTGAACTCCGTGCTCCATAGTTACTCAGTGATTTGGTACATCTTTTAGTATGCTAATAACATTCTAATTTTTATGCATTTGAGAAGTGTAGGACATGTTTATTTTTGCACTCCAAGATTCTTAGATACGAAGATATTTTACTAAGGAATTATTTAACTAAGTAAGAAATAAATTCAACTTATAAAATTTATACAACCCATGATGTTGTCCCAAATGCTGACGCATTTGTGACAACATCCATTTAGGATTTTTCATATAGTGCTCATGCCAAGAGATTTCCTCAAAGTTGAGAATCTCTCATGGTCTAAAGCCTTAGTGAAAATGTCAGCATTCTGTTTTTCAGTAGGTACATACTCCAACTTTACAATATTCTTCTCTACTAAATATCTCATAAAGTGATGTCTTATGCTAATGTTCTTAGTGAGTGAGTATTGTACAAGATTCTTAGAAATGTTTATGGCACTAGTATTGTCACAAAAGATTGTAAGTATACCATTCTCAATGCCATAGTCATGGAACATCTTACTCAACCACAAGAGTTGTGTGCAACAACTTCCTACATCTATGTACTCTGACTCAGCTGTGGATTGTGAAACACAGTTCTGTTTCTTGCTGTTGTTCCCCATGTAGAAACATCATCCACTCGTACTCTTTCTATCATCTATATCTCCAGTCCAATCAGCATCACTGTAACCTATCAAAATGTTGTTGGTGTCCTTAGTGTACCATATCCCAAGTTCACTTGTACCTGAAACATACTTGATAATTCTTTTCACTGCATTCAGGTGAGATTCCTTTGGATTAGCTTGGTACCTAGGACAAACACACACACTGTACATAATATCTGGTCTACTAGAGGTTAGATAAAGTAAACTACATATCATGGATCTGTAAAGTATTGGATCAACATCATTTCCAACACTATCTTTGCAAAGTTTCAAAGTAGATCCCATAGGAGTTTTCATCGTTTTTGAATTCTCAAGATCAAATCTTTTAACCAAGTTCTTAGCATACTTACTCTAGGAGAAGAAAATACCATCATTGCATTGTTTGATTTGAAGACCTAGAAAGTAATTCAAGTCTCCAACCATACTCATTTCAAATGTTGCAGTCATTGCCTCAACAAATTTGCATAACATTTTGTCACAAGTAGAACCAAACATAATGTTATCAACATATATTTGAGCAATAAGTATATCTTCTTCAGTGTGCTTAATGAACAAAATTCTATTGGCCTCTCCTCTAATAAAACCATATTCCAAAAGAAAGTCAGTAAGCCTACCATACCATGCTCTTGGAGCTTGTTTAAGACCATACAAAGCTTTCATAAGTTTATATACATAATCAGGATATTGTGGATCTTCAAATCCTTTAGGTTGTTCAACATATGCTTCTTCATTCAAATTGTCATTTAGAAATGCAGCTTTTACATCTATTTGATGAAGTCTAATATCAATAAAACATGCAATATCTAGCAATAATCTAATAGATTCTATCCTAGCAACAGGTGCAAAAGTTTCATCAAAATCAACACCTTCAACTTGGGTGTAACCTTGTGCTACTAGCCTAGCTTTGTTCCTAACAATGTTACCAGATTCATCAGTTTTATTTTTGAATATCCACTTTGTTCCAATGACATTAATATGACTAGGTCTTGGAACAAGTGTCCAGACTTCATTTCTTTCAAACTGACCAAGTTCTTCATGCATAGCATTAATCCAATTTTCATCAGTTAATGCTTCATTGGCATTCTTAGGTTCAATTTCAGATAAATAGCACTCAGCATTTACTACATTACACATAGAAGACATGCATATTGTTCTTACCACATCTACCTTATTTGATCTTACTCTTCCTCTTGTTTGCACTCCAACTGTAGCATCACCTATGATTTGGTCAGAAGGATATGACTTTTGCCTATTCTTGAAGAAGGATTCATTTTGGAAACATATTGATCATTCTGTGAGATTACAACTGACTGTTCTGTAGATGTTGACCCAGATGTGTTACCATTTGGTGCAACATTTTCAGACTTCAGTGTATTCTCAGAATTGTCAGTGGCTTGTGATACATCTTCTTCATCTTTGTCATTTATAAGACCTTTATCATCATCAAACACAACATTAACATATTCTTGAACAGTGTTAGTCTTAAGGTTATAACCTCTATAAACTTTACTATTTCTAGAATACCCTAAAAAGAAACTTTTATCACTTTTAGAATCAAACTTATGAAGTTGATCCCTATCATTCAGAATATAACACACAAAACCGAATACATGAAAATATTTCACATTTGGTTTTCTGTTGTTAAAATCTCATAAGGTGTTTGATTTGTGCCAGATCGAATATAAACTTTATTAATAATATGACATGCAGTTTTCAATGCTTCACCCCAAAATTTCTTAGCAAGACTTTTGGATGTAAGCATGAACTCTTGCCATTTCTTCTAAAGTTCTATTCTTTCTTTCAACAATTCCATTTTGTTGTGGAGTTTTAGGAGATGAATATTCTTGTAAAATACCTTTTTTATCACAGAAATCATTAAACATGTCATTTTTAAATTCCCTACCATGATCAGTTCTAATACGGCAAACTTTCAAGTTAAACACATTTTTGAACCTTTTGTAAAGAATTTTAAATGCAACAAATGTTTCAAATTTGTGTCTTAAATACTCAACCCAGGTAAATCTAGAGAAATCATCTACCACAACTAAGGAATATCTCTTTCCTCCGATGCTTTCAGTTTCCATATGACCCATTAAGTCCATGTGCAGTAGTTCAAAACATCGTTGTGTAGAACAATGTGACAGCACTTTATGAGGTATTCTTACCTGCTTACCTTTTTAGCATGGTCCACATACAGTAATACTGTGAAACTTCACTTTTGGAATTCCTTTTACTACATCTGCTTTGATTAGCCTTTTCATAGCTCTGTAATTTGCATGTCCCAATCTTTGATGCCATAGAATATTTTCATCATGTTTTGACAAATTACACATATTTGTTCCAATAAGATAGCAATTATCTGCTGACCTAGTACCACTCATGACACAAACTCCATCTTTATTAAGAACATAACATGACTCTTTGTCAAATTTCACATGCAAGTTATCATCACAAAGTTGACTAATGTTAATCAGATTTGCAAGTAAGCCATCAACATGCTAGACATTTTTAAGCTTAGGAAAACCTTCAACATTCAAAGTTCCTTTACCAATAATCTGTCATTTAGAACCACCATATGTAACACTACCACCATTCAAGGTCACATAATCAGATAAGAAGTTTATTTGTCCTGTTATATGTCTAGAACAATCACTATCAAAATACCATAGATCAGGTAGACATGCTTTTAAGGAGGTATGAACATTACAGGTAGCTTTAGGTTTCCATGCAGATTTCATAAACTGTTTTCCAGGATGTGACAGTTTTTTAGACAGCATATTCAAATTTTTCAGTTCTTCAAACCATTTTATACAGTAAGTACGAATATGACCAATCTTGCAACAATAATGACAGATATACTTCTTCCTAAAGTTTGTTTGTGCATATGCATGTTACATCAGAAGTGTCAACATTAGCCTTCACAAACTTCACAGGTTTTCCAAATATCTTTGAAACAAAAGCATTTTTGTCATCATAACCTATACCATGATTATTAGACTTACCAGTAGCTATAACATTATTAAACATAAAGTGGAATTTATCAGTTTCTCCTTTAAGTTATAGATTTCAAGATCTCTTTTGGTAAGTATAACTTCTAGCTTGGTGATTGTGTCTTTCAGATCCTCATTCTCTTTATTCAAGGAATTAAGAGTGAGTTTCTGAGAGTTCCAATCATCTAAAAGCTTTTGGTATGTAGTGTTATCATTCCTTTTTCCTGCATCATCATCCAGATCATCATCTGAGGAATCATTATAATCAATTCTGGTAAAATGAGCATATTCATTTTCATTTAACTCATCAGGATCATCATCATCTGATTCATCACTTAAGGTAGCACTAAAATTCAGTTTTTGCTTAAGTCTGGTATTGGCACATTCATTTACATAATGGTCATATCCAGAACATGCATTGCATTGAACTGATTTTCTAAATTCAGGATCATACCTTGGTTTACCTTCACTTTTTCATGGTCTTGGTGTGAATTGACTTCTCCTCCTTTCTAGTTGTGGTGTTGATGTGTTGATTTGGATCTTAGGATGAATGTTTCTCTTAGATTTATGCATAGATTTCTTAAGAAATTTTTTAAAGTGTTTAGTGAGAAGGGAAATGGTGTTAGAATTGTTAAGGCATTCATCAAGCAATTATTCATCCGAATCAACCTCAGTAAGGATAAGTTGACACTCAGATTTGTTTGATGTCTCTCCTTTAAAAACAACAACCTTCTTATGATCCTTATTAGTTTCATCAACTTGATTATTGTTTATTTCATAAGTTCTAAGAATACTCACTAATTCATTTTGACTTAACTTATCAGTGTCTTTTGCCTCTTCAATAGCACAAATTTTAGCATCAAATCTTTTAGGAATAGATCTTAATATCTTATGAACTACTTTAACATTAGAAATAGGGTCACCAAGAGAATGTGATTCATTAATTATCTCACTTAAACTTTCATTATAAGATGAAATACTTTATGATCCTTCGATTTCCAGGCAGCGAAGGTCATGTGAGTGGCGGCAGGGGGAGCGGATGTGTCATCCACGAGGCCATAGAGATCTGCACAAGTAAGCATCGGGACAACCTGCTTCTACCGTAGGAGATAGTTGGAAGAAGAGAGTTTCACTGTAACCATATGAATAGGGACATTCATAGGGATAGAGAAGTCTGCCATTGAAAGGAGATGGTCGAGGGGCACAAGCTCGACAAAGAGGTAAAGGGAGGCGGCGCCGGCAGAGAGGGAGAGGGAGAATTAGGGTTAGGGTTTGTAGGTGTAGTGTTTAGCTCTGATACCATGTGAACAATGAGATATGATCACCGTTGAATTGGTGAGTGTGGAGTCAATTGTATTTATAGAGGCAATTACATTGTAACCTAATTACATGATTTTAGGAAAAAATAATTATAAAAGGTAAATACAATAAATACAATTATATATACAAGGAATGTTTGACTTATTCCTTAATATATACCTATTAATTAAGTTCAGTATAGTATAGTAAAAAAATATAAAAAAAAGAATGGGGGTAGCCCTACCTAGGCATGCATGTCATGTCTTTCTCTGACCTCGATCAGTACGTCATTGCAAGTTGCAAAAAATAATATTTCAAATTAAACAAATTCACATAAATTTTCCACGTGTTAATGGTCCTACGTATATAAAAAGTATTCTTTCTTCCACAAACATCAGACAAAAAATAAGTGAAACAAGAACAAATCGATCTCCGACTGGCCCATAAGAAATTGTTGACACTTTAGGTGTTTCGAAACCTGAGATTGAGTTAGAGAGGACAAAAAATATTAAGATAAATAGAGAATCATCATCATATCTAGAAAATTATCACACAATACATCGACTTTAAAAAGATAAGAAAAATGGGTTTCAAAGTGCTTGTTTTTATGGGCATATTTATCAGTATGATTCTTTTGATATCGGCACAAGTGGGAGTAGCAAGGGTGCTTCCACACACTTTCAGTACCGTTGATACATGTATGCTCCTTCATCTCTGTTGGGATGTAAATTCACCCTAAGCCCCACTTGATGTTAGAATAGTTTTGATGGCCAAAACACTTAGAGTTTATAAATGTAATAGGATTAGCTGATTTTGTATAGAACAACTTAGACTAGTCTTGTGTAATCAACTGTATGTATATCAGCTGATTAGCACAGTCCCGGCTTACATGCGCTCCCTCAAGATGAGAAGAGTAGAAGATATGAAGACTAGAAGATCCTTGAAGGCCAGATAAGTTAAGGTGCTTGTATACCTACTTATCTGATGGAGTTCAAGTTGAAGATGGCCCTAATGCAACACAAGTATTTACCAGATCAGAAGAGTTCTACTCGACTGATATCAGAAGACAGATGCACAAGGCCAGACGAGTAGTCAGAAGACTAGTAGTGCAGATCAGAAGACTAAGTATTCGTCCAGGACTCGGCTGATTCCCAAAGTCATCTTGCAATTCGAATGAAGACTTACCTTACTTAGAAGATTGACATGATCCCAGGATTGAAGCAATCAAGCAGCTGGAATCAAGGAATCAAGCCAACATAGAAAGATTGCCCCAACGGCTAGTTGCAAGCAATCACCACTATAAATACAAGAGGATGAGAAATCACAAGTACGAGATCACGACGAGAAAATTCAACAAGCTAAGCAAGCAATCAAGCTAAAAGCCATATTGTTTTAAGAGTTCTCCTAGAGTCAGAATTCATAAGAACATCCCTAGCTCTTAAGTGATTTCTATCCAACCCAAGAACCTGAATCATATTCATACTTGTAAATCCTTTGATTTAGGCATAGTGGTTAAGCATATTATAAGCTTGAACCATTAGTTGGAAACATTCAAAAACCCCAAACCCCCACCGAAAGGTTAAGGTTTTTGAACCCCTGCAAAGTGCAAGTGCTTACAATCACTTGTGGAGACCGTAGCAGTTAGGACTGCTCAGATCTCAAAGTCCTACCCTTGGGACTATAAAGGACAAGCCCTTGTAATTTTTGGTAAATTAAAGGGATTAAATATCACGTGTGGACGTGAGAGTGGACGTAGGATCGTATATCCGAACCACTATAAACCTGGTGTTATTTATCTTTCTGCATTTTACTTTATTGTCATTTCCATACATCTTATATAGTGCATACTGTGACTTAAACAATCTTCAAATCAAGGCCATAACTTTCAAACCAGCATCAGCTGAGTATTTTTCTTAAGTAAACAACTTGGCATTTTCAAAAGAAACAAAAAGAACGAGTCTAAACAAGGCCTACCATAATTCTGCATATAATCTCTGCAATCAGATCACTATAGTCATCTGGACCAGCAGACTTGTAGTCCAGCTGACATAGAGATCAGAAGAGGTTCCCAACTCTCTTGAAAAAGTTTTAAAGTCTATTCACCCCTCCCCTCTAGACTTTAATCCCATTCACTACTCGTTCAGGGACCAACAATCTCTCTTTAAAAAAATTATTAATCTTTATTTTTTGGGTATATATAGTACTTGTATTTGTATTTGCATATATATTTTATTGATATGAATTTCGGTATTGAGCTAAAGTCAGACTTTGGAGATATTTAAGTATACAAAAAATTAAATTGTTTCAACTAATTAAACTATGCTTTTGTGCATGTTAACAAACTCGTTCGACCAGCAGTGAAGGCGATCGAAGGGTGTTCGTACGCTGTTCTGCAATAAGAAAATTTATGGGGGCTGCATAAAAAACCCATATCCAAAGAGAAGGTCATGCACATACAACAAATGCAATTAATAGGGGATAATGTAAATATAGGAATAATATCTTTTTTATTTTGACCATATCTTTCTATATATCTCTTTGATATGGTTTGTTATATTTACCATGTTTATCTCCTTGTAAATACTTATAAATAGTGATTCATTCCTATCACCTCATTAACGGTGATCACATACCTATTCTCACATGGTATCAGTCTGACTCATCGAAACCCTAATTTTCTCTCTAAAGCCTCACGCTAAAATTCTTCCCTTCCCTCCTCATGGCGGCGGCGGCTCCCACTCCCCCCACCATCCCTCTCAATGTTTTGGTTCATCTCTTGACAATCAAGTTGTCATCCTCCAACTACCTGCTCTGGCGAAATCAGGTATTCCCAGTTCTGTCAAGCCATGATCTCATCTCCCACGTTCATGGCACGACACCCACTCCGGCGAAGTCGATCACCACATCTGGTGAATCGACTCCAAACCCAGCCTACACCGCTTGGTTTGAGAAGGATAAAAAGATCCTTAGTCTACTTCTTTCCTCCCTATCTGAAGAAGCCATGGCTGAGGTCATCGGCTGTGACACCTCGCGCTCCATCTGGGTTGCACTCGAGGCAACCTACAGTCACACCTCGGTCTCCCGCATCACTCAATTGCGGAATCAACTCCTCTCCCTTCGTCGTGGATCCACCTCCGTCGACGACTTCAGCAAGAAGTTTCGTGCTCTCTGCGATCAACTCGCCTCCATCGGTAAGCCTGTTGATGATGACGACAAGTGTCATTGGTTTCTTACCGGTCTCGGTCCCCAGTTCGCTGGTTTCTCTAACACTCGCATGGCTATGACGCCCATGCCTGCCTTTCGGGATCTGATCCATCAGGCCTTAAACAATGAACAATTTACTCGCTCGATGGACTCCTCGTCCTCGCCCGTTCCAGCTTTCTCTGCCTCTGCTCGCTCGGGTAAGCATGCTCGCCCTAGCACCAAATCCCGTAACTTCTCTCCTCTGAATTCTGGTCTCCAGGTGACCACTGGATCCTCGGCTAGTGGCTCAGCCCCTGCTCGCCGCCCTCCCACTTGCCAGATTTACCGCCAACAGGGTCATTACGCGAATCGATGTCCGGACCGTTATGCTCGCCTTGTCCCTTCTACGGCCAATCTTGCTCATGCCCTTGATTCTTAGTGTCATGTCTCGCATCCTCCTGCTTCAGATTGGTTCCTTGATAGTGGTGCCTCCGCTCACATGACTCCTTGCTCGGTTGACCTGGAAAACCCTCACCTGTATTCTGGTAACGACAATGTTATTGTCTCTAATGGCTCTACTATTCCGATCACTCATGTTGGGTCGTGTTCGGTTAATAAGGATGTTCATTTGTTAGATGTGCTCGTCGTACCACATCTCACTAAGAAATTGTTATCCATTAGTAAGCTTACTTTGGACTTTCCTATTGATGTTTTGTTTACTAATGACTCATTTGTCATCCAGAATCGGGCGACCAAGCAACCCTTGGTGAGGGGTCGGCATAGTCGAGGACTCTATGCCCTGGAGCAGGGCACTCCAGCCTTGGTCGCTGCTTTACAGAGCTCGTCGTTGAAGGCTTCTTTTGAGTTTTGGCATCGTAGATTAGGCCATGTTCCTATTTCTATAGTTAATTTGTTGAATAAATTGGGCTTGTTGTCCCTTACTTCTGTTTTGCCCAAACCGGGCTTATGTACTCCGTGTCAATTGGCTAAGAGTAAACATTTATCTTTTGCATTAAATGAGAAGCGAGCATCTCGTGTTTTGGATTTAGTTCATTGTGATCTTTGGGGACCTGCCCCTGTTGCTTCTAATGATGGTTTTCGGTACTATGTCATTTTTGTGGATGATTTCTCCAGATTCACCTAGCTGTACCCGTTGCATGCTAAGTCTGACTTCTTTGATGTGTTCGTGCGGTTTCACACCTTTGTTTGCAATCAGTTTTCTACCAATATTAAGGCCTTCCAGAGTGATGGTGGTACAAAATTTGTTAATGGTCGCGTTCGTAGTTTTCTCGTCGATCATGGCATTCATCATCGAATCTCTTGTCCTTACACTCCTCAACATAATGGTCGGGCTGAGCGCAAGCATCGTCATGTCACTGAAACTGGGCTCTCGTTGTTATTTCAGGCGAGCATGCCTGCTCACTTTTGGGTTGATGCTTTCTCCACTGCTGTCTACATTATTAACCGTTTGCCCACCCCTGTTCTTAGGGATAGGTCGCCCTTTCAGCTTCTGTTCGGCACTGCTCCGAACTTTGCAAACTTTAGAACATTCGGTTGTCGCGTATTTCCATATCTTCGGGATTATGCTCTCCACAAGCTTGCTCCTCGTAGTGCTCCGTGTGTTTTTATGGGTTACAGTTCCTCTCACAAAGGGTTTCGGTGTTACGATCCGATCGCTTCCCGTTTCTACACTACTCGCCATGCTCAGTTTGATGAGTCTGTGTTCCCATTCTCGGCCAAGCCTGCTCCTTCCTCGCCTGTTGATTCCTTTGAGATCAGCTCTTTTTTGGAACCATCGGCTGCTGCTCCCAAGCTTCCTTGTGTTCTTTGTCCGGATCCTTTAGAACCGGTCTTGCCTCCTACTCGGCCAGCTCAAGTGCCTGCTGCTCGTCTGACTGATCAGCCCCCACCTGTTCGCCCTGCTACCCAACCACTTGTTACTCGCCCACTTGCCCAACCACCCGCTGCTCGCCCTACACTTGCCTCGACTCACCCGATGATCACTCGGGCCAAGTATGGGATTTTCAAGACTCGACACATTACCGACATTGCGACCACCGGACTCCTGTCCGCCCTCTCCACCTCTGCCGAGCCTAAGGGTTTCAAATCTGCCCTTAAGCATCCACATTGGTTGGCTGCCATGCAATCTGAGCTTTATGCTCTGCATGCTAACCAAACTTGGGAATTGGTTCCTCGCCCACCTTCTACAAATATTGTTGGTTCGAAATGGGTTTTTCACACCAAATATTTTGCGGACGGTACTATTGATCGCTACAAAGCTCGTCTGGTCGCCCAGGGCTTCTCTCAAGTACTGGCGTCGACTTCTCACATACATTCAGTCCGATTGTCAAGGATGCAACTGTTCGCATCATCCTGTGTCTGGCTGTTCGAAATCAGTGGCACATGCATCAACTTGATGTGAATAACGCCTTTCTTCATGGGAAGTTGACAAACACCGTTTACATGGCTCAGCCCCCTGGCTTTGTTGATCCTCGCTTCCCAGACTATGTTTTTCGCCTCAAGAAAGCTCGGTATGGTCTTCGACAAGCTCCACTCGCCTGGTTTGTTCGCTTCAGTAGCTTCCTTAAGACCTTGGGTTTTCTTTGTAGTCGAGAAGATCCCTCTCTCTTCGACTTCCGGCGTGGTACAATTACCTTGTACCTCTTACTTTATGTCGATGATATTATTGTGACAGGGAGTGACCATAATGTCATTCGACGTTTCATTCGTCGCGTCGACAAAGAATTTGCGATCAAGGATCTTGGTCGCCTCAGCTACTTCCTGACCCTTGAGGTCTCGCACACTCCTGGTGGACTTTTTCTCAGTCAGGCAAAGTACGCTCATGACATCCTCGTCCGTGCCGAGCTGCTTGACTCCAAACCTATTTCCACTCCCCTTGCCGCGGGGGAATCTCTTGTTTGCTTTGGGACACCCTTCGCCGACCACACTCTTTATCATTCGCTTGTTGGTGCCCTTCAGTATCTGACTATCACTCGCCCGAATCTGTCTTATGCTGTCAATCATGTTAGTCAGTTCCTTCAGTCGCCTACTGATGATCACTTCCTCGCCGTAAAATGGATTTTACGGTATGTTAAAGGCACAATTAACTTTGGCCTTACTTTTGGTTGGCATAGTGACTACTCGTTGGTCGCCTACTCTGATGTAGACTGGGCTAGATGCATCGACACTCGGCGTTCAACGTACGGTTATTCCATCTTTCTCGGCGGCAACCTGGTTTCTTGGAGTGCAAAGAAACAACCCACTGTTGCTCGCTCGAGCTGTGAGTTCGAGTATCGTGCTCTTGCTAACACTGCTTAGGAGGTCGTTTGGGTCAACAACCTTCTTCGGGAGCTTGGCCAACTCTCCGTGTCCGCCCCCAACTCTCCTATGCGACAACAAAATGTGCCTTATTTTGGAGTCAAAATCCGGTCGCCTATAAGCGAGCAAAACACATCGACATTGACTGCCATTTTATTCGTGAGTTGGTCTCCTCTGGTCGCCTCCTTACCCAGTTCGTCTCGTCCAACCCTCAACTCGCTGATGTCTTTACTAAGAGTCTTACTCGGCCGAACTTCGAATTTTTACGATCCAAGCTCTGCGTTCGTCCTCATCCTCAGGATCGCTTGACGGGGGGTAATAGGGAATAATGTAAATATATGAATAATATCTTTTTTATTTTGACCATATCTTTGTATATATCTCTTTGATATGGTTTGTTATATTTACCATGTTTATCTCCTTGTAAATACTTATAAATAGTGATTCATTCCTATTACCTCATTAACGATGATCACATACCTATATATATTTATTTATATATATATATATATATATATATATATATATATATAAAAGAGAAGGATGAATTAATGAAATATACTTGTGGATAATTTATGTATAAAGGTTGTTTGATATATAGCTCATATAGAGTAATCAACTTAATATGTGTTTGTACCTGCACAAATGTAAAAGTAGTGTGTAATATTGTAAATATATGTATGTATTTATTTGTACTCTCCCCGTACCATTATTAATTGAACATTTGCCACATACGTATTATTTACTCATAAATCTCCCTTAAACATCTATTATTTACACCCCATGTCATTACTTTTTACACATAAACAAAAGATTCTCTCTCCAATAAATTAGAAATACCCATAATATCTAGACTCTTCTAAAAGTCAACTTTATTACCTTTAATATTACTCCCTTCACTTTTAATTAAGTGTCATTTTAACAATTTTCAACAAATTAAGATATATAATTATGGACCATTTTACCCTTCATTAATGATAACTAATTTTAATATTAAATTTATGTTTAGTAATGAATGTGGTCAATATTGTAGGTGATATTCATGTATACAATAATTAAGGTTTATCATGATTTATGCTATATTACTATATTCAAAACGGAAAAAACTTAAATCAAGGTAAAAAATTGAAGGGAGTATAATGTATAAGGGTAAAATTATCAAAATTAAAGAAAAAAGTGTAGAATGACACTTATTTTAAAAATATTAAAAAAGGCAAAATGACACTTAATTAAAAACGGAGGGAGTAATAAACAATTCACATTAAAACCCGTGCAAACAGTAAATATTCAATTAATAATGAGACAAATGAAGTATATATTATGTATATTGTTGTATCTGTTTTCGTATGATTATCTGAACATGGCTTAACTAACGGCTTACAAACATATAATTTATATTAGGGTCGTTTACGTTAGTAAATGTTGGGATATGAATCCTAGAACAAGTCCTAAATGATGAATAAAAGATAAAAGAGGAAGTTTTGATAAGCCAAAAGAAGACTTGAATATTTTCTAAGTATTGATTGATCTAGTCTAGTTGAGTTGAAGTCATCTTGTACAGATCAGTAGAGTTCACAAGACAAGTACTAGTTAAAGACAAGTACAATTTTGTAATACAAGTATTATTGAAAGATAAGTACGATTTATAAGTACTTCATATTTGTTTATATATGTTAGATTATTATTGAGCTATAATTGTTGTATAGAGCTCATGTTTTTATATGTAATAGATAGATTCATTGTATAGTTATAAGTTGACTAAGTTTTGTTATAAAAGCTTAATGTAATGTAATAGTCTTGTTAGGTTAGATGATAGGACTAGATTAGTTTTATTAGAAGTCTACTGCACAAGAAGAGAAGACCAGTCTACTACTCAAGACAGGTGGACTACAAGTCAAGTGCATCTACTAGACTACACAAGACAAATTAACATGAAGTTAGTTACAAATACGCGTGAAAGATAAGGATGGAGAAGTTAGTTATGGAATAACTAATTCGTAACAAGAAACGCGTTTATGGATAAAAAGATTCAGTTGAAATCAGTTATCAAGAAAGGTTGGTTACAACTACCCAAATTCTTGAAGTTCGAAGTCTATAAATACTTGAAGAAGTTTATCATTTGAAGAAGACTGACGACTGATTTTTGAGATACTGATTACTGAGATATTGATACTGCAAGCATTGTTGAAGATTCAAGTGAAGTTTTCTCTCAGAGATTGAAGTTCAGAAAGTGAAGCTACACAAGACAAGTGAAGATCAGAAGGCTACTACTGAACGAAGAGAAGTTTTATTTTCTTTTGTTGTTTCAAGTTGCTAGTTACTTGTAAAATAGCTAGTAAGATCGAAGATATATCTGGAGATATAATCGAGAAGATCTAAGTCTTATTTCTTGGGACTTAAAGCCACAAGAACATATTACTCCATTGGACGAGTTAATAAGAATTTCACAACTGGGTTTGTGAGAGTGGATGTAGACAAGTTGTCGAACCACTATAAATCTCGTGTTTGATTTACTTTACTGTTTTTGTTTGTTGTTTAATTGATTAATTGTTTAGTTGATTGAATTACATGACTGATCCAGACTAGTTGAGTATACATAAAACAGAGTTCTCGAATTTAGTTGAGTATAAACTTTAATTGGGCTCATTGTTAATTTCGTATTTCCGCACAGTGTAATTCTGATATATCGAAGATTTTAGAAAAGTCTATTCACCCCCTCTAGACATTTTCTTTAGCTTCCCTCGATATTAACTCAACTTAGGGACCTACAGTAAATAAGCTTAAGAGCTTTGAGTGTTTTTTATGAAGACCATGAGAAAAAGAGTATGAGAGTTGAGAGAATTTGAAGAATAAGAGTATTGTTTTGTGCTGCGTAACTAAGATTGTGTTTATTATGTTGCCTTAATTGGTTTATATAGAGTATGTTTGCTTCATGAGTTGGGATAAGATGGGTTAAGATGTGGTGGGAGGCTAGATAAACCTAAGGGAGAGGCTATATAAACCCAAGGGAAGGCTAGATTGTCTAAACCCATGGAATCTAGTTTATAAAAATCGGGTCATATTATAAACCCGGGTCAAGGTGTTTAAAGTTATGAGAAACCAAACATGGGAGAAGATGGGTTTACATATCAAACCCATCACTAAACAACCCCCCCCCCCCCCAAACTCATGAAGCAAACATACCAAACATGGGAGAAGAGGGTTTACATATTAAACCCATCACTAAACCCCCCCTAAACTCATGAAGCAAACATGCTCATAGTGTGGTAATATTGCATGTCATTAATTGCTGATAGCTCCACATTAATGAAACAATTAAATGTAATACACTTGTCTTCTTTGTCAAAAATGATGTCACATTAAATGCACCTCGAGTTGTACCCAGTACTGCATTATTGCTTGATGTTGTTTGTCCTCGCCATATTGAGGAGAACACTAACTTGATGTTCCTTCTTTGATCGATCTACAATTTCTCGAGGGGAGATGGTCGCTCTTAATGTCTTCTTGTCTTGGTCACTAGTCGCCCTTACTCGTTAGGTGAGTATTGTGTCTTGTATCTTCTATTGACCGGTCCTTCCTTCAATTTCACGTGGTTGTCGATATGTTAACCATTTCTTCTCGCTGATAGGTGTAATCATGTTGACTTCTTGACTTTGTTGATTAATCATCGCTTGACTAATCTTCTGCTCGCCTATTGGTTGGTCGTCTGTTGGATGATGACGAGGATTATAACTTTAATCTTTCAATGTTTGACTCTCTAACCGTGTATAACATTTGCTCCCTGGTCGTCTTTCATTGTACTCACTTGAAAGGCGAGTAGTAGTGATTCCATGGGTTCGTCTCGAAATGATATCATCATTTTTTGCATTCTTCACACCTTTTAGAGGTGCTTGATGACATTTGACATGATGGGTTGTGTTAGGCGCGTGCGCCGAATTTGAATTCAAAATGGCACGTGGAACGTGTGCGAATGTCAATCGACGCGCGTGTAACTCAAACAGTGTGTCAATTTTGCAAATGGCCCGAAATTTTGCAAAAAATACAGATTTTACCTTGTTTTTCATCTTCAAGGTATAAGCTTGGCTTCTTTCATCTTTTTTCTTCCTTCTTTCCAAAATGGTTTTCGAGAGCGATGATGGGGGAATGGGAGCTGGGAACCCCAATTAATTCTCACCCGCATTTGAAATTTCTAAGACCTTTCTGTCACTCTAGATAGGCTAGTGCAGCGTGATACTGGTAAGAAAAAAGTGATTGAATTCACTGATTCTAATCGATATGGACCCTGATGCTCGGTTGTGCCTATTATGAGTAGGGCACCCACCGATAGTTTAGAGTATGCTCTTGACGTAGATGTCGCTTTGCCCGGGATTAGCCTTGGGAGTGGGGAGGGAGAACTAATATAAAACTCCTCCTCGCAAAAAAATGAGGGCAATAACGTCGAGGATGAGGACAAGGAGGATGAGGTTTATTTTGACCTAGGGGACCATGAACTCAAAGCAGGGGTTCAAAAGACCATCAACGTGGGTTCGGGTTTGGAATTCAAATTAATTAGGAACATAATTATAGACCGGTTTTTGACTCAGATGTAAAACGGGTCGTTCATCGTTTAAATACGGATGTAGAGACGACAAAACATCGTTTAAGCTAGTTAGTGCATCCTAATCAAATTATTGTGGTTTTATAAACTTGTGTACTGATGGGGGAAATCACAGACGATATTCTGGAGGTGGACGAGCTTAGGCACATTTGGATCAATGGAGTCCCCTTGAAGGCTATTAGCACGTTTTCTTGGAGGATGCTTCAAGACAAAATTCCTACATTATTAAACTTGAGGAGAAGGGGAGCATATAATGGTGTGGAGTGGCAGAGGAAAATACAGACCATATGCTCTTCTTATGTCACTGCACTTCCAGAATTTTGAAGAGAGTTTATGAATGGTTTGGTTTGATCTATGAGGAGGGGCGCTGCAGGTTGGCACACTTTAGTTATCATGGGGCAAAAGTTAACATCAAGTGGAAGCTTGCGTGGCTGCTACTATGGCATTGTATAATATGGTCAATATGGAAGTCTAGGAATGAGACTTGTTTCTCGGGAGCTGATTTTGAGGAGAAATTTATTTTTGAAAGCATTACACATACAACTTTTCAATGGCTAGAGGCAAGAGATTTGGTGCATTCTTGGAACTCCTTGGATGATCGTAGAAGAGAACCGACATGATGTATTTGTTGAGTAGTGTTATTTATGTATTGAGAGCTATTTTATTTTGGTTTCTGTCATTTCACATATGAGAAAATTAAGTTCACACTCAGCTTCTTAGTTATCCATGAATTTGGTTTTCCTTGCTTCTGTCTTGATTGTACTTTACTTTTCTGTGATATTTATGTTAATCAATTTAATAATTGATAATTATATCATGATAATTCTGTCTTGATTGTACTCTACTTTTCTGTGATATTTATGTTAATCAATTTAATATTTGATAATTATATCATGCTTGCTAGACATTGCTAATTGCTCCTTATTATGCTTAATCAACATTTATAGCTCATGTCTGGAGAAACGACATAAATCAAAATAAATACTTGAAACATCTTCTATGTAAAGTTAAATTCATGATCTGATTCTCGTATTCCATGCATTTTCCCAGCTTTTGTAAACAATTTGCATTTAAAGTAGAGAGACAATTCAAAACAATATCATCATTGGGGTAAATATAATTTCTTCTTAGAGATCACATAACCAAAGCAGCTGCAAGCGTTGATGAAGAATGACTCATGACTTGATTGTTGCGTGAAATTGCTTTGAATCAAACCAAATGGATAACAAACTCCATCCTGCAAGAAAGACAAATCATGGAAAAATTGAATAATCAATGAGCTAAATGTATCACAAAATACCAAGTTTTAACTATAAAATCAGCACCCCACAAGTTTATAAAACCATAAGAATTTGATTAGGATGCACTAAATAACTTAAACTTGTTCTTTTCCAATTAATACCGACACGCAGAAAGCATCTTCTCATTTGATTAAGAGAGGATCAGAGAAACATATAAATTAGAATAAATTAGAAGTACGCAAAAGTAAAGAAACTGGTCCTAAATATTACTGAATATGTGATAGCGAGTGACGAATAAGAAGAGGTTGGACACGTAGCAAATAAAAGAGCACATAGAAGATTAAGAGCATAGATTAATTGGGGTGACAACAACCTAGAAAGATGGTCCTAAGAAGGCTATGTTAAACAATACAACTACTAAGTCGTGAATGAATTCCATATAGTTAAAGGAATAACCTTGATCATTTCACATGTTTTCTTCCAAAGTAAACATATGATTCAACCACTTATTTTGTTCAACAAAAAACTCAGCTTATACTCTTATTCTAAAGCTCATGCTTCGGTCTTCCCAATAATATTTCATCCAACCATTTAAAATCTCAACTCATGATAGTCTTATTTTGTCAACCAAAATCCTTTTCTACTTCTATTGGATTTCTGGGAAGGATCCACTAAGTTCGTTTTGCTAAGTTGAAGGCATGTCTATATTTCCTAATAATTCTTCATCTTTTGCTTTATGCACATTTTCTAGGTAAAGTATGTTGAACAAGTGTCACTCAATGGTCAATTAACAAGAGAGAGATATATGTACTCAAAAATACAATTTCTTCGTTGGTATTATCAGATGCACCAAATGTAAAAGAAGATCATAAGGAGGATTCTATCGACAGCAGCAATATAAAGGTAGCTGCTTGGTCATATAAATCCAAATCTTCTACATCCTCACAATTGGATTCTATTCCTCCTACTTCAAGCTCATGATTGCAGAAAAATCCCAAGAAAATTGAAAAAAAGTAACATTTTCTCCACTTCACAACAAGGGGCAATCCATTCAATGAATCTATAGATAAGTTAATCATACAAAGAAAATAATTAATTGAAAAATCCTACGAACAATTTAGTTCAACTATTTTTTCCTCATCCGTGAGAGATGGCCAAAAGGTCGAGAAGAAGACAATTTTCTTGAAGAGGGCTGCAAATTAAATAGCAAGAAACAATTACTTCGTTAAATTTAGGGAAAAAAATCATCTGCGATTCTTGATCGTCTCGTTTGAAGAAATTGAATGTGAATTTGGGTTTTCTCCTATATATGAAGAAGCAAGCGTGAGTCCTTGTTTTCCATTTTCAACATCTCTTCTTCCTCCCGCTCTCGACATTTGCACTGAAATAAAATGAACGATAATATCTTCCTCTTCGCCGCTCATCCCCTCCCCTCTTGTTCAGCACTGGGTAGTTCCGCTCATCCCCCCTTGTTCAGCACCAACCAGTTGAAGATGATGAACATCGTTCTTGTTAGGGCAATTTTCACGGTAGATTGAAGATCAGTAATTTAAACATTAATAAGATATATTATTATTAAGTAATTAATTAAAGAGATATTTAATTAAAAATATTATAAGGATATTTTCGTACTTTTATATATTTTTTAAAAATATTAATTATTTAATTCTCTTGCGAAACTTGATCGCACTTTGACGAAAATATGTGACGTGTTAATTTTTTATTGGCTTCCTGTTGTCAGGAAGGGCGAAGGCCCATCCTGACCATAGAAAACCCCCTAGAACTATTGATGTGAAGAGTTTTTTAAATATATATATATATAAAGTTTATATATTAATTCGGGGCGGGACGGGTACACGTGGGTCGAACGTAAGATCTAGACCCGACTCATTCTCAATACGGGGCGGATCCGACCTGACCCAAAGCTCGCGGGGTGGGGCGGGTACCCGCGGGTCGAGTCAATATAATTGTCATCCCTACTTTTGATCTTTCGTCTTCAGAATTCTACGAGAGAATTCTTTGAAATCTCTAGGTTTTAGAAGAGATTTTGGATACTGAAATTTATTTATATTTTTTTAGGAGAATCCAACAAAATCTATAGAGTATTACCTAAATATTTTTAAAGACGTTTTAAAATTCGTATTGAATACCTCAAAAATTTTAATGACTTTTGAAAATTCAGATTTAATACGCCCAGACATTAAAAGTAAAAAAAAATCTTACAGAATCTACAACCAATACACCCCTAAATGTAAAATGACACATCAGATACCTAAAATACCCTACCTCTCCCAATTGAATTAAAAAATCTGAAAATATCTTTCGTAAAAAAAGGCATTCATCCCCCTTAATTTCTAACTCCTCTCTCTCTCTCTTCTAATTTTAAAACTCACACCATTATATATATAGTATTATAATGGTGCTCATACTGATTTAAAAAATACACTCCCTGATCAAACCTAATACTTCCAGTATTAGTATATAGACTTCCCTTATTTTTAGGGTTGTTAAGTTTGATAGTTTATTAGTTAGTTATTGGTGGTTAATTTCTCCTAAAGAGCCTATAAGTTTTAATTAGGGCGGAGAGATGAAATCATCTTCTCAATTGTTGATTTCTGTAAAACAATAGACTTCTTCAATCAAGATGTTCTCTTTTGATTCTTGTTTTCAATTCATGAGAGTTCTTCCATGAAATTCTACATGGTATCAGTTTTTTGATTCGTATATGCCAGATTATCGTTCCTATTTTCCCAAATCTTCTTGAGTTTCTTCTCCTCTTCGTGGCATCGATTCATCAATGGCGCCTACAGTCACTGATCCGGATTCATTAGACCCTGCCCTCAACCCGTTCTCTCCTCTTGCCCTTCACCAAAATGACAACCCCGCTGTGGCCATCGCATTGGAGCCGCTCAACGGCACCAATTATGTATCCTGGAGCCATGCCGTCAAACGGGGTCTTAGCGTCAAGAACAAGGTGCGATTGATCAATGGGTCGTTGGAAATTCCCACTGAGGAGGATGATCCGGCTGTTCACGCTACTTGGGTAAGAGCTAATGATTTAGTTTTGATGTGGATTTTGAATTCCATTATACCTGAGATTAAGCTTACCTTAGATTACTTTTCAATTGCTAAGGATGTTTGGGATGAACTTAAGATTCGGTATGCTCAATCTGATGGTACTAGAGTGTATCACTTAGAGAAATCCCTTAGCACTATAAATCAAGGTTCTCAAACCTTAGTCTCATATTACAATCAATTCAAATCCTTGTGGGATGAGTATCTTAGCTTTAGGCCTGTTCTTAAATGTTCTTCTGGTGCCATGGATGGTTGTACATGTGATTTGCCTAAACTTATGACCACCACTCAAGAACAAGATGCTGTTTTGAAGTTCTTGATTGGTCTTCATGAATCCTATAGTTCTCTTAGAAGCCAGTTCTTGTTGCAATCACCCTTCCCTCCCCTTTCTAAGATCTATGGTCTCTTGCTCTAAGAAGAGTCTCAAAGGACCCTAAACACTACCCCTGAACCCATCCTTCCTAACTCTATTGCCATGGCTTCTAGAAACACCAGATTTTATAAAGATAAGAGGAAGCCCCTCAAATGTAGCCACTGTGATGGCATTGGTCACACTATTGATAGGTGCTTCCAGATCATAGGTTTCCCCCTGGTTGGAGGGGTCCTAGAGGCCTCCCCAATAAAGATCTTCCCAACTTTGCCAATCTCTCAATCAAAGACAGCTCCATGGTTTCCAACCCTCTTTTTTATCAAGATCTCTATAACAAATTTGTGAGCTTCTCTAAGTTGCAGAGTACTGGAGAAAACAGGGATGTTTCTCATTCTGTGGCAGGTGCCTCTGCTTCCCATATTGATGAGCTAAAGAACTCTACTGATTCAGGTATGTCTCCTATCTTATGTCCCAAAATTAATAATGCTTTCACTTGGATTTTGGATACTGGGGCCACTGATCATATGATCTTTGACTTTTCTATGTTTACTACCCCTCCATCCATAGCCAATGTTAGGATTTCTTTACCTAATAATGCTACTTCCATTGCTACTCACATGGGTAATATTGTTATCAATGATCACTTGACCTTGTATAATGTGCTTTATGTCCCTGATTTCACATTTAACCTTTTATCTATTAGTCACTTAACCAAATATTCCAACTGTTCTGTGTGTTTTCTTTCATCCCATTGTATTTTGCAGGACAATACCACCAAGATGGTGATTGGTACTGCTGACCAAGTTAGAGGCTTATATCTCTTGCAAACTGCACATCACACTAGCAAATCTGCTTTAGGAAATACTACACATTTTAGTTCTCTTGTTGATACTGCTTTTACCTCTGATTTGTGGCATAAGAGACTTGGACATACATTTATGAAATGCTTGTTAAACATTCCTGAACTCAATGTAAAAGTTGCTCCCACACATGATCCCTGTTGCATTTGCCCTTTGGCTAAACAGAAGAAAATATATTTTCCTATTAGTGTATCTGTATCTACTCATGCCTTTCAATTAATACATTGTGATGTTTGGGGCCCCTTTTCTACTATTTCTGCTTCTGGTCATAGGTATTTTCTTACTATTGTTGATGACTTTAGTAGATGCACTTGGATATATCTCTTAGCTGCCAAAAGTGATGTTAAGCTTTCTTTGTAAAATTTCTATAACATGGTCTTGACCCAATTTCATGTTAAAATTCAAACCTTAAGGAGTGATAATGACACTGAATTTTTTCTCACTGATTTCTACCATAACTTGGGAATTATTCACCAAACTTCTTGTGTTGAAACACCCCAACAAAATGGTATAGTAGAGAGAAAACATCAACACTTACTTCAAGTTGCTAGGGCTCTTATGTTTCAATCTTCTTTACCCCTTAAGTACTGGAGTGAATGCATCAAAACTGCTGCCACATTATAAACAGAATTCAATCTTACATTTTACACCAAAAGTCTCCTTTTGAGCTAACTGTACAATAAGAAACCTGATTATTCTAATTTTAGAACCTTTGGTTGCCTTTGTTTTGCCAACACTTTGCTTTCTCACAGACACAAATTTGCACCAAGAGCCTCCAAATGCATATTTCTTGGCTATCCCTTTGGGACAAAGGGGTATAAACTCCTTAATATTGACACTGACACTCTCTTTGTATCTAGAAATGTCAAATTCTTTGAGAATGTGTTTCCCTTTGCTGACAAATCTGTTTCTTCCCCTAAATCTATACCTATTCCCACTGCTTATGACGATTTTAGTGATGTTGATGATCAAAATACCACTCCTCATACTAGTACTGGTTCTGATACTCCCATTTCTGATGTTGATGCTTCTGATCACAATACTTCTATAATTGAGTCCACTTCTAGACCTACTAGGGTCAAGTCTCAACCTGCTTACTTACAACTTTATGAAACCACTCTACCTGCTTCTGTGGATCATGCCAAAATCAACCTCTCTTGCACTAATGTATTGTATCCCATCCAAAATTACTTATCCACATCTAAATTGTCTCCTCATTTTAGACATTTTACTGCCTCCATTTCTCATATACAAGAGCCCAAAACATATAAGATAGCTGCTAAAGATAAAAATTAGGTAAATGCTATGAACAATGAATTAGATGCTCTAATCAAGAACAATACATGGACTCTTGTTCACTTACCCCAGAACAAGAATTGCATTGGGTGTAGATGGATTTACAAAGTTAAATATAACTCTGATGGCTCTTTAGACAGATATAAAGCTAGATTAGTAGCCAAAGGCTTTACACAACAAGAAGGCATTGACTACTTTGACACCTTTTCCCCTGTTGCCAAAATAACCACTGTAAGAATTTTGCTTGCTGTTGCTGTTTCCAAAAATTGGCACATTCAACAATTATATGTTAATAATGCCTTTTTGCATGGTGATTTAGAAGAGGAAATTTATATGATGCCTCCTCCTGGTTATTGTTCCCCTAATGACAAAAGAGTTTGTAAATTGAACAAAAGCCTTTATGGTCTAAAACAAGCCTCTAAACAGTGGTTTACCAAATTAACTTCTTCTTTACTCTCCATTGGCTCCACCCAATCCAAGGCTGACACATCTTTGTTCACTAGGTAAAATGGCCATGATTTTACTGTTATTCTTTGTTATGTTGATGACCTCATTGTGACAGGCAGTAATCTTAATATCATTCAATCTATCAAAAGACATCTTCATAACAAGTTTACCATAAAAGATCTAGGTGTTTTGAGATATATTTTGGGAATTGAAGTGGCTAGAAATAATATTGGCATGTCTTTATCCCAGAGAAAGTACACCATGGATTTACTTCATGATTCAGGTTATTTGGGGAGCAAACCTTGCTCTACTCCTATGGATTACAAAATCACCTTTGATCCACTATCACCTCATCTCCAACACCCTGAGCAGTATAGAAAGTTAGTGGGTAAGCTTCTTTACTTAACTGTCACAAGGCCTGACATTTCTTATGCAGTTCAAACTGTTAGCCAATACATGCAAGCCACCACTGCTTCTCATCTCACTGCTGTTCATAGGATTCTAAGGTATGTAAAAGGTAACCTTGACACTGGCCTTTTTTATCCTAGAAGTAATGTTTTTAAGTTACATGCATTTTCTGATTCTGATTGGGGGAGATGCCTCCAAACTAGAAGAAGTATAACTGGTTACAGCATTTACTTTGGCAACTCTCTAATATCTTGGAAATCCAAGAAGCAAAGAATTGTTTTCTCAGAGGGTTTGTGAGAGAAGCTGGATTAGGCGGAAAAGGAATTCCGCCATTGGAAGGCAGTGCTGAAATTGTGAAGACTGGACCTTGGAATTGCAAAGATGGAGAGATAATTGAAGAAGACGAGTTTTCCCTTGAACTAATGGGAGATGACAGTGTTGGCAAGGATGAGCTGTAGGTACAATATTTTTCTTACATTTGATAGAAGCAAGAATCGAGCTAAAAACAGGCCAATTTTGATGTAACAAGGTGTGTAATGGCTATTGGAATTGAAATTGACATTATTAATTCCTGATTCTATACTTGTACACGTTACTGTTTGAGTGAATTTTAATTCATCTTTCTGATATTTGTTCACGGAATTTGCTCAGACGATTCATGCATGTATTTTCATAGTGACACCATAGGTTTTGGTATGGTAATGGTGTTTATTGTCTCATGAAATATATTTTAGATGATAATCAAAAGATCACTAATTTGGTAGTTAAATTGGTTATAAACTTTTTCATGACAGGAGAAAGTGTTAATAAAGCACACCGGCGTGACGCCGGTTAGCATCACCAAATAGTATTATTGTGAAGAATACAAGCGTCAGTATTCAAAGTGGTTAAGTTAGTTATAATTTTTTTCGTGACACAAGAAAACGTCTTTAAAGCACATCGTCGTGACGCTGGTTAGTGTAACTATGATGCATAAAAGCATCATCATACGAGGTGGTTAAGTTAGTTAAAAACAATCGTGGTGACGGTAATCAACGTCATGATGGTGTGCTTTAGTGATGCTTTCTCGCGTCATGAAAAAGTTCTAACAAACTTAACGACCTCCTCTAATGATGCTTTTATACGTCATAGTAGCACCATTTGGTGACGCTTGTTCACTATGACCATCTACAGTGACACTTTGCAAGCGTCACTATAAGAGCTTAAAGAAACACCAAATCAGGTGACGCTTGACCGTAGCGTCACTACAACAAAAGCGTCACTACACACTAATTTTAGCGACACTTTTGAGCGTCTCCAAAGCCCTTATTTGTAGTAGTGTATTAATAAAATCTATGTTAAAAATTATTCCATTGTGTCTTTATTGTGTTTTAGTGTTTTAGGCTTCCGCTGTGTTCTGTGTTTACTTTCTGTATTCTGTTAGAGTTAATGCTACACTAATTGTCACAACATTCAGTGTAACAATTTTCTGTTTTTTACTTAATCACTAGACACTACCCCACGCACACTTTCAATTATGCATGTTACAAATTAACATTAAAAATAATTAAAATTATATTCATTTTTTCTTCACTTCAATTAAAATAACATTAACAATAAAACATAATAAATTAATAAATCTAAGTTTAATTCCCCTAAATTCCTAATTTTATATATTTTCCCTAAATTTCGACAGAGTTACATCTAAATCTATCATATTTTCCCTGATGTAATTAAATTTAAATAGTAATCCATTATTAAATAATTGATTAATAAAAATAAAACATGAAAATTAAAATAAAATATTGATTCATACATTAAAAAAAAATTAAAAGTTAAAAAATACAACATTCAAATTAAAACATTATCAGAAATTAAAATACTACAATAAATTAAATTTGGAAACTAAAGAAACCTGTTACTTTAAAAAAATATTAAAACAATAGTTTATAATTACTATAGTTGTACAAAAATAACTTAGCTGAATTTTTAACTTATAACAATTATAAAATTTATAGATATAAACACCTTATTAAGATTTTAATTCATGATTATTCAATAATTATGTTTAATTAATTTGTTCCCCACATATATATAATTAAAAATATTTAACTATTTCATTAATCAAATAATGGTAATTAACTATTAACCTAATTAACCATATCTAACAATTACACTAATACTAGTGCACGACCCACGTACTACTATGCGGGAATTGAATGTGTTGCAAGTTTCATTAATTAAAAATTAATGATATAATTATTAATGTTCGAATTAATATGACATTTGATGTTTAGAAATTACTATAAAAAAAAACTTTGTAAAACTTTACAAAAGCATTTAGTAAAAGATTATGTTATTTATCTTAAGGGCATGTTTGTTTTGGGATGGGAAATCCGGATTTGGGATTTCGAAACTCCACCCCCGTTACAGTTTGGGATTTTGATTCAGGATTTCAAAATCCTACCCTATAAACCCTATAAAAGTCAACTCTATAAATACCTACAAACCCTATATAAATACCTATAAAACCTATAACCTTATTCTATAAAGTTAAATCCTACCCTACACAAATCCCAAAACAAACACAAAATATAAAAAACATTAGGATTTTAAAATCCACTAGATTTTGAAATCCGGATTTCAAAATCCTCAAAATCCCAAAACAAACATGCCCTAAAAGATTACACAAAAGTAGTCCCACCTTCATAATTTATTATGTACCATCTTTGCATTTTCTACGATTTCAAACATTTTATACATGTTATATTCAAAAAAAAAAAAACCATGTTTTGATAAATTACGTGAATAAGTTAAATACATAATTTTTTCAACACTAATATTCCTTATCTCATTAGAGTAATAAAATGAGATAAACCCGAAAAAGTAAACATTTTAACAGATTACTGCATTAGTGAAATACATAATTTGTTCAACATTAATATTCGACTGCATATGAATGGATATCTGCATAAGATTAATGTTTCAGAGGTGCGTATATAAAATTATAGATTGAATCACGATAAAAAAATCAAAAATAAATTAAAGGGTTGGTCTAGTATGCACTCGAGTGCATGTTGTGCACCCTAGTCCATGTTGCACTTTTCAGTTTTATTGATTTACACTTTTTGGTAAATGGTGTTGCACTTTTCAATTATTAAACTGTATAATAATATTTTTAGTATAATAATTGAAAAATGCAACACCATTTACCAAAAAGTGTAAGTCAGTAAAACTGAAAAGTGCAACATGGACTAGGGTGCACAACATTCACTCGAGTGCATACTAGACTTTATGTAAATTAAAAGATGAATAATGTTAATCAAACTCAACTATGTTTTAAAATCATCCGTAGACAAAACAAATTTAGAATATAAATTTGAATGGTAATGAAAAGCTTCAATCCTGAAATAATTTTTTTTAAAAAAAATGCATCAGAATAGAAAAAAAAAGAGGGGAAAAAGGTGAAAAATGTGAGAATGTAAATAAAGATGAGAGATGAGTAATGTAAATGTAAGATAGATAAATGAAGATGAGAGATGGAAGAGAATACCAACCTGGAAGTAGAAGTTGAGAAAATAGGGGCTTGGTTTTTTCAAAATACATTATTTAATAAAATAAAATAAAAAGATTAAGAATTGAAAAGTTAAAAAAGAGGCGGTTAGAAAAAAAACAGTATTTACAGTATTTAATTTTTTAAAAAAGAATTTAAAAGTAAAAAAAGAGACGGTTTTAAAAAAAATAACCGAGTCATAAAAATGCAGTATTTCAAATTAAACAAATTTAGAGTAAGCCACGAAAGAGAAATATTGTGACATATATATTGTAAAGATATAACCATTACTATATATACTCCCTTGCATTCCGGCCCTCGACAACTTCCAAAAAATCAATCCATCGCCACCTTGCTAGCCATTTCGCGAGGGGTATTAATTTCCCTCGCCAATTTGTGAGGGATTTTGGTACCCTCGCTCGTAAATTGGCGAGTGCACTTTCTTCACTCGCTAATTCGCCAGTGTGATTCCATCCCTCGCCAATTCCCTCTTTATTTGTGCCTCTCTTTAAATTCCTTGCCAAACAGCAAGGGTTTAATCCCCCTCTTTAACTCCCCTCTTTATTTCAGCAAAATTTTGTAGTGGTTGGATCAGATTAGTGGAGTAGGTCAACTCAGATGATAAGGCTAAGTCATATGGAGCAACTCATCTAGTAGAGTGATGACAACTCTACTGGGTATGTATTATCTGATCTCAGTTGTGTTGGGTCCATATATAACTCATTTTGATTTTTTTTATTTTTTTTGCCAGATTCTTAATTAAGACTTAGCCAGTTGAAAGTCAAGGGCCTATCATCACATAGACGTTTAGTTGATCCATTCATATGCCGTCGAATGAATATTAATGTTGAACAAATTATGTATTTCACTAACGACGTAATCTGTCAAAATGTTTACTTTTTCGGGTTTTGCTTCATTTTATTACTCTAATGAGATAAGGAATATTAGTGTTGAAAAAATTATGTATTTCACTTATTCTACGTAATTTATCAAAACATTATTTTTTTTTCTTCTTTTGTACTGCTCTAATATTTTTTTGGTTAACTAAGATTTGAGATTTGTATTTTTCAAGTTCATTGGTGTAGGAATATAACATGTATAAAATGTTTGAAATCATAGAAAATGCAAAGATGGTACAAATTATGAAGGTGAGACTACTTTTGTGTAATCTTTTAAGATAAATAACATAATCTTTTAAACTAACTAAATTTACTATTTACGTATATACAAATTTACTAAATGCTTTTTGTAAAGTTCTACAAATTTTTTTTTTATAGTAATTTTTAAACATCAAATGTCACATTAATTCAAACGTCAATAATTATATCATCAATTGTTATTTTTAATTAATAAAACTTGCAACACATTCAATTCCGCCTAGTACGCAGGTTCTGCACTAGTATTTGTGAGTTCCTTATGGTCTTCTTATTTTGAAACATTCTCATTAATAGGTTATTTTTTAAAATCACCTATATTTTATCTCTCACTTTCATTTATTTTTTTAAAACCGTCTCTTTCTTTTCTCTAACTTCCATTTAAACTGTCAATTTATTTTCTCACTTTCATTTTTATTTAAATTGTCTCTTTCTTTTCTCACTGTCATTTTTATTTAAATTGTCTCTTTCTTTTCTCTATTGCAAATTGACATGCATGGTTGCTTCTATTGGACATTAATTGTATCTTTCTTTTCTCACTGTCATTTACAGCGCCTGTTTTCTTTTCTCTATTGCAAATTGATATGGTTGCTTCTATTGGACATTGTTGCCGCCCCCTATAGGTTTTATGTTTTTTTTTTCAATTTTATTTTATTTGCACATTGTAATGAACTCCTACTTCAAACCTTTGTATTTTCGTGGCGGAACGTATATTTTGATTCCAGTTTTTATATTTTTATTAAGAAATTATTTAATTTCAGGCTTTATATTTTTGTTGCCAAATGTATATGACAAATTATTTGATCAAATCTGCATTTGTTATTTTCCAAGAACTCAAAAGTATGACATTCAATTTAATTTGTATTCAATTTACGTTAGCAAAAAAAAAAAAACCCCTCTTATTTAATATTTCTCTTGATTTTTATTAATTTATGTGTTGTAGTGTTGTAGTTCATTATTTATAATTTTTGTTAAGTCCGTGGATTTCCTATTTGCCTGTTTGTTTTTTCAAAACCAATGGTGTATATAATTTGAATGTGAGAAAGAACTATTTTACTGTGTGGCCGGTTTTATTATTTGTGTTTCTTTACCTTTTGTTATTTTTAATTTGTTTCTTTCATTCACTTAAATTATAACATTATTTCTTCATCAATTTATCGTTACTTTTTTTTTATATATTTATTTGATCAAAATTAATGCAACAATGTCATATGTTGTCTTCATTGGTAAATTATGTATGCTCGGTGGAGTGCAGACTTTACCTTTTTGGGTTGGTCTGCTATGGACTCGAGTGCATGTTGTGCACTCTAATCCATGTTGCACTTTTCAATTTACTGACTTACACTTTTTGGTAAATGATGTTGCACTTTTCAATTATTAAACTGTATAATAATATTTTTAGTAATAATTGAAAAGTGCAACAACATTTATCAAAAAGTGTAAGTCAGTAAAACTGAAAAGTGCACAACATGCACTCGAGTGCATACTAGACTTTACCTTTTTTTATTGGTTTTTTTTTTGCTTTGTTATACATATACATACATAATTATTACACGAATTACCATGTTTATTATTCACAAGTATTCCCGCGGGGGTCGTGCACTAGTTATATATAATGATATACTGATATATAATATACATGTGGTGAGAAGAATAAATATAAGATGATTTTATAAAACAACCCCATCGTTTGATAGAAATAGAATAGACTAAGCTGCTCAAGATCGGTAAAATTAGTACATGATGTCGAGTTTAATACATGCAAGTTCACCGATTCAAAATTACGAATATACCCAAACAACACAATCATTATATATATATGATGGACATATATATATGCGTTTTTATTACATCGATCGATCTTACAAGGGATTAGAAGAGAGCCAGCGGTCGAACATTGCAAAAGATTCTTCTGGATTGGACTGTGGAGATATATGCCCACCACCCTATATATATACACACATGCATATAATTTCTAATTAATATTTAATTTACTTAACATATATATTTTGCAATAAATTACTATATATTTGTAAAAATGGAGTACTAACCTTTATTGTTGCAAAAGTTAGAGAAAACCCATTCTCCTTGTATCTCTGCGTGTATCTGCATGACAGGTCAGAACAATATACAGTAAAACCTCTATAAATTAATACTCTATAAATTAATAAACTCTTTAAAATAATAAAATCTTCCAGTCCCGACTTGGGCCTTTGTAAAAAATCATCAAATTCGATAAGATAATAAGATAATAATTTTTCGAAAAATCCCTTTATAAATATTAGGTCCCATTAAAACTCTAAATTAATAATTCATAAATATCAGTACAATTATAAATATTATGGCATGGTCTCTCTTATAAATCTTTTTCATCAACCCACACTCTTGTAAATCTTTTTGAGTGCAATGTGAGATGGTCTCAATCTCTTATACTCACATAATGCTTTACGCATTTGATTATTTATGGATGATTTTACGATGTCTTTTAGATGAGAAGACATGACTGGGTGTTAATTATGAATTATTTTATTTCCATATTGAAATTTATATAATATATGTTTCATTCATCATGCATGAATATATTTAATTGACTATAATAGTAATTTAAGTGCAACGAATTAATGTAAACATGTATATTTAAGTAATTTCAATAACTTTGATGCATGCGTCTATGAATATAATAGTTAATTGTATACAATGAATTGATATAATACATGAATTAGTTACAAAAAATTGGTTGATACATGAATATAATCAATAAAACATATATAAACTCATTTATTTTTAATACATATGTACTAAATTTGTTGAATTTAAAAAGTCTCTCTTTTAATTAATAAAATATTAATTTATCGATAAATTAATACCTCTCTAAATTAATAAAATTTCATGGTCCCAAGGTTATTAATTTATAGAGGTTTGACTGTATATCGTCATCACATTGTTTTAATTTTATTCTTCATCCTCATAATAATAATAAGTGTTGGACATGATATATATATATATATATATGATATTTTTACTTATTTTTGTGATACTTTTTTTTTTTTTTTTTTGTGATACTAGAATTTAAAAAATGTACTCTTCCCGGTCATCCGCATCGTTTAATGTGAAAGTTATTTATGAGTAATAAATGAGATAAAATAAGTTTTTAAGTATATAAAGGTATAATTGTCTTTTCAACTTTATGGTAGTAAGATGCTTTTGTAATGGCCAATGAGTTAGATATGGAAAAGTAATGACATACAATGTAATTTTGAGATAATTGAATTAATAGTAAAATTTAAAGTTAAAAAAATGCTTTATTATTAAATTATAAAAATGATAAATTTAATTTGAGACGTCAATTTTAGACGAATGTTGAATGAAAATGGGAAAAAGGGAGTAACATGCATGTTATGTATTTGGATTAACAATAGTAATCATTTTGTCTTATACTTGTTTACCCATTTGATCACGACACAATTCTAATGTACTCCCTTCGTATCGGAACTGTTTGTACCATTTTATGGGCACACAAACTAAGAAAAAAGTGTAATGAGTGAAGTGTTGATGAATAATTTTGTAAACTTTTATTAATAAAGTAAAGTGAATGATTGGATTGAGGGTAAAAGTAATTAATGACATTTTGGGTAAATATGTGAATATTGTGAGAGTGAAATTTATGAAAAAGTTTTATTTTTTAAAATGTGCAAACAATTGTGGAACAAACGAATAAGGAAATAATGCAAACAATTGTGGAACAGAGGAAATAAGAGTTATTTAATACTCCCTCCATCCTTTCGAATTAAAGCTTTTCATTTACTTTTTGCTCATTGATCAAGAATATATTATTATATGTGTAATGAGTTGTTGATATAGGGAGAAATAAAAAAATAAAAAAAAGGTAGAAAAACACATTGAGTTTTGAAAAAAGAAATTGATAACTTAATTTCAATGTGACAACCAAAATAACAAAATGTGCAACTTTCGAAGAAATAAAGTGAATAATTAATATTTAAAGTGATAATGTAGATAAATGAGATAGTGATAATTAAGTTATATTCGATTAAAAAAAATAGTAAACTACTCCCTCCGTCCGCCTATAAGCTTCCTGTTACTTTTTGGCACAAAGATTAAGAAAAGTGATTAAATAATAGATATAGTACAAGTGATGTGATTGAGAGAAGGAGAGAGATAGAGAGAAAAAGTAAAATATAAAGTGAAGTGTAAGAAAAAATAATTTTCAAAAAGGGTATGGGAAGCTTATAGGCGGACGGACCAAAATGGTAAAATGGAAAGCTTATAGACGGGCGGAGGGAGTAGTATGAAATCGAGACTAAAAGAAAAATGAATTTAGTATAAGATTGAAATGAACATACCCAGCGATTTGTCCCTTGATATACCAGGGTCTCCAGCGTTGGTCAACGGTCAAATTCAGATGTTGTATCCATTTGAGAGTCGCAGTGTACGGAATCGTGATGTCATGATCACCACTATTCGAACAATTAATTAATTGTCACATTATATATAACCATATTAAATTAATTAATCTATTAATGTATTAATCGAAACATTAATAATATGTATATAAATACCTATAGACCATAGCTTTAGAGATTTTGTGAGTGAGGAGTTGGTGATATGGAACAGAAGTTGGGATCATTTCATAACCAGCTGACCACAACTTATCACTACATCTCTTCAAATCTTTAACGGTTCCCTAATCATATGTTGCAATTAAAATTAAAGCAAGATAGTGAGTTTTTTTACAAATAAAAAAATGTAAACTTTAAATTAGAATAGACTAAAAATTAGAAACACACCTTTCTGACATGAAGAGCATCTTGAACTTGCGGATTGTTTGCCCAAACACTAAACATCATATCTTTCAGATCCTCCTATATATACAGAGTTGGTTAATTAATTTTTATAATTACATCATGAATTAATATTTGGCTTAGATTGAAAGGAATAAAGGTTATATATTACCGTGCATATAATTTTGGATTCGGGCATATTAATATTAAAAGCGTCATATTCCGAAAGCCCAACAAACTTTTGAGCGTAGGAGCATGAATCAAGGATATGATCAGGCGATATATCACGCACGCACTTCACTCCCATGCAACATTAATAATGAATTAAATTAGAGTTATATATAAATTTTAAATTTAATTTATACATTTAATTATATATAGATAGATAGATGTTTTAATTTACTTACATGACTAATGAGTTTAAGAGCACCAAGGCACTCCACGTTATCTGGATCAGGATTCACATATTCCCCCAAGCAGCTCTTTTCCGCCAACTAAAACCAACCACTCATTCAAAAAAATTTAATAATTCAAAGTACTAACATACGTACCGTATATAATATTTACATGGTTAGTAGATTTCTCAAATACATTAATGGGTCATCTAGTAAAAAATGATGGCGTTTATAAGTTGCAAGAAAAAATATATTGTTGTTACATAATTGTGTTGTCCAGTATTAATTAATTGCATGATATATAATTGAAAACATGTTTTAAAAATGTTAAAGTAAAAATACAAAAATGTGATCGTCTTTTATCAATAATAGTACCTCTAAAACAAGTCAAATAATGAGTAATTATTTTGACATCAGTTTTGCAATTAAAATACAGTATACAAATGGACAACTTATTGTAAATAAATTACCTGGTAATATTCGGTAGATATAAGTCCCATACGATGAGCATAAGGTATCCTCTCATTCTTTTCCATGTCATAATCAGTTGTAGGATTTCCAATCAAGTATCCCTGCAGATTCAGTGATCATACAATTTAAGCATTGAATACATCTTGTACTCAATTTTTAATATAAGTTACTATTTATCGTTCATAAAAAAAAAAAAAAAACTAGTAGACAATTTAAGTATTGTTTTCACCTGAACAGATATTTGTGGCTCAACACCTGCTTCATTACCTGTTATAAATTACATGAATTAATGTTTGGCAATTCTTAATTAATTAAAATTAACATCATTAATATATAATGGCCTACTCTTCAATATCTCTGAAACGGTTATTGGGACAATCTTTCCACCATAGGAATCACCAGCGACATACACATCATTCTTAATGAAAACTGGATGATTCAGCAGCCACTGCAGCATGAGTATTTCAACATCACTATTATCTCCCAAATAATATATAATAATAATACTTAATTAATTTCACATTAATTACATTTTTTTTGCAAATTGCAATCAAATCTAAACTTTTAAATTTAGGTATACGTATAAAATCTCTCTCTCTCTTTTTTTTTGACAATTCAAACTAACAAGCAAATCACTCCAATAACGATTAATTATTTGTTGTAAGATAGGTGACATGTCCTTTTTGGGCAGGAGCGAACCTACCTGTTGATTTGAATGGCAAAAGAAGTTTTAATTGAAATTTTATTTACCAGCGATGGAATTTAAAAGTTTAAATTAAATTGCATTTTAAAAAAATTATGATTTTATATATCAGCAATTAATTCTAATAATTGATATAATTTCAAAATTCTATTACTATGGGAGGAATGTACAAATACCTTCCTAAAAAATGTGTTAAGATGTTTTGCGGATAAAGTGTCGGAGGTATGATAACCATTTGCCTGAGTTGCATAAGAGAATCCAGTTCCAACGGGTGAATCTACGAATAAAACATTGGCAACCTGAAAATGACAACATATATAGGATAATTAATTAATTGACTAAGGACTTTATATATAACCTTAAGATTAATTAGAAAATTAGTCACAATTAAATTAGTACGTTGGTCCACGAATGTTGCCAAGGAATGAGTGATGGTAGGCTTCCATTGAATGATGCAGCATATCAAATGATATAGGCCCTGCGCAAAATGTATATAAGAAAATCATCAGAATTATTTTTTATTTTACAATCGATCATAAAAATAACCCAAATAAATTGGAATAAAAAATGCTACTCCTTATACATTAATTATCAACAGTTAAGGTATGGACATATATACTTAAATTGAGTTAAAATTCTTCATCCCACAACTTTGCACCTTTCAGCAAAAACTTTGATTTTTTTCTTTTTCTTTTCATTTTAGTCCCCACACAACTTACTTTTAATTCTATTTTCGCCAGAAAATCAGAAACGATACCAAATGGTGTCACATTTTTTATAATTATTCGGCAAAAATAGGACCAATTGATAAAGTTATGTGCCTAAATTGAAAATCACAAATAAAAATAACCCTACAAAAATAGTATTTGAGATATATATATATACCAATTCCCATAAAGAGACTGCATAAACTGGAGCAACCGGGGCCGCCGGTTTGCCAAAGAAGAAGAGGATCATCCTCAGGGTTCCTTTGCGACTCCACGAAATAATAAAACAACTCTATTTCTTCATTTTCGCCTACACTTATGTACCTATATATATATATATATGTGCAACAATTATTAATTTGGGAAATTTAAAATCTTTTTATTTAAAAAAAAAAAAAACTCACCCAGTTTGAAGGTTGAAAGGTAATTGACCAGAATACCCCGGTAGAGTGTTGACTGTAGATTGTGAGAAAGCAAGGTGGCAGAAGAAGAGAAAGGAGGCGGCGGAGATGAATGTGATTATCAAATTGGTCGACATCACGTGAAACTCACGTGCAATGTTGTATATATATATAGATTAACAAACGAAGAAGCTGTCGGAGTTCTCTCAAAGAGTGAAGATGAAGATGACGCGTATTTAAAGACAGCTTGTAATTAGGGGTTGAAGAAATTCTGTACTATTAATTAATCACTTTTTTTTATTTTTTTTACCTTTTCAGAATTAATTTGGATTGTCTGTTATCTTTTTATTAGAATAAATAAACTTCCAAAAAAGTTATATTTAAAAGTTGGAGGATAAGGACGAAATATTGTTTAATATAAATAATTAATTTATTATAATTAAAAGGGTTGGTCTGCTATGAACTCGAGTGCATGTTGTGCACCCTAGTCCATGTTGCACTTTTCAATTTACTGACTTACACTTTTTGGTAAATGGTGTTACACTTTTCAATTATTAAACTGTATAATAATATTTTTAGTAATAATTGAAAAGTGCAACACCATTTACCAAAAAACGTAAATCAGTAAACTGAAAAATGCACATGGACTAGGGTGCACAGCATGCACTCGAGTGCATACTAGACTTTACCTAATTAAAAAGTGCAACACAAAATTACTTAAAAAAATGTAGGTTAATATAAATGAAAATATTATGGTATGCTGAACGCATACATGCAATTAACTTTTAAATTATTTAGATATACTCTTAATTGTTCAATTAAATTTTTTACCTACCAAATTAAAAATAAATTAAAATTATAATTTATACTATACAATTGAGTGCATATAAGTGTTACTTTTTTACTTTAACAATTTGAGTCTTTTCGTATTTGACTCAATTATTCAAATTAAATGTGTGAATTTTCCAAAACAGAACAAATAAACTCGGTTAATAATAAAAATTGAGTATTAATTTATTGAAAAATATACTCTCACCGTCTGTTTATAAGTTTTCCATTTTACTATTTTAGTCCGTCCGTTTATAAGTTTCTTATACCATTTTTGGTACATATCTTTTAAGTTTTTATTCTCTCACTGATCACTTTATATTTATTTTTTCTTTCTTTCTTTCAATCACATATTCACTTCACTTGTAATATATCTATTATTTAATCACTTTTCTTAATTCAAGTGTAAAAAGTAACGAGAAACTTATAGATAGATGGAAGGTGTATTAATTTTCTTATTAAATAAATACTTTTTTTTTTTAAAAAAAAATCAATAGTGAGAATAAACATTCAATGATACAATAGTAGTAAATTGAATTGAAAACAAAATATAAATAATGAGAGTGCTTTTACTCTAGTATTGCACCATATAGTAGTCCATCTCCCTGCTTAAAAGACTAGCCTTTTTCCACTTTTATCTAGCTGGAAAAATAAATTTTCCAAACGAGGACGCCAAATTCGGGCACCGGAGCTCCACCGGAAAACGCCTCCGAAGGTACAACCTTCTCTCCCTTCAATATATATGATAAAGTTTACATTTTTAACCCAAGAACCGAGACTCTATTCACTTCATTAGCTAATTAATTTCCATTTTCCTTGTTTCCAACAAAGAGATTTTATGACTACATTGTTTGATTTTACACAGCGCGTTCATCGTGATCGGCGGCCAACTTGTCGGTCGTCGGCCATGGACGCGATACCCCCTAGCCGGCCGGAACTTTTGGCTGCGCGAGTGATTAATCTGTTTTTGTTAATTTTATTAATAATTTTGTTAATTAAATTAATAAATATAATAAAATATTTTATTGTATAAGGATAAAAATGTAATTTTAAAATTATATGTTTTAGTTAATTAAATTAAATATAAAAATACAATCATACGTACGACACCATACGATAAATACATACAACACATTATGCAAAAGGTACCCGATCATAAAGTTTAAGTCTTTAGATTTAAATTTTAATAACTCAAATTAACTGAATACGATAGTTATTACCAGTGTCGGTCCTGAGATTTTGTAGGCCTGGGGCGAACAAAAAAAATGGGCCCCTTTTTTAAAAATACATCAAATAAAATAAATGAGATACGTATGCATATATTAAAAATAAATATATAAATTTAATGATTACAATTAAATTAATTTTTTTTTTTTATAATATATGAGAAGATGTGATTTGTCGTCTGGCGTCTCCAAAAAAAATCATATATAACCCCTAAATTATATATAAACTGAGCACCGCGTATTACGCGGAATGTTAATAAAAAATATTATTTATATATATTTAAATCATTTTAAAAAATAAAATCTAAAATATTTTTTTATCTTTTAAAATTAATGAATTAAATTTAATAATTGAGCAATTCCTCAAATAAGTCTTTATTTCTTTAAAACTATTAATGTTAAACATGGTAAATATTTAACATAACATCATAATTATTTAAAATCAACCCAACATTAATTATGATGAAACCTAAATAATACTATACATAATGATATTTAAAAATATGACACATTATACAAAATCAAGGAGACGACGACACATTAGCAAAATTAAGAAGAAAGACGGCACATTACCAAAAAAAAATTCCTAGTATATAGTGGAATGTATAATATTCTACAATAAATTTTCAAATAGTTTAATGATATATAGATTGAAATAGTTTGATGATATATAAAAAATTGTTGAAGGTTTAGGAATTCTTTTAACAACCATTCGATAAAATAAAATATCCACAATTAATTGAGAGAACACGTCACCATAAATAGAAGTTTTGTTGAAAAATAAAAAAAAATGTTGAAAAATAAAAAAAAAATGTAAATAAACATTCATTTTCTTAATTTTTCACGTCCTCACACTCTAGTGTAAAATAAGGTAAAAAAGTTCAGAATAAAATGAAATAATGGTGTTAAAATCTCAATAATAATAATAAAGTAACAAGTTACTCTAGTGTAAAATAAGGTAAAAAAGTTCAGAATAAAATGAAATAATGGTGTTAAAATCTCAATAATAATAATAAAGTAACAAGTTGTTTAGTCCACCATAAACATTATCATTCAAGTCTTTTAAACAACTCTAAATTTTTTGGAAAGAATTTACCAATCGTAAAACAAGGAGAGAGAAAGTAGAATGTCGAATTCCAAACGTAGTAATTATGTGATCAGATGTCCAAATGAGATAAACCAATGCAATAAATAGATTGAATGTAATGAAATATAAAAGTGAAATGCACATCCTAATTTGTAGGAACATCCTCGCCTTAGTTAGATATTAATAATTAATTACAAATAAATAATTGTGTTTATTAAAGTTTCAAGAATACAATTAATGCTAGCTTATTAATTTTTATTACTATGCATTTAGATTAATTATTATATTTATCTTTTAATAATTTAATTTATTTTAAAAATATTAATTATAATATTATATATATATATAAAAAAGTAGGCCCCCAAAAATTTGGGGCCCGGGGCGGTCGCCCTTCTCGCCCTGCCTCATGGCCACCCCTGGTTATTACGACACATACGACATCCCCTTCTAATTTATAACTGATTCGTATAGATTTATTAGTCCACAATCATAAATGTATGAGTAGTACTTGTATGAAATATCTATACATAAAATATGTATAATTAATGCAATTTTAAAAAATTTGTAGTTTACTATCTATAAATTTATTTGCGCTTCAATTTATCATAATTAACTACTCCATATATTTTATGCATAAAATATTTCATATAATTTTTTGTGTAAATGATTAAATGAATATGGAATATTGAGTTTTTTTCTTTTCCTTTCCGTATAAGACTGTTTCAAAGTCATTGATTAAAAAAAAAAAGGCACATTGATTTTTCCTGAGTACGTTTTTGATAAAAAATCAATTTTTTCCGAGATTTGGACAAAAAAATCGGAATTGTTTTCGAGTTAAGGTCGAATTTCCACTTATGTTCGATCAAAAATCTACCCCTAAAAATATTGATAAAATCCTATAAATTCTACTCATTCGTCCATATTAGAATTAATAGGAGATTAGAACGACCAACCTCGTAATTCTTAATGCAACGAAAAATATATAGAACACGGTTGAATTCCATATACGTACTGTGATCCTCGTAGTCAGAACACAATTATAAAGGATTACTAGATACACCCTCTGTTTTAGGGAATACACCCTTATCTTGTAAAACTCTTTCTAATTAGTTTTGGCAGTTATTAGGTAGTTAGTTTCAGTTATTAGGATTTTGAGCCTTTATATACAATTAAGGCTCTTCTGTATTTGTTAATTCAATCAATACAAAATTCATTATGTTTTCTTTTCTTCTTTGATCTAAGTTCTTCTTTCATCTTGAATCTAGAGATGATTAGGTGATTTGGTTTCTACATGGTATCAGTAATTGCCATTTTCATCGATCCGATTTCCTTCCAATTCACCATCGCCCCGATCTCTTTCTGCCCCTTTTGAATTGATTTGCGATTCTTGCATTTCTTAGTGTATTTCTTCCATCATCCATGGTGCCCACTGTCACCGATCCTGATTCTTTGGACCAGGCCCTCAATCCGTTCTCTCCGCTGACCTTACATCAAAACGAGAACCCTGCCGTCGCCATCGCCCTTCAACCACTCGACGACACCAACTATGTCTCCTGGAGCCATGTGGTCAAACGCGATCTTAGCGTCAAGAACAAGGCTCGTCTCATTAATGGATCCTTGGACATGCCCAGTGAAGAAGATGACCCAGCCATATACTCTGCTTGGGTAAGATCCAATGACCTAGTTCTTATGTGGATTTTGAACTCTATTGTGCCTGAAATTAAACGTACTTTGGATTATTTCTTTATTGCAAAAGATGTTTGGGATGAATTAAAGGTTAGATATGCCTTATCCGATGGCACTAGGGTATATCATCTTGAGAAATCCCTTAGTACGATCACTCAGGGTTCACAATCTTTAGTTTCTTATTACAACCAATTCAAATCTTTATGGGATGAGTACCTTAGCTTTAGGCATATTCTTAAATGTTCTTGTGGTACTATGGATGCTTGCACTTGTGAATTACCTAAACTCATGACCACCACTCAAGAACAAGATGTTGTGTCTAAAAATTGGCATATTCACCAACTAGATGTTAATAATGCTTTCTTACATGGTGACTTAGATGAAGAAATATACATGCTACCTCCTCCTGGCTACTGTTCTAACAATGATACAAGAGTCTGTAAACTAAATAAGAGTCTTTATGGATTGAAACAGGCCTCTAAATAGTGGTTCTCCAAATTAACCACCTCATTGTTATCTATTGCCTTTATTCAGTCACAGGCTGGCACCTCTCAATTCACTAAACATACTGATAAAGCTTTTACTGTTGTCTTGTGCTATGTTGATGATCTTATTGTAACAGGCACTAGCCTTGATGATATAAAGTCCATTGAGGCACATTTACATAACTCTTTTACTATAAAAGATCTTGGCATTCTCAGATACATTCTAGGGATAGAAGTTGCTAGGAATTCTTCTGGCATAACCCTTTCTCAGAGAAAATATGCTCTTGATTTGCTTGATGACTCTGGTTATTTGGGATGCAAACCATCCTCCACTCCCATGGATGCTAAGATCAGCTTTGACCCTCAGTCTTCTCCTTTGAAAAACCCTCAACAATACAAGAGATTGGTTGGTAAGCTCCTCTATCTTACTATTACTAGACCTGATCTTTCTTATGCAGTTCAAACTGTGAGCCAGCACATGCAAACTCCTACTGCCTCTCATCTTGATGCAGTCCATAGGATCCTAAGGTATATCAAAGGTAATCCTAAAGATAATACTTCCAAATTACATGCTTTCTCTGATTCTGATTGGGGGAGATGTCCTCTAACAAGGAGAAGCATCACTGGTTATAGTATATATTTTGGTAATGCACTAATCTCTTGGAAATCCAAAAAACAAACCACTGTTAGTAGATCTTCTGCAGAAGCTGAGTACAGGGCTTTGACATCAACAACATGTGAGCTACAATGGGTTCACTATATTCTCAAAGACATAAAGATCAACCATTCTACTCCATCATCTATGTACACTGACAGCAAGAGTGCCTTTTCCATTGCTCACAACCCTTGCTTACACCAGAGAACAAAGCACATTGACTTGGACTGTCACTTCACTAGAGAAAAGATCAAGGATGGCCTCCTCACCCTAATTCACATTCCTACTCAAGAGAACTTGGCCGACATCCTCACCAAGCCTTTACCTCCTGCTGGTTTCTTCTCTCACAAGGCCAAAATGGGGTTAATTGATATCCACTCCCATTTTGAGGGGGGTATAAAGGGTTACTAGATACACCCTCTGTTTTAGGGAATACACCTTTATCTTGTAAAACCCTTTCTAATTAGTTTTGGCAGTTATTAGGTAGTTAGTTTCAGTTATTAGGATTTTGAGCCTTTATATACAATTAGGGCTCTTCTGTATTTGTTAATTCAATCAATACAAAATTCATTCTGTTTTCTTTTCTTCTTTGATCTAAGTTCTTCTTTCATCTAGAATCTAGAGATGATTAGGTGATTTGGTTTCTACAACAATCAAATGAATTGTACGAATCGCTTCTAGTATCCACAATCTAAATGTCATTCCGAGTATTAGTGTGTGTAATATTGTACAAAATACAAATCCCTATTTCTGTATTCCGTCTTTTGGAGTGGAACCAAGAATAGAGATAGAATTGAATCACTCATTATCACTTATCTAGACTTATATGAGAAGTTATCCAATAACTTCTCTCTTCATAATTATCCACTATTTCTAATTTACCCTTATCTACTATTTCTGAATCTTCTCTATCTTATGTGGCTTCCCAGTTTTCTTTCTTTTTAATTTTCTAATTTTCTTAAAATTTACAATTTATTTTTTATTTCTCTCTCCTCTCTCTCTCTCCCTTTTTTCCCGGTTGTTTTCTTTTACAATTTTTTAAATTAATTTTTAGTTCTCTCTCTCTCTTTTTTTTTTCACTATTCTTTTACAATTTTCTATGGTTCTTTTATATTTTTCTTAAATTATTTTTTTGTTCTATCTCCACTCTCTCTCTCTCCCTTTTTTCTGGTTTTTTAATCTTCTCTATCTTACGTTGCTTCTCAGTTTTTTTTTTTTTTCTATTTTTTTTAAAATTCACTCTCTCTCCTTTTTTTCCTGATTTTTTAATCTTCTCTATCTTATCTTACGTGCTTCTCAGTTTTCTTTCCTTTTAATTTTCTTAAAATTTACAATTTATTTTTTCATTCTCTCTCCTCTCTCTCCCTTTTTTTTTTGGTTGTTTTTTTTTTTTATAATTTTTTAAATTATTTTTTAGTTCTCTCATTTCTCTCTCTCTCTCTCTTTTTTTTTTTCTCTATTCTTTTACAGTTTTTTATGGATTCTTTTATATTTTTCTTAAATTATTTTTTTGTTCTATTTCCACTCTCTCTCTCTCTCTCCCTTTTTTCTCGGTTTTTTACAGTTTTCATTTTACAACTTCCGTCTTTCAAATTTTGTACGTCTGTCTTATCTGTATTTCTCGCGCCGCTTCTTCGACGTCGTCCATCATCACAGGTATGATTCAAATCGTCTTCTTAATTTTATGTGAATGTCTGATTTTCTATTTTATTGTCCCCTATTGTTAATTGGGTTTTCTCGCCTGTCTTATCATTATCAGTACTCATTGTTGCTTCAACTGATTTTCTGGTCGATCTATCTTACTCATCTTCATGGTACTCATTTTCTATTCTTCATTTTTTGTATATAGGTGTCTTCCGTATCGGTGCTTGCGGGAGGGCAAAGAGGTAGAAACCCCACAAGAATCCGTTTCTTCTTCTTCTTTTTTTTTTTTTAGAGGAGAATCATTTTCTGTTAGTTGTCACTAAAATTGCTAACTTATGTTTTGTATGTACGTAGGTCTGTACAGTGATTTTGGTTTAAAAAAAATAGAGAGACATTAATTTATTTCTAAATGAAAGATGAGGAAAATGAAAAATCAAATTAGCCCACAGAATTAGATTATAGTACATTTTTTTATATGCCAAGTTAAAATCTGATGCGGCCTAAAATCGTCATTTCGTAAGAAGTCGACACTTGTATAGAGGATAGGATTGATGAGAGGATACGAGCTTAAAGAGGACTCCTCAGAATAGAGAATCTCATCCGGGTGTCCCTCCGGAGGGAGCTCCACCCAAGGACCTCAGGGGAGAGATATCAGGAAGACCTGGCCCTGAGGGGAATTAGTTGGCCGAAAGTTTAGGAGAGGTTCCATATAAAACGGGATAAGATTGGATAGAGGAAGACTCATTCTTCCTCTTCTCAGCGGCCGAAGTCCATAGGAGGGAGTGGTTGCGTTTCTTCAGGGACTGAGAACTCGAGAAACCCTATCAAAGGCGAGTGGACTAGTTCAAAGATAGAAAAGGCTGTAGGTCCGAGATAAGGGGAAAACCTAACTTCCCCTCAAGTAGAATTCCTCTATAAATAAGTAAGCTTAGGTACATTCATATTGTACGATCTCTAACATCATTTTTACACACTGAGCCTTTTACTTGATACTCATATACCTCTTGAGGATCTCTTTGATGATCAGAGGACTCTCTAGTCCTTACCTAATACGAAAATACGCTTACTGACTTAAGCATCAGAGTGTCCGCGCCGGACTCCCCTCCGACGTATTTTTTACAGGTTCTCGAGAGGCTAATTTCAAGAAGACATTACATTCGAGGATCATTCATACCAGAGCGAAATCCCGGATATTTAATCCACGGGATATACAATCTGACCGTCCAAGTTATTGCACAACAACTGGCGCCGTCTGTGGGAACGTCTAAGGGATCTTCTCACGATTTTCTATTTGTTTGAACTATGGGCGGAGGGAATAACACGATCACGCCTACTCTAGGGAAGTTCGGGAAAATAACTTATATTCGTTCTTTCAGGGGCAAATCCGTCCCCCGCACCTGTAAAAGGTCAGAACCTGATGGAAGAGGCTCGAGACACACCTATCTCTACATGGGGTGATATTGTTGGCACGTCTGGAGCCCTCGGGAGTGGACCTGGCAGGGAGATACCCCCCGCCACTGCAGGGGATGACAACATTCGTGCCCCTCCACGAGCAGTAGAGTATTCAGGGCCCCGAGGTCCAGAATCAAAACTTGGAGGTATGAGGAAGAGTATTTAGGGCCTCGAGGTCCAAAATCTAAACGTGGGAGTACGAGGCAGAGATATGATAAGTGCATCGGTACTACAAGTTAGTACAGGTGTTTGATAGAGCCTAAAGTATTAGATCTTTTATAGTAATTTGATATTGCTATGAGCATATTTTAATGATATTGACATATATGACACAAACTTATTTTTTTTTTCCATTGAATTGAGCATGATTCTCCTAAGCTTACATGATTGATACTCTAGAAACGATCTTAGAATTGAGAATTAATTACTTGAAATCGTAGAAGCATGGGTAAGCAATTCACATGTTGAGTCTTGTGATTACTTTATGTGGTAGAATTAATGATTAGACGTTGGTGATGATTATGATTTTGGAAGCAAAGATTAACATAATTATTGTTTTTATTACACACGATTAACATGTTTCCATATTTTAGATATAATTTCATATTACAGACCGAGTCTATCCAGGTTCTGGAGGATCTCTGGGTAGGTTCAGAAGATTTCAGATTATAGATTAAGTCTATCCAGGTTCTGGAGGATCTCTGGGTAGGTTCAGAAGGTTTCAGATTATAGGTTGATTCTATCTAAGTCCAGGAGGATTTCGAGATAAGCTCGGAAATGGAAAGTGAAGATTGAGCCTATTTAGGTCCCTGAGATCAAGGCCAATAGCCCTAAACAGACAAAACGATAAGTCTGAAAACTAGAGTGGGTGAGAGGATGATTGATTACCTGAAGCGGGTAGAGAACTTGAGAATCTTTAGAGCTGAAAAGTATCTCACCCTCGAAGAGGTGAGGCAAGCCAAGAGGCTGGAGGTGAAACCAGCTAGTGGAGAGAGGAAGAGAGAATCTACAGCAAGGAGGTCCAGCCCAGAAGCTCCCCGAAACTCCGGAGGAACAGGAAACCGCAATACTGCGGGGGGATCAAAGAAAATGATCCCCTTCTGAGATTTGAGATTAGAGAGACTAATCATCTTGTCGAGACTGGAGGTCCTGGAGAGGGTACAGGTTTCAGGTTTGAGATCAAAAGAGACTTGATTTGCATTCTTTAATTATTTCATATTTAAATTATATAATTGAGGCTTATGAAGCTTATCTGAGCACTTGAGAGCCTGTATTGGAGGCTCTTTTTGGTGTATCTTTACAGGATCAATTCGGGATTGATATACGAGTAAACCTGGAGATCTATATGTCAGTCCAGAACCTGAACTAGAACATAACGAGGGAGTTTCCTCTTAGGAGCTCCCCAAGCTTGAGTTAAGTATCGGAACCATGATATAAAAGACGTCTAGCCGCTGATTAGGCTGGAAGAAAACACTGCCCTAGTTAGAGGAGGAGGCTGTTATAGATTGAGGATCTGTAGATTACAAAGACCTTGAGGTTTAGGATCCAGATCAAGAGATGTGCAGTGAATGACCAAGACCTGGAGGTCCAGGACCATGAGGCATATTAGAAATCGAATTACCTGAGAACGGATGAAGGATGCGAGGTCCCTGAGGAATTTGATGAGTAATTTTACCCTCTCGGTAGATGGTGAAATTTAGATCTAATAATGCTGCTGGTATGAGTCAGTTTACCTGGTCTATGACGAATAATAAGCTCATGAGGAGGGGCTGGAGAACCTAGAAGTATTAGAGGAGCTCGAGAGAGCAAGATTACCGAAGAAAGAATGGAGCCATGGAAAACCAGTCGAGTCGCTGGACCATAACACCTAACCTGTTATTGGGCTGATCCCCAAATGACGAGTACATTTGGGACCACCGGTTAGTACATGTATTTGATAAAGTTAGAGAGGTTAGATCTTTTTACAATGACTTGAGGTCATAATGAGTATGACTAGGGTTGGCAATGGGGCGGGTAAAAACCCGGACCCGCATAAATCCGGCCCGTACGGGGCGGGTAAATACCCGGTCAAACGGGTCCCGGGGCGGGTAAATACCCGGTCAACGAATACCCGCCGGGTATGGGACGGGTAATGGGATTACATATACCCAACCCGAACCCGACCCGTATATATATATATATATATATATATTAAAAACTAATATATATATATATATATTGATGCGGCCTAAAAATGTCATCCGATAAGAAGTCGACACGTGTATAAAGGATAAGATAAAAGAGAAGATATGGGATTGGGGAAGGGGCTCTGGATAAAGAATCCCTTCTGGAAGTCCCTCCAGAGGGAGCTCCTGGAGCCCCTCTGGGAGAGACTTATTTGGAGGACTCGATCTTGATATGAATTGGTAGACCGAGAATATAGGAGAACTCCGCAAGAATCGGACTAAAATTGACCAAAGAAAGATTCTTCTCTCCTTCATTGTAGTGGAAAGAGTCCACTAGGGAGAGTGGCACCGAGTCTTCAGGGAGTGGAGAGAAAAGAGGACTTCGTCCACTCAGCAGGGCCGAGTCTTATGGGCAGCTCCGAAATAAGAGGAAGGCTTGACTTCCTCTCCAGAAAGTATCTCTATAAATAGGTAAATTCGAGGAGATGTCCAGGTGAGACACTCTTATACTAAAAACTTGATATACTAAATACGAAATACCTTTCTGAAATTCTTTGAGAACTATTTCGATACATCAAGGATCTTGAGATCCTTGGGAGAGATTGATAAGCCCTATACTGACTTAGGCGTCGGAGTGTCCACGCCGGACTCCCCTCCGGCGTGTTCTTTGCAGGCTCTTGAAGATTTTGAGCGAAGGCAGCACACTCGAAGCAATTATACGTGTTCGAAGAGTAGGACATTTAATCCCGAGGATACACAATCCTCCCGTGCAAATTTTGGCACATCAACTGGCGCCGTCTGTGGGAAAGAGTTGAAAGATTTTCTCACGAATTTCTATCCGTTCGAGCAAATGGGTGGCGGAAATAAAACATCTACTTCAGAAAAGAAGAATCTTCCAGGGGAAAATTCCCCTTTGCCAACTGATCCCTCACCGAGGGGAGGCCGAGGGAAGGATCCAGTTCATACCCCTTCTGGAGCAAATCCACCAGTGACGCCTAATACAGGCTTGGGAGAGGAAAACCATCCCCTCCCAATCGAAGAGGGAACCACAGGAAACATTGAAGCCCCAGAGTCCCAGACCGCGGATCCTCAGCGAGAGGATATTCCAGATTTAGGGCCACTCCTGATCTCTTCCGATCAATTGAATGCCCTCATCAAGCAAGCTGTAGAGAGAGCCTTCGCGGCTCAAAGAGATCGAGTTCCCAGAGCTGCACCAGGGAATCTGGAGATACCTACCCCGAGACCCCAGGAAGAGGCACCTGGAGCCTCCCAAGTGCTGTCCAAAGAAATGGGGATGCGGGCAGAAGAAGACGATAAGGTGCCCTCCCGAGCGGAAAGAAGCATTCCCCTTCGGAATACAAGAAGGAATGCAGATTTGGCACCCCGAGAGACAGAGCTCCCTGAAGCAGAAGAAAGCACCGACGATATCTACGGAGGGCCAGTTAGCGACCAAATACTAGCCCTACAGAAGGAGATGAGAGATATGAGAAAACAAATGAATAATCGAGCGAGTAGATCCTCTTATGTTTCTGGATGTCAGTTCTCTCCTAACATATTACAGGATGAACTACCATTCAATTTTAAGCCCCTAAATTTTGAGTACGATGGTACGGCAAACCCCTATGAACACCTAATAAGGTTCGAGAACGCCGCGTTATTACACCGCTACGGAGAGGGAATCAAGTGCAGGGTGTTCCTGACCACCCTAGCAAAAGCGGCACAACAGTGGTTCACTCAATTGGAACCCAATACAATCCGATCCTGGGAGGAATTCAGTGAGTTATTTCTCCATCAATTTGCAAGTGCTCGGAGGCAGCCGCGGGCCACTTTGACCCTCTTCAATCTGAGGCAGGGGGAGAACGAAAGTTTAAGAGCTTTTCTCCGGAGATTCAATCAGGCAGCTCTGGAGGTCCCTAATCCTCTCCGGAGGTGAAGATCAACGCTCTTACTAACGGATTAAGGGATCGAGACTTCTTCTCCTCCCTAGCTAAGAAGCCGGTTAAGAACTTTAATGAGTTGCTACATAGAGCAGAGAAGTACCTCACCCTGGAGGAGGTTCGAAAAGCCAAGAGATTGGAGACTAGGCCGCCAGATCAAGAGAGAAGAAGAGAGGGCCCCTCCAGACGTTCCAGTCCAGAGGTCTCTCAGACCTCCGGGTCACCAAGAGATAGTAATCCATCTGGAGGTACGAGGCAGAGTATTCAGGACCCCGAGGTCCAGAATCAGAATTTGGAGGTACGAGGCATAGTATTCAGGACCCCGAGGTCCAGAATCAGAACTTGGAGGTATGAGGAAGAGTATTTAGGGCCTCGAGGTCCAAAATCTAAACGTGGGAGTACGAAGCAGAGATATGATAAATGCATTGGTACTACAGGTTAGTACATGTGTTTGATAGAGTCTAAAGTATTAGATCTTTTATAGTATTTTGATATTGCTATAAGCATATTTTAATGATATTGACATATATGACACAAACTTTTCCAATGAATTAAGCATGATTCTCCTAAGCTTACATGATTGATACTCTAGAAACAATCTTAGAATTGAGAATTACTTGAAATCGTAGAAGCATGGGTAAGCAATTCACATGTTGAGTCTTTTGATTACTTTATGTGGTAGAATTAACGATTAGACGTTGATGATGATTAATGATTAGACGCGGATGATGATTATGATTTTGCACACGATTAACATGTTTCCATATTTTAAATATAATTTCATATTACAGACCGAACCTATCCAGGTTCTGGAGGACCTCTGGGTAGGTTCAGAAGATTTCAGATTACAGATTAAGTCTACGCAAGTTCTGGAGGACCTCTGGGTAGGTTCAGAAGATTTCAGATTACAGATTAAGTCTATCCAAGCTCTAGAGCATCTCTGGATAGGTTCAGAAGATTTCAGATTGTAGATTAAGTCTACCCAAGTTCTAGAGGACCTCTGGGTAGGTTCAGAAGATTTCAGATTACAGATTAAGTCTATCCAAGCTCTGGAGGATCTCTGGATAGGTTCAGAAGATTTCAGATTATAGGTTGATTCTATCCAAGTCCTGGAGGATTTCGGGATAAGCTCGGAAATGGAAAGTGAAGATTGAGCCTATTTAGGTCCCTGAGATCAAGGCCAATAGCCCTAAACAGACAAAACGATAAGTCTGAAAACTAGAGTGGGTGAGAGGATGATTGATTACCTGAAGCGGGTAGAGAACTTAAGAATCTTCAGAGCTGAAAAGTATCTCACCCTCGAAGAGGTGAGGCAAGCCAAGAGGCTGGAGGTGAAACCAGCTAGTGGAGAGAGGAAGAGAGAATCTACAGCAAGGAGGTCCAGCCCAGAAGCTCCCCGAAACTCCGGAGGAACAGGAAACCGCAATGCTGCGGGAGGATCCCGATCTGGCCCTCGAGGGACGTTTTAGAAATATACCCAACTGAGATTGAAACCTACAGAGGTCTTGGAGGTTGCTGGAGATCAACCAGATCTGAAATTCCCTTATTTCATATTTAAATTATATAATTGAGGCTTATGGAGCTTATCTGAGCATTTTAGAGCCTGTGTGGGAGGCCCCTTTTTTGGTGTATCTTTACAGGATCAATTTGGGATTGATATACAAGTAAACCTGGAGAACCTAGATGTCCTGGAGGAGCCCGAAAGAGCAGAGAACTATGGAGAACCAAACGAGTAGCTGGATTATGATATTTAGCCTGCTATGGTGCTGATCCCCAAATAACGAGTATATCGATACCACCGGTTAGTACAAAATTTGATAAAGCTAAAAAAGGTTAGATCTTTTATGCTAACGTGATTTTATAATGAGTATGTCATGATGAGTGTGACATGAATAAGCTATGATATTCGTTGATTCGATATTGTTATAAGTATGTCATTATGAGATTGATATGCGTATCATACTTTGTTTTCGCTAAATCAAGTACTACCCTCCTACTTTTACGTGATTATTATGTCTAGACGCTCTAGATGTGATGTTAAAATTTGAAAATTGACTTGAGATACTAGAGAGCATGAGTAGCACGTTGAGTTTATGTGGTTACTATATGCTCTAGAATCCATGACTAAGGACTAATAATGATTCGTGACTTCAGAATGCGGGGCTAACATACTTATCTATGAATTTTGTATGATTGACATGCCTCGATATTCTAGATGTGACTTCAGATTTCAAATTAAGCTTGTATGATTGAAGCTCCACCGAGCCTAGCTGCTGAAGCTGACCAAACCCTCCCCAGGGTGCTGAAATTTGATATTCAAAAGTTGAGAAGAGCTGAATAAAGGACCAGCCCCCGCAGCTTCTGGAGAAGCTCGAGCTTTGCGGTTAAGATACTACATCTTGGGTGGCCAATTATACAAACGATCGTTGACCCATCCCTATCTAAGATGTCTCCCGAAGGAAATTACGTGATAAAAGAAACCCATGAAGGATGAGCAGGTAGTCATGAGGGCTACAAGGCTACTGTAAAGAAGGATATACCCAAGAGTCGATCTATTAGGTGATTAAGATCATTTAGGGTGTTGAGATGCGATATTCGGAGACGAGCATGATGACGGACCTTGCAAATGCCTTACACTTCGATGCTTAAAGGGGGTGATGAAGGGTCTAGGCCTACTACCTCCGAGATGCTGATATGAAGCCACGTAAGTGAAAAGTGTATATTTTACTTTTTACTTTAGATTTTACTTTGTAAAATGATATGAGTTACCTAGACGTAGTTGTTTAGAGCATAAAACCTCGAAGCATATGAGCATTTGCTAAAGCTTCAGAGATGATTGATTTGAGAAATTCTAAGGTAATTACTTAGGAGAATTTTGTGATTGAATCGAGAGAATGATTGAGAATTTAGGCATGGTTAAGAACGTGTTTTTGATTAGTGATGAGTCTAATTTTTTCTAAATTATGTTAAAAGTTATGTTTATCTTTGATGAATATTTGAAGATTTTATGAGATGTGATGAAAACATTTGGAGATTTTTGGAAACTTGTATGAGCACATATTTCCTAACAATTTAAGATATGATTCATAAGCATACTTTGAGCATTCTGAAACGCGTGAGGGCTAACCACCCTGAGTAGCCGGATGGCTAAGTTTGAAAATTAGGAGTGATGAAATGATGAAGGATCTGTAGATCACTGAGCATATATGAGATATAAGAATTCAAAAGTGAGAAACAATTAAAGGCCACGAGGTCGAGGGAAGCTAGAAAGTTCCTCACCCTACTCTAAATCCAAGCGGATTACTTGAACTTGAAAGGTCTTGATGTGATCAACACCTTGAATTAAGAGTGAGAAACACTCAGAGGCCTAGAGGCCGAGGTGCTCCAGAGAGCCCTCATCCTACTCGAGACCCAAGTGGGTTACTGAAATGAGAAGATTTTTTGAATTAAAATCTTTTAAGAATAAGAGTGAGAAACACTCAGAGGCCTAGAGGCCGAGGTGCTCCAGAGAGCCCTCATCCTACTCGAGACCCAAGTGGGTTACTGAAATGAGAAGATTTTATGAATCAAAATCTTTTAAGAATAAAAGTGAGAAACACTTAGACGCCTAGAGGCCGAGGTGCTCCAGAGAGCCCTTATCCTACTCGAGACCCAAGTGGGTTACTGAAATGAGAAGATTTTTTGAATTAAAATCTTTTAAGAATAAGAGTGAGAAACACTCAGAGGCCTAGAGGCCGAGGTGCTCCAGAGAGCCCTTATCCTACTCGAGACCCAAGTGGGTTACTGAAATGAGAAGATTTTTTGAATTAAAATCTTTTAAGAATAAGAGTGAGAAACACTCAAAGGCCTAGAGGCCGAAGAGCCCCAGAGAGCCCTCACCATGCTTGAAACCCAAAAGGGTTAGTCAATGAAATGAGAAGATTTTATGAATCAAAATCTTTTAAGAACGAGAGTGGGAAACACTCAGAGGCCTAGAGGCCGAGAAGCTCCAGAGAGCCCTCACCATGCTTGAAACCCAAAAGGGTTAGTCAATGAAATGAGAAGATTTTATGAATCAAAATCTCTTAAGAACGAGAGTGAGAAACACTCAGAGGCCTAGAGGCCGAAGAGCTCTAGAGAGCCCTCACCATGTGTGAAACCCAAAAGGGTTAATCAATGAAATGAGAAGATTTTATGAATCAAAATCTTTTAAACGAAAGTAAGAGACAAGTAGAGGCTCAGAGGCCAAGGAGAACTGGGGAGCATCCCCCCATAACCAAGACCCAAGATGGATACTTAGAAATTTCGCTAAAGTCAAGGAAAACCTCCTCGAGCCACTTGAAACCAGAGGTGATTCCGTGAAAGGGGGAGAGATTCCCTAAAGTTCTTGAGAAAATTCTTTGAAGGTTATGAAACCAAGAGTCAGGCCATTGCCAAATTACAGGCGGCCAAGGCGGGAAAAATCTCCGAAGGGGAGCACTTTTGAAATTCCTCTCCGAAGCAAGAATAATACACGTCTCTCCAGAAACGACTCTGTACTAGGCTCACTGGAATTTTCTACTCTCACAAAAGATATACCCCTTTTACGAGAGTAGGGGGGAGTAGATGATGCGGCCTAAAAATGTCATCCGATAAGAAGTCGACACGTGTATAAAGGATAAGATAAAAGAGAAGATATGGGATTGTGGAAGGGGCTCTGGATAAAGAATCCCTTCTGGAAGTCCCTCCAGAGGGAGCTCCTGGAGCCCCTCTGGGAGAGACTTATTTGGAGGACTCGATCTTGATATGAATTGGTAGACCGAGAATATAGGAGAACTCCGCAAGAATCGGACTAAGATTGACCAAAGAAAGATTCTTCTCTCCTTCATTGTAGTGGAAAGAGTCCACTAGGGAGAGTGGCACCGAGTCTTCAGGGAGTGGAGAGAAAAGAGGACTTCGTCCACTCAGCAGGGCCGAGTCTTATGGACAGCTCCGAAATAAGAGGAAGGCTTGACTTCCTCTCCAGAAAGTATCTCTATAAATAGGTAAATTCGAGGAGATTTCCAGGTGAGACACTCTTATACTAAAAACTTGATATACTAAATACGAAATACCTTTCTGAAATTCTTTGAGAACTATTTCGATACATCAAGGATCTTGAGATCCTTGGGAGAGATTGATAAGCCCTATACTGACTTAGGCATCGGAGTGTCCACGCCGGACTCCCCTCCGGCGTGTTCTTTGCAGGCTCTTGAAGATTTTGAGCGAAGGCAGCACACTCGAAGCAATTATACGTGTTCGAAGAGTAGGACATTTAATCCCGAGGATACACAATCCTCCCGTGCAAATTTTGGCACATCATATATATATATATATATATATATATAATATTAATTTATTAATTCTCCCCTCTCCATTGGTAAGGCATCTAACAATTCTAACTAATTAGATTATATAGAGTGGTTGTAGGATTTATTGATTTACTGTACTTTATTTCTGCGGATTTAGGATGGCTTCTAAAATTGCAGCCGATTTACTCTATTTTCAAAAAAGACTTTGATCCTTAGATTATTTATTTATTTTGTGATTAGTTGTTTATAACTTTATGTTATATTTAAAATTTTATATTTTATTTGATGTTGAAATTGATGTTTTATTGTAGTTTTAAGAGTTGATTTTAATGTGCTATTTTTTTAAAATAAATAGATTTAAAAAAAAAGTGATGGCGGGGCGGGGCGGGTTTACCCGCCGGGTTCACGGGGCAAAACGGGGCGGGTTTTGGCGGGTATTGAAGCGGGGCGGGTAATGGGTCTAAAAAAGTTTGGCGGGGCGGGTCCTGGGAAAGGCCAAACCCGTCCCATACCCGCCCCGTTGCCAACCCTAAGTATGACATGGATGGGTTATGATTATTGGTTGATTTGATGTGACTAATATATGAGAACCATGCTTATTTCTTATTGGATTAAGTACAACCCCCGTGAATCTTTATGATTATTTTGCGTAGGTGCTCTGAATATGAGAATGACTTGATGATCTCAGTAAGTATGAGTAGAAAACCCGCATGTTGAGTTTATGTGGTTATTATATGCTTTATAATTCATGATTGAGGATGGATGGTGGTCCATGCTTTTAAAATATGAGGCTAAATATCTTTGAATTATGTGTGATTGACATGCCTAGATATTCTAGATATGATTTTAGATTTCAGATTAAGTTCGTCCAGATCCTGTGAGGCTTCTGGGTAAACCAGGAGATCGAGTGTAAAAGATTGGATCGAAGAATATGAAGACTGACAGTCTGTCAAAGCTGGCTAGCTCCGTAGAGCCCAAGGGGCAAGGAAAAATAACATTTGTGATAGCACAAAGAGAATCTACTGAGCCCATGATTGGGGCGATCAAAGAAGGGGATGACTAAAGGAAATAAATTTTGGAAGAGCTGAATAAAGGACCAGCCCCTGCAGCTTCTTGAGAAGCTCGAGCTTTGCGGTTAAGATACTGCATCTTGGGTGGCCAATTATACAAGCGATCGTTGACTCATCCCTATCTAAGATGTCTCCCGAAGGAGATTACATGATAAAAGAAACCCATGAAGGATGTGCAGGTAGTCATGAGGGCTACAAGGCTACGGTAAAGAAGGATATACCCAAGAGTCGATCTATTAGGTGAGTAAGATCATCTAGGGTGTTGAGATGCGATATTCGGAGACGAGCATGATGACGGACCTTGCAAATGTCTTACACTTCGATGCTTAAAGGGGGTGATGAAGGGTCTAGGCCTACTATCTCCGAGATGCTGATATGAAGCCACGTAAGTGAAAAGTGTATATTTTACTTTTTTACTTTAGATTTTACTTTGTGATATGATATGAGTTACCTAGACGTAGTTGTTTAGAGCATAAAACCTCGAAGCATATGAGCATTTGCTAAGGCTTCAGAAATGATTGATTTGAGAAATGCTAAGGTGATTACTTAGGAGAATTTCGTGATTGAATCGAGAGAATGATTGAGAATTTAGGCATGGTTAAGAACGTGTTTTTGATTAATGATGAGTCAAAAAATTTCTAAATTATGTTGAATTGTATGTTTATCTTTGATGAATATTTGAAGATTTTATGAGATGTGATTAAAACATTTTGAGATTTTTGGAAATTTGTATGAGCACATATTTTCTAACAATTTAAGATATGATTCATAAGCATACTTTGAGCATTCTGAAACGCGTGAGGGCTAACCACCCTGAGTAGCCGGATGGCTAAGTTTGAAAATTAGGAGTGATGAAATGATGAATGATCTGTAGATCACCGAGCATATATGAGATATGAGAATTCAAAAGTAAGAAACACTTAAAGGCCACGAGGCCGAGGGAAGCTAGAAAGTCCCTCACCCTACTTGAGATCCAGGTGGATTACTTAATTTACAAAGGTTTAATGAGATTAATACCTTGAAATGAGAGTGAGAAACACTCAGAGGCCACGAGGCCGAGGAGAGTTAAAGAGCTTCTCACCCTACTCTAAATCCAAGTGGATTACTTGAACTTGAAAGGTCTTGATATGATCAACACCTTGAATTGAGAGTGAGAAACACTTAAGAGTAATGGGGTTCAAGGTATGAACCACATTGTTTGATAAGCCAGGATGTGGCTGAGATTTTTTACTTGAGAGCTCGAGAGGTTCAAGATATGAACCAAAACACTCAGAGGCCATGAGGCCGAGGAGAGTTAGAGAGCTCCTCACCCTACTCTAAATCCAAGCGGATTACTTGAACTTGAAAGGTCTTGATATGATCAACACATTGAATTAAGAGTGAGAAACACTTAAGAGTAATGAGGTTCAAGGCATGAACCACATTGTTTGATAAGCCAGGATGTGGCTGAGATTTTTTACTTGAGAGCTCGAGAGGTTCAAGATATGAACCATACCTTTCTGAGTAGCCACGATATGGCTGAATTCTTTGAAATATCAAGTGATGAAACACTTGAGAGACCATGAGGTTCAAAAGATGAACCACACTCTTCAACGAGTCTTGATGAAGTTGAATGATGGAGCATTAGGTGTTGAACATCGGAAAGCCTGTGAGATTTAGGATACGAACTACATTACGGGACAAATTATGATACGACCGAAATTTCTAAAAAGGTTCTAAAGCAAATAGCGCATGGGAAAAGTGCTAGAGCTCATAAGGATTGAGAGGAATGACGATTATGAAAGATTAACGATCCATAGAAATGAGAACTCCACCCATGAGAGGCTTCGAGGCTAGGGGGAGTAGGCGTCATATTGATACCTTAACCTTATTCCAAGAAATATAAAGAGTTTTATTTGCAGAACATAGAAATAGATTGTTAGAGCTTGAGAATGGAAATTTTGAAAATAAGAAGTTATGATTTGAGAGGCAAACATGAAGCATAAAAGAAGAATTATATATAGAAGAAAGCTGGAGAGCTCCTTACCATACTTGAGACCCAAATGGGTTACTTAAAACGAAAGAAAGATTTTATGAACCAAAATCTTTTGCCAAGAAAAGCTGGAGGGTTACTCCTCTAGCCCGAAACCCAAGAGAATTACTTCCCAAGAACTAAGATTTCTGGGGAACGGAAGGAAAAGATATGCAGAGGCCTAGAGGCCGAGGAAAACCCCCCGATCTACTTAAAACTCGAGGCGGTTCCTCAGAATGGAGAAAGATTCCTTGAATCTTTCGAGAGACTGCTTGAAGGTTAAGTGGACCATATTCGAAGGTTGTGTGACCAGGAGAAAGTAATAATGATGCAGCCCATAAGACCAAGAGGGGGGAGTTTCCGAGGAGAGAAGATGTGAAATGAGGATGCGAAATGCGGAGAAGTGAGCAGAAAGGGGCTAGAATCGAGGCTTCCCCTCGGGAAAGTAGCAGGAAAGAGAAAATTGTATCTGAGTGGGGCCCAGACGTGGAAGTCGAGGCATTTTTCTGGAGTTTGGGCGGGAAAACTCATGGAGGGAAATACTTCCGAAACTTTCCTCCGAAGTGAAGTTAAAACACGTCTCTCCGGAAATATCCTTTATGCCAGATTCCCTTGAATTTCTTACTCTCACAAAGATATGATCACTTTATGAGAGTAGGGGGGAGTAGATGATGCGGCCTAAAATCGTCATTTCGTAAGAAGTCGACACGTGTATAGAGGATAGAATTGATGAGAGGATACGAGCTTAAAGAGGACTCCTCAGAATAGAGAATCTCATCCGGGTGTCCCTCCGGAGGGAGCTCCACCCAAGGACCTCAGGGGAGAGATATCAGGAAGACCTGGCCCTGAGGGGAATTAGTTGGCCGAAAGTTTAAGAGAGGTTCCATATAAAACGGGATAAGATTGGATAGAGGAAGACTCATTCTTCCTCTTCTCAGCGGCCGAAGTCCATAGGAGGGAGTGGTTGCGTTTCTTCAGGGATTGGGAACTTGAGAAACCCTATCAAAGGCGAGTGGACTAGTTCAAAGATAGAAAAAGCTGCAGGTCCGAGATAAGGGGAAAACCTAACTTCCCCTCAAGTAGAATTTGCGTAATTTTATTTTGCATAATTTGCGTATTGATGGGGGAGAGAGAGAATATCAGAGTTTTAATTCCCTATCATGATAAATGTAGCTTTTACTCATCTTCAATGGATGATGCTATCTTGATCTATTGGATCAATTTTCGATCAGTGGCAAATTATTGTTGCAGAAGATGAAGAGACGAGTCTCAACGTCATTTTCTATGTAGAACAACTATTGAAAATGATCAATCTCTTCTTCTTGCTCCATGGATTATGTAGAATTAACTACCTCCATAATGTTACAGGCCTACTAAGTCTATTTTTTAGTTGATGAAGGAAATAGATTCGAACTTAGCCAATAAGAATTCAAACAATAAGTCATTGTCCATAATACATTGGTGATGTTCTTAATAAAATGAAACATTAGATATTTACATGTACGTACTTTTAATTAGTAGCTGTCTTTAATGTCTAGAAAACAATTTATTTTCAATTAATTTGACAAAATAAATTAAAATTGAAATGATCAATACATCATTATAACAAAATAGCATGCTTGCACTGAAATACTGATTTGTAATTGCTATACAAATGTCTTACTCTACAAATCAATGTGTGCTCTAAATTCATTGATGATTAACATAATTTTGTTGTTTCTACTGGACTTTCAGCCCGTTTAAGTGACTAGACTCCCAGTCCGCGTCACAATGAACAATTGTGAGAAACATTTTTCAATTGAAGGGAAGATATTTCACTAATGACATAATTTAATCCAGTTTGCCTCATTGAAATGTCATGTTTTTGATCAATCTACCACTATCAGTTTAAACTCATGAGAGTTATGCATATTTATGTCATCATGTATTCCAGAACAATCATAACTCTCTCTGCATTTATGAAGTACAAAAGCTTTCATGCCATCTAGCGATCCCCGAATTTTCTATTCGGTAATTATCTTGCCAAAAGAGAGGTTCAATCATTAAACCTTTTTTCCCTCGAAAAATTTTCAAGTTTTTACTTTGTTTGTGCATGTGTCTATTGTTAGTGAATGAGTATTTTGTATTTCGACAACACTTTCACGACACTTGAAATTTAATTTTCATTTTCTAATTGTTGAGGGACAATTTGAAGTCTTTATTATTAGAGGTATATTTCTTGAATAATTGTATGCAGAAAACGCTAACTTGATTGAACCTAAGATTAATCTTTAAATGTTCTTTTTATGTTTTTATTGTGTTTTTTTTCATTATCTTACATTAATGTTCCTTTTCTCCTTTTATTTAATAGGTTCAACTGTTTGTATGGAAGAAGTTGAATCCAAGGTTTAGCAGGGCAGAATGAAATAAATGGGTAAAGACGTGGAGTACATTGAGATGAGTTTGACGATTTTGAATATGTTCACTCCTTTTAATTCTTAGTGGAAAGTATTCAAACATATTAACCCATTGTATGTTTAATAACAAACATATAGTTTGTATGTTTAATAATTATTTGACTAAACTGGCTAATAATAAGATCAATTCATACCAATTTTTTTTAGAGCCTTTTAGTTTAAGTGTTTAATAACAAAAATATAGTTTGTATTTTTAATAATTATTTGACTAAACTGGCTAATAATACGATCAATTCATACCAATTTTTTTTAGACCCTTTTAGTTTAAGTCCTATGCTGAATGTGTAATTCCGACCCTATTTTTATCTGACATATCTCTAAATTATCTATTTTAAAATTCTGCATTCCTATAATTTTATATTTTCTATTTTTAATTTAATTATTATAACCGCATTCCTTATTTTATATTTTCTAATAAATTTAATTTTTGTAACCGTTATACCACATATAATATTGAATTATCTTACATAAATTATATGCATTTTAAATGACTCACTTATAATATTTACTAATTCAATAATTTTAAACAAAACATTTCAATCAACTTGCACTCATTTACTATGAATATGATTTTAATTAAACTCTTGATAAATGTTCTTTGTATCATTCTACAAACTTACTACAAATTTCATCTCTAATGTTCATAATTGTTCTTTACACAAAAAATAAGTTTGTATACTCAATGATATTTCATCAGTAATTCTCTTAATTTCAATTTCATTATTTTATCTCAATTTCAAGTGTCGTTAATTTTCTATATCGTGCTCCAAATTTCTTATGTTTACTTTTTATAATTTTATAACATTTCAGTTGTCTGTATTGTTGAAGATGTGAAATGATTTATCAAATAAATTAATTATCATCAAATATATTTTCAAATAATGAATTATATAAAATCTTATTAAATAATAGTAATATAATTTTTTTTCAATCCCGCGAAATTCGCGGGTCTTATACTAGTAATAATTAATAGGGTAAAATGCAAGTTTGGTCCCACGTTCTTTTTTGATCCCATTTTTTTGAAAAAACGGTCCAAACCGTTAAATACTTAACAACTTCTGTTAAGTGATAAAAATGCAAAAAATAAGTGACAAAAATACAAAAATGGTCCCAAATCAAAATAAAAGGAAAAAATGCTTTGGAATTGAATTTGTTTTGGAGGGAAATGACCAACATATTTTTTGGAGGGAAAATTGGGTAAATTACTTTTTTTTTTTTTTTTTTGGTGGCCTGCATATCAACCCCAACCTCAAATACTTAAAAAAAAAAATGTCAGATTTGTCAAATTTCCTATTTTCATTACATCAGTCTATAATTCCAAAAGGCTAACAAGTTCATAGCAAAAAATATTGTTTTGTTTCAAACCAACTAACAAAAATAATTTCATCTAAGGCAGAGTCAATCATCTAACCACAAACTAGATGCACCATTGTTTTCTGCCTAAAACAAAATAAAACCAAAGTTCCCAAAATAGAAGACAGAGAAGCTACATACTTTACTTCTTTTTGCCACCCTTCTCCTTCTTGGAAGATTGAACCATTGATGCTTGCAATTTTGTCATGGCCACATACTTCTGGCCCCCAACTTTCAGCAACGGAACAACAGTTGATGATGGAGTTGCAATTATACTTCCTCTTTGCACAGGTGGGTTCTCATTAGGGTGTAGGGTCATGAGAACTGGTGCTCTAATATTAACTCTTGAAACTACTTGTCTAGAAGGTTTGAAAGGAATTGACACATTTGTTGCTAGAAAAATAGAAACTCATAGGCACCTGAAATTTTTTTAAAAAAAATATCAAACAATTTACTTCATAGCCTAATCCATAATTTTGGAAACAATTTATTTACACACTTATATCCAAAATTTTAACCAAAAAATTTCTGAATTTCAGAATATAAGTGAATGCATACAAAACCATTATAGTTTAACAAAAAAAATCTCAAACAATTTACTTCACTTATATCTAAATCTGATTCTAAACAAGATCTAAATCACTTTAGTTTAACCAAACAATCTCAGAATGAGCGAATGCATACAAAATCACTGCAATTTAACCAAAAAATTCAGAATAAGTGCATGCATACAAAACCACCGCAAGTTAACAAAAAAATCTCAGAATTTAAGAAAATTCATAATAAGCCCATAAGCCTAGATTGTTCTACATCTGCCCCCCCTTCTTCCTGCTTTTGATGACCTTCCTCTTTTTCTTTCAGAGTTTGGAGGAAGGGGTGGTATGTATCCTGTCTTCTCCCACATGTCAACACCAATCATTGGTTGTAAAGCTGAGGTATAAACTGAATTGTAAGTCTGAGTTGAGTAGCATGGATGAACAAAGTCTTTTGTATTCAACTTCTCAGCTACAATGACTCTCAATCCATGCCTATATGGCACTCCAAATCCCACAGCCTACATGAGCAAGTCTTAGCCTCCAGGTCAACTGAATACCTCCCACTGTCAAAGATTTCTATTTCATACAACAAATAAGTTGACTTGAATGGGATGCATTCACTTGCTTTTGCCATCCTTCTATTCAATTTCTCTCTAATTGATGGGCATATCAACTTACCTTTCCACAACCTCTCACACCTATCTCTTTTCTCTTGCAACCTCTTCATAAGACTCATACGTATTCACTCCAACATGGTGATGATTGGTTTTTGTCAAGCCTGTACAAGTGCACTATTCCATGACTCACAAATGTTGTTTAGCAACAAGGCACACTTGGGAAAATTAGAGAAGTGTGACTTGGACCACTGAGAAAAAGGTCTTTCTTGTAACCAAGCTAAACATTTTTTATCAAGCTAACCTATTGCCCTCATTGCATGATCAAACGCAGGTACTGTGGTAGATTTAGTAGCTGTCCAAAATGCATTTTTTAGCGTAGTGCCCCTAAACCCAGCTTGTTTCATGTTCCCATGCAAATGCTTTGCACAAAACCTATTTTCACAACCTGGTAAAAAAGCTTCAAATGCAGCTAACAAACCTTTTTGTCGAGCAGACATAAACGTGTAGAGATCATCCCCCACAATATTTAGGTCTTCCTTCAACAAACCAAATAACCAAGTCCAAGTCACTGTGTTTTCAGTAGTCACTACAGCATATGCTATGGGATAGATTTGATTGTTAGGATCTACAGAAACAGCCGTTAATAGCACCCCACCATTTGGAACTTTAAGAAAAGTCTCATCTACACCTATGAAAGGTCTACATCCGGAAAGAAACCCAACCTTCAGTGTTTGGAAGCACACATAAAAATTGCTGAATATATTTTGTCATCATCCCCCTCATCAACACTGATTTTGATTGTTGACCCTGGATTCCTCAACCTAAGAGCATTTGCATAGTCCCAAATCAGATTAGTTTCTTAGCCTTAACCTTTGCTCTATAAGCCCGGTGTCTAGAGACATGCACCCCGATTTCTTTTGAAATTGTATTTTGAAACCTATATGTATCCTTCTTAGAATCTGCCCTAATATCCTCTACATATCTCTTTGAAAGCCACGTTGAGTTCATAATTTTAACATGGAATGACACAACATATGTATAATAATTATTTATCTTCCTAATCTGGTATGTGTCTTCATCTGGTACTTTTAATGCATTTATAAACCACTCACAATCAAGACATCGAGCATAAATTCTTCTCTTATCATTTTTTGTTATCTTCACATTTCTTTTCTCAACAACCCCATGTGATCTAACTGCATCTTTAAACAACTGTTTACTACTGAATTTTTGCCCAATCAAGAACTCAGTGTTAAACACGGTAGAGCTTCTAAATGAATTATTTAATGCTTTAACACTATTTTCATCTTTAGAACCCAAATCACTACTGAAATCCTCATCTTCACTACCCTCCACCTCTACACTAGCAGACTCATCAGATTGCTCATCATTGTTGCCTTCATCTTCCTGAACTATACCACACCACTCAGCCTCCTTATCAATTGCTCATAGTTTTGAAAGGCGCGCCTAAGGCGACGGGCGCTCGAGGCTATAGGTTAAACGCCTTTCTTCACTTTTTAGGGCGCTGTTTTGTAGGCGCGCGCCTTTTGCGTCTTTTACGAGGCGGCAAAAGCGCGCCTCTAGTACATTTTAGTTTCATCTTAAAAAAGTAACACTTTTAGTTCATTTTGAAAAAACGTTTTTTACTTTTTAATATTGCTGAACACTTCTTTCTTTTTAATACAAGAAATGAATTAAAAATTAGGAAACATTTTATTATCTTGGAAAAAAACTAGGGTTTCTCAAACCCTTACTTGCGCGCCCTCCTCCATCTCCAGCCCCTTCCTCCAGCGACCACACCGCCCCCACCGGTAAGTATTTTTTTTACTTTCTGCTCTGGTTTTTTAATTTTTGTTCTGTTTATTTAATTTATGCTTTTTTTTTTTGTTCAGTTTATTTTCTATTTTCTACTTATATTTTTATTTTCCAGTAGTTTTTTATATTTTCCTTCTGTTTTTGTTCTGTTTTTATATTTTATATTTTATGTTCTGTTATTTGTATTTTATGTTCTGTTTTTTCACTTTTTGTTAGTATAGCATGTATAGTTTAGTTTTTAAGTGATTATTGAAATTTTTGTAACTTTGATAATTTTTTGTTTTAGAATTTCAAAATGGAAGCCAACACTCAAAGTAAAAGTGAAAGTAGTAGTGTTGCTACTAGTAACTTAAGAGATCCGGGATAGAAATATTTTTCAATGGTTGCACCACCCAACAAAAATGATTTAAAGTGCAACTTTTGTGCAAATTTTTTGAAAGGTGGTATATGTCGAGCTAAACAACATCTTGCGGGAGGCTTTCGAAATGCACAAGGTTGCCCACGTGTCCCTACTTATGTCCGTGAAGAAATTCAAACTTTCATAGAAAGTAGGAAGCAAGAAAAGATCGAACTTGTGAAAAACATTTTAGAGGAAAATGTTTTTCAACTTGATGATGAAGATCAAGATCAAGTTAGCCATATGGCTCCTACATCAAAGTCCTCAAACCCCTCCTCCCCTAAAAATAAGAGGCAACACCAAGGTACGACGAATAAGTTCGTACACAAAATGGCGGAAAAAAAAAACAAGAGAGAGGCAAACAACAATCAACGAGGCCTACAAAAAGGAAATGAGGGAGAACGCTGTATTGAGCATTGTTAGATGGATATATGATGCAGCAATCCCATTAAATGCCATCACTTATTCGAGTTTCACGGAGATGTTGCGTGATGTTGCTGCACATGGACCAGGTTTTAAGCCACCTTCTTACCATGAGGTTCGAGTTACATGTTTGACTAAGGTTGTGAAGGAGGTTGAGGAGGACTACATGAATGTTTGTCGTAGTGAATGGCCAAAATATGGTTGTAGCTTGATGGTTGATGGTTGGACCAAAATGCAAATGACACTAATCAAATTCTTAGTGAATTCTCCTAGAAGATCAATATTTATTAAAAGTGTTGATGCCTCCGACTATTCAAAGACGGGGACAGCTATGTGTGATTTGCTCGATGACTTTGTAGAAAGTGTGGGAGATGAGAATGTTGTGCAAATCATAACCGACAATGCTAGCAATATGAAGCTTGGGGGTAAGTAAGCTATGTTCAATCAATTTTACTGAATTCTTATATGATTTATATCTTATGAAATTACTAATTTTTTAAACTTATTCACTACTTAGGAAAAATGTTGGAAGCAAAGAGGCCACACTTGTACTGGACTCCGTGCGCTGCTCATTGCATACACTTGATGTTGGAAGATATAGGGAAGATTCCCGAATTCAAGTTGACATTGAAGAAAGCAATTCCCGTGACTGCATACATCTATGTTCATCTCGGAGTCGTGAATATGTTGACGCAATTCACGGGACTTATGGAGCTTTGCCAAGCTGATGAAGTTGAAGAATGAATTGAGAAAGATGTTCATTTCTAATGAATGGACACAAAGCAAATGGTCTAAGGAGAGTGAGGGAAAGACAGTGGCCAAAGTTATCTTGACTCCAAGATTTTGGACAAGTGTGCTTTACATCTTGAAGATATATGGCCCTTTAGTTTGTGTCTTGAGGTTGGTTGATGGTGAGAAAAAGCCTGCAATGGGCTATATCTACGAGGCTATGGATCGGACGAAAGAGACTATCATGAAATCTTTTTATGGAAAGAGTAGTACAACAATGTATTTGAGATTATAGACAAGAGATGGGAATGTCAATTTCATCAACCTTTGCATGCTGCGGGGCACTACTTGAATCCCGAGTTCTTTTATGCAAATAATGGAGTAGTAGCGGATGAAGTGAATAATGGTTTTCTTAAAACCATTGAAAGATTGGTTCCAGACCCTTGGGGTGCAAGATAAGATATCCACTGAACTAGATGTCTACCGAAAAGCTGAAGACGGTTTTGGATTTAATATGGCAAAGAGACAAAGATCAGCGTTGGCTCCAGTGGCATGGTGGGAACAATTTGGTACCTCTACTCCGAATTTGCAGAGGTTTGCTATTAAGGTATTGAGCCTCACGTGTAGCTCTTTCGATTGTGAGCAAAATTGGAGCATCTTTGAGAATGTATGTAATTAAATATGAACGAATTCAATTGGAGAGCATTTGTATTTTTTATCTTATTAAATATTAACAATTTGAATTTGTAGGTACATGCCAAAAGAAGAAATAGGCTACTAAAAAAACGCATGAACGATTTGGTATTTGTGAAATACAATCGTTCATTGAAGCGTCGGTACGATTCACGTGATCTGGTTGACCCCATTTCTTTGAAAGAAATTGATGAATGTAATGAATGGTTGGGTGATAGGTCGGATGGAGAAGATGAAGACTTGGTATTTGAAGGTGATGATTTGACATGTAATATGGTTGGTGATGCTCTTGGAGTTGATGATCCGGTATATCAAACTAGAGGATTAGGAAAGAGATCATTGAGTGTAGGTGGTAGTTCAAGTGCTAGGCCACCTAAAGGTACGAGCAAGCAAGTTGACAAGTGCAAACAAGTGGACAAGGGCAAGGGGAAGGGTATAAAAAACACATCTAGAAGACTTATGGATGAAGATGAAGAAGAATTCCAATTTAAGGATGGGGAAGAGGAAGAAGAGTACATTGATGATGATGATCAATTTGATGTGGAGGAGGAGGAGGGCTTTGATTTTGATGAGGATGAGGACTAGTTTCTGAATATTTTATGTTTTTTAATTGCTGTTTTTTATGTTTTTTATGTGTGAGTGAAGTATATCTTCAGTACTCTAGCCTTTTTAGCATTAATTTCATGTTTGCATTATATTTTAATGTTTATTTATGGCCTTTTAGTAGTATTATGTGAATTTTTGTGGTAGAATATGTTTGAAATGTGTTTACAGGATCATAAAACAGTGTTTAGGAAAAATGTACACAAGGCGCGCGCCTTGCGCCTCGGGCTCTAGAATCCCTCTTGCGCCTTTAAAAACTATGCAATTTCTTCCTCAAATAATACATCATCCATGTCACTATATCCACCACCATCACTAATTACAAACTCACTATCATCAGAATCTACATACCCTCGCTATACCCTCATCTAACCCCCCTACGCCCTCAATAAAATCATTTTCTTCTTCATCAACTACGAACCCAATAACCTTTCCCTTTCTTTTATCATTATCTTTAGTAGTCTTAAGAATACCATTCCCCTTATCAACCACAATAGACTGCATAACCCCACTTTCAACATATATATGAACCTCAAAGGACTTAATATCAAGACTTAAATATAATTCATTTCCATGCATAATTTATCTCAATACATTGCATGCATCAAACCTATAATACTTATTAGGACCATTCAACCCTAATTGTGCAACTGATCCATCGTTTTTTTTCGACAGAAAATTCAAGTATGTTCACATAATCAAAAGAGCTTACTTCACCTCCTTCATATGCAAGGTTTTCATTTTTCTCTTCCCCATAAATTTTCCCCCCGTGATGAATATGAATAGTGTACCACACCTCTCGTCCACCTGCAAACAAATTTTAATTAATTGATTATAACTTCACATTAAAATCAAATTCCGCAAACAGACCAATAACAAATTTTAATTAAATGATTATAACTTCATAGTAAAATCAAATTCTGCAAACAAATATTATTGGTCAAGCATATTTAGATTGTGTAAGTATATATTTAATGTTCCCCAGCCTACTGTCTTAATCTATATGCATGCATATTGTTGGTGTGTTATAATATATATACATTGTTAGCTACTAGAAGGTATGGAAATAGAGCATCATTAATGTTTGCAGCACTACTTCTGTAAAGACGTTTATGTATTATGTACTATTAGTTTTGATAGTCTTATCTAGTAATTTACAATGATTATATAATTTAAACTTCTATCTATTAGTTTAGTCTGAGTTTTTATTTTTTTAGCTTAATTAAATTTTTTTTGATTGTTTTGAGCCTTCATATATAACAATAAAAAGAAAATTAAAGAAACAAGCATAACTTTTGACATAGGACTTTAAATTTTACCCATAATACCTTTTCGAAAGGGAACGACGAGCCGATCAAAACACACGGCTTTGCCGTGATGTATACGGTTCCGAGGCCAAATTCAATCATTTAATTAAATACTCAAAATTAACATTTTATCAATTTCTACATTCTCTTTTAATTTCCTTTGAATGTTTTTAGCAAACTTACTAAACCTGTGTCATATTAAACATATTTCCTAGTACTAAAGTTTAGTGTCAAACTTTTGTCATTGCAATAACAGATTACAAACTCATAGTCAGCAAAAATCATTTTTTTTTGTCTCTTCAGAACCACCAAATCACAAAAAAACACAAGAAAAATTGTACTATACACAAAATTATCAAATGGAATCACCCAACAATCAAAAATAATTTGTAGAACTTGCAGAAATCATATGTAAGGAGAGCTTAAAGAAAACCCATAATCTGCAAAAAAAAAAAAAGACTCGTTAAAAACCTATTCTATCACCAACAAAAAATAGAGCATTAAAAAACCTAGATTTTAGAGGAACTCACGTTGTGGGGGAGGTTCTCCAACCTTGCCTTGTCGCAGCATCTTCAGGTGAGATTTCAATGGCGTGCGATTTCGGTATCTTCAATTTTGCAATTTCATCTTCAAGGTTTTTCGATTTCGGTGGAACTTAGTGTTGGGAATAAAATGAGATATGTTTTGATTCAATACCAAAACCCCCTGAGACATACCTAAGTCTAAGATGATTATGTTCTAAGCATGTTAGAACATATAGAATAAGGCTAGATGAGAAGCTGATATGTTAGGCAACTCTTAGATGATTAGATGCACAATTTGAGGGGGAACATATGCTTTAAAGAATATCAAGAACAAGTCCCCTTAAGGCTCAAATTCTGGAACAATCACCAAAGCTATTGAAGGCCATGTATGCTGATCAGGAGAGTTGTCCAGAGGAGTTGTCTCTGCACAATTAAAACAAGAACAAATGTTCTGAAGCTTAAAGGCCAAGTATGCTGATCAGGAGAGTTGTCCTGAAGAGTTGTCTTAGTGCAATTGAACCAGAACAAGTGTTCTGAAGCTTAAAGGTCAACTATGCTGAAGAGATGAAGACAACTACACCCTAAAAGACTTCAAAGAATGATGCTAAGATCAATTCCAAGTGAAGCAAAGGGTAAAGAGCCAAGTTATCTGAAGAGAGCAAGCCAAATATGCTGATAAGCAAGTATGCTGATAGTGATAAGTAGAGTTGTCCATTTGATAAGGAATGTTGTCCTATCATGGGATCAACCTTCATAAGCCATGTCCAAGTCCTAACAAATGAATCTTAAAGTCAGACATTGGGAAGAGTGCTGCAGAATGAAGACAAAGCTCAAACAACCGTTTATTACCCAAATGAGGACATGTCACTATCAAGAATCTGTCTTCCAGTTTGAAGAACTCAAGGAAGACATTTATAGCAATTTGGGACTGCCTCTCCAACGGGCAAATCCTCAAATTTATCTATAAATACAGAAATGTGAAGACCATTTGAAGCATCCATTCTACATCCAACTGAACAAGCATTCTGAAGCTTCAAAAAGTCATAAGACATTCTTAGTCTTGAAACACTTCTTCTAAGCTGAACTTATTGTATATCCATACAAAGCTTAGAGAGATATCCTAATCCTTATACACTGATCTCCATTGTAAAGGATATCTCATTAGTTGGAACATTACTTCAACCCTTACCCCTTTAAAGAGTGAAAGTGAGAAGGTTGTAGTAGTAGAAGTGGTAGGAGCTGACTGTTGAGAGAAGAACAGTTCAGTTCAGAGTTGAGAAGAGGGTACTAGGACTCTAGGCATCCTAGGATCAATTCACCAAGGAGTGGTGTTCTTGATCAAGTGCACATTGGCACTATAAAACAAGTTAATTCCAAGAGTGAAGGAATTATCCTGTTCAATCAGGGAAAGTGGATGTAGGAGCTTGAGTCTCTGAACCACTATAAACTCTTGTGTTGATTTAATTTCAAAGTACTTTCATACATTCAACACTGCACACAAAACTGATCTTTCAAAGGACATATATTCAAAGACTGTGCAACAACTGAATTGGACAAGTTCCCTGAAAACTGGATTGCATTGCTTAAAGTGATTTCAGAACTTAAAGGAGTTTAAACTAAAAGGCCAACCACTAATTTCGCACTTATAACCAACTTAGATAGTCATTCAACTAAGTACTCAATAGTACTTAGTAGCTTGGATATCTTTGAAAAGGTTATACATCTTTAGCAGAGTTGTCCAAGACAATCTTGCTGAACTCTGGTTTGATCAAAGTTGAAAAGAATTTGCATACAAGTGTATTCCCCCCATACACTTGTTATATACTCCTTTCAGGACCAACAAGTGGTATCAGAGCAGGGGTTCAAGGACCACTGCTTCTGAAAATCCATCTTGGTTTTTCAAAATCACATATTTGGTGTGGTCACTGAACTGATCTATCTGAAATCCTATTATTTGACTGACATCTTATTCTTGAGCTATGGGCAACAACAATGTTGTTCCTAATGATGTTGTTCAAGGAATCAACAATATGGCTACCAATCCAGTCAACCATATATCACATCACAAGCTGCCCATGTTCTCAATTGAGAACTATGACTTCTGGAAGATCAGAATGAGAGCTCATCTTGCATCTCTTCATACTGACATGCTGAGAGTGATAACAAGAGGACCCTACATGTTCACTCAAATCAACCCCAAATTAACTGAAGATCAAAGAGCTGACATAAGGGAAGAAATCCCTAAAGATGAAGATTATTTCACTACTGAAGAGAAAAGAAAAGATAACTTGAATTATCTTGCAATGAATACTCTCTATCAAACAATTCCAGATGCAATCATGGGAAGAGTTTACCACTGCACAACAGCCAAAGAAATTTGGGATACTCTTGCTGAAATGTGTGAGGGTACTGAAAAGATAAAGGAGATCAAGCTCCAAGTGGTTGTGCAGAAGTTTGAACAGTTCTCAATGGAGCCAGATGAGTCCATTGACAAGTTTGCTGGTAGATTCACTGATGTGATGAATGAAATCAACTCATTGGGCAAGGTGTACTCCAGGAGAGAAGTTGGATTAAAAATCCTGAGAAGTCTCACTCAAAAGTGGGATGTATATGCTGTAATGATGCAGAACACCAAGGATCTCTCCTCCATGCCCATGCAACAAATCTTCTCAGAACTCAAAGCATATGAGTTTGACCTTAACAGAAGAAAGCCAGCAGAGGAATATTCTCTACCAACCAAGGGAGTGGCATTTAAAGCCAAAACTGCTGAACCAGAAATGCAGTCCACTCCAAGATCATCAAAGTCAGTCTCCAAGGCTGAAATGAAGGAAGAGATGGCCCTCATGGCAAGGAGGTTTGACAAACTCAACTCAAGGTTTGGTAGATACAAGAAATTCTACCAAGACAACAAATTCAGGAGAAGGTACAACTCTCCTGAAGATCAGGCTAAGGACAGAAAGCCTGAAGAGAAAAGATCAGAGGACAAGTACTCTGATAGGAGAAGGTCCAGTAGAGCTGGCCCTTCATCATCTAAAGGAAGAGATGAATCCAAGAAGGATGATGATGAAGACCTGTGCTATAATTGCAAGAAGAAAGGGCACTTCCAGTATGACTGCCTTGAATTGAGCTCTAAAGAAAGAAGAGAAAGACAAGCAAAAAGAGACAGAAAGTTCACCAATAGGAAGGCCATGATGGCTGGTGAAGAATCTGATGATGCTGAAAGCTTCAACTCTTCTGATGGATTGTTCTCAAACAGTGATGATGATGATGATGTGTGCAACATGGCTATTGAGGATGATGAGGTATCCTCCACTTCTAGCTCACCATCATTTCTATCACAGAACACTAGAACTTGAAACTTTCCTTTGGGAAGTTAATGGAAGATTTCACTAGGCTGCAAGAATTTCATGACAATTGTGTGAGAGAAAATGAAAGACTTCAATTGAGCTTTCAAAACCTACTGAGACAGTAGTTGACATTAAATCTACTGAGTTGTACCAACAAGTCTTGAGAGAGCTTGAGGAAGCAAATCTCAGGATAGTTGACCAACAAGGACAGATTGATGATCAATTACTTACTCAGAAGAGAAAAGAGTTTGAATTAAAAATTCTTCAAGCAAAATTTGAAAACCTCTCACATGAGTATGACATTCTCAAATCAAGTGAAGAGAGCCTGAAATTAAAGATGTCTGCTTTGAACAAATCCTCTAGAGCAATAGAGGAAATTCAAAGTTATCAAAGACCTATGGCTCAAAGAAGTGGATTAGGTTTTGATCCATTTGAATCTTCACCTTGTCTTAGTGTTGCTTCTACAAGTAACACTAAGAAAATCTTTGTTAAGTCAGTGGCACAACAAGCTGAAAATGAAATAATACAGCCACTGAACAAAGGAAAGGGCAAAATGGATGATTTGCCAACTCAAGTGCTTCAGGAGACTAGGCTCAAACCTAAGGAAATGGCCAAAGTCCCTGAACACAAGAGGAATGTTGATCAGCAGAGTAGACCCAATGGAAGGGCAACTCTCCTGAACAATGTTCAGAGGAGTTATCCAAGGTATAATCATCCAAGGCCAACTCTTCTGAGAAAGCCTCAGCTGAATAGACCTAAGGACAACCATCCTCAAAGGCAGAATAAAATGAGACAACCAAAACCCTTCATGCCAAAGGGTAATGGTCATAAAAAGGCCTTTCCTCAAAGATTTCATCAAGTTATACAAAGAACTCATAAGTTCAGGAGATTTGACAACTCTCCTGAAACTTACAGAGTTAATACTTTCACACACACTTTCCCAAAGGCATTTAAGGGAAAGGCAGTGTATGTTGATGCACAAGGAAAACAACTTAGCCACCTTGAATCAATCAGGGTAATTAGGTAAGTTTGGGTTCCTAAAGGTACAGCTAACCTCTCAGGACCCAAAATTCAAAGGGTACCTAAATTTGCTAATTGCAGGTACCTTTGGGCCACAAGAAGAGGAGTATGAGCAAAAAGTCAGCATGGTATCTTGACAGTGGATGTTCAAGGCACATGATTGGAAACAAGGAACTCCTCACTGATTTTATTGAAAAAGAAGGCCCAAATGTCACATTTAGAGACAACTCACAAGCAACAACAAAAGGTTATGGTACTTTGATGATTGGTAACATCAAAGTATCCAATGTGTCTTATGTAGCTGGTCTCAAATATAATCTCCTAACTATTAGTCAATTATGTGATAAAGATTTCAATGTTGAGTTCTCAAGTGGAAAATGCTTAATCAAAGATAAGACTCAACAAACTCTATTGACAGGAACTAGGAAAGGAAATGTGTATTTTGTAGACTGGGACAAGTCTACTGATGCTGCATGCTTCATTGCTAAGAGCTCTAGTGAACAAAGTTGGTTATGCCATAAGAGGCTAAACCACCTGAACTTCAAATCAATGAACAAACTTGCCAGAAATGCATTAGTTAAAGGACTGCCTAATGAGGTCTTCATTAAAGAACATGTGTGTAAACCATGTCAAGAAGGAAAACAGATTAAAGCCTCATTTAAAGGAAAACCAGTCATCTCTACTGAAAGGGTACTTGAACTTTTACATATGGACTTATTTGGACCAATTACCCCTTCAAGCATAAATGGAAGGAAATACACATTGGTTGTAGTAGATGACTTCTCTAGGTTCACATGGGTAGTATTTCTCCTTAATAAGAAGGAAACATAAGTCAAACTGCCTGAACTTCTAAAGAGACTGTCAAATGAGAAAAGCCTTAGCATTATCAAAATAAGATCTGATAAAGGCACTGAGTTCATAAATTCATACATCAATGAGTATTTCACATTAAATGGAATAGCTCATGAAACCTCAGCAGCTAGAACCCCTCAGCAGAATGGAGTTGCAGAAAGAAGGAATAGAACTCTAAAAGAAGCTGCTAGAACCTTAATTGCTGATTCTAATCTACCCAAGAGGTTTTGGGCTGAAGCTATAAATACTGCATGCCATACTCAGAATAGATGTTTGATTACTAAGGGGCAAGGCAAAACTCCTTATGAACTCTGGAAAGGAAGAATGCCTAAAGTGTCTTACTTTCACATATTTGGTTGTAAGTGCTTCATTCACAATAATGGGAAAGAACAGTGGAAAGCCTTTGATAGCAAAGCTGATGAGGTAGTATTTCTTGGATACTCTCAAATCAGTAGAGCTTTCAGAGTCTACAACAAGAAAACCCTTGTTGTGGAGGAAACACCTCATGTTGTGTTTGATGAATCTATCTTTGAGATCAGGAACAAAAACCTGGACACTGAAGAGATCACACAAAGAACAACCAGATTAAGCTTAAAAGACAAGGACACTGAATTCATAGATGTTGTCCAAGCCAATCTCCCTGAAAATGCTTCACTGGACAACAATCCTGAAGGCAATATTCCTGAAGCAAACCCCACTGAAGGAAATGGTGAACTGAATGATCCAATCCCAGTTCACACTCAGGTAACAACTACGAATGAAGAAGCAGGCTCTGCTGAGGTAGTTAATGGATCTAATATTCCAGGAGGAACCATAAATGTTGAAAATACCAATGTTCCAAACATTGAGGACAAAATCCCTGAATATGATCCTGAATTAGATCCTGCATTCAATTATCCTGAATTCTATAACACTGGTGACTCAACTTTAGTAGAGAACAACTCTGCTGAAGGGATCAGAAAAAGGAGGACTTGGTTATCTGACCATCCTACTAATCTGATACTTGGTGATCCAAGTATAGGAGTCAAAACTAGAAGTTTTCATGGTGAAAGTGCTATGTTTTGTTGTTTCTTATCAGAATAGGAACCAAAAGACATTGATGAAGCACTTCAAGATGCAAACTGGATCACAGCAATGCAGGAAGAGCTAAACCAATTCACCAGAAATGATGTTTGGTAACTGGTGGATAGACCTTCACATCAAGATGTTATTGGAACCAAGTGGGTGTTCAAGAACAAAAAGAATGAAAATGATGTGATTGTCAGAAACAAGGCCAGATTAGTGGCAAAAGGTTATTGTCAATCAGAAGGCATTGACTATGATGAGACCTTTGCACCTGTGGCAAGGCTAGAAGCAATCAGGCTTTTCTTAGCCTATGCAGCCCACAAGAGGTTCAAAGTATACCAAATGGATGTCAAGAGTGCCTTCTTGAATGAAGTTTTAAAAGAAGAAGTCTATGTGGAGCAACCACCTGGCTTTGAGATTGGAAATCAAGTCTACAGACTGAAAAAAGCTCTATATGGACTCAAGCAAGCTCCAAGAGCTTGGTATGACACCCTGTCACAGTTCCTCTTGGATCATGGTTTTATCAAAGGAACTGTGGACAGAACTCTCTTCAGAATCTCTGAAGGAGAGGACATCTTGCTTGTCCAAATTTATGTGGATGACATAATTTTTGGATCCCCCAATGAGAAGCTGTGTGAGAAGTTCTCCAAGCTCATGCAAAGCAAGTTTGATATGTCCATGATGGGTTTGATGAATTTCTTTTCGGGACTTCAAGTCAAGCAATCTAAAGAAGGAATCTTCATCAATCAAGCCAAGTACACCAGAGAAATTGTTGGGATATGAATCCTATAAACAATATTCTAATTGATGAAAGTATGTTTTGATGGCCAAAAGCAACTTAAAGTTAGTGATATATGTGGTTCTAAGTCATCTTAACTAAGTCATCTGAATATAAGCTTACTAATCTGATGAGAAACTTAAGATTGAGTTTACTGATCTTAATGTTAACTGAAGTAAGTTTACTGATCTTATTGAGTAATATCAAAGTTAAAATTACTGATCTTAACTGAGTTATGTGAAATAAGATTACTGATCTTAGTGTGGAAACTGAGAATATTTTTAGTGATCTTATATGAAATATTTGAAACTGAGTTACTGATCTGAGTTACTAATCTGAGTTACTGATCTGATGTACTTACTGATCTGATATGCTTACTGATCTTATATGTAAGTTACTGATCTTGGTTGTTTACTGATCTTAGATGTTTACTGATCTTAATGTTTACTGATCTTATGAGTTACTGATCTTATTATTTACTGATCTGATATATGAACTGTTAGGAACTAAGCTGATGTTTTGTATTGTATAGACAACTTATAGTGTAGGACTTAGAAATACTCATCTGTATATAGTTCAGTTGATGTATAGATAGGTTTTATATTTGTAAAGTTGTATTTTGTTGTATTCAGCATTGTAAAGTTCAGAACAGTAAAATCAGAACACTAGATTAGGAATAGATTAGGAGAAGATCAGAAGACTAAAGAAGACTCAGAGGACTACTTCCGACTAAGAAGACTTCAAAGAAGAATTGAAGAAGAGATTAGAAGAAATCTGGAAAAGTTTTGGAAAGTTTTTAGTTACTGTGCTGATTGAGTCAGAAGAGTAAAAATCAGCAGAGTAAAATCCGAAGAGTAAAAATCAGAACAGTAAGTTACTGTGCTGATTTAGTGAAATTGAAGAATAAGTTTGGAAAGCTTATTTAAGGTGTAACTGGAGATTTATTGAAGATATGCTGACTTGGAAGTTGAAGGAAGTTACAAAGTCGGTTACAAGAAGAAGTTACAAAAACAGTTTTAGAGTTAGTTGAAAGTTAGTTCACAAACTGCTAACTGTCATACTAAGTTCTATAAATACTGTATGATCTCCTACTTGAAGAGACTACTGAAAGACTACTGCTACTACTGAAGCAATTACTGATCTTAGAGAAATCAAGAGCAAGTCTACAAGCAAGAACTCACAGAGTTGAAGGAAATCAAAGCAAGAAGAAGCCACTGAATTGAAGAGAAGAATCAAAGGCTATTCAAAGAGAAGTTTTACTTTTCAAGTTTAAAGTTTGTATTTTGTAAAACAAGTGTGCTAGTTACTTGTAGAATTACTAGTAGATCGAAGATATACCTGGAGGTATAATCGAAAAGATCAAAGTCTTAATCTTGGGACTTTAAGCCACAAGAAGCTCAAGAAGAGTAATAAAACTTCACAACTGGAGTTGTGAGAGTGGATGTAGACATTTGTCGAACCACTATAAAATTCTGTGTTCTTTACTTTACTGTTTGATATTTGTTTGAATTGTTTAATCAAGAACAGTAGAATTAACAAAGATAAAGATCTAGATAAAAGTTGAGTATAAACTTGATTGGGCTCATTAGTAATCTGATTATTCCGCATTGTGTATTCTGATATATTGAAAGATTTTTGAAAAGTCTATTCACCCCTCCCCTCTAGACATTTTCACTAGCTTACTCAATATTATTAACTCAACTTTGGGACCAACAAGTGGTATCAGAGCAGTAGTTCATTCGACTGCTGTTTCTTGATAACCTTACAGATCTTGAGGGATATTTTACTGATCTTACTGTTATTTCTTGATACTTGTTACTATCTGAATACCTGAAATCTATCTGCTATACTACTGATCCTATTTGTCTAATCAAACATGGATGACACTAATGTGAACAAGCTGCCTAAGTTCAAGATTGCAGATTATGACTACTGGAAGCTTAGGATGGAGGCCATCCTTAGCTCAACCCATGATCTGATGGTGTCTGTGGTGACTGAAGGACCAATTGTCATCATGGTGGAAAACACTGCTGTTCTGGATCCATCTAAACCAGTTGGAGCACTGGTCCCCAAACCCAGGTCAGAACTGACTTCAGAAGAAATGAAACAAAACAATTTGGATAGTCTTGCCAAGAACTATATTTTACATACCTTACCAAATGAGTATCTTGGTAAAGTATTAAAATGTAAGACTGCAAAACAGATGTGGGACAAACTGGCTATTCTTTGTGAAGGTACTACTCTGATCAAAGAAAGCAAGTTATCCACTGCTGTCCAAAAGTTTGAATCATTTAAAATGAAGCCAGGAGAATCAATTGATGAGCTAGATACTCGATTTACCAAAATTATGAATGATCTTGATGTATTAGGAAAGACTTATACTGACAGAGAAGTTAACTTGAGAATCTTGAAAGCCTTGGATGAAAGGTGGAAAATGGTCAAGATGATCATTAAAACCACACAAGACATTGATTCTTGGCCAGCAGAAACTATGTTCCAAACACTTAAGGCACATGAGTTTGAGTTAGATGAAGAAGATCCTATTTCTGTGATCCATAAGGATAAGGATGTCTCTAAGGACATAGCTTTCAAAGCCTCTACTTCAAAGGGGTCTAGATCATCTAAAACAAAGGCTTCAAGCATAAAAGATGAACTAGATGGTTCTGATCTAAGTCTGAAAGATCAGATGAGCCTTATGATCAAAAGATTTGATAAACTGAACAAGAGATATGGCAGGTACAAGAGGTTCTATAAGGAATTTAAGGGTTCTAATAACAGGGATTCTTCTGTGAACAGAAGGGATCAAAACTCTTCTGAAAGAAGGGATGAGATCTCTAATGAAAACAGGAGAGACAGGAACTCATCTGAAAAGAGAGACAGAAAGTATTCTGATAAGAAAGACAGGAACTCAATTGACAAGCATGACAGGAACAGAAAGCATTCTCCTCCTAAAAGAACTTCTAACAATCCTGTTTGCTATAATTGTGATAAGCCAGGTCATTATATATATGAATGTCCTGATCTAAGTTCTGAAGATCGAGAAGAAAGGAAAGCCAGAAGAGATCGAAAATATGCAAAGGGTAAGAAGGCAATGGTGGCTTACAATGACTCTGATTCGGAATCAGAAGAGTTACCATCGACTTCATCTGACTACCCCTCTAGCAATGAAGATGAAGCTTTCATAGCAGATGATGGACTGGCAATGATGGCCAAAATAAATGATGAGGTATCATCTGTTAACTCATTTCAATCATGTGACAATTCTGACACTGATGAAAGTGATGCTGCTGTTAGCAGTGTAGGAAGTAGTCTTCATCATTCCCAAGGAGTGACTGAAGAGGACCTTCTACAAGCTAACAAAGCATTCATTGAAATTAGTGATGAGAATATATCTTTAAAGCAAGAAATCATTAAGCTAAAAGAAGCTCAGTCAAAAGTAGATCCTAATATAGCTGTCATAAATGCAAGGCTATCAGAAGAGTTGTCCCAACTCCAAGAAAAGTATGCATCCATTGACAAACTATATCAGGGTATGCTTAAAACTCAAGCCAAAGAGACTAATGAATTCAATGATTTAAAGATCAAATGTGAAAAACTTGAAGAGCGCAATAGATTCTTAGAATCTGAAGTAGTGAGCCTAGATCGAAAGCTATCTGGGATGATTAACTCTACTAAGATTAATCAAACAATCTCAGACAGATATAGAGCTCCAAATGATAAAAGAGGAATAGGTACTGATCTGCCTAGTCCATCCACTTCAGAATTTAAGAACACTAATGGAGCTAGTACAAGTTCTTTGCAACTAGATAAAGGAAAAGAACCTATGACTTATGATGATGATCCAAAACTCAAAGTACAGTCTAAATACATCCCTCCTACTACCAAGAATGGTAAAATGAAGAATGTATTAAGACCAGTACAGTCAAGACCATACCAGAAGAGCTATACTCCTCTGACCAGATCAGATCAGTCCTGGTATCAGAAGAGACAAACTCAGAACAGTAGGTCAAGACAAGCACAGGCAAGTTGGGAACAGCCTAGACCTCCTTTTATAAGGCAGTCTCAGCTGTATTCAACTAAACCTAGGAGATTTGTGCCTCATTATCATAACAAACCTGTTCTTTATCCTCCACCTTTATCTTATAATATCATTGGTGAGGAAAGACCTAAGCAAATCTATAAGCCTTATGGTCCACATGCTTTTAGACCATATTCAAACTATCACAGGCCTACTGATCTTACTGAAAAAGGGATAGAACCAAGGAAAGGCTATCTCAGAAAAATAGATCCTAAGTCTAATGATAATTCTGAATTGGTTAATAAAGTACTGTTTTGTGATAAATTTGGAAGAAAACTGAAGAGGTCTCATTTATTCAAAACTTCAATGTTTATTTGGGTGCCTCTTACTGCTACTAACACTCAAGGACCCCAATAAATAGTGGGTACCTAAATTACATGTGTATAGAGATATGTACTAACATTTCAGGTACTGATCTTATACCAAGAGGAAGATAAAGCAGAAAGTAAGAGCAGTACATCAAAACTCAAGTGGTATCTAGACAATCCTATGTCAGATCACTAAAACAAGTAACAAGGTTACTAAAGTGACCTTAATCCCAATGAGGAAGCTGGTAAAGCTGAGGGACACTGAGAATACACATTAAGGGGGAATCTGTGATTTCTTAAAGATCCTTTTGTTGACTCAGATCACTAAGACACTTTAGCATAAACCTTGATGTGATCATTAAATTAAACATATTGTTACTAATCTGTACTGTTTTTCACTTATATTTCATGAACTAACACTTCTACCAAGGTGAAACAGGCACAGAAGAGGAATTCTCCATTGAAGGGGGAACTGATCTGATTACAAAATTGAAGAAGTCTACTAATCTGATCTGATTACAGACTATAACAGTCTACAGATATATTCTGATTAATAAATTGACTTGTCTACAGAACTGTGCTGATTACAAAGTTTCTTTGTCTACAGTACTGATCTGATTACAATTCAGTTATTCTACAGAACTAATCTGATTACTGACTAATCTGTCTACAGAAAGACTTGTTTACTACTAATCTGTCTACAAGAAATCTACTAATCTGACACAGTACTGATCTGAGGATTACTGTGCTGATATCAAAAAGATGAAATCAGGGAATTTGGGTACTGATCTGAGGATTACTGTGCTGACCCATCTACTGATCTGAAATCTACTGTGCTGATTCATCTACTGATCTGATTTCTAAAAAGGTTACTCAGCTGATCACAGTACTCAGCTGATCCAGATAAGTGAAATTTTCTTTATATACTTGTAAGAAAATGAAGTGAAATTGTTTTGGAAACTACTGTGCTGATTTGCATCAGAACAGTCTTTTGGTTTAGATTACTCTAAGTCAAAAATTGTTCATATTTTTAGATTATTGATAGAGAAGATTAATACACTCCTCTATTTCTAAACCTAAAAATTGTGGTGTATTTATCAAACACTAGTTGGCTCCAAAAATTGAGAATGTTACTAGAATGTGAACAGTTATTGTTTAACTCGAATTTCGAGATTTAATCCCAACCATTCTTTGTAATAATCTAATTCAATCCTAGCCCTAGATTGGTTTTGAATTATAACAAAAACAATCACACTTCATCTTCTTCGTTCTTACGAGTTCATTTCTGGAAATATCTTAAATTCTTAACTTCTGCAAAATTTGATTTCTACAAATATCTCAAATGGCAACTGTCAATATTATCAATGAAGCTAACCAAGTCGCAGGAACTTTTGATTCGAATTTATGGATGCGAAAGAAGGGAATTTTCGTGGAGAACGCTGTCTACTTCAATGGCAGACACAGTGCAGAAAATCAAGCTATCTTAAACATGTGTGAAGAATGCGGCCTACGGAAGTTTCTGGAGTCATTTCCCGCGAATGTCTACGAACCGGAAGCGGTGGAATTCTATCTACAACTCCAAGGAGACAAAAATGGTGTTCACTCCATGCTTGCTGGACACAAAGTCACCATTACGAGAGACATTCTCGAAGTAATGTTGGACTTACCACAAGGTCCAGTAGATATCATGACCTACAAAGCTGGAGAAGAAAAGGAGTGCGTAGGAAGATGGACAGGTGTTGAGACAGAGACCTTGACGAATTTAAAGAAGGATGTACTTCCTACTGGGTTGCAGTTCTTAATGGATATTGCAGGAAAATGCTTGTTAGGGCAACATCATAGCCAGGATGCCTTATCGAGTTTTAAAATTAGAATTATGGCTGCGATCATTGACAGAGTGGAAGGTGATTGGCAAGGATTCTTCCTGGAGAGGTTATTGACTGAAAAGGAAAAGGTGTTATTTGATGAGGACACTTTGGAATTCTCACTGAAATCAAAGTTAGGGTTTGGAAACAAGCTGAGTTTCTTGCTGCCTCAGCTGGTGAAGAAACCTTATTGGAGTAATCCCAAGAAATTCCATCATGGGAAATTCTTGATGAAGAAGGAGTCTGTTCAGTTTGAACAAGAAAACCCCTTGGAACACTCTCAAGAAATTGAAGCAGAGGAGTCTAGAGCTTCAATGTACCAATCGGAGGAAGATCAAACTGAGGTTAGATCAAAATCTAGGCATGATCCGAGCAGTACTACTCTACGGAGAGGAAGGTCTGCAACTGCTGCCTCGGAACCAACAGTTCGTTTTGTGGAAACTGTGGTGCAATCAAGCTCAGATGAGCCAGAGGTTAGTGTTCCTAGTCCAATTGCTATTCATAAGAGGACTAAGTCAAGGAGTGTTAGGAGGAAGTTGGTTGTTATCTCCCCTACCCCTTCTGATTCTGAACCAAGCCAACCTGAACCCCAAAATCCTCAACCTTCATGTTCTGGAGGATCAGATCACTACTTTTCTGAGACTCAGAACACTCCCCATTCATCACCTCAGCTCACTACCTTTGAGCCTATTTCTATTCCTACCCCTCAACAACAAACTTCACATCAATCTTCACCACATCAATCCCCATTACAGGTTCATGCTCACTCTACTGAACATGAATTTGAACCTTCTTCTGAACCTATTGATATTTCATCTTCTCCTGAACCTGAATTTATTACTCCCAAACCTGCTGATTTGATGGAGTACACTATTTGTGACAAGGAAGATAGAATCAGAATTGATTTAAGGATAGCACTGTTGAAACAATTTCCTGGATTGGATGAAAGCTCAGTTGAGTTTGAGAAACTCCTTAGGATAGGCACTTGGGTGTATCTTAAGAGGAGTACTTTGAAGGAATGTTTAGCTATCATGGAAGGAATGGGAGGTGCTTCAATCTTTGATGATTGGGAAGCAGAACAAATGCAAGCAGCTGGTGTTAACTCTTTTCTTGAGTTAGTCACTCCAGAAGCTGTTGTACTTCTTGTTGAGAGATTAACAGGGATCAAGTACACTGTTGAAAAGATTGCAACTCCTGTCTCTGATGAAGATTTATTTAGTGAAGAGAAGGATGTTGAAGAAACTGCTGCTGAAGAAGATTTTATGGATATTGATGAAGACATTATCAATGCAACAGAGGTGTTTGAGAACACTGTTGAACTTGAGGAAACTGTTGTGATTGAGGAAACTGATGCTGTTGACACTCAGGATGTAAATGCTGAAGAATTGGAAAGCATTCCTATTCAATCTACTGATCCTATAGAGGATGTGCAAGAAGAGATCAGAACAGAAACTGTTGAAAAGGAATCTGTTCTTTCTGAATTTGAGCAATTGAAAAAGCAGAATGCTGAACTTCAAGCAAAGATGGAAGCTGCTGTTCAAATGTTTCAGGAAGCTACTGAAAGGATGAACAAGATGCATTCTGAACACTCTTATGAGAAGGTAATGGAGTATACAATGTCCAAAATATTTGACCTTCATAGAGTACAAGAGAAGAATTTGTCTCAGGTGTTGCATAAGAAGCTGGAGCAACACATATCTTCCCTGAAGGAGTGGCATGATGAAGCCAAAAAGGGGGAAGACAGGACAAGACAAGTGATGGAACAAACACAGTTACAACAAGCTCAGCTGGTTGTAAGTCAAGATGAATTAAAAGCTGAAATTCACATGTTAAATGAAAAGCTGAAGCAAAGAAAGCAACAAAAACAGCTAGGTCAAGAGATTGTTGAGAAAAGACCTGAAATTCCTGGAAGTTCAAGTCAGAGGAAAAGGAAGCTAGTTCTATCTGATGAAGAACAACAAGAGGAAGAAGCTGAAAGAATGACTAGATCAAAGAGCAAAATGAAAGCTGTTTTGACAAGTGAAGAAGAAAACTTGAAAAAGAAGAAAGAAAAGGATGTCAAGTTCTTGAAGACGAGATTTGATAATCGAGTCACAGCTTTGAAGAAAAAGATGAATGCTAAAAAGAAAGCTGAAGGACTGTTTGACAAAGATTTTCAAGATGAAAACTTTGTGGATTTCATCGTGTTGACTGAACATATGGAATACTGGAAAAATTTGAAGAAGAAATGGCAGATTGCAAACTTCATTGTGAAGAAGTTTGGTGATCATTCTAGCAAAGAAGCAGAATTTGTTGACTTTGAAGAATTTATGCTGAACATTGATCAAGAATTCTGGGAAGACATAGCACAGGTTGCTAATCGTGCTGGAACAAAGATTTTATGCCCTGAAGAACCTAATTGGGAACCTCCAAGACTGGAAAGTGGAGAACCTGATTACAAGGAAATTAACAACATTATTGCTGAGATTATCAAGGAAGAAGGAATCACTGATCATCAACACATGATGGATATCAAGGCAAGAATGTATGTGGCATTCAGAATCTGAAGATACAGAATGAAGATGAAGGACAAGCTCAGAAGATAACATTTCTATCCTTAATCTTTATTTCTATATTTTTGTGTTTTTCATATTCTGTGATTATTTGTAATATTTGATCTTATTTGAATATGAATCTGGAATTTTGAATTGATGAACTGTTATGATTAACTACACACTTAACTACTGATTTATTAACATTTAAGTAGTTTTGGCTTCATCAAAAAGGGGGAAATTGTTGGGATATGAATCCTATAAACAATATTCTAATTGATGAAAGTATGTTTTGATGGCCAAAAACAACTTAAAGTTAGTGATATATGTGGTTCTAAGTCATCTTAACTAAGTCATCTGAATATAAGCTTACTAATCTGATGAGAAACTTAAGATTGAGTTTACTGATCTTAATGTTAACTGAAGTAAGTTTACTGATCTTATTGAGTAATATCAAAGTTAAAATTACTGATCTTAACTGAGTTATGTGAAATAAGATTACTGATCTTAGTGTGGAAACTGAGAATATTTTTAGTGATCTTATATGAAATATTTGAAACTGAGTTACTGATCTGAGTTACTAATCTGAGTTACTGATCTGATGTACTTACTGATCTGATATGCTTACTGATCTTATATGTAAGTTACTGATCTTGGTTGTTTACTGATCTTAGATGTTTACTGATCTTAATGTTTACTGATCTTATGAGTTACTGGTCTTATTATTTACTGATCTGATATATGAACTGTTAGGAACTAAGCTGATGTTTTGTATTGTATAGACAGCTTATAGTGTAGGACTTAGAAATACTCATCTGTATATAGTTCAGTTGATGTATAGATAGGTTTTATATTTGTAAAGTTGTATTTTGTTGTATTCAGCATTGTAAAGTTCAGAACAGTAAAATCAGAACACTAGATTAGGAATAGATTAGGAGAAGATCAGAAGACTAAAGAAGACTCAGAGGACTACTTCCGACTAAGAAGACTTCAAAGAAGAATTGAAGAAGAGATTAGAAGAAATCTGGAAAAGTTTTGGAAAGTTTTTAGTTACTGTGCTGATTGAGTCAGAAGAGTAAAAATCAGCAGAGTAAAATCCGAAGAGTAAAAATCAGAACAGTAAGTTACTGTGCTGATTTAGTGAAATTGAAGAATAAGTTTGGAAAGCTTATTTAAGGTGTAACTGGAGATTTATTGAAGATATGCTGACTTGGAAGTTGAAGGAAGTTACAAAGTCGGTTACAAGAAGAAGTTACAAAAACAGTTTTAGAGTTAGTTGAAAGTTAGTTCACAAACTGCTAACTGTCATACTAAGTTCTATAAATACTGTATGATCTCCTACTTGAAGAGACTACTGAAAGACTACTGCTACTACTGAAGCAATTACTGATCTTAGAGAAATCAAGAGCAAGTCTACAAGCAAGAACTCACAGAGTTGAAGGAAATCAAAGCAAGAAGAAGCCACTGAATTGAAGAGAAGAATCAAAGGCTATTCAAAGAGAAGTTTTACTTTTCAAGTTTAAAGTTTGTATTTTGTAAAACAAGTGTGCTAGTTACTTGTAGAATTACTAGTAGATCGAAGATATACCTGGAGGTATAATCGAAAAGATCAAAGTCTTAATCTTGGGACTTTAAGCCACAAGAAGCTCAAGAAGAGTAATAAAACTTCACAACTGGAGTTGTGAGAGTGGATGTAGACATTTGTCGAACCACTATAAAATTCTGTGTTCTTTACTTTACTGTTTGATATTTGTTTGAATTGTTTAATCAAGAACAGTAGAATTAACAAAGATAAAGATCTAGATAAAAGTTGAGTATAAACTTGATTGGGCTCATTAGTAATCTGATTATTCCGCATTGTGTATTCTGATATATTGAAAGATTTTTGAAAAGTCTATTCACCCCTCCCCTCTAGACATTTTCACTAGCTTACTCAATATTATTAACTCAACTTTGGGACCAACAAGTGGTATCAGAGCAGTAGTTCATTCGACTGCTGTTTCTTGATAACCTTACAGATCTTGAGGGATATTTTACTGATCTTACTGTTATTTCTTGATACTTGTTACTATCTGAATACCTGAAATCTATCTGCTATACTACTGATCCTATTTGTCTAATCAAACATGGATGACACTAATGTGAACAAGCTGCCTAAGTTCAAGATTGCAGATTATGACTACTGGAAGCTTAGGATGGAGGCCATCCTTAGCTCAACCCATGATCTGATGGTGTCTGTGGTGACTGAAGGACCAATTGTCATCATGGTGGAAAACACTGCTGTTCTGGATCCATCTAAACCAGTTGGAGCACTGGTCCCCAAACCCAGGTCAGAACTGACTTCAGAAGAAATGAAACAAAACAATTTGGATAGTCTTGCCAAGAACTATATTTTACATACCTTACCAAATGAGTATCTTGGTAAAGTATTAAAATGTAAGACTGCAAAACAGATGTGGGACAAACTGGCTATTCTTTGTGAAGGTACTACTCTGATCAAAGAAAGCAAGTTATCCACTGCTGTCCAAAAGTTTGAATCATTTAAAATGAAGCCAGGAGAATCAATTGATGAGCTAGATACTCGATTTACCAAAATTATGAATGATCTTGATGTATTAGGAAAGACTTATACTGACAGAGAAGTTAACTTGAGAATCTTGAAAGCCTTGGATGAAAGGTGGAAAATGGTCAAGATGATCATTAAAACCACACAAGACATTGATTCTTGGCCAGCAGAAACTATGTTCCAAACACTTAAGGCACATGAGTTTGAGTTAGATGAAGAAGATCCTATTTCTGTGATCCATAAGGATAAGGATGTCTCTAAGGACATAGCTTTCAAAGCCTCTACTTCAAAGGGGTCTAGATCATCTAAAACAAAGGCTTCAAGCATAAAAGATGAACTAGATGGTTCTGATCTAAGTCTGAAAGATCAGATGAGCCTTATGATCAAAAGATTTGATAAACTGAACAAGAGATATGGCAGGTACAAGAGGTTCTATAAGGAATTTAAGGGTTCTAATAACAGGGATTCTTCTGTGAACAGAAGGGATCAAAACTCTTCTGAAAGAAGGGATGAGATCTCTAATGAAAACAGGAGAGACAGGAACTCATCTGAAAAGAGAGACAGAAAGTATTCTGATAAGAAAGACAGGAACTCAATTGACAAGCATGACAGGAACAGAAAGCATTCTCCTCCTAAAAGAACTTCTAACAATCCTGTTTGCTATAATTGTGATAAGCCAGGTCATTATATATATGAATGTCCTGATCTAAGTTCTGAAGATCGAGAAGAAAGGAAAGCCAGAAGAGATCGAAAATATGCAAAGGGTAAGAAGGCAATGGTGGCTTACAATGACTCTGATTCGGAATCAGAAGAGTTACCATCGACTTCATCTGACTACCCCTCTAGCAATGAAGATGAAGCTTTCATAGCAGATGATGGACTGGCAATGATGGCCAAAATAAATGATGAGGTATCATCTGTTAACTCATTTCAATCATGTGACAATTCTGACACTGATGAAAGTGATGCTGATGTTAGCAGTGTAGGAAGTAGTCTTCATCATTCCCAAGGAGTGACTGAAGAGGACCTTCTACAAGCTAACAAAGCATTCATTGAAATTAGTGATGAGAATATATCTTTAAAGCAAGAAATCATTAAGCTAAAAGAAGCTCAGTCAAAAGTAGATCCTAATATAGCTGTCATAAATGCAAGGCTATCAGAAGAGTTGTCCCAACTCCAAGAAAAGTATGCATCCATTGACAAACTATATCAGGGTATGCTTAAAACTCAAGCCAAAGAGACTAATGAATTCAATGATTTAAAGATCAAATGTGAAAAACTTGAAGAGCGCAATAGATTCTTAGAATCTGAAGTAGTGAGCCTAGATCGAAAGCTATCTGGGATGATTAACTCTACTAAGATTAATCAAACAATCTCAGACAGATATAGAGCTCCAAATGATAAAAGAGGAATAGGTACTGATCTGCCTAGTCCATCCACTTCAGAATTTAAGAACACTAATGGAGCTAGTACAAGTTCTTTGCAACTAGATAAAGGAAAAGAACCTATGACTTATGATGATGATCCAAAACTCAAAGTACAGTCTAAATACATCCCTCCTACTACCAAGAATGGTAAAATGAAGAATGTATTAAGACCAGTACAGTCAAGACCATACCAGAAGAGCTATACTCCTCTGACCAGATCAGATCAGTCCTGGTATCAGAAGAGACAAACTCAGAACAGTAGGTCAAGACAAGCACAGGCAAGTTGGGAACAGCCTAGACCTCCTTTTATAAGGCAGTCTCAGCTGTATTCAACTAAACCTAGGAGATTTGTGCCTCATTATCATAACAAACCTGTTCTTTATCCTCCACCTTTATCTTATAATATCATTGGTGAGGAAAGACCTAAGCAAATCTATAAGCCTTATGGTCCACATGCTTTTAGACCATATTCAAACTATCACAGGCCTACTGATCTTACTGAAAAAGGGATAGAACCAAGGAAAGGCTATCTCAGAAAAATAGATCCTAAGTCTAATGATAATTCTGAATTGGTTAATAAAGTACTGTTTTGTGATAAATTTGGAAGAAAACTGAAGAGGTCTCATTTATTCAAAACTTCAATGTTTATTTGGGTGCCTCTTACTGCTACTAACACTCAAGGACCCCAATAAATAGTGGGTACCTAAATTACATGTGTATAGAGATATGTACTAACATTTCAGGTACTGATCTTATACCAAGAGGAAGATAAAGCAGAAAGTAAGAGCAGTACATCAAAACTCAAGTGGTATCTAGACAATCCTATGTCAGATCACTAAAACAAGTAACAAGGTTACTAAAGTGACCTTAATCCCAATGAGGAAGCTGGTAAAGCTGAGGGACACTGAGAATACACATTAAGGGGGAATCTGTGATTTCTTAAAGATCCTTTTGTTGACTCAGATCACTAAGACACTTTAGCATAAACCTTGATGTGATCATTAAATTAAACATATTGTTACTAATCTGTACTGTTTTTCACTTATATTTCATGAACTAACACTTCTACCAAGGTGAAACAGGCACAGAAGAGGAATTCTCCATTGAAGGGGGAACTGATCTGATTACAAAATTGAAGAAGTCTACTAATCTGATCTGATTACAGACTATAACAGTCTACAGATATATTCTGATTAATAAATTGACTTGTCTACAGAACTGTGCTGATTACAAAGTTTCTTTGTCTACAGTACTGATCTGATTACAATTCAGTTATTCTACAGAACTAATCTGATTACTAACTAATCTGTCTACAGAAAGACTTGTTTACTACTAATCTGTCTACAAGAAATCTACTAATCTGACACAGTACTGATCTGAGGATTACTGTGCTGATATCAAAAAGATGAAATCAGGGAATTTGGGTACTGATCTGAGGATTACTGTGCTGACCCATCTACTGATCTGAAATCTACTGTGCTGATTCATCTACTGATCTGATTTCTAAAAAGGTTACTCAGCTGATCACAGTACTCAACTGATCCAGATAAGTGAAATTTTCTTTATATACTTGTAAGAAAATGAAGTGAAATTGTTTTGGAAACTACTGTGCTGATTTGCATCAGAACAGTCTTTTGGTTTAGATTACTCTAAGTCAAAAATTGTTCATATTTTTAGATTATTGATAGAGAAGATTAATACACTCCTCTATTTCTAAACCTAAAAATTGTGGTGTATTTATCAAACACTAGTTGGCTCCAAAAATTGAGAATGTTACTAGAATGTGAACAGTTATTGTTTAACTCGAATTTCGAGATTTAATCCCAACCATTCTTTGTAATAATCTAATTCAATCCTAGCCCTAGATTGGTTTTGAATTATAACAAAAACAATCACACTTCATCTTCTTCGTTCTTACGAGTTCATTTCTGGAAATATCTTAAATTCTTAACTTCTGCAAAATTTGATTTCTACAAATATCTCAAATGGCAACTGTCAATATTATCAATGAAGCTAACCAAGTCGCAGGAACTTTTGATTCGAATTTATGGATGCGAAAGAAGGGAATTTTCGTGGAGAACGCTGTCTACTTCAATGGCAGACACAGTGCAGAAAATCAAGCTATCTTAAACATGTGTGAAGAATGCGGCCTACGGAAGTTTCTGGAGTCATTTCCCGCGAATGTCTACGAACCGGAAGCGGTGGAATTCTATCTACAACTCCAAGGAGACAAAAATGGTGTTCACTCCATGCTTGCTGGACACAAAGTCACCATTACGAGAGACATTCTCGAAGTAATGTTGGACTTACCACAAGGTCCAGTAGATATCATGACCTACAAAGCTGGAGAAGAAAAGGAGTGCGTAGGAAGATGGACAGGTGTTGAGACAGAGACCTTGACGAATTTAAAGAAGGATGTACTTCCTACTGGGTTGCAGTTCTTAATGGATATTGCAGGAAAATGCTTGTTAGGGCAACATCATAGCCAGGATGCCTTATCGAGTTTTAAAATTAGAATTATGGCTGCGATCATTGACAGAGTGGAAGGTGATTGGCAAGGATTCTTCCTGGAGAGGTTATTGACTGAAAAGGAAAAGGTGTTATTTGATGAGGACACTTTGGAATTCTCACTGAAATCAAAGTTAGGGTTTGGAAACAAGCTGAGTTTCTTGCTGCCTCAGCTGGTGAAGAAACCTTATTGGAGTAATCCCAAGAAATTCCATCATGGGAAATTCTTGATGAAGAAGGAGTCTGTTCAGTTTGAACAAGAAAACCCCTTGGAACACTCTCAAGAAATTGAAGCAGAGGAGTCTAGAGCTTCAATGTACCAATCGGAGGAAGATCAAACTGAGGTTAGATCAAAATCTAGGCATGATCCGAGCAGTACTACTCTACGGAGAGGAAGGTCTGCAACTGCTGCCTCGGAACCAACAGTTCGTTTTGTGGAAACTGTGGTGCAATCAAGCTCAGATGAGCCAGAGGTTAGTGTTCCTAGTCCAATTGCTATTCATAAGAGGACTAAGTCAAGGAGTGTTAGGAGGAAGTTGGTTGTTATCTCCCCTACCCCTTCTGATTCTGAACCAAGCCAACCTGAACCCCAAAATCCTCAACCTTCATGTTCTGGAGGATCAGATCACTACTTTTCTGAGACTCAGAACACTCCCCATTCATCACCTCAGCTCACTACCTTTGAGCCTATTTCTATTCCTACCCCTCAACAACAAACTTCACATCAATCTTCACCACATCAATCCCCATTACAGGTTCATGCTCACTCTACTGAACATGAATTTGAACCTTCTTCTGAACCTATTGATATTTCATCTTCTCCTGAACCTGAATTTATTACTCCCAAACCTGCTGATTTGATGGAGTACACTATTTGTGACAAGGAAGATAGAATCAGAATTGATTTAAGGATAGCACTGTTGAAACAATTTCCTGGATTGGATGAAAGCTCAGTTGAGTTTGAGAAACTCCTTAGGATAGGCACTTGGGTGTATCTTAAGAGGAGTACTTTGAAGGAATGTTTAGCTATCATGGAAGGAATGGGAGGTGCTTCAATCTTTGATGATTGGGAAGCAGAACAAATGCAAGCAGCTGGTGTTAACTCTTTTCTTGAGTTAGTCACTCCAGAAGCTGTTGTACTTCTTGTTGAGAGATTAACAGGGATCAAGTACACTGTTGAAAAGATTGCAACTCCTGTCTCTGATGAAGATTTATTTAGTGAAGAGAAGGATGTTGAAGAAACTGCTGCTGAAGAAGATTTTATGGATATTGATGAAGACATTATCAATGCAACAGAGGTGTTTGAGAACACTGTTGAACTTGAGGAAACTGTTGTGATTGAGGAAACTGATGCTGTTGACACTCAGGATGTAAATGCTGAAGAATTGGAAAGCATTCCTATTCAATCTACTGATCCTATAGAGGATGTGCAAGAAGAGATCAGAACAGAAACTGTTGAAAAGGAATCTGTTCTTTCTGAATTTGAGCAATTGAAAAAGCAGAATGCTGAACTTCAAGCAAAGATGGAAGCTGCTGTTCAAATGTTTCAGGAAGCTACTGAAAGGATGAACAAGATGCATTCTGAACACTCTTATGAGAAGGTAATGGAGTATACAATGTCCAAAATATTTGACCTTCATAGAGTACAAGAGAAGAATTTGTCTCAGGTGTTGCATAAGAAGCTGGAGCAACACATATCTTCCCTGAAGGAGTGGCATGATGAAGCCAAAAAGGGGGAAGACAGGACAAGACAAGTGATGGAACAAACACAGTTACAACAAGCTCAGCTGGTTGTAAGTCAAGATGAATTAAAAGCTGAAATTCACATGTTAAATGAAAAGCTGAAGCAAAGAAAGCAACAAAAACAGCTAGGTCAAGAGATTGTTGAGAAAAGACCTGAAATTCCTGGAAGTTCAAGTCAGAGGAAAAGGAAGCTAGTTCTATCTGATGAAGAACAACAAGAGGAAGAAGCTGAAAGAATGACTAGATCAAAGAGCAAAATGAAAGCTGTTTTGACAAGTGAAGAAGAAAACTTGAAAAAGAAGAAAGAAAAGGATGTCAAGTTCTTGAAGACAAGATTTGATAATCGAGTCACAGCTTTGAAGAAAAAGATGAATGCTAAAAAGAAAGCTGAAGGACTGTTTGACAAAGATTTTCAAGATGAAAACTTTGTGGATTTCATCGTGTTGACTGAACATATGGAATACTGGAAAAATTTGAAGAAGAAATGGCAGATTGCAAACTTCATTGTGAAGAAGTTTGGTGATCATTCTAGCAAAGAAGCAGAATTTGTTGACTTTGAAGAATTTATGCTGAACATTGATCAAGAATTCTGGGAAGACATAGCACAGGTTGCTAATCGTGCTGGAACAAAGATTTTATGCCCTGAAGAACCTAATTGGGAACCTCCAAGACTGGAAAGTGGAGAACCTGATTACAAGGAAATTAACAACATTATTGCTGAGATTATCAAGGAAGAAGGAATCACTGATCATCAACACATGATGGATATCAAGGCAAGAATGTATGTGGCATTCAGAATCTGAAGATACAGAATGAAGATGAAGGACAAGCTCAGAAGATAACATTTCTATCCTTAATCTTTATTTCTATATTTTTGTGTTTTTCATATTCTGTGATTATTTGTAATATTTGATCTTATTTGAATATGAATCTGGAATTTTGAATTGATGAACTGTTATGATTAACTACACACTTAACTACTGATTTATTAACATTTAAGTAGTTTTGGCTTCATCAAAAAGGGGGAAATTGTTGGGATATGAATCCTATAAACAATATTCTAATTGATGAAAGTATGTTTTGATGGCCAAAAGCAACTTAAAGTTAGTGATATATGTGGTTCTAAGTCATCTTAACTAAGTCATCTGAATATAAGCTTACTAATCTGATGAGAAACTTAAGATTGAGTTTACTGATCTTAATGTTAACTGAAGTAAGTTTACTGATCTTATTGAGTAATATCAAAGTTAAAATTACTGATCTTAACTGAGTTATGTGAAATAAGATTACTGATCTTAGTGTGGAAACTGAGAATATTTTTAGTGATCTTATATAAAATATTTGAAACTGAGTTACTGATCTGAGTTACTAATCTGAGTTACTGATCTGATGTACTTACTGATCTGATATGCTTACTGATCTTATATGTAAGTTACTGATCTTGGTTGTTTACTGATCTTAGATGTTTACTGATCTTAATGTTTACTGATCTTATGAGTTACTGATCTTATTATTTACTGATCTGATATATGAACTGTTAGGAACTAAGCTGATGTTTTGTATTGTATAGACAGCTTATAGTGTAGGACTTAGAAATACTCATCTTTATATAGTTCAGTTGATGTATAGATAGGTTTTATATTTGTAAAGTTGTATTTTGTTGTATTCAGCATTGTAAAGTTCAGAACAGTAAAATCAGAACACTAGATTAGGAATAGATTAGGAGAAGATCAGAAGACTAAAGAAGACTCAGAGGACTACTTCCGACTAAGAAGACTTCAAAGAAGAATTGAAGAAGAGATTAGAAGAAATCTGGAAAAGTTTTGGAAAGTTTTTAGTTACTGTGCTGATTGAGTCAGAAGAGTAAAAATCAGCAGAGTAAAATCCGAAGAGTAAAAATCAGAACAGTAAGTTACTGTGCTGATTTAGTGAAATTGAAGAATAAGTTTGGAAAGCTTATTTAAGGTGTAACTGGAGATTTATTGAAGATATGCTGACTTGGAAGTTGAAGGAAGTTACAAAGTCGGTTACAAGAAGAAGTTACAAAAACAGTTTTAGAGTTAGTTGAAAGTTAGTTCACAAACTGCTAACTGTCATACTAAGTTCTATAAATACTGTATGATCTCCTACTTGAAGAGACTACTGAAAGACTACTGCTACTACTGAAGCAATTACTGATCTTAGAGAAATCAAGAGCAAGTCTACAAGCAAGAACTCACAGAGTTGAAGGAAATCAAAGCAAGAAGAAGCCACTGAATTGAAGAGAAGAATCAAAGGCTATTCAAAGAGAAGTTTTACTTTTCAAGTTTAAAGTTTGTATTTTGTAAAACAAGTGTGCTAGTTACTTGTAGAATTACTAGTAGATCGAAGATATACCTGGAGGTATAATCGAAAAGATCAAAGTCTTAATCTTGGGACTTTAAGCCACAAGAAGCTCAAGAAGAGTAATAAAACTTCACAACTGGAGTTGTGAGAGTGGATGTAGACATTTGTCGAACCACTATAAAATTCTGTGTTCTTTACTTTACTGTTTGATATTTGTTTGAATTGTTTAATCAAGAACAGTAGAATTAACAAAGATAAAGATCTAGATAAAAGTTGAGTATAAACTTGATTGGGCTCATTAGTAATCTGATTATTCCGCATTGTGTATTCTGATATATTGAAAGATTTTTGAAAAGTCTATTCACCCCTCCCCTCTAGACATTTTCACTAGCTTACTCAATATTATTAACTCAACTTTGGGACCAACAAGTGGTATCAGAGCAGTAGTTCATTCGACTGCTGTTTCTTGATAACCTTACAGATCTTGAGGGATATTTTACTGATCTTACTGTTATTTCTTGATACTTGTTACTATCTGAATACCTGAAATCTATCTGCTATACTACTGATCCTATTTGTCTAATCAAACATGGATGACACTAATGTGAACAAGCTGCCTAAGTTCAAGATTGCAGATTATGACTACTGGAAGCTTAGGATGGAGGCCATCCTTAGCTCAACCCATGATCTGATGGTGTCTGTGGTGACTGAAGGACCAATTGTCATCATGGTGGAAAACACTGCTGTTCTGGATCCATCTAAACCAGTTGGAGCACTGGTCCCCAAACCCAGGTCAGAACTGACTTCAGAAGAAATGAAACAAAACAATTTGGATAGTCTTGCCAAGAACTATATTTTACATACCTTACCAAATGAGTATCTTGGTAAAGTATTAAAATGTAAGACTGCAAAACAGATGTGGGACAAACTGGCTATTCTTTGTGAAGGTACTACTCTGATCAAAGAAAGCAAGTTATCCACTGCTGTCCAAAAGTTTGAATCATTTAAAATGAAGCCAGGAGAATCAATTGATGAGCTAGATACTCGATTTACCAAAATTATGAATGATCTTGATGTATTAGGAAAGACTTATACTGACAGAGAAGTTAACTTGAGAATCTTGAAAGCCTTGGATGAAAGGTGGAAAATGGTCAAGATGATCATTAAAACCACACAAGACATTGATTCTTGGCCAGCAGAAACTATGTTCCAAACACTTAAGGCACATGAGTTTGAGTTAGATGAAGAAGATCCTATTTCTGTGATCCATAAGGATAAGGATGTCTCTAAGGACATAGCTTTCAAAGCCTCTACTTCAAAGGGGTCTAGATCATCTAAAACAAAGGCTTCAAGCATAAAAGATGAACTAGATGGTTCTGATCTAAGTCTGAAAGATCAGATGAGCCTTATGATCAAAAGATTTGATAAACTGAACAAGAGATATGGCAGGTACAAGAGGTTCTATAAGGAATTTAAGGGTTCTAATAACAGGGATTCTTCTGTGAACAGAAGGGATCAAAACTCTTCTGAAAGAAGGGATGAGATCTCTAATGAAAACAGGAGAGACAGGAACTCATCTGAAAAGAGAGACAGAAAGTATTCTGATAAGAAAGACAGGAACTCAATTGACAAGCATGACAGGAACAGAAAGCATTCTCCTCCTAAAAGAACTTCTAACAATCCTGTTTGCTATAATTGTGATAAGCCAGGTCATTATATATATGAATGTCCTGATCTAAGTTCTGAAGATCGAGAAGAAAGGAAAGCCAGAAGAGATCGAAAATATGCAAAGGGTAAGAAGGCAATGGTGGCTTACAATGACTCTGATTCGGAATCAGAAGAGTTACCATCGACTTCATCTGACTACCCCTCTAGCAATGAAGATGAAGCTTTCATAGCAGATGATGGACTGGCAATGATGGCCAAAATAAATGATGAGGTATCATCTGTTAACTCATTTCAATCATGTGACAATTCTGACACTGATGAAAGTGATGCTGCTGTTAGCAGTGTAGGAAGTAGTCTTCATCATTCCCAAGGAGTGACTGAAGAGGACCTTCTACAAGCTAACAAAGCATTCATTGAAATTAGTGATGAGAATATATCTTTAAAGCAAGAAATCATTAAGCTAAAAGAAGCTCAGTCAAAAGTAGATCCTAATATAGCTGTCATAAATGCAAGGCTATCAGAAGAGTTGTCCCAACTCCAAGAAAAGTATGCATCCATTGACAAACTATATCAGGGTATGCTTAAAACTCAAGCCAAAGAGACTAATGAATTCAATGATTTAAAGATCAAATGTGAAAAACTTGAAGAGCGCAATAGATTCTTAGAATCTGAAGTAGTGAGCCTAGATCGAAAGCTATCTGGGATGATTAACTCTACTAAGATTAATCAAACAATCTCAGACAGATATAGAGCTCCAAATGATAAAAGAGGAATAGGTACTGATCTGCCTAGTCCATCCACTTCAGAATTTAAGAACACTAATGGAGCTAGTACAAGTTCTTTGCAACTAGATAAAGGAAAAGAACCTATGACTTATGATGATGATCCAAAACTCAAAGTACAGTCTAAATACATCCCTCCTACTACCAAGAATGGTAAAATGAAGAATGTATTAAGACCAGTACAGTCAAGACCATACCAGAAGAGCTATACTCCTCTGACCAGATCAGATCAGTCCTGGTATCAGAAGAGACAAACTCAGAACAGTAGGTCAAGACAAGCACAGGCAAGTTGGGAACAGCCTAGACTTCCTTTTATAAGGCAGTCTCAGCTGTATTCAACTAAACCTAGGAGATTTGTGCCTCATTATCATAACAAACCTGTTCTTTATCCTCCACCTTTATCTTATAATATCATTGGTGAGGAAAGACCTAAGCAAATCTATAAGCCTTATGGTCCACATGCTTTTAGACCATATTCAAACTATCACAGGCCTACTGATCTTACTGAAAAAGGGATAGAACCAAGGAAAGGCTATCTCAGAAAAATAGATCCTAAGTCTAATGATAATTCTGAATTGGTTAATAAAGTACTGTTTTGTGATAAATTTGGAAGAAAACTGAAGAGGTCTCATTTATTCAAAACTTCAATGTTTATTTGGGTGCCTCTTACTGCTACTAACACTCAAGGACCCCAATAAATAGTGGGTACCTAAATTACATGTGTATAGAGATATGTACTAACATTTCAGGTACTGATCTTATACCAAGAGGAAGATAAAGCAGAAAGTAAGAGCAGTACATCAAAACTCAAGTGGTATCTAGACAATCCTATGTCAGATCACTAAAACAAGTAACAAGGTTACTAAAGTGACCTTAATCCCAATGAGGAAGCTGGTAAAGCTGAGGGACACTGAGAATACACATTAAGGGGGAATCTGTGATTTCTTAAAGATCCTTTTGTTGACTCAGATCACTAAGACACTTTAGCATAAACCTTGATGTGATCATTAAATTAAACATATTGTTACTAATCTGTACTGTTTTTCACTTATATTTCATGAACTAACACTTCTACCAAGGTGAAACAGGCACAGAAGAGGAATTCTCCATTGAAGGGGGAACTGATCTGATTACAAAATTGAAGAAGTCTACTAATCTGATCTGATTACAGACTATAACAGTCTACAAATATATTCTGATTAATAAATTGACTTGTCTACAGAACTGTGCTGATTACAAAGTTTCTTTGTCTACAGTACTGATCTGATTACAATTCAGTTATTCTACAGAACTAATCTGATTACTGACTAATCTGTCTACAGAAAGACTTGTTTACTACTAATCTGTCTACAAGAAATCTACTAATCTGACACAGTACTGATCTGAGGATTACTGTGCTGATATCAAAAAGATGAAATCAGGGAATTTGGGTACTGATCTGAGGATTACTGTGCTGACCCATCTACTGATCTGAAATCTACTGTGCTGATTCATCTACTGATCTGATTTCTAAAAAGGTTACTCAGCTGATCACAGTACTCAGCTGATCCAGATAAGTGAAATTTTCTTTATATACTTGTAAGAAAATGAAGTGAAATTGTTTTGGAAACTACTGTGCTGATTTGCATCAGAACAGTCTTTTGGTTTAGATTACTCTAAGTCAAAAATTGTTCATATTTTTAGATTATTGATAGAGAAGATTAATACACTCCTCTATTTCTAAACCTAAAAATTGTGGTGTATTTATCAAACACTAGTTGGCTCCAAAAATTGAGAATGTTACTAGAATGTGAACAGTTATTGTTTAACTCGAATTTCGAGATTTAATCCCAACCATTCTTTGTAATAATCTAATTCAATCCTAGCCCTAGATTGGTTTTGAATTATAACAAAAACAATCACACTTCATCTTCTTCGTTCTTACGAGTTCATTTCTGGAAATATCTTAAATTCTTAACTTCTGCAAAATTTGATTTCTACAAATATCTCAAATGGCAACTGTCAATATTATCAATGAAGCTAACCAAGTCGCAGGAACTTTTGATTCGAATTTATGGATGCGAAAGAAGGGAATTTTCGTGGAGAACGCTGTCTACTTCAATGGCAGACACAGTGCAGAAAATCAAGCTATCTTAAACATGTGTGAAGAATGCGGCCTACGGAAGTTTCTGGAGTCATTTCCCGCGAATGTCTACGAACCGGAAGCGGTGGAATTCTATCTACAACTCCAAGGAGACAAAAATGGTGTTCACTCCATGCTTGCTGGACACAAAGTCACCATTACGAGAGACATTCTCGAAGTAATGTTGGACTTACCACAAGGTCCAGTAGATATCATGACCTACAAAGCTGGAGAAGAAAAGGAGTGCGTAGGAAGATGGACAGGTGTTGAGACAGAGACCTTGACGAATTTAAAGAAGGATGTACTTCCTACTGGGTTGCAGTTCTTAATGGATATTGCAGGAAAATGCTTGTTAGGGCAACATCATAGCCAGGATGCCTTATCGAGTTTTAAAATTAGAATTATGGCTGCGATCATTGACAGAGTGGAAGGTGATTGGCAAGGATTCTTCCTGGAGAGGTTATTGACTGAAAAGGAAAAGGTGTTATTTGATGAGGACACTTTGGAATTCTCACTGAAATCAAAGTTAGGGTTTGGAAACAAGCTGAGTTTCTTGCTGCCTCAGCTGGTGAAGAAACCTTATTGGAGTAATCCCAAGAAATTCCATCATGGGAAATTCTTGATGAAGAAGGAGTCTGTTCAGTTTGAACAAGAAAACCCCTTGGAACACTCTCAAGAAATTGAAGCAGAGGAGTCTAGAGCTTCAATGTACCAATCGGAGGAAGATCAAACTGAGGTTAGATCAAAATCTAGGCATGATCCGAGCAGTACTACTCTACGGAGAGGAAGGTCTGCAACTGCTGCCTCGGAACCAACAGTTCGTTTTGTGGAAACTGTGGTGCAATCAAGCTCAGATGAGCCAGAGGTTAGTGTTCCTAGTCCAATTGCTATTCATAAGAGGACTAAGTCAAGGAGTGTTAGGAGGAAGTTGGTTGTTATCTCCCCTACCCCTTCTGATTCTGAACCAAGCCAACCTGAACCCCAAAATCCTCAACCTTCATGTTCTGGAGGATCAGATCACTACTTTTCTGAGACTCAGAACACTCCCCATTCATCACCTCAGCTCACTACCTTTGAGCCTATTTCTATTCCTACCCCTCAACAACAAACTTCACATCAATCTTCACCACATCAATCCCCATTACAGGTTCATGCTCACTCTACTGAACATGAATTTGAACCTTCTTCTGAACCTATTGATATTTCATCTTCTCCTGAACCTGAATTTATTACTCCCAAACCTGCTGATTTGATGGAGTACACTATTTGTGACAAGGAAGATAGAATCAGAATTGATTTAAGGATAGCACTGTTGAAACAATTTCCTGGATTGGATGAAAGCTCAGTTGAGTTTGAGAAACTCCTTAGGATAGGCACTTGGGTGTATCTTAAGAGGAGTACTTTGAAGGAATGTTTAGCTATCATGGAAGGAATGGGAGGTGCTTCAATCTTTGATGATTGGGAAGCAGAACAAATGCAAGCAGCTGGTGTTAACTCTTTTCTTGAGTTAGTCACTCCAGAAGCTGTTGTACTTCTTGTTGAGAGATTAACAGGGATCAAGTACACTGTTGAAAAGATTGCAACTCCTGTCTCTGATGAAGATTTATTTAGTGAAGAGAAGGATGTTGAAGAAACTGCTGCTGAAGAAGATTTTATGGATATTGATGAAGACATTATCAATGCAACAGAGGTGTTTGAGAACACTGTTGAACTTGAGGAAACTGTTGTGATTGAGGAAACTGATGCTGTTGACACTCAGGATGTAAATGCTGAAGAATTGGAAAACATTCCTATTCAATCTACTGATCCTATAGAGGATGTGCAAGAAGAGATCAGAACAGAAACTGTTGAAAAGGAATCTGTTCTTTCTGAATTTGAGCAATTGAAAAAGCAGAATGCTGAACTTCAAGCAAAGATGGAAGCTGCTGTTCAAATGTTTCAGGAAGCTACTGAAAGGATGAACAAGATGCATTCTGAACACTCTTATGAGAAGGTAATGGAGTATACAATGTCCAAAATATTTGACCTTCATAGAGTACAAGAGAAGAATTTGTCTCAGGTGTTGCATAAGAAGCTGGAGCAACACATATCTTCCCTGAAGGAGTGGCATGATGAAGCCAAAAAGGGGGAAGACAGGACAAGACAAGTGATGGAACAAACACAGTTACAACAAGCTCAGCTGGTTGTAAGTCAAGATGAATTAAAAGCTGAAATTCACATGTTAAATGAAAAGCTGAAGCAAAGAAAGCAACAAAAACAGCTAGGTCAAGAGATTGTTGAGAAAAGACCTGAAATTCCTGGAAGTTCAAGTCAGAGGAAAAGGAAGCTAGTTCTATCTGATGAAGAACAACAAGAGGAAGAAGCTGAAAGAATGACTAGATCAAAGAGCAAAATGAAAGCTGTTTTGACAAGTGAAGAAGAAAACTTGAAAAAGAAGAAAGAAAAGGATGTCAAGTTCTTGAAGACGAGATTTGATAATCGAGTCACAGCTTTGAAGAAAAAGATGAATGCTAAAAAGAAAGCTGAAGGACTGTTTGACAAAGATTTTCAAGATGAAAACTTTGTGGATTTCATCGTGTTGACTGAACATATGGAATACTGGAAAAATTTGAAGAAGAAATGGCAGATTGCAAACTTCATTGTGAAGAAGTTTGGTGATCATTCTAGCAAAGAAGCAGAATTTGTTGACTTTGAAGAATTTATGCTGAACATTGATCAAGAATTCTGGGAAGACATAGCACAGGTTGCTAATCGTGCTGGAACAAAGATTTTATGCCCTGAAGAACCTAATTGGGAACCTCCAAGACTGGAAAGTGGAGAACCTGATTACAAGGAAATTAACAACATTATTGCTGAGATTATCAAGGAAGAAGGAATCACTGATCATCAACACATGATGGATATCAAGGCAAGAATGTATGTGGCATTCAGAATCTGAAGATACAGAATGAAGATGAAGGACAAGCTCAGAAGATAACATTTCTATCCTTAATCTTTATTTCTATATTTTTGTGTTTTTCATATTCTGTGATTATTTGTAATATTTGATCTTATTTGAATATGAATCTGGAATTTTGAATTGATGAACTGTTATGATTAACTACACACTTAACTACTGATTTATTAACATTTAAGTAGTTTTGGCTTCATCAAAAAGGGGGAAATTGTTGGGATATGAATCCTATAAACAATATTCTAATTGATGAAAGTATGTTTTGATGGCCAAAAGCAACTTAAAGTTAGTGATATATGTGGTTCTAAGTCATCTTAACTAAGTCATCTGAATATAAGCTTACTAATCTGATGAGAAACTTAAGATTGAGTTTACTGATCTTAATGTTAACTGAAGTAAGTTTACTGATCTTATTGAGTAATATCAAAGTTAAAATTACTGATCTTAACTGAGTTATGTGAAATAAGATTACTGATCTTAGTGTGGAAACTGAGAATATTTTTAGTGATCTTATATGAAATATTTGAAACTGAGTTACTGATCTGAGTTACTAATCTGAGTTACTGATCTGATGTACTTACTGATCTGATATGCTTACTGATCTTATATGTAAGTTACTGATCTTGGTTGTTTACTGATCTTAGATGTTTACTGATCTTAATGTTTACTGATCTTATGAGTTACTGATCTTATTATTTACTGATCTGATATATGAACTGTTAGGAACTAAGCTGATGTTTTGTATTGTATAGACAGCTTATAGTGTAGGACTTAGAAATACTCATCTGTATATAGTTCAGTTGATGTATAGATAGGTTTTATATTTGTAAAGTTGTATTTTGTTGTATTCAGCATTGTAAAGTTCAGAACAGTAAAATCAGAACACTAGATTAGGAATAGATTAGGAGAAGATCAGAAGACTAAAGAAGACTCAGAGGACTACTTCCGACTAAGAAGACTTCAAAGAAGAATTGAAGAAGAGATTAGAAGAAATCTGGAAAAGTTTTGGAAAGTTTTTAGTTACTGTGCTGATTGAGTCAGAAGAGTAAAAATCAGCAGAGTAAAATCCGAAGAGTAAAAATCAGAACAGTAAGTTACTGTGCTGATTTAGTGAAATTGAAGAATAAGTTTGGAAAGCTTATTTAAGGTGTAACTGGAGATTTATTGAAGATATGCTGACTTGGAAGTTGAAGGAAGTTACAAAGTCGGTTACAAGAAGAAGTTACAAAAACAGTTTTAGAGTTAGTTGAAAGTTAGTTCACAAACTGCTAACTGTCATACTAAGTTCTATAAATACTGTATGATCTCCTACTTGAAGAGACTACTGAAAGACTACTGCTACTACTGAAGCAATTACTGATCTTAGAGAAATCAAGAGCAAGTCTACAAGCAAGAACTCACAGAGTTGAAGGAAATCAAAGCAAGAAGAAGCCACTGAATTGAAGAGAAGAATCAAAGGCTATTCAAAGAGAAGTTTTACTTTTCAAGTTTAAAGTTTGTATTTTGTAAAACAAGTGTGCTAGTTACTTGTAGAATTACTAGTAGATCGAAGATATACCTGGAGGTATAATCGAAAAGATCAAAGTCTTAATCTTGGGACTTTAAGCCACAAGAAGCTCAAGAAGAGTAATAAAACTTCACAACTGGAGTTGTGAGAGTGGATGTAGACATTTGTCGAACCACTATAAAATTCTGTGTTCTTTACTTTACTGTTTGATATTTGTTTGAATTGTTTAATCAAGAACAGTAGAATTAACAAAGATAAAGATCTAGATAAAAGTTGAGTATAAACTTGATTGGGCTCATTAGTAATCTGATTATTCCGCATTGTGTATTCTGATATATTGAAAGATTTTTGAAAAGTCTATTCACCCCTCCCCTCTAGACATTTTCACTAGCTTACTCAATATTATTAACTCAACTTTGGGACCAACAAGTGGTATCAGAGCAGTAGTTCATTCGACTGCTGTTTCTTGATAACCTTACAGATCTTGAGGGATATTTTACTGATCTTACTGTTATTTCTTGATACTTGTTACTATCTGAATACCTGAAATCTATCTGCTATACTACTGATCCTATTTGTCTAATCAAACATGGATGACACTAATGTGAACAAGCTGCCTAAGTTCAAGATTGCAGATTATGACTACTGGAAGCTTAGGATGGAGGCCATCCTTAGCTCAACCCATGATCTGATGGTGTCTGTGGTGACTGAAGGACCAATTGTCATCATGGTGGAAAACACTGCTGTTCTGGATCCATCTAAACCAGTTGGAGCACTGGTCCCCAAACCCAGGTCAGAACTGACTTCAGAAGAAATGAAACAAAACAATTTGGATAGTCTTGCCAAGAACTATATTTTACATACCTTACCAAATAAGTTGTCCTGGCTATCAAACCAAATCTAGGTTTGATAAGCACCTATTTTAGGTAATCATTGTCTATTTTGATATCTGTCCCATTCCATATACATATATCATCTTTTTGGGATTTAATTTGTCTCCCACCCAAAAGGTCACTTTCCATGCATTAAATGCCAAGATTTAACTCTTGTTTGCATTACACTTTTTCAAGCCATGATCTACCTTGAAAACTCCCCAACCATTAACTAATATTAAATAACCTCCACGTTTTGAATAAAACCAATTACTCACTGTTACATTGGTTTTTAACCATTGGATCAAAATTGGCCAACTCCCCTGAAATGAATCCTGGCCGTCCAATTTTGTTTTCCATTTTTGTTAACCGTTGAATTGCCTCAAGACTTCACCAACTCATTGACAAACATTCTTTTTAGAATATTCACAAGTCTTAAGAATCCACACAAACACTTCTTCCCCAAGTATTCGAAACCCTAGCTTTCATCTTCTTCAAACACTCTCAAACTTTCTGTAACCTTCAATGGCTCCCAAAGCAAAACCTGAGATGGTTGTTGATTTCACCAACAAGGAACTTGACCTTGATTTTGGCTATCTCAGCCACAAGAACAACCTCACTTTTGAGCCAATCCTCTCTTTTGAAAGAGAGGATCCTGAAGTAGTTCCAACCTTAAGATGGTTGAGGAGGGCAGGTCTCCAGAAATTCATGCAAGAGAAGCCAGACTCTTGTCTTGAATCCTACATGGCAGAGTTCTTTACTTTTCTCAAATGGAGAGGCAAACCTGAAGATGGAGAAGTTGCCACAAGATTGTCCTTTGTTGCAGAAGGAGAAGAGGAGGAAAGATTTCACAGGGTGAAATTTTCTGAGGAGGAAGTTGATGCTGCTTTTGGATTGCCTTCAGAGGGAAGGAATCCAGAATTTTATGGAAATGGACTTAAGCAAGAAATTGCTCAAGCTTGGCTTATCACTCCAGGGCCATTATCCTCCACACAACACAAGAGAACCCTCAAACCAAAGTTTCTTACCTTATTTGAGGTTGTTGCAAAGAGCTTGCTCAGCAACACTGGAAGTTTAGAGCAAGCCAGCCATCCAAGGATAAGGATTATGGCAGCTGTGATTGATGCCAGTGACAAAGGCATCAAGTTCAACTGGAGGACCTTCCTCTTGTCTGAGATGATGAAGGAGAAAGCCAAGTTCAAAGTAAGAGCTCACAAAAAAGTTGTGATGGAAGGAAAGCTGAGATATTGCACCAGGGCAAGTCTCTTTATTGAGAAGTTTGCTCACTACTCTGAGATGCAGACCTTTGCCAAACCTCTCCCTGCCCAGAAAATATTGTTCAGAAAGCCCAGCAAGAAAACTAAGCAAAGAAGGATGCTCCTGGCCAAATCTGCTGAAGAGAAGGCTGAAGAAAAGCCAAAATTGAAGAAGAGAACAAAGGCCAGAGTGGTGAAGACAAGGAAAATGTGTCAAATCCCTTCAGAAGAAAATTCAGGAGCTTCAACTGAGATTGAAGAAATTGTTGAAGAAGGAGTGCAAGTACCTTCTGATCACTCAGAAGAATTGAGACAAAGATACAATGAGACTAGACAAAAGTCTAAGGGTGAAAAGAGAATCAGGGAAGTTGTCCCTGAGAAGGATGGAGAAGGAAGTGGGAGCAGTAGGGCTAGCAAGAGAAAGGCCAAGCCTACTGAAAAGGTGTTAGAGCTTCAAGAGGAAAAGTCTCTACAACTTGCTCTAAGAGAGAGCAGAGTTGAAAGCAGGACCAAGTCTAAGTCAAGGACCAACTCTTCTGGTTCTGGAACTCCAGAATCCAAAGTCCCTGAAGGTCAACCAATGGAGGCCAATCTTCCTGAAACTCAGAATCCTGATCCTAACTCCCCTGAAACTCATGTTACTCCCACAAACCAACCAATCACCCCTGTCAATCTTACAAAGAGATATTCTCCAGAAGGGAGTGTGCAAAGAAGTGGGATAGATGTGCTTGCAGACTTAGTTGTAGATGAGACAAGATTGCAATCACCCCTTGACTCATCTATGCTCAATTACTCAAAGCTTTTAGAAGCTGCACTTCATGAGCCAACCCCCCTGAGCAAAGCCCCTTCAGATCCATTGCTCTCAAAAGCAACTGAAGTACCTTCAACTGCACCCAACCCTTCTGAAGCCAACATCCCTGAACTTAACCTTCCTGAAGCCACTTTAGGAGAAGACAGAGCCAACTCCCCTATAACCCAAAGTCCCCATTCAAGTGGAGTTGAGAAGGAGTATACTTATGAGAGTATGCTCAGAGGTGGAGCCAAGGCTACTGTGGACAGTTTTTATCCACAACTTGCTGAATTTCCAAGAATTCAGAAGATATTTCATGATTTGAGGATGCTTGTGGATGTAAAAGACAAAACCATAATGGAGATATCACAAGTTATCCAAGACAAGGGTGCAAACTGGTGGCAAGTGGAAGAAAGCAGACTGCTACACTTTGTTGGTGTGCTAAAAATAAGATTTCTCATTGATGAGGATTTTTTGCAAAGTTAGTAGATGAGAAGATCATTGAGGAGAAGGAAAGAAAAGCTAAGGGCATCAGACACCCTGATAGTAGCTCAAATGATGATGATTCTCCTGATGATCCCTCTAACCCCTCAAAACCCAACCCTCCTGAATCAAATCCCAACCCTTCTGAATCCAATCTGCCTTCAACCCCTCTCTTAACCTATCATAGGAAAGGCTCTGTTTCATCAGAGGTGTTGACCAAGGGTGGTAACACAACCAAAGATACATCTGCCAATGAAGGTTCTTCTGAACCCAAGGCACAGCCTAAAGATGTTGAGGTTCCTACTTTAGAGGCTGGTTTGATTAAGGCCTATTTAGTGTCAGGAGAATTGGACACTGATCAGCCCTTACTCATTCAGGATGACTTAGTGGCTGCTGAAATAAGCATTGTGATCTCCCCAAAACTACCATCTTTGAACCTTGTTAAAGGTGGAGATGTTGCAGGTCTAGGTGAAGATGTTGAAAAGGAGAGCTTAGTTGAAAAATCAGAGGGAGTAAAGGATGAAAGAGAGGTTGTAATTACTAAGATAGTGAGTGTACCACAAATAGAGGGTGGTATAAGTGAGGAAGGACATGTTATTCTTGAAGTCAAATCTGAACTTAAAGAATCCCTTGATGAGAGGAGGCCTGAATCCTTGAGTGAGGACATTATTAATGAAGGAAGAAAAGAAAGAGTTGAAAATGAGAAGAAGGCTGCTGATGTATCAGAGTCTTATGAAAAAGAAATTGAGGGTGATGAGTGTTTATTCCCTAACATTTTTTATTTGTCTAACATTGCAGGTATTTCTCTTGACCAAATATTTGCAGATGAGTTCTTAACAGATGCACCCATCCAAGTAGACACTGGATCAGGATAAGCCTTGCTTGGAATGCAATCAGAAAAGTTGGACTCCTTAGCTCATCAAGTCCAATCTGCTCATGCTGAAATATCTGGAGCATTGAATGAGCAAGGAAAACCTTTAGCATCTGTGGAGATGAGATTAACTGGCTCTGAAGATGTAGTGCTCCCTACATTGGAAGCAAGGATAAGTGGAGTGGAATCTGGTCTTCAAACCATTTCCACTGAAGTTCAGAAAGCCAAAACCACCATGGAATCCATCTCAGAAGAGGTCAAGAAGGAACATAAGATGCTGAGAGATAATCACAATGCAAATGTCAAAGCTCTTAGACTAACTGTCAAGCAAGCCCTTGGAAAGAAGACTGCACTGCAAAGAAAAAGAGCTGAGGAACAAAGGCTAGCAATGGTGAAAGCTACTTCAGAGAAATTTTCCCAAGAAGTGATGGCCAACATTGCTGAAGGTGCAGTGGCCAACCTCACTGAGCACTTAAAAGCCCAATTGGATGCATCTCTGAAAGCAACCTTGGAGGAGGTTGTTGAGCAAAAGATGAAGCATGTTCTAGCTTTCCTTAGCTTGAGCAGTAATAGAATGCAGAATATACATGATGAGAATGTATATCTGCTGGAAGAGATGAAGTCTCTGAACCTAGCCCAATCCCTGATGGCTACAACCATGAGTGAGCTCAAACCTCAATGCTTTGATGCTGCCAAAAAGGGGGAAAGGGAAAGAGCAAGGGCAAAAGGTGCCTTGATTATTGGAGGTTCAGACAAGGGCAAGGAAAAAGCTGTTGAAGATAAGGGAAAAGAGCCAGCAGTGCTGAACTTGGAAGATCTTGGAGAAGAGGAGCAGTTAGCCATAGCATTGAAGGCCTCTATGGCATCAGCACAGGAAGAAAGGGCAAGATTTCAGCAGAGACCAGGAGGAGAAGTTTTTGGATTGGACAAAGGTGCTGAAGGTGTCCAAACCAGAGGCCAAATCAAGAAGGCCAAAGGAAACAAAAGAAAAGCTGAAACATTCACTGACTTTCCCAACAGCCTAGAACTTCCTCTTGAGTTCATAGTTGTAGAGGAATCAATTCCCAAGAAGAAGCCCAAGACTGCTGAAAAGGATAAAACTGCTGAAGTGTCCAAAACTGCTGAAAAGGACAAGTCTTCTGAAACTGAAAAGTCTGCTGAGACTAAGTCCCCTGATGTTGCCAAAGCTGCTGAAGATATAGAAGAATTGTATGAAGAAGGCTTTGGACCAGGACCAAAGAAGAAGAAAGTTGTGTTGCTGAATGATCCATCAAAGTTGTTTCATGAAGGGTATGGCAAAGACCCTGAAACTCAACAGAAACTGGTCATGATGAGGGCCCAAGAGAAGATAGACTTGATGGATGAAGCACAAAGAGCAAGAGACAAAAGAAGAGCAAATTTTCAAAAGCCCAGAAGGAAGAGAGCAACTTACAACAAGCTGAAGCCACAACTCTTGATCCCCATGGACACCAAATATCCTCACTTGGATAAATGGGTGCCAATCCAACTGAATGACTCATGGGAGGAAGCCAAAAGAGAGTTTGTATATGACTACTATGTCATTGATATGTGGAATGGAAGGGAATTCAACACCACTTTTGTTGAGTTCATGATTGAATACTTCAGAGACCTTTATCAGCAACTACTTGCAGCTGCTGATCTTGCAAGGATTGAACTCACTGCCCCCAAGCCAATCATATTTATGCCTCTAAAGCTTGATGGATGGATTGACCAGTCAAAAATTCTGAAGGAGTTTCTGGAAATCCTCAAGCTAAACAAGATGGTTCTTGGACCCAAGGGAACCAACCAAGAAGCCATGGAGCTGAAAAGAAGAGTGTGGGCACAATATGGGATGGTGCCACCTCCTGAGGATGACCTCTAAAATGGCTAAGTCTTCTGACCTTTTTGGTGGTTGAAAACTTATCTTATCTGAAGATATGTTTAATTGGTCATCTATGCTGAAGTTTGGTCAAGAATGCTGATGTGCTCTGATAATCTGTTTGCTCTGATATGCTATGATTGCTCTAATATAAGTGTTTGCTCTGATACTTGAAGATCTAGATACAATTAAGTATTTAGTATATGCTCTGATGCTCTAATGTAATAGTGTTTTGGATTCATGCTCTGATATGTTAACTTCAACTATCAACATGCTTGTAATGTACTTTTGAATGAATGATAGTTGAACACCTTTTGAATCAAGAAACATTGTTACAGAAATCTCTATATGCCTATCTTTGAAACCTATTTGCAACATGAATAGTGAGTACACTAACACATTCTTTTTCAGGATAAGTGGCCCTAGTCATGTCTTCTGAAGATAAATGTAATAGGTGTAGAAGTCACTTTTGCATAAAATGTATAGGTTTTGGCATCATCAAAAAGGGGGAAATTGTTGGGAATAAAATGAGATATGTTTTGATTCAATACCAAAACCCCCTGAGACATACCTAAGTCTAAGATGATTATGTTCTAAGCATATTAGAACATATAGAATAAGGCTAGATGAGAAGCTGATATGTTAGGCAGCTCTTAGATGATTAGATGCACAATTTGAGGGGGAACATATGCTTTAAAGAATATCAAGAGCAAGTTCCCTTAAGGCTCAAATTCTGGAACAATCACCAAAGCTATTGAAGGCCAAGTATGTTGATCAGGAGAGTTGTCCAGAGGAGTTATCTCTGCACAATTAAAACAAGAACAAATGTTCTGAAGCTTAAAGGCCAAGTATGTTGATCAGGAGAGTTGTCCAGAAGAGTTGTCTTAGTGCAATTGAACCAGAATAAGTGTTCTGAAGCTTAAAGGTCAACTATGCTGAAGAGATGAAGACAACTACACCCTAAAAGACTTCAAATAATGATGCTAAGATCAATTCCAAGTGAAGCAAAGGGTAAAGAGCCAAGTCATCTGAAGAGAGCAAGCCAACTATGCTGATAAGCAAGTATGCTGATAGTGATAAGCAGAGTTGTCCATTTGATAAGGAATGTTGTCCTATCATTGGATCAACCTTCATAAGCCATGTCCAAATCCTAACAAATGAATCTTAAAGTCAGACATTGGGAAGAGTGCTGCAGAATGAAGTGTTGGTCCTTGGTGGAGTATAACACAAGTGTATGGGGGGGGGGGAATGCACTTGTGTATGCAAATTCTTTTTCTTTTTGACAAACTGGTCTTATCAGGCAAGTTGTCTCACAACTGGCCTGAGTGTGAACTTTGATAGATACTTGTCCTACTGATTACTATTGAGTGATCAGTTGGCTAAATATCTAAAAGTGTTGCTAAGTGCGGAATGTGGTTGGTCTTTGACTAAAGAAATACTCCAAGTTAATTTCTGAAAAGATACAGGTTATCAGGGACTTTGTCCAAAACAGATTTTCTCACTTACTGAGTTTTGCTTCTTTAAAATATGTTTGAATGTAAGTGCAATAAAGAATGCAGTAAGTAAATGGCACACAAGTTTATAGTGGTTCAGAGACTCAAGCTCCTACATCCACTTTCCCTGATTGAACAGGATAATTCCTTCACAATGGAATTAGCTTGTTTTATAGTGCCAAGGTGCACTGATCAACAACACTCTCTTAGTGTTTTGATCCCTAGGATAACCTGAGTCCTAGTGCTCAATCTCTCTGAGTTAAGACTGTGTTTCACAATAACAGTCCTTAACTCCTCACTTCTACAACAAACTCTCTCTTCACTAAATGAGATAAGGGTTTGAGGTTTGGTTCCAACTAATAGAGATATCCTTTACAATAAGAACAATGTAAAGGCTTAGGATATCTCAATGCTAAGCTTTGGATGTTTACAAAGATTGGCTTAGCTAAAAGAAGTGATTCAGGAAACTTGGAATTCTAGAGAACAGCTTGGTTTCCTTTGAAAGCTTGATGATAGTTTGATAGCTTGTAGTTGGATAATTGAATCCCTAGATCACTTCTGTATTTATAGGCAAATTTGAGCAGCTAACCGTTGGAGGGATAGCAATTCAAACTTGTCTATTTGCAGCACCATTGAAACGGCTATGAAGCTTGGCATTCTTTTATCCACTGTGTAAAAGGGGTCTTCAATGGTTGCTTGAATGAATGTGTTGACTTCTGAAAAATGCGGCTGAGAAGACTTGTGTCAGATTCCAAATATGCACATTTTCCAAGGTTGATTTGTGGCAAACTCTACACTCAATCAACGGTCAGATGGGACAAGCTCCCTGAACATTCCTGCTGCAGTTTAGAATGTTCCAACATTCATTCAATGCTTCACTCTTTAATGCTCTAAGTCTTTAATGCTTGGTTCAGGCATGATTGGCAATAAATGCTTCATTGAATGTGTCTTTTGGGCTTTGACATTCAATGCTCTTGATCATTTGTACTTCAACTGTCTTGATCATTTGCATTTATGAGCATTGCTTTACTGCTCTTGATCTCTTCAGCTAAGTTGTCCACTTGGTCAGTCTGTCTTGAAAGTTCAGCAACTTTGGCCTATAGACTTATCAAGCTGCCTAACATTCCAGCTTTGGACAACTATCCTGAACATTAAAATCTCACAACATTCCTGAGATTTTTCACTTAAGCAATCTACATATTCAAGTGTACTGAGACAACTTGCCTGAACTAGACTTGAGCTTATCTCAACTAATCTGAACATCATCAATCAGGGGTTTTGGTATCTAGATCAAAATCTTTTTTTCCCAACAATTTCCCCCTTTTTGATGATGCCAAAACCTATTACAAAGGGAACTTGGCTTATTCTATACTTTACTTTCAGGAAGAGTGAACTGGTCAACTTGCCTGAAAGAAACTGTTAGCACAATAAATCAAGTATATATGTAATGTCAGGTTAGTTGAGATAATGAGTTGTTATCTCTTGATAGAAAATCAGTGGTCCTTTTATATATCATTGAGCATTACAGATTAGAAAATCAAAGGACAACAAGACTGATACAAAGAAAGTAAAATAACAACATCATAAGCACTCATAAAAAAAACAGATAGGGAAGAAGTGAACTTATCCATCAGAGAGTTCCATCATCTTGAGGAGCAATGCCATACTGAGCCCATACTCTTTTCTTCAGTTCCCAGATCTCTTTGTTGGTTCCTTTAGGGCCAGGCTTCAACTTCTCCATCCTCATGATGTTGATGAATTCTTCCAGTATCTTTCCCTCATCAATTAAGTTCCCATTGAACTTAGGAGGCATGTACAGAATAGGACCAGGGGCCTTGAATTCAACTCTGGCCATCTCAGCTGCTGCAAACAGCTTTTGGTAGAGGTCCCTATGGTTCTCAAACATAAACTGCACAAAGACTTCATCTGCACTCTCTTCAAGCCACTTTCCAATGACATAGAAGTCATATACAAAACTTCTCTTGGCCTCCTCCTATGCATCATTCAGTGAGATTGGAACCCACTTATCATGGTGAGGGTACTGAGTGTCCCATCTTTGCAGCATTTGTGGTTTGAGCTTTCTGTAAGAAGCCCTCCTTCTTGGAGCTTTGAAGTTTGCCCTCCTTCCATCTCTTGCCTTGTTGGCCTCAACCAACTGATCCATTCTCTCTTTAGCTCTTAGAAGAGCTAGCTTCTCCTGTGTCTCTGGATCCTTTCCAAATCCTTCTTCAAACAGCTTAGAAGGATCATCAGCAAGCTTGGGCACAGCAACTTCAGGCTCTCTGTCTTGTTCAACTTCTTCTTCTTCAATGGCAGGCAGCTTGGCTGCTTTCTTCATCCTCTTGGATTTCCTCACTGGAGTTGATTCTTCAGACTGAAATTCTGATGGCAAAGTCAGGCTGGTTGGGAATTCATTGAAGGCTTGCAATTCCTTCCTTTTTCTTTCAGATGACCTTGTCACCTTCCCCCTTACTTCAGCAACCTTCTCTTTGGGTTCAAGTCCTGCTGACTCACCACCAGGCCTTTGTTGCTTCCTTGCCTGACTCTCCATTGCAGACATCATGGACTCTTTAACAGCAATTTGAATCTGCTCTTCCTCAGTCAAGTTCTCAATGTTCATTGGGCCTTTACCTTTCCCAATGTCTTCTACTGCCTCCTCTTCAACATCAGGGACCTTCTCCTTTCCTTTGGATTCACCAATAACCAAGGTTCCCTTTGCCCTAGCTCTCTCTCTTTCCCCCTTTTTGGCATTATCAAAACACTGGGGCTTCAAGTCACTTATAGTGACAGAGAGATGTGAGTGAGCATGAGTGAGGGACTTCAACTCCTGCAGTAGGTAAACATTCTCATCATGAATGTTTTGCATTTTGTCATCTGCCATGCTCAAGAATGTGTGAACAGGTTTCATCTTTTGAGCAACAATGGCATCTAAAGTGGCTTTCAATGATTGATCAAGTTTGGCCTGAAGTTGATCAGTGAGGTTGGCCACAACTTGATCAGACACTTTGGCCATAAGCTCAACAGTGAACTTCTCTGCAGCCTCTTTCACCATTGCAGCTTTCAATTCTTCAGCCTTCTTTCTTTGTGCAGCAGTCCTTTGCCTTAATGCATCTTTGATTGTCCTTCTCAAGGCTTTCACATTATGCTTGTACAGATCTTTGAGGCCTTGCTGCTCTTTCTGCACAGATTTTGTGAACTTGACCATCTCCTCCTTTGCCTTTGTTACCTCTGTTGAAACTGTTTGCAATCCAGTTTCAACACCACAAATCCTTGCATCCAGTGTTGGCAAGATTACTTCCTCTGAGCCAGTTAGCCTCATCTCCACAGAGGCTAGAGTCTTTCCTTGGCCATCTAGGGTATCAATTGTTGCTGCATGTGCCTTACCAACTTCCTTTACCAAAGTATCCAACTTCTCTGATTGTTCTTCAATAATAGTTGCAGTTTGAGTAGCAATCTGAAAGCCTGCTTCAGTGGTGTTGGCTTGCTCAAAGTACATCTTGTTCAATGTGGATACATTGGCTGAAACTGCTTCAAGATCAATATCAGCATTGACTGGTATATCTGTAAGGGAGGCATCTGCAAAAATTTGCTCAATTGTAACAGCAACAGAATCTGCAAAACTAAGAGTGTTAGTGAAATCTCCCTCAACACCCTCATTCTTTTTATCTCCCAATAGGCCTGATTCATCAGCACCTATACTCTCATTTTCAACTTCTTTCTTTTCTTCATTTTCAATAGATAAGCTCACATTCACTGGAGAATCAGGCCTCCTTTCACCAAGGGATTCATCAAGTTCAGATTTGACTTGAAGAATAGCCTGACTCTCATATTGGGCTGCACCCAATATTTCTACTTCATCTCCCTCTTTTTGTGGTGCACACAGGGAACCTGTAATCACACAATCCTCACCATCATCTCCCTCTGAGTTTTCACCACTATTTGCCTTTTCAACTCCTTCTTTTCCTAAACCTGACACCTCCATATCCTCAACAGGATCCACAGAGGGCGGTTGTTGGGAGATCACAGTGCTTGGGCATCCCAAGGCCACTGAGTCATCCTGAATGACTAAAGGCTGGTCAATGTCCAACTTTCCTGACATTGATGAGGCTTTAGCCAAACTAGCTTCTCCCATGGAAGTCTCAACATTGTCAAGTTGTGCCTCAGGTTCAACGGAACCATCCTTGGCCAATGCATCTTGGACTGAGTCACCATCTTTGGTCAACTCCTCTGAATGATCAGAGTCCTTTTCAGAGTGATAGGTCAAGTAATGTACCTGAGCAGAGTTGAGGCCTGGAGGGTTGGGATTGGTGTTATCATCATCATCATCATCATCATTATCATCATCAGATGGACTATCAGGGTGCCTGAGTCCCTGTGCAATTCTTTCTCTCTCAGCAAGCACCTTCTCATGAACAATGGTGTAGAACAAGGCCTCAATGGTCAACACACTGGATTTCTTCACATTTGCAAAATGTAGGAGCCTGTTCTCTTCAACCTGCCACCAGCTTGCTCCTTTATCCTGAATAGCCCGAGCTATTTCTACCATAGTTCTATCCTTGATCTCAACAAGAGCTCTGAGATCATAGAACTGTTGTTGCAGCCTAGGATAATCCTTCAACCCTGGATATAGTTCATCCACATTAGCCTTGGCAATCTGCCTTAGCATCCCCTCATAAGTGTATTCTTCACCACTTTCATCTCCAGAGGAGTTGGCTTGGGATTCAGGAGGGTTGGATTGGGATTCAGGTGGGTTGGATTGGGATTCAGGTAGGCTTGACTGGATTTCAGGTAGGTTGGGTTCAGAAGGGTTAGAGCTTAAAACAAGTTGGGATTCAGGTGCTTTTGAGAGCAGTGTGCCTGAAGAGGTAAGTGGAATGGCTGGAATGGATGTGAGAACAACTTGATCCCCTTCTTGAAGAACAGTTTCAAGAAGTTTGGTATATGAGAGAAGTCTTGGATCAAGTGGGGAAAAAGGTCTATCCTCAAGATTGACCAAGTCTGCCAGCACATCAATACCTGCTCTATCTGGGGCACCTTCAGGGGAGTAAACCTTCTTGGCAATGATTGGGGCATCTTAAGGAGTCTTGCACTCCTCTTCTTCATGCCTTGATGGGGATATTCTTTCTGATTGAATATCAGGAGAGTTGGCTTCAGGGCTGTTGGGCTTTGATTTGGACTTGGAGTTAGACCTACTAGCTTGCCTAATCTCCTTGAAAAACTCTTTCTTCTTCTTCTCTTCTTCCATCAACCTCTGCTTCTCAGAGGTTTTGATTATTCTTTTCCTCATTTCAGATCTTGTTGGCTGGTCAAGATCCCTGAATTTTGTTACACTTTCAGGCTGTAAGGGGACAACCTCTCTGAATTCTTCACCCTCTTCAGGGGGGTTGACTCCTTCATCAGCAACCTTCTCAATCTCCTCAGAAGTGGCTCATCCACTTCTTGACTGGCTTTCTGGGGAAGATTCACTCAGAATCTTCTTCACCTTCTTCATCTTTGGCTGAACTTTTGGTGGTTGGGCTTTCCTCTTTTTTGGAGAGGTTCTGGTTGCTGGAACAGCTGCAACAGCTTTCTTGGAGGCAGCCTCCTGCTTCCCCTTTTCTGTCTTAGAGGACAGCTTTCTGAACATCACCTTTTGAGCAGGAAAAGGCTTTGGTTTTGCTTGTAGATGGGTGTAATGAGCAAATCTTTCCAAGAGCAGGCTGGCTCTTGTGCAGAACTGGAGTCTTCCATCAACCACCACCTTGTGGTGTTTCACCTCCTTAAATTTGAATTTCTCATTCATCATCTTGTCCAAGATAAAGCTTTTCCAGTCAAACTTGACTCTCTTCTCAGCAGAGTCAATCACAGCAGCCATTACTCTTAACTTAGGCATACTGATTTGTTCAACACTCCCAGAGTGACTTAACAAACTCTTCACCACACAATCAAATAAGTGTCTAAAAACTGGCTTTAGAGTGTTCTTGTTTTGAGCACTTACTAGCTTTTTGGGTGTAAGCAGCCATGGAAGGTAGAACTCCTGATCTTCTCCTTCCTTATAAGTTTCTGGATTTAGGCCTTCTGATGGTAGCCCAAAGCTAGCATCCAAATCTTCTGCAGTGAAGATGATAGTGTGTTGGCTTTCTTCTTCTTCATCTTCCTCTGCATATGTGAGCTTAGTGCACACATCTCCCTTCTTGCCCTTCCATCTGAGATGGGCAAAGAATTCAGCCATGAAGGAGTTCAGGCAGGAATCTGGCTTAGTGCCTAAGAACTTTTCTAGCCCAGCCTCCCTTAGCCATTGGAGGACTTGATGAACTTCAGCGTCTGGACTATCAAAGGCAACTAGTTTCTCAAACCAAAGAGAACTTGTGTTGCTGAGATATGCAAAATCAATGTCCAAAGATGAATCATTGAAGTCTACAAGTTCTTCCCTCTTGATTTTAGGTGCAATGGATAATATGAGAGTTGGGTAGGTTTTTGGAGAGGAGTTGCAGGTTTGAGAGGTTTTGAAAATCTTAAGAGTTTGAAAATATGAGTGCGTGAGGAAGAAAGTAAAAATCGAGGAGTTTATATATGAATGGGATTTATTAACCGTTGGTTAATAGAAAATAACAGTGTGTAATCATGACAAATCAATTGGATATAGTGGGGTAGTGGGCTTTCGGCGGTTTGATGGAGTTTTAATGCAAATCAATGGCCTTGATGATGGCTCAAGAATTCATGAAATCTTAATTAAGATTTTGCATTTAATGCTGATTTGCCATTTTGGGGGCAAAGATTTTACATTTAATGCTGGCTTGAGTGGTCAGTTGGCTAAATATCTAAAAGAGTTGCTAAGTGCGGAATGTGGTTGGCCTTTGACTAAAGAAATACTCCAAGTTAATTTCTGAAAAGATACAGGTTATCAAGGACTTTGTCCAAAACAGATTTTCTCACTTACTGAGTTTTGCTTCTTTAAAATATGTTTGAATGTAAGTGCAATAAAGAATGCAGTAAGTAAATGGCACACAAGTTTATAGTGGTTCAGAGACTCAAGCTCCTACATCCACTTTCCCTGATTGAACAGGATAATTCCTTCACAATGGAATTAGCTTGTTTTATAGTGCCAAGGTGCACTGATCAACAACACTCTCTTAGTGTTTTGATCCCTAGGATAACCTAAGTCCTAGTGCTCAATCTCTCTGAGTTAAGACTGTGTTTCACAATAACAGTCCTTAACTCCTCACTTCTACAACAAACTCTCTCTTCACTAAATGAGATAAGGGTTTGAGGTTTGATTCCAACTAGTAGAGATATCCTTTACAATAAGAACAGTGTAGAGGCTTAGGATATCTCAATGCTAAGCTTTGGATGTTTACAAAGATTGGCTTAGCTAAAAGAAATGATTCAGGAAACTTGGAATTCTAGAGAACAGCTTGGTTTCCTTTGAAAGCTTGATGATAGTTTGATAGCTTGTAGTTGGATAATTGAATCCCTTGATCACTTCTGTATTTATAGGCAAATTTGAGCAGCTAACCGTTGGAGGGATAGCAATTCAAACTTGTCTATTTGCAGCACCATTGAAACGGCTATGAAGCTTGGCATTCTTTTATCCACTGTGTAAAAGGGGTCTTCAATGGTTGCTTGAATGAATGTGTTGACTTCTGAAAAATGCGGCTGAGAAGACTTGTGTCAGATTCCAAATATGCACATTTTCCAAGGTTGATTTGTGGCAAACTCTACACTCAATCAACGGTCAGATGGGACAAGCTCCCTGAACATTCCTGCTGCAGTTTAGAATGTTCCAACATTCATTCAATGATTCACTCTTTAATGCTCTAAGTCTTTAATGCTTGGTTCAGGCATGATTGGCAATAAATGCTTCATTGAATGTGTCTTTTGGGCTTTGACATTCAATGCTCTTGATCATTTGTGCTTCAACTGTCTTGATCATTTGCATTTATGAGCATTGCTTTACTGCTCTTGATCTCTTCAGCTAAGTTGTCCACTTGGTCAGTTTGTCTTGAAAGTTCAGCAACTTTGGCCTATAGACTTATCAAGCTGCCTAACATTCCAGCTTTGGACAACTATCCTGAACATTAAAATCTCACAACATTCCTGAGATTTTTCACTTAAGCAATCTACATATTCAAGTGTACTGAGACAGCTTGCCTGAACTAGACTTGAGCTTATCTCAACTAATCTGAACATCATCAATCAGGGGTTTTGGTATCTAGATCAAAATCATTTTATTCCCAACATGAAGACAAAGCTCAAACAGCCGTTTATTACCCAAATGAGGACATGTCACTATCAAGAATCTGTCGTCCAGTTTGAAGAACTCAAGGAAGACATTTATAGCAATTTGGGACTGCCTCTCCAACGGGCAAATCCTCAAATTTGTCTATAAATACAGAAGTGTGAAGACCATTTGAAGCATCCATTCTACATCCAACTGAACAAGCATTCTGAAGCTTCAAAAAGTCATAAGACATTTTTAGTCTTGAAACACTTCTTCTAAGCTGAACTTATTGTATATCCATACAAAGCTTAGAGAGATATCCTAATCCTTATACACTGATCTCCATTGTAAAGGATATCTCATTAGTTGGAACCTTACTTCAACCCTTACCCCTTTCAAGAGTGAAAGTGAGAAGGTTGTAGTAGTAGAAGTGGTAGGAGCTGACTGTTGAGAGAAGAACAGTTCAGTTCTGAGTTGAGAAGAGGGTACTAGGACTCTAGACATCCTAGGGATCAATTCACCAAGGAGTGGTGTTCTTGATCAAGTGCACCTTGGCACTATAAAACAAGTTAATTCCAAGAGTGAAGGAATTATCCTGTTCAATCAGGGAAAGTGGATGTAGGAGCTTGAGTCTCTGAACCACTATAAACTCTTGTGTTGATTTACTTTCAAAGTACTTTCATACATTCAACACTGCACACAAAACTGATCTTTCAAAGGACATATATTCAAAGACTGTGCAAAAACTGAATTGGACAAGTTCTCTGAAAACTGGATTGCATTGCTTAAAGTGATTTAAGAACTTAAAGGAGTTTAAACTAAAGGGCCAACCACTAATTCCGCACTTATAACCAACTTAGATAGTCATTCAACTAAGTACTCAATAGTACTTAGTAGCTTGGATATCTTTGAAAAGGTTATACATCTTCAGCAGAGTTGTCCAAGACAATCTTGCTGGACTTTGGTTTGATCAAAGTTGAAAAGAATTTGCATACAAGTGTATTCCCCCCCCCCCATACACTTGTTATATACTCCTTTCAGGACAAACACTTAGTATGCGATTTGGGGTTGTGGCTTCAGGGTTTTTCGATTTTGTGCGCGATTTTGGGTTTTTCGATTTGGGATGCCATTTTAGTGAGGCTTCGATTTGGGGTGCGATTTAAGGTTCTTTGAGTTTTTTTTTTAAAATTTTTTGTTGCTTTTGGGTGTTTGATCGATATGAAGAGGGATTTTGTGTTTTTGTCTCCGGCATTAACAGCGCGTGTAACCCACGCTATCAATTCTGTTAATTTTAGACTGAAATATTACGTGGGACCTTTTTTGTTTAAAATGGGACCATTTTCGTGAGCAGTCATTCTCTTGGGACCAAATCTGCATTTTACCATAATTTATATTAATTAATTATCTATTTATTAGTTTTAAAGTTTGAGTCTCATACCTATTTACTTCACCTTTGTATACAATCACATAACACCTTGACCCTCGAGAATATGAGTTTTCATGCTATACACTTGTTAAGAATATATAACAACTCAACCAGTTTTATATGAAAATTTTAAAACTCGTTATACCCCATAACTCTTTCAATTTAACATCAGTTGACAAATCTCAACCAATCACTTGAACATAAGAGCATATTCAACTTTTTATCAAATCTATGTATTCATATCAAATTCCAATCTTGATTGGCCGATCAATGAATCACAATAGAACATGTTAATAAAGACGTCATTTCTTTAACACTAATATCTCCAGACCACTACAAAAACGCGCGTTTTTCCGACGGAATCAATTTCGTCGGCCGCACCGACTAAATTTCGACGAAATCTCGGAATCTACAAAGTCAACTGAATTCCCGACGGATTTCAACTTCCGTCGAAAGTTACCGACGGAAATCCCGACGGAATCTAGGTTGAAGGTGAAACAATGTCGTTTTCGGCCCGATTGCCGACGGAATATTCCGTCGAGAGTTCAAATTTCAGTTCACGACAGAAATTTTCATCGGTAACTGACCCGGTTTAATTGCACCGCCTCGTAAACCCCTCAAAAGACGCGTACCATAAATATTCGCGCATGACCGACGGAAATTTACGTTGGTAATCAATTTTTTTTATATAAACTGCCGAGAGGTAGATTGATTTGGAAGAATTTTTTTTTTTCACTTTCCCCTCGTGTATTCGAAGGCGAAGAGGTCCTGGCGAGTTGTTTTATGGGCATTGTGAGCATTCCTTTCGACCATCTACTTCAATTTTCTGCTATTTGAACAATACGTTTTATAAATTATTAATTCGTTTTAAGTTATTGTAATTAATAATATAAAGTCGACTTTCACTATAAATCAATATTTAAGCAAAGGTTTATGTTTCAAGGTAAATTCTAGTAAACTAATTATATTCCAAAGCTTTCTAGGAGAGGAATTATATATGTATCTTTCTTTAAGAATGTCACCGTATACTTTACTGATAAAGTATCGGAGGTGTTGTAACTATTTGGTTGAGTTGCGTAAGAGAATCCAGTACCAACGATAGGTGAATTTAGGGGTGGGGTGGGTAAATATACTAAAATTTCGGTATACCAAGCTTATCGTACCAAAAAAATATCGAAATTATTGAAATTTTCGTTTCAGTACGATAACGGTATGGAATATGATCATACCGCGGTATTTCAATATGCCGAAATCTTTTTTGTATTCGGTATGAAACGGTATATTGGTATACCGAAATACCGAAACCTTAATAAAATAATAATTTTATAAGGATTAATTCTAAATAAATACACCACCTTTAATCTCAATATCAATTTAATCACGACCTTTACGAATTTTTTTTAAAACCCCAACCTTTCATCGAGTTGCAATTAGATACACATTTTTTTTTCTCCGGTCAACAATTGATGATGTGGCTTGCCGGAGCTCGCCACGTCATATTACACATATTTTTTTTTATTTTCCACATAAAGATTACACTTTATAGAAATAAAAATAAAAAATTTTATTAAAATAAAAATAAAATTTCATGCGTCTCCTCTGCTTCTAAAACTAAATCAAGTTTTCTTCTACCATTCTCAAACTAAATCAAGTTATCAAGTTTTCTTCTACCATTCTCAAACTAAATCAAGTTATTCTCTTTTAACCTTAAAAATCATACAAAAACAAAACTCACGCATCTAATCATGACCATTGGTGATTTGGTGGTTTATTTCTTCAGGAATTCTTAAATTATTTAATAATTTTGTTGGTTTGTTCAACTAGTTCGAGAACTATAATTTTTTTCGGTGGACTTCAATTAATTATTGTATTTGGGTGTATGCTGAAGATAACCTTGTATGCTGAGGACTACAATTAATTATTCTATCCTTATGATTTTGATTTTTAGGATTTGAAGAGAAGAACTTGATTGATTGAGTTTGAGAAGTGAGAAAGACGCGCATAACAATAACTCTGTTGAGTTTGAGAAGCGAAGAAGAAGCCAAAGATGCCGAGAGTTTTATTTTTATTTTTATTTTTATTTCTACAAAGTGTAATTTTTATGGTTAGAAGATAATAACTTGATTTAGTTTGAGAATGGTAGAAGAAAACTTGATTTAGTTTGAGGAGCAGAGGAGACGCATGAAATTTTTTTTTTTTTTTTTATAAGGTGTAATCTTTATGTGGAAAATAAAAAAAATATGTGTAATATGACGTGGCGAGCTCCGGCAAGCCACATCATCAATTGTTGACCGGAGAAAAAAAATGTGTATCTAATTGCAACACGATGAAAGGTTGGGGTTTTAAAAAAAATCGTAAAGGTCGTGATTAAATTGATACTGAAACTAAAGGTGGTGTATTTATTTAGAATTAGCCCATTTTATAATATACTTTATAATTTTATATTATTTTTAAATTAAAATAACTTTAATTATTAAAAATTAAATAAAATAAACCTTAAATAATTAATTTTGATATAAAATCATGCTTCAATATTTTCGGTATGAATTAGTATACTGGTATTTCGATATGAATCGGTATACCGATAATGTAAGATATGTCGGTATATTGTACCGAAAAATTTGGTATACCGAAATTACGGTACGATATCAGTATGAATATTTACATACTGAAATTTTCGGTACGATAAAGGTATATGAAAGTGTGTGTGTGTGCGAAATCAGATATGTTGTCTGTCGTGTTAACACTGTCCAGACAACACTATGCAACGAAAATTAAATTGCACTTTGAAAAATGAAAGTATTCAAAATTTGTTTATAATCTACGATGTTCGATCACTATATAAAAATATGTGAAACGAATTACAACCTCTTAGAGGTGTACAAAAACACTTCGATGAGCGTATACAATTTACTAGATCCTACGAAACTATCTCCCTCATAGATCTATGCATATAACCTAGTAAATAAGACCATGATCAACACACTATTATTCAGGTTTACAATAGTATGTAGATCTACAAGAAGAAACAATAATTTTCCTAACTAGAAGCGTAAGAGCATTCGATAGACTAGTAATCAAGAATAGCTTTTCTTCTTGTGTATCTTGTGTTGAGGCAGATGTAGTATTTATAGGCTTCATGGACGAACTACCTTCAACTCCTATGATCATCACAGCCGTGAGATCAAGTGGTTTATATAACTTCCTTCACATCTCCTTGAATGTTGGAACTTGCTATATTATGCCTAGTAAATTCTCACTCCCATACAACTACGTGGTTGTTAGGAAATAACGCACGCACACGATGACGAAAGAGAAAATGACACGAGATTTGTTTACCCAGTTCGTCTTGCGACTACGTCTGGGGGCGATGCCAAGCCAGGTATTTCACTATATTTTTTGGATGCGCTCTGATTACAATGAGAGAACATCTATTTATAATAGAAAACTTGCCCTAACCCTAAGCCCATTAGAGTTAAACTTGCTCCACACTCCAGACCCATTATGATCAAACTTGTTCTACACTCCAAGCCCATTAGAGCCAAACTTGCTCCACACTCCAGGTCCGTTGGGATCAAACTTGCCCTACACTCCAAGTCCGTTAGGAACAATTCAGGCTCCACACTCCAACAACCTGGTGTTGCCCAAGTCTTCTAACTGCATTGGGGACATTACTAAACAAGAAGTGTAAGATCGGAGTTAGTGAGGAAAGGAAGGGCAAATTCTGATGTTGTCATAAGTGTTGGGAACATTAGTTACAACACTCGGCTGTTAGTGTTGGATCATTTTACAGAACACTTATATCAACATCAACAATACAAAAAATTTCATTATCGAAATTTTTGATATGATAACGGTATGATACAGTATGGTCGGTATACCGTATCGAACCAACCCTAGGTTAATCTATAAATATAATAATATTGGCAATCTGAACATAACAACAAACATAAATTCTACACCAAATTTTGTCGTCACGAACCTAAGCCAATCGCATGAGAAATGTGTGTGATTGGCTTGGGCCCGACCGGGTCGGGTTTGGAATAGAAATTCATCCATGATGTATATGTATGATAATTGATCCTCGAAATCATAACCTTGATTTAAAAATAAGTCGTGAATTTGAACCTTGGTCCATGAATGTTGCCTAGGAATGAGAGGTGTTAGGCTTCCATTGAAAGATCAATAATCAAAGCCAATGGCCCTACATAAACAAACGTATATTTATAACAAAATCATCAGAAATTAAAATCATTATAAAAATAAGTTTAAATATCAATTTAATTAATCGCGATCTTCGAACATTTTTTTTGTAATTTCATCATCTATTTAGTCGTTTCAATTCAATATGCATTTTTTATTCTGGCTAATTACTGTAGATCCGGACCATGGGAACTTCGTGTTCAGGTCAAAAAAATTTTAATTTAATTTACCGAAATTACAAAAGAATTGAGTCTTTAGAGTTGAAGAGAAACGAAATGGGGATGACATATATTTTCATACTTATCTGCATGTTCAACACGTAGCACATGACTCTTATAATTATGGCCCACGCAGGTAAAACATTAAGTCACCTAAAACTTGTATCCCACTTTATAGCTAATAATAATTTTATTAAGAGAAATAAAATAAAATTAGACATAATACTGCAACGTCATTATCTAAAAAAACAGAACTACAGGAGTAATATACTTTTAAATTAAATTGCAAACATCAAACAATAAATAATGTCATTATACTGGAATTCTAAGGAGCACTCTTCTAAATATTAATCTGAAATTTGAAACTAAATTGCAAAATTCTATATCAGCCTGAAAAGAAGGAAAAATACTCTAATCAAACAGAAAAAACGTTTAAATCCTGAAATTCATACTCTAGATTTTAGATTATTGATGTACCACGAGTGGTGTTACAATTTTTGAAGAAACAAGAGCATCCGAAAATTTTTTGAAGTTTTGGGAGCTGGAACCCGATTTTAGCGTGTGAGCACACTTTTTCGGGTGGAATCGATGCTACGAGTCAAACACACGGCTTTGCCGTGATGTGCAACGCTTTTTGGCCAAATTTCATCGTTTGAGTGGTCAAAAACGTGTTTTATTGCTTTTTGGGTGTTATTTTTGCAATTTTTAATTGTTTTGGGGTTTTTTTTTGTAATTTTCTAATTCCGTACACTAGGGTTTGGTTTTATTCTCGTTTTCCAAACATTGTTGAGCAGTTTTGGCAAATTGAAATTATTATTGAAGAATTATTCTTCGTTTTATCAAGATTCGGGTATTTTGTGAATCAACGATTCTTGTTGTTCTTTCTTTTGATCACGCACGCTGCATCAATTATCCATTACAAAGATTAATTGTTTGTTTGGAATTAGTTCATAGTAATGATAAGGAAATAAATTGTGGGCATCTTATGTTTAAGGTATATCGTCCATCATTCCAGCAAAATGATTTACCTGATCAAGTAGTGAGCTCAATAGTTTTTTTTTTTATCAGACAACCAAAATTTTATATTGATAAGTAGGATGAATTTACAGTAGACATAAGAAATTTCATGACCAGAGAAGTAGATAGAGAGGGGCAGCTGAAGCTATAAATATGAGAAATTTAAACAAAAAATTTACAATTAAGTTTCCATGATTCGCACAAAAAATTTACAATTAAGTAGATAGATGCACCATATGTGTACGGAAAAAATGGACGAATTATATATATATATATATATATATAATCTCTCTTAAATTAAAATAAATGTCATTTTAGGGCAAATTTTTTTGTATATAACATTTTTTAAAACGTGTCTTACAAATGTAACAAAAACGGGAGAGTTTTTTAAAATAGTCACAGTCGGGTTCCACAGTCGCGCCTGTCTTAAAGTCGGGTTTCGCAGTCGCGCGTCTGACACGTTTTTTAAATTATTTATTAAATTAATGAAAATATATATATATATATATATATATATATATATATTTAAAGAGAGTCAAGTTTAGTAGTAGCGCTTCTGTCATGAGGGATGGGATATCCAACAAATATGTCGGGCGTGCTCACGTTCTGTTCGATTTTTTTTTTTTTTTAAATAATATTTTAATAGAGGCCCTTTCAGTAGTAGAGCCTCTATCAGACTGATATGACAACTCCACTTTTTCAATGTTTGACCATTTTTTCTAGAGTTGGTCTGCTATGGACTCGAGTGCATGTTGTGCACCCTAGTCCATATTGCACTTTTCAGTTTACCGACTTACACTTTGTTGTAAATGGTGTTGCACTTTTCAATTATTAAACTGTATAATAATATTTTTAGTAATGCAACACCCTTTACCAAAAAGTGTAAGTCACTAAACTGAAAAGTGCACATGGACTAGGGTGCACAGCATGCACTCGAGTGCATACTAGTCTTTACCTTTTTTCTATCCCACTCCCCCAACTACCGTTATTAATATACCCCCACCTTCCCATTCTTCCCCCATAAATTCTACTCCACTTTCATATTTTCCTAAACTTTCAAACTAAACTCTTAAAAAAAGTCTCCATCTATTAGGAAATACGTTTAATATTAGGAATTACATTTTAGAAGATACGTATTTTATATTCTGAGTTTAAAGCCCAATTAAAGATACAACCCATATTGATGTTTTAGGGCCCTAGTTTGTTAGTCGGTTACTAGTAACCGTGTATATATATACACACCTGGTGCCCTTTTATTTTACACGCGAGATATATGAAATTCATTCGTTTTTTATTCATCAAATCTATCATGGTACCAGAGCGGGAGCTTTTCTGGTAATACTTCCGAGATCGACGTTTATTCTTTTCGATCGGTTTTCTAAAAAAAATCATGCGTCAAGAAGCAAGGCCATGGCTGATGAAAAAGCCGACGGCAAATCTACCGGGACCAGCAGCGGGTTCAAGGGACCGACTGTCGTGATTGATCCCATGTCTCCCTATTATCTCCACGCATCGGATAAGCCTGGCGATGCGTTTGTAGGGGCACTCCTTAAAGACGGGAACTACGTCGACTGGTTAGACGATATGACCAACGCACTATATGCCAAAAACAAGATTGGGTTCGTTGATGGTGAGATCGTGATGCCTCCAACCGACGATCCATACTTGCCATACTGGAAACGTGCGAACGCCATGGTGAGAGGTTGGCTATTTAGCAGCATGGAGCCTGAAATTCGACATACCGTGAAGTTCAAGACATGCCGCAAAATTTGGGTTGATCTCGAGGAGCGCTTTGGTAAGGAGAGCGCCCCTCGAGCATATGAATTACGGTGTTCACTTGGGATGATTCGTCAAAACGACGAGACCATTTCTGCGTACTACAGCAGGCTGAGGAGAATCTGGGACGAGGCTAGTTCAGTATTGCCGACTCCCGTGTGTTCCTGTGGAGGCTGCACTTGCGGCGGTTGCAAGTGCGACCTGACGAAATAATTGTTGCAACGGACGGATAGAGATCGATTATAGGATTTCTTGATGGGGTTTAACGATGTTCATAACCCCGTTCGGACGCAGATTCTAAGTACACGACCAGTCCCTTCGCTAAGTGCAGCATATCGCCTTGTCTCGGAGGATGAGCAGCACAGGACGATCGCCATTGCAAGAAAGCCATCCGGTGAGACAATGACCTTCTAACTGCAGTCCAAGAAAACCCCAGATTCAGGGAGGAACACTGATCCAAATCGCAAGCCAAGGGACGGGCGATATTGCAGCCACTGTGGTAAAACCAACCACACGTTCGAAACCTGCTTCGAGAGAGTCGGTTACCCACCCAGCTGGAATAGGCGAGGGCAGGACGAAAAGGGTAACAGACGATCATCAAAGGACAGTACGAGATGCACGGATACACCGCGGGCTGCATACGTTGAAGCTGATCACAACCCAGTTCCGGGGTTAAATGCTGAACAGTTCTAGCGCCTTACAGATTTTATTCGGACTGAACGTGAGGGCTTTACTACTTCTGGATCCGCAGTACATAACTTGCAATGAATCTCTATTGACGGATATTATCACAGATCATGCGGAATCACCTGTAAAAATTCCAAATGGGGAGGTTATACCCGTACGTTCAATTGGAAGGACCAAACTGAATAATGGGCTGCAACTTAGACGTGTATTGCATGTCCCATCATTCCATTGCAACCTAATTTCCGTTAGCCGACTCACAAAAGATTTGAATTGTATATTCACTTTTTTTGCGAATTTTTGCACTATACATGACTCACGCTCGAGGACGCTGATTGGAATGGGTAAATATCACGAAGACCTCTATTATATAGAGCCAACGCATACAAGAGCATCGGCTGCTATTGGAGGCTCAGGATTATGGCATCAACGATTAGGGCACGCTTCTGATGGAAAGTTGCGACACATCAATTTTTTGCATAACTCTAGAGAAAACACTGTTTTTTGTGATTCTTGTATCCGGGCTAAGCAAACCCGTCTTCCTTTTCATGCTAGGACTAGCACCACTGTTGAATGTTTTGAACCCATTCATTGTGATATTTGGGGACCCTATAAATGCGATACGTTTTCTGGTGCTAGATATTTTTTGTCAATAGTTGACGATTTCAGCCATGGGGTTTGGGTGTTCCTTTGTCGCCACAAATCGGATGTGGCTGACCTCTTAATACAGTTTTTCAATATGGTCCAAACCCAGTTCCATCTCAATGTTAAACGCGTACGATCGGATAATGGGGTTGAGTTCTGTTCGTCTTCCTTACTCAAGTATTATAGTGATAATGGAATATTGATCGAAAGCTCATGCACAGACACACCACAACAGAATGGAGTCGTGGAAAGAAAACATAGGCACATCTTGGAAGTTGCATGTGCACTACGTTTCGAAGCCAGTTTGCCTGTTGAGTTTTGGGGTGAATGTATCCTCACCGCCGTCTATATCATAAATCGACTTCCATCGTTAATCACCTCCTACAAAACACCTTTTGAAATTCTGTTTAAAAGAGAACCTGCTTATGATCACCTTCGTGTCTTCGGTTGTTTGGTAAATGCTCATGAGAATCGCCGCAAAGACAAATTCAGTGAACGTGGCAGCGCTTGTGTATTTGTGGGCTATCCAAATGGACAAAAGGCTTATCGAGTATTCGATTTACAAACACACAAGTTCTATAGTTCTCACGACGTCACATTTTTTGAAAACATATTTCCATTTCAAGGCAGTGGGGATTTAGAGTTTTCTCAAGCTGTAGCTCGTGCCCACACTCACATCCAAGACAAGTCCGCCCGTCCCAACAATCCAGCTCTTCCGCCACGCCCTTTTGTCCGCCAACCCCCTCGCATCATAGGTGAAGTTGCGGACATGCACACCACACGGACGGTCGACAACCTTGGAAGCAACGATCATGATGAAACTATTTCCCCCAGCCGAGAACCCGTCCTTGCTACTACCGAGCACAGCGAGACACCTCCCATCGTCGCCGAGTCGATGCACCAAGATGCCCATATTGATGTCCCTGCCCAGCGCAATGGACCCAGAATTAAGCGACAACTGAAGCACCTCGCTGAATTTATAACAACCTTGCCGCCGTCCATGGACCACTCACGGACAAACGCAAATTCAGTAGCATACCCACTTTCAGATTTCATCGGATATAACAGATTTTCTCCCAAACACAAAGCTTACTTGGCGGTGATTACCTCGCGGGACGAACTAAAGCACTTCTCGTAGGCCATTAAGGTCCCACTTTGGCGTGAAGCGATGAGAAAAGAGATTCAAGCCTTGGAAGAAAACGGGACATGGAAGTTGACTAATTTACCACCCGAAAAAATGGCAGTTGGTTCGAAGTGGGTATTCAAAATTAAACACAAACCTGATGGCAACGTCGAGCGATATAAGGCTAGATTGGTCGCAAAAGGGTTTACCCAAATAGAGGGCATCGATTTCCACGAGACATTTGCGCCGGTCGTAAAACTCGTCACCGTTCGATGCATGTTAGCCGTCGCAGCCAAACGGAATTGGGAAGTCCATCAATTAGACGTGAACAATGCATTTCTTCATGGTGATTTACACGAGGATGTGTACATGAACGTTCCACAAGGATTTGCTAAGGAAGGCGACAAGCGAGTGTGCAAACTCCAACGATCTCTCTATGGCCTCCGCCAAGCGTCCCATAATTGGCACGAGAAGTTCACTGAGGCACTTGTTGCAATCGGATTCCAGCAGTCCCAGGCTGACCATTCATTGTTTGTGCTGCGAGAAGGTGACACTTATGTCTCGGCCCTAATTTACGTAGACGACGTCCTATTGGCAAGGAACAATTCTGCCAAGATTTCCCTCGTTAAACAACATTTGGATGACCGTTTCAGCATCAAATATCTAGGAAAGCTGAAATATTTCCTTGGCATCGAAGTTGCCCGATCACCGTACCCGAGGGTTTCGTGTTAAGCCAACGAACATATGCGTTGGATATTTTGGAAAAGAGTGGGCTTCAAGGAGGACGTCCAAGCTCATTCCCCATGGAACAAAATTTGAGGCTGCAGATCGATGATGACAGCTCCCTTGTAGACGCCACTCAGTATCGTAGAATTATTGGTCGTCTACTATACCTTACTGTAACCCGTCCAGAAATTGTGTATGCGGTTGGACAGCTCAGCCAGTTTCTCCAGCGTCCGCGACAAACGCACCTCACTGCTGTACATCGCATTCTTTGATACATCAAACAGACCCCAGGACAGGGCATCCTTCTGAGTGCAACAAGTGGTTTCGATTTGGTGGCCCACTGCGACGCGGATTGGGCCGGCTGCCACATCACGCGACGTTCATCCACCGGCTATCTCATCACCATCGCCGGCTCTCCCATCTCATAGCGCACCAAAAAGCAGTCAGTGGTGTCACGTTCGTCGGCTGAGGCAGAATATCGAGCAATGGCGACGATGGTATGCGAGGTTGTTTGGCTCCGATGGCTGTTGACGGACTTTGATGTGCACATTTCAGACCCCACTCCTCTTTTTTGCGACAACCAGGAAACACGACACATTGCTATGAACCCCGTTTTCCATGAGCGAACGAAGCATGTGGAGATGGATTGCTATTTTGTTCGAGAATTAGTTACCAATCGTGGCATTCGTCTTTGCGCCATTTCCACCGAACACCAAGTCGTCGATATTTACCAAGGCACTTGCATCTGATCGCTTTTGCTATCTCCATGGCAAGTTGGGTGTTCGAGATCTTCACATTCCAACTTGAGGAGGCGTATTAGGAGATACGTTTTATATTAGGAATTACATTTTAGAAGATACGTATTTTATATTCTGAGTTTAAAGCCCAATTAAAGATACAACCCATATTGATGTTTTAGGGCCCTAGTTTATTAGTCAACCGGTTACCAGTAACCGTGTATATATATACACACCTGGTGCCCTTTTATGTATAAAAAATATACCTAGACCCATACGGAGCAAGTCTCAAACAGCGATTGTTCGCACCGAACATTGACCCTGTTACAAGCATGTAAAGTATATTCAAAGGTTGAATAACATTTATTCTCTTCCATGCCCAAATCTGCAATCAGAATGAAATATTTAAAAAAATATTTACAGTATAAGATGAATATATAAAAAGTTGTTATATATTAACAATTACCTGTAATAAGTACAATGCTCCAGAAATGGAATTCACACGAGCGTTTGTGGCCTTACATAGCTCTCTATATAGGAAGGCCAATACTGCACTTCCCCAACTATAAGTTTCAGCTCTCGTTACATCCTCTAAAAAATAAGAATATAATAATCGAATAAAAGACCGAGAGGAGTCGGGCATCATTAAACTACCTAACAGTATAAGCGCGCATCCTCGTGCATGCTGATCAACACGCACTTGTGGTGTATTCCAGTCAATATGTTGACGCCTGAGGTGCTCTGCAATTGAACTCAGGTTGATCGCATTGGTAGTCCTCATCTCTCCCTGAATTGGCCGAAACCCTAGCCAAGTGTTAATATATCTCTGCCATTCTGTTGGTGAGTGTCTCAATTCCGGACATATAATTGACTTTCCCTCTATCGATAGCCCCCATAAAATAGCCACATCTTATAATGTTATAGTGGCCTCCCCGATCAGAAAGTGGAAGGTGTACGTGTGTCTCTGGGCTCCATCTTTCCACTAGTGCAGTAATAAGATGACGATCCAGTTTCAAAGGTCCACACCTAAAAGGACCGTAAAGGCCCATTTTCTCTAACATATCTATCACTCGAGGGTGGAGTTGTACATCCTCTGGATCAACATTTTCCCTATTGGTCCAGAAGATATTTCACCACAAAATATTGCCCAAAAGGCATCGGCAAATGGCATCGGCAGGCCGGCCGATGCGAAAAGGGGACGGCATTTAATGCCCGATGCAAAATGGCATCGGCAGTGGGCCCCGATGCCATTTGGCATCGGCATTTAATGCCCGATGCAAAATGGCATCGGCAGTGGGCCCCGATGCCATTTGGTAACGGCCCCCCGATGCAAAATGGCATCGGCAGTGGGCCCGATGCCTTCCCCGATGCCCTAATTAAATATAAAACCCCCCTCTTCCCTCTTCCAGAACGTTACAGCCGTGCCCTCCTCCCCCAAATTGAAGGTTCGCGTTTTTTGGCCATCCCCACTCAAAAATCACCTTCGTTTGCGGATCGAACTCGATTTTTGGCCATTTGTGTTCTACATTTCGACGGGAGCATTTCTACGGTAATTTTTTTCGTTTTCATTGGTTAAATTTGAAGTTATATGTGTATATATAGTTTTAGTATATATATGTATATATATGCATATATGTTGTATGTATATATAAAATTGTTAGAATTGTTAATTTTTATGCATGCATGTGTTAATTGTAAGAATTTATAAATTGTTAATTAATTATGTTGTGTTTATAAGCATGTATTTATATGTACGTATGTTTTAATAATTAAGTTATATGAATTTATTTGTTAATTAGAGTGTTAGAATTATATTTGTGTTATATGTCTATATATATGAATTTATTTGTTAATTAGGGTGTTAGAATAATTATTAGAATATAATTAGAATTATATTAATTGATTTTAATAGAGTTGGAAATGAGACGTTGGTTGTTTGTGTGTTTGTAGACGTCGATTGACATGGATTATTCAATTCGTAGTTGGATGTATAGTCCAAGATTAGTGAATGGGATTATGAACCCTGGATTTGTTAGTGGAATAAATGGATTTATTGAATTTGCTACTAGTAATCCGAATTCGATGTGGGAGGGAAAAATTAGGTGTCCTTGTTCGAAAGCTAGATGTCGAAATCAAACTTATAGAGATCCTAATGAAGTTAAATCTCATTTATATCGAAATGGTTTTACACTGAATTATTATAATTGGATTTATCACGGGGAAGAGATTTGGGGTCCACGTCCGTATCAAAACACTAATGAATATGCGTCAACTTCAAACGACGTTGACCCAGCTGGACCTAGTTCGTACCACACTATGGTAGAAGAGTTAATGGGTGGCCCAAACATTGATTTTGGAATCGACGTGGAAGAGGAGGCACTTAATGAAGAACCCCCTAACGAGAATGCGACACAGTTTTACGACATGCTTCGTGCAGCGGACCAAGACTTGTATCCTGGTTGTGAATCTCATTCGCAGTTGTCATTCAATTCCAGATTGTTGAACATTAAAACGGAAAACAGATTGTCTGAAAGGGGATACAATCAGGTTGTTGAGTTGATTCGTGAGATTTGTCCTCCCGAAAATAAGGTTCCCAAGAAATTTAACGACACCAAACATTTGATGAGTGGGATGGGTCTTCCGGTAGAAAGGATTGATTGTTGTGCACAGAATTGCATGTTATTTTGGGGTGCAGACAGCGAACTAGATTTTTGTAAGATTTGTGGTCGATCACGGTATAAGCCGAGTAGGGTTGATGTAGATGGTCGGTTGAAAAAGAAACGCCCGGTTAAGGAGATGTTCTACTTTCCGATAATTCCTCGTTTGCAAAGATTGTACATGTCCAAGGCCACTGCGAAGGATATGACATGGCATGCCTCGTGCGCTTCTGATGACTCTGGTGTTATGCGTCACCCGGCAGACTCGCTGGCTTGGAAGCATTTGGACCGTTCGTATCCTAATTTTGCATCTGAAATTAGGAATGTGAGGTTGGGCTTAAGCACAGACGGTTTTGCACCGTTTGGAATGACGGGAAAACAATATTCGTCATGGCCAGTTATACTTACTCCGTACAATCTACCCCCGTGGTTATGCATGAAGGATCAATTCATGTTTCTTTCGATTCTCGTACCCGGGCCTAAAAGTCCGAAGGACAAACTTGATGTGTTTTTGCAACCACTGATAGCAGATTTGAGATTTTTATGGGAAAATGGGGTGCAAACTTACGATGTTGCTAGAAAGCAAAACTTTTTGATGCGAGCTGCACTTATCTGGACCATTAGTGACTTCCCAGCATACTCAATGTTGTCTGGTTGGAGTACAGCCGGAAGGCTTGCTTGTCCATATTGTGGAGAGTACACCGATGCATTCTATTTGAATAAAAGTCGAAAGCAGTCGTGGTTCGACAACCACCGAAAGTTCTTACCACCGAATCACACGTGGCGATCGAATAAAACTGCATTCATGGCCGGAGTAGTAGTCACAGATGATCCACCGCCTATTCGAACGGGTGCAAGTCTCCTATACGAAATTGATCATTTGGGATATAGAAAGGTTACAGAGGATGGTGCTGAGGCTCACAACAAAAAACTTTCTGGAGGGTGGAAGTGGAAAAGCATTTTCTGGGAGTTGCCGTATTGGAGTACCTTGTTGATACGACACAATTTAGACGTGATGCATATTGAGAAAAATGTGTTTGATAACGTTTTCAACACGGTGATGAATGTGGAGGGAAAAATAAAGGACACGTCTAAATCAAGAGATGAGCTGAATGATTATTGTCGTCGTCCCTCTCTCAAGAAATGTCCACGTACATCAAAGTATCCTAAGGCTTCTTTTTCGCTTGATAAGAAGCAGAAGGATGTTGTTTGTAAGTGGATAAGTGAGTTGAAGTTTCCAGATGGATATGTGTCTAACATGTCCCGTTGCATTGACTGGTCAAAATTGAAATTGTATGGGATGAAGAGTCATGATTGTCACGTGTTTATGCAGAGACTACTACCGATTGCTTTTTACAAAATTCTGCCGCTCACTGTGTGGAAAGCAATCACTGAGCTTAGTCTATTTTTTAAGGAGTTGACTTCTACAACCATCACAGTTGACAACATGACTCGACTGGAAACAGATATCCCAATCATCTTGTGCAAGTTGGAACGTATCTTTCCACCCAGCTTCTTCAACTCTATGGAACATCTACCTGTGCACCTTGCATATGAAGCAAAAGTGTGTGGTCCAGTTCAATACAGATGGATGTATCCATACGAGAGGTAATTTAATTAATTTCTCATACGATTCTTCAAATTATATGAACTTACGATTCTTAAAATTTAATCAGGTATCTTCGCACCTTGAAATTAAGCGTGGGTAACAAAGCATGTGTTGAAGCTTCGATTGCAAATTCCTATTTAACTAGAGAGGCGTCAATGTTTTGTTCTCACTATTTCGAGGACCATGTTACGACAAGGATACACAATGTACCTCGTAATTACGATGGTCGGGACGAAGTACACGAGTATGTCGAGGGCACTTTTTCCATATTTAAGGCGCCTGGCAAACGATTTGGAAAGCCTAAGAAAAGATGGATTTTAGACGAGGAGAAAAAAGTTGCTCATACGTACGTGTTGTTGAATTGTGATGAGGTGCAGCCATATGTTCAGTAAGTCAATCCGACCAAAATGTTTGTCAATCAAATACTTAGTGTTGAAATGTCTTATTAATCTTATATCGATCGTACGTAGGCTATTCATGCAACAACTTCAAGTTCTTCAACCAAATCTCTCGGCCGCTGAATCAGATTTAAGACTACAAGATGGATTTGCGTCGTGGTTTGAAGACATTGTAAGTTATCCTAAAATAACGATCTGTGTAAAGTGTTAAGTTATAGAAATTCTCACATTAATTCGGCTTACATATATATATATAGGTGAAGATAAATCACGTCGAGGACAGGTTTTTATCCGATCTTTCGGCTGGTCCGTCTGGTCAAGTTCTTACGTACGCAGGGTATTACGTGAACGGGTACAAATTCCACACCATGGCTTATGGTGCATCTAGAGCAACATCAAACAGTGGGGTTTGTATCAAGGGAAAAAACTATGACGCGGATGAGGAAGATTTCTATGGGAAACTCGAGGAAGTAGTCGAATTGGACTATCAGGGGTACCACGAGAAGAAAGTGGTTTTATTCAAGTGTCAGTGGTTTGATCCCTCAAACAATGGGACAAAAGTTCATCGTAACTACAAGCTCGTGGAGCTTAATCAGAGGCGATCTTACGGCCGATACGATCCATTCGTACTAGCAAGTCAAGCCACACAAGTCTACTATTGTCCATACCCCGGATCCCGTACTGATTGGATATTTGTCTGCAAAGTCAAACCGAGATACTTGGTGGATGCAAAAGATACTACTGAAGATGAAGTTCCCGCGTGGCAAGAGGATAACATAGAAACTCAAATGATTGTGCAAGTAGATGATGATCCTGTCATGTTAACTGATGACACCGGTACAATGATGGAAATGGCAGAGTATGAAGAAGATGAAGAAGAAGACGTAGAAGAAGACGGAGAAGAAGACGGAGAAGAAGACGACGAAGATGAAGCTGAAGATGAAGATGATGAAGATGAATGATGTTGTTAATTGTTAGACTATGTTATCTAAATATTAATTGTTAGACAATGTTATCTAAATATTAATTCCTTATTTATATTTTAGTGTTAATCGTTACAGTGATGTTCATATATAATGTTTTTTAATTGTTACAATGTTCAATGTTAATAATGTTTTAATGTTCATTTTGACAGATGAGTGGTCGTCGACATGGTTCTGGATATGGCTCTGGTCAGGGTTCTTCTGGACAGGGTTCTTCTGGACATGGGCGAGGTAGAGGTAGAGGTAGAGGCAGAGGAGAGCCTGTGGATGAGACACCGACTGTGCAGACACCACATGGTTTGTATATGCCCGATATGACTGGGATAATGTTGCCCCAGATGCCCGGAATGAACCCTAATTCCTATTACACTCAGGTGCCTCAGTTGCCTCATATGGTTCCACATCCACAGGAACAATCCCCTCCACCGATACATTCGCCAGTTAGACATCCGTCTGTCGGGACACAGGCCAGCATGTCGACTGATGCACCCGACAGTCGCATCCGACTGTTTATCTACATGGATACGTAAGTATATTATATTTAAATTTCATTAGACGTATGTATAACATGTTTATTAATAAAATACGTGTAACAGGTTGATGCCTTCAAATTTAATTTCGAGGACGATCAGATCGATAATGTACCGGAATATGGAGCTTGGAGCACACACCTGGGCTATGGTATCACCCGCCACGGTACAGCGGTGGTGGGATACATTCCAGGTATAAAATAACTTTACATTTAGTTATTTTGTTATATTACTTCGTTAATTAATTTTTTGTTGCAGACCGAGGTCAGGTGGGACCCTGAAGCCACATCTTCTACAGACGTGTACCGACTCTTTCTTCAAAGAGCTGCAACTCGGTACACTAACATGTTATCAAAAATCAAGAAAGCGTGGGTGAAGGATAACAAGAGGCCGTTGTGGGATGTGAATGTTTGGAACTCCTTAGTTCGTCACTGGAACAATCCCGACACAATTAAGAAGAGCGAGCAGGCTCGTAAGAACCGCTTATCCGAGCCTGGAGGTCCGGGTACTGGCCATGGTACTCATAAAGGCGGAGCTCGTGGAGCAGCAGAGGTCGCACGGCTCATTGTAAGTATTTGTGGTCAATTATATATAATTAATTTTAGTTAATTATTTAGTTTATTTATTCGTATATGTCTTCGATTCAAAATACAGGAGGAGAGGACGGGACGCCCTGCATACGACTGGGAGATAGTTGAATATTACCACCGTTACGAAAACGGGACATACACTCGTGGCTATATGGGTGATATACTTGTAAGTTATATATATATACATTACATTATATAACAAATATATATTTAATTGTACTTGAAAATGTATTAACCCACTTTTAAATGTGCACGTATAGGACCAGATACATGACGAGCTCACCAATAATACTACAAGAGATCCGTCAGATGAACCTAGTTCAGAGGATGGTTCCCAGGCCCCACCTTTACCCGATATGTCTGCACTGTACGTGAAGAAGGTCGGCAGGTCTCATGGACGTGTTAGGGGCCTTGGACAAGTAGGCAAGAACAGACGGGTCTCCTCCGGTCCTGGCGAGACGTCAACTGGTACGGCTTATGGACGATTCACCCAGGAAGACATGAACAATGCTATTGCTGAAGAACGGAGAGTCAATGAAGATAGAGAGCAGCGCTTAGTGGAACAAATGCGGCAGCAGGAGGAGCGCTTACGCAAGGAGTTTCAGGACCAGCTTGCATTGATGATGGGACAGATGGGTGGGATAGGTGGGGAGCCGAGGCCGTCGCACAACGTTCATTATAGTAGCCAGGTTCAGGATCGGGATGATACTGAGGATGATGGTGGTGGTGATGAGGAGTGATACATTTTTATATTACTTTGTTACGTGTGATGTTATTATATTACATTGACGTTGAGGATTAATTTTTATTTTAATTGACGTGAACATGCTAATTATGATTATAATTAATGTTGTTTGTGATATGATGTTATTTTAATTGAAAATGAACTAGAGAATAATTTTATAATAGATGAATTTTTTTTTAATTATATGTATAAGTGAATTCATATTTTTAAATGGATAAGTGAAAATAATTATATATATTTAATGTTGTGAATTGAAAACTAGAATGAATATAAATGATGTGATTAGAATAAATTTAAATGTATAAGTGAAAATAATTATATTCAATGTTGTATGTAATTATAATGTTGTGAAATAAAAAATTAGAATGAATTTAAATGTTGTAAATTGAAGATTAGAATAAATTAAAATAGTGTGAATAATTGATACCGTAAATAAATTATTTAATTTGAAAAACATAATTTAGTTAAGGTTTTAGGGTTTAGGGTTTAGGGTTTAGGGTCCATTGAAGGATAAGTGAATTCATATTTTTAAATGGATAAGTGAAAATAATTATATATATTTAATGTTGTGAATTGAAAACTAGAATGAATTTAAATGATGTGATTAGAATAAATTTAAATGTATAAGTGAAAATAATTATATTCAATGTTGTATGTAATTATAATGTTGTGAAATAAAAAATTAGAATGAATTTAAATGTTGTAAATTGAAGATTAGAATAAATTAAAATAGTGTGAATAATTGATACCGTAAATAAATTATTTAATTTGAAAAACATAATTTAGTTAAGGTTTTAGGGTTTAGGGTTTAGGGTTTAGGGTCCATTGAAGGATAAGTGAATTCATATTTTTAAATGGATAAGTGAAAATAATTATATATATTTAATGTTGTGAATTGAAAACTAAAATGAATTTAAATGATGTGATTAGAATAAATTTAAATGTATAAGTGAAAATAATTATATTCAATGTTGTATGTAATTATAATGTTGTGAAATAAAAAATTAGAATGAATTTAAATGTTGTAAATTGAAGATTAGAATAAATTTAAATAGTGTGAATAATTGATACCGTAAATAAATTATTTAATTTGAAAAACATAATTTAGAAATAATATGATATGTTTTGATAAATAATTTAATAAACAACAATTAAAGTTAGAATGAATTGAATTAATTAAAGAATTCAAAACGCAAATTAAATTGAATATATATTAATTGCATTCAAAACATGTCGACTAAAAGCTCCTAGCCTAAACGGCACACAGGGGGCACTTAAAAGCCTTCGAGACCGCGAGGTCACGAGTTCGAACCCTTGAAATCGCGAAAATGGGCTGAATATGCGAAAATGGGGTGGCCCAGCGGTGGGGGGTGGGTGTTGGTGGCCTATCGACCTGGGTTCGAAACCCAAATTCGTCTTTTTTAAATTCTAATAAAAAGGCATCGGCAAAATGGCATCGGCAGTGGGCCCGATGCCATTTGGTAACGGCAGTGCCCCGATGCCATTTAGTAACGGCGCTTTCCCCGATGCGAAATGGCATCGGCTGTCCCCGATGCAAAATGGCATCGGCAGTGGGCCCCGATGCCATTTGGTAACGGCGACCTGCCGATGCCATTTCGCATCGGTTTTCCCCAAATCCGATGCCATTTAAATGGCATCGAGCATATTGGCATCGGCAGACTGCCGATGCCTTTGCCGTTGCCTTCATCTTTGGGGACGGCAGATCCGATGCCATCCCCGATGCCATTTATCAATTTTTTTGTAGTGTTTACAGCTTCTTGATAGACCGTCGACACATTATCAATTTGATAGGCGTTGACGTAAATAGTGTCAGAACGATGTGAGGCTTGTTCATTTAATACAAAATTATCTTTTGGTCCCATACGAATATTCTCGTTTCCCATCCTGAAAATTGTGTACATAAGTATTTAATGAAAAAATATAAAATTGAGTAAAAAATAGTCATAATCACATTAGGCACCAAATAATATTAATACAATTAATATTCATCCTATAAAAATCAATTCTAACAATTAAATAGTGAATTTTATTATTGGATTATTCCAAATTATAACTACAAGTTACAACTGAGCCCGATAAGTTTTTATTTTTTAAAAGCGATCTGTGACATCTTCATTGAAAATTTGTAAAAATAAGTCTTTCTCCATAAAAGTGATTAAGCAATCATTTAATTTTTTAGCATCAATTTCATTTAAATAACTTAAAATTTTAATAAATTAAAATTATAATAAAAAAAAATCGAGAAAGAGGGTTCTGTGCTGCTCTTAATTATTACTATTTGTTAAGAGTGAAAACAGATTTTTATTAAATTCTTCTTTTATAATATATTTTTATTAGTAATTTATTAGTAGATGGTATTATTTTTCTGCAAGCATGCATACGCAGGTATAACTCAAGATCATCGATATCATTTTATTTTGTTTCACTCCATGCAACACTATTTAAATATATAGACATAGGGACTATGGTTTTCCAACTTCCCTTCTCTTACTATCTCTTTCACCGGTTGATGAAAAATCAATATTATAATAATAACTATTAATTAGATTTAAGTATTTAACATAAGTATATGATTTGATTTACTACTATAATTTATTTATTATCAACACTCAATAAAAAAAAAATGAACATCAAAGAAATAAAATAAGGGTATGTCTATATATATATTTTTTTTTTTTTATGAAATAAAATACCTGAATATGTTCAATTCTTCAAATAAATGGTCATTTTGTTGATTCTACGTTCGAAATCCGTAAACAAATTAAACAACCTGAGAAGAGTAAAAAAAAAAAAAAAAAGTTAAACAAATATAATAAACTATGTAATACATAAAAAATAAATTTGCATATATATACCTCAAGTTGTAGGTGTGAATAATTTTTTTACCAAGTTTACAAGTGCATGATAATTGATATGTAAGGAGATTTTTGGAAAAGTGGAGTTGTGACATCAGTCACAGAGGCGCAACTGCAAGAATTGACTCTTTTAAAATATTATTTTTTTTAATTTTTTTTTAATAGAGCGTAAGCACACCCGACACGCTTGTTCCATCCCTGACAGAAGCGCTACTACTAAACTTGACTCTCTTTAAATATATTTATTTTTTTTATTTTTCATTAATTTAATAAATAATTTAAAAAACGTGTCAGACGCGCGACTGCGGAACCCCACTTTCAGACAGGCGCGACTGTGGAACCTGACTGTGACTATTTTGAAAAATCATCCCGTTTTTGTTACATTTGCAATACACGTTTTAAAAAATGTTATATACAAAAAAATTTGCCTCATTTTAGATTCATATACGGTGTATTAAGAAAAAATAATTAATCTTTTACTATACCTTTAATAAATATTTATCCAAAATATTAATCGTTTTAGAGTTTTAAAAAAAAATTATGGTCCCATTTTTTTTGGTCAAATTAATTTACCGTTCATCATAAACTTCCTTTGAAAAACATGCATTATAATCATGGAAGAGAGATTTTTGTTTTTTAATTAATTGAAGATATTATATATAAGGATAGATTTAGAAATAAATTAGGAAAAACTAAGAAAAAAAAAACCTAGACTACAATTTTTTTTTAAATTAAGATAAAAAAAAAAAGACAAGTGTTTTGAAGCTGAGAGAGTATCTTATTAATTTTTTTTTAATTTGAATATTTAAATGATTTTACGAGCAAATTTGAAAGAAATAAAATAAACTTACATTGAAAAAGCAAATTTGGGAGCGAAAATGCAGAATAATTCACAAGGCTTAATAAGGTATTTTGGGGGCATGTTGTTATGTGGTACGTGACTCAGTGGTTCGACGCCGCTCAGGCTCCGGTGTCAAGGGTTCGAACCATTTGAGTTATTTTATTTTATTATTTTTTAATTTTACGATAACTTTTTGGACTGAACGATCATTGATATTAACCAATTTATGACAGTAAGCGGTTTGAAAAAAAAATCATCACTAAAATTTTCGACAAACGTTTTGCAACTCACGATTTTTTGTCGCAAATTACGTTTTGCAACAATTTACTGGTTGCAAAAACCGTCGCTGCATCATGTTTTTTTTTTTTTATATTGTATTATGTGGTAGTATGGTAGATGGATTGGGGAAATTATATATAATTGCAGTAGATCGATAAATTAGTAGATGATGTGGAGTTTAATACATGCAAGTTCACCGATTCAAAATTACAAACATACCCCAACAACACAATTATTACATCGATATGTATTATTACAAGGGATTAGAAGAGAGCCAGCGGTCGAACATTGCAAAAGATTCTTCTGGATTGGATTGTGGAGATATATGCCCACCACCCTATATATAATTTCTAATTAATATTAGTATATATTTTGCAATAAATTATACTATTTGTAAAAAAGGAGCTCTCACCTTTATTGTTGCAAAAGTTAGAGAAAACCCATTCTCCTTGTATCTCTGCGTGTATCTGAATGACAGATCAGAACAATATATATATCGTCATCACATTGTTTTAATTTTACTCTTCATCCTCATAATTAATAATAAGTGTTGGACATGATATATATATATATATATATATATATATGATATTTTTACTTATTTTTGTGATACTAGAATTTAAAATATGTACTCTTCCCATCTCATTTTTTATTAAACAATATTTACTGTATGCTCAGAGTTTAACGTGAATTTATGGTAATAAGATGCTTGATGTAATTTTGAAATGATTGAATAGTGAAGTTTAAAGTAAAAAAAAAAAAGTGCTTTATTATCAAATTATAAAAATGATAAATTTAATTTGAGATATCAATTTTAGACAAATGTTGAAAAAAATGGGATGAAGGGAGTAACATGTTATGTATTTGGGTTAAAAGTAGTAATCCCTCTATATCATACAATCATATTTGTTTACCTATTTGATTCTGACATAATTCTAATGTAAGAGTTATTTAATACTCCCTTCATCCTTCCGAATTAAAGTTCTTCATTTGTTTTTTGCACATTGATTAAGAATATATTATTATATGTGTAATGAATTGTTGATATAGAGAGGAATAAAAAAGAGAAAAAGGATTTCGATGTGACATCCAAAATAATAAAATGTACAACTTTCGAAAAAACATAGTGAATAATATTTAAAGTGATAAAGTAGATAAGCGAGATAGTGATTAAGTTATATTCGTTTTAAAAAAATTAGTGAACTACTAGTATGAAATCAAGAATAAAAGAAAAATGAATTTAATGTAAGATTGAAATTAACATACCCAGCGATTTGCCCCTTGACATACCAGGGTCTCCAACGTTGGTCAACGGTCAAATTCAGATGTTGTATCCATTTGAGGGTCGCAATGTAAGGAATCGTGATATCATGATCACCACTGTCCGAACAAATTAATTAATTGTCACATTATATATAACAATTAAATTAATTAATCTATTGTATTAATTGAAACATAAATAATATACGGAGGGGCGAACGACCGTGTTGCTTGAGGGCCTTGCCACTAGACATGTTCAAACTGTAACCAGAAAACCGTCGAACCGTCAAATCGGTCAGTTTTTAATCGCCGATAACGGTTCAACAACTGAATCGTAACCGGAAAATGACGGTTCAGTTACGGTTTCGAATTTTGAAAACCGCCGGTTTCCCGGTTTTTCCTTTTTTTAAAAAAATTTTTTAATATACAATTCTTCTATTTTGTATGTATAAATTTAAGTTATATAATTTGTATTAAATTCTAGTAAAGTATTTCTTAAAAAAAAGAGCGAAAAAGAAAAAAAGAGTGAAGACGGAGCTAAAACAAAAAAAAGAAAAAAAAGAGTGAAAACCGTAACCGACGGTTTGCCGATTCGATTACCGATTTTGCAAAATCGAAACCGCCGATTTTTAACCGTAAGCGGCGATTTTCAACGGTTGAACATGTCTACTTGCCACCATCACCACCCCGTCCGATTCCATATATATATATATATATATATATACTAGTTTAATTTTTATTTTTTAAGTTGGCCCCCTCAAATGAAACCTCAAATGAAATAAGGTATGTATAAACTTGTAATAATGGACATAAGCAAAAGAAGACGGCGGGGGCAAGTTTGTGAAATTTACCCTTCACAGGTTTTATTATTTTAATTTGTATTTATATATTATTTATTTTATTTAACTATTAGTTAATTCATAATTTAATCATTTTCTAAATATTTAATCCAAAATTTAACGTATAAAATTAACTATTCAATTAGTAGTTGATTATTTTTTTATATAAAAAATAAACAAAAATCATATATCAAATAATTAATTAATTATTGGATAAGAGTTCGGATTTCGAATTAATGTAGTCTTCAAATAAATTAATTTGCATTTGATTATTTGGTAGAGCAGTGTTAGTTTAATGTTATATATTAAGAAAGTATGATAATTAATATATTATATATTAACTTGTTAGTGTATAATTTAAATTTAATTGTTTTAAAATTTTATTTTTAATCACCCTAAGTACACATTCTGGGTCCGCCCCTAATATACGTACCAGTACACCATAGCTTTAGAGAGTTTGTGGGTGAGGAGTTGGTGATATGGAACAGAAGTTGGGATCATTTCATAGCCAGCTGACCACAACTTATCACTACATCTCTTCCACTCTTTAATTGTTCCCTAATCAATCATAGGTTGCAATTAAAATTAATGCAAAATAGTGATTTTTTTATAAATAAAGAAATGTAAACTTTATATTAGAACAGACTAAAAGATAAAGTGTAAATCTTAGAAACACGCACACCTTTCTGACATGAAGAGCATCTTGAACTTGCGGGTTATTTGCCCAAACACTAAACATCATATCTTTCAGATCATCCTATACATGTATATACATAGTTAATGAATTTTTATTACATGAATTAATTGGTGTAGATTGAAAGGAAAGGTTATTACCATGCATATAATTTTGGATTCGGGCACATTTATAATATTAAAATTATCATCATATTCCGAAAGCCCTCCAAACTTTTGAGCGTAGGGGCAAGAATAAAGGATATGCTCAGACGATATATCACGCACGCACTTCACTCACAACATTAATAATAATTATATTAGTTATATATAAATTTTAAAAATTAAATGAAATTTATATATATATAGATAGATTGTTACTTACAAGACTAATGAGTTCAAGAGCATGAAGGCACTCCACATTATCTGGATCAGGATTCACATATTCCCCCAAACAGCTCTTTTTCGCCAACTAAAACCAACCACTCATTCTTAATTAAATATCTACAAGGATAACTTAATAGCAATCAAGGGCTATAGGACTCAAAGATCGATTAGGGGATACCAAAAAAAAATTAATAATTCAAAATATTAACATATGTATAGATATTTATGTATATTATATTTATATCAAAATATATTAGTAGTAGATTTCTCAATTACATCAATGGGTCATCTAGTAAAAATAATAATAATGATTTTGAGTTGCAAGAAAAAATATATTGTTGTTATAATATTGTGTCGTGATAATTAGAAACATGTTTCAAAAATATTAAAGTAATATAAAAAAATGATTATTTTTTAACAATAAAATGATTATTTATATATATATATATATAAATATAAAAAGTGCAACAATAAAATTCTTTTGGGACGACTTATTGTAAATAAATTACCTCATAATATTCGGTAGATATAAGTCCCATACGATGAGCATAAGGTATTCTCTCATTCTTTTCCATGTCATAATTAGTAGTAGGATTTCCAATCAAGTATCCCTGCAGATTCAGTGATACAACGGTAATTAGAACTAAATTAAGGTTACTGAAGTTTAAATTGCACTTTGGTAATATTGCAGCTTTAGTGATACAAAATTGTATACTAAATTGAACTGCAATTAGTAAGGCAATTTAAATTTTGTCAAAAAAACTGCAAAATCGCACCGTGGTCACCCCTAGATACAATCATACAAATATACAGATTAAGGTTACTGAAGCAAAATTTTCACCTGGACAGATATTTGTGGCTCAACACCTGCTTCATTACCTGTTAATTACATGAATTAATGTTTGGCAATTCTTAATTAATTAAATTTAAACATCATTAATATATAATGGCCTACTCTTCAATATCTCTGAAACGGTTATTGGGACAATCTTTCCACCATAGGAATCACCAGCAACATACACATCATTCTTAATGAAAACTGGATGATTCAGCAGCCACTGCAGCATGAGTAAATTTAATAATAATAATAATAATTCACTTAATTTCACATTAATCACATTTTTTTTTTGCAAATTGCAATCAAGTCTAAACTTTGAATTTGAGTATACAAAACTTCTTTTTTTTTTTGCAATTCGAACCAACAAGCGCCTATAATGACGATTAATTATTCGTTGTCAGGTAGATGACGTGTCATTTTTGGGCAAAGCAAACCTACATATTGGTTTGAATTGCAAAAATAAAGTTTAAATTGAAATTTTATCTACCAACTACAAAATTCAAAAGTGTAAATTAAATTGTATTTTACAAGAAAAATCACTTATGATTTTATCGGCAATTAATCTAATAATATAATTTCAAAATTCTATAACATGTACGAATACCTTTCTAAAAAAGGTGTCAAGATGTTTTGCTGATAAAGTGTCGGAGGTATGATAACTATTTGCCTGAGTTGCATAAGAGAATCCAGTTCCAACGGGTGAATCTACGAATAAAACATTGGCAACCTGAAAATGACAACATATATAGGATAATTAATTAATTGACTTTATAACCTTGATTAATTAGAAAATTAGTCACAATTAAAATTGTACCTTGGTCCACGAATGTTGCCAAGGAATGATTGATGGTAGGCTTCCATTGAATGATGCAGCATCAAATCCTATAGGCCCTACGCAAAATTAATGTATATAAGAAAATCATCAGAATTCATTTTTATTTTACCATCATAAAAATAACAGAAATAAATTGGAATAACAAATGCTATTATACATTAATGATCAACCATATTTAAGGCATGTGCACACACACACATATATACACTTAAAATTCTTCATCCCACGACCTTTTAGTAAAACTTTCAGTCATGCCGGTGTATTATCTAGCTATCAACTTATCGTGCGCCTAAGAAGACCATTAAAGAGATAACTAAATTGCAAAGATCTTTTTTTCTGGGGTGAATGAGAGTAATAACATGACAAAATCTAGCTCATGGGTGGACTGGAAATCAGTTTGTAAATCCAAAGTTTTGGGGGGGCTTGGGGTAAGGGATTTGGAACGGTTCAATAGAGTGTTGCTAGGAAAGTGGTTATGGAGGTTCTTACACGAGAGGAGCAGGCTATGGGCTAGAGTCATTAGGTCAAAGTTTGGTGAATCGGGGGGCCTGGGTTTGGGGTCTAGCGAGTACAGGAGAGGCAGGAAAATTAGAGGGTGGTGGAGAATGGTTGTTAGAGCAGCTGGTGGGGAGTCGGGGGGATTGGTTCGTGAATGGGGGATTCAGAGAGAAATTGGGTACTATGTTCTGGGAGGGGCTGTGGGTAGGTGAGGGAGATGTTGTATGCACTATAAACGGGTTGACTTTGGATGTGGACTGTGCTTAGCACGATACAAACATATATAATTAAACGGGGGTTATTACGTGTTTATATGGATTAAAGTGATGATTTGTGATGAACTTGATGAAGAACACACAAGAACACAAGATATAGCTTCTTGGAGAAGCTAAAGCTTTAGAAGCTTGGGAGAGTTTATTGCTTTGGGTAGGGAGATTTGGTGGAATCTTTCACCTGTGTCACAAATGAGCCCAAATGGGCATTATATACTGCTTTTCGAGGGCTGCCCGCCCTTTACACGTGGAGCCTCCAGATTGGGCCTTCATTCTGCCCGAAAAGGTGATTTGATGGCGCATTTAATGCTAAACCGCCTCTGGTGCTCGTCCTCGCCGAGATGCCGAGGAGCTGGGCCATGGTGGTCGCCGGAGGGCCGTCGAGGAGAGTGATCGCCACGCTCCATGTTGTCTCCCAAGACTTCAACACTTAAAACATCTTAACTAAGAATAAGTACGTGCTCGCCACATACTTGGGCGAGCAGCTAACTAAGAGAGTGCTCGCCAACATCTTTGGACGAGCACTTAAACATATTAAATACATTAAATCTATTACATTTTCTTGGTCTTGTTGACTAGTCGTCGCACGACTGTTGACTGGTCCTCGCCACGTAAGATGGTGACTAGGATTGACTTGTCAAAGATTGACCTCTTTGACTAGGTATAACATTTGCCCCCTGGTCGCCTTTCTTCGTATTCGTAGAATGGAAAGGCGAGCAGTGTGATCGTCTTCTCCGTTGGTGAAAATGGTTTTCGACAACACAATCAATTTCGAGATCTTGATGACGTGAAAAGGAAGTGGTCGCCTCGTTTCCTACGCCGAGCTCGCCTTCCGAGGCACTTTTGATGACGTATGATGTGATTGGTGTCAGGCGCGTGGGCGGCGCTCGAATTTCGAACAGTGCGCGTGGGGCGCGTGCCGACCTCAAAGGTCGCGCGTGAGAGTCACTCTCCGAATTTGAATTCGGAAATGGCCCTAAATTTTGGGAAAATTACGGATTTTACCCCGTTTTTTGCAATTAGGCCCCTAGTCGATTTTGCCTATAAATATGGCTTCCTTACTCACAAAAATACTTTCTTCACTTTGCAAATTTTCGAACTTCCAGTTTCCGTCCAAGTTTTAAACTTCGAGCTTTTCCGGCGTGTTTTGTGGTGGTTTCCGATTTAAAAAGGTAATTAAATCTCATTTTCTTCTTTAAATCTCTTTTTTCCCCCATTTCTTTAAGAAAAAAATGGATTTTGGTGGCGGTTCCGGTGGTGGTTCGCCGCCGTTAGATGGTGGTGCCGCTAGTTCCGGCGAGGCTGATCGTCTAGCCATTGTTTTGACGGAGAGGGCGTCTTCGTCGGACTCTAGGATCCAATCCCCTGAACCTATAAATGCTAGTGTCCGTAATTTGGGAAAAACAGTGGTCGTCGATGTCGACGATACCAGTGAATCTGATAGGGAAGATGCCGGCAATGATGCCGAGGAGGGTGATGCCGAGGACTCTGATTTGCACGATCAGGATTTGGATCGAGAAGTGGGCGACCAGTTAGAAATCGCCCAAGTCGAGGAGACTTTGTCGAGGAGTCTCCGCGAGGACTATGAAGAAGTTGTTCGATATGCGGAGAGCATAAAAGATATTTTGAGTGGTAGGGAGGACTTGGATGGCGACGAGGTCTCGAGGGAGGCCTACTATAAATATTACAGCGAAAACCCTCCTCGAGAGGTTCCTCGTCCGCATCGAGGAGCTTTCCAAACGATTTACGAAGCGAGCAAGTATGCGAGCAAAGTCTCCTTGGCGCAGCTCGAGAATTCTCGCAAAAGGTATCAGTTGCCGGCCGATGTTTGCTTTTTTGTACCTCGCGAGGATGAGAGGGCCGACCAGCCGCCAGAGGGCATGGTCACCGTTAATATTGGTATGATGGAGGCAGGACTTAGGTTCCCCCTACACCCCAGTATCACAAACTTTTTACACTTCTTGAATGTTGCCCCTTCGCAAATTTTACCGAACGGTTGGTCGAACCTGATCGGCATTCTCACACTGTTCGGCCTGGTAGCGGCCGAGAACGGATGTCGGAATACGTGGCTTAGCCCGAGAGAGATTAACTATCTTCTTCAGGCGGCCGAGGCCGGAGGGAAAGTAGGCCATGGGTACCATTATGTACGAGGTCGAGATAATTTTAAGTTGGTTGAAGGGGTTCCCAACAAGATTAGGGATTGGAAAACCAACTGGTGGTGGGTGGCCGGGGACTGGATGAGTTCAGTGAGGCCGGATGGATCTTCTGATCGCATTCCTATTGAGACTGAATATCGAAGAATTCGTGGTAAGTTATTTTTATTTCTGCTCGCTCTTTCTATACTGACTAACTCCTCGCTTTTTGTAGGTGAAACTGTTCGCAAGAGGACTGCCGACGACCGTCTTACTCCTCTCTTTCAGTACCACGTTTGCTGTGTTCTCAATCGTCGATACCTGGAGAGGTCTTGCCGATTTCTGAACAGGGAGTGCATGCGTGAGCGAGCAGGTCTCAGAGTACCTCCTCATCACTTCACTCGAGAGTTCCCTCCAGGTAAAATATTTCAAATTTCTTTTCTTTTTTTTAAATTCACTCTTCGAAGATACTGACTTCTCGCTTCTTTATCTAGTAGTGGTTCCTCAACGGGTTGTCGCCTATCTTCCCCCTACCGTTGAAGTCGAGCGCCTAAAAGCGACCAGTATGCTTCGACAGGCACAAATACTTCGCGAGCGCAAGATTGTCGATGGCGCCGGCAAGAAAAGGAAAGGGGCGGAGAGCTCGGGGGCTCCACCCAAAAGGGTCGCAAGGTCGACCAGAGGGGGCACTTCTCGCCCACCTGCTGCCGAGCAGAGGGCCGTGCCGGCTAGAGAGAGGAGGATCTCGCCGAGGAGATCCCCTCCGCCGAGGGGTGACTCGCCTCCCCCAAAAACTGTTGCTTCCCCTCCTCCCCGAAGTACTCGGTCGCGAGAGACTGCGACGAGCTCCTCGGTCGGACAGAGGGCTCCGGTAGATAATACCCTCCTCGGCTGGGAAGCCGCAAGGGTTGCCAAGTAAGTTTTTTCAAGATTGTCTAAAAATAGAAAATTTTCAAGTATTTTTCATTCTAACTCTTATTTTTCAACAGAGTTGCCGACTATCCGGTCGCCCAACCCTTCAGCGAGAATCTCCTCGGCTTCTACCGGTCGCGAGACCCGGTTGATAAAGAGCCTCTGAACCTGTTCGCCCAGAGGGCGATGAAGCACATACCCCGCTCGTTGACGACCACACTGATCGAAGAGGTCGACAACCATAATGCCATGGAAAATGCGCGCCTGGTCGCCATTGACTTGAGCCGAGCCTCTTATACCATGGAGAAGCTCGCCAGCCAGATTGCTGATGGCCGCAAACTTAGCGAGGACAGGGCTGCAAAAATTGCTCAAATGGCTAAAGCAAAGACAGTTGTCGAAGGGCAACTGCTCGCCTCCGAGGCAAAAGTGGTCGATCTCGAGACCAAGCTGGCCAATGCTGAGGCAAATTTGTCTGATTTTGAGACCCAATTGGAGATTGTTCGAAAAAAGGATCAAGAAGATCTTCAAGAGATCGAACGTCTCCGTGCTCGCCTCAAGATTGCCGAGGACGAGGTAAAGACTCTTACAAGTAAGTCCGCAAATGATGAGGAGGAGTTGGCCACTCTTCGGCAGCAGCTGGTCGATGCAATAGATGAGCGAGATGAGACTACTGAGCTCGCTGGGGGCGTGGCCATGTTATCGGTGGCGCTCACTGCCCACGGGCTTATTTATAAACTGTTGGATGCCCATCCGGAAGTGGATGCGATTCCGCTCGGCGGATTTTTGGACGACCTCCTTATGAAGGAGAATCCTCAGCCGGGAACCGAGCTCCCCTTGCTTCCGCTGGTGCAAATGGGACTCCAGTTCCCTCGACTCTCGGGAGTTCCGGTGGAGTTCGTGAATCCTCCCGAAGACTCCCCAACCCCACAGGACGAGCAGTGTGCCCCTGCTGTAGTGGAGGTCGTGGACGAGGAGGTAGCTGGCGAGCAAGATGCTCCTGCCGAGGAGAATGCTCCCGTAGTTTATTTTTCTTGTACTCTGTTTTATTTTGTTTTTCTTAGGACTGTTCGGCCATTAAGGCCTCTTTTTTTTTTTTGTAATTTCAGCCTTCTAAGGCTTTTTAATGAATGGGAATCTTTTGCTTATGATGTGTGCTTGTTTTCTTTATATTGAGTGATCGTTCTCGTCATTGCTTCTCGATTTATGTTATGATACTTGTCTTTTTAAATTGCCTTTTATTTGTTTTCGTTCGTATGCTTTAGATAGTGATCGTCGTTGCTATCTTGCGAGCATCTTTAAAAACGAGTGCTCGTCTTCCATTGCGAGCATCTAAGAAAGAGTGCTCGTCTTTCCTTTGCGAGATTCTAAGAAAGAGTGCTCGTCTTTCCTTTGCGAGACTCTAAGAAAGAGTGCTCGTCTTTCCTTTGCGAGACTCTAAGAAAGAGTGCTCGTCTTTCCTTTGCGAGACTCTAAGAAAGAGTGCTCGTCTTTCCTTTGCGAGACTCTAAGAAAGAGTGCTCGTCTTTCCTTTGCGAGACTCTAAGAAAGAGTGCTCGTCTTTTTAGAGTTAACCATTCGTCGGTTGAACTCCTTGTTTGACAGGTAGTGATCGTCTTTGCCACTACCTTGCGAGCATCTTTTAAGAAAGAGTGCTCGTCTTTTGTATCCTAGATGGCTACGCAGAGCCTTGTCTTAAACTTTCAAAATTATCTAACACTTACTGGAAATTTAAAACTTTGCTTGAATTGAAATGACGATTAAATACAAACTATACAAATATGAAATAATTTAAAAACTTACTGGTAATACTTCTTCAGCTTGACCGCGTTCCATGGGTACTTGCTTGGCTTGCCCTCGAGATCTTCAAGCTCGTATGATCCGTTTAGGAGTGTGCGCGTTATTCGGTACGGACCCTCCCAGGTCGGGCCAAGTATGCCAATGGACTGCTCCGTCGCCCTCCGAAGTACGAGCTGGCCGATAGTGAACTGGCGAGCACGTACTTTGGTGTTGTAGTAGCGTTCTGACCTTTGTTTGTAGACCACATTCTTCTCGTCCGCTGTTAGCCTTCGTTCTTCTAGGAAGTCTAAATCGGAGAGCTGTGCATCGTTATTCAGCTGCTCGTCATAATTTGCTACCCGAAAAGTTTGGACTTGCCCCTCTGCTGGTATGACAGCTTCGGTTCCGAACGCGAGCGCGAACGGAGTTTCACCAGTAGAATTTCTTGTGGTCGTCCGATATGCCCACAGAACCATGTGCAGCTCTTCGGCCCATTTGCCCTTCAATCCATCCAGCTTAGCTTTCAAGGTGTGCTTGATGATTTTGTTGATCGCCTCTACCTGACCGTTTGATTGTGGATGGTAGGGTGTTGAAAAAATTTTCTTGATGTTCCATCTTGAGCAGAAATCCATCATGTCTTGACTTGTAAATTGACGTCCGTTGTCGGTCACTATCGCTCGTGGTAGGCCGAACCTGCAAATTATATTCTTCCAAATGAAGCTTGTCATTTGGCCCGTTGTGATGGTCTTCAATGCCTTTGCCTCTGTCCACTTGGTGAAGTAATCGACTGCTACGACGACGAAAGTTACTCCCCCAGCAGCTGGTGGGAAAGGTCCGATGATGTCGATCCCCCACTTCGCGAAAGGCCACGAACTATACACCGAGATGAGCTCGTCTGGTGGTGAGTGAATGGCGGGAGCGAAAGCTTGACATCTCTTGCACGTCTGCGCGTAATGGATTGCATCTTTCTTCAGTGTTAGCCAAAAATAGCCTTGCCTTATGATCTTTAGAGCGAGCGCTTGCCCCCCTGTATGATTTCCACACACTCCGTCGTGGATTTCATGCATGACGATCTTCGCTTCGTCTTCTCCGAGGCATTTCAATAAAGGTATTGAAAAACCCCGTTTGTACAGCTGGTCGCCAATAATAGTGTACCTTGCGGACCTGAGCTGCAACCTGGTCGCCTTCACCTTGTCGTCCGGGAGCTCGCCGGTCTTGATGTACTTGGTGATCGGCGTCCTCCAGTCCTCGTCGCTGGTCGCTTCAACCTGCAAGATTTGACATCTGTTCACCGATGGGGAAGAAATTTTGGTGATGGTTGCTTCTGAAAATATTGCCTCCCCCTCTGAAGTGGCAAGCCGAGCTAACGCATCTGCTTGCGTATTTTCCTCCCTAGGGATTTGCTCGATGTGGAATTGATCAAATTGCTCGAGTAATCCTTTCACTAGGTCTTGATACTTTATCATTTGATCGCCGCGAGCCTCGTATTCGCCCGTGATTTGACATACAACCAGCTGAGAGTCAGAAAAAAATTTCAGTTTTCTAGCGCCCACGGCCATAGCCATCTTGATTCCTGCAACCAGAGCCTCGTACTCTGCTTCGTTGTTGGTCGCCCGATACTCGAACTCGATCGCCGAAGCAAACGCCTGTCCGGTTGGGCTGATGAGGACAACTCCTGCCCCTGCTTTGGTGCTCGTCGACGAGCCATCGACGAACAGTGACCAAGGAAGCTCGATTCCCTCGGCCAATTTCTCCGGGAAAGTGAGCTCTACGATAAATTCTGCCAGCACTTGTCCCTTGATTGCCGTTCTGGGTGCGTAGGTGAGACCGAATTGTCCAATCTCTACTGACCATTTTAGAAGTCTTCCCGCGGTATCCGGACGATGCAGTGCTCGTCGGAGAGGAAAAGTGGTGAGGACGACCACCTCGTGGTCGAACAGGTATTGCCTTAACTTCCTGACGCTCATGACTAATGCGTACGCCAATTTTTCCATTGGAGTGTATCTCAACTCCGCATCTCGTAGTGTTTGACTTACGTAGTAGATAGGCAGATGTGTGCTCCCCTCAGCTCGGACGAGCACTAAACTGATCGCACAGTCAGTGGCCGCCAAGTACAGATATAAAATTTCGCCGGGGACTGGCTTGGATAGGACCTTCGGATCCGATAAATATTCCTTCAATCTCTCGAAAGCTTTCTCGCACTCGTCGGTCCACTCGAACTTTCCTTTCTTCAGAGCGTCGAAAAAAGGTTTGCAACGGTCGCCCGTTCGTGCAATAAATCTATTCAGCGATGCAAGGCATCCTGTCAACCTCTGAACTTCTTTCACGTTCCTTGGGCTTTGCATATTGATTACTGCTTGAATTTTACTTGGATTCGCCTCGATGCCCCGCTGGCTAACCAAGTGCCCCAGAAATTTTCCTGAGCCAACTCCAAAACTGCATTTCTTTGGATTTAACTTCATGTTGTACTCTCTAAGGATATCGAATGTCATGGCAAGGTGGTGTAGGTGATCTTCTTTTCGTAAGCTTTTGACAACGATGTCGTCGATATAGACCTCTACCATCTCACCGATGTGCTTTTCAAACATCTTATTTACCAGTCTTTGGTACGTTGCCCCCGCGTTTTTCAAACCGAAAGGCATTCTTTTCCAGCTATACATATCACGCGCCGTCATGAAGGCCGTATGTCGCTGGTTGTCGGGATGCATTGCAATCTGATGGTACCCTGCGAAGGCATCCATGAAGGTTAAAATCTCGTGCCCCGCTGTGTTATCCACTAGGTGATCAATGTGGGGCATCGGAAAATGATCTTTTGGACAGGCGTCGTTTAAATCTGTGAAGTCTATGCACAATCTCCACGACCCGGTCGTTTTCTTGACGAGCACTGGATTTGCCAACCACTCAGGATCAGTTCCAGTTTTCTCTATTAACTTGTTGTCGATCAATTTCTTGATTTCGACTGCCAAAGCCGCACTTTTATCCGGCCCAAATTTTCTTCGCTTTTGGGTGATGGGTCTTTTTGTAGGATCAATATTTAGTCTGTGGCAGGCATGATTCGTGGGAATGCCCACCATACCTTCGTGCGACCAGGCGAACGCACCGATGTTCTCTTTCAAAAATGCGATCATGTCCGATCGCAGATGTTCTGGTAAATTCGAACCTATGAATACTTCGAATTCGGGACGAGCTTCGTTCAACTTGATGGTTTCAAGGTCCTCTGCTGAAGTTGCCCGCTCTCTAGGCTCCTTCCAACGAGGGTCCTCAATTCCGCATTCTGGCTCAAAGCCTAACCTAGGCTCCAAATCTGGGAAGTTTTCTGGAGACTGGTCGCCGGGGATCTGGTCGCCCGGATCTGACTGCTCGTCAATTTCCATTGGGGTGTGGTCGTCCACTTCCATGGAGGCGTGCTCGTTCGCCCCCACTTGGTGGTCGTCGGATTGATGACTGCATTCCCCAACTTCAATTTTTCTGTACTTGCTAGGAAGACCCTCCAAGTAGTTCATTTGTTCAGTTTGAGTTTGACACATAATATACTTTCCAACCATGGCGCTTTCCTTAGAATGACGTTTGGCAAAACGGACGAGACACTCCCTCGCCCGTGTCTGATCGCCCTTAACGGTTATAGCTCCCGCCGGGGATGGAAACTTAATACAGTAATAATAAGTTGAAGCGGCCGCCTTGAACTCGCTGAAGAAAGGTCGGCCTAGGAACGCGTTGTAGGATGATGGCATGTCGATGATCAAGAAGTCGAGCTGCCTAGCATGGTGCATTTCAGGCTCTTTTGACGATGCCAAGTCCAAAGTTAGTCTGATTTTCCCTATGGGAAGGTTGCGCGTGTCCCCGAACCCTACGATTATATCGTCGCAAGGCTCGATGTAATCTGCATATCCACCAAGAGCATCCAAAGTATGCTTGAAAAGGATGTTGGTGTATGATCCAGTGTCGACCATCATCCGATGGACGATGGTTCCCATTATCTTCCCCGTGATGACCAACGCATCATTGTTTGGCTGCACCACGCCGTTCAGGTCGTCGTCCGTGAAACGGATTTGATGAGAAGGAGGCTTCTCGGCAGTAGGAGCGACGCACACCTGGTGCACATTGTTGAGTGCTCGCTGTTCGCCCTGAGCCCGGCGAACAGACAGAGCGACTCCAGATTGAGTTCCCCCCAAGGGTCCCTCTATCACAAGGCAGTCTTGGCCCAGATTGTCGATGTCGCCAGTAACATTTTTTGGCATGGGAGGAGTTAACTTGGGGCGGTTCAATTGTTGGCGCAGGTCGCCGCCGCTGTCGTCGCGACGCTTCTTGCCCCTGTTGTCGCCGTTGCCACCTCCGGACTTGATGAATTGGGTGAGCTTACCCTCATTGTAAAGTTTGAAAAGATTTCTCACCAAGTCTCGGCACCCATTGGTGTGGTGGCCGACGGAGTTGTGGTAGTTGCAAAATTTACCACCATCAAGATTTGCATCGCTCGTATGCATGGGCTTTGCTTGGGGGAGCAGATTTTTCCCCCTTATCGCGTCGTAGATGCCCCTAGGATCCACGGTGAGGGCCTCCCTGAATTGGATGATCTCAGGTGCCTCCTCGAATGGCCTGAAGTTCGCTGGGCGAGCACTGCCAGCTTGAGTGGTCGCCTTCTTGGGCTGGGAAGATTCCCCAGTGTTAGTATTTTTCTTAGGCCACACTCTCTTGGACGTGTCAGGCTGCTCGTTAGCCTTGGCAGCGTCCATTATTTCCTCCATCTGAATGAAGTTTCCAGCCCTCGTGCGGAAATCCGCATAAGAACTGGGGAAAGTAAGATGGATAGATTCCCAAAGCTTGGTACCTATCCTGAGACCGGAAACCGCTGAGATCAGCTTCGTCTCATCATTCACGGCCTCCCCATCGATCACCAGCCTATCGAAGCGCTCGATGAAGTCTTTGCCTGATTCAGTCAGGGATTGGCGGACGTTCGCCAGACGTTGCTTTGAGGCTGGGCGAGCAGCAATAGACCCATAGTAGGTCAGAAAGTGATGTCCCAGCTCAAGGAAAGAAGTGATAGATCCGGGACTCAAAGTTGTATACCATCGATGAGCCCGGTCTCCCAATGTTAGGGAGAAGTTTCTGCATTGTGTTGCGTCCGTTGCCCCGATTGAGGCCATGTAGTTGGAGTACTTGGACAAGTGTACTCTGGGGTCGGACATCCCGTCATATGCCGTCATGGAAGGCATTTGGATCTTTCTCTGAATGGGGGCTGTAAGGATTGCAACACTTAGTGGAGGTGCGGGCAGACTGATCGGCAGTGTGGTCCCTTGCTTCGAGGCGACCACCTCTGCTCGCAGAGCGTCCATCTCTTGTTTCATTACTTTTTGAGTTTCGAGGAATTGGGCGATTTGCCCCTCCTCGGCAGTTTGAGCTCGTGGGATGACGTTCTCGGAACGTCGACTCCCATGGGAATTGGCCGGGTGATCATCATGATGTGACCGCCTGGGCGAGTGCCTGTCTGAATGGTGGCTGCGATAACTCTTGGCTGGAGTTCGCGAACCCTTTCCTGGTCCCACTCGATCTAGAGCTGAGACCCTGTCGCCCTGCTCTCTTCGGTCAGTGCGATGGTGGTGGTCGGCCTTATGCGGTCGGCCATCTACGTTGAAAGGTACTCGGCGAGGAGCCCTTCCATCATTTTCTTTCATTCGGTTGAACACCGAATTTCTTTGTGAGTCTCCCGTATGGCTATTGTGGGAGTGCTCGCCAACTTTATTCTTGCCCTTATCTTGGGGGTGAGCAGAATGTGAGTGGTAGGAACGATCATCCTCGTTCCCCCTGTTCTTACGAGCCTCGACGAAAGCCCGATCTTTGGCCTTCTCGAGCTCTTCCTTTTCGTTCTGCCTCCTCTTCTCCAGGAGGAAGTCTGAAAAATCTTTCAAGTGTTGGGGGTCATTCATAATATCCCCCATGTTCAGGTTTGCAAAAGGATTTGCCGGAGCCGGAGGGTGCTCGTTCCCTCCGGGTGGTGGAGTATGCTGAGACATCGTTTAAAGAGTGTCTCTTCTTAGATTACAAAGAAATAATCTAAAAAACGAAAGATTAAAGTTCTTACGCAGAAGAACGTGTTATTACAACTACTAGTCTTAGTAAAGCAACAACAAAAGAAGCTTGAAAACACAAATACAGGGAGATCAAACTCCAAAATATGCTACGAAAAACTGAAAATGTTCAAGAACACGAAGAACAGTAAAGATCGTAGATGATGCTCTAAACGGTAGATATACCGATTAAAGCTTGAAACAGGGAGTTTGCTAACCGATCGCTCGTTGATCGGACGAAACTTTGATGATAGAACACGTAAAAGGTCCCCTCCTTCTAGCGCCAAATGTTGTATGCACTATAAACGGGTTGACTTTGGATGTGGACTGTGCTTAGCACGATACAAACATATATAATTAAACGGGGGTTATTACGTGTTTATATGGATTAAAGTGATGATTTGTGATGAACTTGATGAAGAACACACAAGAACACAAGATATAGCTTCTTGGAGAAGCTAAAGCTTTAGAAGCTTGGGAGAGTTTATTGCTTTGGGTAGGGAGATTTGGTGGAATCTTTCACCTGTGTCACAAATGAGCCCAAATGGGCATTATATACTGCTTTTCGAGGGCTGCCCGCCCTTTACACGTGGAGCCTCCAGATTGGGCCTTCATTCTGCCCGAAAAGGTGATTTGATGGCGCATTTAATGCTAAACCGCCTCTGGTGCTCGTCCTCGCCGAGATGCCGAGGAGCTGGGCCATGGTGGTCGCCGGAGGGCCGTCGAGGAGAGTGGTCGCCACGCTCCATGTTGTCTCCCAAGACTTCAACACTTAAAACATCTTAACTAAGAATAAGTACGTGCTCGCCACATACTTGGGCGAGCAGCTAACTAAGAGAGTGCTCGCCAACATCTTTGGACGAGCACTTAAACATATTAAATACATTAAATCTATTACATTTTCTTGGTCTTGTTGACTAGTCGTCGCACGACTGTTGACTGGTCCTCGCCACGTAAGATGGTGACTAGGATTGACTTGTCAAAGATTGACCTCTTTGACTAGGTATAACAGGAGATCTTAAATCGAAGTTTGGGAGACTGTTTCAGTTAATTAAATCTGGATAGGGAGAGCTTGATTGGAAATATGGGGTCATGGAGGGAGGGAGAATGGGTATGGGAGTGGAAATGGATCGAGAAGAGTACTGTTGAGAGAAAGGGAGACTAACATGCTTAATGAGTTATTGGCTGTGATTAACAGGTTCAAGATAAAACAAGGAGTGAGGTGGAAACCAAATCCGAAAGCTATTTATAATGCAAAGGCGACATACGAGTGGCTTGCTAAGGACCGAAGAGGATAAAGAGGGATTCAACTTAATTTGGAACAAGATATCTCCAACAAAAGTAAGCATTCATGCTTGGAGATGTATACTGAACAGACTGCCTACAAGAATAAACCTGGCCTGAGAAGAAGAGGAGCACTACCTGTAGACCAGAACGTGAACTGCGAATTTTGCACAAATCAAGAGGAGACGGTGAGGCCAAAATTGGCTTTAGACTTGTTCACGGAAAAGGAGATAAAAGATGCAATTTGGAATTGGGATGGAAACCGAAGCCCAGGGCCAGACGGTTTCTCCTTCGGATTCTTTCAAAGCGTACGTTCTGGGAGCTAGGAGCTGAAACCAGAAATATGCCGCGCATGGAAGATTAGTAAAAGGTATTAACCCCTCATTTATCATTTTCATACCGAAAATATCACGGGTGCCCAAGGCTTAGCAGATTTCCAGCCGATTTCGCTGATTGGAAGTATCTATACCGAAAATACTTGCAAAAAGATTGGGAAAAGTGGTGGGGACGGTGATCTCAGAAAACCAATCAACTTTTATGGGATGCAGAAACATTATGGACGGGATATTGACACTGAATGAGGCGGCAAAGGCATATGACTCAGTTAGATGGGAGTTGTTGGATAAAATGCTAGAAGGGCTCAACTTCTGTCCAAAGTCATCCCCCAACTGCATCAGTACGTCCATCGGGCGAGTTCAAACTTAATAGAGGTCGACGCCAAGGGGATCCACTGTCGACATTTCTGTATTTGAAGGCTTGAGTTTGATGGTCCAACAAGCAGTAGAGCTAGATATCCTAAAGCCACCAACAGTGGTCGGGGAGTGATAAAGTACGTAAATGTCTCACAACTACAATATGTCCAACCCCTACAATATGCAGACGACACAATTTTCATTGATCTGGGAGAGGAAGAAAGTATCACAGGAGTCAAAGCCATGCATCTTGAGAAACTTTGAACTTATATCAAGTTTGAAAGTGAATTAATCTTGCCCCTCAACCTGATCCTGCAGGTACACACCTTCTTCATTTCTCAAAGTTACTTGGAGGAGGGAAATTGTAGACACTATATGGGTAGGTGTAATGTGGAGTCTATAGAAGCTGAGATATAAAGTTGAATTAAAGGGGAAAACCCGGCCAAATGTTTATATATAGAGAGGTGGAACTCTTGAAATGCAACTTGAGACCTTGGCTCATATGGAGAAAGCACCATCAGTACTGCAGGAAGCAAAACTGGAGGACTAGTGTTTGAAACTAATAGATAGCTTGTTTCGGGTGTGACTTCATCACACTCATGTACGGGTTTAAGTACCTCTTGTTTATACTCAGTTACGAGTACAATCTTAATGAAGTCACTTTTTTACTGATAAAAAAAAAAATGATAAGTTATGTGACTAAATTGAAAGTTAGTGGAAAAAAATTGGTGAGAGGAAATTGAATTTTAAACCCAGTTAAATAAAGAGATACTACCAATTCCCATAGAAAGACTGCATAAACTGGAGCAACCGGGGCCGCCGGTTTGCCAAAGAAGAAGAGGATCGTCCTTAGGGTTCCTTTGCGACTCCACGAAATAATAAAACAACTCTATTTCTTCCTTTTCGCCTACACTTATGTACCTATATATATATATATATATGCAACAATTATTTTAATTTGGGAAATTTAAAAGCCTTTTATTTAATAAAAGTATGTAATTTTGGAGATGGAGAAGAATGAACTCACCCAGTTTGAAGTTTGAAAGGTAATTGACCAGAATACCCCGGTAGAGTGTTGACGGTAGATTGTGAGAAAGCAAGGTGGCAGAAGAAGAGAAAGGAGGTGGCGGAGATGAATGTGATGATCATGACATTGGTCGACATCACGTGAAACTCACGTGCAATGTTGTATATATATATATAGATTAACAAAAGAAGAAGCTGTCGGAGTTCTCTATAAGAGTGAAGTCGTAGGTAAGGTGGAAGATGATACAAACGTATCAATATTTAAAGACATGGTTGTTGGGGGTTGAAGAAATTCTGCCACGTACTATATATTAATCACTTTTTTTATTTTATTTTACTTTTTCAGAATTATTTTGGATTATCGGTATTATCAACCAAAAAGTTATGTAATTTAAAAGTAGGAGGATAAGGACCAAATATTGTTTAATATAAATAACTAATTCAGACTTATTAAACAATATTGTTTAATATAAAGTTGCTTTTTTAAAGAGTATGATAGTCAATTAAAGAGAATTATACAAAAAAATAAGGGGATGTGTGGAAAAAGTAATTAATGACATAAATGTAATGTTTACTTTGACTTTGAATGGTTTTTGAAAACTAATATTTTTAAATTAATGTGTAAAATTGAATTAAATTGTATTATTATATTTTTTTTAGTGAGATTATAATGATTAGTTGATTGTGTAATGATTGAATTTATTATATTATTGTATTATTATGTTATTATATAGTATTATTATATTATTGGAGTAATATTATATATATTTAATTTTATGTCAAGTTAATATGTTTAGAGTAGGTTTTGTGTAAACTCAAGTCTATATATATAAGAAGAACTTGAGTTGACCAGATTAACTTTTTATTTTTATTATTTTTATGGTGTTGCACTTTTCAATTATACTGATTTACACTTTTTAATAATATTTTCAGTTGACTTTTCAATTATATAAGCATTTTTCAATTGCAGTATCTTACACTTTTCATCAAATTTGTGTTGCGATTTTCAATTATAGTGACTTACAATTTTCAGTAATATTATGTTGCACTTTTTAGTTATAATAACTTACACTTTTCATTAAATACTGTGTTGCACTTTTCAGTTATACTGACTTGCACTTTTTAATAATATTGTGTTGCACTTTTCACTAATATTGTATTACATTTTTCAATTACACTTTTTAATAATATTGAGTTGATTTTTCAGTTATATATGACTTACACTTTTTATTAATATTGTGTTGCATTTTACCGTTATACCAACTTACATTTTTTAATAATACAAGTAATTCACCCGTGCGTTGCACGGTCAATATATACTCTATATAATATTTCAAATTAAATATTAATTATGTGTTACAAAAATTATTATTGTTTCTCTGAAAGAATAATTTAAAATAAAAAAGACAATGATATATTAATTAGACAATTAAGTTTGATTTCATGATTAATGCATCATATAATATAATAATTCACAATTTCACATACTTACATTCTTGACTTCCATATTTTGCTTTAAAAACAAATTGCAATATGCATTTTGAGTTTTTTAAAATAAAATTTATATTAAATTTAACTTATTAAAATTTTTTTTTATTAAAAATAATAGTCATAATACGGCGAATATTATTTATTTTGACCAAGTGCTCAACACCTTACAATTATCCCAATATCAATTTAAATAATACAAAATAGTCTGCGTATCCAAAAGTTGTCATCTTGCACAGGATGAGGGAAGCCTCCCTTTTTCTATGGAGCTTGCATAGAACTTATCCTACAAATAAAAAAAAAATTATATTTTCAAGGATAAAATGAGAACCATCATAACTTTTTGGACTGACAATTTAAGGACAATAACTTTTAAAAGTTACGAATTGAGGCCAAAGCAGACCAAATCAACCAAAATCAGACTAAATTTACTACCTTTAAATTGCCAACCCGAAAAGTTACGGTCCTAAAACTGCCAATCCGAAAAGTAAATTATTAAATTCACGAAAACTGAACTTAATTACCTCTATTGGACGAAGAGAGCAAGCCAGAATTTGAAAGTTACTGCCCTTAAATTGTCAACACAAAAAGTTACGGTCCTAAAACTGTCAATACAAAAAGAAAATTATTAAATTCACAAAAATAATACCTATTTCGAATGAAGGGAGCGAGCTAGAATCTGAGTAGAAAACTATAATATAATAGATTCATGTTGAAAATGAGATGTATTTAAAGCAACAAAAATCATAATAGATTCATGCTATGTAGAGGAATCATAACATCAATAATGAATTTAAATATTAAATTCAGAGTATTGGAATGTAACTTACTGTGTCTATAGTAGCTTTCTCATTTACTCTGCATTTAGAGCAACAAAAAACCATTAATCTAATTCTTCATCGAACCCAAAATTCTTAAATAATAGATGACACACTTGCAAACCTCAATCGTCTAATTAATTGATTAAAAATTAATGAATTATTACTTTGCTTTAGAAGAGAACAACCACGTATATAGAGGTGCTAATAAGCAAGTAGTAAGTAATATTGCAATTTTACAACCTAAGATATAAAAGACGTGTGACATAAAATTTTTAGAAAAACATACCATTTTCTATGTTAAAAATAAATAAATTACAGTGTTAAATTGTAACTTACCATTAAAGACCAGATTTGTTTCCTATCACTTAGGATTGAGAATTTTTTTCTGTCCCATTTACTCGATTGGCTGTTAGAGCAGCAAAAAAAATATATAATAATCCATCCCCAAAAAAGTCTCAATACAATATTTTCTCCCCTGGAACCCTTTTACGTTTGCTGCTCATATCTTTTGTTTTTTCAGAATTTGAGCAAGTCTTGTTTGTGTATAACGTCTATTATGTATGTTAACATTAGTTGGCTGAGAAAAACAATTTAATTATTTAAAAATAAAAACACCCTAACTTGATGGATAAATATTTTGACTTGTATGTTATGTTAGCCGAGTAATCTGATCTGTTATTCAGTGTTTGGATGCAGATACAACCTCAACTCCTCGGGATCCATTATAATTTTTAACCTGAATTTGAGATTGGGATCCATATCAATGTTGCACTAATGTGCATGATATAAGAGGATATGAAAAAAAAAATGATTAAATAAAAAACTGCAGAATATGAAACTTTTCAATAATAAATTCAGTAGTGAATTGAGCTTTTATACTCTCATTTGACAAATTATAAATTTATATGTAATCAATAATGGTACAGAGCTAATAATTGTTATTTACAGTTCAAATTTATTGACGTGAATGAGGTTTTTGCTTGGGGACACACTTCGACTTTAACCATCAAATAAAACAATTAATCAAGAGAAAATAGAGATTAAATTTCACTGGAAGAGTCTCAAACACCAAATAGATAAATATGAGTCTCAAACACCAAACATTAGTTAACACTTGCAGCAAAAATAATGCTAATGACTTCAAGAATTAGCAAGTGAACGAATAAAAAGAAATATTCTCAAATGAGTGAATGAATTTGTAGAGATTATTGCATATTGGGAAGCCATTGGATAGACTTTGACTCAGAGCAAGATAAAAAAAAAAGAAAAAAAATGAATTAAATCTGAAGTTAGATAGGCATGTGACGAAAAAGATGAAGAAAAGATATTGAAAGAGAGAAATGGCTTATGGAATAAAAAACAAATGGTAGTAGTATAATATTCAACTATTAATCATTCAAATCATTATGGAAGGCGAATGACCAGAAGTTCGTAAAACAAACTTAAACCTCAAACTTCAAACTTAAACTCTTCTCCAAAGAAAAAAAAAATCTTCTTCTCAATAAATTAAATCTAATTAAAGCCCCACAACACAGTAATAACCCACTTCCACGAAGATGTGAAGAATTAGAAAACAAAGAAAATTAGGCCTGCAACAGAACTCATTAAGGACATTGCAGTATTGGAGGTAGAAGTTGGGCATTTGGAACAATATCTTCTTTCTCTATACAGGAAAGCATTTGATCATTCCGTATCTCCACCAAAGAAAAACGAAGGATTTAAAACTCCCTTATCAACACCAAGGAGAAGGCGCCTCGATTTTTTAAGATCAGATATTGCATCAAAACCTGAAGCTGAGTATCAAGCACTGTCAAATGTAAGAAAGGAAACAACCGGTCCATCTGAAGAGAACAAATTACTGCAGTAAAATCTCACTAAAATTCAAGAAATTACAGAGAGGGTCAAGAACTAACTATACCTTCTTTAATTTTCTCCAATGAAGCAAACATGGCTTTCCTCTTTGTTTTCTTCAACCACTGTAATAATCCACAAAAATGAAAAAATCAGAAAAAAGTTACTGTAGTCAGAAAAAAAAAATCAGAAAATTGAACCATTTTTTACCCACCTTCCAAAATCTGTAAATTGATCTTTCAGCAAATAAACAGGCAAAAACCATGACTGTAGCAACTGACCATGTTGGAGTTTCCTAAAGATCTCCCTTGCCTTATTACACCCACTGCCATTTTTGCAAAGCAGAATGTTTTTCTGCAAAAATGTATAGAGCAAATTTTACTGGAAATATGAGTGAAAAGAGAGAAAGTGATCTTGGAAATGGAGAATCGTGCTATGTTAGTGAAATGACAATAATATTAGAAAAAGGGCAAAAAAAATCGACAAAAAATTGTGAAAATTTTCCAGATCTAGCATTTGTATAATCTTCCTCTTGGAAGAATTCCCAGAAGAAGGGAACTTGAAATTTACTGTCAAACTTAGGGCCATTTGTATAACATAGGAAACAAACACCAAAAATTCAATTAAATAAATAGACTGGATGGAAGATGTTTTGCAGACTTTCTCAGATAAAGAGATACTCACACACTTATGTCCAGTCTACCAAGGAGCTTTATAGGGGTCACTGATCTGGGCGTGGGCATACAATCCTCCGAAAGTTCTTTCGGCCAAAAAATCCAGTCGGGGCGCCATGACCCGTTTCTCCTACAGATCCAAACCAAAGCAAACCGTGCGGCGAGGCTGGGAGGGGTGGGACGACGGCGACGACGCAGGGGACGGACCTCGGCCGCCTTCTTCAAGGCAGCGGCAACGTCGACCGCCTTTTTCTTCAGCGGTGGCGCCAGCCGGCTTATGCAAACAGCAAGGAAGGTGGGAGAAATGGAGAGAGTGGGTGTACCCCTCTCTGTCACAATGTTAGTGAAATGATGAATGTAAAGAAATGGGAGAGGAAGAGACCATTAATAAAACCCTAAACCGAGGAGTTCAAAGGACAAAAGTAGTGACTAATTCTGTACTTGTGGGCCACACAGAGAATATTTTAATATTTTAGTATTTAGGCGGAAACTTGTCCAGCAAGCTACTATGTTGTTATTATATATATATATAGATTGCATGTGTTGCATTTTATAGTTATATCAACTTGCATTTTTTAATAATATTGTGTTGCACTTTGTGTTGCACTTTTTTTAATTACTTCAGATGGGTTAAAATAATAAAAAAAGAGAAAATTTAAAACGTGTAATAAAAAAAAGGAACATAAAAGCTTTTTTAATTGCTTGAAACTGTCAAAAAAAAAAAATTTAAAAAAAAATCATGTGGCAGTCGAGTTCTTATTTATACTTGACTCCATATGAGACTAATCTATATATATGTTTGATGTGGTTTTGAGTAGGTTTTGAAAATCGTTTTTTAAATTTCGAAGTAAAAAATCGATGTAGAATTTTAAAATTTAAAATCTAGTTTTTAAAATCAAAAGTAAACATCATAAAAGTGTATTTTTAAATCCCAATGAGTTGGCCTAGTGGTGTAGGTTTTAGACTTAGGAGTGTGCTACTCTCTATATCTCATGTTCGAACCTTCTATGGGCTCTGACTTTAAACGGGATCTCTGCAAGTGGACGGTGGGATTGATCACTCGGGATTAGTATGTGGATACCTGATACTTCAAAAAAAATAAAAGTGTAATTTTAAGATGTTAAGGGGAGATAGTTTAAAAAATGTTTTTTTTTGTTTGACAGGTTACAAAGATCCACATGGTGATAAGTCAAATTCAAGTTCTAGATCTTCAAATCGAGATGAATCCAAACGGCGTCGTTGTCACCTCCAATCGTGAGGAAGTAGAGAAACGAGCGAAAATTGTCCACAAAAGAAGCATAGATCTTCATTTCTCGAATCGAGACACCCCACACTAATGTATCAACAAATCAAGAAACCTAAAGATAGAAAAATAAAGACAAAAAATCACCGAGCGTCATATTCTTCTCACACATTCCAGTCCCAAAACAACATCCACGGGTCTCAAAAGAGGGAAAGTAAGAACCAAAAAAGGAAGCAACCACATAAAGTGCAGAAAGGTTGGAGAAATCACCATCACGAAATAAACAAAAACTACAGCAGAAACAACTAAACAACAACAAGAAACAACTAAACAAGAAACAACTAAACAACATGAAAATAAATACTAAAAAAATAAATGGGATCAACAAAAGACTCACCCGATTGGCCACCGTAGCGCCGTCAGGGAGAATCTATCCATTGATCTCAGCTAAAAATCTAAAAGAACCCCTAACCCCACTGAATGATTTGCTGAGAAAAATTAAACAAGGTTTAAAAAATGTTCAATTGTTTATAAAAAAGACTTTTTTTTTTTTTTTTGCAAATATTCAATCGAATAAATAACAGTATAACACAATAAATGTCTTTTTAAATTGCATTTCAGTTACACGATGTACTGATTCATATTGAGACGCTTTCTACAAATTATGAGTTTAATTTATTCAAATACCATCAACTTTTAAAAAAAAAAAAAAAAAAAACTCTATCAGCATTGATATATATATATTCAAATGCTGTCAAATTTTACTATTATGTAATTTCTCAGTCATCATTAATTTTAATCGCTTATAATTTTTTTCAAACACCTCCTTAATATCAAGAATGGTCTTGGTTGAATATAATTACAATTTTTTTTATTATTACAATATCCCTTTATATTTATGGAATCTAACTTTAACTATTTTACTTTAACAAATTATTATATGCAGCTGGATGGATACACACAATTAAATTTCAAATTATTTAAATTAAATTTCAAGTTATTTAGATATATTCTCAATTGTCCAATTAATTGAATTTTTTACTCACCAAATTAGAAATAAGTTAAAATTATGTCACAATTACACCATTTGCACAATACAATTGATTGCATACAACTACAAGTGTAACTCCTTTTCTTTTTTACTTTAATAATTAGTCGTGTGACTCGTGTCGTGGTACTTTATATTTTTACCAAATTCAATTTAAGTCTTTCATCATTTTATTTTGCTAATTTTGATAATATAGATTAAATCTTCAAACATAATTATTTTGAAGCAAGATCAATTATTCAAATTAAATGTGGAAATTTTCTAAAAAAATAATACTAATAAACTCTAATAATAATAAAATATGAGTATTAATTTATAGAAAACTATATTAATTTTCTTAATAAATATTTTTAAAAAAATCAATACTGAGAATAAACACTGAATGATACAAGGGGCCTTCTAAGGACAGTCCAATGTCGCCTGGACTATCAACAGTCCAGTAATCTGAGCCATCAGATCTGAAATCTAATGGCTTATATTTGATGACCTGCTACCTGTTGCATTTGGCGTCGCAGAATCCATCGCCTTGCATTGCACTTATTATCGTTTTTTGTCGCCCTATTACACTTTTAAATTAAATTTAATAATTTTAAATATATAATTATAAAATTACAAATTTATCCTCACATGATTAATAAAAAAATTAATTGATAATATATAATCTTTATTGCCAAATACTTGTATGCATGCAAGTGCATGGTGCATACCTCCACAATTTCATTTTTTTAAAATTCAAATTATCTACACCTATTCATATAATTAGTTCACCTCCCAAATTATTTTTTACTATAATAATTATATGCACTTACACATTTAATGAGTTCACCCCCAAATAATTTTTTACCACAGTTATATGTACTCGCTCATTTTATGAGTTCACCCACAAATCATTTTTTTACCACGTTTATTTGCACCCGCTCATTTTATGAGTTCACCCCCAAATCATTTTTTACCACGGTTATATGTACTCGCTCATTTTATGAGTACACCCCCAAATCATTTTTTTACCACGGTTATTTGCACCCGCTCATTTTATGAGTTCACCCCAACTCTTTTTTTACCACGGTTATATGTACTCGCTCATTTTATGAGTTCACCCCCAAATCATTTTTTACCACGGTTAACTGCACCCACTCAATTTATGAGTTCACTCCCCAATTATTATTTTATCACGATTATCTGTACCCACTAATTTTATGAGTTCACCCCAAAATAATTTTTAAAAAATAATCACATTTAAAAAAATTATATTATCTTTTTATTAATTTACACAAAATATAATAAAATAAACTCTAATTTATATATTTACAATATACAAACGAGTTATTATCGAGTTACCGTCGATTCACCACCAAGTAACCCATACTTTTAAAAAAAAATTGTAAAAATATAATTAATAAAAAACTATCGAAATTAGCCACAAATCTCGATTTTTTTCTTTTTAATTTTTTTCCCCTCCTCTTTTCCTTTTTTCTTCCCATTTTCAATTTTTTTTCCAAATTTTTTATTTCTTCGTTTTTTTTTCTTTTACTTTTTTTTCGACCTTTCTTTTTCATTTTTTTCATGTGTATTTTTTTAATCTTAATACAAAATAATATTATAGGTATGATTTTATTATATTTTATCGGCGGTGCACCTGAATTTCAATTTTAATTTGATGAGTAAAGGACGTGTCGAAAATCCATGTCGGTCGGTGGGTGAACCAGCCACCACCATATCCGACCACCCCTTCGACGGCGACGACGGCGCTTCCGTCCCGGCCGCTTAAGCCCCCTCCTCAAATCGCAATCATGATTCTTCAATTCCATGACAATCGACATCATCTTCCATCTCGGCCACGATCCATGGCGGTCAAAAACCTCTGCTCATTTCGACCACCGACGCGACTGCTTCTATCAATCTCCTTTGTGTTCGCGATTCAGGAGCTTCTCCGGCATCAATGGCACTCGCCTGCAACACTCACTTCGCTCTCGTTGTTCGTATTTGTCCAAATCGAAGCTACATTGCTTCGTCTTCTTCACCATGCTCCTGCGCAGCCTCTTCCTCCGGTTGACAACGGTCCGACGGAGGACTGTGAGTATGTTGTCGATGGATCTCTGATCAGTCGGCACTCGGAGCCGGTGAGCTTGTCGAAGAAATCTCAGGCGGCGACTGCTGACCTAGGGTGCCCTTCTATTTGGCTAGGTTCTCTTCAATTGGGCTTGGTAATATGCACCCCCTATTTTCTTCAGTACACCCTGGTCTGCACTTCCTCCACTTTTTTTTATGGTATTATTGTTAGTGGTATTGGTATTACTAGTTATTGATTGTGGTATTACTATTAATACACTATTGAATTAATATTAATGATTATTGATTACAGTATTATTGATTATTAATTGTGGTATTACTGGTTATTGTTTGTGGTATTACTGATTGTGTGGAATTATTTATTATTAATTAAGGCATTACTGCTTATTATTATTGTTTATGTTATTATATATTATTGTTTATGGTATCACTAATAATTGTTTTTGGTATTACTAAATATAATTTGATTTGTGAAATTATTTGTTATTGTATAAGATATTAATGATCAATGTTTATGGTATTTCTAATTACTGTTCATTCCTTCATAGTATTACCGATAATTATTTTTTGGTATTACTTTATATAATTAGATGTGTGAAATTATTTGTTATTGTATAAAATTTTACTAATTAATATTAATGGTATTATAGATTACTGTTCGTGGTATTACTAATAATTGTTCTTGGTATTATTGAATATAATTAGATGTGTGCAATTATTTATTTTTGTATAAGATGTTACTGATTATTATTAATGGTATTACTGATTATGATTTATGGTATTACTGGTTATTACTTATTGTACTAGCGACTATAATAAAATTATATATATAATATTATTTTATATTAAAAATACAAAAAAAAAGAAAAAAAAAGCAGGAAAAAAATGAAGAAATAAAAAGTTTGAAATAAAAACTGAAAATTGAAAAAAAATTGAGATTTGTGACTAATTTCAATTATGTTTTTACGATTTTATTTTTAAAAATATGGGTGATTTAGTGGTGAATCGACGATAACTCAGCTGCAAATTGTAAATGTATAAATTAAGGTTGATTTTATTATATTTTGTGTAAATCAATAAAAAGATAATATAGTTTTTTAAATATAATTATTTAAAAAAATATTTGGGGGTAAACTCATAAAATGAGCGGGTGCATATAATTTGGGGGTGAACTCATAAAGTGAGTGGGTGCAGATAATTGTAGTATAAATATAATTTTGGGGTGAACTCATAAAATGAGTGGGTGTAGATAATTGTGGTAAAAAATAATTTAGGGGTGAACTCAAAAAATGAGTGGGTGTAGTTGTAAAACAATGATTTGTAGGTGAATTCATAAAATGAGTGGGTGCAGATAACTGTGGTAAAAAGAATTGGGTAAAAAAAATTGGGGTGAACTTAAAAAAATAACGGGTGCAGATAATCTTCTGGCCCATATTTTATTTTGGTGATGTATGTATGGTACATGCAAAGGCACGCAAGTGTGACCCATCTTTATTTTAATTCTCATATCATTAATAATCATAATAAACGATTTTTTATACAAATTTCTGTTTAGAGATCACAAAATTGGGCGCGCCTATTGTATTGTATGTGCTGGTCGGTCGTCTATTCAGAATTCAGAAAACCAGTTGTTACCATTTATGATCATGGAGTAATTGATAGGTTTATGATCAGAAAATTAGCGAAAATACTTTATATAATCTAACAGAAAGAGATTCGTTTGGGTTTTTTAAAATCAGATAAAACCTACAAATTTTCATTTCGATCCCAAACACGTTCAAAAAAAACTCTCTGCACATATGCCTAAAAAGAAGTATTCTCAAATGGTTGATAATTACTCCTAGTTTTTTTTATGTGATATTGAGCATTCCTCTGATTGAACTTTTGATTTTTTTCTGTGTTAATACTCTGTTTTTTCTGCACAATCACATTAACGCAGTATTTGTCAAATCTCAATTGTTATTCATATAAAATTTGTATGATTTCTATATGGTTATTGATTTGTTATTCATATAAAATTTGTATGATTTCTATATGGTTATTGATTTATGAGATTTATTTGAAATTTATGAATTTTATTTATGAATATAATAAGATTCTGACATTTATTAATTTTATTTTTAATGTATATTTTGCAGATATGTCTTCTCAACATGAGAATGATGACACAACTTCATCTAATAATACCTAAGATAATGATTTTGTCATTAAAAAGAAAAGACAAAAGACATCAATTAATAATACCTAAGATAATGATTTTGTCATTAAAAAGAAAAGACAAAAGACATCAATTGTGTGGATTAATTTTGAGGAATTTTTTGTTCATTCATTATAAAATTTCAGCATGTTTTATAATATTATAAAATTTCAGCATGTTTTATAATATTTTAGGGGGCTCAACATGAAGATGAGATTATTTTGAAAAACTGATGTATTTTTTGTTGTAATTGTTGAAAGAACATTCTGTTATTTTTTTTTTTTGAACATTTGTTATTACTCACGCACAATTCAAGAAATTGGCTTTTCAATTTGGTTATTTTCTTTGATAAAACAATTGGGCTGCCCACTTTTAATTAAATGCTAGCCCAAAACATTCTCCACTTTTAATTAAATGGGCTAACATTTTTGGCCCAAAAAGTCTCCACTTACTCGGTTTGCTCTCGATCACAATTTCTTTTTTTTTTTTGACGTAAAGGAGGGACAATGTCACAATGTGCAACGTAGGACTGTTAGTGCCCGTAAAGAATTCAAATAAATTTATAATATATTTTAAGTTTAATATGTCAATTAAAAAATATATTTGAAACATGTACTCCATAGTATAAATTTGTAAATTTGTTATTCATTCGAATCTAGATAAATATTTTTCAATACACTCTTAACTCTAGAGGGCTGCAACATATAATTGTCTATGCATGAACATGTTTCAGAAGGTACACACTACACACCTACCATAAAAAGAGACTGACCTTTAACTTTTATTTATCGTCATTGTAAAAGACAATAGAATAAGAAATTATCTTATTCGAAACTTTATGGGAGCCGTGTCATCGAAACACTCAATATTATTCTCAAAATAAAAAATTTACTACCAACATTCCTTCCAAAATAAAAATGTGTCCTCAATAATGTAATTTTCAAGTCTGGTAACAATCAATCTAGTTACATTATACAAATCGGACATTAGGTCAATGTTCGTAAGCAACATTATATGGACACATAATTTTTAGAACTAATCGATGGTCTGATCATGACGGTTTCCTATAGTTCCATTCACATTTTCTAAAGTTTTTTTATTCTGATTTCACCAAACTTCTGCTTTCCAAAACATAGTTTGAGAATGACGTTTTAACACTTTGGAAAAAATAAAGTGTTTATTTCTACTAATTTATGAACAGTGTCGCCATGAGACCATCTCACTTTGAATAAGATAAGTGTTTATTCGTACTAATTACTGTTAATGGTATTACTGATTACAATTTATGGTATTACTCGTTATTACTTATTGTATTAACGACTATAATAAAATCATACATATAATATTATTTTGTATTAAAATTTTAAAAAAAATACACATGAAAAAATGGAAAATAAAAAAAAAAGTAAAAGGAAAAAAAAAACGAACAAATTAAAAGTTTGTAATAAAAACTGAAAATGGGAGAAAAAGAGGAAAGGGAAGAAAACTTAGAAAGAAAAAAAATCAAGATTTTTGTCTAATTTCGATAGTTTTTTTTTTAAATTATGTTTTACGATTTTTTTCTAAAAATATGGATGACTTGATGGTGAATCGACGGTAACTCGGTAATGACTTGACTACAGATTGTAAATATACAAATTAAGGTTGATTTTATTATATTTTGTGTAAATTAATAAAAGGATAATATAGTATTTTAAATGTAATTACTTTTTTAAAAATATTTTTGGGGTGAACTCATAAAATGAGGGGTGTAGATAAACGTGGTAAAAAACAATAATTTAGGGGTGAACTCATAAAATGAGCGGGTGCACATAACCGTGATAAAAAATGATTTGGGGGTGAACTCCTAAAATGAACGGGTGCAGGTAACCGTAGTAAAAAAAGATTTGGGGTGAACTCATAAAATGAGGGGTGTAGATAATTTAGGGGTGAACTCATAAAATGAGCGGGTGCACATAACTGTGATAAAAAAAATGATTTGGGGGTGAACTCATAAAATGAACGGGTGCAGATAACCGTAGTAAAAAAATGATTTTTGGGTGAACTCATTAAATGAGTGGGTGTAGATAAAATATAAATAAAAAATTAAAATTGGTGTGTACCGATATCTTGCATGTATTCGAGTATCACCCTACAAATTAGGGTTGATTTTATTATATTTTGTGTAATTAATAAAAGGATAATATAGTCCTTTAAATGTAATTACTCCATTTAAAAAAAAATCTTCTGAGGTGAACTTATAAAATGAGCAGGTACAGATAACCTAAAAAATAATTTTGGGTGAACTTATAAAATGAGCGATTGCAGATAACCATGGTTAAAAAATGATTTGGGGTGAACTCATAAAATGAGCGGGGTGCAGATAAGCATAGTAAAAAATAATTTGAGGATGAACTAATTAAATGAGCAGGTGTAGATAAAATATAAATAAAATAATAATTTAATTCTATTAAAAAAATCTAATTTTACGTTTGTATTGTTTAATTTAAATAATATTATTATTAATTTTAATAAAAGATAAAATAGTAAATAATAAAATAAAATTTAAATAATTATTTTAAAATATTAAAAAAAGGCAACAGGTATCAAGTTAGGGCGACACAGAGGGCGATACAGAGCGATGCAATTTGACATCCGAACTATTAATAGTCCAGACGATACAAAAACTATCCTAAGAAAATCCCATGATACAATAGCAGTAGATTTGAATTCAAAACAAAATATATAAGTAATGAGAGATGGCCTCATGTATTTAATCGAGCTTTCATAACCTGATTCATATAGATTTATTAGTACAAAATCATAAATGTATATGCAACAGTGACGTACCCAGAAATTTAAATTTGGGGTAAGATAAATAATATTTTAATATTTAAGATCTTACTTAATTGTTGGTGTACATCAATGCATGATAACTAAAACTTTGACTACTAAAAAAGAAATGCATACCAACTAAGGGAATATACAAACATATGAGTGGAATTAAAAAAAAATATATAAGACATGTTATGATAAAACACTGTGAAAATATTGAAATTCATCGAGCTAATAATTCAAAAAAAAAAAATTGAGTAGATTAATACAAGGAAGTACAAAAAATACTTAAATTATATTTGGCTTACACACAAGAAGTTTTATAAGAAAAATATATATATTTTTTTTATCTAAATTCATTATGTCAATTTATTCGGATACGAATTTTAATAAATATTGATTAATTTAGAATAAAATAGATATGTTGGGGGTATGAATATGATTGAGTATGATGAGATCTACTTATAAATAAAAATAATAACAATTTGAGTAAATATGTGATGGTTTGAGAGTGAAGATAAAATGTTAAAATAGTGTGAATGATATTATTTCTAAATTGAGAATGAGAATAATAAAATTAAAGGGAGTAATAAATAAAAACAGAGCACACTCAATTGTGCAATTGAGTCACACTATTAAGTTGATTATAATTTGATGAGTTAAAAATTCAATTGGACAATTAATAATGTATGTAAATCAAAATTGAGTTGCATTGCATACAAGAATTTATGTAAAATAAATTAAAATTTCTTTTATATTTATAATAGGGTTAATTGCGAAAAAAATCACCACATTTGATTCAGTTGCAATTTAATCTAAACCTTTGAAATATTGCAATTAAATCACTAACTTTAACATTTTACAAATTAGATTTCCGGGCAGTCCACCTCCTGCCCGCCCGAATCTGATGTGGCAATCATATTTGGCTCTCTATACTTAAAACCATGTCATTTAATTAAAATATAATTAAAAAAAACTTTAATATAGCATTAAATAAAGTCAAATATGTAATGCCATACGTTCGATTCAAAAAAAAAAAAAAAAACCAACTAAATAAAAGAATTAAAATTATAAATCCTAAAACAAGTACAGAGATAAATTCAGCAGACTCATTCTTCATCTTCCACGCAATATCTTCTCACCCTTCTTCTCCTTTTTTCACGCGATTCTTCAATAATACTCGATCTTTTTTTAAAATCGTGATTCAATTCTTCATCACTCATACGTCTGTTACGACCCTTATTAAAAAATGATCCTGATTTTATTTCCCCCAAATCGAACGCCATGAAAAATAAAAATTAACATACCTTATTAATGTACCAGTTGTGACCACACACTCTGTACCAAAGACCAAGGAGAAAAATACTGGATTCCCTTTTTTAATTATAACATTTCGTTACAAATGGCTTGTATAACAAAACTCTCAAGAAATAGAGTTTCCAAGTTCTTTCATCAGAGGATAAATAGCCATTGGAGAAACTCTAAAAAATAGAGTATATCGTAAACAAGAGAGAATAGCCAGTAAATCTTCTTTTATATCTTATTGAAGTATTTTAAAAAAAAATAATAATGAAAGGGAGCCAACAATTCTTTTATATCTTATTGAAGTATTTTAAAAAAAAAATTAATGAAAGGGAGCCAACGTGATGGCCATTTGCCACGTCAGATTCGGGCAGGAGGTGGGCTGCCCTGAAGTCTAATTTGTCAAAAAAATGTTAAAGTTAGTAATTTAATTGCAATATTTTAAAGGTTTAGATTAAATTGCAATTGAATCAAAGGTGATAGTTTTTTTTTAGCAATTAACTCTTTATAATTTGACAAATAAATGTATAAATTTTGGAAATTTGACAAATAAATGTATAAATTTTGGAAAAGAAAAAGGAACACATATAGCTCTAAACACCAAATAAAGCCCAATTGTAAAAAAAAACTTATTCTTGAAAGCAGTGGCCCAATGGCCAATAGTAAAAAAAAGATTCCCCAACCGTGTGCTATTATGTCATGGGAGTATATTAGATAGAGTAGTTTTTTTACATTTTGGGGTACAGTTGTACCCCATGTCTAATGTAGGTCCGCCTCTGTATGTGATGGGATCTATTTTTATGTATAACGTACATTAATTGTTTCAAACAAAATCCCTCGCACGTGTATTTAGCTCGATTAATTGTTTAAAAAGAAAAAAAAAAGCAAAAAAATAGGCATTGATTTTAGGAAAAAGAAGAAAAGTATATTGATTGAGAAAAAACAGGCATTGATTAAAGCTGAGATAATGCAGTAAAAAAACAAGCATTGTTTTGAGAGTTAAGGCAAAGGAAAAAAAAGACTGAAAAAACATTGATGTTAGTACGTAGTTATTACAAAGGTTGAAAACAAGAAAAATAAACACTATTTTTAGGGGCTGATTGTAATTCCAACATAACTAACAACAAAAAATTTGTCTCAAATCATTATTTGAGACGAATTTGCGCTGAAATTAGATAGGTCGCATTGCAGTTTAATTGCGACAAATTTTATTGGGATGTTGCAACATGCGACGACGATGAGCTGTTTCAAAATTTTTTTTTTTGACAGGGAATTAAAATATATTAATGGGCCAAATCGGCTTCAACAAATTGTCTACACAATGTAGGAATATAGGTAGAGAAAAATGGTTCAGAAATATCAGTAGCATAGGAGGCCAAAGCATTTGCCACCTTATTACATTCTCGCTTTTGCCATGAGAAGGCAGTATCCGTGATTAAACTGCTGGATATTCGGATTTCCTCAATAAAGTCGCCCAGCCTTGTTATGTTTTCTGCTGGATTGTTGATCAGTTTGACGCAGATTTGAGAATCGGTTTCAAACACCACCCGATTGACTCCCCTCTCCGCTGCTAGTTGGACGCCTCTCAGGATGGCCAACGCTTCCGTTTCCTCTGCATTACGCGGCCCGATGGCGCGTTCCGCGAAACACCATAAGGCCCTCCCGGTTGCATCTCTGGCTACACCCCCGATACCACATGTCGTTCCCTCTTTGAAGGCCCCATCAGAGTTAACCTTGATCCACCCTTGATCCGGACATTGCCAAGAATCCTTACTCGCCATTCTGTTTTTCGGGTTTCGTCCGGATCTCCTTGCTGCTCTTTTGAACTCCGATACAGTGCTCTTAACTGATTCACCAATGAAGAAGGGATTCATTTTTTGATCCTCAAAATAGAATTGATTCCTGGCATACCAGATCATCCATAAGGTCGTGACAAATAGCTGCCTCTCCTCGTTCCCCAGTGAATCCAGCTGCCCGAAAATCCATGCATCAAAAGACTCCGAGCTGGACCCCGTCCCACTGATCTTTCTCCCTAATGGCGATAAGTTCCAGATTTCCTTCGCCACACTACACTCCCGTAGTGCATGTTCTATAGTTTCAATTTCTTGCCCACATCTTTTGCACAGCGGGTCGACGTCGACGAACCTACTTACAAGGTTAATACTGACTGGTAGTATTCCTTTAAGGCATCTCCAGATGAATAATTGGATTTTCGGCATTATATCCAGACTCCACACCCGATTCCATTTTTGAATCCCTTCCTCGGGAACTTGGAGTTCCCCTCCATCTCTTACAGTCCACAGATGGTACCCCGTTTTTACAGAATACTTCCCATCCGCCGTAAGCTTCCAGTTTAAGATATCAGGCCGCCCCAATCTTCTCAGTGGTAAGGCTTGGATACGCAATATTATATCATGGGAGAAGAGAGTATTAAGGATCGATACATCCCAGTCCTCACCTGTGGTGTTCATTAAGTCCCGGACTTTTAGCTCCGGTTGTTGGTGAGACTCGGATGAAACGGCCCACGGGCTCTCTCCATCATTGATCCAGGGGTCATCCCAAACACGAATTGTACGCCCATCCCCCACTCTCCACACGAGGCCAAGTTGGAGCACCTTCCTTCCCTCAATAATACTTCTCCAAGTGTAGCTAGGATTGTGTCCTTCTCGTGCCGACATAAACGTCCCCCTTCTAAAATACCTAGCTTTGAGAGTTTGAGCAAATAAGCTATTCGGTTGCTGGATTAATCTCCACCCTTGCTTGGCTAACATGGCTTTATTGAAAGTTCCAATATCCCGTAGACCAATCCCCCCTAGCTTCTTCGGTTGACAAATCTTTTTCCAGGCAAGCCAATGGATTCTCCGCTCATCATGTTTTTGGCCCCACCAGAAGCGGCGCATCGCCCCTACTATACGGTCAATTGTTCCCTGAGGAATCTTAAAAACACTCATCAGATAGGTGGGAATCGACTGCGCTATCGATTTCAGAAGGATCAGCTTTCCGGCTTGGGAGATCATCTTACTTTTCCAATCTTTCAACTTTTTCTCAACCCTGTTCGCCAGCGCCCCGAACACATCTCTCTTAGCCCTCCCGAGGTTGGTAGGGATGCCCAGGTATATATCATGCTTAGCTACCCTGTTAACCCCCAATATTGCGGCCAGAGCTGCTGCATGGGTAGAGTGGACCCCGCTGCTAAAACATATATCGGATTTGGTAAGATTGATGCTTTGTCCTGAGGCCCCCTCGTAAATATCCAAGACCCGTTTCATCCTCCCTATCTCAGCTGTTGTTGCACGCCCAAAGAGCAGGCTATCGTCGGCGAACAACAAATGAGATATCGGGGGGGCCGCTCTGCAAATACGCACTCCATGAAGTTTCCCTGCGATTACTTCTTTCCGGAACAGACCTGAGAGGGCTTCTGAGCAAAGCAAAAACAGGAAAGGTGAGAGGGGGTCTCCTTGTCGGAGACCTCGAGATGGATAGAATGAGGAAGATGGAGACCCGTTAATAAGGACGGCAAATGAGACAGTCCTCACACAGTTCATAATGACATTTACAAGGCTGGGGGGAAAGCCAATCTTTTGCATTACACACTCTAAGAAATCCCATTCTACCCTGTCATAGGCCTTACTCATGTCAAGTTTGAAGGCAAAGGAACCCTTGGTTGCAGTATTGGATTTCATATGGTGAAAGATCTCATAGGCTAGGATGGCGTTATCCGTTATCAGTCTTCCTGGGACAAAGGCCGATTGGCTTGGATCAATGATATCGGGGAGGAGGGGTTTGATGCGGTTGGCAATGGCTTTAGTGATGATTTTCAGGGTTACGTTACATAAGCTAATAGGGCGATAGTCCATGGGTGAAGCCGGGATTTTCTTTTTGGGGATTAGAGCAATAAAGGTATGGTTAAGGGCGGCCGGGCTAAGGCCATCATTCAGCACACCCAAAGAATAATTAATAACATCATGACCGACAATATCCCAAAATTTTTGATAAAATAAAGCGCACATACCATCGGGGCCCGGCGATTTAGTGGGGAACATTTGAAAGAGAGCCGTAGTAATCTCTTCCCTCGTGAACGCTTGTGATAGAGTCGCCTCCATCTCGATTGTCACCTTGCGCTCCACAGCTTCCACGGCTTCGCTCATATCAATCATCTCATTGCCCGCGAACAAACCCATGAAGTATTCCTTGAACACCCTTTCTAGGTCCTCCCATTTTGTCCATTCTTGCCCCTCACTGTCTTTCACCTTCGTAATTGTGTTTCTCCTTTTTCTCCCCGATGCTGTTTTGTGGAAGTACTTAGTATTTCGATCCCCGTCCCTCATCCAACTGATTCTGGATCTTTGATGCCAAAACACCTCCTCTTTTCTCAGCAGGGCAGCCAACTTATTTTCTGCTACTCTAGCCTTCTCAAGACTCGCAGTACTCGGGGGTGCAGATTGTAATCTTGCTAGCTCCTTGGATAACCTCTCAATCTCCCTTGGTATGTCATCAAAAACAATTGCATCCCAAGCTTGTAGGGATAGGCTGCACCCGGTTAACTTTTCCACGACATCTGCAGAAGACGAATCCCTGTAGGCTGACCAAGCCTGGCTGATAACGTCCCGACAACCCTCTTCCTGGAGCCATCTCTCCTCAAACCTGAACAATTTCTCCTTCTTCTTCGCAATTGATTCAGTAGATTTCGGGGCCCATCGGATGTGAATGGGCGAATGATCCGACAATATTCTGTGTAGGGTGGTAACCTCATAATCAGTGAATAAAGACGTCCATCTTGCGTTTGCTACCCCTCTGTCCAGCCGCTCTTGGATGTTGTCCACCCCCATCTGCTGATTCGACCATGTAAATTGGTTCCCCTGGTAGCCAAGATCACTGAGACCGTTCCTATCCATGCAATTTCTGAAATCCAGCAATTTGGCTTCTCGTCGGACGACACCTCCCCTCTTTTCATAGTTGAACATGATTTCATTGAAGTCGCCGAAACAGAGCCACGGAAGAGTGTTGTCCCTAGCAAGGTGATCAATCATTCTCCAGGTTTTCCATTTAGCTCCCTCCTCAGGCCATCCATATATTCCTGTGAATCTCCATTTTCCTGCCTCCCCATTGTCACCTATCAGGGCATCGATGTGATTCGCGGAGTAAGAAGTCACATCCACACAATCCTCTTTGTTCCACAGTAGGGCAAGCCCTCCTCTCCTTCCTCCGCCTTCCCGAGCACAATCTACACTAAAACACGAGTCAAAACCCAACTTCATTCTGACAGACTCCAGTTCTCTGGCTGTGAGTTTAGTTTCCGACAAAAAAATAAATTTGGGACACTTTAACTTGATCTCTCGTTTCAGCACCGGAACTTTCCGGGGGTTCCCGAGCCCCCGACAGTTCCACCCTATACAACTCATTGGGTTCGGCAGTGGTGCTTCCTAGCACACACCGCCGTTTGTGGATTGGTATGGTCGACTACTTCCTTATCAGGGATTCTTTCAAGATCATTTCTGGCTTTCTTCGGGGTGGGTTGGCCCTCATCAATGTCCATTAAGTCATGGACTTCATCCGAAGATCTCTTAGTCGTGGTGGTTTGCTCTTCTTGAGTGCCATTCACAGTTTCCTTTCCTTTGTTTCTAGCGTTGCGCTTCCAGGTGGTTTTCTTTGGGTTGGAGTTGGGTTGAGTTTCAAGGTTTATGATGGGTGGGCTGTGTTTTGAGGAGTGGGCAGGGGGAGTTTTATCGTGGTTGTGAGTAGGGGGAGGTGTGTTAAGGTTTGGGTTCAGTGGAGTGTGGATGGGTTCGGATAGGTTCGGTGTAGTAGTTGTTAAGATTGTGGTATCAAAGTGGTTGGTTATAGCATCTATCGTGGTGGTTTCGGACAGATTTTGGATTGAAGGTTGCTCTTTCAGTGCCGCTTGAATGTTAGACAGGATCTTAGTAGTGGGTATTGGGTTATGAGTTGGGATAGTTGGGCTTCTGGTGTGTGTGGTGGAGATATGTTGCTGGTTGGTAAGTTGATCTGGTGGTGGGGATGGTTGGTTTGAGAGAAGTGGATGGAGAGGCAGAGGATTGGCCTCTTTGTTTCTGAGAGTGGGAGATGTAAGGGTGGATTCCCTTGTGGAGGTGCCCTCCTCTGCAATGTTTGAGAAGCTTGAATCCAAAGAGAGGTTTCGAGAGCTAGTAGCCCTTTTGCATTCCGGTTTTACTCCTCGGATTCGCTTGAGTGGTGAGGCCTTTATCTTCGGACCAAACTCCATATCTGTGGGCATGGGGCATTCATTCCTGTCATACTCGTCACACATCCTAAAATTGTGCCCCACAAATCCGCAGCAGTAGCAATATATTGGTAGAGATTCGTATTTTACTGGAAGCCATAATTCTTCTCCCCCAACACGCGCCTTCAGACCAGTACGGAAAGGTTTGGTGATATCAATTTCGGCCTTGAATCGGATATAGCTGCCCATATTTTCCTCATTCGGGACCTCATATATTTCGAGACCCCCCACTCTTTTTGCAAGCGAAAGAAGAACATCCTCAGTGTGGAAGGCTGGAGGTATGTCATAGATGCGGGTCCAAAATGATGCCTTGGTTATGGAAATTGTAGAAGGTTGTTCGTGCCCTTCAAGTGCTGCAATGGCGAATAGGGACCCTTCAAAATGCCACGGCTGATTTTGGAGAACCCATTCTCTTTCCTTTGCATCAGGAAAAGAGAATATCAAGAGTTTTTTCCCCCACTCTCTGGCTGTGGCTTTGGTGCGCGATTTGAAGGCTTTTAACATTACATCCATCAAGGCGAACATATTATACGGCTTTTCCGTGCATAATCTACCCACAAGGCAAATCGGTTTCCTCACTGCCCTTGCTGTTCCTGCAATTTCCCCCAAATCAGGAACATCATCCTCTGTGTCTGCCGAACGCGACATGGGTTCGTCTTGGAAATGAGATGATTGATATTCGCTTAGACCTGTGAAAACCTGCAAAGACAAGAAACAAGAGGGGAGAGCCAAACTATCACGGAGATTCACAGTTTAATGGGAGAAGAGAAGACCGGTATTAAGAAAGAAGGAATGAGATGGGGGATCAAGGGGGTAAATTAAAGATACATGAAACAGGGGGCGCCGGACCAATCGACGGTGACGAAGAGAGCCGGATGCTCTGACCTAATTTTGTGACGGCGCACAGAACCCTAGCTCCTTAGGCAAAAGGAGAACTAATTTTATATATGAGCTGTTTCAAAATACATCTCAAATAAAAAGGAAAAATTAAAATGGGCACTGTTTGAACTGTTGTCCATTGAGCCACTTGAGCACGGATGCAATCAAAACACGGGACAGAATATATGGATTCTTAATCAAAATTATAAAATCACGTTGGATCATGTGTTTGAATTAAACATATTAATCTAGAATAAATATTAAAATAAAAAAAAATTCAAACAATTTAAAAAAATAGAAAAAAAATTGTACGACGTCGCTAATTGATAGATTAAATTTCCGTAGCAAATAATGAAAAAAAATTGTCCCAAAATTCGTGGAATAATATTCTGTCACAAAAACAAAAAAATTAAAGGAATATAATATTTAATGGGTAGTTAGTATAGAGAGAGATGTGAAGAAAAAAAAAAGGTAGAGAGAAGTAGAAATTAAAGAAAAAATGTAGAAATATGTAGAAATGAGAAAATGTAGGGAAAGACAGTGAATTTTGTCATTTTAAAAAATAAAAAGTTTATAATAGAACATTTAAAATATGTAAGTAAAAAATTTATGGCATGATCGAGAAAATATTGGTTTCTATACAATACTCTCTTCAATGGCCTCTCGAGAAGCATTAGGGTAAAAATTGAAATGGAGATTGATAAAACAGATGTTAAAGAATTGAAATGGAAAAAAATAACACAACTTGGATTCCATTTAAATACGAACACCTACCCTCTTTTGCGGCTTACTTGTGCATATGGAAAGAGAAATGCTTAATCTAGTGGAAGATAAACAAACATATTTTGTCACCATTTTGCGAGGGGGCCCACCGCAGTCGCCTTTGCCATTGTAAATTGGTGACGGTAATGAAATTCCGTCACCATTTTGCGAGGGGGCCCACCGCGGTCGCCATTTTGCCAGGGCCCCACCGCAGTTGCCTTTTCCATCGTAAATTGGCGACTGTTTACCTCCAATCGCGAATTTCCGTCGCCTTTTGAGTAGTTTTTTGTAGTAGAAAAACACCGAATTTACGTGGTTCGATCAAATGATCTACGTCCACGGAGGATAGAAGACTCTCTTCACTAAACACGGATGAAAGTTACAGATTACAAAGTAAACACAAAGCTTGATCTCTCTCTAAACTCTCAGTTTTTCAGTAACCCACAACCTATGCACTAGATGGTGTATTTATAAATGTACAATACATTGGACAACTGCCATTAACTAACTAACTAACTAACAGAAACAACAGAAATAACTAACTCCGAAAACTAGAATTTCAGCAGACTTGTCTCACTGATTTGGGATCAGCTGAGTTGGCTTCAGCAGACTTAGACCCAACTCTCCTGATCTGATCATCAAACGACTTGACTCGGGGAAGTTGTCCAAAACTCACATCAGATTAGTTGACACCTGAACAACCTATTAAACCTTATCAGCTGAGTACACCTTACTCAACTTTGCTGAACTCCAAGATCAGACGACGAGCTACTCTTCTGATAGCAAGATCAGATGACAAACTAATATTATTGCATTAATCTTAACAATTCTCCACCTTAATGCAAGATTGCCTTCTTCCCAGCCCTCCCCAAGGCTGTTTGTTCATTCTCTTCTTTACTGAACATCCCAGGTGCTAAGGTTTACCAACTCCATGCAAATGGTTGAACTTATTGCTTGGTAATGCCTTAATCAATATATCAACTGCATTCTCTTCTGAAGCTACCTTATGAACTTCAACAATGTTTTTCTCCAAGATGTCTCTAACAAAGTGCAACTTTACATCAATATGCTTTGTGACCTCTCATGAAACACTTGATGTTTTGCTAGATGGATAGTGCTCTAATTATCACACAGCATAGAAACACTCTTCTGAATTATGCCAAAATCTCTCAGAATGCCCTTCAACCACATTGCTTCCTTCACATCTTCTTATAATGCTATGTATTCAGCTTCAGTTGTGGATAAGGTCACCATAGATTGTAAAGCTGCTCTCCAGGTGATAGTAGTGCTATACAAAGTAAAAAACATAACCAGATAAAAACTTCCTTGTATCTATGTTTCCAGCAAAATCAGAATCCACAAAACCAATCAGAGGACTCTTGGTAACAACTGATTTCTCAAACACTAATCCTAAGTCTTCTGATCCATTTAGATATCTTAGAATCCACTTCAATGTTTTTCAATGTAGTTTCCCTGAATTTCCCATGAATCTACTCATCATACTAACAACATAGGCAAGATCAGGTCTGCTACATACCATAACATACATGAGACTTCCTACTCCATTGGCATAAGGAATAGTAAGCATCTACTTCTTCTCTTCAGCTGTCTGAGAAGATTGCTCGACTGATAACTTGAATTGCTGACCAAATGAAGTACTAACTAGTCTGGACAGGTGCATAAGAAACCTCTTCAAGACCTTCTGAATGTAACTATTCTGGGGTAGGAACAAACTTGCCTGCTTTCCTATTTCTGAGAATATCCATCCCTAATATTCTTTTGGCTTCACCTATGTCCTTCATCCCGAACTTGCTACTCAACTGCTGCTTCAGATGGGTAATCTTTCTCATACTCTTGCTAGCTATTAACATATCATCTACATAGATCAGTAGATAGGTGCTCTCTAGATAATCTTGTTTACCAATATATACACATCCATCATATTTGCTTCTTAAGAAACCAATAAAAAGCATGAATGTGTCAAACTTTCTATACCATTGTCTAGGACTCTGCTTGAGCCTATACAATGATTTCTTAAGCAAACATACCTTACTTTCAGTTTCAGGCAAGATGAATACTTCTAGTTGATGCATGTATATTATTTCAGCTAGTTGTCCATGTAAAAAAGCAGTTTTAACATCTAGCTGATGTAACTCAAGATCATCTTGAGCAACCTTAGACAAAATTAATTTTATGGAACAGTGTTTAACAACAGGAGAGAATACCTCATTGAAGTATATGCCTTCTCTTTATATGAATCCTCTTGCCACCAACCTAGCCTTGAATCTGATCCGCTCTCTAGCACCACCAAATCCAACTTCAAGCTTCTTGAACAGCCACCTGCAGTTGACCAACTTCTGGTTGTCTGGCTTCTCCACAAGGATCCCGGTCTCATTCTTCTCTAAGGACTGCAACTCTTCTGACATGGCTGTTATCCACTGCTCACTTTCAGGATTGGTGATAGCCCTATAGTTTCTTGGCTCATAATGCTCCACCTCTTCTGCTGTGATCAGAGCATATGACACAAGATCAGCCTTGCCAAACCTAGATGGAGGATGAATCTGTCTTCTGAGCCTATCTCTTGCAAGACTATAATTCCTCAAATCAACAGGGTTGTCCTCCATAACATCATCTTCTGAATGATCTTCGGGATCATCTTTTAGTACCTGTTCTGGGACGACCTCATCTGGTGTGTCATCTCCCAGATCAGCTGGGTTGGCCACCTCCTCTGGTGCCAACTCATCTGATGTGGGAAACTCTACCTCAGTTGAGAAACTCTCTTCTGACTCATTTATAATTCTTCCATCTAGGTCATGGAGATTTCCATTGTGAGGATATCCCATTACCTTTTCATTAAAATCAACATCTCTGCTGATTATTAGTTTCTTATGACCTGGTTCAAGGCACCATCTATTGCCCTTGACACATATTGGATAGCCAATGAATATACATTTCAGAGCCCTTGGCTCAAGCTTATCCTGTCTGATATGGGCATAAGATTGACATCCAAATACTGTAAGTTTTGAATAATCAGACAACTTACCATACCAGATCTCATCTGGGGTTTTACCTTATAAAGAAAATGAGGGTGTTTTGTTTATCAAGTAACATGCAGTACATACAACTTCTCCCCCTAAAGCTTTTAGCTAATTTAATATCAGCTAACATGCATCTGACCCGTTCTAGAATAGTTCTGTTCATTCTCTTTGCTTATCCATTCTGCTGTGGATTAAGAGGGACAGTTCTATGTCTAGAAATGTCATCCTCTTTACAAAATTCATTGAATTCAGCTGATAGATACTCAAGGTCATTATTTGTCCTCAAGTGTTTTAAGGACTTTCCTTTCTTGTTCTCTATCTCAAGCAACCATTGTTTGAATTTTGTAATGGCCTCACTCTTCTGTTTTAGAATGAACACCCAAACTTTTCTAGAATAGTCATCTATAATGGACATGAAATACTTACCTCCACCAATGGTTTCAGTTCTTGATGGCCCCCAGACATCCGAATGAACATAATCCAGCATTTCCTTGGTGGTGTGCTCACCCTTTTGAAATGACTTCTTCTTGGCCTTGCCAAGAATGCACAACTCACAATACTCCAGGTTTTTTAATGTCTTCTAGTGGAATGCCCCCATTCTTGGATAACTCAATCGGGCTTTTCTCTCCCACATGTGCTAGACTCTAATGCCAAAGCATAGCATCATCAGAACTCATGATAACATCAACCGCCCATGTGATTGTCTCACCAATCAAAGAATATAACCCATTTGAATTCTTCCCTTGCATCACTATTCTATTATCTTTGGTAACCAACAAACATCCTCTTTCTGTCTTAAATTCATAACCCAAAGCATTTAGTGTGCCAAGAGATATAAGGTTTCTCTTTAAATCTGGAACAAATCTAACATTGGTCAGGATCACATGTTTATCATTAAACATCTTCACCCTCACAATGTTAATTCCTCTCACAGTGCAACTTTCATCATTACCCAACAGAACTGATCCTCCATCCATCATCTCAAGGTTTTAAAACCAAGATTTGGTAGGACACATGTGAAATGAACATCCAGAATCCAACACCCATTCATTAACAATTTTTCTTTCTGTTATGCTCATCACTTCAGCACTTTCATATCCTTTTGCCTCTGCTACATCAACTTTAGCAGCATCAGCAGACTTCTTGTTTTCAGGACAATCTTTTATGAAATGTCCTTCTTTATGGCATTTGTAGCAAGCTTTGTCCTTGACTACAAACCCATTCTTCTTCTGGCCTGGCTTGGCATGGAACTTCTTGCCTTGCCCTTTCTTCTTGTCATTCTTAAGTTTGATATTAAGACCCTCAACTTGGTTCTTGGTCTTATTGGTAGAGTTTGCCACATGTAAACTCTTGGTTTTCAGTATAGACAAGACTTCTTTGAATTTTACCTTACCCTCCTTGGTGATCAGCAAAGCATCATTGACGTTATCATATGAAGGTACGTAGTAAGGACTTCAAAAGTAGAAAAGACTTCTTGTGATCATCTAAGGTAACTCCAACATTTTCAAGATCATCAACTGCTTGCATTAACTCTATAAACTGCTCATCAAGGGATATATCATCTGTCATCTTGAAATTGTTGAGCTTTCTTTCCATAAACATCTGGTTTGACAAAGATTGCGTCAAATACAGATCATCAAGGGTCTCAAATACAACAGCAACATCCTTCTCCTTCATAACCTCTCTGAAAACATTATCTCCCAAACTTAGAACAACAATGTTGTAAGCTTTTTCCATAAGCTCCTCCTTCTTGACCTTGTCTGTGATTGGGTGTGAGATTGCTCGTTTTTGTGCTCACTATTGCTATGTTATCGTAGCATTTTGATGTGATTTTGGTCATAATTGTTAGAAATGGTGCTACTAACCTTGTTGTCAAGAAATGTGTTCAAAGTGTAGGAAACGAGGTGAAATAGTCCATTTAAAGGGAAAACGAGCATTGGCGCATTGGAAGAGAAGTTCGGTGGAAGGACGAGCAAGGAAAGTCAAGAAAAATCGAAGAAAACGTCCAAGAGTGCAGGATCCAAACGGCCGGTCGAGTAGTCCCACACTGGCGGTCGAGTGAAGTCGAGTTATAGAAACTTTCAAAGTTTCTCATCTCACTCGACCGGCCGAGTGAGCCCAAACGGGCGGTCGAGTGAGTTCTGGTCGTGGGAGAGTTTCTGGAATTAATTTCCAAACGGGCGACCGTTTGAGCCCAAACGGGCGGTCGAGTGAGCTCATTTCACTCGACCGGTCGAGTGACCCCAAACGGGCGGTCGAGTGAGTTCTGGAACCACTTTTGGTTCTGGAACTTTTTCTCACTCGGCCGACCGTTTCACCCCACACTGGCGGTCGAGTGAACTTACAGTTTCGGGGTTTTTCGCGAATTTTGAAGAACTTCAAGGACCAAAGTGCTAATTTCGTCTCACACACTTTTGGAAGCTTTAAATAGCTTCAAACTCAGTTTGTAAAGGACTTTTGTCCCTCATTTATTACAACTCTTAAACCCTAGTTCTTAACTCCATCTTCCACATTTATTGTCCATTTAATTCATAGTTTAGCTTCAAAGTAGGATACTTAGCATAGGTTTTTGAAGAACAAGGCTCCACACTTTTGTAATAGCTAGGTATTTTGAAGAAACAACAAGGTGACTTCAAACCATTCTCTCATTTTCTATATAATTCTATATTTAATGTTCATCTTGAGTTCTTTTGATGTTTTAGCCATGGGTGTTTCTCAAAACACCATGGGCTAAGTTTATTTATGCTTTGGGTGTTCTAAAACCATGTGAATATCAAGTTTGGAATTGTTTGAGCTTTGTTATTGCTAATATTAGATTTATTGCTTCTTTTAATGGGTATTATGTGTACTTTGTATGTTAACTTCTATTAATCCATATTTAGATGCATGTGTAGCGTAGACGAGAGTTACATGGACATGTCTATATTTATGGTGTGAGTTGTTGGTATGCAAATGTGTTAGTTATACTTTTAATTCGTCGAGAGAGAGTTAATCGTATTAGGACCCCATTAAAGGACATTAATTACTTGAATGGTTGTTTGAGTAGTTGGTGAGGATTAGGAAGAAAACCTTATTACCGGGTTTGGGAACACCTTAGAATTAAGGCTATATTACCCGAAGGGAAATGGTTGTCATCCTAGCATTTAGGTGCTTTTAGCAAATATTGATTAAAGCATTAACAAAATAAAAGCAATTCCTCTCTATTTCACTAGGTAGAACACCCGAAGCATTCTCTCACCCTTGCACTTCTTCGAATCATATTCGTAGTTGTTCTTTGTTTTAATTGTTAAATTCTTGCTTAGTAGTAATTTTCTTTGTTAAGTTGTGGTGATTGCTCTTATTGAATATTTGCTTATTTTTAGTAGTTTAATTTACTTGTTAATTTCTAGGTTGGTGTTTGGTTTACTTTCTTGAAATTTAGTAGTAACTTAGCTTTATTTTAGAAATCCATAAACCCGAAACCGTAGTTACATTAGCTATTACAACACAAAACTCTAGGGATCTTGTGCCGGAGGTTCGATATGGCTCAAGTCGGCGGAAGAGATCAAGCAAATAATGGAGGGGATATCGAACAATTCTTTTAAAATGAGGATTGATAGAGGAGGAAGGCATCGAGTTGCTCAAGTTAATGAGGTGGACGCCATGAAAACAATGATCACCACGTTAATTGAGAAGGTGAATGCTCTTTCGTCTAATCAACCAAGTGAAAGCCCATTACCAATGGTTCAAGGAGAGCTTTCGATGAATCAAATGGAAGATGTGAACTACATGGGTAGGCCACAATATCAAGGAAACCATCAACAAAACTTTCAAGGTGGTCGTCCATATCAAGCTCCTCAACAACATCGTTTTCAAGGTGGTCAATCCTCAACACTCCAACCCAATCAAAGTCACCCGATGCAAGGGGGGCCATCCACCCCATTTCAAGGGAATCAAAATCAAAACTTCCGAAGGCATGACAACTTGGCGTATTCTAACCCAAAAGGAGCAATGCAATATCCACCCGGATTTGATCCCGGGGCAAGGCTTCCTAATGGGGAAGGAAAAGCTACTACGGAAGATACACTTTTACGGATGGAAGAGTTGTTCAAGAAAGCTCAAGAGCAACAAGTTAAAACGAATTTGGAACAAACAAAGATCAATGAACAACACTCAAGGGGGATTAAAAATCTCGAGCATACGGTGGGGCAACTTGCAACGTCCGTTGGAGAGTTGAGCACGGCGGTTAATCAAATGCTAAACAAGGGAAAATTTCCCTCAACAACCGAGATAAATCCCAAAGAGCATTGCAAGGCAATAGAGCTTAGAAGTGGCACCAAATATGAGGGTCCATCCATGCCCTCTCAACCGGGAGATGATGATGTCAAGGAAGATTGTGAAATTGAAGGAGAGTGTGAAGAGGTAGAGATGGAAAAAGCCGAAGAGGAGGAAGGAAATGGGATGGAGTCAAAAGAGAAAAAGAAAGTTGATGGTGAAGAAAGAATACCAAAGTGGAAAAAGATGAAGGAGAAGAAGATTGAGGAAGAAAAGAGCATACCATGTGATGAGTGGGGGGTACCAAAGACAATGGTACCATTCCCTCAAAGATTCATGAAGAAGAAATTGGATGAGAAATTTGCTAAATTTCTTGAGGTTTTCAAGCAACTCCACATCAACATTCCATTCTCCGATGCTTTAGAGCAAATGCCCAACTATGCCAAATTCCTCAAAGACTTGATCTCCAAGAAGAGACGGATTGATGAACCCGAGCTTGTCAAGTTCAACAAGGCATGTAGTGCTATGCTACAAAAGAACATGCCACAAAAGATGAAGGATCCGGGTAGTTTTGTCATCATGTGTGATATTGGAAACGGGATCAAGAGGAACGCTCTTTGTGATTTGGGGGCTAGCATTAACTTGATGCCCCTATCTTTGTTTGAAAAGCTCGAAAGGGGAGAGTTGAAGCCCACTTCTATTGCACTTCAACTTGCCGATCGATCAATCACAATTGCCAAGGGCATAGTTGAGGATATTCTTGTTAGAGTGGACAAGTTTGTATTTCCCGCCGACTTTGTGGTGCTAGAAATGGAAGAAGATGAACAAGTGCCTATAATTCTTGGGAGACCATTTTTAGCAACGGCGGGAGTCGAGCTTGATGTTGGGAGAGGAGAGATAACATTGAAAGTTGGTAAAGAAGAAGTGAAGATATCGATGTACGACGCAATGAAGCATCCCATGGATGTGGAACAATTGAACTTCGTGGATATTGTGGACTTATGTGTCCAAGAATCTTTGGAAGACCCTTCCTACTCTCTCTTCTTTGATGATTTAAATGATATTGATTCTCATTCATATTTTTCCTCTACTTATGAAAGTTTCAATTTTGACTTTGATAATAGGGAACAAATGGAGATTGAGGAAACTTTAGAGATCAAACATGGAAATTTCACTCTACCACCCTTGTTGAAGTTGGAGGAAGGAGAGCCTAAAATGGAGGAGAAGAAAGAAGGCCTCAAACCACTTCCCGAGCACTTAAAGTATGCCTACCTAGGAGAAAACGAGAAGAATCCGGTAATTGTATCATCTTCTCTTGCACCACATGAATTAGATAGGCTACTAGAAGTGCTACGTAAGCACAAATCGGCCATCGGTTGGTCGATTGAGGATTTGAAGGGCATTAATCCATCAATTTGCATGCATAGGATCCGTCTAGAAAAAGATAGGAAGCCTATAGTCCAACCCCAAAGGAGAGTGAACCCTATTATCCAAGAGGTTATTAGGAAAGAAGTCATAAAATTTCTAGATTCGGGTATGATATTTCCTATTTCGGATAGTCCATGGGTGTCACCTTTGCATGTTGTATCTAAAAAAGGGGGAATGACGGTTGTACAAGGTGAGGGAGATGAGCTAATAGCCATGAGAGTCGCCACGGGGTGGCGCGTGTGTGTTGATTATCGGGAATTGAATAAGGCTACTTGCAAAGATCATTTTCCCTTACCTTTCATGGACCAAATGCTTGATAGGTTAGGAGGTTTTTCACACTATTGTTTTCTTGATGGTTATTCGGGTTACAATCAAATCATGATTGCACCGGAAGACCAAGAAAATACCACTTTCACATGCACGTATGGTACATTTGCATGGAGGCGTATGCCTTTTGGGTTGTGTAATGCACCCGCCACTTTTCAACGTTGCATGATGTCAATTTTTCATGGTCTTATTGAACGTATCATGGAGGTTTTTATGGATGATTTCTCCGTCTTTGGAGAGTCATTCGAATCTTGTTTGACTAACCTTGATATTGTTTTGCAAAGGTGTGAGGACACTAACTTAGTGTTGAATTGGGAAAAATGTCACTTTATGGTGAATGAAGGGATTGTGTTGGGCCATCATGTGTCATCCAAGGGGCTCCAAGTTGATAGAGCGAAGGTGGTAGCAATTGAAAAGTTGCCTCCACCATCGAATGAGAAGGGCATTCGGTCATTTCTTGGCCATGCGGGTTTCTACCGCCGATTTATCAAAGATTTTTCTAAGCTCTCTAAACCCTTATCTCATTTGTTGGAAAAGGATGTTCCTTTTGATTTTACTAATGAGTGTGTTGAAGCTTTTAGGAAACTCAAGGAGGCCTTGGTGAGTTCACCCATACTTGTGACACCAAATTGGGAGGAGCCGTTCGTGTTGATGTGTGATGCGAGTGACTATGCAATGGGGGTTGTTTTGGGGCAAATGAGGGAAAAGAGATTTCATGCCATATACTATGCCTCAAAGACATTCAACACCGCACAAGCCAATTACACTACAACCGAGAAAGAGCTCTTAGCGGTTGTGTATGCTTTTGACAAGTTCCGTCCTTACCTTGTGGGAGCTAGAACCGTTGTCTACACCGATCATGCGGCCATCCGCTACTTGATGAACAAAAAGGATGCAAAACCGAGGCTCATTCGGTGGGTCCTTTTACTTCAAGAATTTGACATAGAGGTGAGAGACAAGAAAGGAAGTGAGAACGTCATAGCCGATCACCTCTCAAGGTTGGAGCAAGATGAAGAGCAAAAGCAAGATGTGGTTGAGGTTAAGGAAAGCTTTCCCGATGAAAGCTTATTGATGATCGACACTATACCGGTGATGGGAGTGAAAGGAGAAATCCCATGGTATGCCGACTTTGCCAACTTTTTGGCAAGTGGAATGATCCCCGAAGATTTGGGTCCCTATGAAAGAAAGAAGTTTAACAAGGAAGTGAAAAGCTACATATGGGATGAGCCGTTTCTTTTCAAGAGAGGGGTAGATTCGGTGCTTCGGAGATGTGTGCCTCAAGAAGAATGGGAGGACATAATCAAGCATTGTCACTCTCTTCCTTGTGGGGGACATTTTGGTACTTCAAAGACGGGAATGAAAATTCTCCAAGCCGGGTTTTATTGGCCAACAATTTTCAAAGATTGTCAAACATTCATCCGAGGATGTGATCGTTGCCAAAGAATGGGGGGAATAACAAAGAGGGATGAGATGCCTTTAAACATGTTCATTGAAGTTGAGCTATTTGATGTTTGGGGCATTGATTTCATGGGGCCATTTCCTCCATCATGTGGGTACACCTACATTCTTGTTGGTGTTGACTATGTTTCTAAGTGGATCGAGGCTATTCCAACCAAGATGAGTGATGCAAGAGTGGTGATTCAATTCTTGAAGAAGAATATCTTCACTCGATTTGGAGTTCCAAGAGCTTTGATAAGTGATGGGGGGAGTCATTTTGTGAACAAAGTGATGGCTAACCTTCTAGCCAAATATAATGTGAAGCACAAGGTGTCAACCGCCTATCACCCTCAAACTAATGGTTTAGCGGAGGTGTCTAATCGTCAAATCAAGCAAATTCTCGAGAAGACGGTCAACACCACTAGAAAGGATTGGGCATTGAAGTTGGATGATGCTTTGTGGGCATATCGAACGGCATATAAAACTCCATTGGATATGTCCCCATACCAAATTGTCTTTGGGAAGGCTTGTCACTTACCTGTGGAACTAGAGCACCGTGCTTATTGGGCAATCAAGAAGTTGAACTTCGATTGTGACTTGGTTGGAGAGAAGAGGTTGCTCCAATTAAGTGAGCTCGAGGAGTTTCGAGAACATGCCTATGAGAACTCTAAGATTTTCAAGGAAAAGACCAAGAAATGGCATGATGCTCGTCTCAAGAAGAAGGAGTTCGAAGAAGGGGATGAGGTGCTCGTGTTCAACTCCCGTTTGAAGTTGTTTGCCGGAAAGTTGAAGTCGAAGTGGAGTGGTCCGTTTGTGGTGAAAAAGGTGTTTCCTAGTGGATTTCTCGAATTACAAAGCAAAGATGGGAGTCGCTTCACCGTGAACGGTCATCGTGTGAAACTCTACTTCAACCCGAGTCAAAAAGATGGTGGAGGTACAAAGTCTCTTGAAGAGACTTGAACTCGAAAGAGTTCCGTCCGGCATAGGACGTTAAACCTAGCGCTAAATGGGAGGCAACCCATTCGTTTATTGCTTTCTTTTCGTTTTTGTTTGTTTTAGTTAGTTTTAGTGCTTTTTGATCTTTTTGGTTTAGTTTTGTTTAGTAGGTTGAGGTATGATGTTGATGCTTAATGGAGCTTGGACATGAACTCTTTATTGAGGAGAAAGGATACAAGAAGAAGATGGAATGGTGTATGGTGCAAACTCAAAGGTAAACACTCATTTCCAAACTTAGATTTGCTTAGCAAAGTCTAAGTTTGGGGGGGTGTGGTCGTTTTTACAATTTCATTTGCACCGTTACACTGAATTTTGGGGCAAAACTTTTGTGAATTGAGGTTGTGTGGTGTTTGAGTATTGCTATGGTGTAGTGTATATTGATTTGTTGTAGGAATTTTGGAGGAAAACGCTGAAAAAGGGGAAATTGGGTTGGAAGCAGAACCCACTCGACCAGGCGAGTGAGCCCAAACGGGCGGCCGAGTGGGATAAAAATTCAAAAAGTTTCTGGAATGCATTTTCACTCGACCGACCGTTTGAGCCCAAACGGGCGGTCGAGTGAGTTCTGGTCGTGGGAAAGTTTCTGGAACTCATTGTCACTCGACCAACCGTTTGAGCCCAAACGGGCGGTCGATTGGGATCTGGGAGCGCGACAGGTAAGAATTTTCAAAAAAAAATTTGGGTCGACCCGACCCGAAGCCCGACCCACGCGAATTTTGTGCACATAAAACCCCACTCTTCCTCAATTTTTCACACACTACACACATTCCTACCCCCATTTTCACAAACTCACTCTCTCTCTCTAAATTTTTCTCTTCATTTTCTTGCAACACCTTCAAGAAATCACTCCCCAAGGTATGTAATCTCCTTCCCCTCTTTTATTTTGCAAGAACAAGCATGATAGTGTAAGTTTTATACTAGTTTTTGCATGACATAAGGGAGGTGACGAAAATTTCAAATTTTTGGTGGGTTTCTTGATTTCTTGCAAATTTCTTCCATGAGTTGTGCTTATTGGTGATTATTGATGATGGGTAACTCATACCTATGCCTATTTTGTGCTATCATGGTGTACTTTGGGAGAATTTAGGCTAGACATTTGAGGAAATTTTGCAAGAATGGTGAACTTTGGGGATATTTTTGAACTTTTGTTTAATTCTTGAGCATGTGATGTTGTAATTTTGTGAATGTGTTTGATTTGAAGAATACATGCTAGGATAGAGTTAACATTGGTGAAAGCAAGGTGTCTTGATATTTTGAAATTCTTGTAAAAATTGGATAAACACCTTGTGAGCATGATAGTTGTTGAAGAATTGAGTAGTGAGAGGTAGAATGTGAATTTAAACATTTGGGATGCATATGAACTTAAACTCTTAGAACTCTAATGAATGGTGAATTTTAGTTGAGACTTTATGCACATTCTAATGAGTTTCTAAGACTTCTAAAAATTGGATAAACACCTTGGGGAATGTGGACCGTAGTTTGACTGGGAGCGAGTTGAATGACATCTTTCGGGTGCCCAACATTGGTGATAACGAGGTCCATTTGGGTATCCAAGACTTCGATGATCAAGACTTTTGGGTGAAAATAGCCCGAAAGGATAGGAACGACATTCCAGTCTATAATCCGAGCACGTCGAAGTCATCTCTCATCCGTAGTCCAGTATTTCGATATGTCCAGAGGGTGTTAGCAAACTCAGTTTTTGCTAGATCCGAGATTGGAGCGGTGAGAAGAGAGGAGTTATATGTAATGAAGTGCATGGTCGATCGCAGACCGGTCAACATGGCCTCATATCTCATGGCACAATTGGTACGCCAAGCCCGAAAACCAGTTAGGAAATCGCAAATGGGGGGATTCATCACTCACATAGCGGAACACTTTGGGTGGGTGCCAAGAGAGGAGGATGAGCCACTAGCGGGGGACTCAAGGCTTGACGTTGGGGTATTGATCCAGATGAAAGTGCTCAAGATGGTCAGGGGAACTTATTGCCTGAGACTTGATGATGAGGAAGTTTTCCCCTTACCCAACAAGCCACTGACAAGGGTGAGCCGACGGAGATATGGAAGCTGGGATTTAACATCTGGTGCTCATCGCGCTTGGATAGATAACTTCGCAGCCGGAATGCCAGTCGATGAAGCGGTTCCCATGCCTCTAGACGAGCCCGAGCCTGAGCCTGTGCCTGAGGAGCATCAAGGGCCCCAAGAGCAAGGAAGAGGTAGTCCATGGCGGGCAGCTCCGGATCAAAGAGGGAATGCTACCCGTATTTACGAAAGAAGAGACAGGGAGCTTGAGTCACTTAGGGCTAGTATCGAGCAGTTGGGTCTAGCAAGTCGTGAAGATAGAGCGTGGCGAGAAAATGTGGACACTCGTCTAGCCAACGTGGACACTCGTCTAGCCAACATGGAAACTCACTACGCGAGCATTGATGCACAACTTCTCGAGATGAACAACATGTTCCGCCCCCATTTTGAGTGGCTCGCCCAACAAGGCTACTACAACCCACCTCAACCACCTCAATGATGCCTCAAAACCCCGAAGATGGTGTGGTATAAGTGTCCTAATTTTCTCTCATTTTCGGTGTTCATGTTTATGTCCGTAGCATTTTGTTATTTGTACCTTTGGATCTTTATTTTGGGTTCATGTATTTTGGATATTTTTGTGGATTTTTGTTGATGGGGATGTTTTTCTTTTGATATTTTGTTTGGATGGATGTTAGGGAATTTTATTTTATGTGATGGTGGATTTTTGGAGAATTTGTGGATGGATGCATAAGTTTACTATAATTGATCTTGTGATGTTTGTTGGTGATTGGGAAATTAATGCATGTATGACTCTATCAATTGATTGCATTTTGTGTGAAGGGTTAGGCTTAGGAAAACACTTGAGTTTACCACATTAAGCCGGAGAGACTAGAGCCTTCTTGAATCGAAATATCATTTCGGTTCAATTCTTCTTGAGTGAGTCGTCCACGAATTATGCATTGCTAGAACTTGCTCTTTGACTTGTTTGAAACTTGATTTAGGAGGAAATTGTCAAAAATGATAGGAGGCATTTCTTTGAATTTGAGTCACTTGGCCAAATAAATCCCACCAAATGATACATTTTCGTAGTTAGCCCCGTTGAGCCGTAAAACCAATTTTCCTTGGCAAGCTACAAAATGTCACCATGAAACCACATCTTTTGAGCCTAATTGCCCTTATCATTTGTAGAGCTTCAATGTTGGTTGACATGGTGAGGGAATTGAAGTGAGTGGAGTTGTATTGATCAAAGTGAATTCAAAAGAAGGAAAAGGGTTGAAAAGAAAAAGAAAAAGAGGAGCCAATGAGCTTGTGCTTAATGTGAAAAATAAAAGGGAAACAAAAAGTCCCAAAAGCTCAAATCACAAAAGTGAAGAGAAATGGCTCCAAAATGTTGGGAAAAGAAGGAAAAAGGGGGTGAAGTTCATTTTGAGTGAAAAGAAAAGAAAGAAAGCAAGTGTTGTGTGAGAGTTGAATGAAAAATGAGAGAAATACAACATTTGTTGCTCTACAAGTTGAATGAGTCACTAATTCTAAATTCATCCCACCCCTTCCAAAAAGCCTACATTACAACCCTTGAAAGACCTCTTTGATTGACAATCGATGCCTAAATATTTGGTAGAGAATTGAGTTGAAAAGCAAGCTTATGGTCTTTGAGTTTTTCGTGGATTGACAGTTGAGAGCTTACATGCCCAATATACACTTGTGTGTTGAGAGAAACACTTCTTGAGAGAGTGGTGAATCAAGTGTGTTGAATTTGTCTTAGCTTGGATCACATTTTGTCTTGAAAATGGTAGAGAAATTGCATGTGTTGATGAACCATTCATTGGAGATATTGTTTGATCATGCCTACTATGCATTGTATCCATTCGCAAATCTTTCACAATCTCCCTCCTTTTGTTTTTCTTTTTCTTTGCTTGGGGACAAGCAAATCTCTAAGTTTGGGGGGGTTGATTGGGTGTGAGATTGCTCGTTTTTGTGCTCACTATTGCTATGTTATCGTAGCATTTTGATGTGATTTTGGTCATAATTGTTAGAAATGGTGCTACTAACCTTGTTGTCAAGAAATGTGTTCAAAGTGTAGGAAACGAGGTGAAATAGTCCATTTAAAGGGAAAACGAGCATTGGCGCATTGGAAGAGAAGTTCGGTGGAAGGACGAGCAAGGAAAGTCAAGAAAAATCGAAGAAAACGTCCAAGAGTGCAGGATCCAAACGGCCGGTCGAGTAGTCCCACACTGGCGGTCGAGTGAAGTCGAGTTACAGAAACTTTCAAAGTTTCTCATCTCACTCGACCGGCCGAGTGAGCCCAAACGGGCGGTCGAGTGAGTTCTGGTCGTGGGAGAGTTTCTGGAATTAATTTCCAAACGGGCGACCGTTTGAGCCCAAACGGGCGGTCGAGTGAGCTCATTTCACTCGACCGGTCGAGTGACCCCAAACGGGCGGTCGAGTGAGTTCTGGAACCACTTTTGGTTCTGGAACTTTTTCTCACTCGGCCGACCGTTTCACCCCACACTGGCGGTCGAGTGAACTTACAGTTTCGGGGTTTTTCGCGAATTTTGAAGAACTTCAAGGACCAAAGTGCTAATTTCGTCTCACACACTTTTGGAAGCTTTAAATAGCTTCAAACTCAGTTTGTAAAGGACTTTTGTCCCTCATTTATTACAACTCTTAAACCCTAGTTCTTAACTCCATCTTCCACATTTATTGTCCATTTAATTCATAGTTTAGCTTCAAAGTAGGATACTTAGCATAGGTTTTTGAAGAACAAGGCTCCACACTTTTGTAATAGCTAGGTATTTTGAAGAAACAACAAGGTGACTTCAAACCATTCTCTCATTTTCTATATAATTCTATATTTAATGTTCATCTTGAGTTCTTTTGATGTTTTAGCCATGGGTGTTTCTAAAAACACCATGGGCTAAGTTTATTTATGCTTTGGGTGTTCTAAAACCATGTGAATATCAAGTTTGGAATTGTTTGAGCTTTGTTATTGCTAATATTAGATTTATTGCTTCTTTTAATGGGTATTATGTGTACTTTGTATGTTAACTTCTATTAATCCATATTTAGATGCATGTGTAGCGTAGACGAGAGTTACATGGACATGTCTATATTTATGGTGTGAGTTGTTGGTATGCAAATGTGTTAGTTATACTTTTAATTCGTCGAGAGAGAGTTAATCGTATTAGGACCCCATTAAAGGACATTAATTACTTGAATGGTTGTTTGAGTAGTTGGTGAGGATTAGGAAGAAAACCTTATTACCGGGTTTGGGAACACCTTAGAATTAAGGCTATATTACCCGAAGGGAAATGGTTGTCATCCTAGCATTTAGGTGCTTTTAGCAAATATTGATTAAAGCATTAACAAAATAAAAGCAATTCCTCTCTATTTCACTAGGTAGAACACCCGAAGCATTCTCTCACCCTTGCACTTCTTCGAATCATATTCGTAGTTGTTCTTTGTTTTAATTGTTAAATTCTTGCTTAGTAGTAATTTTCTTTGTTAAGTTGTGGTGATTGCTCTTATTGAATATTTGCTTATTTTTAGTAGTTTAATTTACTTGTTAATTTCTAGGTTGGTGTTTGGTTTACTTTCTTGAAATTTAGTAGTAACTTAGCTTTATTTTAGAAATCCATAAACCCGAAACCGTAGTTACATTAGCTATTACAACACAAAACTCTAGGGATCCATTGCACAAACTCACCTCCTAGGTCGAAACTACTTGGTCGAATACTTCCATTACTACTACGAACCCTTATGCTTGAGGGGAAGTAGTTAGTCAACCTATAGTGACCAAAAATTCGTTCAAGTCAGTCTGCGTCAGAAGCAGCAGGATCAATTGGAGTAAGGGCCTCTTTCAGCCCATGGTGTGACAGCAGAGCCTTCATATTAGCTTTTTTATAAACCAAAATCTGTTTTACCATTGAACTTCTCTATTTCCAATTTCACAGAGCCCATTTATTGATTCTTGACTTTATCTTTCGACTTCCCACAGACGACGCCAATTGTTATGGAATTATATTCACAAAGCAACTCCTCACAAATGATAAATCAAGATAACTAGAAACGCAAAGAATTGAAACGAATAAAGAACTCAAAGAAAAACACGGGATTTACGTGGTTCGATCAAATGATCTACGTCCACGGAGCATAGAAGACTCTTTTCACTAAGCACGAATGAAAGTTACAGATTACAAGTATACACAAAACTTGATCTCTCTAGAAACTCTCAGTTTTTCAGTAACCCACAACCTATGCACTAAATGGTGTATTTATAGATGTACAATGCATAGGATATATTTTTTTTTTTTTTTGAACGGTAAAAGGTATTTTATATCATCACGAGTATTAGGGATACTCAACCCATAACTGTACAAGGTAAAATTTGTTCTACATTAGTGCATATTTTCTTAACCCCCACCTCTCTTCTATGATTATTCGATAATACATAAAAAAGGATCGTTCCACCATGCTGCTATCGACGAAATCGGGCATAATAGATTCTCCCCTCCCATCCATAGGATATATAATTGTCATTAACCAACTAACTAACTAACTAACAGAAACAACAGAAATAACTAACTCCAAAAACTAGAATTTCAGCAGATTTGTCTCAGCTGATTTGGGATCAACTGAGTTGGCTTCAGCAGACTAATTATAAGACCCAACTCTCCTAATCTGATCATCAGACGACTTGACTCAGGAAAGTTGTCCAAAACTCACATCAGATTAGTTGACACCTGAACAGTCTACTAAACCTTATTAGCTGAGTACATCTTACTCAACTTTAATTGTTGAACTTCAAGATCAGACGACTAGCTACTCTTCTGATAGTAAGATCAGATGACAAACCAATATTTCATTAATCTTAACAGATTTATTAGTACACAAATCATAAATGTATATGCGATGGGATCTATTTTTATGTATAACATTAATTGTTTCAAACAAAACTTTATCAATAGCTAATTATTTAGATCCGATCCCTCGAACGTGTATTTAGCTCGATTAATTATTTTAGAAGTAAAAAAAAAAGCAAAAAAATAGGCATTGATTTTAGGAAAAAGGAAGAAAAGTATATTGATTGAGAAAAAACAGGCATTGATTATAGGGATAATGTAAAAAAGACAAGCATTGTTTTGAGAGAAAAGGCAAAGGAAAAAAAAGACTGAAAAAACATTGATGTTAGTACGTAGTTATTACAAAGGTTGAAAACAAGAAAAATAAACACTATTTTTAGGGGCTGATTGAAATTCCAACAGAACTAACAACAAAAATTTTGTCTCAAATCATGATTTGAGACGGATTTGCGCTGAAATTAGATAGGTCGCATTGCAGTTTAATTGCGACAAATTTTATTGGGATGTTGCAACATGCGACGACGATGAGCTGTTTCAAAATCCATCTCAAATAAAAAGAAAAAATTAAAATGGGCATGGTTCGAACTGTTGTCCATTGAGCCACTTGAGCACGGATGCAATCAAAACAGGGGCCAGAATATATGGATTCATAATCAAAATTATAAAATCACGTTGGATCATGTGTATGAATTAAACAAATTAATCTAGAATAAATATTGAAATAAAAATAAAATATTCAAACAATTTAAAAAAATAGAAAAAAAAATTTGTACGTACGTCGCTAATTGATACAGATTAAATTTCCGTAGCAAATAATGAAAAAAAAATTGTCGCAAAATTCGTGGAATAATATTCTGTCACAAAAACAAAATAAATAAAGGAATATAATATTTAATGGGTACGAAGTTAGTATAGAAAGAGGTGTGAAGAAAAAAAAAAGTAGAGAGAAGTAGAAATTAAAGAAAAAATGTAGAAATATGTAGAAATGAGAAAATGTAGGAAAAGATAGTGAACTTTGTCATTTTAAAAAATAAAAAGTTTATAATAGAACATTTAAAATATGCAAGTGAAAATTTTAATTTATGGCATGATCGAGAAAATATTGTTTTCTATACAATACTCTCTTCAATGGCCTCTCGAGAAGCATTAGGGTCAAAATTGAAATGGAGATTGATAAAATAGATGTTAAAGAATTGAAATGGAAAAAAATAACACAACTTGGATTCCATTTAAATACGAACACCTACCCTCTTTTGCGGCTTACTTGTGCATATGAAAAGAGAAATGCTTAATCTAGTGGAAGATAAATTAAACATAAACAAATATGGGACGAAGAGAGTTTTTTTTTTTTTTAAAGAAATTAATTTGAACATGTTTATTCAGAGAAATTATAAAAGAGAGATCTGCAGCTACAAGTGATTAGAGGAGATCCATCGATCGACCATGGCAAGGGTCTGCTCAGCCTTATACTCCGGAACCGTGTGACCTGCACCCTAGTAGTAGTATTTACATTACATACAATATATTAAAACTAGAAATATTAATGTAACGGTTCTTTTGGGTATTCTTAATACCCGTTGATCAATAATATTTTACCGTTTTCAAAAAAAAAAAAAAAATTAATGTTTTAAGTGACCATTTTGTACTTGCAATTCACATCACATGTAAGATATTGCAGACTGATTTAAAAGTAAATTCAACTTAGCAATGCATCAAGTAAAAGTACAATAAACCAATTAGTGAATTACAATAATTAAAAACTGAAGGACTATATATCTCTTAAAATATAATTTTCACCCCTGCATCATATTGCATGAAAATTAAAGGTAAATATATGCATTAACCAGCTCGTACCTTTACCGTTGCAAAAGTGAGATAAAATTCATCCTTCTTGTAGTACTTCTGTGTGTATCTACATTTAAAAAATCGAATTGAGATCATGTTTTCTCATCTAAAAGTTAGAATTTATATAGAGTTGGAGAATTAATTCTTATATATTAATTTCTAGATAAGTCAATGTGAAATTTAAAATTAAATGAATATGAACAAACGTACCCTGCAATTTCATCGTTGACGTTCCAGGGTCTCCAGGCTTCATCGGTAGTCAAATTTAGAAGGCCTATCCATTTCAGGGTGCCAGTATACGGGATTACCATGTCATGATCACCACTGCAGTAAATATATATATTAAACATATCGATCAAATGGATATAAAAATGTTCACATTTTTTGATAAAATAAGGAAAATGAATATTGTTTTAATTAGTGAACGAACCTGTATACAAGAGCTTTAGAGATTTTGTGAGTAAGGAATTGATGATATGAGATGGTACTTGTCACATCCTTTTTATAAGCTGCGGTTACATTACTGCTGCACTTTTTCCACTCTTTAATTGTTTCCTGATTGATAGTACATTGTATTGGAATTGATCATTACGGTTTAATTAATTTTGGGATAATGGAAAAAACAATGTGGCTATTGACACCCAATTAAGTTTTTATAATGCAGAGACTGTGAAATCAATTCATTTATATATATAAAGCTTGTACTAGCTAGTGTATTTTAACGCACCTTTCTAACATGAAGAGCGTTTTGAACTTGTGGATCATTCGCCCAAACATAAGACATTATGTAGTTCATATCATTCTGCAAATTAACAACAATTAAGTAATCATGTAGAAATTAAGCATAATTAATTGAAGAAAATTAAAGAAAATAATTTACAAAACCTTACACGGCATAATGGTTTGTCTAGGTGAGATGAGATGTGAATGTGATGCCAATCATCTTCCAAAAATGTAACACCCCTTTTCTTTCTTCTATCGGATTCACATATGAATTCAAGGATATTATAAGTGTTTAGATTAATGAAGCACTGCACATCAATTAATAAAACATTAATTAATATTATGCATGATTATTCAAACTCATATATTAATTGGTGATGTTATTTAATACGCGTGACCGTTTACCTCGTTGATAAGTGCAAGAACCTGAAGACATTGCACATTATTTGGATCAGGGTTCACATATTGGCCTTGACACTTCCTTTTAGCCAACTGAAAACACTCATTCTTAGTTTGGTGCATGGGATATCTTTCCATATTTGTTTTTCTTTAATTCGAATTTAATTAGATACACACGCACGTACCTCATAATATTCAGTTGATATAAGTGCCATCCCATGAGCATAAGGGATTTTCTCATTATCATCAATCTCATCATCAGTTACGGGGTTACCAATCAAGTATCCCTAATTTAACATTAAATGTAAATATATATATATATATAGGATATAAATATTCATATTACTCTTATGCAGCACTGCAGCACTACTGTTTTTAATTTTAAATACTCAAAATATCATTTTAAAGGCATGCAAGATCAGTTTTTTTAGAATGATTGTCGTTTCAATTGTGACATGAGTCTGAATTCTAACCTTGTGGCAAAATAAGATTATATCAATTATGTTTTACGAGGTTGAATTTATAAACTTGTCACTTATGCATTCACGTGTCTTATTTTTTCATACATTCACATGTCTTATATATAACCAACATGTCAATGAGACACGTACACGATCTTGTTTCGTCCTCGTGTCACATAAATTTTTTGGATTTAGGAAATGGCTTACTTATGATGTTTTAGTAATAAATTGTTAAAAATATGGTATTATAAGTTTGCTATATATGTCAAGGAAATAATCACCCGAAGTGGCATTTGTGGCTCAAGACCAGCCTCATTCCCTATAAAAAAACATTATTGTCGTTAGACTTTATAGTATGATGAAAATATTTAATTTGAAGTGGGGGTGAGACTAGCTAGTTAATTGCACCTCCAAAGTCAAACTTGGTCATACTTGCTAAATAAGTAAAAATATTCTCAAAAATACCATTACACTATTCAAATATTATGTCTTTATTTTTTATTTTGAAAATTGTTTTAGAGTTTAGGTTTATTTAATTCATTTGTAAAATTGAAAATTAGAATAAAGATTAAAAAGAAATGAAAAAATATAACCTTTAAAAAGCCTAAGATCATTTTTAGAATATAAAAATCATTCGAAATATATTTTTAACATTTTTAAATAGGTTTGACCAAGTTTAACTAATTATATTCAATAATTTAGAAGTGCTATAATTATAGTCCAACACTTGACATACCATTCAATAATTCATGAACGACTATTGGGGCCATCTTTCCACCATATGAATCACCGGCGATGTACATATCATTCCCAATATATATAGGATGCTTCAGCAACCACTGTACGCATGAATATTATTTTAACATCATTAATATTATATATATTCAAAATAATGTTTGAAATTAAGTTGTATTACTATGACAGGATAGTACGAACCTTCCTAAAAAATGTGTCAATATGTTTTGCTGATAAAGTGTCTGAGGTATTGTAACTGTTTGGTTGAATTGCATAGGAGAATCCAGTACCAACGGGTGAATCTATGAATATCATACTAGCAATCTGAACATATTATGAAGAGTTTAGGTATAACATCATTTGGTCCAAAATCAGGTTTTGGACATATGAATACGAAGTTGTTAATGGTCACTACAAGAAAATTGACTTTTAGTGGCAGATTTTGCCATTAATTCTCAATTTTCTGCCACAACTTTTTTATCTAGAGAAATAATAATGAGATGATTCTGTCTCTAAAAGTTAGTTTTCTTGTAGTGGGTAAAGACATAGTCATCCTTAAAATCATAACAAAAATGATTAACAATAATAATAGGTTAAGACCTAGCTCACCTTGGTCCATGAATGTTCCCTAAGGATGATTGATGGTAGGCTTCCATTAAATGATGAAGCGTCAAAAGCTATAGGCCCTACACAAAAATATTCACAATTCTTTTGTAAATTATATTGGGAATATAATTATAAAACAAGCTAGCCTCATTAAAATATAATTAATATAAAAGAAACATATATAAAAAGAACATACAAAATAATCATAAATATTGTAACATATCTACCAACACGGCTTGTATTTTTTTTGGTATAGCCTATTGTAATTAATATGAGAACATATAGTAATTGTGGTGGTTAATGAATAAAACATGATGAATGTTATATGGATCCTCTCAAAAAAAAAAATACTTTATATGGAGACTCATTAAAATAAGTTGATTATTGCCTAGATTAACCATTCATCTATCACATTCTCTTATTATTATTATTATTATTAATTATTTCACCTTTTTCAATCAACAATCAATTTTTCCCCTCTTATTTCAAAACATTAACATGTGTAAATTAATCATCATTTTCATTTTCTTTGTAATTCACTATCCAACCATGATTCTTAGTACTATCCCATCAAAGATTTTGAATGAAACGTCTTGCTAAATTTTATAGGAAAAATTATTGCAATTAAAATAATATATAAGTAAAGGGCCAAGTTCTTATATCAACTTAAAGCAACATGCAATATTTTTTTAAACATAAAATTATATTTTCTATTTATTAAAAGGTAGTAATATTACATTTTCTTCATAATAAGTGGTGAGACCATTATACACAAATTTTTGGATAAGTAAAGAATACCGAGTTCAAAAGCGAGACCGTCCAAACCAGAGCAACCGGGGCCACCAGTGAGCCAAAGAAAAAGGGGATCAGCCTCTGGATTCCTTTCCGACTCTATGAAATAATAAAAGAGCTCTATTTCTTCGTTTTCACCTACACTAATATAACTACACGAGCAAAAATATGAATAATATTTCATTGGCAAACTATATATATATATATATATATATATATATATTGAAAATTGAAGAATTAACTTACCCAGTTTCGAGGTTGAAAGGTAAGTTACCAGAATAGCCTGGTAGAGTCTTGACAATTGATTGTGAGGAGGCACAACAACACAAGAAGAAGAATGTGATGAAAATTGCCTTGTTCTTCATACTTTTCTGCACATTCATATCACTAAATAAACTTTGACAATTATCAAACAAATTGAAACAAGACATATTAATCGTTGCTCATTCCATTCGAATATTTTATCTTAGTTTCACCTTGATTATTTTATAATTAATCATACAATTAAACCTCCTTAAACCAACAACCATAGGGCCAGATACAATTAAATAAAACTTGCCTAATTTAGCGGCGTTACGCAAGGCAGGGGAAGTTTTACTTCTAGCTTACATCATTTTACTCTATATTAATTTATGAATAATTTAATTATCTTTTATTTTAACATATCCATTAAAAGTGTTGAAGTTAACTTTGATTGCTTAAGCCAAAGCCTGTTTAAGCTACTCGATCTATTGGGTTATTCCAAAAACCGGCAACAGTGGATCAAGCAATTAAATCAGTTGGCAAGTATTCTGAAACATTTATAAATAAGACGTTCTCTTTATTATTTGAACATTTGTAAAAATCCGTAAATGTCATTAATTTTTGCATATTAATTAACAATAGTTTCTCCTTTAAATCTTTTGGTTAATTCTTGGTGAAATTGGTGTCCTTATTTATTAAGAAATAGTCAAACATTCCTAAATTTGGTTGTATTTACCTTTTGTATTTATCTCTTCCTAAATTTATGTAACTAGATTTTTACCTGTGCGATGCACGGGCCTATTTTAGATTTTTTTTAATCAACTAAGTGAATATCTTTATTAACTCTCGCAAAGGCCAAAGAGTTCAGAGTACGTAGTGCTAGCTTTCATAGATTGCTTCATTTTGAATAATTTTTCTCTTTAATATTTCCTGTTTCATATGTACCTCCTCTTTCATTTCTTGCATTCCCTAAACCTCTATGAATTGAGTTGTATAAATGCATTTTTTCTTATGTTTTCATTTTGAAATTAATCATTTTTCAAATCCTAATATAAGTTGGTTTCTATTTTGCGTAACCAAAAAAATAGAATTACATATAAAACTTCTAAAAAAATAAATGTTTTTTTATATATAAAACATTTATCGATATACATTTATAGTGGAGAGTTTTTTCCACTCATCAAAGCCAAATGGTCAATTAAAATGAGCAGTAACTTTGCAATTCTTAAAGCAAAAATGAATCTCAAATCAGCACATCATTTTCAACCTCCATCAGAAGAACCACCTAAAAAATTTCCAAAATCAATTGAACATCTCAGGAATAGAATTCATAAACAAAATCAATTGTTGGGGCATGTACATGAGCTTTCTTTACGGGAGGAGCATCATCTTTAGTGTAGGAATCGTCACGCAGGGCCCTTTTTAGGTATAACATCAAAGCTAATTTCACATTTTTGCTAGCAACATCCTCATCAGAGCTATTTTACTTATCAGATGAATCATCACTTGATTTCTCTTTCTTCTTGAAAACCTTCTTTTTCATGCTTGCCCTCACTCTTTTTTACCTATACCTTCAACTAATCATTTGGCATGAACACTAAATGTAAATGAGAATCTATGTAATTATAAATCAGACATGTTCAATTAATGAGGAATTTTAAAAGAAAGACAGTTCAATTATTTGTTCATTGATGAGGAATCCTTTAGACTATCTGAATTAAATTCCTTGGTAACAGGAATCAAAATATGTTCCCAAACAACAAATAGTATGCATCTCCACATCTACCATTTTTTCATGGGACATTGATTTTTTTTTTTTGGAAACGACCAAATTTTATTAACAGGTATTAAAAATACCCCAACACGATTACAAAGAAACAAAGAAAGCAATAAAACATCAGAGAAACAATTTAGCTAATGCACTGACAAGGTTCCCTTCTCGACATATCAAAGGATGCCCACCTACAGATTATGGCTTTAGCTTTCAACCACCTATATGTCACCAGAATAATGTTCTCTAAGATATAGTCTTCAGCAAAAGGTATAGCACCTGGCCCTTCTCCAGTCTAAATGTATTGCACATGATAAGGCAAGGGCACAAGGCGGCTAGCACAAACACGCTACCATGGCTGGAGAATAATACGATATAACGTCTTTTGCTAAGCTCCAGAGTCTCAAACAACTCAAATTCATAGGGACAATGTCACTGTGCATATTTATTTTACTTCGGATTTTAGATATATCCACACATTTATGATATATTAGGACAAATAGATACTTTCAGATTCACCAGGATAAAATGTGAATATTAACCGTGCTATTGGTGCATAATAATTTACATTTTTCCAATAGAAATCTCAACTATAAGTCTGTAATCCCAAGTTTTTTTTTTCTGGCAAATAAAAGAGATCGAGAAATCTAAGAACGATTATCGGAGACTTCCTGGAAATGAAACATAATTTATTGTACTCCTATACACTTAAAATTGTTCTCCAAATGAGACTTCTCCAAGAAATTTCAAAGACTTCTGATATAACTTAATTTATGAATGAGCTAAATGTTCCCAACTTACCTCTATGACAGAGCCAATCTTTCATCAAGGGCTTGGTGGGAGTAGTGACAGCAGCTACTGCTTCAACCTATACAAAAACACAAAAAATTAAAAGGAATTCGTCGAAATCAACAATAAAAAAAATCCTCACCTTGGAGGTGATAAAAAAAATCAAAAACCTAACAGTCCATTTAGATTAGCATACACACAACTTACTTTTGAGAGTAGATGATTTTTGGACAGCAATTTAACAACCTCCATTGGAATCTCCAAAATCAATTGAACATCTCAGGAATAGGATTCCAAAAACAAACATGGAGTTGAATCTCAATTCTAAAAATCAAACTCACCAGGCTTGAAAAACAACGACAGCTCAAAATCAATGACTTAGAGCACTGAATTCTCTTTCTTAGATTTGCCAAAAAAATTCCAAAACTTTTTCCTTGCAGGGCGTTTCTCTTTACTTTCTTTACTGCAATTTTTTATGTGCTCTCGCTCTTTGATTATACATTATAAGATTATTTATATTGTGCCACGTGTCAACAGCCCTAAAGTATTTACAAATTATCTCCTCGCCTTCAAATCAAAACTACGATATGGTGTGTAGATGAAGGGCTTCATCATAAACCAAATTAATTCTAGATCACAACTTCACAATCTACCATACAACTTGTTCTGTCATATGCTCATTTTAGATTTCAATATAGAAAATTCAATGAGTAAAGAACCATAAAAATAAATATCAAATAAAAACTAATAATTTCGATTCATGTTACTGAAAGCAAATATTGGCAATTAAAATGGTGAAAACTTCAATTCCAAACATCCATCAAAACACCATATATTTTCATAAACTTTCATATAGCTTCATGATTCTCTATTATTAGCAGTCTAGGAAATGAAATAAAAGTTCGATCGAGGACTCGTGACATACAATTTGTAGGGATCAACTTCAATATATCCCATTGGGTTTAGATATTGGGATCAATGCCTGAACACCAAATTTAACCATTAATCATTTTTCAGTCAAGAAGAATTTCTAAATTAAAAATTAAATCCTATATATAAGTAAAACTTAATTGCGAAAATTGGGCAATATTTGGATAAAAAGACTACCGACGACTTTCATTGCAGAGTGATATTGCCACGAATAAGCAATACATGCCATTTCCATCGTTCGTGATACATTAACTTGATGATCCCACCTTCAGTTGAAGATGTAGAAAGTCAGGAACAATGAAGGAGCGTTCCAAGTCGTTGATCCAACTGGAAAGGTGTTGGGCGAAACATAAATAATCAAAAATAATTGGAGAGCATTCCAAACAGAAATAAGTGCAATCAAAGGCCAGAGGCCACTATCCACCATAAATAATCGAAAATTTAAAACTAATAAGAAAATAAACAGTGAGTAGCCAACACAAATATATATGAGTGCCTACATTATATTCTATGACATCAACAGGCTGTCCAGATTCCAAAAATAGCAGAATTGAAAAGAATTACTTTCCAGAAAACCAACCTGACACTACCCATTTGCTCATAGACCCAACCTGCAACATTGAGTTTTGCATCCATTCTTGCATCTGCTATGCCATGCCCACTAACGGTTAATCGGTTCTTAAAAATGGAAATCAATAATTAGAATCAATTAGGTAAAAAATGAATTTACTATCATTGATTGAGAGTCTATACAACTTCGTTATGCAGTTATGCCGAGAGAGGAAATTAAGAGAGGCAATTCGGAAGGGCAAAGGACATTTCGAAATTTATTAATGGCCAATTTTTAATAAGGGCACACATGGCAAAACCCTTTGGTCTCAAATTGACACCTGGCGGAAGCAAAATTGACACGTGTCGCACATAGGAGAGTCAAATCCTCCTTTTATTATATAAGATTAGGTTAAAATGTAATTACTCATATAAATACAAGTCATTCCTCACTCACCAATTCAACGGTGATCATATCTCATTGATCACATGGTATCAGCCTAAGCACCTAAAACCCTAACCCTAATTCTTTCTCTCCCTCTTTCTGCCTGCTGCCGCCGCCGCCTCTGTGCCGCCGCCACCTTACTTTTTCGAGCTTGTCCCCCTCGACTACTTCTCTTCAATGGCAGAATCATCAATTCCAATGAATGTTCTCATTCATATGGTCACGGTAAAACTCTCTTCTTCCAACTACCTCCTATGGAAGAAGCAGGTCGTTCCGATGCTTACTTGTGCCGATCTTCTTGATTTTGTGGATGGCTCGTCCGCCGCCCTGCCACTACTCACACTACCTTTGTTGCCTGGAAATCGAAGGATCAGAAGGTCCTTGCTCTTCTTCTCTCCTCCCTCACTGAAGAAACTCTGGACGAGGTCGTTCAATGTGACACGGCCCGCGATACTTGGCTTGCCCTGGAGAATGCCTTCAGCCACTCCTCCCAGTCATGCATCACACAGCTTCGTGAGGAGCTCCTTCTCCTCAAGCGTGATTCCCTTACTGTTGCCGATTATGTTCGGCGTTTTAAAGCGTTATGCGACCAACTGGCCGCTATTGGTAAGCCAGTCGACAAATCTGACATGTCGCACTGGTTTCTACGGGGCCTTGGCCCCAAATTCAGCGGATTTGCCGACACCAGAATGGCCCTCTCGCCTGTCCCAGCTTTTTGTGACTTACTACATCAGGCTATTGCCTTTTAGATCATGAATAAGCCTGATCCAGTTGAGCCTGCTCCAGCTGCGTTCTTTGCTCGCCCGAATCCGCGCGATCATACTGGTGGTCACCCTTCTGGGCCTCTTCGTGGTGGTCGCCCTTCTGGGCCTCTTCGTGGTGGTCGCCCCAAATTTTCTGGTGGTCGCGGAGGGCGTAAAGCCTTCGTCCCCCGCTGTCAAATCTGCCGCGGCGAGCACTATGCCAACAAATGCCCTCAACGTTTTGTTCGCGGCCCAGCTCCTCGCCAACCTGCTCGTCCATCTGCCCATCTGTCTGAGGACTCATCCGCCAACCTTGCTCAGACTTTTCACTCGGCCTGCTCCGTCTTCTCGCCGACCTCCTCGGATTGGTATGTTGATTCAGGAGCCTCGGCCCACATGACTCCCAGTACCTCGCACCTGGACTCCTCGGCCCCTTATTCTGGTAATGGTGAGGTTATTGTTGGTAATTGCAATTCCTTACAAATTTCTCATGTCGGTTTGCACTCACTTTCTAAGGATATTGGCCTTCTAGATGTTCTCGTTGTACCTCACATCACCAAGAACCTTTTATCCATTAGCAAGCTCACGTCTGACTTTCCGGTTGATGTTTGCTTCTCTGACAAAATATTTGTTGTTCAGAATCGGGCTACCAAGGAGGTGGTGGCTTAGGGTCGATGTGAGCAGGGGTTGTACGTGTTGGAACGGGCGCTCCCAACTTTGGTCGCTGCTTTGAAAAAGCCTGGTGTCGATCGTGCTTCTTTTGATTTATGGCATTCCCATTTGGGTCATGTACCTTTTGACATTATTAAAGATTTAAATAGATTAGGGCATCTATCTGTTAGTTCAATTTTACCAAATCCGAAAACTTGCACCCCTTGCCAATTGGCCAAGAGTAAACGATTATCATTCACTATAAATGAAAAACGTGCATTTGCAGTTCTTGATTTAGTACATTGCGACCTTTGGGGTCCTGCTCCTATTACTGCTACTTCTGGTTTCCGTTATTATGTTGTGTTCGTGGATGATTTCTCTCGTTTTTCTTGGTTATATCCCCTCCGAGCAAAATCAGATTTCTTCGCAACCTTGGTCGCCTTTCACAAGTATGTGTGCAATCAGTTCTCCTCGACCATCAAAGTTTTTCAGAGTGATGGTGGTACAGAGTTTGTCAAAAAAGTTGTTCGCAGCTTTATGGTCGAGCACGGCATAGAGCATCGTATGTCATGCCCCTACACCCCTCAGCAGAATGGTCGCGCTGAGCGAAAACATCGACACATCACTGAAACTGGGCTCTCTATGTTGTTTCATGCTCGCGCCCCGTCAAAATTTTGGTTTGATGCCTTTGCCACTGCTGTTCATCTCATCAACCGACTTCCGTCGTCAGTTTTGGGCGGCCTATCACCATTTCAGGTCTTATTCGGCACTGTGCCCATTTATGGAAATCTTAAGACATTTGGTTGCCGAGTATTCCCTTATCTTCGAGACTATGCCTCGAACAAACTTTCTCCTCGTAGTCAACCATGTATCTTCTTGGGATACAGTAGCCAACATTAGGGTTTTCGGTGCCTTGATCCTGGTTCTTCAAAAACTTTTATTACTCGCCATGCCATATTTGATGAAGAGTGCTTCCCTTTTTCAGGAACTGCTCGGCCCATGCCGACCAGTGAGGTGGTCTCATCCTTTCTGGATGCGGAGTCTGACTCCTCACCTGATCCCTCGTCAGGGCCTGTTCCTCCCTCTGCGACCATCCCTTGCTCGGAATGCTCTTCTTACCCTAGCGAGGAACCCCATCCTTTGCCAGCCCCTGTTGCGGGGCCACCTGCTTCCCCTGAACCGGCCGAGCAGCCGCAGCCGGCCATTGACCCCCCAGCACGGCAACCACGGTCCACGCACCAAATGATCACGCGAGTAAAATCTGGGATTTTTAAACCTAAGTATCCTCTGAACTTGGCCTCCACTGCATTGATTAGTGCCCTCACTGCCTCCACAGAACCCCGTGGTTTCTGATTCGGGTGGAATTTACACAATTTAGAGGCACATGTGAAGCATTTTTTTATGATATTTCATTGATTTATGCATGGATTATGATGATTTGAGCCAAAATGAGAGAAAGGTTGTGTTTTGTCGATTTTGTAGGTAAAATGATGGAATTTGGTAGCAAAACACATACCACAAATGATCGGACCGGAAAGAAGAGTGCACCATTGGATCCGACTCGAAAAATGGAGTGGAATAGCTAAAAGAATCAAGTCGATCGGAGGTCGGAAGCTCAAGAAACGGAGGGACGAAGTTGGAGGATGAAAACGAAGGACGGAGCCGAAGTCGAAAGTTCGGCCTGGCCGGGTGGCATCACTCACCCGGCCGGGCGGCCGAGCACAGATTTAATTGTCAAAGTCGAAGGTTTGGCCCGGCCAGGCGGTCGCATGCAAAATCTGGGGCCAAAGACGAAGTTATGGCCCGGCCGGGCGGCCGAATGCCCCAAGTCTCTCCCCACTTTACGAACCTTTGGCCCGGCCGGGCCACTTCACCCGCCCGACCGGGCGACTCAGCCCCTGTTTCTATGTTTCTCGGCCAACACTTCCGCCCGGCCGGGCCAAGCCATTTTCGGTGCCAAACGCGAAATTTCTCCATTTTCAAAGGATCAACTTGAAATTTTCACACTCAAACCGTACCCCAACACTATAAATACCTCACTTTTTTGAAATTCAAGCATTCAACCCCAATTCCTAAATTCCACACATAGTTACACATAATTCAAGGTGTTTTGGCCATATCTTCTTCATCTCTTCACCAATTCATGCAAGATAGGAGGCATTAGCTTGGGAATTCCATTTCCTACCACAATCTAGACTAAGCTTCCTTGTTCTCTTTCTTTTTATTTAGTATTTCATTTGGATTTTGTAATTTGAGTATGTATTTGATTAGCTAAACACATTTGTGGTTCTAAGGCATTGTAAATACTTGGATTGAAGTTTATGATTAATTTCTTGCTTTAATTGGCGTTTGTCTCTTATTTGCATGTTTAATTATCCATTGTAAAGCATGTTGTTAGTGGCCATGATGATTTGCTTAATTCATTGTTAATTGGGATAATATTGAAAGATTTATTCCATTTAATCGTATGCAAGCATGCAACCCGGTATTATTATGATCTAGAGAGAGGATTAATTATCGGAGAGGGAATTGAATGATCTTAGGAGCTATTTTAGGCGGTGTAACGTTTGTGATGTAGAGATACAAGTCTTTGTTGCATGCGCTTTTGGATTAGTTGTATCGAGAGATCGATTAATTCTTCTTGTGTGATCACCCTATATGAGATAACCTTAATGGCCATTTAAACGAGTTAACATTCATAAACGGACATCTAGGTGTTACAATTGCCTTGGAACCCACCTTCTCCCTTTGAGTCTTCATTCGTTTTACTTTCGTTTTATTTATTCGCATGCTAGTAGATCGATTTCCATTACTCTTTATTACTTATTTGTGACACTTTGGTAAGTAACCTTAGAGTAATTCATCACTTTCACTTTATCGATCGCGTCTAAATAGAACTATGTTAACAAACTACACTTTTACGCTAAACCTTCTTGTGGGATCGACCTCGTGCTTATCGCGCTACGATAGACGCCGTACACTTGCGGCAGTTTATTTTAGTGTTGTATAACACGTGAATCAGTTTCAAATCGGCCGCCAAGTCTCCTGAATGGTTGGCTGCCATGCAGGAGGAAATCGATGCTCTACGAGTTAACAAAACTTGGGATCTTGTTCCTCGCCCCCGGAATACGAACATTGTTGGTTCAAAATGGGGTTTTCGAACCAAGTACAAGTCTGATGGTTCAATTGAGCGGCACAAAGCCAGACTGGTCGCTCAAGGCTTTACCCAAATCCCTGGCACGGATTTTTCTCACACATTCAGTCCCGTTGTTAAGGCGACCACTGTTCGGGTTATCTTGGCTCTCTCTGTTCGCTTCAATTGGTCCCTCCATCAGCTCGATATCAAGAATGCCTTTCGCAATGGCTATCTCCAGAAACCAGTTTTTATGGCCCAACCCCCTGGTTTTGTCGATCCTTGGCTCCCTGATCATGTCTGCAAATTGAAAAAGGCATTATATGGTCTCCGCCAAGCTCCCTTAGCTTGGTTCCAGCGGTTCAGCTCCTTCTTGCTCGGCATAGGCTTCAAGGAGTGCAAATCTGACTCCTCGATGTTCTACCTATTTCAAGGCTCCTCGGTTGTCTACCTCCTTTTATACGTCGATGATATTATTGTCACTGGCAACGACTCGTCTACACTAGCTCGTTTCATTGCTCGGGCGAACAAGGAGTTCGCCCTCAAGGACCTTGGTCACCTCAACTATTTTCTGGGTTTGGAAATCTCTTACACCTCTTCTGGGTTGTTCGTCGGGCAGTCCAAATATGCTCGCAAAATTCTTGAGCGAGCAGATCTTCAAGATTCAAAACCCATTGCCACCCCTTTGGCCGCGGGTGAGACCCTGGTCAGCACTAGTGATCCATTCTCGGATCCGACCCTTTATCGCTCTTTGGTAGGCGCCCTCCAGTATCTCACCATCACTCGACCTGATCTATCCTTCTCGGTAAATCATGTCAGTCAGTTTCTCCAGGCGCCGACCAGCGACCACTTCTCGGCCGTGAAGAGGATTCTTCGCTATGTCAAACACACTATCAATTATGGCCTCTCCTTCACTCGTCGCCCAGACTCTTCCGTGGTCGCCTACTCAGATGTCGACTGGGATCGATGCGTGGAAACCCGTCGTTCTACCTATGGTTATTCAGTCTTCCTAGGTGGGAATCTGGTCTCTTGGAGTGCAAAGAAACATCCCACAATAGCTCGCTCCAGTTGTGAATCGGAGTATCGTGCCTTAGCCAACGCAACTGCCGAGGTCGTTTGGCTCACTTCATTGCTCCGCGAGCTCCGTGTTCCTCTGCCTGCTCGCCCTATTCTCCTCTCCGACAACAATAGTGCCCTCTTTCTGAGCCAGAATCCAGTGGCTCACAAGCGGGCCAAGCACATTGACATCGACTGTCACTTTGTTCGCGAGCTCGTCACCTCCGGAAAGCTGTCCACGCAGTTTGTCCCCACGCATCTCCAGCTCGCCGACATCTTCACAAAAAGCCTTCCTCGCCCGACGTTTGAGTTCCTTAGATCCAAGCTCTGCGTTTTCCCTCATCCCACGCATCGCTTGACGGGGGATATTAAGGAATAGTCAAACATTCCTTGTATATAGGACATATATTGTTGTATTTACCTTTTGTATTTATCTCTTCCTAAATTTATGTAATTAGGTTACAATGTAATTACTCCTATAAATACAAGTCATTCCCCACTCACCAATTCAACGGTGATCATATCTCATTGTTCACATTATTCTATGTAGATCAATGAAATCACCCAACTTCTCGCGTCAATTTTTCTCCTTTAAATTGCTGCATTTTGGTTATGTTTATGTGTGTGCATTATTTCTTCGAACTTCTGGAATGCATTTGTTTTGGTTTCCGTCTCTGTTGCAAAAGTCGGCGTCTATGCGCTAGACGTCGGTCAACCACCCACCTAACGATTTTCGACTGTGTGCTCTTTTTATCTTATTTACTTTCCAGAGTTGAAATTCGATTCGAGCACACTTTTTCAAGTTAAAAAATCGACGCTTTGGGCAAAATACATGGCTTTGTCATAATGTATGACATTTTTTTGTCAAATTTCATCATTTAAGGTGAAAAATGCATTTTTATACGTTCAACTACCGATTTTCGACTTTTACACCCTTAATTTTGATCAGTAAGAAGCAATTAGATAGAAAAGATAAGCGTGTGCAACCCTAACATAAACCATAAATAATTACTCAAGTCTCTGTAATTGTCAACAAGGATGTACAAAATTAAAGCTATAAATGGCCTATGAACAAACTCCTTTCACATTTAGATGGTGTATCCACTTCAGGGAGGCTATATACGGTACTTCTTAATCATGATCACCGCTGTAAAAACACTATCCAAATTAATTGAAATACGAATACTTTAAATTTACGAAAATTTGAAAGAGAATTATTGAATACACCACCATGTATAACGTAAATTTATAAGCGTCAATAGTCAAACACATATTAAAATTTCCTAGAGTATAACACAGAATTGTAATGGTGCCAATAGATTACATTATAATGAAGGACAGTACCCTTTCAAAAAAAAAAAAAAAAGATGAAGGGCAGTACTAATTACGGTAACAATGTTTAAAAATTTCTTTTATGGGCTTTGACATCGATTTTCACTGAAACGCAACAGCCAATTAAACATATAATCTAATATAATTAAATAATACTAATTTATATAAAACAATCACAAGTAAATAAAAATGTGATGATTATACGAATTTTAACCCAATTTGTCGACAATAATGCATTATGTGACACTTGTTTGATGAAAAAAATTCAAATTTTTTAACAATATCTAATCGAATATATGCACTATTTTTGATAAAAAAAAATTGTCCACAATAGTGCATCTATTCGGGATCCCTAGGATTTTTGGTATATTCTTTTATATATCTTGTAGTTTTCCCGAATCAAACGAATATTTTTTACCATAAAAAAACGCCCCTTGCCACGGGTCGATAGGCACAGCGCCTAGTATCCATTGTTTACGGCTGGCGGGCGGGGCGGCAACGTGAGGGCAGGGGCGGAGCCACAATGGGGCCAGGGGGCCAGTGGCCCCCACCAATTTTTTTTTTTAATATATATATACTCATTTTGTTCCGTAATTATTTACACACTTTTTTTTATTGGAACGTCAAAAGATTATTTGCACATTTTTAATATGGAAACACCCAACAAAATTAATATCCTCCCAACATCATTTTATTTTTAAAATTGTCACTCATTTTTTCAGACATTTTATTTTACCCCTCACCAAATCACCCAAAATATTCATACTTTATTCACCAATCACTAAATCCAATTTTCTTAAAACTTGTGCCGATCAAATCGTGTAAATAATAGAGTATTGGAACACATTAATGTATTAATTAAAAGACATTTACAACCGAAGATGAAAGTTAGTTTGTTTTTTGAATAAAATGTTTAATTTTGAATCGAACTATCAAAACTTCAAGTCAAAACGTTTTTAAATTTTTTGAATAAAATGTATTAATTAAAAGACATTTAATAAAATGTTTTTTGAATTTAATATTTTAGCAATTTTTAAATTGTTTCGCTTAATTTTGAATCGAACTATCAAAACTTCAAAACAAAATGAAAGTTAGCTTGTTCAATTTAATTTAATGAAATGTATTAACAATTTTATCATGTAAAATTTTGATGAGTATAATAAGTATATATTATTTTATTTTTAAAGTAATGGTAATCGGGCCCCCCTACCGAGATTTCCTGGCTCCGTCACTGCGTGAGGGAGATGGTGGAGGATGGCGTGTCGGCAGCGTGGGCCGGCTGTTTACAAAAAAGAGGTGGCGGGCGGCGCGGCAGCGTGAGGGAGGTGGTGGTAGGTGGCACGTCGACAAAGTGGGGGCGGCATGAGCGCAGTGGGCGGCGGTGGAAGATAGAGGAGAATGAATTTAGGGTTTTGAAAGAATGAAAGATGAAGAAAGCGGGAAAAGGATAAAATAGATTTTTTAGTGGGGGAGTGTATTTAACATATCTCATTATTTAAGAGAGAAGATGGTATTTTGGATAATTTGGGGGAGTACTATCGTATGCCTTATTTTGGGGAGTTTATAAATATATTGGGTGAGTAGATTTAAGTAACAAAGCTGGAGAGATAAATAGCCTGGGCCCTAAATCTTCAAATTCAAAAGGTGGAGCCCATAGCTGGCCCAACAAAGCAACCCATGGCTCACATCATTTTCTTATATATAAATTGGGGGCGCGGCTAAAGGCACCCGGATTTCTTATGAGTACACCCACCAAACATTTTTTTAATCCTTCAGGACATGTGAAATGTCCCATATACCTCTAGGGTAAAATTTATGAAAAAAACGAAAGATGAGTACACCCACCCATTCTATTTCACATAATTATCTCCTCTACGACCAAAACAAACAACATTCTTCAAAAAAAAACTTCAAAATTGAAACAAAATAAATCCAAAACAACTACTGTTCCAAAAAATTCCAAAACAAACATGTTCAAAATTTTTTCCAAAACAAACTCAATATGTTCGAATTTTTTTTCAAAATAAACTCAATATGTTCGAAAAAAATTCCAAAACAACTCAAGTTGTTCGAAATTTTTTCCAAAACAAACTCAATATGTTCGAAAATTTTTCAAAACAACTCAAATTTGTCCGGAAAAAAAAAATCGAACATCTTGTTCGAAATTTTTTCCAAAACAAACTCAAGTTGTTCGAAATTGTTTCCAAAACTAACACAATCTGTTCGAAAATAATTCCCGAACTACTAAAAACCCTAATTTTCCTAAAATTTCTAAACCCTAATTTTTGTAAAAATTTAAAAAAAAAACTTACCTTTCGACCGGCCGGCTGAAGGCGATGAAGGGAAGGGGGCGCGAACGGCCGCGAAGGGGAGGGGTTGCGGCCGGCTGCTGGGTGCGATGAAGGCGATGAAGGGAAGGGGGGGTTGCGGCCGCGAACGGCCGCGAATGGGAGGGGGAAGGGTTGCGGCCGCGAACGGCCGCGAAGGGGAGGGGGAAGGGTTGCGGCCGCGAACGGCCGCGAAGGGGAGGGGGAAGGGTTGCCGCCGCGAAGGGGAGGGGGAGAGGTTGCGGCCGCGAAGTGGAGACGGAGGGGTGGCGTGCGCGAGGCAAGGGGAGGGGGAGAGGTTGCGGCCGCGAACGGCCGCGAAGTGGAGACGGAGGGGTGGCGTGCGCGAGGCAAGGCGGTGGCGAACAGGCGGCGGCACTGTGCGAGCGGCCGCGTGGAAGGAGGCGGTGGTCGTGGCGTGGGCGGCGGTGGCGCGGCGGCGCCGGCGTCTTCAAGAGAGTGGAGGAAGGTGGAGGAAATGAGTGTGGGTGTACTGTTAATTTTGAGAATGGGGAGATAATTTAGAGTTTTAATAGTACAAAGGGTATTTTTGTATTTTCCACGTGGGTGTCCTCATCCATTTGGTGGGTGTCCTCATCGCGTGGGTGTCCTCATAGGATCCTTGGGTGCCTTTAGCCGCGCCCATAAATTGGGCTAACATTTTTATATTTATTTTCCAAGGCCCAACCTTTCAGTCCATTTTTAGTTGTTAACATGGTGAAAGAAATCGGCAGTAAGGGGAACGAAAAAGACACAAGGGCAGGAGATATTTTTGTGATAGCAGCCACTACTACAGCTGGCAATTTAACAGGTCAAGCGATGTTCATGGATTAGGTCAGGCTGGCACATAAATTGGTAGGGTGCGGCTAAAGGCACACACAAATCCTATGAGGACACCCACCGAATCTTCTTTTTATTATAAGGGGTATGCGCAATGTCGTTTGTACCCTGCAAATTTTTAAAAAACTTGACGGGTGAGTACACCCATCCATTCCATTTCACACCGGAATCACCACCAAGACAACCACCATAAGTTTGATAAAAAAAAATCATAAAAACCCAAAATTTCAACAACAAAAATAAAATCTTAATATGTTCGAAAATTTTACCCAAACAAGTTGAGATGTCCGAAATTTTTTAATGAACAAACTCAATATGTTTGAAAATAAATTCAAAACAACTTAAATTTGTTCGAAAAAAAAGATCGAACATCTTGTTCAAAAATTTTTCCAAAACAAACACAGATTGTTCGAAAAAATTTTTAATACAAAGTCAATATGTTCGAAAAAAATTTCAAAACAAAGTAAAAATTTCCTACCTTGAAACTGAAACGGGTTGCGGCGGACGAGAGAGGAGGAGGGGGGTTGCACACACCTCTAGTGGCCTGCGGTGGACGAGGGAGGAGAAGAGCAGTGGCAGTGGCGAACGCGCACACCTCCAGCGGCGGCGGCGTTTGAAGGAGGAAGGGGAGGGGGCGCGGCGGCGAGCAACAGGGGAGGGGGCGCAACGGCGCCCGTGCGAAAGGCGAGGGAGGGGTCGCGACGGCGGCCGCATTGCTTGGTCTTCTCTTCAGCAGACGCGGCGGCGGCAGAAGCTTCAAACAGAGGGGTCGCGACGGCGGCCGCTTGGAGGGATGAGGAGCTGGGCCGCGGCCGCCTGAAAGTGGGAGGAAGGGAGGAGGCGATTGACAGAGAGAGGAGAGAAATTTGGTGGGTGTACCAAACTTAAAGAAAAATTAGGGTTAAGAAGAAGTAGGGTATTTTGGGGTTTTCCGCGTGGGTGTCCTCATCGCAGCGTGTGTGTCCTCATAGCATTGGTGTGTGCCTTTAGCCGCACCCATTGGTCAGACCTATAAAATTGGAGTTTAATCTAGCTTATTCTATACTAGTGGGTCAGCCCAGTCCATTACATCATTTTTTAAAAAATATTTCATTTAAAAATTATATATTAACTAGTAACTACGCATAATTTATAAATGATTATAACCATTATAGCATTAATGTACACAACAAATCCCACTCCATCAAATAATTTTTATTTTTAAAATAATTCTAGCAAAAATTATATATATAAACATTATTTTGTATTAACCACATACTCACATATATTTTTTATTTATACAAATAATTATAATTAAAAATATACATACTAATATATTAACTATACATAATTTATAAACAGTCATAACGAGTATAACATTACACTATATATATATATATCAAGTTCAAATAGAATTACAGTATAAATAAATCATAAGTTCAAATTTCAAAGTTAAACTAAAATTAAAAATACAATAATATTTAAGTATATAGTACCTTACTAATTTTAATTGTTTATTTATCTAAAAAAAATGATCGGGTCAAATGGACCGCCCATAGTCCATCGGGCCAAAATCAGCCTAACCCATTAGGTCCATTAAGTTGGGCCAAATAGACTCGATTTTATATGGGTCTGTAATTTTAGAGCCCAGCCCATATTGAGCTTCAGATTGACCGTGGACCGAGCCCAAATTGTCAACTCTAGCCACCACACACACTCTCACCTAGTAATAGGTGTTCTTCAGTTTTGGAGCACAAAATGAAACACTACCTTGGGGATTTTTATTTAGTTTAGGCTTTCTCTTCCCCTTTTATTTATTTATTTATTTTGTTATTTTCTTTTATTATATTTAAAATTATGTAAGAATACTTTTGGTTTCAGGGTTAAGTAAATATTTTGAATGATGTTTATGAATTAATTTATATAATATTTATGTGAGTTACTTTCAATATTAGTGTGCTTAATCTCATTTATGAGTATGTTATTATTGACCATAATAATGTGTTTGATCTATTGTTAATTAATTGGGGTAAGATTGAAAGCTTTATCTAATTAATTGAACATAAACATGCAACTCAATCAATTTATTATGATCTAGGGAGAGAATTCACTATCGAAAGGGAATTTGATGATCTTATAAGTAGGGGTGGCAATGGGGCAGAGCACGGCGGGTATCTCAATATTCAAATCTACCCCGCGCATATACGCATCCGCCCTGCCCCATGATCTGCTACGGGGCAGCATTTTATGCCCAGCCCTGCCCCGCCTCACGCTTAATATGGGGCAGCATTTTGAGTCTCGCCCAGCTCTGCCCTGCTCCAAGTCTCATTTTATATGTATATAAATTATATAAAATATTTAAAATGATATAAACTAAACATTAAAATTCATCATTAAACTAAACTAAAATAAATATTGGTATAAATTAGGGTTAGTTTCCTTAATCAAATTATTATATATTTATATATATATATATATATTTAAATTCGGGACATGACAGGCCGGGTCAGGGCAGACCAATAAATATGTAAACCCATGCCTGCCTTGCTCTGCGCGCGGGGTGGGGCTGACTTGCCCCATTCTGAAAATGGGACAGGGCAGGGCAGGTTTAAATCTCTCGGGGCAGGGCGGGGCGACTTCAGGGCAGGTCATTTTGCCATCCCTACTTAGAAGCTATTTCGAGTTATATGATGAATGTTTGGTAGCTAGAGATGCCTACTTTTGTGATATTTCATTTGAATTAATTGAATTTAAATTTTGAATTCATTATTTGGTGAACAACCCTAAAAGATAAAAAAATAAATACAATTTAAATAAGATTTTAGTCATAAATGTATTTCTAAATATTGCATATGCCTTGAAACCATATTTCTGATTAATTTTTAATCATGTCTTTATTATTTTCATTTCATTAGTTTATTTTTTACTTGTATTGAACTAGTTTTATTTACTTTCTTAGTGACATTTATAAATAACATTTTGAATTAGCCTCTGTGTTTTAAACCTTCCTTGAAAATTAATTTTATCTAAATAAAATCGTGTCAACAAATATCAGTTTTACATTAACTCTTTCATGTGTAATCGACTCGTATTTATCACACTACGATAAACATCGTACGCTTGCGGTTGGATATTTTTAAGTGTTGAAAAAAACACGAAAAACGTGGTGATCAGTTTGTGGTTGTGGAGGTGTTATGAGAGACTTCTGAAATATTGTAGATACTGTGAGATTATTGGACACGTGACTGCCCAGTGCAACAAGGGAAAATACTTGCCCCATCGGGCCTTCGTCCAACTTCGACTCGAGCACCCTAGACGAATCGCACTCCTCGTGTGGAGAATCCCAACTCGGCTACTATACTAACTTTAGTCCTAGTGAGAAATTTGAGACCTTTCGTACAACTTCATGGACGAGTCCTCGAACAACACCCAGGTACAGGTGGTTGTCAAACTTCTAGAGCCAGAATCATGAATACCTAACGATCATCTGCCTGAATCTTGCTCTATACGGTTATCCCTCTGCCAATCCCCGACAGACCACCCCACTTTATTTTAAAGAAGCCCGGGGACCCGAAATGATCGGGGTGATTGGGTGTGAGATTGCTCGTATTTGTGCTCATTATTTCTCTATTATTGTAGCATTTTGATGTGATTTTGGTCGTAATTGATAGAAATGGTGCTACTAACCTTGTTGTCAAGATATGTGTTCAAAGTGTAGGAAACAAGGTGAAATAGTCCATTTTAGAAGGAAAACGAGCATTGGCGCATGGGAATTGATGTTCGGTTGAAGGACGAGCAAGGAAAGCCAAGAAAAACAGAATAAAATGCCCAAGGAGCAGAAACCAAACGGGCGGTCGAGTGAGCCCACACTGGCGGCCGAGTGAGGTCGAGTTACAAAAGATTTCGAGGGAATTCATCCCACACTGGCGGCCGAGTGACTCCCACACTGGCGGTCGAGTGAAATGATTTCACAGTGGCGGCCGAGTGAGCCCACACTGGCACCCGTTTGGGATCGGGAACCCAGTTTTGTACTAGAATCCATTTTCACTCGGGCGGTCGAGTGAACTCACTCGGTTGGCCGTTTGAACTTACGTTTTTTGGAAAATTTCGCAAATTTTGAAAAACTTCAAGGACCCAAATGCTAATTTCGTCTCACACACTCTTCCAAGCTATAAATAGCTCCTCAATCAGATTGTTTAAGGGGTTTGGCCTCACTTTCACACACTCAAACCCTAGATTACTCTCTTATGTAGATTTTTACATATTTTGCAAGTTTCATTCCATAGATTAGTTTCAAATTTAGTATTTAGGTTGGGTTCTTGAAGATTAATTTTGGCTACATTCACTTGTAATATTCTAGATTGTTGAAGAATCATCAAGGTGACTTCCACCTAAACTCTATTTTGTTATATTATTGATATTTTTATGTCTCTTTCTAGTTCTCTTGTTGTTTTAGCCATGGGTGTTTCATCAAACACCATGGGCTAAGCTTTTTATGCTTTGGGTGTTTGAAACCATGTGAATATTTAGTGTTAAAATTGTTTATGCTTTGATTATTGTTGATATTTGGATCGTTGCTTCTCTTATTGGGTTATATTGGTGCTTTGTGTATTAACTTCTATTAATCCATATTTTGAGGCATGTTTAGCGTAGACGAGAGTTACATGAACATGTGTAAATTTATGGTGTGAGTTGATTGGTATACAAATGCGTTTATTATACTTTTAATTCGTCGAGAGAGAGTTAATCGTATTAGAACCCCCATTAAGAGACGTTAATTACTTGAACGGTTATTTGGGTAGTTGGTGAGGATTAGGAAGAGGTCTTATTACCGGGTTTGGGAACACCTTAGACGTAAGGCTATAGTACCCGAAGGGAAACAATTTTTATCTTAGCATCTTGATGCTCTTAGCAAGTCCAAATTGAAGCATAAAAACGGTATAAACAATCCCACTCGATTTCACTCGGTAGAGAACACCCGAAGCATTCCCAACCTTTGCACTTCTCCGAATTTAGATCCGTAGTTGTTCTTTACTTTAATTGTCATTTTCTTAGTTTAGTAGTTAATTTTACTTATTAGGATTGTATTTAGTTTAATTTATTGTCTTTAGATTATTATTTAGCTTTAGTTTAGCATCCAGCTCCCGAAATCGTAGCTACATTAGGTATGACAACACACTACTCTAGGGATTCATTGCACTAACCCACCTCCCATGGTTCGATACTACTTGGTCGAAATACTTACGTGTATACTACTACGATCCCTTATGTTTGAGGGGAAGTAGTTAGTCAAAATAAGTTGTCTAAAAATTCGTTCAAGTCAATGGCGCCGTTGCCGGGGAGGTGACGTAGTGCTATAAGTGGGACTTAGAGTTAGTTGAGTACTAGTGTTAGCTTCATTACTTGCTTTATTTTATTTTCTTTTTATTTTGAGAAATTTGATACTTGTGTATTTTGTAGGTGTGCACTTCATTGACTAGATGGATGGATATAATCAATACCCGTGGAATCATTGCTATGATCAACGCGGTATGATTTATCCTCCACAACATGGAGATGTGAGCTACGATGATTGGAGGAACTTTGATCACCATTGTCATATGCAACAAGTTCCCTCCTATTATTAAGATTGGAGGAATGAAGAAGCATCACCTTCTCCTCAAGGATATTATCCTTATCCTTACCCACCTCAACCACAAGCATATTACCCACCTCCTCCACCACATCAATACCTTCCACCGCAACATCCTTATCCTCTACCTCCACATCAATACCCTCCTCCACAACACCCATATCCATATCCTCCCCCACCACCCCAAGAGGTGTATCGTCCACCTTCTCCTCCACTTATGGAAGAGCTTCATCAAGTACATTATCAAGAGTGGGAAAACAATGAGTTTTGGCCACAAGGTAGGACTACTACCGAAAAGCTCCTCATTGCACACATGAAGGAGAGATTGGATGCAAAGAGATATCCACTTGAAGACATGAGCATGAGAAGGAGCTTAATGGTGATTATCAAAAGATGTGAAGAGGAATGTCGGGGCGGGTGCATCACAAATGTCAACATCAGATAGTGTTATCGATGAGTTGAACGCTATCGCATCAAAGGCCTTCACGGTTGATTCATCAGCACCGTTTGCCAATGAAATGTGTTTTGTCGCCTCGTATAAGGAATTATAGGATGCTGCTTTTAATCCGTCGTGATATTTTGTGCCACTTAGGGAGACGCGGTTCAATTTCTCGTTACGATTTCAATAAATTCAGAATTTGTTTGTAATTTTGAATTGTTCTCATTTTGGTTTGGTCTATAAGGGTGTACCTTTTTCATTCATCTCGGATTTTATCCCTAAGAGCGTTCTTTCGAATAAAGTCTTAATGACACATCGGCCTCTAATTCGACTTATGAACTTATGACTTTAACTCTTTAAGTTTTTCTTTTTTACTTTTATACATAACTTTCTTTACCTATTCTTTATTGGTCTTCTTTAGCATCATGTGTATTATATAATATTCCCTTCGTCCAGTTTCATTAATTTTAATTACTTCCTTTTTATGTTGTTTAATTTTATTATTCTCATTCTCTCTAATTGTCACTTATTTACTTGAATTGTCACTCACTTTATCTGTAAACAATCACTTTATTTATAGGTAGCTAGACCCAACAATAACTCATCATGCCTTTAATTTATCTACTCTATACATAAAATAAAGTAATCAATATTCATTAAAACGCGTCCACTAGAAATGAACGTAAGAGTTTGTACAGAGGAAGTATAAATTCAATTTAATACATCAGAACCAACACTCCAGAAGTGTTGGGACACATGAAACAGAGCAATTAATCATCGACTTTTGCTATATATATATACGGTTGAATTGAAGTTTGTGGATTTTAATTTAATTAAAAACCAATATCATCTTTTCAAAGTACAATTCTTAAAATCTTTTGGTGAATATATGAATACAGTATATACCAAAATTTAATTATATTAATTAATCTGAAATCATTTAACTTCAAATGCCTGTATTTCAAACTAAACGAACTTTTAAAGACCGACTACTGTATATAAACCCAGAATTTTATTACCCGGTCACTATATATATAGATATTTCCAAGTCGACCAAAGTTGTTAATAATTCATTATCCAAACAAAATCCTTAAGCCATGCAGAACAATTATAATTATAATATATATCCCCCGGCCAATTGAAAACCTTCTTTGGTTCTCAACATTTTAGTTCGATCACAAACCTTAACAAAATTATGCAAAAAAGTAGTATACTTGTAATTAAAAGTTGTGCTGGTAATTATTAGCAGCTTTGGCTGAGATCATGCTTCCATTGAGATGATCATCCAAGTTCCATAGCCCATCCCACATGATCGTGTCGACCTCGTTTGATGCCTCATCCGGCACGTTCACGTAGTTGTTGATCATCGAGACGAGCAATTCTTGCTCGCCCTGTGCACTCGGATACATGATTTCTTGCCTCAACGTGCGATTCTCACTCTCATCGAACAACAACGACATGATCTTTTTCATGTCGAGTTGGTCTTGCTCGAGCTGACTCTGTTGTTGTTGTTGCAGTTGAAATTGTTGTCTCCTAAGTAGTCTAGCACGTGCCTTTTCAGTGTTGTCAGAGGATTTCACCTTTTTCTTGAAATGAGTTCTCCAATAATTCTTGATTTCGTTGTCAGTCCTTCCTGGTAGACTTCTTGCAATCGTTGACCATCTTTGAAAAAAAAGAAATTTTGTTATTTTTAGGCAAGAACTCGAGTATTGATAAACATTTTTTTTTTTACTTAAAATTATGAAATTACGAAATAGTACCTATTGCCCCATCTAGCATGTAGCTCAACAATGATCCTCTCTTCATGAGGGGTAATTTGTCCCCTCTTGAGGTCTGGCCTTAAGTAGTTCACCCATCTCAATCTACAACTCTTGCCATTCCTTTTCAGTCCTATCAAATCGAATATCCAAATTTAGTGAGACGACAAATTTATAATTATGTAGACAATCCAAAAAGAAAAAACAGAGACACTATATGTGGACGAAGGGAGTGTAAAAATTACGAACCTGCAAGTCTAGACACATTGTTCCATCGGCCTTCGCCGTGCAATTTGACATACTCAATAAGCAATCTGTCTTCTTCACCAGTCCATGGCCCCTTTCTCCACCCCTCGTCAATCATCCCCCACCCCATGTGTTGAGACATCACACCCAAAGACATGAAATTGAACTAGCTATTTTATTGTATTTTATTTTATAAGTAGTATAGAAGATATGTTTGTTGTTAAAATTCCCTGACATAAGGGGTGTATTTATATAGGAAACATTCTACCTTTGTTTTCAACACACAGTCAATCATGTCTCTCTTCACATAAGCCAAAGATCAGCGCTATCGTACCGCAATAACTTGTTTGAAATTACTCTTTAGTCCTTACAATTTGATGATGATTATGCACTTTGATGTACACGTATACACGGTTAACGTACCAAACCAGATTTTTATTTTTTTATTGTTTCATTTACTCGGGTGGATTATTTACACTTTACAGAGTGATCGTATCTTTAATTTCTAATTTCCATTATATATGAAAAAAAAAAAAATAGTTAGTTAGACCTCTATTTTCATGTAAATTTGTGTTTTGAATTTAAAATATATATGATACCCTGTTTCGGTGAAAGCTACCCATAAACTTTAGACATAGAGATTAAAAAATATATGATAGATTAAGTAGATGTATTAAAGGTAATGTAATTGAAAGAATGAAGAATATATAAAAAAAAAATCACGAGAGAGTAGTTTGTCTAATAGGAAATGGATAGTTTTTATTATAAGAACGGACCTTTCACTTGAATAGAAGAGTATTACAATATAAATATTTTTTATTTCCCTCAGAGTGAAAATTTAGATTCATCCCTATGTTCAGCAGCTAGAAGTTATAATTCCAACTTTGTATATTTGAATACATCGTTCGCATGTTTAATTGATGATTGATTTTTATTTAGCATACAACGTGTATTAAAGGCAATACATGAAACACGGGTGAAATAACAAAATGGAATAAGAAATGCAATGTTCTATATAGCATGTATGAAACACGTAGTCAACCAGTCATATATCAAGTATGGAAGTGTAATTGTTGTGTATACGATGTATCACTTTTGTTGTTTATACATATAAAATATCACTATTTAAAAATTATTTTTTTAAAATAATAATACTTCACATTAACAATATTAATAATTGGAAAAGAGAATTCACACGAATGTTAGTCATCTAACATTGATATACTTTTATTGAGTGACATGATATGATGTTGATTATTTAAGAGCTTAATTCTTAAATTGAGGATTTCACTAAGTAGCTTAATCCTAAAAGGGGTAGTTAAGGAATTTTAAGAATTGCCATGGCAGTAGGTGACATGGTATGATCTTGCAAAAGATGGAATGAGTATAATGGTGATGTAAAAGTGTGCTCAAGAAAGGTCTTAACAATTCATTTAGAAGTTGACACGTACAACACGGGGCTTGTGTATCTAGACACAAAGCACTTCGTATAATATATATTATTCCTAAATTAAAAGATTAAAAATTAAGTGGGTGGCTAATATTTTAAGCTTGAAAACCACTGCAAGGCCAATCATGATTAACCAGGTGTTGGGTTTGCTTACTTCTTAAGGAGATAGATGCAAGCTAATCACCTTTGTTTTAATTAAATATGATTTTCTCGATGCTATTTATGGACATTTGTGCAATTTAATATTGTCTTAAACATGCTTTGGTTACGTCATTTTGAGACAGGTGGTACTTATGAGGGAATTTTAAGAGAGTGCTTCATTTATATATATTGGAGTAGTTTATATGTAGAGAATGGTGTCCAAATATTGTAGTTGATGCATCTCTATCGAGAATTTATAAGATTTGATCAAGTGCCTTCTTTTATGAATTTTGTTTTATTTTCTTATACAAAAGAACTGCAAATACCATATGAGGATACTTATCGAATGGAATAACATTTTGTTCGTACAAAACCCTCTCATTGAATGAACATTCTACAATCTCCACACAAAAAAAAAAAAAAGTAAACCTCATCAGATGTGTTACTCGTAAGTGACGGGTTCAACAAAAAATATCAAATACGTTCATATATGTACCAATTATATCGTGCAACTCAAATATATTTTTAAATGATATGCATTATTTTATTAAAAGGAATTAGTTGATCAATATTAATTGTTTATTACGAGGTACTCAATAATATTTTAAGTTATTTTTATTGAACAATGTTATACCCGGTCCACATCAATAAAATCTAAGTCGGTGCATGAGGTTGGGTGGTCCAAGGAGATGACCGATCAATGTGGTGAGGACAACTTGAAAGTTTGATCAAAAGTCAATGGATCAAGGTGTGTTTGCCAACACCATGTCGGCAACACTGCTCGTTTAACTCGGAGTCCAACGCCAGGTTGACCATCATGCATGTTCGTCTAAGTCAGTGAGCAGGCCCCACATGGTCACTTGCTTAGGACGAACAATCAACTCGAAAAAGAGATCCATCCAGGTATACAAACTTGTCTTATATGTCAATTCAATACTCCTTTTCTCTCCTCCTCCATCACCACCACCACTCCTCATATATCTTATATTCCTTCTTTCACCGTCCTACTTCTCTTTAACTCTCTTTCTTTAAATTAATTCTTTCTCTAGAAGACACTGCCATCGGTTATCGTTTCTGTCGCACTGTCATTCCTCGGTTTGTCATCGTCTTAGTCCCCGTAGCTTCATTTTTTTCTTTTATTTTCTAGTTCGGGACAACAATTTGATCTCGTTTTTTGTTTTGTTTTGTAGGTTCTAGTTTGTTGTTAGTTTTCGTTTTTAGTTCTTTTATCTTTTAGGTTGTTGACTTGTTGTATTTATTTTGGTGTTTCTTTTTTATGCCGACTTTTCTCCCTCTCCTTGGTATACTAAAAAAATATAATTTGTATCCGAAAAAAAAAAAAACAATAATCATAATATTCAATTCCCTTTGAATAATGAATAAATATTACAAAGATAATACATGTGCCACTGTAAATTTGAGTGAAATTTTGAAAAAGACGTATGTGAGCGATATTGTTATCTACTATTCAAACGTTAAGTTTTTATTTTATTTTTATTAATATACTCTAAAAACAATCGCCTAGTTGCTCTGACTTTAAATGGGGTCTCTGCAAATGATCGGTGGGAGTGGTTCTCCATATTAGTCAGTCCAAGAGATGAATACAAAAACTTAAAAAAAAAAAAAAAAACAACAACAACAACTTGGTTGCCTACACAGCGCCTAGCCTATTTAGGTGGCACATAATCTCATTTCCGAAAATGATAGATCGGTGGCCTTCTAGTTCGATTGTTGGATCAAATGATTTCCTCTCTCTACCTATAAATTAAAGGGAAAATTTTTATTTTCTATTCATGATTTAATTCATGAGAGAAATAAAAAAATAATCCGTGCTGTGTACGGATGTGAATAAGGAATTGTTCTTATAATTTAACAAAAGGTTTTGAAGCAAGATTTAGTGGGTGAACAGCCATCGAAAAGGACTTGTAAAGTGGAAGACCACGATGCTATATAATTCTCTCCATCTAAAATGTAACGATAATACTTTTAAAATAAACATTTATAAAATGTTAAGAAGTACTACTATTTTTACGTAAATAGCAGTCAAATACAAGTATCACGTTTTACTTAAAAACTTCATACTATTAATTGCACAAAACTCAAATATAAGAAGAAAAAAATGCTAATTGGGTCATTTTAAAAAGTTGAAGCTAATGTGAAATTTCATAACAAGAAAAAATTGGATAGAGTGAATATTGAGAGAATTTAGGAATATAAAAGAATTATATTGGAATTACATAATCAAAATGATTATCATCTCTCCTTTTATACAGAGTGAGATTTACAATATGAAAGTTACAACTAGTAAAATAGAAGTTATAACTAAAACAACTACTCTAACTAATACTATCATTTGTTGTAATTCCGATCAAAGAAAAAAAATTAAGTTCATGTACGAATTGAGTATATATTCTAAAAGTATCTTTATATTTTAAAAAATATATTATTTGAACAAAATAAGTTTTAAAGATTTGCTAGCGTCTTGTTGGTGTTATTTATTAAAAAATAATTATATTTGATGTGAGTAGGTTCATCTCACGAGAAACGACTATATAAGCACTGTTGGAGGAATTTCTTCAACCTAATTTTTTTACAGGACCGTTCAAAGCTTATGCATTGCCGAATATCCGATCAGTCTAAAAATTCTTTTAACATAGCTTATATAGTCGTTTCTCGTATGTGAGATAAATCTACCAACATCAATATTTACTTAGTACGGTTACTCATAATTCAAAAAGTTATTTTAAACAAGCAAAGTGCCCTATTATTTTAAGTGATTAGTTAATTTCAATATCGAATCTTTTTTTTTTTTTAGTACGTGTAGACTTATGTTTAATTTACATGCTTTAAATTTAGATTAAATTAACTTAAAACTTACCTCAATGTAGTTATAAATGTTGTAGAAAAAAAAAGTTAACTTTGAATTGTTGGAAAAATTAGCCTTAGCCATAACTAATTTTCTTGTAGATTAAAGGATGACTCACACTTTTGTGAACTCAATTGTATGGATGAAATTGGTGCATTGTGTTATAATTTTAATTTTAGTTTAATGAATTAATTAATTTAAAAATTCAATTAAATAATTAAAAATATATTTAAATTTTAATAGTATGTATGAATCTAATTGCATACAAAAATTTATCTAAAATAAATAGTACAACAACATAAATTACTTATATCATGTCACAATATTGACAAATTTTTTCATGCAATTGAATTTTAATTTTTAATTTACCTAATTTAATATTTAACTTAATATTTAACTCAATTGACCAATTTATTAAAGTCTAAATTCAATTGTATTGACGGATGAAATTAATTGAACTCAAGCATGATTCTTATTATTCGTTTTTTAGATACATCTCTAACATTACATCATTTATAAAAAGGGTTTGGCAATATAAAATTTCTTAAAATATTAGAGAAAGCGAAATTTCTTACTTTCCGCTATTAAGTATGAGATCATCATCATAGGTAGCTGTAGCTGGCTTATATCTCTTTTTTTATTAAAGATTTTAAAAGATTAGGGATAAGAAGAATTGATATGGTGCGTTGGAACAATACTTAATTACAAAATATCTTTTTTGTTTTGTTTTTTACTTGAGATTATTAAAAAGCTAATTAAGTGATCATGCCAAAAAGTTTCTAGAAACATTATTTCTAAATTTTATACTATGTTGTTGGATTTGCTGAATCTTAGTACATAATTGCGAGTTCTAATAGAACACTAAGGTGGATATTATCGTATATTTTTTCCGTATTATTTTATAAAAGTATCTGATCTTTGCTGGTTTGTCCCCCTCTATAATTATACTATGTAACCGTTGCTGTACTTGTTTTCGAGATCCACTGAATTTAAAAATGAAATTTATTAAGGTTTTATTGTTATTTATTTTGGCAATACAGAGACGAGATTTCTAATGACCAGGTGTGGTTGTTCACAAACAAAACTTTTTTTCCATCAATTTTGATTGATCATTTAAACTTTGTATTTTTTCTTTTTTTATATAGACGTTTACAAGATTAATATCAAATGTTAATATAATTTTGGTAAAAACTTGTGTGAGATCGTCTCACGAATCTTTTTATGTGAGACGAATTCCTTTTAACCTATATTTTAAAATTTTGGGTAGGATAATCCATATTTTTTTCTAGATTTTGGGTTTATAAAAAAAGTGATAATACTTAAGTAAAAAGTGATAATATTTTTAACAAATGTGACTATCACTTTTTACTTAAACACTATCATTTTTTGTTCAAACATTATCACTTTTTATATATATGAGGGTTAAGGGAGACCCATCTCACGAATTTCTTATGTGAGACGGTCTCACCCAAGACTAGCCCTATAATTTTATGTTCAAAACTAATGACTTTCCACTCAAAACGGATCTTCACGGAATCACGGTTGATGTTCCACTCCAATTATGAGAAAGAGAAAAATGAGTGTACCTTTTGCACCACATGAACGTCCAGATCTCCATTCTCAATACGAGACAACTCCACACTAAGGTCTTCTCATATCAATAAATTGGAAAAAAAAAAAACAAAGTTCCACCAAATATCATGATCCTATTAAACCACTCAAAAAAAAAATCCCACACAGAAAAAGAGAGCCCATAAAGGATTACGAAAGCATACGGAGAAAAAAACATAAACTGAACCATAAAACTAAAAAAACCATGTGCGCAAGAAGAAAAAAACCACGAAAAACAGAACAACAAGAAAATTGAATTTATCTAAAAAAAAATAGTAAACGGGATCAAGGATAAATTTCAGTAATTATAATTGGTTAACGTAATTTGAAATTTTGACCCAAATTATAATTGATGTTCCGTATAAGAAAATAAAAAATAAGTTGTAAATTCATAATTTATTTCTCGTGATTTGATGTTTTGTTTCCTCAAATTCAATTTCAGATAAATGAAATATTAACATATAAAAGTGACAATTTTAAACATGAAAAATGAAATTTGAAGAGCGGAAGAATACGGTAGGTTTCATATCTCACATCGAAAAAATAAGGTGGGAAAAAAGTACCTTATTAATATGGTTCAATCATGCATGTGGTGTTATGGTTAGCCAAAGTGCTATGTGTTTTATGGTAAGATTTTTAGAAACTATTTTTCTAAAAAAATTTAGGCTTCATTTGTATAGAAGGATTTGATCTATAAATTTTAAATCCATCATTCAAATTCACTTCACTTATTTGAATTATGAATGTATTTCAAATACTTAGATTTTGCTCATACAATTTTTAATTAAAATTGAGAGAATTTTAAATTCTCACTAAAAACATGTTATTTAAAATCCATTTATTTTTAAATATAAATCATTTTCATCTCAAATACCTATTCAAATCAAATCCAATCATCCAAACACACCCTAAAGTTATTTCTAGTGAATGAGATAGAGATAGAGATAGAGATAGATATGAGATGTTAATGCATATATAAAAGTAACCATTTTACATGAAAAAACAAATTCGAATAGTGAGGAATATAGGTGGGTTCCATAACTCAAAAAAAAAAATGATGAGGGGTTATATATAGTCCAAAGTTATACTTAAAATACTTAAATAATTTTTTGAAAACAAAAATCTCCCTAACTTACTTGGATTATTACTAGAAACTATATATGATCCTAAAATAAAGTTTGAGTCATGTTATATGTGGGATTTATTTTAAGTTAGATGTTTTATGCTACATATGCAATGTTTGAATATCTTTCTATATATAAATATGTAGTACTTCCATCAACATCAAACATTAATAATCCTTTAACCTTACAAAGATATATAGCTAGGTTAATTAATAAAATATAAATTGTTTGTTATTTTCTTTTTATTGAAAGTTAAATAAATAAGTTAACTCCATCTCTAACTTTTAAAAAATGTAATACATTGGATATGTAAAAAAATTAAGTTTGCTGAATATGAAAGACCTATTTTAATTAATAAAATAACCATACCTCACTAGCTAATTAATACTAATTAATAAAATTTCATAATCCACAGTATTAATTTAAGGGTTAATTCTAAATAAATACACCACTTTTAGTCTCAATATCAATTTAATCACGACCTTTACAATTATTGTAAAAAATCTCAACCTTTCATCTTGTTGCAATTAGATACACATTTTTTTTCTCCGCCCAACCATTGATGATGTGGTTTGTCGAAGCTTGCCACGTCAGATTACCCATATTCTTTTTTATTTTTATTTTTTTTCAAATCAGATTAAATTTTATATAAATAAAAATAAAATTTTATATAAATAAAAATAAAATTTTATAAAATAAAAAATAAAAATTCCTTCTTCTGCTGCGTCTTTCTCAAATTCAATCAAGTTCTTCTTCTCCCCTTCTCAAAATCAATAGATCTTCTTGTTCGTCTTTCTCACTTCTCAAACTCAATCAAGTTCTTCTATTCTAACTCTAAAAATCAAAATCCCCTAAAAACCATCAAATTTGGTGGTTTATTTTTTCAGGAATTCTTCAATTATTGAATAATTTAGTTATTTTGTTCAACTAGTTTGAGGACTATAATTTATATGCTTTATGGGAGAGGAAAATATTCTTAAAAAATATTAGTAATTAATGTGTTTAACACTAATGATTACTGCAACAAAAATATTCTAGAAAATATTCTGAAAAAATATATTTAGCACCGTCAACCTCTTCTAGGTGCCTGGAAGAATGAATATAACAATATAGTTATAAGAAATATACAAATATTTAATAAAATAAGAAACTTACCCTCATATAATAGTGTCAAAAGCTTCGCAAATGAATACACTCATGTCTTGGTTTGTCATTTTTCTTCAAACATGACAAACATATAACTGACATTTTTTTAAATCATTATATGTGTGCTAAAAAATAGTATAAATGACCAAAAACACAATATTATATGCAATTTTCTCTAATCTTTTTAAATTCTTTACACACGGGACAACTTTTTTATTTTTTTGTGGCCCACTACATTACATATAGAACAAGTCATTCGTATCACATGTCTTGTCAATTTTGTAGAATTTCTAGGATTTTCTCAAGACCTCTCTTCCTCATCTTCCACATCCTTCTACCATTCAAGGGTTGAATGCTTGACCTATCATGTAGTACCTATATATATTTTTTTTTTAGAATTTTTTACAATTTTTTTTCTTAGTAAACCTATCATGTAGTACCTATATTTATTTTTTTTTAGGATTTTTTACAATTTTTTTTCTTGGTAAAGTCTAGTATGCACTCGAGTGCATGCTGTGCACCTTAGTCCATGTGCACTTTTCAGTTTATTGACTTACACTTTTTGGTAAATGGTGTTGCACTTTTCAATTATTAAATTGTATACATAATAATTGAAAAGTGCAACACCATTTACCAAAAAGTGTAAGTCAGTAAACTGATAAGTGCAACATGGACTAGGGTGCACAACATGCACTCGAGTCCATAACAGACCAACCCTTTTTTACTTTTTTTTGCCATTTTAGTGTTAGGTTATATCCTTATGATTTTGATTTTTAGGGTTAGAAGAGAAGAACTTGGAGTTTGAGAGGTGAGAAAGACGGAGAAGAAGTAAGAATTGTGACGCAGAAGAAGCGGAAGTTTTATTTTTATTTTTATTTTTATTTATATAAAATTTAATCTAATGTGGAAAATAAAAAGGAATATGAGTAATATGACGTGGCAATCTCCGGCAAACCACATCATCAATTATTGGCTGGAGAAAAAGAATGTGTATCTAATTGTAACACGATGAAAGGTTGAAGTTTTTTACAATAATCGTAAAGGTCGTGATTAAATTGATATTGAGACTAAAGGTGGTGTATTTATTTAGAATTAACCCTTAATTTAAAGGGGTTCTACTATATTAGTAATTATATCTTATCTAAGCCTCATTAATTAACAAACATGCCCCACCTTAGCGATACATGGGAACATTAAAAATACGAACTTTTTATGCTAATTATTATTTTCTTGCAAATCAAATTTAAGTTGTAGCAAAGCAAATCCTTCTTAGGTGACATCGATTAAGTTAATGGCCCAATTTCATTTTTCGAGTTTCATATTTAACACGTGTCACTTCTATTATTATGAATGTTTCCACCACACTCAATAGATTAGTTAGTTTTAATTGTTCTTTCATTTCTTAGCTAGTGTTTAATTTAGTATTTCAATTTAATGTTAGCTTTGGAGGATTTGAAGACAAGAGGTGCTTTCTTTCCTTTATTTCAATATTGTTTTGGTAATTTCATTTTCATTCATGTTTTGTAGTTTAATTTCTATTAATTTTATTTTAGTTGTTAATTTAGACATGAGCTAATCTCCAATTGCCTTGGGTGTTGATGTTTTGATGATAATTAGTGTAATTGTGGATTAATTGCATGATTAGCTTAGAATTTGGGTGTTGATGTTTCTAGAGTTGTACTTTGATTGATTCATTTGGTTGATCAACCCTATTAGCGAGCATTTTCGATTATGTTTATTGCAACGAGAGTTGGGTAGCATGATTGGGAGTGTGAGTGTGAGCTTTGGTCAATTGAATAGAAGTTAATTAGTAATTAGCTCACCCGAGAGGGGTGTTAATGGCTAGACCGACCACCTTAGACACTAAACGAGTAGAGGTCGTCTAGGAGTTTGGTGAGAGGGCGTTTCATAAGCATTAGTAACCGTGTTGAAAGTGCTTATGAAACACTATCTTAGGAGCTTATGGTATTTGGTTAGATCCTATAATTGCTAATCAATGCACGATGTTAACCTATGCCTTTCGAGGGGGTTTACACACACATGTGATAGCCTTTAGCTTAACCCGAATTCGTAGTAAAATCATGTAATTGGTTCACTAGTTCACTTAATTGCTCACAAAACGGAAACACCCGAGGAAATGCTTTCTCACCTTGCACTTTCATTATTGAGAGTTAGTTTAGTTGATTGCATTAGTTTTCTATTTTCTTAGTTGGTATTTGCTTACTCCTCACATTTAGCTTCTATAACACCATTTTGACGTATAGTTTTGGGGCTCCACGCTCTCTCTAGGTCCTTGGACGATAACTACTAGGTCGTATACTTACTCAACTATAACGAACCCATACGCTTGTGGGGATTGTTATTGTTGTACAAAAATGTGCAAAATACGAACCAAGTCAATGGTTAATGGCCCAATTTCATTTTTCGAGTTTCATATTTAACACGTGTCACTTCTATTATTATGAACAGTGACCGAAGCGATTTCAACTATAAATAATAATTCTGTCTCATCTAAAAGTCTGAACTTGTAGAGAGGGTGGGAATTAATTCTTGTATATTAATTCCTAGCACTCCCCCTCACTCATGGGCCGAATTAACACCTCTTACCCTTTTTGGGGAGGAGGCCCATCGAGTGGACAATTTAAATGGGTGGAGTGCTTTCAACAGGAATCGAACCCAGGTCGTTTTGCCCGGTTTGCTCTGATACCATGAAAGAATTCCGTCTCATCTAAAAGTCTGAACTTGTAGAGAGGGTGGGAATTAATTCTTGTATATTAATTCCTAACAAAAAGTATGTTCAAGTCTTTGAACACATATTTTCAGAAAAAGTAAATAAAGTAAAGGCGTTGTGTGATTGTCGTGAGGTAAAAATTAAAGTGGTTATTTTTATAAAAAGAAATGAACATACTTTTGGTTAACATACAAGGGACCTTCTATATGTAGTCAGGGTGTCGTAACGTGTCGTAATGACTATCGTAGTCAGTTAATCTAAGCCAATAAAAATCTAATCTAAAGGTTTAGAATTGATGACCTGTTACCTTTTGTAAATTTTACGATATGTATTGTCGTAATGTGTCGTAAAGTGTCATAAATTTGTATTTTCTATTAAATTAAATTAATTAAAATATATTATTGTAAATTTACATTTTTATCCTTATACAATAAAATAATTTATTACAACAATTATCTACACCCGCTAATTTTATGAGTTCACCCCAAATCATTTTTTACCATAGTTATTTGCACCCATTCATTTTATGAGTTCACCCAAATCATTTTTTACCATAGTTATCTGCACCCATTCATTTTATGAGTTCACCCCCAAATCATTTCTTTTTTACAACGGTTATCTACACCCGCTCATTTTATGAGTTCACCCCCAAATTATATTTTTTCCAAAATTATCTGCACCCGCTCATTTTATGAGTTCACCCCCAAATTATTTTTATACCACAATTATCTGCACCAGCTCATTTTATGAGTTCACCCCAAAATATATTTTTTTAAATAATTACATTTAAAAGACTATATTATTTTTTTATTAATTAACACAAAATATAATAAAATCAACCCTAATTTATACATTTACAATCTACAACCGAGTCATTGCCGAGTTACCGTCGATTCACCACCAAATCACTCATATTTTTAGAAAAAAAATCGTAAAAACATAATTAAAAAAAACTATCGAGATTAGGCACAAATTTTAATTTTTTTTCTTTTTAATTTTTCTTCCCATTTTCAATTTTTATTCCAAACTTTTTATTTCTTCGTTTTTTTTGTTTCCTACTTTTTTTTCATTAGTATATTTTTTAGTTTTAATACAAAATAATATTATATGTATTATTTTATTATAATCCCTCCGTCCCAGTGAAAGCTCCTCATGAGCTTCGGACACAGAGGTTAAAAAATATGATATAATAAGTGGATGTATGAGAGGTGATGTGATTGAGAGAGAGAAGAATATAATGAAATGTGAGAGGGAATAGTTTGGCAAAAAAGGAATGAGTAACTTTCATTGGGACAAACGAATAAGGAAAGTTGAGTAGTTTTCAATAGGAAAGAGGGAGTAGTCGGTAATACAACAAGTAATAACCAGTAATACCATAAACAGTAATCAGTAATATCATTAACAATAATTAGTAATACCACGAACATTAATCAGTAATACCATTAATATTAATCAGTAAAATTTTATACAATAACAAATAATTTCACACATCTAATTATATTCAATAATACAAAAAATAATTAGTAGTCGCGTCGGTGGTCGAAATGAGGAGAGGATTTCGACCACCATGGATCGTGGCCGAGATGGAAGATTATGTCGATTGTTATGAAAGTGAAGAATCGCGATTGCGATTCGAGGAGGGGTCTCGGGCTTCAGCGGCCGAGACCGAAGCGCCGCCTTCGTCGTCGAGGGGGTGGTCGGGCATGGTGGTGGCTCGGTCACCAGCCGACATGCATGGATTTCCGGCAGGTCCTTTACTCATCAAATTAAAATTAAAATTTAGGTGCACCGCCGATCGACTTTAATAAAATTATACCTATAATATTATTTTGTATTAAAATTTAAAAAATACACATGCAAAAAATAGAAAAGAAAGACAGGAAAATTTAAAAAGGAAAAGAAAAAAAAACCAAGGAAATAAAAAATTTGAAAAAAAAATTGAAAATGGGAAGAAAAAAGAAAAAGTGGAGGGGGAAGAAAAATTAAAAAGAAAAAAATTGAGATTTGTGGCTAATTTCGATAGTTTTTTATTAATTATATTTTTACGCTTTTTTTTAAATATGGGTGATTTGGTGGTGAATTGATTTTTTAGAGTTTATTTTATTATATTTTGTGTAAAATAATAAAAGGATAATATAGTCTTTTAAATGTGATTATTTTTTAAAAAATATTTTGGGTTGCACTCATAAAATGTGCGAGTGCAGATAACCGTGGTAAACCAATAATTTGGAGGTGAACTCATAAAATAAGCGAGTGCCGATAATTGTGGTAAAAAATAATTTGGGGGTGAACTCATAGAATGAGCGGGTGTAAATAACTGTTGTAAAAAAGAAATGATTTTGGGGTGAAATCAATAAATAAGCGGGTGCAGATAATTGTTGTAGAAATATGTTTAGGGGGTGAATTCATTAAATTAGCGGGTGCAAATAATTGTAATAAAAATATGATTAGGGGGTGCACTCATTAAATTAGTGGGTGCAGGTAAAATATAAATAAAATTTAAAAAGAAGGGTAATATAGTAAATAACAAAATATAATTTAAATAATGCTAAAAATAACTAAAACATGTATGACATGTAGCAAGTCGTTTTTACGGTTACGACGCCACATGACGTGATTCGACAAAGTGACTGCATAGTCACTTTGTAAAATGTGACTACAGTAAGAATTGCCCAACATACAAATAAGGAAATGAACATACTTTTGGTTAACATACAAATAAGGAAAGTGAACATACTTTTAATGAAAGGAGGGAGTATATTTTAATAAAAGTTTCATACATTCCGCTCATTACATACACAATAATGTTCATAGCGTCTATATGCCAGCATCTTTTAATTTTTATGTTTCAATTCATCATAATTTAAATTGATGTATACTTCAACCGTTTCATATTATTTATTATTTTTTGTCTTAATTTTTATTTCAAAAATTTGTCATTTTAGCTATTTTCTTTTTAAATTACTCATATGGAAATCTCTACCATTTCTCTTTTGATACTTTTTCATCTCTCCTTGATAATTGAACAAGTCATTTTTCATCATTTTTCTCTATCTTTCATAATAATTAAGGGTTTGTTAAAAAAATTTAAAAAAAACTTTAGTTATATACAAAACAACTAACACAACATACATTATGAGACGAGGAAGTAATAATTGCAGTACTGGTATTTTAATAATACACCAAAAATTTGTTATATAATTATTAAATATACAATAAAATTAATTGCAATGATTTTTTATTTTATTTATTTTATTAAACAATAATTTTTCAAAATTTAGTAAAAAAATTAAAAAATTGGAGGGGCCTAGTGACCCCGCTAGACATGTTCAACGGTTAGAAATTGCCTTATTCGATTTTTGAAATTACGAACCAAAATCGGATCGATTACGATTACGATTTTGAACCGCCGGTTCGATCGGTTTGGATTTTTTTTCGATATTCGTTTGTTTTCACTCATTCTTTTAGAAAATAAATTACTACATAAGACTTGAGAAAGGTGAGCATGAAAAAATGAGTTGAAATTGATGTATTTATAAAATAATGTTAAAAAAATAATAAAGAATGGGCAAAAGCACCGGTTTGGTTGGTTTGACCGCCGAACCGTCGGTTTCGATTTTGAATTTCTAGAACTGTAATCGAAACTTAATTTTAAGAATACGGTTCGATTTTCAAACTGAATCGAACCGATTCCGGTTTTTATTTTTCATATGTTTAGCACCCGTAGGAACGCCCTCCATCCGTGTCTGATTATGAGACGTTGATTTTTTTTTTTAACATGACACATATAAAACACAAAAAAAACCACTAACATCGATACGGGTAATCTCATACCCACGGATGGCATAAGGCCCGATTTTTTTTTTTTTTGACCGGTAGGCCCGAAAATTACAAATACCCTATTCGATCTTTTGTTGACCAGCCAATAACTTGAAACTGAAATGTGTGTGATTGTATATGTTGGCCCCCACAAGTTGCGAAATGCAGGAACCCAACTGTAGGCATGAACTCAAAGTGGATGACGAATACAAAAAGGGATTGAATTTGAATTATCACCAATTCATTACATGGGTGAAATAATGTTGAAGTTTGACCTGCTAGCTTGTTTCATTGACTGGAGTTTTTGGTAGTAACAATCACAAGGCAGGTAAAAAGAAGATAAACAATTAAATAATACTCCAATTAAGGGGAATGGAATATAATCTGGACTTCAAAATATTGAATATTTGGTCAAACTAATGTTTATGGCACGTCATTTTCGAGATAAAGTCCACAGTTGCACGGGCTAAATCAAGATTAACGCGGCGTACAGTTTTATCAAATTTCTTTTTTTTTTTAGCATGATTTTTTTTCACTACTGAAGGAGGGTAAATATATTCAGCAAAAAAACGCTTTATCCCAAAGGGATAACGCCATCGAGTTTACAAGCAAACAAGTTGCTGCCTCCTAGCGAACTAACCCTATAATTAATGAAATGAGAGACTTTTGTGTGAGACGATCTTATAAATAATATGGGCTCCACAAAATATTCATTTTAAGTATTTGATCGTTTTATATAAATTTAATTTTGTCAAAATATATGGCCTGGTATAGAAATTTACAACAAACATAATAACTATGGTGTAAATTGGCAAAGTTGAGTTAAGTGTGTAAAGTTCAAACTCGACTATAAATATTGAAACTCAAAATTAAGCTCGAACTAAGTCAAATTCTGTTTCTTGAACTCAAACTCATCTTAATTGGAAATATAGCAAACTCAATTAATGGTTTATTTTTAAAATTAAATATATAGTGTTAATGGAGCTAGTGTATATTTATAAATATTCGCACTCAGAGGATCAACTATTTAAACTACTTAAGCTCGATTTAAAAACGGGTATGTTCGTTACCACTATTTTTTTTTCTTTTTTGGAAAGTAAGTTCGTTACCACTAATTAAACTTGAATTAATGGATATTTTGATTTGTTTCAACAAAAAAATATACATATATATATATATATCTTCTATTTTTTTTTCTTTTCAATTTCTGAAATGAGTCAAGTCAAACTTAAAAAAAAACTTATAAATTATAATTTTCATATGGTTAGTTAAAGAAGCTCGTAGCTGGGACTTGAGTCCTTATCTCAATTAATAAAAATAAATTAAGTTAGGTTAAAAAAATAAGGAAAGAGAGAGAATGACAAATTCGTGCATCTAACACTTTACACTACTTTTCTATTAAAAAATACACACTTTACACTTTAGAATTAGAACCACTATGAAATGTTGGCATTACCCAATCAAATTCCGGTCCACCCAGTCAAATTGTAGTCATTTCTCTATGTTTTATTACAATTTTTAGAAAAGGGTACGTAACTACTATTATTAGAATATGTTATACGTATAGTAAATTATCATATCTTGAATGGTGAATTAATAAAATAATGTGATTTATGAACACAAATTGATGAGAAATAAAAGATCATTTCAGCCTTCATTAAACCTCATAAATTACCACAAGATTAAATGAAAGCTAAATTGTGAATAAAATAATATTCTTGATCAGCTACAATATATACGTACGTTGTACATTTGTATTGGATTGAAAAACTAACTCCATTCTTTTGATTTTGGAAATTTCCATGAATGAATTACAAGGAAAATGAATTACAAGCCATGAATTCTGTTTGTGAAGAAGAAGAGCCCTTCTAATACAAAAGTAAAGTAACCGACTAATCTAACTAACTAATTGTTTAAAACTAACAAACAAGATTAGATACAAACCAAGAGCGTATCTACTAATTACAAAGGGTGTATCTATCAGCCTAAGGGTGCATTTATCAGCCTTTATACCCCCTCAAAATGGAAATGGATATTCAACAATCCCATTTTGGATTTGAGATTAGCAAAGCTTGAAGGTGACAATGGCTTTGTTAGAATGTCTGTCAAGTTTGCTGTAGTTGGAATATGAACCAAAGTGAACAATCCAGCTTCAATCTTTTCCCTAGTGAAGTGATAATCCAAGGCAATGTGCTTTGTTCTTTGATGTAGACAAGGGTTATGTGCAATGGAGAAGGCACTCTTGCTGTCAGTATACATGACAGAAGGGTGTAAAAGTTGAATTCCCAAGTCAGCTAGGATGTAGTGAATCCATTGAATCTCACAAGAAGTTGATGCCAAAGCCCTGTACTCAGCCTCTGCAGAAGACCTGCTAACAATAGATTGCTTCTTGGATTTCCAAGATATTAGTGAAGAACCAATATATATACTAAAACCAGTAATACTTCTCCTTGTTTGAATGCACCTAGCCCAATCAGAATCTGAAAAGGCATGTAATTGAAATTCAGATGATATCCTTGGGGTAAAACACACCAGTACCAGGATTGCTCTTGAGATACCTTAAAACTCTATGTACAGCAGTCAAATGAGCCACAGTGGGAGATTGCATGTATTGACTAAGAGTTTGAATAGCATAGGAAATATCAGGCCTGGTGACAGTTAAGTAAAGAATTTTACCTACAAGTTTTCTATAATGGCTAGGATTAGCAAGAATAGGAGAATGTATATCAAAACTCAAATTGGAATCCATAGGGGTAGAACAAGGCTTGCTACCCAAATAACCAGAATCATGCAATAAATCCAAAGTATATTTTCTTTGGCAAAGGGTAAGACCAGTACTATTCCTATCAACCTCTATCCCCAAAATATACTTTAAAACACCAAGATCTTTAGGTCATGTTTGATAGCTTAGATTAAATCTAGATTAACTCCATCTCAACTTTATAATTTGTTTGATAACTTAGATTAAGGGTAGATTATGCTTTAAAATCTAAAAAGTTAAGATATCATCCTAATCTAGTCTAATAAGTTTATGCTATCAAACATGGCCTTAATAGTGAATTTATCATTCAAGTAATTCTTGACAAAGGTAATAATGTCAATATTGGAACCTGCAACTATCAAATCATCAACATAGCATAGAACCACGGTAAAATCAGCACCATCATTCTTAGTAAACAAGGAAGTATCAGCTTTGGATTGAATGAATCCCAAGTAAGTCAAAGAAGAAGTCAAATTTGTAAACCATTGTTTGGAAGCCTGTTTTAATCCATACAAACTTTTATTTAGTTTACAAACTCTTTTATCAGTATTAGGGCAATAACCAGGAGGAGGAAGCATGTATATTTCCTCTTGCAAATCACCATGTAGGAAAGCATTATTTACATCCAATTGATGTAAATGCCAATCTTTAGCAACAACAATAGCTAATAGAATCCTAACTGTGGTGATTTTGGCAACAGGGGAATAAGTATCAAAGTAATCTATGCCCTCTTGTTGGGTGTAACCTTTAGCCACTAGTCTAGCTTTATATCTTTCTATAGAACCATCTGAATTGTATTTAACCTTATAAACCCATCTACAACCTATGCAATTTTTACCTAAAGGTAAGTCTACAAGAGTCCAAGTATTGGTCTTTTCTAAAGCTTCAAGTTCTCTATTCATAGCAAGGATCCAATTTTCATTTAGGATAGCCTGTTTATATGATCTAGGCTCTTGAATTTGAGAAATAGAAGCAGTGAAAAGAGAATGTGAAGTAGGTAACCTATTAACAGACAGGTAATCATGTATAGGGTACTGTTTACCAGAGTAAGATAAATTCAATTTAGAATGATCAACAGAAGCAGGCAAATCAGTTTCATACACTTGCAAGTAAGCAGGCTGTGATTTAGATCTAGAAGGTCTTGTGTAAGATTCCTCCTGTTAGTTATGAACAATGGAATCAGGTTGTATGACATTATCATGTTCACTAGTGGTGTGAGTGGGATTAGTAACATCATTGTGGACTTCTGGAATGTCCACAGAGTCAGCATGTGGAAGATTATCATTGTAAATAAAAGGGGGATCATCAAAAACATCATCTTCAATAGCAGTGGGAACAGAATGTGTGTGTGTGTCAGATTCAATAACATTCTTGAATGTAAATATATCTTCAAAGAATGTCACATTTCTAGAAATAATAATTTTGCCAGAGGAGATATCAAAGAGTTTGTATCCCTTGATACCAAAGGGATAACCAATGAAAACACACTTACTAGCCCTGGGATCAAACTTATGTTTGTGAGAAACCAAGGTATTTGCAAAACATAAGCATCCAAAAGTTTTGAAGTAGGAATAATCAGGGGTTTTGCCAAATAAAATTTCAAAAGGGGTTTTCTGTTTGAGAACGGAAGAAGGAATCCTATTAATGATAAATGTTGCAGTTTTAACACATTCACCCCAAAATTTAATAGGTAAAGATGATTGGAAAAGTAAAGCTCTAGCAACCTGAAGTAAATGTTGATGTTTTCTCTCTACAATGCCATTTTGTTGTGGTGTTTCAACACAAGAAGTTTGATGAAGGATACCCAAAGAATGATAAAAATCTGATAAAATAAATTCAGTTCCATTATCACTTCTTAATTTCCTAATTTTAACACCAAATTGAGTGAGAACCATGTTGTAAAAATTTTGCAAAGAGATTTTAACATCACTCTTAGCTTTTAACAGGTAAATCCAAGTGCACCTACTATAATCATCAACAATTGTGAGAAAGAATCTATGGACACTAACAGAATGTTTTGAAAAAGGACCTCAAACATCACAATGTATTAGATGAAATATACCAGTAGAAACAGAAGTACTCAAAGGAAAAGGCTTTCTCTTCTGTTTAGCTAAAGGACAGATCAAGCAATTGTTATGAATACTAGATGCTTTTACATTCAAATTGGGAATTTGCAACAAACATTTACTAGAGATATGTCCTAGCCTCTTATGCCACAAATCAAAATTACATGAAGTATGAAAAGCATGACTAGAAGGAACAGAATGTCTAAGAACATTATTGAGAGAGGGGTGGTCAGTTTGTAACAGATATAAGCCCCTAACTTGTTCAGCAGAACCAATCACCATCTTGGTTGAATTGTCCTGTAAGATACAATGAGAGGACAAGAAGCTGACAGTGCAGTTGGAATATCTAGTTAAATGGCTAATAGAAAGGAGATTAAAGGTGAAATCAGGGACATACAACACATTATATAAAGTGAGATGTTCATTTATGACAATATTTCCCATATGTGTAGCTATAGATATTGCATTATTAGGTAATGAAATCTTGATATTAGCTATAGAGGGTGGAATAGTAAACAATGAAATGTCAAATACCATATGATCAGTAGCACCAGTGTCTAATATCCATGTGGAAACTTTAAAGGAATTGAAACATAAATTGGATGGAGAGATAGGGAACATACCTGTATCCTTGGAAGATGGAATTTCCTCAATATGGGCAGTGGAGGCCCCTGCCACAGAATGAGGCATGTCCTTCCCATCACTTAAGTTCTGCATCTTAGAAAAACTCAAGAATTTATCAAAAAGATCCTGAGTACAAAGAGGATTAGAATCCATGGGGTAATTCCTCTTGGGAGGGGATCTAATGGAGTTATTTGCAGCCTTAGTGGTGTCTTTATTGGGAGGACCCCTAGGGCCTCTCCAGCCAGGAGGAAAACCAATGATTTGAAAGCATCTGTCAATAGAATGGCCTAAACCATCACAGTGGCTACACTTAAGGGGTTTTCTTTTATCCTTAAAGAATTTGGAGTTCTTGGCCAACATAGCAACAGAGTCAGTAGGAAGAGGCTCAGGGATATTGTTTAAAGCTCTTTGAGATTCTTCTTGAAGCAATAACCCATATATTTTTTATAAAGCATGAAAAGGGGATTGCAACAGGAATTGACTCCTAATGGGGTATAAGAATCATGGAGGCCAACTAAAAATTTCATCACAGCATCTTGCTATAGAGTTTTGGTCATAAGTTTTGGCAAATCACAAGTGCAACCATCCATAGCCCCACAAGAACATTTAAGAATAGGTCTGAAGCTCAAGTACTCATCCCAAAGAGATTTAAATTGATTGTAATAACAAACTAATGACTGAGAGCCTTGAGATATGGTGCTTAAAGATTTTTCTAGATGATAGACCCTAGTTCCATCAGAAAGTTTATAGTGAATCACTAATTCATCCCACACATCTTTAGCAATAGAAAAATATTCTAAAGTGTGTTTGATATCAGGAGAAATGGAGTTTAGAATCCATACCAAAACCAGATTGTTCGCCCTTACCCAGGCAGCGTGGATAGCAGGATCGTCCTCCTCCGAAGGAATCTGTAAGGAGCCATCAATCAACTGGATTTTGTTTTTCACGCTGAGACTTCTTTTAATGGCGTGGCTCCAAGAAATATAGTTGGTGTTGTTGAGAGGCTCGAGGACGATGGAAACCGCCGGATTATCATTCTGGTGAAGGGCTAAGGTGGAAAAGGGGTTTTTGGCCGGATCAAGGGAATTAGGATCAGTAACTATAGGCGCCATGATCAAGAAACGAAATCAAAGGGAATCGGAGGTGAAAACTCGCGAAAACAAGCCCGAAATCAATACAAAACACTCTTCAAAGGAGAGGGGAAAATTTGGGATCGATATGAGAATCGAATTGAGTGAAGCAGAAGCGATAGGATCGAACGGTATGTCAATTTCAAAGAGAAACTGATACCATATTGGATTGAAAAACCAACTCCATTCTTTTGATTCTGGAAATTTCCATGAATGAATTACAAGGAAAATGAATTACAAGCCATGAATTCTGTTTGTGAAGAAGAAGAGCCCTTCAAATACAAAAGTAAAGTAACCGACTAATCTAACTAACTAACTGTTTAAAACTAACAAACAAGATTAGATACAAATCAAGAGTGTATCTACTAATTACAAAGGGTGTATCTATCAGCCTAAGGGTGCATTTATCAGCCTTTATAATTTGAGATTCATACTATAGACTGAACGTTAGAGATTCATACTATAGAAATTTAGACAAATAAACAACCAAGTAAAACTTAACAAAATCCTAGTATAGCTAGAATTCAGCATTTGTTTTAAAATGATGATATATGCTTTTACTCACGCGAGGGTTAATAATGAGTGATAATAAATAAAATTAAGTTTACATTAAAGTAACAACCATAAAAATATTTAGTTGGTCAATGTATCATTTGAAAATTATTACAGTTATCTTAACATAGTTCACTTTCTAAAGCCAAAATTTACAATAAAGGTGTGCACGAATTTGTTGCGAAAGATAGCAAATAAAAGATAAACAGTTCGATTTATAATACTTTTCAATAGAAAAATTATTACTTTGAAGGTTAACGTACTCCATCTTTATCATTTTAGATTCATCGTTTATTTTTGTATGTAGTTAATGTGAGAATTTTTTATTAATATCAAAGGATATAAAGTAGAAGGTATGCAATGCAAGTTTTTCAATTATAGAGTAGTAAATGAAATTTAAAATGAAAAAAAAAATTGTTTTATTACCAAATCAATATTAATTTAATCTAATTTGGAATGTTGTGTTTTAAAAATAATGAATCTAAAATGGAAAGGAGTGAGCATCTATTTTCAAAATTTTACCTTAATATGACACTCCCTCATTCCAATGAAATTTGAACCATTGAAATTGTACACATTTTAAAGATGTATATAAAAATATATAATGAGTGATATTTTGAGGGATGGTTTTGTAACAAAAAATAAAATTACATGCATGCACTTAGTAACTAAAAATTGGTCAGAATTGGAATGATAAAAACTGAATCACACTCGAATGGGATGACCGAAACACAAAAGCACGAAATTTGAGGTATTAAGGTTATGAAATTGGCACTTGATGCAAATTAACGGGCTCAGAGAGATTAAGATAATGATATATGGTTTGACCATCAATGATTCGATTCGGTAAGGCTAAGAGAAAATTTATGACTACCCTCTAGTTGTGTGTTATTTGGGAGCTATGGAAAAATCGAAACGCCAAGATATTTACAAAGGAACGCCAAGATTCTAAGAAGACACTTGAGAATATAAAGATAAATCTTTGGGCGTGGATAGGAGGACAAAAGCTACTAGTTCCAAATTCTTCTGTTTCTGCTTGGTTTCATAATTCATTTCTTTGTATTACTGAATAAATTACAAGTGAACTAGGTGGTAAACATTGTTCCATTTTGATGTAAGATAGACATTTGTACATGAGTTGGATACACTGAGTATCCATGTTGATATAAAATTTCTTTACCGTTCAAAAAGAAAAATGATTTGAGATCAATCAAAATCTAGGTAGGAGTAAATCTAGATTTAGATTGAGATTGAAATTAAACTTGAACTTGATTTTGATATTGGTCAATTTGTGGACATGACTGTCTTACTAAAGTACTAGATGTAATTAGATTTCTAGTTAGATATATCAATTTGGGATTGTCACAAATGGACTCGAGTTCTTATAAGAAATTGAGTTAATGTCCCTTTGATTTATTTATTTTGTTAATTATTACTCTCTCCGTTCAATTTTATTATGCTCATTTTTTCGGGTACGGGTTTTAATGAATATTGATTAGTTTATGTATAAAGTAGATAAATTGGGGGTATGATGAAATGTTATGGGGTCCATTTATAGGTAAAGTGATTGTTTATGAATAAAATTAGTGACAATTTGAGTAAATAAGTGATGGTTGGAGGGTGAAGATAAAGTAGTGTAAATAGTATTATTTCCAAAAATGGAATGGACATAATAAAATTGGACAACCAAAAAAGAAAAGTGGAAATGATGAAATTGAACAGAGGGGGTATTATTTTAGATTATTTTTTCTGAAATGGATAAGTCACTCCAATTTAAAAGTGCAACATAGTACTAATGAAGAGTGTAAGTCATTAATTATAATTAAAAATTGCAATATAATATTACTGAAAAATGCAACACAATATTTTATTAAAAAGTGTAAGTCACTATAATTAAAAAGTGCAACATAGTATTAATGAAAAGTGTAAGTCATTTTAACTACAAAGTGCAACACAATATATTAAAAGGTGTAAGTCAGTATAATTGAAAAGTGAAAGTCAGTATCATAATTTTTAATAAAAAGTGTAAGTTATTATAACTGAAAAGTGCAACACAATATTAATAAAAAAATGTAAGTCACTATAAATGAAAATATTATTGTAAAGTGTAAGTCACTAAAATTGAAAAGTGCAACACCATATAATTAAAAGGTGAAATATAACATTACCAAAAAGTGTACGTCAATATAAGTGAAAATATTATTAGAAAGTGTAAGTCACTACAATTGAAAAGTACAATATGCACCATATAAAAAAAAAATTTAACAAAAAAAAAAAAAAAAACGGTCAACTCAAGTTCTTATATGAATTTGAGTCTACCAAGACTCACCATCACAATTTTAAATAGTACTCCATCCGTCCCATACTTGATGACTCAAACCAATTAGACACAAGTTTTAATAAATGAATTGTTTATTAGTATTGGGTAAGATAAAGTGGGGGTATTAGAGATTTTTCAACTTTATAAATAATAATAAATTAAGTTACTTTTTAGTGTAATAAAGCAGTGACATTTATTGTAATATTGTGATGTTTTAAGGAGATTGTTTAAAAATGTTTTTGCTATTTTAGATAAAGTGTACGTCATCAAGTAAGAAATACCAAAAATAGTAAAATTGATCATCAAATATGAAACGGAGGGAGGGAGTAATTAATACTTTTAACTACTTAAAATATTTCACTTCTTAAATTTATATGAAAATTGTATTCGGCTAAATATTTTGCTATTTCTCTTCTGCATAGCTATATATAATTAAACTCCATCTTCTCGTCCTCTAATATATGTCTTCTTTAACCTAAGTTGTTTGTATATGATTAACTCTAGTTTTACAACACGTTATATTATCAATACGAATATCTAAAGGGAAGTTTAAATTTTTTTTTTTTTTTCTAAAAACAAAAAAAAAAAACAAAAAAATCGGTAGGAAAACATTACAATCGATTGGTGGAAATGAGACATAGCTAGAAGATGCATTCATTATAAAAAGCTTGCTGGTCGATTTGAAGTTTCCCTGTAGAATTAATTATTGAATCATATCCAAACATGAAAATCAAAATGGACGGTAAAATCTCATTATTGTATGTTAGATTTAAATGGAAGGTGACAGAAAAAATAAATTTTTAAAAATATAAATATCTTCGTGCTTTAGCTTTAACTTGATATTTTTGTTTCTCACTCCTAATAATTGTGTAAAAAGATTGACCTAAGGTCTACAAAGAGAATAGAGTCAACCAACAAAAAAAACCCACGGTAGATAGTGGTGGTGCAACATTAAAATCGATTAATAATCTTTTCACTTTTTATTGAGATATTAATTAATGACATCGATTTATTCGTTGTTTTAATCATTCAACAGATCAATACAAGAGGTATTGTATAGAGAGTTAATTGCAAATTTGGACATTTTTATGTCTTTTTTAATTAAATCAAGAGTTTTTAGTTTTACAATTTGATCTTTTTAATTTTTACAATTATATATATTAAATGACTATTTTTCAACAATTTATTGTTGATGTGTTAAACATAGCTTTTTTAAAAAATTACAAATAAATTAATACTAACATTTTATTATTGATTCTATTTCATATCTTTTAATTATATTTGCAATTTTTTTTTTTTTTGAAAAAATAGCACCACGTTGAAAGATTGGGTTAGCTGAAACTCGAGATCCAATGTATGTATCTAAATTGATATATTGCATGGCATATATACTGAAATACATATCATGATTATATTGCTAGATCTTAATTTATATAAATATCTCATAGTAACTTTTATTTTAAACTAGAATTTTTAATACGTTAATATACTCCTTCCGTTGCCTTGAAGTGTTTACACTTGTTTTTTAAATGTAAAGAAATGTATAGGATTGAAAAAATTGTACAAAGAGATAGTAAATTTCGAAAAAAAAAAAAGAAGTAAACTTTAAAATGGAACGGAAAAAAAAAAAGTGTAAACCTTATTAAGTGATGAATATAGTATTTAATACTTGTTCACTCCATAAAAAAACCAAATAATATATGAGTAGGTATCTTGCATGTGCATTAGACTAGACGCACCGTGCAATTTAAGTGTATTTTTTAATTGAACCAGTTGTTTTCACGAAAAGTGCAAATAATTTTATTAAAAAATGCAGTTGTTTTACTTGCACTCTTCAATTAAAAAAAAAAAAAAAAAAAAAACAACTGCACTTTTCAGTGAAAATTACTGACACAATTTAAAAGTGCACTTAAATTGTATACATTTGATGCATATAATAGTATATTGAATTGGAAGAGTGGGATTGAAATCACATGTTTCATTTTTCATATTCCACATTTTATTCTATTATATGGGTGATTGACATGTGTCATATTTTATAAAATAATCAATCTCATATAATATTGAGGGCAACATGTATTAAAGGTCCAGTAGAATAGAACACAGTAAAATAAGAAAAGTTAAACATAGGAATCGATCTACAATTTAATGGGCATTTGACAGATAGTGTTAATTCGTGATGAGGAAAATTTTCTCTCTCTAGAATTCTCTCTTCCCTCTCTCTTTCCTAAAAACCAACTCCCCTGTAAACCCACCTCCTTCCCCCTCCATATTCCGGTCGCGGGAAATCCACACTCTCCTCCGTCTAATGTAGATAGCGTATAAGCTACAGAGATCGGGACCCTAGCAGCCGCCGCCGCCCATCACCACCGCCGCCTCTAGCACCGTCCATAACTTTCTCCATCCATCATCATCTTGGTCCCTCTTCCTTGTAGTTAGTTTGATAAATAGGTAGATATGTTGAATCCATCTAAAATAGAGTAGCATCACAGCCAATCGAAGCGCCGCCCACCACCGCCGGACCACTGCGTCGCCGCTGTCGAAAATCCGCATCGCCGCCTCCTTTCTCCAGATTTTTCACTAGATGTAGGTCTTTTTTGGCTTTTTGTTGGGATCAACGAGTTAACCTCCTTGACAGAGCTACGTACGGTGACCGATCGAGTGTGTCACTCGTTGAGCTACGTACGGTGACCGATCGAGTGTGTCACTCGTTGATCCTGTTTTTATTTTCGAACTTGTTTTTCTGCTTGGTAGATTAGCTTGTTTCCTTTCTTAGGCTCTTTTCAGTTTCTAACGATTGTGAAAGAATTCCGTCTCATCTAAAAGCTCTTTTCAGTTTCTAACGATTGTGAAAGAATTCCGTCTCATCTAAAAGTTCGAACTTGTAGAGAGGGTGAGAATTCGAGTGGACAATTTAAATGGGTGGAGTGCTTTCAACAGGAATCGAACCCAGGTCATTTGCCCGGTTTGCTCTGATACCATGAAAGAATTCCGTCTCATCTAAAAGTCCGAACTTGTAGAGAGGGTGAGAATTAATTCTTGTATATTAATTCCTAACAGATTGATCTGGAGTATTATTTTTTAAGGGGGAATACGATTGAATTTAAATATATTAGATCTATATTATTTTTATCTATATAATACACAAAGTGTTTCACCCAAGTAAAAATGGGCATTTGACTACCATTGAAAATTGTTGGCTAAACTAAAGTTTGGAGGTTGCCCGGCCCCGAGTCCATAAATTAATGAACCGCAACTTTAACTCTTGTTAATTCGTTCACCCACAAACATAGATTAAAAGTACTTTTTTTTAAAAAAAATTGAGTGATATTTTAAGTTTGAGCCCACTCATCCCCTTAGTTTAGGAAACAAAGAAATAAGTTCACTAATAGATGTTACTGAAAAAACCCCTGAATTTACTGTATGCACCCCAAACAAATTTGGACAAAAATATATTTCCATAATTTCAAAAATTCATCCTACAAACCTGCTGCTTCCAGATTCCATCTAAACATCATAAATTTCAGCAAGAATTCGATTTAAAAGTTTTGTTAAAAATGACAACAATGGCAGCCTATTGATATAATATTCAAGAGTTTTTTTTTTATATATAATTTTATTTCGGTATGAACTATCGAGAATTCGGTATGATATGACATATCGAATTTTCGATATGACATACAGTATGTGTTTTTTCATATCGAAGTTTCGGTATTTTGAATTTTCGGTATACCGAATTTTCGATACGATATCGATATCAATTTTTTCAATACCGAAATTTTCACTACGATATCGATATGATTCGATATATCATACCGAACCATCCCTAGCTAGAAGAGAGAGATAGATTTATGAAACCACTAGAAAAAAAATGAGTTTATTTACTTTGGAGTACTACGTTACTCACTCAATAGCAACCAAGTACAAACCAAATTTCTTGTTGCAATTAGGTACAAAATGATTAATGGAGAATTGACCAATGTACCTTTACACTTAATTTTCTACTCTTATCTCTCTCCTTTTTCATTTCAAAATTTAAATATCCCCCTCTCTCCAAACCCATTTCCTTATTTGTTTTAATGTGTCGTTTTAAAAACTCATTTTCTCTCTAATTTTTTTCACCAGATCTTGAATCTTCTTTCTCACAACCATCGTTGTCGCAGATTTCTGCGACGGTGTAGAGAAGTGTGTCATGAAGATGGTGATGAGGGCCATGGAGAGGGAGTTCGCGGCCACAAGGAAATTGTTTCAAGGGATCACTAGCTAATTCTTCCAATTTATTGAACTTCAAGAAATTCAATAATTTATTAAGGAATATTGTCCCAAATTAAATTTGTTTCTCACCTGGAAAACAACTTTAATTTTAGAAATAAGTAGATGGATAATCTTTGACAGTCTATTTGCGAGCAACTTGACCAAAATGTTATAAGTACGTCCAATAATGGAGATGGATCGATACTTATTCATCGAACTGGCGTCCCCTTTCTTCGAAATAAGTGTAGTAAAATATGAGTTATCCCTTTTACAATTTTTAAAGTTTCACGTAACCCCTCAAGGAATCTTAAAATATCCTCCTTGAGAACATGTACCATGTGCTTGATTTTTTTATGTCTCGGTATACCGTCCAAAGACTGACTAACTCGAGTGATCAATTCTACCGTCCATTTACGGGACCCCATTTAAAGCCAGAGATTTGCATTATGTATGAACTTGACTCCCTAGAAATTGTTTGCACTTTAGGAGTTTCGAACCTAGCTAAGACCTAGAGAGAAACACAATCCTAAGTCATGCTTGATAAACTTGAAAGTAAAATCATTTGGCTTTGAAAATAATTGATTCGATGCTGCATCCAGCTTCTTAGTGATGAGATTTTTTATAGGGAATAATTTTTTTTCGCAGATGAATTTTTTTTTTCTACCTTCTAATCATCTTCCACCCATCTATTACTGATCATCAACCCATAAATTATACTCCATTTTTCTTTCTTATAAGATTCACACACTTATGAATGTAAGTCGTATTGGCATCCCCTTCACAAGTCCAGTGAATTCTAAGACTTCTGAAAAGTATAATTATCATTTGTTTTCCGCAATTTCTAGATTTGAGACTTAGCTTCTTACAACACGCGACTTTCGGTCTTAAAAAGGTCCCTACTCTTTTAATCTTAGTCCAAAGAATTAAATTTGTTTCTAGCCTTCCCGATAGACTGATCAATTTTGTTGTAATTTTTTTCACTCCATTCCTTTACATCAACTTTCAATCTCTTAATTTTTTCTCTCAATCGAAAACTTTCCCAGTCATCTACCTCATAACCCTTTCACCTGTCCTCCACAACGAACGATAGATCCTTAAGTCTAAGCCAAATATTAAAGAAGCGGAATGGTTTGGGTACCCAATTTTGATTATATGAAGGTAATTAAGATCGGACTATGGTACGAACTATTTTTCTTTAGACCGCATTACCCCCATTCAAAAATCCACGAGTAAAAAAATGAGTGTCCGATCGATCCTACTACAACATTTTTCATTCACCATGTAAGGGTTAATTAAGATCTTGATCTTATAGTGTATAAAAAATATAAATGTTGAATTTGAAGAGATCTCCTTTCGGCTTTCAGTAAATAGATCGACGTCCCTCAATGCGTCGAGCTCCAAGCCAAAGATGAATGATCTAGCTTATGAAAGTTGGTCGGGCCCGACCATTCTGTCTGTGGACCAGTGGCTGAGGCAACATGTTACTTGGGCCGGGTACAACTGTAGCTCCAAATTGATATATGTGTATTTGAGTATTTTTATTTAAGTGAGATTTTTAAAGGAATAATTAGTAGATGACAAATATTTAAAGACAATTTTTTTTTTACAAATATTAATATATTATGTAAGTGATGTAACATATTAATTGACAATGAAATTAACACTATTTGAAAAAAGCAATTTTGCTAAAAAAAAATAAAAAATTTTAAAATTAAAAGTATTTTCTCAAAATTGATTTAAATCAGTTTTAAATAATTTTAAGTCAGCCAATAACTGCTTATTAAAATTAAATATTTTTAATTAAGGTATCAGAATGTCCCCCTCTAAGAGAACCTCACCTAGAGAAGGGGACAAATAATTTTATAATTTTGATGAGGGATAAGTGAGGGCACAATCTCATACTGAATTAAATAATTGTCGGTGGTCCTGGTCCAAATAAAGAAAAACTCATTGCAATTTGGAAATCCAACCCGGCCAGGGTGATAAGTATGAAATTATACATATTATTTTTATTGCAATTAATCGATTATGTTAGAATTAACTTGTAAAATTTCAAGTGATTTTAAGGCCGGTATAGAGCATAGGATATGAGTTTTAAAAGTCCAAACACTCTGTGAAAGAATTGTGGCTACCGTCACGTTATAAGACACAGATTAATTGTGGCCAAGTGTTCCTATTCCAATTCTGAAAATTTGGTATTTTGATGAAACTAATTAAATCCGAGCAACTAAACTCAACAGCATTAATTTGATCAGTTGAAATCCGCATCATATATAACCTTTAATTAAAAAAGCAAGTAAGATTAAACTAACGAAACCAAAAAGGTTTACAACCGATCGAATTAATACATTACAGAATACACGAAAACAAACAAACAGGGAGCTAGAGAAGTAAATAGAAATATAAGTAAATATTCTTAAATCCCTGCTGCAGCAGCGGTGGTGACGCCGCCTTTAAGCACCGGCGCATGAGTCCCCGGGCCACCGACGCCGTATTCACCGGCGCCGTCGTCCCTGTAACCCGGTCCGTAGCGGCTGCTGAATAAACCGGCGTGGATGAGCATAACGTAGAGAAGCTGGGTGAAGGCGAGTACAATAACGAATCCCTCCAGTACCCTTAACCTCCATCCTCTCCACCCTCCTATGTTTATCTCCTTGCATGCCAAACTGCAATCATATACAACATATTATTAATTATTAATTATAACCTCGATCTTTTTATTTTTTGATAAATAAATTATCAATTTGTTGGATATTGAGGCGGATTTTTCAAAAAAAAAAAAAAAACGTTCATATAAAATGAAATTTGTAACATACCATTTTTTTCATAGATGCACTTATATTGTTACTCATGTCTCATAGTCATTTTCAAATACAAAATGAAAAATAAATGAAAATAGAAAATCTCAAATCCAAAATATATAATAGGAGTAGCTAATATGTTTACTTCATGAATTTTATTTGGTTTTATTGTAAAAATTTTAACATTAAACATCCATAACACTAGTCTAGACGTTTCACGAATAATTTTTTTTTTCTAAGAAAAGAGGAAATATATATTGACAAATTTATCCTTAAGAAAAAAAGAAGGGTGCAAAAGACTAAAACGTCATTTATTCGTGAACTTTACATATGTTGCATTTTATCATTAAATCTGTCAGCCCTGGGCCATAGTAATTTTTATTTTTTAGAGTAAAAACCATAGTAATAAAAAAAGATGTATTGAGAAGTCACCCGAAAGCTAGAGCGGTGGCTGCCCAGGCGATGATGGAGGAGGAACCGGCGGCGGCGAGGCTGTCGTTCCTCCATGATCTTAGGTGGGTACCGCCGGCTATTTTGGACACAATTCCGAGAACCGCCGCCAGTATGGCGAATGTCAAGAAGTGTCCCGTAGCTCCATTTCCTCCCATGCCTATATATATAATCAACCACAACACTTCATATTAGCTAAAGTATTAATGTAAATAATTAAATTTAATTACAAAATTAAAGAAGTAAAATTGAAATTAAACTTACTTGGATGGTTAGTTTGGCCATTGATATACCTATTGAGACACCAACTAGCAAACCCCAACACAATAAAATACATAACCAAATTCAACAACAGCAATGGAGCTGCCAAATTCCTACCCACAGTTCTTGCCATTTTTTTCCTTAATTTCCACAAACTTCTTCTTCCAACACCTTATAATTAATTATAGTATTATATTGTACTAGTTATGGATAAACATGATTGAAAAATAAGGGAAATATATAGAGAAGGGAAAAGGGTTTGGTGCACCAAACGTGGCATGCTTGTAGATTTAGCGGTGAACAAGTGTATAGACACGTGTCGGCTTATGCTTTAACGATTCTCAATACGTACATCTTTTATTCCTTTTGAGAGACGGTGCAAATGCAGATATATCGTTATCCTGTTCTTTTTATGCAGACACATGCCAAAACATTACTTTTAATTCCATCAATTAATATTGTAGTAATTTATAAGATAAGATGTCACGTTGATCATATTGAAAATTGTAGTACAACTTTTTTAATCCAGACTCACGATGGGATCATATATTAAAATAGGTAAAATATTAAATACAACACGAAAAGTGAAATAGAGGAACGCAGACACAATACCTTTGAACTTTCAAATTTTGATCAAATTCAAATTCAAATTCACATTGTAATTTTAAGTTTATGTTTAAATAAAATGTAACGATTCATTATGTTATCTCAAATTTTAAAGGGGAAGAAAGTTGTTTTCAACATTTGACAAAAACTTATATGTAATATTACACATACAATATTAATATAAATTAAAAAAAAAAAACTCCCCGATCAAAACTGGATTATAAAAGCCGGTTAATTATTATAAAAACTAATACATGTGATTGTAAGAAAAATATATATGTTACTTTATTTTTAAAAATAAGTAACACGTATTTTCTGTTACAGTATAAAAGAAATATAACAATATTACATGTGCTGCATCGATGCTCTTTCGCTTCGACTTTACAATGCATGTAATTTCATGATTTGCTACCGCTAGTCAATGACGTATTGGATAATTAAATTTCGTGCAATAATCTGCCCAAAAGAAAAACATATTGTATAAATGATGTTCAATTAATTTTGCTTTAAATACTTGTGTTCAATGTTATCTTACAGAACATTCTCACATCGTTGTGATGATGTAATTAATAATTATAGCTTGCGTTGTAATGCTTTGGAAGAAATTATTTATCTCCAATTAATTTAAATTTATTTTTTACTTATGGCAGCGAAACTGAGTTGGACTACATAAAGTAAGCGAAGCCCAAATCGAATTTTATTGAGTACTTTTGGGTCAAGGCACTGGGCTGGCCCACTAAGTATAGCGTTAGGCGTGAGTTATATGCCCTTCTAACTATGTTAGATACACTCATCTAATACACGTACTCCCCCAATACGGATCTAAGATAGATACTAAACCCTAATTCATATTCATCAAACCAACCCTTTTATTCTAAACAGCTAAAAGCTAAGTTTGTAAATATCATTGTAAGAGTGCTAGCCCCTCACAATGACTAGTAGAGACAGACTATAAAGTAGCAAGACTTGTTACTCTTGACATGTTATATATTGCAAGCCCTTGAAATGGATTAACTTCACAGCTGAACTGTGAAAGTGAATGTAGAACTGGATCCGAACCACTATAAATGATGGTATGTTGTTTTACATGATTTATATTAATTGTCATCATCATACATGCATATTTACATAACATATGATTTAAGTGAAAATGTATTATATCAATTGATACATATTAATCTGTTTTACTATATTTGAAATGTCATGTCAGCTGATACGTATTAATTTGTTTTGCTATATTCGAAATGTCATGTTAGTTGATACGTGTTAATCTATTTTGCTATATTCAAAATGTCATGTCAATTAACTGATACCCCAAATTTGTGTATGTATGAAAATAATTTTTTTAATAAGCAGTAGACGAGTATAATTTTTATGGACACACTACAATTTTGCACTTATACTGAATCAGCCGATTAGTTGTCTTGAAGAGTTAGTTTTATTACACTATCAAACACTCGTCTGATATAGCCTCCGGGCTAAGGGCTCAACAATCTAAGTTGTTGACATACTCAATAATAAATACTCCAGTTTTTTACACTTTTCAGTTATAGTGACTTACATTTTTTAGTAATATTGTGTTGCACTTTTCAGTTATAATAACTTATAGTTTTCACTAATATTATGTTGCATTTTTCAATTATACTCACTATCACTTTTTAATAAAAATTGTGTTGCACTTTTCAATTATAGTGACACACTTTTTAGTAACATTGTGTTGCATTTTTCGATTATAAATGACTTGCACTTTTCGGTTATAAATGACTTACATTTTTTAATATTGTGTTGTTTTTTTCAGTTACACTGGCTTGCACTTTTTAATAATATTGTGGTGCACTTTTCAGTAATATTGTGTTACACTTTTTAATTATATTGAATTACACTTTTCATTAATGTTGTATTGGATTTTTCAGTTATACTGACTTGCACATTTTAGAAATATTGTGTTTCACCTTTTAGTTATACTGACTTATATTTTTAGTAAATATTGTGTTACACTTTTTACTGAATAAATTTTTTTCCTTAAAAGTTTAAACCTAAATGAAGAATGTGTATATTTTTAAATACAAGTTAAATGGTTCAAACACCATTCCTCCACACATTTTTTTTCATTTTATTATAATATACTCCCTCCGTCCCGTGATTATTTGCACACTTTCCTTAACGGGACGTCCCAACTTTATTTGCACACTTTAAAAAAGGAAATAACTCACATAATTTTTATCAATAATACCCCTAATTTATTTTACTTGAGCCCACAACTTAATCCAATTTATAACTTTAGTCAAATCTCCATCCACTTTAATTAATGAATTACCAATAATATCCCTCATTTGTTTTACTTTACACATCATTATATTCCATTTTCTTGAATTGTGTGATGATCAAACATGCAAAAAATACTGAAATTGAGGGAGTATATATAAATAAAGTCAATATTTTGATGAGTATGTTAGCAGTCTGTGTAAGAATTTTTTATGGTTGAGGTATATAATTCAAACCCTCTTCCTATTCAATTTTTTTAATTAACAAAAAAAAAAAAAAGGTAAAACTCGAGTGTATACAAGAGTTTGACAAAAACTAAATATATATAATAAATAATATAATCACCATTTTATATATAATAAAGTGATAAATTTTATTTTTCAGTTAATACTGTAAAATATAAATATAATACTAGTTAAATAAGTAATACAACCATTTTATTTTAATTGTTATTTTAGAAGTTAAATTTTATTTTAAATTAATGGTCGTTGTAACATATTTCTTTCTAATTTTTCCATGTGTATCCCTTAAAGATATTCTAATAGTGAATAATACTTTTCCTCCACACTTGTAATTAATTGGAGAGAGATGGAGGGGTAAATATATCAAAATTTGATGTTTCTTAAGTGATAAGAATTATTTAAAAGGGCTATTAATATGAAATAAATGAGTGTTGGTTATATATATATATATATATATATTTTTTTTTTTTTTTTAAAGGTAAAGTGTGTTTCATATAACCACGAGTATAGGGGTACTCAACCCATAAATGTACATATGAGGTCTAGTTTATATCGGGAGTATTTGATGCTCCCTTTTTCTAACCTTCCACCTTTACTTTGTGATTCATAAAAACGGATCACAGAACTAAGTCGATATTGATGAGTTTGGTATTATTACATTTTGTCATTCTAGCCATGAGCACATATTAATTTTTATTTCTTAAAAGTCTTCTTAATATCTTGTTTATCTCCATTGAATCTCTTTCATTCCTAGATGTTAGTTACAGATTAGGAGATGTCAGTGATTTGGACAGACAAATTCGCAAGAATTGTGTTTGTAATAAGTACGTGTCTTGTGTAACAATTAATTGATATAAAAAAAAACATGAACATCAAATTAAAGGAATAATAAAACAAATTATAATGCAATTAACATAAGAAAACAATACTGTACTAATTTATTAGTATGAGTTATTTGACTAAAATATTATTATTTTTAATAAAAATGAAAATATCATTACAATGGGTGACATTGACTCGTACATGTTTCAAAATAATTACCATTCTAACGATTTATACCATAGAGAAGCCTTGTTTGGTTTATTGGATTGGACAGAAAATATTATTTTATTCATGGAATTTTCATATTTGATTTGTTAGAATTTGGCCCGAGATTAATTATGGCCCGATATTATTTTTTCACTTAATCACCTACCTGCATGATTATTAGTGTAGGAGAGAAGAGTGAGTTAATTAGTTCTGGAGAATAAAAATTATGTGGTTTGACTATACCGCCCTTATCAACTAAAGCAATTACAATTTGTCACATATATATCTTTTAATGTCAAAGGATATTTTTGACATTTAACACTAAAATTCAATTTTATCCCACAATCCAAATAACTTGATTATAAATTATCATATACACTTTAAAATTTAATTAATCCATCAATCCAAACATGAATTTTAAATCAATTTTTTAAAAATTATCTCACTAAAGTCTATCCTAATATATGTAATTATGTATCATATCTTTTTTTTTTTTTTTTATGGGAAATATAAAGTATATTAAAAGTCTGGAAATCAGCCAGAACTGAATGACAAGAGGAAATCAGGGGGAGAATCCCAAGTATGAATCCCTATTGGGTTACATTTGGCAAAATGTGCGAATTCATGAGCTATAAAATTAAGATTTCGGCCTATCCAACAAAGAGTGCATTCAGGAAGTAGTGATAAAAGGTTCTTGACATCTTCTAGGATCGGCTGGATTTGAGAGGAGCAGTCCACAACGCCCAGAGCCCCTGCAATAATAGATGCAGCGTCGCCGGCAATAGAAGCAGAGGAGATGCCTCGAGAACGGGCAAGCTGAAGGGCCGTTCGCAGGGCCATGAATTCAGAGGTCTCAGGGTCAGAAAGGCCGTCATATCTCGCGGAGTAACCCAGTATAAAAGTGCCACTGTCATCTTCAATATAAATGCCAATCCCAATGCAATTACGATGGGATGAGGTGGCACCGTCAAAGAAGATTTTCCATCCACTGCTTGGCTTGCTGAAGTGGAGGGAATGGAGTCTGGAATGTGGGCATTCAGGCCATGAGTGGGCTGCTCGGTAATTCGCCAGAAGTCGGGAGGCCCCAAGGAAAGCATCTAAGGGGACAAAGGCCAGATTTTCAAAGGCGGCTTTGTTGCAGTGATACCAAATCTGATAGGCGAGACATACAAAGAGTTCCACTAGGTGGGTTTCGCTATGAAGGAGGATGTCTCGAAACCAGAGATTTGCAGCAGGTTGTTGGAAGTGCAGGATAGGTGAGAGGAGCCCAGCTAGCCTCCATACCTCACGAGAGAAAGGGCATGCAAATAATAAATGCAAAGCTGATCCCGACATCTCATGGCAAAGGTGGCAGAATTGAGGAATATCCACACGACGCTTGAGAAGATTCTCAGCAGTGGGGAGGCACTACAAGAAAATTGCAATTTAGCCGTGAAAAAATTTATCGCTAATTCTAATATTTTCGTCGCTAACGTGAGTTAGCGATGAAATAATTTTGTCGCAGGATTTGTTGCTATACGCCCGTCGCTAACGTGTTTGCGATAAAAAAAAAATAATTTTGTCGCAAATATTTGCGATGAAAATTTGAGTTTCATCGCAAAATATTAGCGACGAAAAATATAAGTTTCATCGCAAAATGTTAGCGACGAAAATATGAGTTTCATCACAAAATGTTTGCGAGGAAAATCAAACATTTGTCGCAAACACGTTAGCGACGGGTGTATAACAACAAATCCCGCGATAAAATTATTTCATCGCTAACTCACATTTTTTGGCTATGGATATCCGATTTAGCGACAAAATGTTAGCGACGCGACAAAATTATTTCATCGCTAATATTTGGCTATGGATATCCGATTTACGAATCATGCTCTAAAGTCTAAACCCACTTCACTACAAAAAACTTTAAAAATGGCATCGGGGAAGGCATCGGATCTGCCGTCCCCACAGATGAAGGCAACGACAAAGGGGACGGCAGTGTGCCGATGCCAATATGGTCGATGCCATTTAAATGGCATCGGATTTTGGGAAAACCGATGCCTTTTGGCATCGGCAGGTCGCCGTTACCAAATGGCATCGGGGCCCACTGTCGATGCCATTTTGCATCGGGGACAGCCGATGCCATTTCGCATCGGGGAAAGCGCCGTTACCAAATGGCATCGGGGCACTGCCGTTACCAAATGGCATCGGGCCCACTGCCGATGCCATTTTGCCGATGCCTTTTTATTAAAATTTAAAAAAGACGAATCTGGGTTTCGAACCCAGGTCGATAGGCCACCAACACCCACCCCCCACCGCTGGGCCACCCCATTTTCGCAAATTTTGGCCATTTTCGCGATTTCTGGGGTTCGAACTCGTGACCTCGCGGTCACGAAGGCTTTTGAGCGCCCCCTGTGTGCCGTTTAGGCTAGGAGCTTTTAGTCGACATGTTGTGAATGCAATTAATATATATTCAATTTAATTTGAGTTTTTAATTCTTTAATTAATTCAATTCATTCTAACTTTAATTGTTGCTTATTAAATTATTTATCAAAGCATATCATAATTATTTCTAAATTATGTTTTTCAAATTAACTAAATTATGTTTTTCAAATTAAATAATTTATTTACGGTATCAATTATTCACACTATTTAAATTTATTCTAATCTTCAATTTACAACATTTAAATTCATTCTAATTTTTTATTTCACAACATTATAATTACATACAACATTGAATATAATTATTTTCACTTATACATTTAAATTTATTCTAATCACATCATTTAAATTCATTCTAGTTTTCAATTCACAACATTAAATATATATAATTATTTTCACTTATCCATTTAAAAATATGAATTCACTTATCCATATAATTAAAAAAAAATTCATCTATTATAAAATTATTCTCTAGTTCATTTTCAATTAAAATAACATCATATCACAAACAACATTAATTATAATCATAATTAGCATGTTCACGTCAATTAAAATAAAAATTAATCCTCAACGTCAATGTAATATAATAACATCACACGTAACAAAGTAATATAAAAATGTATCACTCCTCATCACCACCACCATCATCCTCAGTATCATCCCGATCCTGAACCTGGTTACTATCATGAACGTTGTGCGACGGCCTCGGCGGCCTCGGCTCCCCACCTATCCCACCCATCTGTCCCATCATCAATGCAAGCTGGTCCTGAAACTCCTTGCGTAAGCGCTCCTCCTGCCGCCGCATTTGTTCCAGTAAGCGCTGCTCTCTATCTTCATTGACTCTCCGTTCTTCAGCAATAGCATTGTTTATGTCTTCCTGGGTGAATCGTCCATAAGTCGTACCACTTGACGTCTCGCCAGGACCGGAGGAGACCCGTCTGTTCTTGCCTACTTGTCCAAGGCCCCTAACACGTCCATGAGACCTGCCGACCTTCTTCACGTACAGTTCAGACATATCGGGTAAAGGTGGGGCCTGGGAACCATCCTCTGAACTAGGTTCATCTAACGGATCTCTTGTAGTATTATTGGTGAACTCGTCATGTATCTCGTCCTATACATGCACATTTAAAAGTGGGTTAATACATTTTCAAGTACAATTAAATATATATTTGTTATATAATGTAATGTATATATATATAACTTACAAGTATATCACCCATATAGCCACAAGTGTATGTCCCGTTTTCGTAACGGTGGTAATATTCAACTATCCCCCAGTCGTATGCAGGGCGTCCCGTCCTCTCCTCCTGTATTTTGAATCGAAGACATATACGAATAAATAAACTAAATAATTAACTAAAATTAATTATATATAATTGACCACAAATACTTACAATGCGCCGTGCGACCTCTGCTGCTCCACGAGCTCCGCCTTTATGAGTACCATGGCCAGTACCCGGACCTCCAGGCTCGGATAAGCGGTTCTTACGAGCCTGCTCGCTCTTCTTAATTGTTTCGGGATTGTTCCAGTGACGAACTAAGGAGTTCCAAACATTCACATCCCACAACGGCCTCTTGTTATCCCTCACCCACGCTTTCTTGATTTTTGATAACATGTTAGTGTACCGAGATGCAGCTCTTTGAAGAAAGAGTCTGTACACCTCTGTAGAAGATGTGGCTTCAGGGTCCCACCTGACCTCGGTCTGCAAAAAAAAAAAAATTAATTAACGAAGTAATATAACAAAATAACTAAATGTAAAGTTATTTGTATACCTGGAATGTATCCCACCACCGCTGTACCGTGCCGGGTGATACCATAGCCCAGGTGTGTGCACCAAGCTCCATATTCCGGTACATTATCGATCTGATCGTCCTCGAAATTAAATTTGAAGGCATCAACCTGTTACAAGTATTTTATAATAATAAAAAAATTATTAATAAACATGTTATACATACGTTTAATGAAATTTAAATATAATATACGTACGTATCAAGGTAGATAAACAGTCGGATGCGACTGTCGGGTGCATCAGTCGACATGCTGGCCTGTGTCCCGACAGACGGATGTCTAACTGGCGAATGTATCGGTGGAGGGGATTGTTCCTGTGGATGTGGAACCATATGAGGCAACTGGGGCACCTGAGTGTAATAGGAATTAGGGTTCATTCCGGGCATCTGGGGCAACTGTTGGTCCTTGGTGGAGTATAACACAAGTGTATGGGGGGGGGGGGGGAATGCACTTGTGTATGCAAATTCTTTTTTTTTTGATAAACTGGTCTTATCAGGCAAGTTGTCTCACAACTGGCCTGAGTGTGAACTTTGATAGATACTTGTCCTACTGATTACTATTAAGTGATCAGTTGGCTAAATATCTAAAAGAGTTGCTAAGTGCGGAATGTGGTTGGCCTTTACTCAAAGAAATACTCCAAGTTGATTTCTGAAAAACACAGTTATCAGGGACTTTGTCCAAAACTTGTTTTCTTAGCTTACTGAGTTTTGCTCTTTAAAAAGGATTGAATATAAGTGCAATAAAGAGTGCAGTAAGTAAATGGCACACAAGTTTATAGTGGTTCAGAGACTCAAGCTCCTACATCCACTTTCCCTGATTGAACAGGATAATTCCTTCTCAATGGAATTAGCTTGTTTTATAGTGCCAAGGTGCACTGATCAACAACACTCTCTTAGTGTCTTGATCCCTAGGATAACTTGAGTCCTAGTGCTCACTCTCTCTGAGTTAAGACTGTGTTTCACACTAACAGTCCTTAACTCCTCACTTCTACAACAAACACTCTCTTCACTAAATGAGATAAGGTTTGAGGTTTGGTTCCAACTAATAGAGATATCCTTTACAGTAAGAACAGTGTAGAGGCTTAGGATATCTCAATGCTAAGCTAGGATGTTTACAAAGATTGGCTTAGCTGACTTGAAGTGATTCAGGAAACTTGGAATTCTAGTGAACAGCTTGGTTTCCTTTTGAAAGCTTGATGATAGTTTGATAGCTTGTAGTTGGATACAGAATTCCTTTGATCACTTCTGTATTTATAGGCAATTTGAACAACTAACCGTTGGAGGGATTAGCAATTCAAACATGTCTATTTGCAGCATCATTGAAACGGCTATGAAGCTTGACACCCTTTTATCCACTGTGTAAAAGAGGTCTTCAATGGTTGCTTGAATGAATGTGTTGACTTCTGACAAAGGCGGCTGGGGAGACTTGTGACAGTTTCCAATTTTGCACATTGTCCTAGGTTGATTTGTGGCAAACTTTACACACAGCCAACGGTCAGATGGGACAAGCTCCCTGAACATTACTGCTGCAGTTTAGAATGTTCCAACACTCATTCAATGCTTCACTCTTTAATGCTCTAAGTCTTTAATGCTTGGTTCAGGCATGATTGGCAATAAATGCTTCATTGAATATGTCTTTTGTAAGCTTTTGACACTTAATCCACTTGATCATTTGTACTTCAACTGTCTTGATCATTTGCATTTATGAGCACAGCTTCAGTATTCTTGAACTCTTCAGCCAGGTTGTCCATTTGATCAGTTTGTCTTGAAAGGATCAGCAACTTTGTCCTATAGACCTATCAAGCTGCCTAACATTTCAGCTTTGGACAACTATCCTGATTACTAATATCTCATAACATTTCTGAGATTTTAACTTAAGCATACTACACACTAAGTGTTCTGGGACAACTTGCCTGAACAATGACTTGAGCATATCTCAACTAACTTGTATATCATCAATCAGGGGTTTTGGTATCTTAGATCAAAATCATTTTATTCCCAACAATTTCCCCCTTTTTGATGATGCCAAAACCTATTACAAAGGGACCTTGACATAACTGAATATTACCTTCAGGGAGAGTGAACTGGTCAACTTGCCTGAAAGAAACTGTTAGCACAATAAATCAAGTAATATATGTCAGGATAGGTTAGTTGAGATAATGAGTTGTTATCTCTTTGATAGAAACACTGTGATCCTTTTATAGATGTGATAAACCATTACAGGGCTGAAAATCAAAAGGATTCACTAATCTAGAATAGCAAAAAAAAAAAAAAAAAAAATAACAACAGAATTCATAACAGCAAATTAGGGAAAGGAATGAACTTATCCTTCATAGAGTTCCATCATTTTGAGGAGCAATGCCATACTGAGCCCAAACTCTCTTCTTTAGATCCCAGATCTCCTTGTTGGTTCCTCTAGGGCCAGGCTTTAGCTTCTCCATCTTCATGATGTTGATAAACTCTTCCAGAATCTTTCCCTCATCAATCAAGTTCCCATTGAACTTAGGAGGCATGTACATAATTGGACCAGGGGCCTTGAACTCCACTCTTGCCATCTCAGCTGCTGCAAACAGCTTTTGGTAGAGGTCCCTGTGGTTCTCAAACATGAACTGAACAAAGATTTCCTCCACACTCTCACCAAGCCACTTTCCAATGACATAGAAGTCATAAACAAAACTTCTCTTGGCCTCCTCCCATGCATCATTCAGTGAGATTGGAACCCACTTATCATGGTGAGGGTACTGAGTGTCCCATCTTTGCAGCATTTGAGGTTTGAGCCTTCTGTAAGAAGCCCTCCTTCTTGGAGCTTTGAAGTTTGCCCTTCTCCCATCTCTTGCTTTGTTGGCCTCAACCAACTGATCCATTTTTTCTTTAGCTCTTAGGAGAGCTAGCTTTTCCTGAGTTTCTGGATCTTTCCCAAATCCTTCTTCAAACAATTTGGAAGGATCATCAGCAAGTTTGGGCACTACTTCTTCAGGCTCTCTGTCCTGTACTTCCTCTTCAACTTCTTCAATAGCAGGCATCAGGACTGCTTTCTTCATTCTCTTTGATTTCCTTGGTGGAGTAGATTCTTCAGATTGAAATTCTGAAGGCAAAGTCAGGCTGGTTGGGAATTCATTGAAGGCTTGCAGTTCCTTCCTCTTTCTTTCAGATGACCTTGTCACCTTCCCCCTCACTTCAGCAACCTTCTCTTGAGGTTCAAGTCCTGTAGACTCACCACCTGGCCTTTGAAGCTTTCTTGCCTGACTTTCCATAGCTGATACCATGGATTCCTTGACAGCTATTTGAATCTGCTCTTCCTCAGTTAAATCTTCAACATTCATTGGGCCTTTGCCTTTCCCAATGTCTTCTACTGCTTCCTCCTCAACTTCAGGGACTTTCTCCTTGCCCTTGGGTTCACCAATCACCAAGGTTCCCTTTGCCCTTGCTCTCTGTCTTTCCCCCTTTTTGGCATTATCAAAACACTGGGGCTTCAATTCACTCATAGTGACAGAGAGATGTGAGTGGGAATGGGTGAGGGACTTCAATTCCTGCAGTAGATAAACATTCTCATCATGAATGTTTTGCATTTTATCATCTGCCATGCTCAAAAAGGTGTGAACAGGCTTCATCTTCTGGGAAACTATGGCATCCAATGTGGCTTTCAGTGATTGATCAAGTTTGGCCTGAAGTTGTTCAGTAAGATTGGCCACAACTTGGTCAGACACTTTGGCCATGAGTTCAACAGTGAACTTTTCAGCAGCTTCCTTCACCATTGCAGCTTTCAACTCTTCTGCCTTCTTTCTCTGGGCTGCTGTCCTCTGCCTTAAAGCATCCTTGATTGTCTTTCTTAATGCCTTTACATTGTGCTTGTACAAAGTTTTGAGACCCTGCTGCTCTTTCTTCACAGATCTAGTGAATATACCCATAACATCTTTGGCTTTTGTCACTTCAGTTGAAACTGTTTGCAGTCCAGTTTCAACTCCACAAAGTCTTGCATCAATAGTAGGTAAGATCACTTCTTCAGACCCTGTGAGCCTCATCTCCACAGAGGCTAGAGTCTTCCCTTGACCATCTAGGGAATCAGCAGTGGTTGCATGAGCCTTCTCAACTTCCCTGACCAGTGTGTCCAACTTCCCTGACTGCTCTTCAATGATGGATGCAGTCTGAGTAGCCATCTGAAAGTGAGCTTCAGAGGTGTTGGCTTGTTCAAAGTAGATCTGGTTAAGTGTGGACACATTTGCTGATACTGCTTGAAGATCAGTGTCAGCTTCAACTGGTATGTCTGTCAGGGAGGCATCTGCAAAAATCTGTTCAAGAGTAACAGCAACTGAATCTGCAAAACTGACAGTGTTAGTAAAAACTCCCTCAGCACCCTCTATTTCTTTTTCTCCCATAAGGTCTGATACATCAGCACCTTCTCTCTCATTTTCAACTTTATTCTTTTCTTCTTCATTTTCAAAAGATAGACTCACATTCACTGGAGAATCAGGCCTCCTTTCACCAAGGGATTCATCAAGTTCAGATTTGACTTGAAGAATAGCCTGACTCTCATATTGGGCTGCACCCAATATTTCTACTTCCTCACCCTCTATTTGTGGTGCACTCAATGAACCAGTGATCACACATTCCTCACCATCACCTCCCTCTGATTTTTCAGCACTCACAGCCTTTTCAACTCCTTCAATGTTTAAACCTGACACCTCTATATCCTCAACAGGATCCACAGAGGGCAGTTGTTGGGAGATCACAGTGCTTGGGCATCCCAAGTCCACTGAGTCATCCTGAATGACTAAAGGCTGGTCAATGTCCAACTTGCCTGACATTGATGAGGCTTTAGTCAAACCAGCTTCTCCTATGGAAGTCTCAGCATTGTCAAGCTGTACCTCAGGTTCAAAGGAACCATCCTTGGCCAATGCATCTTGGACTGAGTCACCATCTTTGGTCAACTCCTCTGAATGATCAGAGTCCTTGACAGAGTGAAAGGTCAAGTAATGTACCTGAGCTGAGTTGATACCAGGGGGATTGGGATTGGTGTGATCATCATCATCATCATCATCAGATGGGCTGTCAGGATGCTTGATTCCTTGTGCTATCCTCTCTCTTTCAGCAAGCACCTTTTCATGGACAATGGTGCAAAATAGGGCCTCAGTGGTTAATACACTGGTCTTCTTTACATTTGCAAAATGTAGCAGCCTATTTTCCTCAACCTGCCACCAGTTGGCACCCTTATCCTGAATAGCCTGAGCTATTTCCACAATGGTTCTATCTTTGATCTCAACAAGTGCTCTGAGATCATAGAACTATTGTTGCAGCCTGGGATAATCCTTCAAACCTGGATATAATTCATCCACATTGGCTCTTGCAATCTGTCTCAACATCCCCTCATAAGTATAGTCTTCACCACTATCATCTCCAGAAGAGTTGGATTCAGGAAGGTTGGAATGGGATTCAAGTAAGCTTGGCTGGGATTCAGGTAGGTTGGATTCAGAAGGGTTGGGATCAGGAGAGGTCAAAACAAGTTGCGATTCAGGTGCTTTTGAGAGCATTGTGCCTGAAGAGGTAATTGGAATGGCTGGAATGGGTGGGAAAACAGCTTGATCACCTTCTTGAAGAGCAGTTTCAAGAAGTTTGGTATATGAGAGAAGTCTTGGATCAAGTGGGGAAAATGGTCTATCTTCAAGATTGACCAAATCAGCCAGTACATCAATACCTGATCTATCAGGTGCACCTTCAGGGGAGTACACCTTTTTGGCAATGATTGGTGCATCTTCAGGAGTCTTGCACTCCTCTTCTTCTTGCCTTGGAGATATTCTTTGAGATTGAATATCAGGAGAGTTAGCTTCAGGGCTGTTGGGTTTGGACTTGGATTTAGAGTTAGACTTGCTGGCCTGTCTAATCTCCTTGAAGAACTCTTTCTTTTGCTTTTCTTCCTCCATCAACCTTTGCTTCTCAGAGGTCTTGATGATCCTTCTTTTTCTTTCATACCTTGTTGGCTGGTCAAGGTTTCTAAATTCTGTGATTGTTTCAGGTTGCAGTGGGACAACCTCTCTGACTTCTTCACTTTCTTCAGGAGGGTTGACTCCTTCCTCAGCAACCTTCTCTATTTCCTCAGAAGTGGCTCCTCCACTTCTTAACTGACTTTCTGGTGAAGATTCATGCAAAATCTTCTTCATCTTCTTCATTTTTGGTTGAGCTTTTGGTGGCTGGGCTTTCCTCTTCCTTGGAGAGGCTCTTGTTGCTGGTACAATTGTGATTGCCTTCTTGGATACTGCATCCTGCTTTCTTTTCTCTGTCTTAGAAGACAGCTTCCTAAACATCACCTTCTGAGCTGGAAAAGGTTTTGTCTTAGCTTGAAGGTGGGTGTAATGTGCAAATCTTTCCAAGAGTAGGCTTGCTCTTGTGCAGAACTGAAGTTTTCCTTCAACCACCACCTTGTGATGTTTCACCTCCTTAAACTTGAATTTTTCATTCATCATTTTGTCAAGAATGAATTTCTTCCAGTTGAACTTGACTCTCTTCTCAGCAGAGTCAATCACAGCAGCCATCACTCTCAATTTAGGCATACTGATTTGTTCAACACTCCCTGAGTGGCTCAACAGGCTCTTTACTACACAATCAAACAAGTGCCTAAACACTGGCTTTAAAGTGTTTTTGTTTTGAGCACTCACAACCCTTTTAGGTTCTATCATCCAAGAATAATAGAACTCCTGGTCATCTTCTTCCTTGTACATTTCTGGGTTCATACCTTCAGAAGGTAGCCCAAAGCTGGCTTCTAAGTCCTCTGCAGTGAAGATGACTGTGTGTTGGCTTTCTTCTTCTTCATCTTCTTCTGCATATGTGAGCTTTGTGCACACATCCCCCTTCTTGCCCTTCCACCTTAGATGGGCAAAGAATTCTGCCATAAATGGATTTAGGCATGAATCAGGCTTGGTGCCTAGGAATTTTTCTAGCCCTGCCTCCCTCAGCCAATGGAGGACTTGTTGAACATCTGAATCTGGGCTATAAAAAGCTACCAGCTTTTCAAACCAAAGGGAATTTGGGTTGCTAAGATAAGAGAAGTCAATGTCCAGAGAGGAATCATTGAAATCTACGAGTTCTTCTTTCTTGAGTTTTGGAGCCATGGATAGATTTGAAGAGAAAGAGAGTTTTGAAGAAAAGTTGCAGGTATAGAGGCTTTGAGACTTCAAAGGGATTGGGAAATATGAGTGCGTAAGGAAGGCAGTGAAAATTGAGGAGTTTATATATGGAAAAGATTTATTAACCGTTGGTTAATGGAATGTAACAGTGGGTAATTGGAAAAACCGTTTGAATATAGTGGGGTAGTGGACTTTCAATGGTTTGATGGAGTTTTGAATGCAATTTAATGGTTTGGATGAAGGCTCAAGAATTCATGCAATCTTATTAAGATTTCTGAATTAAATGCTGATTTGCCTTCTTGGGTTTTAAAAATCTTTATAACACACTCCATCCTAAAATGGCCTACTCTTAGACCAAGAAACCTCTTAAATGTCTAATCAATGCTAAAAATAGCAATGATTATCTAATTAATTCGGACAAACATCCTGAGATGTGCTTTGGTTTTTGTGAAGGTCAAACTGTCTGATCACCTTGCCTGAGTGGATCCTAAAGTTGCTGACTGGGTCCCATTTGGACAAATCCCCTGACCAACATTGCTGAGCACTACAGGGACAACCTTGCTGAGTTTCCCTCTGTGGCTGACAGCTTCAGTGAGGTTGGTCAACTTTGCTGAAGTTCAACTATGATGAACTTCCCCCTTTATCTGAGCTTTACTTTCCTCATTTTTCCATTTTGCCTGGATCAAGTAACCCTAATTCAGCTGACAACTCCAAGAACCTTGCTTCAGCTAGAGGCTTGGTCAAAATATCAGCTTTTTGCTTATCAGTGTGGATTTTGACAAGCTTGATATCTTTCTTCTCCACATGATCCCTAATGAAATGATGCTTGATGTCCACATGCTTGCATCTGGTGTGGAGCACTGGATTCTGTGAGATGGCAATTGCACTATTGTTGTCACAGAATATGGGCACTTCATTTGTGATTACTTTGTAATCTCTTAATTGTTGCCTGAGCCATAGAATCTGAGCACAGCAACTTCCAGCAGCTACATACTCAGCTTCAGTTGTTGAAGTTGCAACTGTATTTTGCTTCTTGGAGAACCATGAGATAAGCTTGCTGCCCAAGAATTGACAAGTTCCTGAGGTGGATTTTCTGTCAATTCTACATCCTCCATAGTCTGCATCTGAATATCCAGTAAGCTCAATGTTATCATCAGCTGGATACCATAATCCAAGATTCTCAGATCCCTTGAGATATCTTAGAATCCTCTTGGCAGCATCAAGATGGCTCTTCTTTGGATTGGCTTGAAATCTTGCACACACTCCAACTGCAAATGTGATATCAGGCCTGCTTGCAGTGAGATATAGCAGTGATCCTATGATTCCTCTGTAGTTAGTGGAGTTTGTTGACTCTCCACCTTCATCAGGATCCATCTTCCAGTTAGTATTCATAGGAATTCTGACTGGTTTGCTTGTAGCACATCCAAATTTCTTGATCATGTCCCTTGTATACTTGGCCTGATTGATGAATATTCCCTTCTTTGATTGAGTGACTTGAAGTCCTAAGAAGAAATTCATCAATCCCATCATGGACATCTCAAATTTGCTTTGCATGAGTTTAGAGAACTTCTCACATAATTTCTCATTTGGAGATCCAAATATAATGTCATCCACATAGATTTGGACTAACAAAATATCATCTCCTTCACAGATTCTGAACAAGGTTCTGTCAACAGTGCCTTTGACAAAACCATGATCTAGAAGAAACTGTGATAAGGTGTCATACCAAGCTCTTGGAGCTTGCTTTAAGCCATAGAGGGCTTTCTTTAGTCTGTACACCTTGTCTCCTTCTTCAAAGCCTGGGGGCTGTTCCACATATACTTCTTCTTTGAGCACCCCATTGAGAAATGCACTCTTCACATCCATTTGATACACCTTGAATCTCATGTGAGCTGCATATGCTAGGAAGAGTCTGATTGCCTCAAGTCTGGCCACTGGAGCAAAGGTCTCATCATAATCAATCCCTTCAGATTGACAATATCCTTTGGCCACCAGTCTTGCTTTGTTTCTCACAATGATGTCATTTTCATTTTTCTTGTTTTTGAACACCCATTTAGTTCCAATGACATCTTGATGGGTTGGCCTGTCTACTAGCTCCCAAACTTCATTTCTGGTAAATTGATTCAGCTCTTCTTGCATGGCTATGATCCAGTTGGTGTCTTGTAGTGCTTCCTCAATGTCTTTAGGTTCCTGTTCTGAAAGAAAACAACAAAACAGAGCACTTTCTCCATGAAATCTTCTAGTTTTGATCCCTTCACTTGGATTACCAAGTATCAGGCTAGATGGGTGGTCATGCAACCAAGTCCTTCTAGACCTGATCTTTTCAGGAGGATTGTCCTCATCTGAAGTTGGATTACTAGATTCATTAAATTCAGGAAAGTTAATTGAAGGATCAAGTTCAGGATCATATTCAGGGGTGTTGTCCTCATTGTCAGATAAGTTGACATTTTCATTGGTTCCCCCTTGAATAGTGGATCCATTAACTACCTCAGCATTGCCTGCTTCTTCATTGGTAGTTGTTACCTGGTTTTGAACTGGGATGGGGTCAGTCAGTTCAATTTCTCCTTCAGGTTGGTTGACTACTGGTTGATTGCTATCAGGTAGGTTGTCCAGTTTTTGATTTTCATGAAGTTCAGGCTGGGCAACCTCCACAAACACTGTTTCCTTGCTTTGAAGCCTTAATCTGGTTGTTCTTTGTATTATCTCATCAATATTCAGGTTTCTATCCCTGAACTCATTAATAGATTCATCAAACACAACATGAGGTGTTTCTTCCACAATAAGAGTTTTGCAATTGTAGACTCTGTAAGCCTTGCTGATTTGTGAATATCCAACAAATATTCCTTCATCAGCTTTGCTATCAAAGGCTTTCAATTGCTCTTTCCCATTATTATGGATGAAACACTTACAACCAAATATGTGAAAATAAGCAACAGTGGGCAATCTACCTTTCCATATTTGATATGGAGTCTTACCTTGTCCTTTGGTGATTAAGGACCTGTTTTGAGTGTGACATGCAGTGCTAATGGCTTCAGCCCAGAACCTTTTAGGCAGTTTGGATTCAGCAATCAAGGTTCTAGCTGCCTCCTTCAAGGTCCTGTTCCTTCTTTCAGCAACCCCATTTTGTTGAGGTGTTCTTGCTGCTGAAGTTTCATGTGTGATGCCATTCTTGCTGCAATACTCATTGATGTATGAGTTTATGAACTCAGTGCCTTTGTCAGATCTGATTTTGACAATACTTAGGCCCTTTTCATTGCTCAGTCTCATCATCAATTCAGGTAGTTTGACTTGGGTCTCCTTTTTGTTCAGTAAGAATACTACCCAAGTGTACCTTGAAAAATCATCAACAACAACTAAAGCATATTTTCTTCCATTTAAACTTACTGGGATTATTGGCCCAAATAAATCCATATGCAGTAGTTGAAGGACTCTCTCAGTTGAGATGACAGGTTTTCCTTTGAATGAGGCTTTGATCTGCTTTCCTTCCTGACATGGCTGGCATATATGTTCTTTGGTGAACACTTGATTTGGCAGCCCTTTAACTAGAGAGTTTCTTGCAATCTTGTTGATGGTTTTGAAGTTCAGGTGATTCAGTCTCTTGTGCCATAACCAGCTTTGTTCATTTGTGCTTTTGGCAACAAGACAGACTGCTTCAGGGGTTTTGCTCCAATCTGCAAAATAAACATTTCCCTTTCTCACCCCTGTTAGTAGCACCTGTTGTGTTGATTTGTTTTTGATAGTACATTCATTTGGTGCAAATTCAACACAATATCCTTTGTCACAAATTTGACTTATAGACAACAAGTTATATTTTAGGCCTAGAACATATGAGACATCAGTAATTTTAACACTACCAATGTTTAATATACCATAGCCTCTTGTGATGCCTTGAGAGCTGTCTCCAAAGGTTACTGAAGGACCATCTTTTTCTATGAAATCTGAGAGAAGCTCCTTGTTTCCAGTCATGTGCCTTGAACATCCACTGTCCAGGTACCATGCTGTTTTCTTGTTGATGCTTCTCTTCTTTTTGGGGTCCTTGCAGTCCTGCAAAGTCAAAATTTAGGTACCCTTTGAGTGTTGGGTCCTAGAGGGTTAGCTGTACCTTTTGGAACCCAAATCTGCCTGATAACTCTGATTGATTCAAAGTGACTGACTTGGTTTCCATTTACATCTACATACACAGTTTGACCCTTAAATGCCTTGGGTGATTTTTGTGTATAAGTGTTAGCTTTGTAGAGTTCAGGAGAGTTGGTAAATTTCTTTGGGACATTTCTCCTGAAGTTACTAAGCTTAGGTGCAGCTGGGTAAGACTTTTGAGGATATGCTTTTGGATGGCCTTTTCCATTTGGCAAGTAAGGTCCAGGCTTCCTGAATGTTTTATACCTATCAGAGGGGATTGGCCTTAATCCATTCAGTTGAGGTTGCCTCATTTGAGTTGGCCTCTTCTGAACTGGTTTTGGACAACTCCTCTGATGATGATTCAGATAGATTGGCCTTCCATTGGTTCTACTTTTTTGAACCTCATTTCTCCTGTAAGCAATGCCTTTAACCTTTTCCAAAGGTGTAGGTTTAGGTACATTGTTTACCTGAGTTGGTATAAAAATTCCTTTACCCTTATCCTTGATCAGTGGTTGATTTACTTCAATTTCATTTTGTTGTGCCACTGATCTTACAAAAGTCATCTTAGAATTGCTTGATGAAGCAATACTAAGACCAGGTGAGGGTTCAAATGGATTATAGCCTAATCCATCCCTTTGAGCAAATGGTCTTTGAAACCCTTGAATTTCCTCTATTGCCTTAGCAGATTTGTTCAAGGCAGACATTTTCATTTTCAAGCTCCCCTCACTTAATTTTAGAGTATCAAATTGTAACACCCGCTAATTTCCAATCACCATAAGTTATTAAAAATAAACAAAATATTATATTTTCTTTAATATAATTATAGTATGATAAATATATGTGTATAAATTATTGAAGATATTATTGAATTATAAGATTTTCTACCCTTAAAAGAGATATCAGTTTTGGTACATACATGCACATACGAAATCAACTTTAACATTATTATTATTATTTAAGATGGAAATAACCTTGATCAACACGTTAGAATTCACAAATCTAATCCCGAGTTTCTCAGTCAATTAGAATTTCAATTGGGAGACAAATTTTCTCTCCTAATTCCCCTAATTATTCTCCTAATCCCAAATTATTCTCAACTAATTCTATCTCTTCCACTCTTATTTTATGATACGGTAATTTTCTCAAACCAATCACAGAAGATAAATCTCTTCTCCCACAACACGTGATATAGTTTCCTCCTTTCTGGATCAGAAGTAGTAGCGCCACTCTAGCTCGAAAGAAGTAACGTATCTTTCTTATTCCTCTTGTTTATTCAATTGTCAAAATCTACGTAGTACTGGTACATTTTCAAAACAAATTTACTGCTTAATTATAAATTGCTTTCCACGTCAATTCAAATGGTTTTAATCTACATTCTGTTAGACATGGGTTTAGTTAATGGATTCGGAAATTTTAATTACTCAATTCCTTTCAAGGACTTCAAATACTTAGTTTCGTTGCCTGAGTTCCTTCCTTAAGAACATAAGTCTGGTTCTGATACTTTTAGTTTGTTTTTTTTTGTTATTGAGAGATCTTAATTTTTTTTAAAGAAAATGGCCAACGTATTTTCTTAGAAAGTTTGTGATGATCGAACACGGCTGATTTATATAAATATACTTATCAGAAGTTGGGTTATTAATTTAGTTACTAATTAAACTTATCAAAGCTTCTATTTATTCCATAAGTTATTTAGTTAGTTTCCACTTACTGTTATATTATTAGTAACTACTATTAATTTTATATAAGTTTTTACAAGTCCCGTATATGCTAGTGAATATGTTACTAATTAATAATTTATTAGGCAATTCTATTTACATGTTACTAATTAATAATTTATTAGGCAATTCTATTTACTGAGTTGTTGTCTATTTTGTAATTACAAAGATTTAGTATAATTGTTCCGAATTAGCCTGGCAAGAAATTATCAATTTAATATTAGATATTACTTACTCTTTAATTTAATAATAATGGTAACTCTAAGTTATATTATTTAATGTTAGGTGACGATAATCGTGAGGAGTAGGCTATATAGCACTATTGCATCCATTTCATACGCGACTTATATTTCAAGGTGGGATTTTCTTACTATGTATTCACTTTGTCACCTTTAAATGTTAATTGTGAATTTAATTGTTGCTTAGCTACATGATCCTATGTTTATGATTATTATGGGTTATTTCGACGGAAATGTCGTTATAGCTAAGTTATGCTTATTATGGGTTATTTCGACGGAAAGGTCGTTATAGCTAGCGGGGACGACGGTCCGGGATGGTAAGATCCTTGGGGGCAACTCCACCGTATACAGATTGGCCAATTTAATTGGTTAATATATGGAAGACTTATGTACGCATGTTTGTGAGTGTATGATTTTATTTGCATTGATATTTAACTGTGACAAAGGGAATCCCACTGAGCTAGTTGTTTGCTCACCCCAATAATCTTAATATTTTCAGATTGACGGAGTTGCGGTGGAGGGACGGTGAACGTGGATGTCTAGACATGCAATGTTTTTCCTTATAGTATTTTTGCTTTTAATTAGTTGGTTGCATCTCGAGTTAGACTTAGTTGTTCACTAATGCACTATTTGATTTCTTTGAAACCAGCTTTTGAGCCTTACTTGAATTGAATTAAGGTTTGGTAATATTTTTCTTTAAGAAATTTGAGTATTATTAAATCTTCCGCTGCAAATCATTTTATAAACTCATAAATTCGAATTTCATTAGCACTCAAAGTATGTTTTCATCTAGGCCCTAAAATTCGGGATGTGACCGAGTGGTATCAGAGCAGGTCTACGTTCTTGTAGACTTGTTAAAAAAAAAACTTTCTTTTAGTGTCAATTATTTTAACCTTTATATGCACGCATTTATAATATTTATAAGTTATAAGTTATGACATCCACCACTGTCCACTGCTTCAACTCCAATAAGGTACGCTATTGTTGAGATTGGTACGATTTACAATAAGAATTATGTTATGTAAGAATTATGATAGAGTAGGTATGACAAGATATTTATTTTTAAATAATTGATAGATAAGATGAACACATAGTACAAGGCTTAAGTGTTTATTTTGTTTTCCAAGGAACGAGGAATTTTTAAAGATTTATAAAAGGAGATAATGACTTGTTACTATATTGATAATGACTAGTAGAAATAGAAACGATGCCGCCACGTCGACAACCTATTCAAAATCAAGTGGAAGAAAACCAGAATCAAGCCAACAATGAGCCTCAAAACTTACGAACTAATGCTAGCATCGTGGAGCAGTTTCGTCGTTATAAACCACCTACCTTCAACGGGCGTGATGGACCCACGACAGTCGAGGAGTGGTTACGAGCTCTTGAGCGCGTGTTTCGCCTTCTCGGATGCACAGACCATCAACGTGTGACTTGCGCTGAGTTCCAGCTAGTGGAGGACGCTGACCATTGGTGGGAAGGCTACTGGAGATCAAGAACAGATGAAGAACGTAACATACTAGAATGGAATGGATTTAAGGAGATTGTTATGGAAAGGTTTTACCCCGAGACCTATCGGGAGCAGATGGAGTCGGAATTCTTTGAATTCCAACAAGGAGGCTTAACTGTGGAGGAGTATGAGAGAGAGTTTAGTCGGTTGGCCCGTTTTGCCCCACACATGGTAGATACCGAACGAAAGAAAGCCCAGAAATTCAAGAAGGGACTATGTCCTGAAATACGCAGTATCCTTGCTAGTCACGGGGACATGCCTTTTAGTAATCTGGTGAAGAGAGCAGGGGAAATTGCAGCAAGTCAACAACTTGATAAGAACAGTCGAAAGCCAACTGAAAATTTTGGAAAAAGAAAGAGAGAAGGATCAAGTGAAGGGGATGATGGAAGTAACAAGCGAGAGAGAGCTAATGAGGATGTAGGAAGCAATAAAATATCAGATAGACGTACTTGTCCGCAATGTGGAAAGAATCATAATGGTGAGTGTTTGTTGGGCCAAAATCGATGTTACTGGTGCAAGGAACAAGGACATGTGATAGCTGAATGCCCAAAGACGAAACGTGGAGCTGGTGCAAAAGGACCAAATGCGGGAAGCGGTGCTAGAGCTCGAACTTTTGCCATGGGACAGTATAATCAAGGTACATAACCAATTTCGAGGACGAAATTTATTTTAAGGAGGATAGGATGTAACACCCGCTAATTTCCAATCACCATAAGTTATTAAAAATAAACAAAATATTATATTTTCTTTAATATAATTATAGTATGATAAATATATGTGTATAAATTATTGAAGATATTATTGAATTATAAGATTTTCTACCCTTAAAAGAGATATCAGTTTTGGTACATACATGCACATACGAAATCAACTTTAACATTATTATTATTATTTAAGATGGAAATAACCTTGATCAACACGTTAGAATTCACAAATCTAATCCCGAGTTTCTCAGTCAATTAGAATTTCAATTGGGAGACAAATTTTCTCTCCTAATTCCCCTAATTATTCTCCTAATCCCAAATTATTCTCAACTAATTCTATCTCTTCCACTCTTATTTTATGATACGGTAATTTTCTCAAACCAATCACAGAAGATAAATCTCTTCTCCCACAACACGTGATATAGTTTCCTCCTTTCTGGATCAGAAGTAGTAGCGCCACTCTAGCTCGAAAGAAGTAACGTATCTTTCTTATTCCTCTTGTTTATTCAATTGTCAAAATCTACGTAGTACTGGTACATTTTCAAAACAAATTTACTGCTTAATTATAAATTGCTTTCCACGTCAATTCAAATGGTTTTAATCTACATTCTGTTAGACATGGGTTTAGTTAATGGATTCGGAAATTTTAATTACTCAATTCCTTTCAAGGACTTCAAATACTTAGTTTCGTTGCCTGAGTTCCTTCCTTAAGAACATAAGTCTGGTTCTGATACTTTTAGTTTGTTTTTTTTTTGTTATTGAGAGATCTTAATTTTTTTTAAAGAAAATGGCCAACGTATTTTCTTAGAAAGTTTGTGATGATCGAACACGGCTGATTTATATAAATATACTTATCAGAAGTTGGGTTATTAATTTAGTTACTAATTAAACTTATCAAAGCTTCTATTTATTCCATAAGTTATTTAGTTAGTTTCCACTTACTGTTATATTATTAGTAACTACTATTAATTTTATATAAGTTTTTACAAGTCCCGTATATGCTAGTGAATATGTTACTAATTAATAATTTATTAGGCAATTCTATTTACATGTTACTAATTAATAATTTATTAGGCAATTCTATTTACTGAGTTGTTGTCTATTTTGTAATTACAAAGATTTAGTATAATTGTTCCGAATTAGCCTGGCAAGAAATTATCAATTTAATATTAGATATTACTTACTCTTTAATTTAATAATAATGGTAACTCTAAGTTATATTATTTAATGTTAGGTGACGATAATCGTGAGGAGTAGGCTATATAGCACTATTGCATCCATTTCATACGCGACTTATATTTCAAGGTGGGATTTTCTTACTATGTATTCACTTTGTCACCTTTAAATGTTAATTGTGAATTTAATTGTTGCTTAGCTACATGATCCTATGTTTATGATTATTATGGGTTATTTCGACGGAAATGTCGTTATAGCTAAGTTATGCTTATTATGGGTTATTTCGACGGAAAGGTCGTTATAGCTAGCGGGGACGACGGTCCGGGATGGTAAGATCCTTGGGGGCAACTCCACCGTATACAGATTGGCCAATTTAATTGGTTAATATATGGAAGACTTATGTACGCATGTTTGTGAGTGTATGATTTTATTTGCATTGATATTTAACTGTGACAAAGGGAATCCCACTGAGCTAGTTGTTTGCTCACCCCAATAATCTTAATATTTTCAGATTGACGGAGTTGCGGTGGAGGGACGGTGAACGTGGATGTCTAGACATGCAATGTTTTTCCTTATAGTATTTTTGCTTTTAATTAGTTGGTTGCATCTCGAGTTAGACTTAGTTGTTCACTAATGCACTATTTGATTTCTTTGAAACCAGCTTTTGAGCCTTACTTGAATTGAATTAAGGTTTGGTAATATTTTTCTTTAAGAAATTTGAGTATTATTAAATCTTCCGCTGCAAATCATTTTATAAACTCATAAATTCGAATTTCATTAGCACTCAAAGTATGTTTTCATCTAGGCCCTAAAATTCGGGATGTGACACAAATTCTCTTGAGAGATTGTCAAATTTAGCTTGACGAGTTCTAGAGTCAAAATCCTTTTTCTTTAGAGCCTGATTTTGTTCATCAATCAACTTTTGTTGTTCAGAGACTTTGAGAGACATTTCTTCATGTTCTCTCACAATCTGTTGATACAACTCAGTTGATTTAATGTCAACTTCAGATTCAGGAGGATTGGACATTTTGACTTTAGACCTCAACTGTTCATTTTCTCTCAGAGCCATATTGCATACTTCTTGCATTCTGGTGAAATCTTCCAACAACTTTTCAAAGTCAAGATGGATTTCACTAGATTCATGTGTGTTAATTGACAAATTGGAAGTTGAACATACCTCTTCATCTTCAAGTGCCATTTGACAGTCCTCATCACTGTCACTGTTGGAGAACAGTCCATCATCAGAAGAGTAGACACTCTCCTCACTTGCTGAATCTCCAGCTACCATAGCCTTTCTGTTGTTCAGCCTTTTATCTCTCTTGTTTTGCCTTTCCTTCCTTTCTTTTGTACTGAGGTCAGGACAGTCATACTGAAAATGACCCTTCTTCTGGCAGTTGTAACACACATCTTCATCATCATTCTTCTTGCTTGAGGACTCTTTCCTCCTTGATGATGATGGTTCTCCTTTGCTGAATTTCTTCCTATCAGCATATCTGTCTTCTTTCTTTTCATCAGAGACTTTGTCCTCTGATTTCTGTTCAGGAGAACTGAATCTCCTTCTAGTTCTGTTATCTTGGTAGAACTTCTTGTATCTACCAAATCTGGAGTTGAGCTTCTCAAATCTTCTAGCCATGAGTGCCAGCTCCTCCTTTATTTCAGATTTTGAAACAGATTGAGAGGATCTTTGAGTAATCTTCTTTTCTGTTTCAGCAGCTTTGAAGGCAACACCTTTGGTTGAGGAGGATGGCTCTTCATGCACCTTCTTTCTGTTGAGATCAAACTCATATGCTTTGAGTTCAGAGAATACCTGCTGCATTGGCATGTTGTCAAGATTGCTGGTATTTTGCATCATGACAGAATATATGTCCCACTTAGATGTGAGACTTCTCAAGATCTTCAAAGCAACCTCTCTTTTGGCATAGAACTTGCCAAGAGAGTTTATTTCATTCATGATGTCAGTGAACCTGCCATCAAGATGATCAATAGTTTCATTGGCTTCCATGGAGAATTGTTCATATTTTTGGATAGCCACTTGAAGCTTGTTCTCCTTGATCTTTTGGGTACCTTCACACATAAGTGCTAAGGTATCCCAAATCTCTTTAGCAGATGTGCAGTGGTACACTCTCCCCATCACTGCATCTGGAATTGTCTGGTACAATGTGTTCATTGCAATGTAGTTCAGGTTGTGCCTTTTTCTTTCTTCAGCTGTAAGGTCATCTTCATCTTTTGGCAGCAACTCCCTTGGATCAGCTTTTTGAGCATCAGTGAGCTTGGGATTTGCTTTAGTGAATGTGAATGGCCCTCTAGTGATGACTTTAAGCATCTCATCATGCTGGCAAGCAAGATGTGCTCTCATCCTGATCTTCCAGAAATCATAGTTCTCAATTGAGAACATTGGCAGTTTGTGATGAGAAATATGATTGACTTGATTTGGACCCATATTGTTGATGGTGTTGACAGCATCTCCTGGAACTGCATTGTTAGCCATTTCAACAAATGTAATATAAGATGAACACAGAAAAGTTTTTCAGAAATTTGGATCAGTTCAGTGACCACAGAAAATGTGATTTTGAAAATCAAGTTGGATTTTCAGAAGCAGTGGTCTTTGAACCCCTGCTCTGATACCACTTGTTGGTCCTTGGTGGAGTATAACACAAGTGTATGGGGGGGGGGGAATGCACTTGTGTATGCAAATTCTTTTCTTTTTGATAAACTGGTCTTATCAGGCAAGTTGTCTCACAACTGGCCTGAGTGTGAACTTTGATAGATACTTGTCCTACTGATTACTATTAAGTGATCAGTTGGCTAAATATCTAAAAGAGTTGCTAAGTGCGGAATGTGGTTGGCCTTTACTCAAAGAAATACTCCAAGTTGATTTCTGAAAAACACAGTTATCAGGGACTTTGTCCAAAACTTGTTTTCTTAGCTTACTGAGTTTTGCTCTTTAAAAAGGATTGAATATAAGTGCAATAAAGAGTGCAGTAAGTAAATGGCACACAAGTTTATAGTGGTTCAGAGACTCAAGCTCCTACATCCACTTTCCCTGATTGAACAGGATAATTCCTTCTCAATGGAATTAGCTTGTTTTATAGTGCCAAGGTGCACTGATCAACAACACTCTCTTAGTGTCTTGATCCCTAGGATAACTTGAGTCCTAGTGCTCACTCTCTCTGAGTTAAGACTGTGTTTCACACTAACAGTCCTTAACTCCTCACTTCTACAACAAACACTCTCTTCACTAAATGAGATAAGGTTTGAGGTTTGGTTCCAACTAATAGAGATATCCTTTACAGTAAGAACAGTGTAGAGGCTTAGGATATCTCAATGCTAAGCTAGGATGTTTACAAAGATTGGCTTAGCTGACTTGAAGTGATTCAGGAAACTTGGAATTCTAGTGAACAGCTTGGTTTCCTTTTGAAAGCTTGATGATAGTTTGATAGCTTGTAGTTGGATACAGAATTCCTTTGATCACTTCTGTATTTATAGGCAATTTGAACAACTAACCGTTGGAGGGATTAGCAATTCAAACATGTCTATTTGCAGCATCATTGAAACGGCTATGAAGCTTGACACCCTTTTATCCACTGTGTAAAAGAGGTCTTCAATGGTTGCTTGAATGAATGTGTTGACTTCTGACAAAGGCGGCTGGGGAGACTTGTGACAGTTTCCAATTTTGCACATTGTCCTAGGTTGATTTGTGGCAAACTTTACACACAGCCAACGGTCAGATGGGACAAGCTCCCTGAACATTACTGCTGCAGTTTAGAATGTTCCAACACTCATTCAATGCTTCACTCTTTAATGCTCTAAGTCTTTAATGCTTGGTTCAGGCATGATTGGCAATAAATGCTTCATTGAATATGTCTTTTGTAAGCTTTTGACACTTAATCCACTTGATCATTTGTACTTCAACTGTCTTGATCATTTGCATTTATGAGCACAGCTTCAGTATTCTTGAACTCTTCAGCCAGGTTGTCCATTTGATCAGTTTGTCTTGAAAGGATCAGCAACTTTGTCCTATAGACCTATCAAGCTGCCTAACATTTCAGCTTTGGACAACTATCCTGATTACTAATATCTCATAACATTTCTGAGATTTTAACTTAAGCATACTACACACTAAGTGTTCTGGGACAACTTGCCTGAACAATGACTTGAGCATATCTCAACTAACTTGTATATCATCAATCAGGGGTTTTGGTATCTTAGATCAAAATCATTTTATTCCCAACAGCAACATTATCCCAGTCATATCGGGCATATACAAACCCTGTGGTGTCTGCACAGTCGGTGTCTCATCCACCGGCTCTCCTCTACCTCTACCTCGCCCATGTCCAGAAGAAACCTGTCCAGAAGAACCCTGACCAGAGCCATATCCAGAACCATGTCGACGACCACTCATCTGTCAAAATGAACATTAAAACATTATTAACATTGAACATTGTAACAATTAAAAAACATTATATATGAACATCACTGTAACGATTAACACTAAAATATAAATAAGGAATATAATTAAGGAATTAATATTTAGATAACATTGTCTAACAATTAATATTTAGATAACATAGTCTAACAATTAACTATACATCCAACTACGAATTGAATAATCCATGTCAATCGACGTCTACAAACACACAAACAACCAACGTCTCATTTCCTTAACTCTATTAAAATCAATTAATATAATTCTAATTATATTCTAATAATTATTCTAACACCCTAATTAACAAATAAATTCATATAGACATATAACACAAATATAATTCTAACACTCTAATTAACAAATAAATTCATATAACTTAATTATTAAAACATACGTACATATAAATACATGCTTATAAACACAACATAATTAATTAACAATTTATAAATTCTTACAATTAACACATGCATGCATAAAAATTAACAATTCTAACAATTTTATATATACATACAACATATATGCATATATATACATATATATACTAAAACTATATATACACATATAACTTCAAATTTAACCAATGAAAACGAAAAAAATTACCGTAGAAATGCTCCCGTCGAAGTGTAGAACACAAATGGCCAAAAACCGAGTTCGATCCGCAAACGAAGGTGATTTTTGAGTGGGGATGGCCAAAAACTCGAAGCTTCAATTTGGGGGAGGGGGTTGCGGCTGTAGCGTTCTAGAAGAGAGGGGGTTTGGCCAATTTATATTTAATTAGGGCATCGGGGAAGGCATCGGGCCCACTGCCGATGCCATTTTGCATCGGGGGGCCGTTACCAAATGGCATCGGGGCCCACTGCCGATGCCATTTTGCATCGGGCATTAAATGCCGTCCCCTTTTCGCATCGGCCGGCCTGCCGATGCCATTTGCCGATGCCTTTTGGGAAATATTTTGTAGTGCTTTCGTACTCGACTAACCTAACCTGCACCCACACCCGACCCGACCCGCCCCAACCGAACCACCTCAATCTTTCTCTAAACCCAACCCAACCCGCACCCACATACCCCCTCCCCCATTTTATTTAAATAAATATTTTATTTGATCTTGCTGGGAATTGATCCCGAGTGGATGGGTGCCCATACAGTACAAGAAAATTGCAATTTAGTCGTGAAAAAAATTATCGCTAATTCTAATATTTTCGTCGCTAACGTGAGTTAGCGATGAAATAATTTTGTCGTAGGATTTGTTGCTATACGCCCGTCGCTAACGTGTTTGCGATAAAAAAAATTAATTTTGTCGCAAATATTTGCGATGAAAATTTGAGTTTCATCGCAAAATATTAGCGACGAAAAATATAAGTTTCATCGCAAAATGTTAGCGACGAAAATATGAGTTTCATCACAAAATGTTTGAGAGGAAAATCAAACATTTGTCGCAAACACGTTAGCGACGGGTGTATAACAACAAATCCCGCGACAAAATTATTTCATCGCTAACTCACATTTTTTGGCTATGGATATCCGATTTAGCGACAAAATGTTAGTGACGCGACAAAATTATTTCATCGCTAATATTTGGCTATGGATATCCGATTTACGAATCATGCTCTAAAGTCTAAACCCACTTTCGTACTCGACCAACCCAACCTGCACCCACACCCGACCCGACCCGCCCCAACCGAACCACCTCAATCTTTCTCTAAACCCAACCTACACCCGACCCGCCCCAACCCAACCCAACCCGCACCCACATACCCCCTCCCCCATTTTATTTAAATAAATATTTTATTTGATCTTGCTGGGAATTGATCCCGGGTGGATGGGTGCCCATAGCTGGGCGTCTACCACTCGGGCAGATAGCTCTTTGGTTCAGTTTTTAATATTAATTATATATGTATGCAATTGTTACTCCCTCCGTCCCACAAAAATAGCCACATTTGACTTTACACACAGATTAAGAAAAATCAATAAATGTAGTCAAATTTATCTAATGTGTACAATTTTGCCCTTAGAATCTCATACTCCAAAATCTGCTAAGCATTAATTACTCTTATTAATTAGGGGTAAAATTGACAATAAAGCATTTAATACTAAAGTAAAAAAGGAAATGTGGCTATAATTTGGGACATCCAAAAAAGGAATACGTGGCTATCTTTGTGGGATGGAGGGAGTACTAATTTAGTTATTTTTACTCATTTAATAATTTATTTTACATTTATTAATTGATTAATTTTTAACTTGTAAGTTGTAACAATTATATATGTATATATATATATGTGTATATATATTGTAATTTTTAAAACAATTCCAATTGTAAAATATCAATGTTACTTTAACAATTAAAAAAAACAATAAATATTCAATCCAATCTTCATTCTCTCATCTTTATGTCCATTTTCATTTGCATCATATTATATTTATAAATATTTTTATTAACATTCATACTGATTTATAAGACATAAAATTTGGAGAATTATTAAACATTTAATTATATAAATCGATTTTCTTGATTTAATATGCATAGTTGATGTAATATAAGCCACAAAATATAATTTTAATTGTTTTTCTTATTATTAACAATAAAATAAAATAATTTGTTAAAAGTGTAGCGATAAAATATTTTACTTTTGTTGCAAATATTAATTCCAAGAAATTAGCCACAAAAACTTTTATTTCATCGCAAAATATTAGCAACGAAATATAATTTTCATATTTGTTCTGATTATTAACAACAAAATGAAGCAATTTGTTGCTAATATAGCGATGAAATATATAAATTTTGTTGTAAAAAATAATTTCAAGAAATTAGCCACAAAAATTTCTATTTCATCGCAAAATATTAGCAACGAAATATAATTTTCATAGTTGTTCTGATTATTAACAACAAAATGAAGCAATTTGTTGCTAATATAGCGATGAAATATATAAATTTTGTTGTAAAAAATAATTTCAATAAATTAGCCACGAAAATTTCTATTTCATCGCAAAATATTAGCGACAAAATATAATTTTCATTGTTGTTTTTATTATCAACAACAAAATGAAGCAATTTGTTGCTAATATAGCGATGAAATATATACATTTTGTTGCAAATATTAAATCTAACAATTTAGCGACGAAAATTTATATTTCGTTGCTAAAAATTGATTTTAGCGATGAAATCTAGATTTGTCGTAAAATTTCCGTCGCTATTCCCCCTGTTTCTTGTAGTGAGGCAGTCAGTGCAGCAGCGCTAATAGAAATGTAGGATGCGAGGTGGGATCTTGAGGTTCCAGAGTTTCTTCCAGGTGGCACAAGGGCCTAGGCTTGACGAACTCGAGGCAGAGGAAGTGATGTTGTTCCAAGCATGGTAGGCGGAATTGACTGTGAATTTCCCATTACTTGAGTGGTGCCAAGTCCAGCGATCAAGTGAGGGTGAAAGTGGAAGGGGCATGGCACAAATCAGATGAGCATCTTCGTTATCGAATATAGAGTAAATAAGATCAGACTTCCAAGTGTGGGTTTGTTCGTCAATTAGATATGACACTTTGGTGTTTGGATGCAAGGGAACCAGGGTCTCGTGCGGCCTGAAATTTGATGCTCGCGGAATCCATCTATCGGAATAATATTGGTTGAGGACCCAGAATAAATCATTTTTCGACATCCCAGTTCGAGGAGTTGGCGTCCTTCCAAAATACTGCGCCACGACCAGGAGGGTCTATGGCCGACTGTAGCTTCCAAAAAAGATGAGTGGGGGTAGTGTTGTATGCACTTTTATCGGGTTGAATCGGATGTTGACTATTTGTTAGTACGATACAAACATATATGATTAAACGGGGTTTATTACGTGTTTATGCGGATTAAATGATGATTTGTGATGAACTTAATGAAGAACACACAAGAACACAATATATAGCTTCTTGGAGAAGCTAAAGCTTTAGAAGCTTGGGAGAGTTTATTGCTTAGGTTAGGGTTTTTGGTAGGAATGATCAACTTGTTTCTTACAATGAGCCTTTTAGGCATTATATAGTGGTTTTTGGGGTCTGCCCGCCCTTTACACGTGGCACAACCTTACTGGACATGTCTTCTGCCCGAAAAGGTGATGGGATGGCGCATTTAATGCTAAACCGCCTCTGGTGGTCGTCCTCGGCGAGATGCCGAGGAGCTGGAAAACTCGCTCGTCACTCGCCGCCGTGGTCGCCGGAAAACCTGGTCGCCATGTCTCGTGTCGTCTCCCAAAGCTTCAACACTTGCCTTCTCTAGCTTAAACATATATCTGCTCACCAACATCTTTGGGCGAGCAGTTCACTAGAATGTGCTCGCCAACATATTTGGGCGAGCACTCAAATATATTAAATACAATAATTATTACATATTCTTCTTGTTGACTGGTCGTCGCTTGACTTTGTTGACTGGTCCTCGCCATGTAAGTTGGTGACTAGGATTGAATTGTCAAAGATTGACTTCTTTGACTAGGTATAACATTTGCCCCCTTGTCGCCTTTCTTCGCATTCGTAGAATGGTAAGGCGAGCAGTGTGGTCGTCTTCTTAATTTTTTGTCTTCGACAAGCAAATCAATTTTGGAATCTTGATGACGTAAAACGGAGGCGGTCGCCTCGTTTCCTACGCCGAGCACGCTTTTCGAAGCACTTTTAATGATGATTGATGTGACTTGTGTCAAGCGCGTGATCGGCGCCCGAAATTTGAATTGTGCGCGCGGGGCGCGTGCCGACCTCAACGGTCGTGCGTGGGGGTCACTTTCCGACCTCGATTTCAGAAATGACCCCAAAACTTTGGGAAATTTGCGATTTTGACCCCGTTTTTTGCACATTGGTCCCTGATCGACTTTTGCCTATAAATAGGGCCTTCCTATTCTTCAAAACACTTTCACTTCTGCAAATTTTAGAATTCCTTATTGTGCTTCCTTCCAAGCTTCTTCTTCAAGGTTTCCTTCGAGTTTTGGGGTGGTTCTCGATCGTCGAAAAGGTAAAAAACTCACATTTTCTTCTTTAAAACTTCTTTCTCCCCCATTTCTTAAGAAAAAATGGAGGTTGGTGGCGGTTACGGTGGTGGTTCGCCGCCGTTGGACGGTGGTGCCGTAAATTCCGGCGAGGCTGGTCGATTGGCCTTAGTCTTATCGGAGAGGACAGCCTCTTCGGACTCTAGGATCCATTCTCCTGATCCCTTCAGTGTGGGAGTTCGCAATATTAGACCGGAGGTGGTCGTCGACCTAGAAGAGTCCGACGAAACTGATAGGGAAGATACCGGCAATGATGCCGAGGAGGACGGTGATGAGACCGACTCTGATCTGCGCGATCAGAGTTTAGATAGAGGGGTGGGCTAACAGATCGACCCCGCTCGAGTCGAGGAGACTTTGTCGAGCAGCCTCCGCGAGGACTACGAGGAAGTTGTTCGCTATGTGGCGAGCATAAAGGACATTTTGAGTGGTCGAGAAGAGTTGGATGGTGATGAACTCTCGAGGGAGGCCTACTACAAATATTTCAGCGATTACCTGCCTAGAGAGGTTCCTCGCCCGTACCGAGGAGCTTTTGAATCGGAGTACGAGGCCTGTAAGCACGCGAGCAGTGTCTCCTCGGCCCAACTGGAAAATTCCCGGAGGAAGTATCAATTGCCGGCCGACGTCTGTTTCTTTATTCCTCGCCAAGATGTGAGGGCCGACCAGCCGCTAGAGGGGATGGTCGCCGTCAACATCGGCATGATGGAGGCCGGGCTGAGGTTCCCCCTGCACCCCCGAAATTTCAAACTTCCTACATTTTTTAGGGGTGGCCCCTTCTCAAATTTTGCCGAATGGGTAGTCGAACCTGATCGGACTCCTCACAATGTTCGGCTTGGTGGCGGCCGAGAATGGATGTCGGAACACATGGCTCAGCCCGAGAGAGATTAACTATCTCCTTCAGGCGGCCGAGGCCGGAAAGAAAGTGGGCTACGGATTTTACTACGTAAAAAGCCGCGACAACATCAAGTTGGTCGAAGGGGTCCCCAACAAAATCCGCGATTGGAAGACCAATTGGTGGTGGGTAGCCGGGGACTAGAAAAGTGCGGTCCGGCCGGATGGATCACCTGCTCGCATTCCTATTGCGACCGAATACAGAGAATTCGTGGTAAGTCTTTTTATTTCTGCTCGTTCTTGTCTATACTGAATAACTCCTCGCTTTTGTAGGTGAAACTGTTCGCACGAGGTCCACCGAGCACCGTTTATCGCCCTTATTTCAATATCACATTTGCTGCGTGCTTAAACGTCGCTATCTAGAAAGATCATGCCGCTTCCTGAACAGGGAGTGCATGCGAGAGCGAGCAGGCCTCAGAGTACCTCCTCACCACTTCACTCGAGAGTTCCCTCCAGGTAATAAAATATTTCTAAGTGTTTTTAGAATTTCTTTCTTTGCCGAACACTAACTCTTTGTTTTTAGTAGTGGTTCCTGATAAAGTTATCACTTACCTTCCTCCGACCCTCGACCTTGACCGAATCATGTCGAGCAAGATTATCCGAGCGGCGAAAGCTCTTCGCGAGCGACAGATCGTCGAGGGCTCGGGCAAGAGAAAAAAACCGGATACCGCGGCGGCGCCTCCGAAAAAGGCTGCGAGACAAACCCGAGGGGGCCCTTCTCGCCCAAACGCTGCCGAGCAGTGGCTTGGGCCAAATGTGGAGGAGAGGATCTCGCCGATGGGATCCCCGCTGAGGGGTAACTCGCCTCCCCCTCAGACCGTATCTCCCACGAGGCAGCAGTCCCCTCCTCGCCGAAGCAAAAGGTCGCGAGAGGTCGCCGCAAGCTCGTCGGCCGAGCAGAGGGCCCCCGGCGATAAAACACTTCTCGGCTGGGATGCCGCCCGAGTTGCCAAGTAAGTTTTCCTGAAATAAAATTCCTTTGAATACTTTCCAAGTGTCCTTTCTAATTTTCTCTCCTTTATTCAGGCTGACCGACCACCCGGTGATCGAACCTTTCAACGAAGACCTCCTCGGCTTTTACCGCTCGCGGGATCCGCAGGATGAGGAGGTGCTTCCTCAGCCCGTGGTCAGGGCCATTGAAGAACGTGCCTCGATCGCTATCTACGACCTATGTCGATGAGGTTGACAACCACAACTCCTTGGAGAATGCCAGGCTGATCGCCATTGAGACTAGTCGTGCAGCTTTTGCTGCCGAGAAACTCTGCATTCAGATCTATGAAAACCGCAAGATTAGCGAGGAGAGGAGCGTGAAGCTCGCCCACCTGGCAAAGGCTAAAGCGGGCGTAGAAAGGCAGCTGGTCGCCTCCAAGGAGAAAGTGGCCGACCTTGAGACCAAACTGGCCGATTCTAAGGCCCAGCTTGAGGTTGTTCGGAAGAAGGATCAGGAGGATCTTCAGGTGATCGAAGATCTCCGTGCTCGCCTCGCATCTGCCGAGAACGAGCTAAAAATGAAAACTGCCAAGGTAAGCATCCTTCAAAATAATTTTACAACTGCTGAGGATAACTTGACCTCTCTTCGGTAAGAACTGGTCGCCGTGTCCGCAGCCATTCTATCAGTGGCACTCACCGCCCATGAGCTCGTTCATAAACTCAAGGAGGCTCAACCAGATGTGGACGTCACTCTACTCGGCGGCTTCATAGATGACCTCCTTATGGATGAAAATCCCAAGGCCGAATCAAGACTACCCCTGCTCCCTTTGCTGAACATGGGACTCCAGTTCCCTCGTCTCTTGGGTGTCCCGGTGTACTTCATCGACCCCCCACAAGACGAGGAGGAGGTTGGAGGCGAGCAGGATGCTCCTGCCGAGGTGGCGGCCGCGGGCGAGGAGGAAGGTCCTGCCAAGGGGAATGCCACGGAGACTTAGTTCTCTTTTCTTTGCTTTTTTAGGACTGTCCGGCCACTAAGGCCTTTTTGTAATTTCAGCCTTTCCAAGGCTTTTTTAATGAATGAACCTTTTTGCTTATGATGTGTTTGTTTTTCCTTGAATGATCGTCCTTGTCACTGCTTTTCAATTTATGTTATTTATTTTTTGCAAGCACTTTTTAATAAATACTTTTTATTTTTCTTTCATTGGTTTAAGTTCGTCGTTGTTATCTTGCGAGCATCTTTAAGAAAGAGTGCTCGTCTTTCCTTTGCGAGCATCTTTAAGAAAGAGTGCTCGACTTTCCTTTGCGAGCCTCTTTAAGAAAGAGTGCTCGTCTTTCCTTTGCGAGCCTCTTTAAGAAAGAGTGCTCGTCTTTCCTTTGCGAGCCTCTTTAAGAAAGAGTGCTCGTCTTTCCTTTGCGAGCATCGTTTAAGAAAGAGTGCTTGTCTTTTAGAGTTAACCATTCGTCGGTTGAACTCTTGTTTCTTAGGTAGTGATCGTCGTCGCCACTACCCTGCGAGCATCTTTTTAAAGAAGAGTGCTCGTCTTTCCTTTGCGAGCATCTTTAAGAAAGAGTGCTCGTCTTTCAGAGTTAACCACTCGTCGGTTGAACTCTTTTATTTCACAGCTGGCTACGCAGAGCCTTATCTAAAATTTCTAAAACTTATCTAACACTTGATGAAATTTACAAACTTTCTGATAGACACTTAATACAAATGGATTGATGAATTGAACATTACTAGATACAAATTACACAAATATAAAGAAATTCAAAACTTACTGATAAAATTTCTTCAACTTGACCGCATTCCATGGGTACTTGCTCGGCTTGCCCTCGAGATCTTCTTGCTCGTACGATCCGTTCAGGAGTGTGCGCGTTATTCGGTACGGACCTTCCCAAGTCGGGCCAAGTATGCCAATGGATTGTTCCGTCGCCCGCCGAAGTACGAGCTGGCCGATGGAGAATTGGCGAGCACGTACTTTGGTGTTGTAGTAGCGCTCTGACCTTTGTTTGTAGACCACATTCTTCTCGTCCGCTGTTAGTCTTCGCTCCTCTAGGAAGTCCAAATCGGAGAGCTGTGCATCGTTATTCAACTGCTCGTCATAATTTGCTACTCGAAAGGTGGCGACTTGCCCCTCTGCTGGTATGACAGCTTCGGTTCCGAACGCGAGCGCGAACGGGGTCTCACCTGTAGAATTCCTCGTGGTCGTCCGATATGCCCACAGAACCATGTGCAGCTCATCCGCCCACTTGCCCTTTAATCCATCTAGCTTAGCTTTCAAGGTGTGCTTGATGATTTTGTTGATTGCCTCTACTTGCCCATTTGATTGTGGATGATAGGGTGTTGAAAAAAATTTCTTGATGTTCCACTTTGAGCAGAATTCCAGCATGTCTTGACTCGTGAACTGACGTCCGTTGTCGGTCACTATCGCTCGTGGTAGGCCGAACTTGCAAATTATATTCTTCCAAATGAAGTTTGTCATCTGGCCCGTTGTGATGGTCTTCAATGCCTTTGCTTCTGTCCATTTGGTGAAGTAATCGACTGCTACAACTACGAAAGTTACTCCCCCAGCAGCTGGTGGGAAAGGTCCCATGATGTCGATCCCCCACTTTGCGAAAGGCCACGAACTATACACCGAGATGAGCTCGTCTGGTGGTGAGTGAGTGGCGGGAGCGAAGGTTTGACATCTCTTGCACGTCTGCGCGTAGTGGATTGCATCCTTCTTCAGTGTTGGCCAAAAATAGCCTTGTCTTATGATCTTTAAAGCGAGCGCTTGCCCCCCTGTATGATTTCCACACACTCCGTCGTGGATTTCATGCATGACGATCTTCGCTTCGTCTTCTCTGAGGCATTTCAATAAAGGCATTGAAAAACCCTGTTTGTACAGCTGGTCGCCAATAATAGTGTACCTTGCGGACCTGAGCTGCAACCTGGTCGCCTTCACCTTGTCGTCCGGGAGCTCGCCGGTCTTGATGTACTTGGTGATCGGCGTCATCCAGTCCTCGTCGCTGGTCGCTTCAACCTGCAAAATTTGACCTCTGCTCACTGATGGGGAAGAGATCTTAGTGATGGTTACTTCTGAAAATATTGCCTCCCCCTCTGAAGTGGCCAACCGAGCTAAGGCATCTGCTTGCGTATTCTCCTCCCTAGGGATTTGCTCGATGTGAAACTGATCGAATTGCTCGAGCAATCCTTTCACCAAGTCTTGATATTTCAACATTTGATCGCCTTGTGCCTCGTACTCGCCCGTTATTTGACAAACCACTAACTAAGAATCGGACAAAATTTTCAATTTTCTGGCGCCCACGGCCATAGCCATCCTGATTCCTGCGACCAGGGCCTCGTACTCTACCTCGTTGTTCGTCGCCCGATATTCGAACTCGATCACCGAAGTAAAAGTCTGTCCGGCTGAATTGGTGAGGACGACTCCTGCCCCTGCTTTGGTGCTCGTCGAAGAGCCATCGACGAACAGTGTCCAAGGAAGCTCGATTTCCTTGTCCAATTTCTCTGGGAAAGTGAGTTCCACAATGAATTCTGCCAGCACTTGTCCCTTGATTGCCGTTCTGGGCGAGTAGGTGAGCCCAAATTGCCCGATTTCTACCGACCATTTCAAAAGTCTTCCAGTGGTATCGGGACGATGAAGTGCTCGCCGAAGAGGAAAAGTCGTGAGGACGACCACCTCGTGGTCGAACAGGTACTGCCTTAACTTTCTAACACTCATGACCAAGGCGTATGCTAATTTTTTCATTGGTGTATATCTCAACTCCGCATCTCTCAGTGTTTGAATTACGTAGTAGATTGGAAGATGTGTGCTCCTCTCTGCTCGAACGAGCCCTGAACTGATCGCACAGTCAGTGGCCGCCAAGTAGAGATATAGAATTTCTCGGGGGACTGGCTTAGATAGGACCTTCGGATCCGATAAATATTCCTTCAGCTTTTCGAAAGCTTTTTCACACTCGTCGGTCCATTCGAACTTCCCTTTTTTCAAAGCATCGAAAAAAGGTTTGCAACGATCGCCCGTTCGTGCTATGAATCTGTTCAGCGATGCAAGGCATCCTGTCAACCTCTGCACTTCTTTCACGTTCCTTGGGCTTTGCATGTCGATGACTGCTTGAATTTTACTCGGATTCGCCTCGATGCCCCGCTGGCTAACCAAGTGCCCCAGAAATTTCCCGGAGCTAACTCCAAAACTACATTTCTTCGGGTTTAGTTTCATGTTATACTTGTTCAGAATATCGAATGTCATGGCGAGGTGGTGTAGGTGATCTTCTTTCCGTAAACTTTTGACAACGATGTCGTCGATGTAGACCTCCACCATCTCGCCGATGTGTTGCTCAAATATCTTATTTACCAGTCTTTGGTATGTTGCCCCCGCGTTTTTCAAACCGAAAGGCATTCTTTTCCAACTGTACATGTCCGTTGCGGTCATGAAAGCAGTGTGTCGCTGGTCGTCGGGATGCATAGCAATCTGATGATACCCCGCGAAAGCGTCCATGAAAGTTAACATCTCGTGCCCCGCTGTATTGTCCACCAAATGATCGATGTGGGGCATCGGAAATTGATCTTTGGGACAGGCATCGTTTAGATTTGTGAAGTCTATACACAATCTCCACGACCCGATCGCCTTTTTGACGAGCACTGGATTTGCCAACCACTCACGATCAGTTCCAGTTTTCTCAATTAATTTGTTGTCGATCAATTTCTTGACTTCTACTACCATAGCCGCATACTTATCGGGCCCAAATTTTCTTCGTTTTTGGGTGATGGGTCTTCTTGTTGGATCAATGTTTAACTTGTGGCAGGCGTGGCTCGTTTTGATACCTACCATTTCCTCATGCGACCATGCGAAAGCTCCGACGTTTTCTTTCAAAAATGCTATTATATCGGACCGCAAATGTGCTGGTAAATTTGAACCTATGAATAGCTCGAGTTCCGGATGAGCATCGTTTAACTAAATAGTTTCAAGGTCCTCCGCTGAGGTTGCCCGCTCTTTAGGCTCCTTCCAATGAGGATCCTCGATTCCGAACTTTGGCTCAAAGCCTAACCTAGGCTCCAGATCTGGAATGTTTTCTGGAACCTGGTCGTCAGGGAACTGGTCGCCCGAATCTATCTGCTCGTCGATCTCCATTTGGGTGTGGTCGCCCACTTCCATGGAGGCGTGTTCGTTCGCCTCTATTTGGTGGTCGTCGAGATGCCGACTACACTCCCCAACTTCGATCTTTCGGTACTTGCTAGGAAGACCTTCTAGGTAGTTCATTTGTCCTTTTTGTTTTTGACACTCAATATACTGGCCAATCATAGTAGTAGTTTTGGAATGACGCTTAGCAAAACGGACGAGACACTCCCTCGCCCGCAACTGATCGCCCCCGACGGTTATAACACCCGCCGGGGTCGGAAACTTAATACAATAATAAAAGGTAGAAGCAGCCGCCTTGAACTCGTTGAAGAAAGGTCGGCCAAGGAAAACGTGTTACGAAGACGACATGTCGACGATCATGAAGTCGAGCTGCCGGGTATAGTGCATTGTTGGCTCCTTTGTTGACGCCAGCTCCAAAGATAGTCTGATTCTCCCAATTGGATGGGAGTGAGTGTCTCCAAACCCTACGATAATGTCGTCGCAAGGCTCGATATATTCGGCATACCCACCGAGGGCATCAAGAGTATGCTTAAAAAGGATGTTGGTGTATGCCCCGGTGTCGACCATCATCCGATGGACGTTTGTTCCCATGATTTTTCCAGTGATGACCAAAGCATCATTGTTTGGCTGCACCATGCCGTTCAGGTCGTCGTTTGTGAAAACGATCTGGTGGGATGGAGGCTGCTCGGCAGCCGGAGCGACGCACACCTGATGGATGTTGTTGAGTGCTCGCAGTTCGCTCTGCTGTTGGAGAACAAACAGAGCAGTTCCAGACTCAGTCCCCCCCAAGGGGCCTTCTATCATAAGACATCCCCCGCCCACATTATCGATGTCGCTGGTCGGATTGCTCGGCATGGGTGGGGCCAATTTCTGGCGATTGAGCTGTTGGCGAAGGTCGTCGCTGTCGTCGCGACGCTTCTTGCCCCGGTTGTCGCCATTTCCACCTCCGGACTTGATGAACTGGACGAGCTTGCCCTCATTGTATAGCTTAAAGAGATTTCTCACCAAGTCTCGGCACCCATTGGTGTGGTGGCCGACTGAGTTGTGGTAGTTGCAGAATTTGCTACCATCGAGATTAACATCACTCGTAAGCATTGGCTTTGCTTGGGGGAGCAAATTCTTTCCCCTGATCGCATCGTAGATGCCCTTGGGGTCAACGGTGAGGGCTTCCCTGAATTGGAGAATCTCAGGAGACTCCTCGAAAGGCCGGAAGTTTGATGGGCGAGCACTGCCTCCCTGAGTGGTCGCCTTTTTGGGCTGGGAAGACTCCCCAGTGTTAGAATTTTTCTTTGGCCAAACTCTTTTGGCCGCGTCCGGCTGCTCGTTAGCCTTGGCGGCGTCCATAATCTCTTCCATTTGAGTGAAATTTCCCGCCCGACTGCGGAAATCCGCATAGGAAACGGGGAAAGAGGTATGCATAGATTCCCATAGCTTGGAACCTATTCTTAGTCCGGAGATAGCCGAGATTAGCTTCGTCTCGTCATTAACAACTTCTCCGTCGATCACCAACCTATCGAAACGTTCGATAAAGTCCTTGCCCGATTCGGTTGGTGTTTGGCGAACGTTTGCCAAACGTTGCTTTGAGGCTGGGCGAGCAGCAATAGACCCGAAATGAGTCAAGAATTGTTGTCCCAGTTCCAAAAATGAGGTGATAGATCCGGCACCCAAAGTGGTGAACCAGCGATGAGCTCGATCTCCTAAAGTCAAGGAGAAGTTTCTGCATTGGGTGGCATCCGTTGCCCCGATTGAGGCCATATAGCTTGCATACTTTGATATATGCACCCTGGGGTCGGACGCCCCGTCATAAGCTGCCATAGAAGGCATTTGTATCTTCCTTTGAATGGGGGCGGTGAGAATCATAACACTCAAAGGTGGAGTAGGCAGAGTGACTGGTGGGGCAGTCCCTTGCTTTGCTGCGACCACCTCTGCTCGCAAGGTCTCCATCTCCAACTTCATTATTTTTTGAGTTTTGAGGAACTGGGCGAACTGCCCCTCCTCGGCTGTTTGTGGTCAGGGGACGACGACCTCGTCGCGTCGGCTCCCGCGAGAAGCGGCCGGGTGATCACCCTGGTGTGATCGCCTGGGAGAATGCCTCTCTGAGCGATGGCTGTGGTAACTCTTTGACGGAGCTCGCCCACCACCTGGCCCTACTCGATTTAGGGCGGAGACCCTGTCTCCCTTTTTACCACCACGATCTTTGTGGTCGTTCCTAGCTGGTCGTCGCCCGATATCAAAGTGTATCGGGCGAGGAGCATTTCGTGGGTCCTTTTCGCCTACTCGGTCGAAAACGGAGTTCCGAGCGTACGAATCTCCCGTATGGTTGTTATGGGAGCGGACAGGTGCTTTGTTTCTCTTCCCGTCCTGGGGACGAACAGAATAAGAATGATAAGATCGGTTGTCCTCATCATTGTCATTCATCCTCGCTTTGGCTTTGCGAGCTCTGTCGAAGGCCTGATCTTTGGCCTTTTCAACCTCTTCTACCTCGAGTAACCTCCTCTTTTCTAGGAGGAAATCGGAGAATTCTTTCAAGTGCTGGGGGTCTTTCATGATGTCCCCCATGTTTAAGTTTGCAAAAGGGTTTACCACAGGAGCCGCCGGCGGCGGAGGGGGTTCGTTCCCTCCGAGCGGTGGGGTTCCAATATGATGAGAACGTTGAGACATCGTTTAAAGAGTGTCTTTTCTAAATGATTACAAAGTAATGATCTAGAAACGAAAGATTAAAGTTCTTACGCAGAAGAACGTGCTATTACAACTACTGATCTTAGCAAAGTAATAACAAAAGCTTGAAAACATAAATACAAGGAGATCAAACTCCAAAATATGCTACGAAAACTGAAAATGTTCAAGAACACGAAGAACACTAACAAGCGTAAATGATGCTTTAAACGGTAGATCTACCGATTAAAACCTGAAAACAGGGAGTTTGCTAACCGATCGCTCGATGATCGGACGAAACTTTGATGATGAACACGCAAAAGGTCCCCACCTTCTAGCGCCAAATGTTGTATACACTTTTATCGGGTTGAATCGGATGTGGACTATTTGTTAGTACGATACAAACATATATAATTAAACGGGGTTTATTACGTGTTTATGCGGATTAAATGATGATTTGTGATGAACTTAATGAAGAACACACAAGAACACAAGATATAGCTTCTTGGAGAAGCTAAAGCTTTAGAAGCTTGGGAGAGTTTATTGCTTAGGTTAGGGTTTTTGGTAGGAATGATCAACTTGTTTCTTACAATGAGCCTTTTAGGCATTATATAGTGGTTTTTGGGGTCTGCCCGCCCTTTACACGTGGCACAACCTTACTGGACCTGTCTTCTGCCCGAAAAGGTGATGGGATGGCGCATTTAATGCTAAACCGCCTCTGGTGGTCGTCCTCGGCGAGATGCCGAGGAGCTGGAAAACTCGCTCGTCACTCGCCGCCGTGGTCGCCGAAAAACCTGGTCGCCATGTCTCGTGTCGTCTCCCAAAGCTTCAACACTTGCCTTCTCTAGCTTAAACATATATCTGCTCGCCAACATCTTTGGGCGAGCAGTTCACTAGAATGTGCTCGCCAACATATTTGGGCGAGCACTCAAATATATTAAATACAATAATTATTACATATTCTTCTTGTTGACTGGTCGTCGCTTGACTTTGTTGACTGGTCCTCGCCATGTAAGCTGGTGACTAGGATTGAATTGTCAAAGATTGACTTCTTTGACTAGGTATAACAGGTAGTGATGCGGCCTAAAAATGTCATCCGATAAGAAGTCGACACGTGTATAAAGGATAAGATAAAAGAGAAGATATGGGATTGTGGAAGGGGCTCTGGATAAAGAATCCCTTCTGGAAGTCCCTCCAGAGGGAGCTCCTGGAGCCCCTCTGGGAGAGACTTATCTGGAGGACTCGATCTTGATATGAATTGGTGAACCGAGAATATAGGAGATCTCCACATAAATCGGACTAAGACTGACCAAGGAAAGATTCTTCTCTCCTTCATTTTAGTGGAAAGAGTCCACTAGGGGGAGTGGCCCCGGTCTTTCCGGAAGTAGAGGAGAAGTGGTGACCTTGTCAACACAGCAAGGCTGGGTCCAAAGGTAGCTCCGAAATATAAGGAAGCTGTAACCTCCCCTTAAGAGGAGATTCTCTATAAATAGGTAAATTTGAGTATATTTCCAGGTTAGACTTTCTTACCTTTATAAAACTTGATACATTTCGTACAAAATGTACTTTTGATATTATTTGAGAGCCTGATTTGATAAAACAAGGATCTCGAGGTCCTTGTGATATATTAAAAGCCCTATACTGACTTAGGCATCGGAGTGTCCGCACCGGAGCTCCCTCCGGTGTGTCTTTTGCAGGTTCCTGGAGGATCATTCCAGAGGAAGCAGTGTACCTGAATTATTTCTAAAACATTCGGGAACTTAGATATCCGACTCCGAGGACATCTAATCCGATCGTGCAATTTTTGGCACATCAACTGGCGCCGTCTGTGGGAAACGATTTAAAAGATTTTCTCACGAATTTCTATCTGTTCGAGTGATGGAATTGGAGATGGACCATTGCTTGGTAAATTCTACGGGCAGTCCTTTGCCTAGATTTGACACAGGTTCCTCCTTAACTTCTCTTATATATGCTGCAAATAATTTTACATGTTGGAATATAATTGCTTAATGATGCAAAGAAGCCAGATGCAATAAATGATTAATATGGACCATTGAGTGAGATTTGAGAGCAGAATTCTCAATTGTGATATCTGATGTCATTATTAATGTCTTGATTGAGAAAGAATTGAAGGTTATATTAATGTCTTGATTTAAATGTCCATAATCAATATAGTTCTGCTAGCAGTGTGAACTTGTTCGTTTGCGAAAATTCCTTTATTGTGGAAAATGTTCATTTATGGAATTGAAAAATAAAACAAGAAATCAAACAAGGTAGAAAGCTATTAGCATCTTGCTAAGCCCCGACTGGAGATTAATGGTGATTGTGTTGATTATGATGGGAGTAAGGTAAATTTGAATTATCTTAGAATGATATTATTAAACATATCCTAATATATGTTAAAATGAGAGATGAATGCTACGGTGATGCCTGAAATAAATTCATTGTGTTATTTTAATGAAGTGGTTTTACTGTTAATACGATTTATGATGCTATTGAAATTTCCTCTCACTCTGATTTCTCTAACATCCAAACATTGGATTTCCGCTAGTGATGAGATTTAAACTGAAATAACAATTTTGAGAATTAAAATGATTGGTATTGATAACTCTTGTCCTTGGCTCAAAGTCTAAGGGGATATGACATTACGTAAGGACTGTGCTGATCAGGTTGATTTTGCTCTAAATAATATTTGATTGATAAAACTTCACACAGTGATGTATTATTATCATGGAATTATGAGTCTAAGGATTGTCGAACATATATGTGGAGTGTGCAATTGCCTGCTCCAAGACTCCAGGAAGAGGCTCGAGGCACCCCTATCTCTATAGGGGGTGATATCGTTGGCACGGCTGGAGCCCTCGGGAGTGGACCTGGCAAGGAGATACCTCCAGGCACTGCAGAGGACGACAACATTCGTGCCCCTCCACGAGCAGCAGAGTATTTAGGGCCTCGAGGTCCAAAATCTAAACATGGGAGTACGAGGCAAAGATATGATAAGTGCATCGGTGCTACAGGTTAGTACAGGTGTTTGATAGAGCCTAAAGTATTAGATCTTTTATAGTAATTTGATATTGCTATGAGCATATTTTAATGATATTGACATATATGACACGAACTTATTTTTTCCATTGAATTAAGCACGCTGATGATGATTATGATTTTGCACACGATTAACATGTTTCCATATTTTAGATATAATTTCATATTACAGACCGAGTCTACCCAAGTTCTGGAGGACCTTTGGGTAGGTTCAGAAGATTTCAGATTGTAGATTAAGTCTACCCAAGTTCTGGAGGACCTCTGGGTAGGTTCAGAAGATTTCAGATTACAGATTAAGTCTATCCAAGCTCTGGAGGATCTCTGGATAGGTTTAGAAGATTTCAGATTGTAGATTAAGTCTACCCAAGTTCTGGAGGACCTCTGGGTAGGTTCAGAAGATTTCAGATTACAGATTAAGTCTATCCAATCTCTGGATAGGTTCAGAAGATTTCAGATTGTAGATTAAGTCTACCCAAGTTCTGGAGGACCTCTGGGTAGGTTCAGAAGATTTCAGATTGTAGATTAAGTCTACCCAAGTTCTGGAGGATCTCTGGATAGGTTCAGAAGATTTCAGATTATAGGTTGATTCTATCCAAGTCCTGGAGGATTTCGGGATAAGCTCGGAAATGGAAAGTGAAGATTGAGCCTATTTAGGTCCCTGAGATCAAGGTCAATAGCCCTAAACAGACAAAACGATAAGTCCGAAAACTAGAGTGGGTGAGAGGATGATTGATTACCTGAAGCGGGTAGAGAACTTAAGAATCTTCAGAGCTGAAAAGTATCTCACCCTCGAAGAGGTGAGGCAAGCCAAGAGGCTGGAGGTGAAACCAGCTAGTGGAGAGAGGAAGATAGAATCTACAGCAATGAGGTCCAGCCCAGAAGCTCCCCGAAACTCCGGAGGAACAGGAAACCGCAATGCTGCGGGAGGATCCCGATCTGGGCCTCGAGGGACGTTTTAGAAATATACCCAACTGAGATTGGAACCTACAGAGGTCTTGGAGGTTGCTGGAGATCATCCAGATCTGAAATTCCCTTATTTCATATTTAAATTATATAATTGAGGCTTATGGAGCTTATCTGAGCACTTGAGAGCCTGTGTGGGAGGCCCCTTTTTTGGTGTATCTTTACAGGATCAATTCGGGATTGATATACAAGTAAACCTGGAGAACCTAGAGGTCCTGGAGGAGCCCGAAAGAGCAGAGAACTATGGAGAACCAAACGAGTAGCTGGATTATGATATTTAGCCTGCTATGGTGCTGATCCCCAAATAACGAGTATATCGATACCACCGGTTAGTACAAAATTTGATAAAGCTAAAAAAGGTTAGATCTTTTATGCTAACGTGATTTTATAATGAGTATGTCATGATGAGTGTGACATGAATAAGCTATGATATTCGTTGATTCGATATTGTTATAAGTATGTCATTAAGAGATTGATATGCGTATCATACTTTGTTTTCCCTAAATCAAGTACGACCCTCCTACTTTTACGTGATTATTATGTCTAGACGCTCTAGATGTGATGTTAAAATTTGAAAATTGACTTGAGATACTAGAGAGCATGAGTAGCACGTTGAGTTTATGTGGTTACTATATGCTCTAGAATCCATGACTAAGGACTAATAATGATTCGTGACTTCAGAATGTGGGGCTAACATACTTATCTATGAATTTTGTATGATTGACATGCCTCGATATTCTAGATGTGACTTCAGATTTCAGATTAAGCTTGTATGATTGAAGCTCCACCGAGCCTAGCTGCTGAAGCTGACCAAACCCTCCCCAGGGTGCTGAAATTTGATATTCAAAAGTTGAGAAGAGCTGAATAAAGGATCAGCCCCCGCAGCTTCTGGAGAAGCTCGAGCTTTGCGGTTAAGATACTACATCTTGGGTGGCCAATTATACAAACGATCGTTGACCCATCCCTATCTAAGATGTCTCCCGAAGGAGATTACGTGATAAAAGAAACCCATGAAGGATGAGCAGGTAGTCATGAGGGCTACAAGGCTACTGTAAAGAAGGATATACCCAAGAGTCGATCTATTAGGTGATTAAGATCATCTAGGGTATTGAGATGCGATATTCGGAGACGAGCATGATGACGGACCTTGCAAATGCCTTACACTTCGATGCTTAAAGGGGGTGATGAAGGGTCTAGGCCTACTACCTCCGAGATGCTGATATGAAGCCACGTAAGTGAAAAGTGTATATTTTACTTTTTTACTTTAGATTTTACTTTGTAAAATGATATGAGTTACCTAGACGTAGTTGTTTAGAGCATAAAACCTCGAAGCATATGAGCATTTGCTAAAGCTTCAGAAATGATTGATTTGAGAAATGCTAAGGTAATTACTTAGGAGAATTTCGTGATTGAATCGAGAGAATGATTGAGAATTTAGGCATGGTTAAGAACGTGTTTTTGATTAGTGATGAGTCTAATTTTTTCTAAATTATGTTAAAAGGTATGTTTATCTTTGATGAATATTTGAAGATTTTATGAGATGTGATGAAAACATTTGGAGATTTTTGGAAACTTGTATGAGCACATATTTCCTAACAATTTAAGATATGATTCATAAGCATACTTTGAGCATCCTGAAACGCGTGAGGGCTAACCACCCTGAGTAGCCGGATGGCTAAGTTTTAAAATTAGGAGTGATGAAATGATGAAGGATCTGTAGATCACTGAGCATATATGAGATTTGAGAATTCAAAAGTGAGAAACAATTAAAGGCCACGAGGTCGAGGGAAGCTAGAAAGTTCCTCACCCTACTCTAAATCCAAGCGGATTACTTGAACTTGAAAGGTCTTGATATGATCAACACCTTGAATTAAGAGTGAGAAACACTCAGAGGCCTAGAGGCCGAGGTGCTCCAGAGAGCCCTCACAATATTCGAGACCCAAAAGAGTTAATCAATGAAATGAGAAGATTTTTTGAATTAAAATCTTTTAAGAATAAGAGTGAGAAACACTCAGAGGCCTAGAGGCCGAGGTGCTCCAGAGATCCCTCATCCTACTCGAGACCCAAGTGGGTTACTGAAATGAGAAGATTTTTTGAATTAAAATCTTTTAAGAATAAGAGTGAGAAACACTCAGAGGCCTAGAGGCCGAGGTGCTCCAGAGAGCCCTCATCCTACTCGAGACCCAAGTGGGTTACTAAAATGAGAAGATTTTTTGAATTAAAATCTTTTAAGAATAAGAATGAGAAACACTCAGAGGCCTAGAGGCCGAGGTGCTCCAGAGAGCCCTCATCCTACTCGAGACCCAAGTGGGTTACTGAAATGAGAAGATTTTTTGAATTAAAATCTTTTAAGAATAAGAGTGAGAAACACTCAGAGGCCTAGAGGCCGAGGTGCTCCAGAGAGCCCTCATCCTACTCGAGACCCAAGTGGGTTACTGAAATGAGAAGATTTTATGAATCAAAATCTTTTAATAATAAGAGTGAGAAATACTCAGAGGCCTAGAGGCCGAGGTTCTCCAGAGAGCCCTCATCCTACTCGAGACCCAAGTGGGTTACTGAAATGAGAAGATTTTTTGAATTAAAATCTTTTAAGAATAAGAGTGAGAAACACTCAGAGGCCTAGAGGCCGAGGTGCTCCAGAGAGCCCTCATCATACTTGAAACCCAAAAGGGTTAGTCAATGAAATGAGAAGATTTTATGAATCAAAATCTTTTAAGAACGAGAGTGAGAAACACTCAGAGGCCTAGAGGCCGAGGTGCTCCAGAGAGCCCTCATCCTACTTGAAACCCAAAAGGGTTAGTCAATGAAATGAGAAGATTTTATGAATCAAAATCTTTTAAGAACGAGAGTGAGAAACACTCAGAGGCCTAGAGGCCGAGGTGCTCCAGAGAGCCCTCATCCTACTTGAAACCCAAAAGGGTTAGTCAATGAAATGAGAAGATTTTATGAATCAAAATCTTTTAAGAACGAGAGTGAGAAACACTCAGAGGCCTAGAGGCCGAGGAGCTCCAGAGAGCCCTCACCATGCTTGAAACCCAAAAGGGCTAGTCAATGAAATGAGAAGATTTTATGAATCAAAATCTTTTAAGAACGAGAGTGAGAAACACTCAGAGGCCTAGAGGCCGAGGTGCAACAGAGAGCCCTCATCCTACTTGAAACCCAAAAGGGTTAGTCAATGAAATGAGAAGATTTTATGAATCAAAATCTTTTAAGAACGAGAGTGAGAAACACTTAGAGGCCTAGAGGCCGAGGAGCTCCAGAGAGCCCTCACCATGCTTGAAACCCAAAAGGGTTAGTCAATGAAATGAGAAGATTTTATGAATCAAAATCTTTTAAGAACGAGAGTGAGAAACACTCAGAGGCCTAGAGGTCGAGGTGCTCCAGAGAGCCCTCATCCTACTTGAAACCCAAAAGGGTTAGTCAATGAAATGAGAAGATTTTATGAATCAAAATCTTTTAAGAACGAGAGTGAGAAACACTCAGAGGCCTAGAGGCCGAGGAGCTCCAGAGAGCCCTCACCATGCTTGAAACCCAAAAGGGTTAGTCAATGAAATGAGAAGATTTTATGTTACAAAATCTTTTAAGAACGAGAGTGAGAAACACTCAGAGGCCTAGAGGCCGAGGAGCTCCAGAGAGCCCTCACCATGCTTGAAACCCAAAAGGGTTAGTCAATGAAATGAGAAGATTTTATGAATCAAAATCTTTTAAGAACGAGAGTGAGAAACACTCAAAGGCCTAGAGGCCGAAGAGCTCCAGAGAGCCCTCACCATATGTGAAACCCAAAAGGGTTAATCAATAAAATGAGAAGATTTTATGAATCAAAATCTTTTAAACGAAAGTAAGAGACAAGTAGAGGCTCAGAGGCCAAGGAGAACTGGGGAGCATCCCCCCATAACCAAGACCCAAGATGGATACTTAGAAATTTCGCTAAAGTCAAGGAAAACCTCCTCGAGCCACCTGAAACCAGAGGTGATTCCGTGAAAGGGGGAGAGATTCCCTAAAGTTCTTGAGAAAATTCTTTGAAGGTTATGAATCCAAGAGTCAGGCTATTGCCAAATTACAGGCGGCCAAGGCGGGAAAAATCTCCGAAGGGGAGCACTTTTGAAATTCCTCTCCGAAGCAAGAATAATACACGTCTCTCCAGAAACGCCTCTGTACTAGGCTCACTGGAATTTTCTACTCTCACAAAAGATATACCCCTTTTACGAGAGTAGGGGGGAGTAGATGATGCGGCCTAAAAATGTCATCCGATAAGAAGTCGACACGTGTATAAAGGATAAGATAAAAGAGAAGATATGGGATTGTGGAAGGGGCTCTGGATAAAGAATCCCTTCTGGAAGTCCCTCCAGAGGGAGCTCCTGGAGCCCCTCTGGGAGAGACTTATCTGGAGGACTCGATCTTGATATGAATTGGTGAACCGAGAATATAGGAGATCTCCACATAAATCGGACTAAGACTGACCAAGGAAAGATTCTTCTCTCCTTCATTTTAGTGGAAAGAGTCCACTAGGGGGAGTGGCCCCGGTCTTTCCGGAAGTAGAGGAGAAGTGGTGACCTTGTCAACACAACAAGGCTGGGTCCAAAGGTAGCTCCGAAATATAAGGAAGCTGTAACCTCCCCTTAAGAGGAGATTCTCTATAAATAGGTAAATTTGAGTATATTTCCAGGTTAGACTTTCTTACCTTTATAAAACTTGATACATTTCGTACAAAACGTACTTTTGATATTATTTGAGAGCCTGATTTGATAAAGCAAGGATCTCGAGGTCCTTGTGATATATTAAAAGCCCTATACTGACTTAGGCATCGGAGTGTCCGCACCGGAGCTCTCTCCGGTGTGTCTTTTGCAGGTTCCTGGAGGATCATTTCAGAGGAAGCAGTGTACCTGAATTATTTCTAAAACATTCGGGAACTTAGATATCCGACTCCGAGGACATCTAATCCGATCGTGCAATTTTTGGCACATCAGGTAGTATCGGGCTTTTAGGAGACGAGAGAGAAGGGATGAAGGCTGGGTGAGTAGTCCAGAAAGTCCAAATTTTGAATTCGTTATTTTTCCGACATTTGTCATATTTAATTTTTTTGGAGGAAAACAAGAACAACTTTGTTAGCTGTGTTCATATCAAAATCAAGAATATTTTATAAAATCCAAGAATATCTCCGAAAGAAAAATACTTTAAAGGATAAATGTATAAAAACGTGGATTGAAAACTTGTACTCTTCCCGTTTCAAAAATGATTATCATTTTCTTTGTTTTGTATAGAATTAAAAATTATACTCCCTCCGTTCAATTTCATTATTCCCACTTTCCTTTTTTGGTTGTCCAATTTTATTATGCACATACTCTTTTTAGAAACAATATTATTGATACTACTTTGATGCGGCCTAAAAATGTCACCTAATGAGAAGTCGACATGTGTATGAATGATAGGATTGGGGAGAATGGATAGAATTCATTTAGGGTTCTCTGGATAAAGAATCTTCTCCGGAGGGCTCTCGGGAGGGAGCTCCGTCTGGAGAAGGATATCAGAATCAAACAGTTTTAGCTGAGATCGTGGGTCGCAAATATAGGATGCTCCCGCTATTTCCGTCTTAGCTTTAAGGAAAAGAAGACTCTGTCCTCCTTTACTTTTGGAGGATAGAGTCCACGAAGGTAAGATGCTACCGAGTCTTCAGGAACTGGAGAGTGAGGGAGACCGGGTCTCCTCGGAAGGGCCGAGTCTTATGGATAACTCCGAAATAAGGGGAAGGTTTGACTTCCTCTCCGAAGAATATCTCTATAAATAGGTAATTTTGAAGATATTTCCAGGTTAGACTTTTACACTTAAGAAACCTAATACATCGAACATTCATATCTTCGCTTGTAATTCTTTGAGTTGATTTGAGATATCCAGGATCTTGAGATCTTGGGGGGATTTGATAAGCCCTATACTGACTTAGGCATCGGAGTGTCCACACCGGACTCCCCTCCGGTGTGTTTCTTGCAGGTCATTCGAGGATTCCAAGAGGAGATAATCTAACGAGGACTATTATCCACATTCGGGAAGAAGGATATCTATTTCAGAGGATACCTAATCCTCTCGTGCAAATTTTGGCACATCAACTGGCGCCGTCTGTGGGAAAGAATTAAAGGATTTTCTCACGAGTTTCTACCTTGCTGACTGATCCTCCGCCAAGGGGAGGACGGGGAAAAGATCCAATCCACATACCTTCTGGATCGAATCAGCCATTAGCGCCTACTCCAGGCTTGGAAGATGAAAGTCATCCCGTATCGGTTGGAGAGGGCACAGCGGGGAATCGGGAGGCCCCCGAATCTCAAACCGCAGATCCTCAGCAAAAGGACACTCTAGACTCAGAGCCGCTCCTGATCTCTCCCGATCAATTGAACGCCCTCATCAAGCAAGCTGTAGAGAAAGCCTTTGCTGATCAAAGAGACCGGATTCCTAGAGCTGCACCAGGGAACCCGGAGACACCTGTCCCAAGGCCCCAGGATGAAGCACCTGGAGCCTCCCAAGTGTTGTCCAAGGACATGGAGATGCGGGCAGAAGAAGATGATAAAGTGCCCTCACGAGCGGAGAGAAGCATCCCTCTCCGGGGCACAAGAAGAAATGCAGACCTGGCACCCCGAGGTACAGAACCCCCTGAGACAGAAGAAAGTACAGATGATACCTATGGAGGGCCCGTCAGCGACCAACTACTGGCCTTACAGAAAGAGATGAGAGATATGAAGAAGCAGATGAGCAACCGAACCAGTAGATCTGCTCACGCCTCTGGATGTCAGTTCTCCTCTAACATATTACAGGACGAACTACCATTCAATTTCAAGCCCCTTAATTTTGAATACGACCGTACGGCAGACCCATACGAGCACCTAGTGAGGTTCGAGAATGCAGCATTGTTACACCGCTATGGAGAGGGAATAAAGTGCAGAGTATTCCTAACTACTCTAGCAAAAGCCGCCCAACAATGGTTCACCCAGTTGGAACCCAACACAATCCGATCCTGGGAGGAATTCAGTGAGCTCTTCCTTCATCAATTTGCCAGTGCCCGGAGACAGCCGAGGGCCACCCTGACCCTCTTTAATTTGAGACAAGGGGAAAATGAGAGTTTAAGAGCTTTCCTTCGAAGGTTCAACCAAGCAGCTCTGGAGGTCCCTACCGCCTCTCCAGAGGTGAAAATCAACGCCCTAACGAACGGATTGCGTGATGGAGACTTTTTCTCCTCTCTAGCTAAGAAGCCTGTTAAGAATTTTGATGAACTGCTGCACAGGGCAGAAAAGTACCTCACTCTGGAGGAGGTCCGGAAAGCGAAGAGGCTGGAGGTTAGGCCACAAGATCGAGAGAGGAGAAGGGAAAGAGAAGGCCCCTCCAGGCGGTTCAGTCCAGAAGTCCCCCGGACCTCTGGAGCAGTTAGAGATAGCAACCCCTCCGGAGGTCCCCGATCCGGCCCTCGGGGGAGGTTCGAGAAATACACACCCTTAAGAATTGAACCCGCTGAAGTACTGGAGGTAGCAGGAGACCATCCGGATTTGAAGTTCCCGTATTCCAGAAGTCGAGGACCTCAGAAGCCTAAGTCAGATCGATTCTGCCGATTCCACAATGAATATGGGCATGATACGAATCAATGTTACCATTTGAAAGACGAGATTGAGAGGATGATCCAGGCGGGTCATCTAAAGGAATTCATATTTAGAGACAGGCAAGGCCCTCGGGGGCAGAAACGAAAAGAACCTGAAAGGAAACCAGAGGAGAAGGAAACTAGAGAAGCGGTAGAGGATATACCCCCTCCACCACCAAAGAGAGGAGTAATTCAAATGATTGTGGGAGGGCCAGCGGATGGAGATTCCTTCCGAAAAAGAAAGCAGAACGTCCGAGCTCTAAGAGCGGAACAAGGAAGCCAATTAAGAGAAGTGGGACGTATGACAGAGACGCCCAATATCCGATTTGGACCGGAAGATGTTAAAGGAGTCAAAGGAGATCACAATGATGCTCTGGTAATCACTACCGACATAGCTGGATTCGATGTTGCCCGAATCTTCGTAGATACGGGGAGTTCGGCTGACATTATGTTTTTCGAATGCTTCAAGAGGATGGAGTTGAGTGTAAAGCTGCGTCCTGTGGATACTTCTCTGTATGGCTTCTCTGGAGGTGCCATCCAACCTTTGGGATCAGTAATGCTACAGGTAGGGTTGGGAGATGCTCCAGCCCGGAAAGTTCATTTGATAGAGTTCCTTATCGTGGACATCCCTTCATCATACAATGTCGTGATGGGACGACCCAGCTTGAACCTCTTTTAGGCAATCATTTCTACATTTCATATGAAAATGAAATTCCCTACCGCCGCTGGAGTAGGAGAAGTGAGAGGAGACCAATACCAAGCACGGAAGTGCTATGCAGAGTCTGTGAAAATGGCGGACAGAGCTCTGACTAAGGGCCTGGAGCGGACAAGAGGAGATGACCCTGAGGTCAAAAGGAAGAAAGTTGAAGAAGCAATACCCGAACAGGTGAATGTTAAAACAGATGAAGAGCTAATGAGCGTGGAGCTTTTCCCAGAGAAACTTGGCTTCACCACTAAGATAGGCACCCAACTGGGACCTGAACTCACAGAAAAGGTAATACTTACATTACGTCGAAATTCCGATATATTTGCATTTTCTCCAGCTGACATGACAGGGATCCCTCCGGAGATAGCAATACATTGCCTTAATGTTGATCCAAAGGCAAGACCTGTGAAGCAGAAACTATGGAATTTTGGGATTGAAAAGAATAATATTGTGAGAGAGGAAATTGAGAAGCTATTGAAAGCAGGGCATGTGGTAAAAGTCCAGTTTCCAGAATGGCTTTCTAACGCCGTGCTAGTACCTAAGGGGGGAGGAAAGTGGAGAATGTGCATCGACTTTAGGGACCTCAACAAAGCGTGCCCTAAAGACCACTATCCGCTACCAAGGATAGACCAGCTAGTAGATGCGACCTCAGGCTTCGAGTTGTTAAGCATGATGGATGCCTACCAAGGATACCACCAGATCCAACTGAACCCTGCAGATGTCCCTAAAGTGTGCTTCATAGCAGCCTGTGGAACGTTTGGATATGTTCGAATGCCATTTGGGCTAATCAATGCCGGAGCAACATACCAAAGGATGGTCGATGCTGTCTTCCGAAGGCAACTGGGGAGGAATATGGAGATATATGTAGATGATATGTTGGCCAAAAGCGTAAAAGTTGATCAACATGTAGAGGATCTAGAAGAAATTTTTCAAGTGATCAGAGAGAACGGCATCAAGTTGAACCCAGCCAAGTGCTCTTTTGGAGTAAAATCAGGGAAGTTCCTCGGATACATGGTCACTCAGAGGGGTATAGAGGTGAATCCGGCTAAGGTGAAGGCGATACTAGATATGCAGCCACCAAGAAACATAAAGGAGCTCCAGACGCTCAATGGGAGGATTACCGCATTGAGCAGATTCATAGCTAGATCTGCTGAAAAGAGTCATCCCTTCTTCAGAATTCTCAAGAAAGGAACCAAATTTGAATGGAATGTAACATGCCAAAAGGCTTTTGAAGATTTGAAACATCACTTATCCCAGTTGCCGAAGCTAATAAAGCCTTCTCCTGGAGATACCCTCATCTTGTATCTCTCTGTGGGAGAGTTCTCATTGAGTACTGCCTTAGTCAAAGAAGAGGGATCTCTGCAGCACCCTATTTATTATGTCAGTAAAGTCATTCAAGGGGCCGAAAACCGGTATTCAGAAATCGAGAAGGCTGCTCTGGCCGTAGTAGTTACAGCGCGAAGGCTGCGCCCATATTTCCTTTCTTATAAAATACTGGTCCGCACTAATTATTTGCTGAAACAGGTCATAGGGCGAGCAGACCTCTCTGGAAGGATGGTGAAGTGGGCAATCGAGCTCCAAGAATATGACGTGGATTTTGAGCCGCGGAAGGCTATAAAAGCCCAAGCTCTATCTGATTTCATCCAAGAATCGACCAAGCCAGAGGAAGTCGAAGGATGGAAAGTGTATGTAGATGGCTCAGTAACCTTGAGCGGATGTGGCGCAGGGATTGTGCTAATAAGCCCGCGAGGAGAGGACCTGCAATTTGCGGTGAGATTTCAATTCATGACCTCAAATAATGGAGCAGAGTACGAAGCTTTGATCAGAGGCATGGAGATGGCCTTAGAATTAGGAGCTCCAAAGGTAACTCTATACTCAGACTCCCAATTAGTTGTTCAGCAGGTGAATGGTGAATACGTAGCCAAAGATAGCAGGATGGCTGCTTATCTGGAACGAGCCAAAGAAATGATGCGCAAGTTCCAAGAGTGCGAGGTAGTCCAGATACCTCGAGAGAAGAACATACAAGCGGACAGCCTCTCCAAGCTCGCCAACTCCGCAGAGTTTGATGGAAAAGGAACAGTAACTCTAGTAGTGGCAGAAAGAGAGACTCTGGAGAACCCCATTGGTTCTATTGAAGAGGAAGATGATTGGAGAAGAGCTATATGGATAGAACTCACCAAGGGAACAGACGCTCCTACCACTAGAGAAACCCGAGCCCTTCGAATCAAATATTGTCTTATTGGAGGGCATTTATACAAAAAATCATTCACATACCCATATCTAAGGTGCATATCAGTTCGAGAGGCTATGTACACACTCAAAGAAATCCACGAAGGGGATGCAGCTAGTCACGAAGGATACAAAGCAGTGGTGAAAAAAGTTTTAAGAGCTGGATTATATTGGCCCTCCATGACAAGAGACGCCAAGGAGTTCGTGAGAAAATGTGTCAAGTGTCAGAAAAACGGCCCATTGATAAGGACCTCTGCGGAGGAGATGGGAGCGATGCACTCTCCCTGTCCCTTCGCTAAATGGGGAATCGACCTGGTAGGACCCTTCCCTCCAGCCTCCGGAGGAAGAAAGTTCCTGATAGTAGCAGTGGACTATTTTAGCAAGTGGGTGGAAGCTGCTCCCTTAGCTACGATAGATGAGGAGAATGTGATTAAATTCCTAAGAAAGCAGATCTGTTGCAGATTCGGAGTACCCAGAATATTGATCTCCGATAACGGAACCCAATTTAACGGAGAAAACGTGCGAGGATGGTGTGCAAGACTGAACATAGTACAGAGATTCACCTCTGTAGCTCACCCTCAAGCTAATGGACAAGTGGAGGTCACTAATCGAACGATAGTGGACGGTATCCGAACAAGGTTAACGAAGATAGGAGGAGGATGGGTAAACGAGCTAGATAATGTATTGTGGTCTTACAGAACTAGTCCAAAGACAGCAACTGGAGAGTCCCCATTTCAGCTGGTCTATGGAGCTGCGGCGGTGATACCTCCAGAGGCAGTCTTGCGATCACATCGAATCGCCCAATTTGAAGAATATCAGAATGAAAGATTGATGAGAGAGGCTCTAGATTTGATGGAAGAAGAAAGAGAGATGGTCAGAGTACGGGCTGAAAGATATAAGAGCAGAATTAAAGCTGTATACGACCGGAAGGTGATCCCGAGGTCCTTCCGAGAGGGCGATCTGGTGCTAAGGAGAGCTGACGCCCTAAGAAACACGGGAAAGTTAGAGCCCAACTGGGAGGGGCCCTATAGAATCACACAGGTACTGAAAGGAGGAGCATATAGACTGCAGAGTATGGAAGGGGTCGACATAGCTAGACCCTGGAACGTTTGCCATTTGAAGAGATTCTTTATTTGAAGAAAGTGTAAGGTCTTGAGACCATTTGTGACTTTTGTTTCGTGATTTTTTGCATGGATTCATATTTTGCTTGATGTATTTTTGCGGCTTCACCGGAGCTCTTTTTCCCTCTCTACGGCTTTCCCCTTTGGGGTTTTTCCGTATGGAGGTTTTTAATGAGACCGGCGTAGGTTACCTATGGCCTATGTTGAAAATTGACAATAAATCAATGAAGTCTTATCCCTTTTTGAAGTAAGATTTATTCAGAATTATTATGTCTTACCTATCTTTCTCGTATTCAAATATGCGACGTATAAATATAACAATAAAGAGAGTGAGAAACACTCAGAGGCCTAGAGGCCGAGGTGCTCCAGAGAGCCCTCATCTTATTTGAGACCCAAGTGGGTTATTGAAATGAGAAGATTTTATAAAATAAAATCTTTTAAGAATAAGAGTGGGAGACACTCAGAGGCCTAGAGGCCGGCCGAGGTGCTCCAGAGAGCCCTCATCTTATTTGAGACCCAAGTGGGTTACTGAAATGAGAAGATTTTATAAAATAAAATCTTTTAAGAATAAGAGTGGGAGACACTCAGAGGCCTAGAGGCCGAGGTGCTCCAGAGAGCCCTCATCTTATTTGAGACCCAAGTGGGTTACTGAAATGAGAAGATTTTATAAAATAAAATCTTTTAAGAATAAGAGTGGGAAACACTCAGAGGCCTAGAGGCCGAGGTGCTCCAGAGAGCCCTCATCTTATTTGAGACCCAAGAGGGTTACTGAAATGAGAAGATTTTATAAAATAAAATCTTTTAAGAATAAGAGTGGGAGACACTCAGAGGCCTAGAGGCCGAGGTGCTCCAGAGAGCCCTCATCTTATTTGAGACCCAAGTGGGTTACTGAAATGAGAAGATTTTATAAAATAAAATCTTTTAAGAATAAGAGTGGGAGACACTCAGAGGCCTAGAGGCCGAGGTGCTCCAGAGAGCCCTCATCTTATTTGAGACCCAAGTGGGTTACTGAAATGAGAAGATTTTATAAAATAAAATCTTTTAAGAATAAGAGTGAGAGACACTCAGAGGCCTAGAGGCCGAGGTGCTCCAGAGAGCCCTCATCTTATTTGAGACCCAAGTGGGTTACTGAAATGAGAAGACTTTATGACATAAAATCTTTTCAGAATAAGAGTGGGAGACACTCAGAGGCCTAAAGGCTAAGGTGCCGAGAAATGATTCCAGATTAGCCCACAAGACCAACAAGGAGGGGGGGGGAAGAGAATACCCCTCCAACACATTCCTTGCTGATCTTGTACGCTACTCATGCAACATCAAGAAGAGAACACACCTCCAACACATTCCTTGTTGATCTTGTACGCTACTCATGCAAGAAAGAAAGAGACAACAAAGCATGCAACATCAAGCTAACATAATTACTACAAAAAGCCCCCACATATCCAGGAGTGTGGGGTCCCCTACAAAGTATAAGGAACAAATGTTATGAAGCAGAAAATAAAGAGTGTAGCAAAACAACAGAAAAGTAGATTGTTTATGATGATCAGGAATATGATATTTAAACTGCTTTTTCAGCAGCAGCTTCCTGGGTAGCAACCCCCTCAACCTCAACTCCTTCAGCTACTTCAGCAGTGTCCTCTTCCCCAGCAACATGATTGCTAGATCCTCCACCTTCCTCCGGATCCTTCATACTCCCCATAGCATCAGCAGTGCCGGTCCCTCCATCCATCTCTGTTGCCACTTTTGGAGCAGAAGCATAAGGATAAATAAGTGGCTCCAGAGGCTTTAGCTCAGCCATACCTATCTTGGCAGCCTGCAACTTGGCAATAGCTTCGCCCATCCCAGGTAGCCACCAAGGACTGTCCGGACTCTCTTGAGGATCCCCCAGGAACTTTGGAGGGGTAGCGAGTCGATCCAGATGAAATTCACGAGAATAAGTCCCATCGAATCCTGGGGCTGAATGCTCGGCGATGGCGTTGCTGAAGCCATGATCGATAAAGTGAGGAATGTGCGGCCCCATGGCACAGAGAAAGCTCGAGCTCTTCAGGAAACTGGACAACCACTGAGTATGAAGAGTTTCTAAGAACTCTTGGCCCGAGGGAGAAGTGAATAGGGACTCAATGCAAGCCCGCACCCCAACATCTGGCAGCTCCTGCTTCATCCGCCCTACCTCCTGCACCAGACGCTTGATCCTGACAGCATCCTGCTGGCTTTGGGTCTGTAAGAAAGACAACTCCTCGGATAGAGCCAGTGCTCGCTTATGAGCCTCCTCCTTTTCCCTAGTAATATCCTTGAAGGACAATTGAAAGGAGGACACCTCAGCTCGGAGAAGCTCAAGTTCAGCCACCATCTCGACACCTCGGTCGAGTATCTTGGCATAGGTAACGCCAAACTACAAAGGAAAGAAAAATGATGTTGAAGGTGTAAAGAAAACAAAGATCGTGAATAAGAAAAAAGGAGAAGATACCTCTGCGAAAAGATGAGCGCCATGGAGTAGTTGATCCTCAGGAGGGGAGGAATCAGATGAAGCAGTAGCATGGGAAGGAACGAGACATCGGTCAATGAGACGATGGAGAAGTTCATATGGAGAGGAGCTTTTCTCGACAGGGGTACGGGGCGTTTTTCCCTTCTTTTTCTTAGAAGTCCCACAGTCAGCAAAAACGGCGTTGACAGCCGAACGGGTTCTTTTAGCAACTGAACCTGGGACCTGAGTGGAAGAGCTAGGGAGAGGAGGAATTTTTGAAGAACCCTCTGGAGCCGGAGTCTTAGCAGAGCTCTCGAGAGCGGGAGACGGAGGAGCCTTGGGAGGATCTTCTAAAGCAGATAACACAGGGGCCTTTACTATGTTGAGAGCAGGAGCATCCCGGGAGATGTGAGTTAACCAACTCATATCTGCAAATAACCAAGAAGACATTCAGAATGCATGAAAATCACCATATACAAGAAATAAAAACACAGCAGCGGGAGATTTTTTACCATCTTGAGGACCTAAAGGGAAATCTTGAGAACAAAAACCGAAGTGGGAGAGGATGCGAGGATTTTTGCAAATATCAACAATGTCAAAATAGTCTTTCAGACGGATGTGAGTATTGAGGTCGCTCATGATAGTATGATTGGAAATAGAGTAAGCTTTCAGAGGTGGAGGGATTACGCCGGGATTGTGGAATAACCAATCTCCGTGAGGAAATGGCCAATCGGTGGGACTTGTGACGAAAAAATAATAATTTCGCCAGGACGAGTCTTCTTCATGGAATTTTTTCAGGAATTTGCAAACACGGGACCTTCGTCCACTCACATAGAAAAAACCATCATTAACCTTACAAGAATGTTGACTCAGAAACAGTTCAGCAGTTGGATCGCCCCCATTCCCTTTCACCAGGATGAAAAAGCCTATCATGGTACGGATATCATTTGGAGTGAATTGGTTAAGAGGAATCTGCATGCGGGTTGATATGGCAGCCAAATAGGGGTGGATCAGGAATCGCAGTCCTGCCCTAAGATGTGCTTCGAAGAAAGCAAGGGTTTGGGGCTGGGATATATTTGGGCGTTCATTTAAGCGAGGAGCACGAAAGGTGTATTCAGAAGGAAAACCATAGGCATGAGCAAGACTAGCTAAATGGGTATGATCGATTTGGGAAGCGAGGGAAATTTTATTTTCTGGACTCCCCACCAGAGAGGGAGTCGCTTCGGAAGAGTTTTGGCTAGTAGGAGGACTCGACATCGATTTACAGTGATAATAAAAGAAAACAAAAGATAGCTGGGTTACCTTGAATGGAAGAACTATGGAATCAAGCGAGACGGCCGGCGATGGCGAGAGCTTGGGAGAAAGAACACCGGAGAACAGAGATGAAGATGACGAGAATTTTCTGGGAGAACGAAGTTTGGAAGGAAAAGAGAGGAAAAGGGAGTAGTTGCGTGAAGTAAGTGAGGAGAGATAAGGGGAAAAATCGAGAACTTTCCTCGGGAGGATAACTAGGCAGAGAAAAGGGGGGGCGCATGAAGTCCACGCGCGGAAGCCGAAAAGACTTCCAGGATCTTAGGCGGGAAAAATCTTTGGAGGAGATAACGTTTTGAAACTTCCTCTCCAAAGCGAAGAAATACACGTCTCTCCAGAAAGACCTCCGTATAAAGTTATAGGAAATTTTTCTACTCTCATAAAAGATATCTCCATTTTACGAGAGTAGGGGGGAGTAGATGATGCGGCCTAAAAATGTCACCTAATGAGAAGTCGACACGTGTATGAATGATAGGATTGGGGAGAATGGATAGAATTCATTTAGGGTTCTCTGGATAAAGAATCTTCTCCGGAGGGCTCTCGGGAGGGAGCTCCGTCTGGAGAAGGATATCAGAATCAAACAGTTTTAGCTGAGATCGTGGGTCGCAAATATAGGATGCTCCCGCTATTTACGTCTTAGCTTTAAGGAAAAGAAGACTCTGTCCTCCTTTACTTTTGGAGGATAGAGTCCACGAAGGTAAGATGCTACCGAGTCTTCAGGAACTGGAGAGTGAGGGAGACCGGGTCTCCTCGGAAGGGCCGAGTCTTATGGACAACTCCGAAATAAGGGGAAGGTTTGACTTCCTCTCCGAAGAATATCTCTATAAATAGGTAATTTTGAAGATATTTCCAGGTTAGACTTTTACACTTAAGAAACCTAATACATCGAACATTCATATCTTCGCTTGTAATTCTTTGAGTTGATTTGAGATATCCAGGATCTTGAGATCTTGGGGGGATTTGATAAGCCCTATACTGACTTAGGCATCGGAGTGTCCACACCGGACTCCCCTCCGGTGTGTTTCTTGCAGGTCATTCGAGGATTCCAAGAGGAGATAATCTAACGAGGACTATTATCCACATTCGGGAAGAAGGATATCTATTTCAGAGGATACCTAATCCTCTCGTGCAAATTTTGGCACATCATACTTTATCTCCACCCTCCTACCATCACTTATTTACCCACTTTGTCATTCACTTTATTTATAAACAATCTTTTTATTTATAAATGGACCCCACAATACCCTATCTTACCCTCAATTTATCTATTTTAAATAAACTAATCAATATTCATTAAAACTCATGCCCGAAGAAGTGGGCATAATAAAATTGGACGAGGGATTATTTTTTTTATACATTTATCTAGGATTTTTCTTTCCTTTATCCTCTATAAATTTTTATAATTCACACTAAAATGTATTAAGATGAAAAATGATAAAGTAAAGGTAATGTCAACTTATCTCTGAAAAGAAAGAGAAAAAATAAAAATGCATAAATATAATTTTTATAAAAATGAAAAATGATAGAGATTTACTTAGGAGTAGTTTAGGGATATCAGTTGTAAAAATAATTAAAATGATAAAACTTTTTAAACTAATGTTTAATGTCAAAAGCAATAAACAATATAAAATGGAGAGAATATTTAATTAGGAATGAGTAAAAGGGGATGAAAGAGATCCGATTAATAATAAAGTGAGTGACTTTTTAACAATAGAGTAACATAAAAGTAGAAGAGAATGAGTACAGATGAGGTCTCGTGAGGCCTAATGAGATAAAACTTTATTTTATTCCTTACTTGAGGACCCATTTTACTATTTTAGGTGTCTCTTACTCGATGACACGTTACTTAAAATAGTAAAAACACTTTAAAATAATCCCTTTAAAATATCACAATATTAAAATAAATATCACTACTTTATTACATTAAAAAGTAACTTTATTACTATTTATAAAGTTAAAAAAAATTTACTACCCTCAATTTTATCTTATACAATATTAATAAATAATTCATTCATTAAAATAATTCATTCATTAAAATTCGTGTCCAATTAATTTGGATAATCAGGTATGGAATAAAGAAAGTAACATTTATCCATATTTTGTGGTCTTGTGTGACATAATATAATGACATGAAACAAAATTTATACAGTTTATCCTTATTTTGAGGTATCGTCTGACATAATGAGATAAAACTTTATCTTATAACATTTATCCTTATTTTAAAGTATAATTCAGATATGTTATACTTACTCCTTTTTTAAATTATGATCTCATTTTATTTTGGGTTGGTCTGCTATGGACTCGAGTGCATGTTGTGCACCCTAGTCCATGTTGCACTTTTCAGTTTACTGATTTACACTTTTTAGTAAATGGTGTTGCACTTTTCAATTATTAAACTGTATAATAATATTTTTAGTAATAATTGAAAAGTGCAGCACCATTTACCAAAAAGTGTAAGTCAGTAAACTGAAAAGTGTACATGGACTAGGGTGCACAACATGCACTCGAGTGCATACTAGACTTTACCTTTTATTTTTTACAAAATTTAATAAAATATTACTCCCTCCGTCCAATTTCATTATTTCCACTTTCCTTTTTTGGTTGTCCAATTTTATTATGCTCATTCCCTTTTTAGAAATAATACTATTCACACTGTTTTATCTTCACCCTCCAACCATCACTTATTTACTCAAATTGCCACTAACTTTATTCATAAACAATCACTTTACATATAAATGGACCCCACAACATCCCATCATAACCCCAACTTATCTATTTTATACATAAACTAATCAATATTCATTAAAATCCGTGCCCGGAGAAGCGGGCATAATAAAATTGGACGGAGAGGGAGTATTTATTAGGCATGAGATTTAAATTTTACATTATAAAATTTTTAATATAATCCTATTTTAAAATTGAAAAACTCTATTTTCACCCATACATCACAATAATTTAAATATTTATTAAATAAGAATAATTTTAACATTATACACACCCTCAAAAGAGAAAGAAACTATATTTTGGAATTAAAAAAATGAATACGAACCATAATTTTGGTACGAGAAAGTATATACTTTTTTAGAAAAGATAGATTATAAGTTTAGAATTATACCATATATAGGGGCACGACTAAACACACTTCCAAAATATTTTATAAGCACCCCAATTTATTTTATTTTACACATAGTCGCGGTGTAAATTCGGAACCCTAGTTTACACATAGTCACGGTAAATTCGAAAAAAACAATGGTGTTGTAAACTGAAATCTTGGTTGAAGTGAATATGAAGCAACCACTACTGGAGCGATTGGTGTTGGAACGTAATGATCAGTCTGTGATTATGAGAGGCTTTCAGAGTATTGCAGCCACTGTGAGATTGTTGGACACATGACTGCCCACTCCTATAAGGGTAAGGTACCTCCACCTCCTGACTCGGGCCGACGTGGTAGGAGTTCTTCCCGTCATAAACGACGGACAAAGATTGTCCCTCCAGACTCCCGACCGACACAGACTCGTTGCGCCCCTGACGGATCGCGCCCCTTGGGTGGGGAATCCTACCTCGGCTATTATGGCCACTTCGGTCCCGGTGAGCAATTCATTCTCACGCCTCTCTAACGACTACGTGGATTAGTCATTGGGCAATACCCAGGAACCAGTGGCTGCTGCACTTCTGGACCCGCCCGTCAAAGATGCCCTTGATTTTGCTCTTGTGGTTATCTCTCGCTCTACGAAGAAGTTCGAAAAACGTTAGCCCGATGTGCCACCAGAAAAGAACCCTGGAGGCACCCGTTAGCTTGGACAAATACCGAAAGATGTTATCGACGAGTTTAACACTATCGCTTCGGAGGCCTTCATGCTAGATTCTTCATCACCTTTTGCCAATGAAATGCCTCTTGTCGCCTCGTATACGGGATGATGAGGTGATGCCTTTGATCCGCCATGATTTTTTGTGCGACTCTCATTTTTTGTCTGTTTATGTTTGGTTTTTTTATCATACTCCTTTTGATTTGGTCTAGAGGGGTGTACCTTTTTTCTTTGACCCGGGTTATGTCCCTAAGGATGGTTTTCTAGAGCAAGGTTTTAATGGCCCCCCGACCTCTCGACTTGTGCACTTATGGCTTTAAGTCTTTTTTTCTTTTTATTCTTAAGCCATGTTCAATAGCTTAGATTAAATCTAGATTTTTTTAGAGAGGGAGGCCTGTACAGAAAGTCAGGCCATAACCCACCGGGGATTTCGTCACCATTATAATCTCGAGGAAATGGTGAATTGTACATGTATGTACCTAGTCTATGGGCAGTTATATTGAGGTTACGCGGAACAAAGGACACGTTGCACACTATGATATCCTCCATTTGATTCAAGATCTTCTGGAAAAGCCTGCTTCATAGCCTAAGTACGTGGATCTTAGATTTATGTATTTTTCAACACCAAAATACACAACCGCACGTATACGGTGTATATTGTAGCGTGATAAGTACAAGGTTGATCCAACAGGGAGGTGTAGTGTAAAATCGTATTTTATTGATTAAGTTCTAAATAGACGATGATCGATAAGTTTGAATGGTGTAATTACCTCTAATTATATAGCAAAATGTCACAAGTAAACAATCAAAGAGTAATAAGAGAATCGATCAAGTTGGTTCATACAAATCACGAAAACGGGAGAAAATACGGATGAAACTCAAATAAGAGAAGATAGGTTCCAAGGCACATGCAATACTAATGAATCCATCTATGATTAACAATCTACTCAATTGGTTTTGTGCTTGTTCTATAAGATTGATCACAAAATAATTAGTTAAAAGTTCTTCCAATCCAAATAACCCAAGAGAAATACAATCCAATCTAGCTAGTATCTCTACCTAAATTGCATCATAAAACCCAATTAAACCCCTAAGATCATCACACATCCTCCTAATCATTGATCATCTCTCGATTTCTCAATAAACTAGGTAAAATACTTGCAATTAATTAATCAAAAGAGATTTCTCAATCCAATTTCAATTAATTGAGATTAACACATCACTATTGTACACTAATGACATGTTTTGAAGTGAAAATCAAGCATTCAAATAGAATTAAGCCACACAAACACCAATTAAGCAAAATACTAATTCATAAACTTCATCAAAAGTATTTACAAGGCTCTAGAACCAAAAGTGTTCTAGCCAACAATACACATAATCAAACTATAACAAATTAACTAGTCATCAAAGCAATTAAAAAGTGAAAGGAAAAGAAAGCTGAAACTAATGGATGATGGGGAATGAAATTTCCAAGATATTGATGCCCTCATTGCTTGAATTGATGAAAAATTGAAGAATTTGATGATGATTACCTCCAAGTGTGTGTTTGTATGTGTAGAATTCTTGTGGAAGGGGGTAATGTCTTTTGAATTCAAGAAAAGGGGTATTTATAGTGTTGGGGTAGGGTTTGGGCGTAAAATTTGCACTTACGTCCCTCGAGATTGGCTAAAAATCACAAAACCCCCCGAAAATGTAGTGGCCTGGCCGGGCGGGAGTGTTGGTCGAATTTGGGTGGGACAGGGCAGATGTGGCCCGGGCGGGCGGATAGTTTGTAAATGGAGGCGTGTAAGGTGGACTCGGCCGCCCGATCGGGCCTTATCTTTGTATTCATGGCATTGGCACAGCTCGACCGCCCGACTGGGCGAGTGATGCCATCTAGTCGGGCCATAACTTCGTAAATGCTTGGAAGTGTTGGCTCGGCCGCTTGGTCGGGCGAGTGGTGCCGCCCGGTCGGGCCATCTCTTCGACTTGGCCTATCCGTCCTCCAACTTCGTCCCTTCGTATCTTGAGCTTTCGACCTCCGATTGACTCGATTATTTGTGTTATTCCATTCCATTTTTCGAGCCGGATCCAATGGTGCACTCCTCTTTTTGGTCCAATGATTTGTGGTAGGTGTTTTGCTCCCAAAATCCTCCGCTTTACTTATAAAATCGACAAAACACTACCTTTCTCTTATTTCGACCAAAATAATCATAATCAACCCATAAATCAATGAAATCACACTAAAAATGTGTTTCACATGTGCATCAAAACTATATAAATTCCACCCGAATCAAACCCCCCAAACATTTTTACTAGTGTTTCACTTTGTCCGTTCCATTCACATTTCTTTCAACAACCATTCATCTTTTAAGTTACAAGTGGTGTTGGCACCCTAAAAACACACCATTAAACTTAATAAATCCATAACAAAAAATGTTGAGAGTGTTCATAAGAAAATATTCGACAACTTAATTGACGATTGGGATAGATGTACCGCCGTCGCTCTCATCTGAAGATCATCGTGAAAACTAAAGCTAAAAAAATATAACCCAACCATGAACCTATCAGAGGGATTCACTTAACCTATTCTCTTATGATGTAATTCATCTAAATTTTGAATTGTTTGGCATGAAATCTTGAAGATTTGACACACTTATGCTACACTGTTCTCCACAACACCGAAGATTATTTAAAAAAAATTTTGATACGACGATTACGAATTTACACCAAAAAAATCTAAACCTCAACCTCACAGAGCAAATTTCACGATTCATGACCTAATAACATATTGAATATTCTCCCTTGCATAACAACGATTTTGTGCTCTATATGATATCTAATCAACATAAATATGTGAAATCCAAATTATGAGAGGTATGCAAATGTCATATCTAAGTCGTATCTTCGTTGCTCAAATAAAATTGTAAATTGTGAGGGGGATTGTTTTCTTTTTATTAATTTTTAACGAGAAAGGGTATAATTGTCAAATTTTGGGATGTTCTATAGTAATTATAGTATAATTCATACATTTTAAATAGGGTATAGGTAGTAAATGGAGTACATATAGTAATTTCGGATGTTTAATTAGTTATGACCTATATATATAGTGAGAACGCGTTTTTCATATATAAAATCGTCTCATATAACTTTTTTATCGTGTTAAAACAAACGCGTCCTATTTAATTTTAAATAAATAAAATGAGAAATGAGTCTATCTCGATGGAGATAAGATCGTTTCTCAACAAACGTAATTTAATTGTTCACCTACCCCACCGAACGACGGAGAAATCGAGATACACCCATTTGCATTTTATATAAAGTCATTTGACCGTAACACAAGCATAGTCTATACCAATAATGTTGAATTCTAAATTTTAGAGCAAAGTCGATTTCTTCTCCGGTAAATCGGACATCCCATTCTCAGTAAGACTTAGTTCCAACAACCAAACAGCTTTTATCTCACACTTCCAATTTCTGCCCATTTCACTCTCTAATCAGCTCGATCTTCATTCTGTTGCGAGGAATTGAAGATGGATTCTCACTCTCCTTTCCCATTACAAGACCTTAACCTATCCTTAGCTACGACAAATTCCACCTTAATCACACCGAAACCCGAACCGGTAGACGAGCCCGTTCCCCTCAATTTCCCGGCGCCCGGAGTTCATGCTTTTGATGAGTCCATCGAGGTGTCTGCGGAGTTCAAGCGCATTTCTGAGCTTTTTCGCACTGCTTTCGAGGAACAACACCAGAGAGATGGAAACGCTGAAACCCTACCCGATCCGGACCCGGATTTGCTCGCCCTAGTTACGGTACCCGACCCGGAAACACAGGTTTCAATCGCCGTCGCACCTCCCGTCGGCCGGCGAATCCAAGCCCGGTCATCCGAGTTGGTTCGAGTGCTGGATCTAAAACCCCAGGACCAGGGGTATTTCCGTGACACCATCCGGAGAACTCGGATGCTGTTTGACTCGCTGCGTCTCTTAGCCGTAGCTGTGGAAGAGAAAATGCAAATGGCGGCCCCGGGGATGTACAGGAAACCGAGAGGGGACTTGAAGGCATCGGTAATGATGAGGAAAAGCGGGTTGTGGTTGAATCGGGACAAAAGGATAGTGGGTGAAATTCCCGGTATCTTAGTTGGGGATGTGTTTTTAACAAGGATGGAGCTGTGTATGGTTGGATTGCATGGGCATCCACAGGCCGGAATTGATTACGTTCCGGCCAGCCAGAGCTCCAACGGCGAGCCTATTGCTACCAGCATTATAGTGTCTGGAGGTTATGAGGATGATGAAGATTCCGGTGATATGCTAGTTTATACTGGCCATGGCGGACAGGATAAACACAGTAAGCAGGTTACACACCAGCTGTTGGAATTAGGAAATTTGGCACTCGAAAGGAGCATGTTCTACAGCGTAGAGATAAGGGTAATTCGTGGTGTAAGGTATGGAGGTAGTTCTGTTGGTAAAGTTTATGTTTATGATGGTTTATATAGGATAGTTGAATCTTGGTTTCAAATAGGAAAAGGGGGGTGTGGGGTTTATAAGTTTAGGCTTGTTAGGATTGGAAATCAGGCAGAAATGGGGAGTGCTATGATGAAGTTTGCGGCTGAGTTAAGGACTCAGCCATTGGAAGTTGGGCCTAGAGGTTATGTTTCTCTGGATGTGTCTAGGAAGAAGGAGAATTTTCCAGTTTTATTTTACAATGATATTGATGATGATCATGATCCTGTGCGTTATGATTATCTTGTTACAATCATTTTCCCACCATTCGTGTATAATGCTGGAGCCAGCACTGGATGTGAATGTGTTGAGAGATGTGGATTAGACTGCTTTTGTTCAGGGAAAAACGGAGGGGAATTCGCATACGACATGAATGGGACTCTCGTGAGGGGGAAACCGTTAGTTTTTGAGTGTGGGCCCCATTGTCGTTGCCCTCCCACTTGTCGAAACCGTGTTTCACAGAAGGGGGTTAGGAATAGGTTTGAAGTCTTTAGGTCAAAGGAGACTGGGTGGGGGGTGAGGTCATTGGACTTGATCCAAGCTGGCTCGTTTATTTGTGAGTATACGGGCGTTGTTCTTACTCGTGAACAAGCCCAGTTATTCACAATGAATGGTGATCGTTTAATTTACCCTGGTCGGTTTGGTGAGAGATGGAGAGAATGGGGTGATTTATCTCAAATCTTCTCTGATTATGTTCCCCCAACATATCCATCAGTTCCTCCATTGGATTTTGCAATGGATGTATCGAGGATGAGGAATGTAGCTTGTTACATGAGCCACAGTTCAAGCCCAAATGTTTTCATGCAGCCTGTGTTGTACGATCATAATAATGTGTGTTTTCCTCATCTGATGCTGTTTGCTATGGAGGATATTCCTCCCATGAGAGAGCTTAGTCTTGACTATGGAGTGCCTGAGGCTGATGTAACGGAGACAAAACTTGCCATTTGTAATTAGTTCAGTGGAAGATGCTGCATGTGTACCTTTTGTGCGACATCATTTCCTAAGGTATATAGACGCATTTGGCAATTGCAATTTGATCTTTGTTGCTTTGGATTTCAGATTTCTGTTTTTCATTCAGTTTTTAATCTCATCTGGTTTACATGCATGCTTCTGGTGTTGTTTTTACATTCGAACTCAGTGTTTTTTAGCTTCTCTTTGTCAGTTATCAGTTGCTTTGAGTAGAAAGTTATTTATCCTGGTACCAGAACACTCTTACCTTGCATGAAGGGAAAGAAAGGTAGACGTTAAAAAAGTACTATAATGCAAATGATTTCTTTATTATGGAGCTATTTGATCCTTGTTTCTTCACTTCTTGTCACCATATTTGAAAGTGGTATAAGGTTTGATCTTTTCTTCACTGGATGTTCTTATTTTCATCTCTACCCAAGATGAAACACGTCTGAACTTAGAAGACATGAGTGTAATTGTATTCAATTTCTTCTTAGTTTGATTGTTTAGATATTAGGTACACTTGGATGAACTAATTCAAAAATCATGTTTAAAAAGTTTCTAGTTATTGTAAAATTACTTCAATTCCAAGACAATTGGAGGATACACGTCTTCAAGAGAATTTCGGTAGGCTTAGATGACGTAAAGAATGTCCCAGTTATTCACGTAAATACATTTAAGGCAAAAACTTGTGGAGACTGTCTCACGGATCTTTTCCTGTGAGACGGATCCCTTTGAACCCAATATTTCAAAATTTTGGGTAGGATAACCCATATTTTTTTTCCAGATATTGGTTTGTAAAAAAGTGATAATGTTTAAGTAAAAAAGGGATAATATTTTTAACAAAAGTGACTGTTACTTTTTACTTAAACACTATCACTTTTTATATATGAGGGTTAAGGGAGACCCGTCTCACGGATCTCATTCTGTGAGACGGTCTCACCCAAGACTAGTCCTACATTTAATTACCATTTGCCAGTAGCACTCACATGTTCATTATCACTTTTATATATGAGGGTTAATCACTTCTTGTTTCTGCTACTTAGAGAAGTCATGTTCATTTTGGAGACATTTGTCAGCCACTGACTTGCAACTGTTCTTTAGTTACAAGATTTTCGAAACTTGGTGTTTTATGCCATCTTGATAGAAGCTGTACTTGAAGTGGCTGTAAATTTAACGAAAAAAATGTGTGTTTCGTTGTGTTATTGAGAAGTCATGAAAGATTCGCCTTATATTTTGCTGATTCTGACTTGTTCCCCCTGCAGATTTGTGGCCACACAGAGCAGTGCAACGATGAAAATCTCGAAAAGTTGTCAAGTTTTGGTTCCCAGTTTTCAGATGAATTTATGTAGCTGCTGTTTTAATTTGATGCTTTCTGTTGTAAAAAAAGGGAAAAAAAACATGTTTATACATGCAGGTAGGAAGAAAATGCAACCAAGCGGGTGTATACAAGGTAATGTAATTGGGGTCTGGTTAATGCTAGATTTAATCTTTTATCATGAGCTGAATTTTATTATTGAGGGATTATGTAATTATCAGCCTGTTGTATCAGCCTGTTGTATATATTAAATGGAAGTCCAAATTGCATCAAGTTATACAAGAAATTATATTACTCCCCCATCCTTCTACCATCACTTATTTACTCATTTTGCCATTCACTTTATTCATCATTTTGCCATTCACTTTATTCATAAACAATTATTTATTTATAAATGGATCTCACAAATCACAATACTCTATCATACTTTCAACTTATCTACTTTATGAATAAATTAATCAATATTCATTAAAATCGTATACAAAGAAGTGGGCATAATAAAATAAAATAGGGATTTAAGTATGATTAATGAGCAAACTAAAAATATGAATGGATAGATACAGTGATGACACACATGACAGTTTGTAGGGATGTGAATAGATGTAAAATAAAATAAAATCTGAAGTGTTGTGTATAGTAAAACAATCTTGTAAAAAATAAAAATAACCCAAAATATACACCTCTACAGTGTTCTAAGTAGACTTGTAAACATATTTCAGGTGTAGGTAATTTTTTTCATTTTAAATTTTATGTTGTATTGTGGTATATTTTTTTTAAAAGGTATTTTGTGACGTAGTTATATGTGAAGTTAAATATTTAGTCTCTTTTACTATAACTTTTCCACTATTTTTTTTTACTACCCACAATGATAAATTCAGGATTAATTACTAAAAAGGAAGCTAAAGTGATTATTAACTTCAGTGCACTATGTATCTAGGATATTATCATGTTAAAAATAATAAAGATTGTTAAAAATGGATAATAAAGGGAATAACTTGGGTGCAAATCTCTTACATGTCAAATGGTGTAAAACATACTCCCTCCGTCCACCAAAAGTGTGCTCACTTATTTTTTTAGGTCCACAAAAAATACGTTTATTTTATTTAAATAGTTCACTTTTGAATATTTTTTTTACTTTAATAACAAGATTGAGTATCTAACAAATGTCAAATTCTTGTATGTTTCTGAGTACACGGTGTACTCTAGGCCCATTTGTAGCCCTACCCTACCCAATGCTTTTTCCAGGCCCAATTTTTGCGACCCGACCCGACCCGCAGCCCAGTAGACTTTGACCAGTCAAATGTTGACCGTTGGTCAACGGTCAAACTTTGACTTTTTTTTCGATTTTTTTTTTTCGATTTTTTTTTTTGAAAAAGTGTATGTTATTATAACTAAAAAGTGTATCTTTGTTTTTTTAATTAAAAGTGTATGTTACTATATTAAAAAGTGCAACATTGTTTTTAATGAAAAGTGTATGTTATTATAATTGAAAAGTGTATGATATTATAACTGAAAAGTGTAAGTTATTATAACTGCAAAGTGTATGATCTATTAATGAATGAAAAGTGTATGATCTTTTGGTTATTAATAATTGCACTTTTATAATATACATAAACTGTTCCTAATATTTTGAAAAACATTGTTATTAATTTGACACATTTTATTATTTAAACTTGCACTTTTATGACTATCAATGATACACCTTTTTGTTATTAGTCTTGCACTTTTATAATCTAGATAAATTGTTCCTAATTTTTTTTTTAAATTGTTATTAATTTCACAAATTTTATTATTTAATCTTGCATTTTTATGACTATCAAGATACACCTTTTGGTTATTAGTCTTGCATTTTTATAATCTAGATAAACTGTTTCTAATTTTTTTTTTTTAAATTGAACATTTTGAAAAACATTGTTATTAATTTGACACATTTTATTATTTAAACTTGCACTTTTATGACTATCAATGATACACCTTTTTGTTATTAGTCTTGCACTTTTATAATCTAGATAAACTGTTCCTATTTTTTTTTTTAAATTGTTATTAATTTCACAAATTTTATTATTTAATCTTGCATTTTTATGACTATCAAGATACACCTTTTGGTTATTAGTCTTGCACTTTTATAATCTAGATAAACTGTTTCTAATTTTGTTTTTTTAAATTGTTATTAATTTCACACATTTTATTATTTAATCGTGCACTTTTATGACTATCAACGATACACCTTTTGGTTATTAGTCTTGCACTTTTATAAGCTAGATAAACTGTTTCTAATTTTTTTTAAAAAAATTGTTATTAATTTCACACATTGTATTATTTAAACTTGCACTTTTATGACTAACAATGATACACCTTTTGGTTAGTAGCCTTGCACTTTTATAATCTAGTATTAGTCTTGCACTTTTATAATCTAGATAAACTGTTTCTAATTTTGTTTTTTTAAATTGTTATTAATTTCACACATTTTATTATTTAATCTTGCACTTTTATGACTATCAACGATACACCTTTTGGTTATTAGTCTTGCACTTTTATAAGCTAGATAAACTGTTTCTAATTTTTTTTTAAAAAATTGTTATTAATTTCACACATTGTATTATTTAAACTTGCACTTTTATGACTATCAATGATACACCTTTTGGTTAGTAGCCTTGCACTTTTATAATCTAGATAAACTGTTTCTATTTTTTTTAAAAAAATTGTTATTAATTTCACACATTTTATTATTTAATCTTGCACTTTTATAACTATCAAAGATATACCTTTGGTTATTAGTCTTGCACTTTTATAATCTAGATAAACTGTTTCTATTTTTTTTAAAAAAATTGTTATTAATTTCACACATTTTATTATTTAAACTTGCACTTTTATGACTATGGAAGATACACCTTTTATTAGGTGCGAAAATAAATAAAAAAGGTGTGAAAATAAAATTAAATTCAAAACTTGATGTAGTTGGGACTCGAACACATTATTTAAACTTGCACTTTTATGACTATGGAAGATACACCTTTTGCTTATTAGGCTTGCACTTTTATAATCTAGATAAACGAGTGCTAAAATATTTATTAGGTGCGAAAATAAATAAAAAAGGTGCGAAAATAAAATTAAATTCAAAACTTGATGTAGTTGGGACTCGAACACATGACCTAGTGGTTAAAAACGCATTGGGTGACCACTAGGCTGTAATGGCTAGTTGGTGGTATATGAGCATGCAATATGTTATTTATCCACATAATTAGGGCTGCAAGTGGACTCAAGTACACCGTGTACTTGAGTACACAGCAGCCCTATCCCTAACAAATATATTCTTTACTCGTTATACCAAATATATTCTTTATAAATATAATATGATTTTTTTAAAAACATGTATAAAAAAAAGTGAGCACACTTTTGGTGGACAAAGGGAGTATATCAATTTAAATACATCACTTGATTTGATAGATTTATCCCGCTCCACAGCATACACCTCCTGATTCACTAAATACACCACCTGCACCCCAAAATCACTAAATTCACACATACACCCCTGATCCACTAACAAAATCACTAAATTCAACCGTACACCTCCTGATCCACTAAATACACCATCTGCACCCACATAACCACTAAATTCGCTCATACACCTCCTGATCAACTAAATACACAACCTACACCTCAGAACCACTAAATTCACCCATACACCTTCCGATCCACTAAATACACCAACTGCGCCCCCAAAACCACTAAATTCACCCATACACCTCCTAATTCACAAAATACACCACCCGCACCACAAAACCACTAAATTCACCCATGCACCTCCCATCCCCAGCCAACCCCTCCACCATTTCATCATTTTTTAAAAATTTAAAATTCACATAATTTAATTTTAAATTATTTAAATATTATTAATTATTTAATATCATTATCATACACTCTAACGAGCATTTCATATTTTTTTTACCTTCATCTTTTTTTATTATTTAAAATTCACATAATTTAATTTCAAATTTCCATCATTTTATTCCTCTTTCACATTTTTTCCACTGAAAATTTCATCATTTTTTATTATTTAAAATTCACATAATTTAATTTCAAATTATTTAATTTTTTTCACCGGGCATTTCATCATTTTTTATTTAAAATTCAAATAATTTAATTTCAAATATGTAAATAGTATTACACAATTATACTTGACAATATTACATTATTGTATTTGCTAGTATTACAAAGTGAAAACTAAATCTAGTCATCATTCTCTTATTCTCTTACCACATTCTACTTTGTCATTATCTTATTCTTCTTTCATATTTTTTTCTATCACAGTTGCACATTCTTTTATTAGTATCACACCTGAAAGACATACATTATAACGACATTACTTGACAATATTACACAATTACACTTAACAGTATTACGAAATTACACTTAACAATCTGAACAAATAACAAATAAAATATCAAAGACATTAACACAAAATTAAAACTAACAATATATTAATGGCAGTATCATACAAAAAAATAAGATAGAGTATCATAAAAAAAAATATCACACAAAATATCAAAATAGTAGCACACATTAATGCATATAAAAAACCCTACTTGTAATTCTTTTGCAAATTAGAAACATAAGCTCTTAAATTCTTCTTTCTACTTCTTTTAAATATATAATAGTATAACAATTCATATGAGATAGTACTACACTATCACATTTAGCAGTATTATGTTATTACACTTATTACATTCAACATGTAATACTGTTTACCTTGTAACATGATACTGTTTAGCAAATATAGCAATGCGGTCAAACACTGAGACAAATATTTGAATCAAGAAAATCAAAAAAATGTAGAAAGTAAATTTTTTAGTTCCATAACTTTCATTTGTAATATACAATTCGAAAAAAAAATCAATACAAATAACCTAGAATACCAATTTCTCCACAATAAACAGCAAAAAACTCGTACAACAATAAAATGATTTTTTTTCTAACAAAGCACTAAGATGCGCGCATATCTAACACCAATTTTTTTTTGAGAATTTAGGGTTGTGTTTCTCCCTCGTTATTGATTTGATAAAAAAATTGTTGATTTAAAGAGAATCAGATCTGAATATACCAAATCTTGATGCAAGTAGAATGAGAGGGGAGAGGAGTGACAACGAGTTTTCTCTAATTGTGGACTATGGCGTGCCGACGGTGTGGCGGTAGTGGAGGTGAGAATTGTTATCCCGATACCTTGACAGAGGACGTGAGGAGTGATGATTGGGGTTTTGGCTTCAATTACTATTTTATAAAGAAGAATAGATAAAAGGAAATCTAAATGAGTTGCGAAAAATTAAATATTAAATGGAGCAGGTACCAGTTTATAAAATGGAGCAGGTACCACTAAATAAGCATTTTACACAATTTGTATGGGTGAATTTAGTGGTTCTGGGGGTGTATGTGGTGTATTTAGTGTGAGGTGTATGTGATTCAGGTGGAATTTACACGATTTAGATGCACATGTGAAGCTCATTTTGATGTTGATTTCATTGATTTATGGGTTGAATATGATAGTTTTGGTCAAAATAAGAGAAAGGTGGTGTTTTGTCGATTTTGTAGGAAAAACAAAGGATTTTGGGAGAAAAACACCTACCACATTTTACTGGATCAAAGAGAAAAGCACTCCATTAGGTTCGTCTCGAAAAATGGAGTGGAATAGCAAAAAGATTCGAGCCGATCGGACACCCGAAGCAAAAGATATGCACAAAACAAGAGAAGGTGGAGGAGAGGATCGGCCGAGCTCGGTGCACGAGCATGCCTTGCTCGATACCGAGAAAAATGCGAATCAAGGAGGGCATGACCGAGCCCCTTGCTCGGCCGAGCTCGATGAGATGGTAAATTCGAAGTGCATGAGCGAGCTCGGCGCACGAGCACAACAAGCTCGATACCGAAAAATGAAGGCCAAGCAAGGGCACGACCGAGCTCATGCCATGGCCGAGCTACCCCTATGCCACAATCCGCCGAGCACGACCGAGCTCGAGACAGAAGATAGGAGAACAAGCAATGCCACGGCCGAGCTCCCTCTCATACTAAAAATTGTCGAACACGGCCGAGCTGCTAGCTCGAGCAAGGCATGCTCGAGACGGAACCCCATTTTCGGTGCATTTTGTGTATTTTCTCCATTTTTTGAGGGCCTACTTGCAAAACTTGATTTTAAACCCTACCCCAACACTATAAATACTCCCATTCTTGAATTCAAACATACTTTACCCATTTCACAAGAACTCCTACACATACAAACACACACTTGGAGGTAATCATCATCCATTTCTTCAATTCTTCACCAAATCAAGTAAGGAAGGAGTCAATAGCTTTATAATTCAATTATCCATCATCCATTAGACTAAGCTTTCTCATTCTCTTTCTTTTTACTTAGTTATTTCATTAGTTTATGTCAATTTGATTATGTTGGTAGTTGGCAAGAACACTTTTGGTTCTAGGGCCTTGTAAATACTTTTGATGAAGTTTATGAATTAGTACTTTTCTTAATTTGTGTTTATGTGGCTTAATTCTATTTGAATGCTTGATTTCCATTGCTAAACATGTCATTAGTGTACAATAGTAATATGTTAATTTTAGTTAATTGAAATTGGATTAAGAAATCTCTTTTGATTGATTGATTGCAAGCATTCGACCTAATTTTATTGAGAGATCGAAAGATGATCAATGATTAGGAGGATGTGTGATGATTTTAGGTAGAGTTATTATTCGAGCCGAGTATTTGAGGTTCGAGCTCGACTCGAGATCGGCTCGATAACATTACCGAGTTAAAACTTGAGCTCGGCTCGACTCGTTAACGAGTCTAACGAGCTTAACAAGGCTAATGGAAATTTTTACAAATATTTAGTTATCGAGCCTAACAAGTCGAGCTCGAGCCGACTCGTTAGTAAATCGAGTATTTAACGAGCTCGAGCTCAGCTCATTAAGCTAAGCGAGTCGAGCCTTAACGAGTCGAGCCGAGCCGAGTCTCGTTAAGGCTGGGTTCGAATAAAAACATTAATCTTAGGGGCTTAATTGGGTTTTATGATGCAATTTAGGTAGAGATACTAGATTGTGTTATATTTCTTTTGGGTTAATTGGATTGAAAAGACTTTTAACTCACTATTTTGTGATCAATCTTATAGAAAAAGCACAACACCACTTGAGTAGATTGTTAATCATAGATGAATTCATTAGTATTGCATGTGCCTTGAAACTTATCTTCTCATATTTGAGTTTTTACTCGTTTATTTCTCGTTTCTTTGATTTGCATGACACTTTATCGATTCATCATTACTATTTATTGTCTATTTGATAATTATGGGTAATTTCATCATTCAAACTTATCGATCACCGTCTATTTAGAACTTAATCGACAAACTATACTTTTACACTACACCTCTCTATGGGACCGACCTTGTATTTGCCACGCTACGATATACACTTGTTGGGAAATAAATTGATTTTGATTAAGATACCAAAACCCCTGATTGATGATGATCAGATTAGTTGAGATACGTCTAAGTATGCATCAATCTACTTGTCTCAGGATAGTTGAGACAATAAAAATTGCCTAAGTCTAAACCTCAGAAATGTTGTGAGACTTATAGATCAGGGTAGTTGTCCAAAGCTGGAATGTTAGGCAACTTGTTTAGATTGAGTGTATTAGGACAAAGCTGCTGATGCCACAGAGATAAACATGCTGAAGAGGACAACTTAGCTGATAATCAAGAATGCAAGAGAAACTACAAGTACTGATAAGAGCTATATTAGATCAGTTTCAAGGCTTGAAGATCAAGAGCATTGAATGATGCACACAGAAGACAAATTAAATGAAACATTTAATGCAATCAAGCCTCAACAAAGCATTGAAGACTTAGAAGCATTAAAGACTGGAGAATTGAATGAATGTTGGAACATTCCACTTGCAGCAGGAATGTTCAGGACACTTGTCCCATCTGACCGTTGGTAGAATGTAAAGTCTGCCACAATCAACCTTGGGAAATGTGCAAATTTGGAAACTGACACAAGTCATATCAGCCGCATTTTTCAGAAGTCAACACATTCTTTCAAGCAACCATTGAAGAGCCTTTTACACAGTGGATAATAGAAGGTTGGCTTCCATAGCCGTTTCAATGGAGCTGCAAATAGACAATTTGAAATGCTATCTCTCCAACGGATAGTTGATCAAATTGCTTTATAAATTCAGAAGTGATCTAAGGATTCAAGTATCCAACTATCTGCTTTCAAACTATCATCAAGCAATCAAAGGAAACAAAAGTTGTTCTTCATAATCCCAAGTTTCCTGATCACTACAAAAACTAAGCCATTTATTGTAATATCCCAAGCTTAGCATTGAGATATCCTAAGCCTTTACACAGTTCTTATTGTAAAGGATATCTCCATTAGTTGGAACCAAAACCTCAAACCCTTACCTCATTGAGTGAAGTAGAGTTTGTTGTTGAAGTAAGGAGTTAAAGACTGTTATTTGAAAACACAGTCTTAAATCAGAGAGATTGAGCACTAGGACTCAGATTATCCTAGGGATCAAAGCACTAATGTAGTGTTGTTGATCAGTGCACCTTGGCACTATAAAACAAGCTAATTCCAGGTGTTAAGGAATTATCCTGTTCAATCAGGGAAAGTGGATGTAGGAGTTTGAGTCTCTGAACCACTATAAATTGTTGTGTCATTTACTTACTGCACTCATTTTATTGCTTACATTACTTGCAATAATTATTCTTAAAGAAGTAAGTTCAGCAAAGTTAAAAACTGTTTTGGACAAAGTCCCTGATCAACTGTTTATTTTCAGAAACTAACTTGGAATATTCTTTCAAAGAAAAGGCCAACCAAATTCCGCACTTAGCAACTCTCTTAGATATTTATCCAACTGATCACTTCATAGTTTTCAGTAGGACAAGTATCTATTGAAACTCACACCCAGGCTAGTTGTTAGACAACTTCCCTGATAAGACCAAACTGTTTTTGAAAAAGAAAAATTTGCATACACAAGTGCATTCCCCCCCCCCCCATACACTTGTGTTATACTCCACCAAGGACCAACAAGTGGTATCAGAGCAGGGGTTCAAAGACCACTGCCTCTGAAAATCCATCTGGTTTTTCAAATCACATTATTTCTGTGGCCACTGAACTGATCCAATTTTCTGAAAAACATATCTGTGATTATCTAATCAAAATTCCATTAAGATGGCAAACAATGCAGTTCCAGGAGATGATGTCAACACTATCAACAACATGGGTCCAAATTAAGTGAACCACATTTCACATCACAAACTGCCAATGTTCTCAATAGAGAACTATGACTTCTGGAAGATCAGAATGAGAGCACATATTGCTTGCCAGCATGATGAAATGCTCAAAGTCATCACCAGAGGACCCTTCACCTTCACCAAGATAAATCCCAAAGTCACTGATGCTCAGAAAGCAGACCCAAGGGAACTATTGCCAAAGGATGAGGATGAATTGATAGCTGAAGAAAGAAAAAGACACAACCTGAACTACATTGTCATGAACACATTGTACCAGACTATTCCAGATGCAGTGATGGGAAGAGTGTATCACTGCACCACAACAAAAGAGATCTGGGATACCCTAGCACTTATGTGTGAAGGTACCCAAAAGATCAAAGAAAACAAGCTTCAAGTGGCCATCCAAAAATATGAACAATTTACTATGGAGCCCAATGAAACTATTGATCATCTTGATGGCAGATTCACTGACATCATGAATGAGATAAACTCTCTTGGCAAATTCTATGCCAAAAGAGAAGTTGCACTAAAAATCTTGAAAAGTCTCACATCCAAGTGGGACATATACTCAGAACACCAGCAATCTTGACAACATGCCCATGCAGCAAGTGTTCTCTGAACTCAAAGCATATGAGTTTGATCTGAACAGAAAGAAGGTGCATGAAAAGCCATCTTCCTCAAGCAAAGGTGTTGCATTCAAAGCTGTTGAGACAGAAAAGAAGAATGCACATAGATCATCTCAAACTGTCTCCAAAACTGAGATGAAGGAGGAGCTGGCACTCATGGCTAGGAGGTTTGAGAAGCTCAACTCCAGATTTGGTAGATACAAAAAGTTCTACCAAGACAACAGGTCCAAGAGAAGATTCAACTCTCCTGACAACAAATCAGAGGACAAACTCTCTGATGAAAAGAAAGAAGATAAATATGCTGATAAAAAGAAGTACAGCAAAAGTGAACCATCATCATCCAGGAGGAAGGAGTCCTCAAGCAAGAGAAATGATGATGAAGATGTGTGTTATAACTGCCAGAAAAAGGGTCATTTCCAGTATGACTGTCCTGACCTAAGTTCAAAGGAAAGAAAAGAGAGGCAGAATAAAAGAGACAAGAGGTTGAACAACAGGAAGGCCATGGTAGCTGGGGAGTCAGCAAGTGAAGAAACTGTGTACTCATCTGATGATGGGCTATTCTCCAACAATGACAGTGATGAGGACTGCCAAATGACCTTTGAGAATGAAGAGGTATGTTCATCTTCCAATTCTTCAAATAACACACATGAGTCTAGTGAAATCCACTTGAAACTTAACTTTGGAAAGTTACTAGAGGACTTCACCAGACTTCAAGAAGTATGCAATATGGCATTGAGAGAAAATGAACTGTTGAACTCTAAAGTCAAAATCCCCAACCTTCCTGAACCTGAGTTTGACATTAGATCAACTGAGTTGTGTCAACAGATTGTGAGAGAACATGATGAAATGTCTCTCAAAGTCTCTGAACAACAAAAGTTAATTGATGAGCAAAATCTGGCTCTGAAGAAAAAGGACTTTGACCTTAGAACTCTTCAAGCTAAATTTGATAATCTCTCAAATGAATTTGATGCTCTTAAATTAAGTGAGGGGAGCCTAAAACTAAAAATGTCTGCCTTGAACAAATCCTCTAAGGCAATAGAGGAAATTCAAGGGTTTCAAAAACACTACAGAAAATCACACATTTTGTGACGAAAATTTTCGCGACGACACAAAAATCGTCACAATTTGTTATTTAAAGGTGACGAATTTTATTTTCCGTCATAAAAATACTAGAAATTGTGACAAAATTTAAATTCGTCACCACTTATAATTATTTTCGTCACAAATTTGTATATTTTGTGACGATGTTAATAAATATGTCACGATAATATTATGTGACGATTTTAATATTAATTGGTGACGCAATTTGACGTCATGAAAAATATTTTTTCTTGATGATGCTAAACTTTCGTAATTAATTATAAGAATTAATTTGTGATAAAATTATTTCGTCACAATAATAATGTGTGACGATTTTAATAATAATTGGTGACAAAATTCGACGTCATGAAAATTATATATTTGTGACAATGTTAATATTTCGTCATTAATTGTTATATATAAAAGTGATAAAATATTTTTGTCACGATAATAATTGGTGACGATTTTAATAATAATTGGTGACATTATTTTGTGTCGTAAAAAATATATTATCACGACAATATTATTTTTTGTCATTTATTATTCGAAACAATTGATGACAAATTATTTTCGTCACAATCACTATTATTGACGATTTTAATAATAATAAGTGACAAAATTCGACGTCATAAAAAATATTTCATGACGATGCTAATTTTCGTAATTAGTTTTTCCAAATAATTATTGACAAAATTCTTTCATCACAATAATGATTGGTGACGATATTTAACGTCATAAAAATATATTTTCTTAGATAAATCTATTTATCGTCATTAATTATTTAAATATTTAGTGATAAAAATAATTTTGTCTCAATAATAACATATGACAATTTTAATAATAATTGGTAACATAATTCAACTTCATAAAATATATTTTCATTACGATGTTATTATTCATCATTAATTATTCAAATTATTTCATTATAATAATAACACATAACAATTTTAATAATAATTGATGACATAATTCAAACTTTATAAATATATATATATATATATATATATATAATCATACTTCTCTGATATCTATCTCCATTCCTATAGCATTATATTGAATGTACATAGCACTCCAAAATTTCAATCAATCATTATAGGAAACAATACATGAAATAAAATTTATATCTCAAATTTTTCCTCACATACTCCCAAAAAAAAAAAAATCATATCTTACCGTCCATGAGAAAATAACTGAAAGGAATGAGAGTAAGTTACAGTCTTACTTTCTTCAAAAAAAAAAAATGTTACAGTCTTACAGACATAGTTTAATAAATTCAAATAAGTATTCTTTGTACAAAAAGCTAATCAATTTTTATTTTTATGTCCCAATAAAAATTACTCATTATATTTTTAATAAACTATAATATTTTTTAACCTCTGTGCCTAAAGATCATGTGTAACTTTTATCGGAACAAATGAAGTACTAAATTTCAATAGATTAGTGATTAGATAAAAAAGAGGATGGTCACATTGACCAGTTGAGATCACACAAGGGTTGAAACCCAAAGCAGAACTACGGCTGTAAACGCGAGCCATTATTTCGAACTTGTAGAAGGGGATCACCGTATATGCACTGGCCAGCGTAGAATTTGCTTGTTGATGCTGAAGCATTAACTATTAGAAGAAGCTGCATTAAAATTAATTTTCCATGGTCCACATGTATGATTTGAACGATTTAACATTAGCCTACAAAGAAGATCAACTGGGCATGACTATCACAGAAACTAAAAATGATTTCCTATTAAATGCTAGTTATTTGAATAGTGTCAACGCACATTTATCCACAGAACAAGAAAGACACTAAGAAGTAATCTACATGTGCATATGCAGCAGCCACAAAATCATTCATCATTCGTGAACATTTTAATAAAATAAGGTCCATGTCGTCCTTTGGTCAAGTGCCATCAACAATATCAGTACTTGCATAGGCAACAGATCAACAAACTATGTTTCCAAACGAATTACCTGGACTATAAGGGAATTATCACTAACTTCAAAATAAAAACCAGTGGGAGAGGTTCAACAATTCCCAGCATAGAGAGCACCAGCAAATATCTGAAGTAATTAGAAAAATAAATCATTTGTTATGAACATCATAATAACGAGTTTCATGGATATGATACTGAAATTTATTGCAATTTGAGGTAAACCTAGGAAGAAGAACCACGACTTTAGGAACCATGCTAGATAACTGCAAGCTTCTTCTCATCTCTCCTTTTGGCTCTATCTTGGTAGTCAATACGACCAAACTATTGAGCATCAAATCCCACCTATATTCTAACATAAGAAGCTTAGATACTTTATACATATAGAGCACAATATTATATTGTATAAGAATACATTTCAAGAGATTAGATCTAGAACAATGCATCTGCTCCTTAAAGGTAAGCTTGAAATGTCCAAATGGGTCAATTTTCCAACCAATTCTAGGAGTGACATTGAACTGGTGTTTGATAAACCAATGTCCTAGTGTTGTTTGGTCTATCTTATCAGTGTAATGTGTTGTTGCCTATGCATTCACACATACCTTCATTTCTGCATAGCAGAGTCAAGAACACACGAGAAGAAGAATTATCACCAACCATTCGATCAGACTGTGATTTTGTACACCAACAACATTGATTACAACACATCCAATTGAAAAAGAAAAGTGGGCTACACACAATATAACTTACAATGATTCAATTCGATGTTCTATAACTTACCCGAATGGACTAGTGATTCAATTGTCCTCTTCATCAATTTACTCTGTTCTCTCCAACACTGCAGGAAAAACGCCTATTACAATGTGAATCCAACACATTCTGCGCACACGCTCCCTACACACAATATAGTTACATGTTCGACATAGATATATTTCTGATTTTATTAGTTAGCAAAGCTGGAATTAATGAATCCAACACATTCCCTGCAGGTGTGAAAGCACTGAATAAGGCTCCTGGTGTGAGGAAGTTTGAGAGGCAGAATTAACACGTGATTGGAGAGGCAGACTGTGAATGGAAGGGAGGGAGTGTATTGGGTAATTTAATTCCACAAAATACATCAATAATATTGACTTTAAGGGACGAGGAATCCCTATTGAGTACAGCAAATTGTGTAGATGCATATACTATTCCAATATAGATTCAGAAGTATAGACCTTCACAACCACTCTGACTTAAAAGTCAAAGTCTACAAGCCATAATGCCAATCCCTAGCAAAATCCGATAAGGATATCCCCTTGAAGACACTATGACTCACTGCCCATAACGCCACTCTGTGATTAATCTTTTCCCAAATCTCATTCATGGACTCACTAATATACTATAAAATTCTCTTATTTCTTTCTATCCAAATACCATAATAAAACCGCCACCACAATACTCCACAGGAATTTTCCTTTTCTATTAATGAGCGCTCTAAGATTGCATTGTAGCAACTCAATGGCAGATTCAGGACAGACCCATTGGACTCCGACTTCTCCAATTGCTCGAACCCGTAAACCCTTCGAAAAGGGACATTCCAGGAATAGGTGATTTAGATCCTCCGACGATTTCCTGCACAGAACACACCAACTAGGAAAGAGAGACATATTCAGTATGCATTTCTACATAACATCCAAAGAAAAACTTGAACTTTCTTCGGAACCGGGGCTTTCCAAACAGATTTGTGCCAAGAGACACAAGATAAGTTTAACCGAAAAGACCCCTGAAGGGTCAACCATCCGCACCCTCTTATCATCTCCATATTCCCTTAAAGAAACTGAATCTAAGCAATTTACCCAATTCGACAATATCCCCTTCCCTAAGATTCCTATAGAAATGCAAATCCCATAATATACTAGAAGATTGGCTAGAATGAGACACAAAAGAAATTATAAGCATATTATGAATATAAGATAAACGATAAAGGGAAGGAAAACACTCAACAAAAGAAGAATTACCCCTCCAAACGTCTTCCCAAAATCGAACAAAGTTACTCCCTCTTACCTCAGCTTTTACTAAATGCAAAATATAAGAAGGCCTAACTCTACACTTAAAACCAAGGTGTTAAGTGAGAGGATTGCCCAGGCTTATAAGCCCACACAAGACCATCTCTCTATCCGATGTGGGATACCTTAATACCCTCCCTCACGTGACACAGGTGGATCCACACATCGAAGTAGAGAGTTGGCTCTGATACCATATAAGAAGGCCTAACTCTACACTTAAAACCAAGGTGTTAAGTGAGAGGATTGCCCAGGCTTATAAGCCCACACAAGACCATCTCTCTATCCGATGTGGGATACCTTAATACAAAACATCGGTATATGATCGGGAGATGAACTTCCATGGGCTTCTAAAGGTTGTATGGACAGCAACTCCAGCGTCCCACCCATTCTCTTGAAGACCATACTTGTTGTGAATTACTCTTGCCCACAGGAAAAAAGTGATCATCAGACTTGAAACAACATAACTTCAGCAAAAAGTCAATAACTTTATGTAAATTTCTCTATCCGACAGCCGGAAGAGCCTAACCAGCTGTACTTGAGAAAGTGACCTAGGTAAAACAGTACAAGGTGATCAAATTGTTCACGTGGAAAATATACTTGCTAAAACAACTCCAGGATCGGAACAAAACTAGCCCAGGAGAGGAAGAAATGAAGCAGATGAAAAATACAATCATATTTATGTGACCATCAAGATGATCAATTACACCAAAACAGGCAAAACTATTTTTTATGGTTGGACATATAAAGATAAGTTAAAAGATTGACACAAGCTAGGATATTTCAGGAGTTAGAATAAATGGTGATTGAATCTGGGGTTCTCTTTATATTCCTGAAGCACTATTCACACTGGAAAATATGATATAGATTATCATTTACCCAACACTACACTTATTGGCATAATGATCTAAGGTAATAATCCCTTCCCCATGTTTAAAATACTTGAGTAGTTATCTCAGACCAGTTTTCTTTGTTGTATTTGGTATTTGAAATGATCAAAGCTGAAAAACATTTTTCACATAAGGGACCATTTTTTGTGTGTGTTAAATCCAATAACTTCTGAATTTCTACTTAAGTATTGGTGTCTTAATTGAGTTATGTACATTGTCAGAAAAATTCTATTAAGAATTGTAAAGCATGCTTATAAATGTCTAGTCTATATTGCTTACCCATTTATACCAATTACTTATCTCATGAATATCAGATTAGGAATTTTGTCTGCTTAAACTACTTTCAAGTCCTACTGTTCTCAATTCCTCAGCTGAAATATTCAACAGTGTTGTTGGAAATTATTTTCTTATAAATTAAAAAGATAACAACAGGTTCAAATTCTATCAATCCATCATAACCTTTTCTTATCAATTAAACAGGTAGCAACTAGTTCATTCAATCAATTCAACATAACCCTTTTCTTATCAATTAAACAGATAACAATGGGTTCAAATTCAATCAATCTGACATAACCCTTTTCTCATCAATTAAACAAATAATAACGGGTTCGGATTCAATCAATCCAACATCTGGTACGTTAACATATATACCCTCGACTAGTAGAAGTAGAAGAACAAGAGTTTTCACAGATTCAGAATAAATGAACCAACAAAAAGTACCTGGAGAGCAGCCCCGCAAAAACGTCGCGGCGTCGGAATCAACTGGTTCTACTTTGATTCATAATAGAAGAACCACTTCTAATCAGTCAACGTCTACTTTGATTCGTACCCCTACTTCATGATAATTTGGAATCGAATTGGGTTACTGGAGCGCCCATTTTGTGGAATTAAAAGGAAGAACACCATTCTTTATTATGAAGATAGAATTTGAGAATTCTGTAGAAAAAGTAAGTGATTACAAATGAGAACTAATTAGCCCTATAAATACAAAGGGCTTAATAACTACTAATCTAACAGTTAACATAACTGCTAATAACAACCTAACAACCTAATTAAGAGATATACACATCAAGGGTGTATCTGTAAATACATAGGGTGTATCAGTGGGGTGTATAAATCAACCCTTTAACCCTTTATACCCCCTCAAAATGGCAGTGGATATCAAGTAAGCCCATTTTGGACTTATGATAGGTGAAATCTGAAGTAGGTAGTGGTTTGGTGAAGATGTCAGCAAGGTTTTCTGAAATTGGGATGTGAATAAGAGTAAACAAGCCTTGTTGAATCTTCTCCCTTGTGAAGTGGTAGTCCAAAGAGATATGTTTAGTCCTTTGGTGCAAGCAAGGGTTATGTGCAATGGAGTAAGCACTCTTGCTATCCGTGTACATTGAAGAGGGTGTGGAGTGTTGAATCCCCAGATCTGCAAGTATGTAGTGGATCCATTGCATCTCACAAGAAGTTGATGCCAATGCCCTGTACTCAGCTTCTGCAGAGGACCTGCTAACAGTAGGTTGTTTCTTGGATTTCCAAGAGATTAGTGAACTACCAAGATAAATGCTAAAACCTGTAATACTTCTTCTAGTGTCAATGCACCTAGCCCAATCAGAATCTGAGAAAGCATGCAATTTATAGTTGATATTCTTAGGATAAAAGACACCAGTTCCAGGATTGCTTTTAAGATACCTTAGAACTCTATGAACACCAACCAAATGGGCAACAGTAGGAGACTTCATGTATTGACTCAAAGCTTGGACAACATAAGAAATATCAGGTCTAGTTACAGTTAAATAAAGCAGCTTCCCAATCAGTTTTCTATAGTGTTCAGGTTTATGTAGAACAGGAGAATCAGGATCAAAATTGAATTTAGAATCCATAGGGGTGGAACATGGTTTGCAGCCTAAATAACCAGAGTCATGCAATAAATCCAAAGTGTATTTTCTTTGACAAAGAGTGAGACCCTTGTTATTTCTGGCAACTTCTATCCCTAGGATATACTTCAAAATGCCTAGATCCTTAATGGTAAATTTATCATGCAAAAATCTCTTCACATGTTGAATTATATCAAGATTAGATCCTGCCACAATTAAATCATTCACATAGCAAAGAACCACAGTAAAATTAAAACCATCATGTTTAGTGAATAAATAAGTGTCTGCCTTTGACTGAGTGAAGCCTAAACATGTTAAAGATGTGGTCAATTTAGTGAACCACTGTTTGGATGCCTGTTTCAAACCATATAAACTCTTGTTTAATCTGCAAACTCTTTTATCAAGCTTAGAACAGTACCCAGGAGGAGGAACCATATAGATTTCCTCCTGTAAATCTCCATGTAAAAAGGCATTATTCACATCTAATTGATGAATATGCCAATCTTTAGAAATAGCAACAGCTAATAAAATTCTCACAGTGGTTATTTTAGCAACAGGAGAAAAAGTATCAAAGTAATCAATGCCTTGTTGTTGGGTATAACCTTTGGCAACAAGTCTGGCCTTATATCTTTCTATGGTGCCATCAGAATTATACTTAACCTTATATACCCATCTACACCCTATACAATGCTTGCCTAAAGGTAAATCTACCAAAGTCCAAGTGTTTGTCTTTTCTAAAGCTTCTAATTCATTTTTCATAGCAAGAACCCAATTCTCATTTAGAGCAGCTTGTTTATAAGTGTTAGGTTCCTGTATTTGAGAAATAGATGCAGTAAAAAGACCATGTTGAGTAGATAACCTATCAAGAGACAAATAATCATGTATAGGGTATTGCTTTCCAAAATTAGAGAGGTGTGATTTGGCATGATCAATGGAAGCAGGTAAATCTGTCTCATAAACCTGTAAATAAGCAGGTTGAGATTTAAATCTGGTAGGCCTTGTGTGTGTTTCAGTAACTGGATCATGAATAACAGGGGCAGGAATATCATGAATATGTTCAGGAATAGGGGTGTCAGCATTAGTGGTATTAGGAACAATGTCAACATGCTGAGAATCATCAATATTTGTATCTGGAAAATCATCATCTACAAAATCATCAATGTTGGAGATAGGAGAATGTTCAATAGGAGGAATAGTATCAGATTGATGCAAGTTTTGAAAGGGAAATACATGCTCAAAAAACTTAACATTTCTAGACACAATTATTCTTCCAGTGGATAGTTCAAAAAGTTTGTATCCTTTTATGCCAAAAGGATAGCCAATGAAGACACATTTAGTAGCCCTTGGATCAAATTTATGTCTATGAGCAAGTAGAGTACTAGCAAAACATAAGCAACCAAATGTTTTAAAATGAGAATAGTCAGGTTTCTTGCCAAACAGTAATTCAAAAGGAGTTTTCTGTTTAAGGATAGGGGAAGGGACCCTATTGATAATATATGCAGCAGTTTTAACACATTCTCCCCAAAATTTTAATGGTAAAGATGATTGAAAAAGAAGAGCTCTAGCAATTTGAAGCAAGTGTTGATGCTTTCTTTCTACTATCCCATTTTGTTGGGGAGTCTCAACACAAGAAGTTTGATGAATAATTCCTAGGGAATGATAAAAGTCTGATAAAAGAAACTCAGTGCCATTATCACTCCTTAGTATTTTAATCTTAACACCAAACTGAGTGAGAACCATGTTATAAAAATTCTGTATAGAAACCTTAACATCACTCTTTGCCTTTAAAAGATAAATCCAGGTGCATCTACTATAATCATCAACTATAGTAAGAAAAAATTTGTGGCCAGTAATAGAGTTTAAAGAGAAAGGACCCCACACATCACAATGTATTAGTTGAAAAATGCTAGTAGAAACAGAGGTGCTTAAGGGAAAAGGCTTCCTCTTTTGTTTAGCTAAAGGGCAGATTAAGCAATTGTTGTGCATGCTAGCAACTTTTACATTCAAGGTAGGAATCTGTAACATACACTTAGGAGAGATATGACCTAGCCTCTTATGCCACAAATCAAAATTACAGAAATTGTCATCTATAGCACCAGAAAAAACAGAATGTCTAAGAACATAGGTGCCAGAGGGAATAGTAGTTTGTAATAGGTACAAGCCCCTAACTTGTTCAGCAGAACCAATCACCATCTTGGTTGAATTGTCCTGTAATACACAATGAGATGACAAGAAGCTGACAGTGCAGTTGGAATATCTTGTTAAATGGCTAATAGACAGTAGATTAAAAGTAAATTCTGGAACATACAAGACATTATATAATGTGAGATGTTCATTAATGGTTATATTGCCCATATGAGTTGCTGTAGAAAAGGCATTATTAGGCAATGATATTTTAACATTTGCAACAGATGGAGGAGTGGAAAATAAAGACAGATCATAAACCATGTGGTCAGTTGCACCAGTGTCCAAAATCCAAGTAGAAATATTAGTGGTATTGAAGCAGAATTTGGATGGGAGATAAGAGAACATACCTGTATCCTTGGAGGGTGGAGCTTCATCAGGAAGAGCAGTGGAGGCTCCTGCCACAGAGTGAGGCATGTCCCTCCCATCATTAAGGTTCTGCAGCTTAGAAAAACTTAAAAATTTGTCAAACAGATCCTGAGTGCATAGAGGGTTGGAGGCCATGGGAAGATCCCTCTTAGTAGGTGATCTAATGGAGATGTTGGCAGCTTTGGTAGAGTCTTTATGTGGAGGGCCTCTAGGGCCTCTCCAACCAGGGGGAAAGCCAATTATCTGAAAACATCTGTCAATGGTGTGGCCTAAACCATCACAGTGGCTGCACTTAAGGGGTTTTCTTTTATCCTTAAAGAACTTGGAATTTTTGGTAACCATGGCAATAGAATCAGGCTGAACAGATTCAGGGAGAGTGTTTAAAGTTCTTTGGGACTCTTCTTGAAGCAACAACCCATAGACTTTAGACAAGGCAGGAAAAGGGGATTGTAGTAAGAATTGGCTCCTAATAGTGCTATAGGAATCATGAAGGCCAACTAAGAATTTCATTACAGCATCTTGCTCTTGGGTTTTGGTCATTAATTTGGGTAAATCACAGGTGCACCCATCCATAGCCCCACAAGAACATTTAAGAACAGGTCTAAAACTCAAGTATTCATCCCAAAGGGATTTAAATTGGTTGTAATAACAGACTAAAGATTGGGAGCCTTGAGAAATTGTGCTTAGGGATTTTTCTAAATGATAAACCCTAGTGCCATCACAGAGTGCATAACGAACAACTAATTCATCCCAAACATCCTTAGCAAGAGAAAAATATTCTAATGTTCGTTTGATATCAGGAGAGATTGAGTTAAGAATCCATACCAATACCAAATCATTAGCCCTAACCCAGGCGGCATAAATGGCAGGATCCTCTTCTTCTAATGGAATGGTCAAAGAACCGTCAATGAGGCGCGCCTTATTCTTCACGCTGAGACTCCTCTTAAGGGCATGGCTCCAAGAAATGTAGTTGGTGCCGTTGAGAGGCTCGAGGACAATAGAAACCGCCGGATTGTCGTTCTGGTGAAGGGCCAAGGGAGAGAAGGGATTCTTGGCCGGGTCCAGCGAAGCAGGGTCGGTGACGGTGGGCGCCATGGATGCAGAAGAGGGCGACGAACAGATGAATCAACCAAGAACAGGGAGATAACAAGAAATCGATCGATTGTGATTAAACACAAAAGGGGATCGAGGGAGAAAAAAAAAAAGGAAAACAAGAATAAAAAATCGATATGAGGATCGAAGGATTCAGAGCAAGAACGGAAGCAATTGGATCGAATTGGTTTTCAATTTCGTGAGGAAACTGATACCATGTGGAATTAAAAGGAAGAACACCATTCTTTATTATGAAGATAGAATTTGAGAATTCTGTAGAAAAAGTAAGTGATTACAAATGAGAACTAATTAGCCCTATAAATACAAAGGGCTTAATAACTACTAATCTAACAGTTAACATAACTGCTAATAACAACCTAACAACCTAATTAAGAGATATACACATCAAGGGTGTATCTGTAAATACATAGGGTGTATCAGTGAGGTGTATAAATCAACCCTTTAACCCTTTATACATTTTCCCCCTAAAATGCGTTGATTCTAAACCAATTGGTATACGCTGGAATGGTCCTTGAAATAAAATAAAAAATCTGTGAGCGCTACCATTTTCTTGTAAAGTGTCAACTTTTCCATTAAGGCGCCAATATTTCCCGGCCAAAATTTTTATAATAAAATTGTACGAAATCTCAAAATTATTTATATCTATTTAAATTACTCCCTCCACTATTAGTTTTTTATTTTTTTAGTATTTTAATTAAAGAATGTGATAACATAATATGATGGATTTGAAAGATAAAAAACACTATAATCAATTATTATGAGATAGTATTATAAAATAATAAGATACAGTACACGTGAGTGATTGGGAGAGAAATAATAATATGTTACTCCCTTTGTCTCATAGAAATTTGCACTGACACACAATTTAAGAAATGTGTAAAAAAAATTTAATGAGTAATGTTTTGAAGGGTAGTTTTGTAAAATTTTATAAATAAAAGTAAAGTAAAAAGTAGATTGAGTGGAAAAGTAATAACATATGAGTAAATAAGATTATATTTTGAGGGTGGAGGTTATGAAAATATTTCTTTTTTTATGGGGTGTGCAATTTGGTATGAAATATTCATTTATAAAAGAAATGAAAAATTTATTGTAAAATGTCTAAAAACAAAAATCGATTAAATTATAGTAGGACGGTGGGAGTTCAGTACATAGTACCGAGTATATAGTAGTAGTATAATTTTATTTAAGATATTTTATATTTTTAAAAACATTCATTCCCTGTGATAATATCATGCACCATTTTTTTAAAATTAATATTGGGTAATAATTTTAATTGTATTTTTTTAATTAGATTATTAATTATTGAGACCAGATATTAGAGAAGCATTGAAATAAAGAATATTTTTAGACTGATACATAATTTATGATAGCACAAACAAGGTTACTAGTGTTTATTGAGACAATAAAGAGTGATTTATAAGTTGTTCACTTTATATCAAAATGTTTGGTGTTTATGTCGTCGCATAGTGGTAATGAGTTCAACTTGAATCGTCGTTTCGCTTACATAAATGTATTACAATAGTGATTTTGAGCCCGACTAAAAAAAGTTACACTTGTTTTGATTCCTGTCGACAATCACCCTATAATCGACTCTTGACTGTCAAATTTTTAATTTGAGTTTGTTCCACACCATCGTCGTTTTTATCCAGAAACATAATTTTAACGAGCGATTAGATAATGACTTCGAAAACTAGGGCTGATTCTTCTCACAAGCTACTCATACTCGACTCGAAAAAAGTTCGAGATCAGTTATATTAATCTCGTCAGGCTCGCGAGCCTAAATGAGCTCACATGATTTTACCATTTTACCCATAATTTATTCATTATTGACAAGATATACTCATTAATTCGAGCTCAATAATATTAATCTCGTCAGGCTCGCGAGCCTAATCGACTCATGCTTAAGTATTTCGAGTTTTCCATCAACTTAGTTTAAGTTCAATAGAATTGAGCGTGATCAAGCTTGAGTCAAAATCGAGCTTGACTTGACTCGGCTCGTTTACAGTCGTAGTCCAAAACACGTGTGTCTTCAACCCGTTCCACGCATATTCCACTCGCTCAATTTGAATTTTTTCTTTCTAATAAATTGATTAATATCCACAAAGAGATCATGATTTACATGTATCTTCCTATAACAAAATATGTGTGAGACAAACACATACAAGACTTGCACATTCCATGAGCTGTCAGCATTTTTGACAAATTTAAGCTTGAAGAGCTTTGAAAAGAGCTCTCCAAGTGGGAGCTGTCCAAGCTTAAGGGCTCTCCAAGTGCAATTAAGGGCTCTCCAAGTGCAATTTAGCTTGGAGAGCTCCCACTTGGAGAGCTCTTCTAAAAGCTCTCCAAGCTTAAATGTGTAGTAGTACTATGCAATATACAAAATCTTAAAATTATTAAAATGTATAATCACATATTTTGAAAAGGTCTCCCTTCTAAATTTTTTTATTTAAATAGACTTTATTAAAATAAATGAGGTTTTGTGCAATATTTTGTGAAAGAAATTTAGGGGGCTTTCTTATTAATGCTAGTCAAAAGCTATTTAAATAAAATTTTAAGTGAGAGAAGTTACACGAACTAATTTCTCTCAATATAAAATACCACATAATTTTTTTTATCATAAATTAAACATAACAAAAAATTTCAATCTTATATTAAAAACATTTTATTAAAAAGAAAACAGTATTTGATTTTCTCAATGTATAAAAAATATTCATTTCTAACAATAATTATATAAATTATACTATCAAATTTGAAAATTTGATCATCCAGCCTAATGAGATCAATTCTGTGACACCTACAATTTTTGCAGTTTTACTGCTTCATGAACAAGCAATTTCAGTTTTACCAGTTCGTCAATTACTTTCTTTAGCCCTCTCTTTTTTAATTCTTTAAAAGTTTCACAAGTTTTCTATCAGTAGACAATTTAGGGCTTAATACGAAGCAAAATAACAAGAGCCAATTTAGAGGCGAGCTCAACACGATTGAGAGCGGGTCATTCAATTTCTCTAAAAGAAATTCTTAAAATGAATTTGGAGCCAAAATAAAGAAGCGGGTCATTCAATTTCTTTAAAAAAAATTCATAGATTGAGAGCTAAAAGGAGAAAAATGTCGTTTTGGTCCCACCTGCCACGCACCCTCATTTTTTTGGTCCCATAACTTTCACATTTAGTCCCAATAGGTTAAATTTTATCACATTTGGTCCCCGAATTGTGCAAATTTTGAAATTTTGTCCCAGCCCCGTTAAGTTTTAACGGACAGACTCACGTGGCCGTCAATTATTAACTTTCACCCCCAAATCAAAGTTCACCCTTAATAAAAAATCCCAAATCATTTCAAAACCCTAAGATTAAGATAGCTGGCCGCCTTCACCTGCAAGGACGACGCCGGCTCCCTCCGCCACCGCAAACTCATCTCCGTCTCTGATGCAGGCGTCGTCTCCACCCTTCTCTCCGATGATTCCCTCCGCCACCGCAAACTCATCTCCGCCTCCTTGCCGTCGTCCACCGCCTTTCCCCTCCCTTCTCCGCCCTCGCCTCCTACCTTCCGCTAGCTATTCCTCGCCCCACTCGACGATCTCCTTTCCTCTCCAGTCCTCGCCAACGACGTCGCGTTTGATTACTCCGGCAATTTTCTACCGATTCGTTTTCGTATCTCAGATCGATTCTCCGGTCACGTGACTCGGTCAATTTTCTACCGATTCGTTTTCATATCTCAGATCGATTCTCCGGTTTTGCAGCTATGGTGGCGGATCCCTTGAAGAACGGATCTCCTTCTCTCCCTTCCAATCCTGCTTCTCTGACTACTTCCAAGGAGCTTCGCCATGTCTCGTCAATGGCCACTCTACCTTCCGGTGCCGGAAAAATTTCCCGGCTGAATGCGGTTATTCTCGGAGAGGCGCTTGCTTCCGAGGAGAATGATCTCGGAGAGGCGCTTGCTTATTCTCGGAAAAATCGAATTTTATGATTTTGCAGTTATGATTTTGTGGTGGTGCAATATATTGAGTTGTATAAAAGGTCCATTGAGGACCCTGCCGGATTTTGGTCCGACATTGCGTCGGAATTTTACTGGAAACAGAAATGGGGAAATCCTGTTTGCTCTGAGAATTTTGATGTTCGAAAGGGAAGAATTAATATCGAGGTCATCTTCTCATCTGCTCAATTCTTTGAATTCCTTTTCTTGCATACTCAGTACACTTGCTAAAATTTATGCTCCATTCTGTTTGCGATCAGTGGTTCAAGGGTGGCATTACTCAGTACACTTCCTTTTCTTGAATATGAACAAGAAAACTGCTTGATTCTATCGAAATCTGTGAGCTAATTTCGTAGCTATCGAAATCTAGGTATTGATCGGAGTCTGTAAACAAAAAATCAATTGATTCTATGTCCGTCGGAAATTTGGTAGTAAGAATTGGGTCTTCATCGCTATGCTCTCTTCTTGCTCGATTATGTTTAATTATTTTCTTAATTATAGATTTTTGGGATGTAATGAAGATTATTTAAGTAAAAGTGTCAATTTTCGCTCCAAAATGGAAGAAATATTAACGGGACCAAAAACGCTAACAGCTGACTGACGGCTGACTAACGGTGGGACTCAATGTGATAAAATTTAACCTATTGGGACTAAATGTGAAAGTCATGGGACCAAAAAAACGAGGGTGCGTGGCAGGTGGGACCAAAACGCCCATTTCCTCGAGCTAAAAGTATTTGGAGCCAATTTATGTTTTAGCGGCCATCCCATTTTCAAACGAATTTCTGGGATTTTGTTTAGGAAACCCTCGAAAAATAGATTTTAATTAGGGAAGAAATCAAGGTTTTAATGTGATTTCGCATTCACTATCAAAATCTCAAATATCCTCCCTTTCTCAAACCTATTCTACCGATCGCCTCTCTATCAAATATACAAGTGAGTTTCCGTTACAAATGTCATCTCTATTATTGCTTAATCTTGATTCACTTACTATGTTATCTACATCTTATTGATTTCAGTACGACTTCAATTATCTCTTTTACATGGAGTTTAACAACAACGTACGAGGAGAATTGCTCTGTTTTGACTAGGGATGGCAACGGGGCGGGTATGGGACGGGTATGGCCTATTTCAGGACCCGTCCCACTAAAATTTTTTATACCCGTTACCCGCCCGCCTAAATACCCGCCTAAACCCGTCCCGCCCCGCCCCGCCCCGTGAACCCGGCGGGTATACCCGCCCTACCCGCTAGTTTTTTTTTTTTTAAGAAATAATTTTTTAGACATACAAAAATATATACGGAATAATAAATAACTTTAATCACCTTAACACATTAAATTCAAATAACAAGATAATTAATTCCATTTATTTCCTTTTTCTTCAAATTTCATTTATTTAGAAAATAATTATAGTTAACTATCAAATATAATTATAGTGGACAAGATAAAATATAATTATAATTAATTCCTTCTTCATATTCTAATTCTTCTACTAATTTAAAAAGATAAAACTAACAAACCTATTAAGTCTCAAATTGGAAAAACAATATTCAGTACAATTAATCTAAACCATCTGTACTGTAATTAATGACAAAGTGGGATAGCTCAAGTGGTTAGAGCACCACTACCTAGGCCTTAGGTCCTGGGTTCGAGTCATGGGGAGGGGAAAAAAGGGATGGGTATTTAACTTTCCATCAAAAAAAAAAAATCTGTAGTGCAATTAATTACTTAATTAGTTAATTAATAACGATGTACTATAATTAATTACTTAATTAGTTAATTAATAACGCAAACCGCAAAACACCAATATATATAAATTTTAAATTTTGATGAAACATAATAGATAAAATAATATATATATATATATAATATATATCTATACGGGTCGGGTTCGGGTCGGGTATGTATAAAATCATTACCCGCCCCAAACCCGGCGGGTATTGTTTAACCGGGTATTTACCCAACCTGGGACCCGTTTTACCGGGTATTTACCCGCCCCATACGGGCCGGTTTCATGCGGGTCCGGGTTTTTACCCGTCCCATTGCCATCCCTAGTTTTGACGCCCTCTACTTATTTGAAAAAATGCCTAAGTTGTTTCTTAAACAAAAAACCCACATAGTTTGGCGTTTTTGGCTTGACTCTTTAGCATTATGATCTAGTCGTTTTTCTGTTTTGGGAAAACGTTCATTATATTGACTGAAAATCCCATCACTTGCAAAAGGGGTGTGTGATCTATAGGTTTTTTTTTTGGTCAGGCAAAAACTTTTATTAAATGATGGAGTTCACAACAATATACTCCGTAATAGGTACAAGGAGTACCCCAAACTGCAGAATACAAGAGATTCTAGAGAAGTAGAAAATAAATGAGGAGACCCAAAAGACAACTAGAAGGATAGGCATTTCCTAGGAAAACAATATGGTTTGGATATAGAGATGTGATCTATAGTACATACGGAGTATGTGTTTTCGTATTATATGCTTTAGTAGTACAATGTAGATGTGGAAAACAATTTTGGTTAAATAGTTGAATCTTTAATCATTTTCTACCTTGAAATCTTAACTTTTCAATTTGTTAAAAAGATTTTTTTTATTATAATTTTTTTATATAAAAGAGCCTATTTTCTATAAGTAAATGAACAAAAGAATTTCTGGGAAAATAAGATTTTGGGTGTTATATGTTGTGAAACCTGATTGTTACAGGATCTTTTGTATATATATATATTATGTCACAGGGGTTTCTCTCATGGTATGGACTATGGAGGATACTAATTACATTAATGTTGTTTTCCTTGAAAATTCTTATCTAGACATATGATATGATGTCTTCAAATATATGAATGGTTGCTAAGTTGCTACTTCTTTAGTATGCAATTATTTTAATTTTTTCACTTTTGAAAAAATGATTGAAATTGTTTGTTTTGACTGACTTTGTAGTTTTAAATGGCAGTTAGTCATTGATTACTCTGTGCTTACTGATTTGTTAGTTTATTTGTTTTTCTTTATGATGTGTTTCAAATGTTATCAAATGTTATCTGTGGCCATGGATAGTTGAGACTGGTTAGTGGTTATAATCTCATTTGATTGGTATTGATCTTATAGGTTTTGAGACTGGTTAGTGGTTATAATCTCATTTGATTGGTATTGATCTTATATGCTAATTGGTTCTTCCCATTTGCATTATTTAGGTGTTCGCTTGTTATTTCCATTTGCTAAGGGAACTACTTGAGACGAAAGAAAAGTTCGAAGCATTTGAAATTCGATGTGCACTCCAGACAGTATGTGCACTCTAGAAAGATGATATATGAATGATTATTAAAAAACTTGTGAATTGATTAACCCAGAAAGATGTTTGTTACTTTTGACTCTTGGTAAAATTTAGATAATTACATCTCTTTATCTTATATCATGCAGGTTAAATTTATTTATCATATTCAATTTAGCGGGCCGGTATACATATTTATTTATAATAATTTAGTACTTATACTAGTTGATCAAGATAATATTTTTCGTCCATCATAAAATATATTTAATTAATATAGGTATATACAATTCAATCAAAATCTAAATAAAAAAAGCCATTTCTTACAATAAAAATTCAATTAATGACAAAAAGACATTCTCACTGTATACTGATTTGTTTTTTTTTTTTTGATCAGTAAATGAAAATTTATTGCAATGAGACTTCTGCAGGTACAAGTTGTGCCTTACAGGAGCCAAAGTTACAAGTAAATAAAAAGGCCAGCCAGCAAGAATGATAGTGCCAAGATGAAACACGCAGAAGACATAAACTCACGAGATACATCTAGAAAGACCAAACTTCTCCTAACACCCCCCTAAATACAGCCCAGGATCAGAACACCACCCACGGAACATGGATCCTTGCGCTATCAGATTGGTCACCGAGCACCAACTCCAGTATCGCCCTATGATTTCGTCTGAGATGTTTTTACTCTTCCATTCTCCGTTATCAAAGAAGACTCTATTTCTCCAATTCCATAGGGTCCACACCACACAATACCACAGACCAACCAAGAACTTGTTCCCGATTGGAGAATCGATGAGGCTAGTAAACTGTGTGAAGTGTCCGATAATATGTGCTTGAAGAGCCGAAAACAGCTTCAGCTAGTTTAGAATATTAGACCATACCTGGCACGACATTTTGCAGCTGAAAAATAGGTGGTTTGTCGATTCCTCCGCTCCCCCACACGCTGTACACTTAATCTCTTCCTCCGAGTTGATGATATATGTTATCACTATATATTTTTTTTCTTTTTTATGACGATATTCATTTTACCACTAAAATATTACTATTTAATGACGATATGTGTTGTCATTATATATATACACACATGATGGCGATAAAAAATTGTAACAATAGTGTATTCCTTTCATGACGAAATATTTAAAAGAAGACGAAACATATGTTGTCATTATATCTTAAAATTTAGTGACAATTATCATATTTGTCATTGAATAATACTTTATTATGACAAAAATGTTTGTCATCATTTCTATACTATTTAGTGACACCAAATATTTTGTCACTGAATAATACCCTTTCGTGACGCATTGTGTCGTCATCATACAAATACATGTAACAACAGTTAAAATTTTGTCACGGTAGTTAACTCTTTGGTGACAAACTATATAAAATGTGACAAAATAATTTACCTAATTATGGCGAAAATTCTGTCACTAAAATTTTACAAAGTTTGTGGAAAATGAAAATAATCGTCACTAAAAATTAATATTTCAGTGACAATAAATCAATTTGTCATGTAAATTTGAACTCTTTGGTGACGAACTACATAAATTATGACGAAATAGTTAATTTAATTGTGACAAAATTTTTGTCACTAAAATTTGACAAAGTTGATAGGAAATTGATAATCGTCACTAAAAATTAATATTTTAGTGACAACAAATCAAATTGTCGCGCAAAGATGAACATTTAGTGACGAAATACCATATTTCGTGACAAAATTTGATGTCAAATGTGACGATTTAATCGTCACCATAGATGAAATGATATAGCGACGGTGACCATTAGCGTCGCCAAAAGGTGACTTTTTAACGACGAATTCAAATAACGTCACACTTACCTAATGCGACGCACATACGGCGACCATCTTTGCGCCGGCAAGAAATCGTCGCCAAACACATTTTGTGACGAAAAATGATCCTTTCATGACGATTTATCGTCGTCGCGATTTCTCAAATTTCCTGTAGTGGCAGCACTTTTCCCAATGTTGACTTCTTGTTAAGACTTGGACATGGCTTCTGAAGGTTGATCCAATGATAGGACAACATTCCTTATCAAATGGACAACTCTGCTTATCACTATCAGCAGACTTTGCTTATCAGCATGGTTGGCTTGCTCTTCTTCAGATGACTTGGCTCTTTCCCTTTGCTTCACTTGGAAATGATCTCAGCATGATATAATGAAGTCTTTTAGGGTGTAGTTATCTCTTTCTCTTCAGCATAGTTGACCTTCAAACATTAGAACATTTGTTCTGGTTCAATTTCACCGAGACAACTCTTCTGGACAACTCTCCTGACTAGCATACTTGGCCTTTGAGCTTCAGAGCTTTTGTTTTTGCACAGAGTCAACCTCTTTGGACAACTCTCCTGATCAGAATATTTGAGTAAACTTGTCCTTTTGAGCTTTACAACCTTGTTCTTGCATAGAGACAACTTCTCTGGACAACTCTCTTGATCAAGGCATTTGGTTTTCAATAGAGTATGCTTGGCCTTAGTGATTGTTCCAGAATTTGAGCCTTGAGGGGACTTGATCTTGATCATCTTCAAAGCATAGGTTCCCCCTCACAATGTGCATCTAATCATCTAAGAGCTGCCTAACATATCAGCTTCTCTTCTAGCCTTATGCTATGTGTTCTAACACACTTAGAACACAATCACCTTGACTTAGGCATGTCTCAGGTGGTTTTGGTATTTAATCAAAACATATGTCATTTTATTCCCAACAATTCCCCCTTTTTGATGATGCCAAAACCTATACATTTTATGCAAAAGTGACTTGACTACACCTATTACATTTATTCTTCAGAAGACATGACTGAGGTCAATTTCCCTGAAAGAAAATGTGTTAGTGTACTCACCATTCATGTTGCAAATAGGTTTCAAGAATAGGCATAGAGAGATTTGTTTTTCAGATTCAAAATATGTTCAACTATCATTCAAATGAGAATCATTACAGCATGTTGATAGTTTGAACAAAACCATATCAGAGCATGAGAAATATTACAAATAAGCACACATTTACTACAAAAGTTTGATATACTCTTAAATTATTCAGCATTTAGGTATCAGAGCACATCATATCAGCAGCTTGAGCATCTTCAGAGTAGTTGACCAAAACATAAGTTATCAACCAACTTAAGTTTTTATCCATTTCAGAATATAAGAGTCAGGAAGACTTAGCCATTTCAGAGATCATCTTCTTTAGGTGGCACCATCCCATATTGTGCCCATACTCTCTTCTTGAGTTCCATGGCTTCCTGGTTGGTTCCTTTGGGTCCAAGGGTCATTTTGTTCAGTTTAAGAATCTCTGTGAACTCCCTCAGGATCCTTGCTTGGTCAATCCATCCATCAAGCTTTGGAGGCATGTAGATGATAGGCTTGGGATCATTGAGTTCAATTCTTGCAATATCAGCAGCTGCAAGTAATTGTTGATACAGCTCTCTGTAGTACTCTATCATGAACTTAGCAAAGGAGGAATTGGCATCTCCTCCATTCCATCTGTCAATGACATAATAGTCATAGACAAACTCCCTTTTAGCCTCTTCCCATGTATCATTCAGCTGAATTGGCACCCATTTATCCAAGTGTGGATATTTGGTGTCCATTGGGACTAGTAGCCGAGGCTTCATCTTGCTGTAAGTTGCTCTCCTTCTTCTTGGTTTCTGGAAGTTTGCTCTTCTCTTATTTCTTGCTCTTTGTGCTTCATCCATCAAATCCATCTTTTCTTGGGCCCTCATCATGGCCAGTTTCTGTTGTGTTTCAGGGTCTTTGCCATACCCTTCATGAAAAAACTTTGATGGATCATTGAGTACCACAATCTTTGTCTTCTTTGGTCCAGGTCCAAAGCCCTCTTCATATAGTGCTTCCACATCTTCAGTGACTTTGTCACCTTCAGCAATGTTGACCATTTTCAGCAGTTTTGGGCTCTTCAGCAGCTTTGACCTTCTTTGATGTAGGCTCTTCATCATCAATTCTGAATTCAGGTGGAAGATCAAGGCTGTTAGGAAAGTCAGTAAATGTCTCAGCTTGTCTTTTCTTTCCTTTTGCCCTCTTGATCTTTCCTCTAGTTTGGACACCTTCAACATCTTTGTCCAAACCAGACACCTCACCACCTGGTCTCTGCTGTAACCTCATTCTTTCTTCTTGTGCTGAGGCCATTGAATTTTTCAAGGCAAGTGCTAGTTGTTCTTCTTCATCCAATTCTTCCAAGTTCAGCACTGCTGGTTCTTTTCCTTTTTCTTCAGCAGCTTTGTCTTTTCCCTTGACTGGGCTTCCAATCACCAAGGCACCTTTTGCTCTAGCTCTTTCCCTTTCCCCCTTTTTGGCAGCATCAAAGCACTGGGGTTTTAGCTCACTCATTGTTGTGGCCATTAAGGATTGGGCCTGGTTTAGAGACTTCATTTCCTCCAACAGATATACATTTTCATCATGTATATTTTGCATCCTATCACTGATCAAGCTAAGAAAAGCTAGAACAGGCTTCATCTTTTGTTGGACAACCTCCTCCAAGGTTGCTTTCAGGGATGCATCAAATTGGGCTTTAAGGAGCTCAGTGAGGTTGGCCACTGCTCTTTCAGCAATGTTGGCCATCACCTCTTGGGAAAATTTTTCAGAGGCAGCTTTCACCATTGCTAGCCTTTGTTCTTCTACTCTTTTCTTTTGTAATGCAGTCTTCTTTCCAAGAGCTTGCTTGACAGTCAGTCTGAGAGCTTTGACATTGGCATTATGATTGTCTCTCAGCAGCTTTTGTTCCTTCTTGACCTCTTCTGAGATGGATTCTATGGTGGATTTGGCTTTTTGCACTTCAGTGGAAATGGTTTGGAGGCCAGTTTCCACTCCACTTATCCTTGCTTCCAATGTAGGGAGTACTACATCTTCAGAGCCAGTTAATCTCATCTCCACAGATGCTAGAGTTCTTCCTTGCTCATTCAGTGCTCCTGAAGTTTCAGCATGAGCAGATTGGACTTGATGAGCCAAGGAGTCCAATTTCTCTGATTGCATTCCAAGCAAGGCTTGTGCCGAGCCTGTATCTACTAGGATAGGGTCATCTGTCAAGAACTCATCTGCAAAGATTTGGTCAAGAGAAATACCTGCAATGTTAGACAAATCAAACAGGTTAGGGAATAAACACTCATCACCCTCAATTTCTTTTGTATAAGACTCTGATACTTCAGCAGCCTTCTTCTCATTTTCAACTCTTTCTTTTCTCCCTTCATAGATAATGTTCTCACCCAAGGAATCAGGCCTCCTTTCATCAAGGGATTCTTGAAGTTCAGATTTGACTTCAAGAATAACCTGTCCTTCCTCACTTATTCCACCCTCATATGGTGGTACACTCACAATCTTAGTTATGACTACCTCTCTTTCATCCATAACTCCCTCTGGTTTTTCAATTCTATTTTCCTTTTCAACCCCTTCTCCTAAACCTGCAACATCTTCACCTTCAACAAGGTTCAAAGATGGCAGTTGTGAGGAGATCACAATGCTTATTTCAGCAGCCACTGAGTCATCCTGAATGATTAAGGGCTGATCAGTGTCCAACTCTTCTGACACTGAATAGGCCTTAATCAAACCAGCCTCTAGCATAGGAACCTCAACATCTTTAGGCTGTGCCTTGGGTTCAGAAGAACCTTCATTGGCAGATGTGTCTTTGGTTGTGTTACCACCCTTGGTCAACACCTCTGATGATACAGAGCCTTTCCTATGATAGATTCTAGGAGGGTTTGAAAGTCTGTCTGCTACAGAAGACTTGGGTTGAGAGGGTTCAGGGAGGTTGGCTTGAGGGGTTTCAGGAGGGTTGGGGTTTGAAGGGTTTGAGGGATCATCAGGGAAATCATCATCTGAGCTGCTATCAGGGTGTTTGATGCCCTTAGCTTTTCTTTCTTTCTCCGCAATGATCTTCTCATCTACCAACTTTGCAAAAACTTCCTCATCAGTGAGGAATCTTGTTTTCATCACACCAGCAAAGTGTAGCAATCTGCTCTCCTCTACTTGCCACCAGTTTGCACCCTTATCTTGGATGACTTGTGATATCTCCATTAAGGTTTTGTCTTTTACCTCCACAAGCATCCTCAAATCATGAAATGTCTTCTGAATTCTTGGGAATTCAGCAAGTTGTGGATACAAACTGTCCACAGTGGCCTTGGCTCCACCTCTGAGCATACTTTCATAAGTATACTCCTCCTCATTCTCATTTGATGGAGAACTTTGGGCTATAGGGGAGTGGGTTGTGGTTTCAACAAATGCAGCTTCAGGCAAGTTAAGTTCAGGAGGGTTGGCTTCAGAAGGATTGGGCTCAAATGAAGGTACTTCAGTTGCTTTAGAGAGCAATGAATCTGAAGGGGCTTTGCTCAAGGGGGTTGGTTCAAAGAGTGCAACTTCTAAGAACTTTGAGTAATTGAGCATGGATGAGTCAAGGGGAGATAGCAATCTTGTCTCATCTACTGCTATATCTGCTAGCACATCTATCCCACTTCTTTGCACATTCCCTTATGGAGAATATCTCTTGGTGAGATTTACAGGGGTGATGGGTTGGTTGGGAGGGGTAACATGGGTTTCAGGGGAGTTGGGCTCAGGATTTTGAATTTCAGGGATGTTGGCCTCTATTGGTTGACCTTCAGGGACCTTGGATTCTGGGGTTCCAGAACCAGATGAGTTGGTCCTTAACTTGGATTTGGTCCTGCTTTCAGCTCTGCTCTCTCTTAGAGCTAGTTGGAGAGACCTTTCTTCCTGAAGCTCCAACACTATATCAGTAGGCTTGGCCCTTCTCTTGCTGGCCCTACTGCTCCCACTGCCTTCCACTTCCTTCTCAGGGACAACTTCCCTAGATCTCTTATCACCCTTCTTCTTTTGCCTTGTCTCATTATACTTTAATCTCAACTCCCCTGAGTGGTCAGAAGGCATACTTACTCCATCTTCTGCCACTTCATCAACTTCATCTGATGCTCCTGAGGCTTCTCTTGAAGATATTTGAGACATTTTCTTTGTTTTGACAGCCCTGACCTTAGTTCTTTTCTTCATCTTGGGCTTTTCCTCAACCTTTTCTTCAGTAGGTTTGGCCATTAGCATCCTCCTTTGCTCAGTTTTCTTGCTGAGCTTCCTAAACAGAATCTTTTGGGCTGGGAGGGGCTTTGCAAAGGTTTGCATTTGAGAATAATGGGAGAATCTTTCAATCAACAAGCTTGCCGTGGTGCAGTACTTGAGTTTCCCTTCTAGCACAACCTTGTTGTGGGCTTTCACCTTAAATTTGGCCTTTTCCTTCATCATCTCAGACATGATGAAAGTCCTCTAATCAAATTTGATGCCTTTATCACTAGCATCAATAACAGCAGCCATAATTCTGATTCTTGGATGGCTGACTTGCTCCAAACTTCCAGTATTGCTCATAAGACTCTTAGTGATTACCTCAAATAGATTGAGAAATTTTGGCTTGAGAGTCTTCTTGTTTTGTGTGGAGGAGATGGGGCCTGGAACCAAAAGCCATTCTTGTGCTATCTCATCTTCATGATCAGCACCATACAGTTCAGGATGCCTTCCCTCAGAAGGCAATCAAAAGGCTCCTTCAAGATCTTCTGAAGAGAATTTCACTCTATGAAATTTCTCTTCCTCCTCTCCCTCTGCTACATAAGAAAGCCTTGTAGAGATTTCACCATCTTCAGGCTTACCTCTCCACTTGAGAAAGGCAAAGAACTCAGCCATGTAGCTTTCCAAACAAGAGCTTGGTCTTTCCTCCATAAACTTTTGCAATCCAGCTCTTCTCAACCATCTCAGGGTTGGTGTAATCTCAGGATCCTCACTTTCAAAAGATACTATGGGCTCAAAGTGAAGACTGTTTTTGTTGCTCAAGTATCCAAAATCAAGGTCTAGAGCCTTGTTGGAGAAATCAATGATCATCTCTGGTCTAACTTTGGGAGCCATTGAAGGTTTACAGAAGGAAAATTTTGACCGAGATTGAGAGTGTTTGAAGAAAATTTGAGCTAGGGTTTCGAATACTTGGGGAAGAAGTGTTTGTGGGGGTCTTAAGACTTGTGAATATTCTAAAAAGAATGTTTGTCAATGAGTTGGTGAAGTCTTGATGCAATTCAAAGGTGAACAAAAATGGAAATCAAAATGGACGGCTAGGATTGTCTTCAGGAGAGTTGTCCAATTTTGATCCAATGGTCAAAAATCAATGTAACAGTGAAAAACTGTTTTGTTCAAAACGTGGGTGGAGTTTTAATGTTTGTTTAAGGCTGGGGGATTTTCGAGATAGATCATGTCCCAAAAAGTTTAATGCAAACAAGAGTTAAATCTTGGCATTTAATGCATGGAAAGTGACCTTTTGGGTGGGAGACAAATTAAATCCCAAAAAGGTGAAATCTGTATTTTCAATGGGACAGATTTCGAAATAGACAATGATTACCCAAAATAGGTGCTTATCAGACCAAGATTTGGTTTGATAGCTAGGACAACTTATCTGACCCCACTAGGACAAGTGTCCTGAAAGGATGTGGACAACTGTCCTGAGATTCAATGGACAAGTGTCCTGATCATTTCATCTGAGTTTCAGTAGACTTGACCAAGTCTGCTGAAGTTTGAAATTTGTTCCCCCTTAATGAATGAACTCCTTTGGACTCAATTGTCCAATTTCCCTGGATCAAGTAGACCCAACTTTGCTGATAATTCCAGAAATCTTGCCTCTGCAAGTGGCTTTGTCAATATATCAGCTTTTTGATGATCTGTGTGGATCTTTACCAACTTGATATCCTTCTTCTCCACATGGTCTCTAATGAAGTGATGTTTGATGTCCACATGTTTGCATCTTGTGTGCAAGATAGGATTTTGTGATATTGCAATTGCACTGTTGTTATCACAAAATATTGGCACTTCAGTAGAGTTGACTTTGTAGTCTCTGAGTTGTTGTCTCAGCCAAAGAATTTGAGCACAACAACTTCCAGCAGCAACATATTCAGCTTCAGTGGTGGAGGTAGCCACTGTGTTTTGCTTCTTGGAAAACCAAGATATAAGTTTGTTGCCTAAGAATTGACAAGTCCCTGAAGTGGACTTTCTATCAATTCTACATCCTCCATAGTCAGCATCTGAGTAGCCAGTTAACTCAATGTTGTCATCAGCAGGGTACCAAAGGCCTAGATTTTCAGTGCCTTTGAGATACCTCAAGATCCTTTTTGCAGCCTCAAGGTGGATTTTCTTAGGATTTGCTTGAAACCTTGCACAAACACCTACTGCAAAGGTGATGTCAGGTCTGCTGGCAGTGAGATAGAGGAGTGAACCAATTATTCCTCTATACTCAGTGGAGTTGGTTGGAACACCACTCTCATCAGGATCCATCTTCCAATTTGTGTTTATTGGGATCCTTACTGGCTTGCTTGTTGTACACCCAAACTTCTTGATCATTTCTCTGGTGTACTTGGCTTGGTTGATGAAGATTCCTTCTTTTGATTGCTTGACTTGTAGACCCAAAAAGAAATTCATCAACCCCATCATGGACATCTCAAACTTGCTTTGCATGAGCTTGGAGAACTTTTCACACAGCTTCTCATTAGGTGATCCAAAAATTATGTCATCTACATAAATTTGGACAAGCAAGATGTCCTCTCCTTCAGAGATTCTGAAGAGAGTTCTGTCCACAGTTCCCTTGGTGAATCCATGATCCAAGAGGAATTGTGACAGTGTGTCATACCAAGCCCTAGGGGCTTGCTTGAGTCCATATAGAGCCTTCTTCAGTCTTTATACTTGGTTTCCAACCTCAAAACCTAGTGGTTGCTCCACATAGACTTCTTCTTTCAAGACTCCATTCAGAAAGGCACTCTTGACATCCATTTGGTACACTTTGAACCTCTTCTGGGCTGCATAGGCTAGGAAGAGCCTTATTGCTTCTAACCTTGCCACAGGTGCAAAGGTCTCATCATAGTCAATGCCTTCATGCTGGCAATAACCTTTTGCCACTAGTCTTGCTTTGTTTCTGACAATCACATCATTCTCATTCTTTTTGTTCTTGAACACCCACTTGGTTCCAATAACATCTTGATGTGAAGGTCTATCCACCAGCTCCCATACTTCATTTCTGGTGAATTGATTGAGCTCTTCCTGCATTGCTGTGATCCAGTTTGCATCCTGAAGTGCTTCATCAATGTCTTTTGGTTCCTGTTCTGACAAGAAACAACAGAACATAGCACTTTCACCATGAAAACTTCTGGTTTTGACTCCTATACTTGGGTCACCAAGTATCAGATCAGTAGGATGGTCATACAACCAAGTCCTTCTTTTTCTGATCCCTTCAGTAGAGTTGTCCTCTACTAAGGTTGAGTCACCAGTGTTATAGAATTCAGGATAATTGAATGCAGGATCTAATTCAGGATCATAATCAGGGGTGTTGTCCTCAATGTCAGGGACATTGGTATTTTCAACATTTTGAGTTCCCCCTAGATTATTTGACCCATTAACTACCTCAGCAGGAACTGCTTCTTCATTGGTAGCTGTTACCTGGATGTGAACTGGGATTGGGTCATTCAGTTCACCATTTCCATCAGTGGGGTTTGTCTCAGGAAGGTTGCCTTCAGGATTGTTGTCCAATGTGAGTTTTTCAGGTAGGTTGGCTTGGACAACATCTATGAATTCAGTGTCTTTGTCTTTTTAGGCTCAGTCTGGTTGTCCTCTGTGTGATTTCTTCAGGTTCCAGGTTTTCATTCCTGGACTCATGAATAGATTCATCAAACACAACATGAGGTGTTTCTTCCACAATAAGGGTTTTCTTGTTGTAGACTCTGAAGGCTCTACTGATTTGAGAATATCCAAGGAATACTCCCTCATCAGCTTTGCTGTCAAAGGCTTTCAGCTGTTCTTTCCCATTATTGTGTATGAAACACTTACAACCAAAGATGTGAAAGTATGACACTTTAGGCATTCTTCATTTCCAGAGTTCATAAGGGGTTTTGCCTTGCCCCTTAGTAATCAAGCATCTATTTTGATTATGGCATGCAGTATTTATAGCTTCTGCCCAAAACCTCTTAGGTAAATTTGAATCAGCAATTAAGGTTCTAGCAGCTTCTTTTAAGGTTCTATTCCTTCTTTCTGCAACTCCATTTTGCTGAGGAGTTCTAGCTGCTGAGGTTTCATGAGCTATTCCATTAGATGTGCAATACTCATTGATGTATGAATTTATGAACTCAGTGCCTTTATCAGATCTTATCTTGATAATGCTAAGGCTTTTCTCATTTGACAGTCTCTTGAGAAGTTCAGGTAGTTTGACTTGTGTTTCCTTCTTATTAAGGAGAAATACTACCCATGTGAACCTAGAGAAGTCATCTACTACTACCAATGTGTATTTTCTACCATTTATGCTTGAAGGGGTGATTGGTCCAAAAAGATCCATATGTAGAAGTTCAAGTACCCTTTCAGTAGAAATGACTGGTTTACCTTTGAATGAGGCTTTAATCTGTTTTCCTTCTTAACATGGCTTACACACATGTTCTTTAATGAAAACCTCACTAGGCAGTCCTTTAACTAATGCATTTCTAGCAAGTTTGTTCATTGATTTAAAGTTCAGGTGGTTTAGCCTCTTATGCCATAGCCAACTTTGTTCACTAGTGCTCTTAGCAATGAAACATGCAGCATCAGTAGATTTGTCCCAGTCTGCAAAATACACATTTCCTTTCCTGGTTCCAGTCAATAGAATTTGTTGAGTTTTATCTCTAATTAAGCATTTTCCACTTGAGAACTCAACATTGAAATCTTTATCACAGAATTGACTGATACTTAGGAGATTATATTTGAGACCAGCTACATAAGATACATTGGTTACTTTGATGTTACCAATCATCAAAGTACCATAACCTTTTGTTGTTGCTTGTGAGCTTATCTCCAAAGGTAACATTTGGGCCTTCTTTTTCAATAAAATCAGTGAGGAGTTCCTTGTTTCCAGTCATGTGCCTTGAGCATCCACTGTCAAGGTACCATGCTGTCTTTTTGCTCATACTCCTCTTTTTGTGGCCCATAGGTACCTGCAATTAGATAGGTTTAGGTACCCTTTGAGTTTTGGGTCCTAAGAGGTTAGCAGTACCTTTTGGAACCCAAGCTTGCCTAATTACCCTGATTGATTCAAGGTGGCTAAGTTGTTTTCCTTGTGCATCAACATACACTGTCTTTCCCTTAAATGCCTTTGGGAAAGTGTGTGTGAAAGTATTCACTCTGTAAGTTTCAGGAGAATTGTCAACTCTCCTGAACTTATGAGTTGTTTGTGCAGCTTGATGAAATCTTTGTGGAAAGACATTTTTATGACCATTACCCTTTGGCATGAAGGGTTTTGGTTGTCTCATTTTATTTTGCCTTTGAGGATAGTTGTCCTTAGGTCTATTCAGCTGAGGCTTTCTTAGATGAGTTGGCCTAGGCTGATTATACCTTGGATAACTTCTCTGAACATTGTTCAGTAGAGTTGCCCTTCCATTGGATCTACTCTGCTGACCAACATTCCTCTTGTGTTCAGGAGCCTTGACCTTTTCCAAAGGTTTGAGCCTAGTCTCCTGAGGCACTTGAGTAGGCATTTCATTTAATTTGCCCTTTCCTTTGTTCAGTGGCTGAATTATTTCATTTTCAGCTTGTTGTGCCACTGATTTAACAAAGATTTTCTTAGTGTTACTTGTAGATGCAACACTAAGACAAGGTGAAGATTCAAATGGATCAAAACCTAATGCACTTCTTTGAGCCATAGGTCTTTGATAACTCTGAATTTCCTCTATTGCTCTAGAGGATTTGTTCAAAGCAGACATCTTTAATTTCAGGCTCTCTTCACTTGATTTAAGAATATCATATTCATGTGAGAGGTTCTCAAATTTGGCATTCAGAATTTTCAGTTCAAAATCTTTTCTCTTCTGAGAGAGTAGTTGATCATCTATCTCCTTTTGTTGGTCAACTATCCTGAGATTTGCTTCCTTAAGCTCTCTCAAGACTTGTTGATACAACTCAGTAGATTTGACATCAACAGCTACCTCAGAGTTTTTGGCAAGTTCAATAGCCAATCTTTCATTTTCTCTCACACAATTATCATGAAATTCTTGTAATCTAGTGAAATCTTCCATCAACTTCCCAAAGGAAAGTTTCAAGTTGAATTCACTAGTGTTTTGTGAGATGAATGATGGTGAGCTAGAAGCAGAAGAGTTGAAGCTTTCAGCACTATCAGATTCATCACCAGCCATCATGACCTTTCTATTGGTGAACTTCCTGTCTCTTTTGGCTTGCCTCTCTCTTCTTTCTTTAGAGCTCAATTCAGGGCAGTCATACTGGAAGTGCCCTTTCTTCTTGCAATTGTAGCATAGGTCTTCATCATCATCCTTCTTGGATTCATCTCTTCCTTTTGATGATGAAGGGTCAGCTCTACTGGACCTTCTCCTATCAGAGTATTTGTCCTCTGCCTATCAGAGTATTTGTCCTCTGATCTTTTCTCTTCAGGCTTTTTGTCCTTGGCCTGATCTTCAGGGGAGTTGTACCTTCTCCTGAATTTGTTGTCTTGGTAGAATTTCTTGTATCTACCAAACCTTGTGTTGAGCTTGTCAAACCTTCTAGCCATCAAGGCTAGTTCCTCCTTCATTTCAGTCTTTGAGACTGACTTTGATGATCTGGGAGTGGGTTGTATTTCAGGTTCAGCAACTTTGGCTTTGAATGCCACTCCCTTAGTAGGATTTGAGGGTTCCTCAACAGGCTTTCTTCTATTGAGGTCAAACTCATAGGCTTTGAGTTCTGAGAAGATTTGTTGCATGGGCATGGAGGAGAGATCCTTGGTATTTTGCATCATTACAGCATAGACATCCCACTTTTGAGTGAGACTTCTCAAGATTTTTAATCCAACTTCTCTCCTGGAGTACACCTTGCCCAATGAGTTGATTTCATTCATCACATCAGTGAATCTACCAGCAAATTTGTCAATGGATTCTTCAGACTCCATTGAGAATTGTTCAAACTTCTGCACAGCAACTTGGAGCTTGTTCTCCTTGACCTTTTCTGTACCCTCACACATCTCAGCAAGAGTATCCCAAATTTCTTTGGCTATGGTGCAGTGGTAGACTCTACCCATAATTGCATCTGGAATTGTTTGATAGAGGGTGTTCATGGCAAAATAATTCAGATTATCTTTCCTCTTTTCATCAGTAGTGAAGTCATCTTCATCTTTGGGAATCAGTTCCCTTATATCAGCTCTTTGCTCATCTGTCACCCTGGGGTTAGTTTGAGTAAACACAAAAGGTCCTCTTGTGATTACTCTTAACATGTCAGTGTGAAGAGATGCAAGATGAGCCCTTATTCTAATTTTCTAGAAATCATAATTGTCTATTGAAAACATGGGCAGTTTATGATGTGAGATGTGGTTGACTGGATTTGTGGCCATGTTGTCCAATCCTTGAACAGCAGGTGGAGGAACATCATTGTTGTTGGCCATATCTCAAGAATAAACAGTTAGTCAACAAGTAATAGATTTCAGATAGAGATCAGTTCAGTGACCACACAAATATGTGATTTTTGAAAATCAAGATGGATTTTCAGAGGCAGTGGTCTTTGAACCCCTGCTCTGATACCACTTGTTGGTCATGAAAGGAGTATATAACAAGTGTATGGGGGGGGGGGGGGGAATACACTTGTATGCAATTCTTTTCAACTTATGAATAACAACAAGGCTTGGAGAACTTACCTCTTTGTCACACTGTTCTGACTGTTCTGGGGTCGCCTTTCCAGTCATAATCTTCTTAGCTCTGGCAAAGTGAGGATCATGTCTTGCCTTTGATCTCACTTCTGGTTGATCATCATCAGATCTGTACATTGATCCACCAGATTCTTGTTGTTCTTGCAATTGTTGTTGTTGTTGTTCAAATTCCATAGACTCCTTCTTAAAGAGAAACTTTCCTTGATGAAATCTCTTTGATGAACTCCAATCAACTTTACTGCTTGCAATTTTTGGCAAAAGTATGCTTAATTTGTTTCCGAATCCAACCATTGCTTTGACAGAAAACTCATTTGTCTCATCATCAAACAAGATTTTGTCCTTCTCACTCAGCAACCTCTCAAGGAAAAATCCTTGCCAATCTCCATCTACTCGATCAATAATCGCAGCCATCACTCTGATTTTCAAATTAGTAAGAGCATCTTAATTGTGATGTTGCCCTAACAAAAATTTTCCGGCAATATCCATCAATAATCTGAGGGGCTCTTCAAGTATTGCCTTCTTCAGATTCAACAACGATTTTGGTTCTTCTCCGGTCCATCTTCCAACACACACTTTTTCTTGACCTTCCATGTAGCTCAGTGTTGGGATATGAATCCTAGAACAAGTCCTAAATGATGAAAAGATAAAATAAGTTTTGATAAGCCAAAAGTAGTTTAAATATTTTCTATGTGTTGACTGATCTAGTCTAGTTAAGAGAAGTCATCTTGAACAGACCAGTAGAGTTCACATAAAAGATAAGTGTTATTAAAAGATAAGTACAAATTATAAGTACTTCATATGTGATATTCATAATGTTTAGTTTGTTATTGAGCTATGATAATTATTGTATAGAGCTCATGATTGTTGTATGTAATAGTATATTGATGTATAGTTTTATAAGTTGACTAGGCTTTATAACAAGAGCTTAAAGTAAAGTAAAAGTCTTGTTAGGATTAGAATAGTCTACTACAGAAGTTTGCACAAGAAGACAGACAAGTAGAAGACGAAGTCTACTATTGGAGAAGAAGACAGGTGCGCAAGACTACAAGACAAGAAGACTAATGAGTTAGTTACAAAAGCGCGTGTGAAGATAAAGACTAAAGAATTAGTTAAGGAATAACTAATTAACTGAAGAAACGCGTGGATGTATGAAAATAATCAGTTACAAGTTAGTTTTCAAGAAAAGGTTGTTACACAACTGAAAGTTCTTGAATTGGAAGTTTATAAATACCGCAAGGTATTCATTCATTAGAGACTACTGGAAAAACTACTGAAACATTGATATTCTACATTCAAGTAAAGCAAATACTCTCAGAGATTGAAGTTCAGAAAGTAAAGCTACACAAGACAAGTGAAGATCAAAGAAGGCTACTACTGAACGAAGAGAAGTTTTATTTTTGTTTACTGTTTCAAGTTGCTAGTTACTTGTAAAATAACTAGTTAGATCGAAGAGGCACTTGGTAGTGTTTTCGAGAAGATCTAAGTCTTATTTCTTGGGACTTAAAGCTACAAGAACACATTACTCCATTGGACGAGTTAATAAGAATTTCACAACTGGGTTTGTAAGAGTGGATGTAGACAAGTTGTCGAACCACTATAAATCTCGTGTTTGATTTACTATTACTGTTTTGTTTGTTGTTTAATTGGTTAACTGTTTGATTAATTGAATTACATATCTGAACAAGACTAGTTGAGTAAACACCAAAACAGAGTTCTCGAAATAAGTTGAGTATAAACTACTTGGGCTCATTGATTAATTTCGTTATTCCGCATATTGTACTTTGATATATCGAAAGATTTTTGAAAAGTCTATTCACCCCCCTCTAGACATTTTCACTAGCTTACTCGTTATTAAACTCAACTTGGGACCTACAAGTGGTATCAGAGCAGTAGTTTACGAACTGCTGTTTCTTGATAACCAACTCAAGACTTGGGTGAAGTCTTGGTCCGTGACTGTACGTGCTCTTACGTGATCTTCATCACTGTACTTGAAAATATTTTGTTCTTGATACTATACTGTGTTATACGTATCTTCTTGAATCATATCGCTCGAAATCAATGCTAACAAGTTACCTAAGTTCCAGGTTCAGGACTATGACTATTGGAAGCTGAGGATGGAAGCCATCTTCAGTTCCACTCACAACTTAATGATCTCTGTAATCACTGAAGGTCCAATCGTGACCATGATCCCCAATACTGCTGCCCTCGACAAGGACAAACCCGTGGGTATTCTCGTCAAGAAACCAAGGTCAGAGCTAACCTCAGAAGAAATGAGGCAGAATAATTTGGATAGCTTAGCCAAGAATTACATCTTACACACTCTTCCTAACGAGTATCTAGGAAAAGTGTTAAAATGTAAAACTGCCAAAGAAATGTGGGACAGACTAGCTATCATTTGTGAAGGGACAACCCTAATCAAAGAAAGCAAGCTTTTCACAGCGGTCCAAAGATTTGAATCATTTCATATGAAAGTTGGTGAAACAATTGACCAGTTGGATACTCGTTTTACCAAAATCATGAATGACTTGGAAGTCCTTGGTAAATCATATACTCCGCGTGAAATCAATCTTAGGATTCTCAAAAGCCTTGATAGTCGATGGAAAATGGTAAAAATGCTTGTTAAGAATACCCAAGATATAGACGTGTGGACAACAGAGACCATGTTTCAAACTCTAAAGGCCCATGAGTTTGATTTAGATGAAGATGAACCCATAGCAAGTAGTGACAGAGAACATGTTGTATCTAAGAACGTTGCTTTTAAGGCTAGTTCGTCTAAGGTAGACAGGTCGAAGTCTAAGACTAGGTCTACCTCTGTGAAAGACGAGTTAGATACTGATCTCAGTCTGAAGGATCACGTAAGCCTCATGGTTAGAAAGATTGATAGGCTGAATAAACGTTTCAGAAGATATAAGAAGTTCTATAGAGATCATAGAGGGTCTGCTTCTAAGAACTCATCTGAGACCAGACGAGACCGAAACTCGTCCGAAAGGAGAGACGAAGTCTCGAAAGGGAACAGACAAGATAGAGAATCTGATGGTAGAAAGATTACTCGTTCTGATAGACGTGATAAACGAAGGAATATCTCTCCTATTAAAAAGGCTACTAATGATCTCTTGTGCTATAACTGTGAGAAACCAGGTCACTACATATATGAATGTCCAGACCTGAGCACTGATGATCGAGAAGAACGCAAAGCACGAAGGGAAAAAAGATACAACCGTGGCAAGAAGGCAATGATGGCCAATGATGACTCTGATTCTAATTCAGACGAGTTGCCATCGTCCTCATCTAGCTACCCGTCTGATCCAGATCACGATGAAGCTTTCATAGTAGATGACGGTCTATGCTGCATGGCTAAAATCGACCAAGAGGTATCATCTGCTACATCTTTTCAATCTTGTGATGAATCGGATTCTGATGAAAGTGATACTGCCAGTAGCAAAGTAGGGAGTAGTCTTCAACACTCGACTAGTGCAGTTGAAGACGACCTCCTACTTGCCAACCAGGCATTCATTGAAGTCAGTGATGAAAACATCTTTTTAAAACAAGAAATCATTGATCTTAAGAAAGCTCACTCTAAAGTAGATCCTAATATAACAATCCTAAATGAACGCTTGTAAGAAGAGTTGAGTCAACTCAAAGACAAGTGTGCATTAACAGACAAATTGTATCGAGACCTACTTAAGACACATGCTACTGAGAAACATGAATTCTATGTTTTAAAAAGCAAGTGCAAAAAGCTTGAAGAACGTAATAAGTTCTTAGAAACTGAGGTTGTCACTCTAGACCTTAAACTTACTGACCTGGTTAACTCCTCTAAAGCTAACCTTGAATTGTCAGATAGGTATACGGCTCCTGCTGACAAGACAGGCATAGGTGCTGAAACACCTAGCTCGTCTACTCGAGTCCCTAAGAACCCTACTATTTTCATCTCAAGCTCTTTGACTAATGATAAAGGAAAAGGACCAATGATATACAATATTGAAACTCCATCTGAAGGCATTGTACCCAAACAGACTCAAGTTAACACTCCAATTACCAAGGGAGGTAAAAAGAATGTTAACAACAAGGCTGTTCTGTTTAAGACAAGTCAACAAAGGACTAGAAATCGTGGACGACCTAATCAGGTCAGATACGAGGACTGGTATCCTGAGGAGACAAGTACTAGACAAGTACAAACTAGATGGAAAGAGCCTAGACCTCCTTTCATAAGGTAGTCTCAGCTCTACTCGTCTAGGCCTAGGAATGTGGCTCCTAAATATCGTATTCAACCCGTCTTATATCCTCCGCCTGAATCGTATGATATCGAAGGAGAAGAAAGACCTAAACATGTCTATAAACCATATGGCCCCAATGCATACAAGCCCTACTCTGACTATCACAGACCTGTGCCTACTCAAGTAGAGGTCAAGTCAAAAGGCTACCTCAGACGGGTAGACCCAAGGACTGAGGATAGGCTAGACAAGGACAACACGGTCTTATTTTGCAACAAATATGGTCGAAAGCTAAGAAGATCAAACTTGTTCAGGACTCCAATGTATATTTGGATTCCATTGAACTCGACTAACCCCCCAGGACCCCAATAAACAAGGAGGGTACCTAAATTATGGAATATCATCTAAATGCAGGGTCGACTCGATCTATACAAGAAGGGTGGCTCAATAGGAGAAACTTGGTAAATAGACAGTGGTTGCTCGCACCACATGACTGGTACCAAGGCACTTCTATCAAGCTACCATGAGCAAGAAGGACCAAAGGTTATATTCGGTGACAGCTCTACAGCCATCACAAAAGGCTTTGGCTATATCCGAAATGGCGATGTAGAGATACAAGATGTATCATACGTAGAAGGTTTGAAATATAATCTATTATCTGTTTCACAGTTTTGTGATCGAGGTTACAAAGTGCAGTTCAAAAGTCAAAAGTGCGAAATCATAGACAAGAGGACTCATACCATACTACTCGTCGGCATAAGACAAGGTAGTGTGTACATTGTGAATTAGAATAGTTGTCCACGGGACACTTGTCTTCTTACTAAGACACCCAAAGAGGTCAGTTGGCTTTGGCATAGACGCCTTTGCCACATGAACTTTAAGGTAATTAATAAGATTGCAAGAGATTACCTTGTTGAAGGTATACCCAACGAAATCTATTTCAAATCACATGTATGCGATGCTTGTCAAAAAGGTAAACAGGTAAAGGGTTCCTTTAAATCTATTCCAACCCTTTCAACAAGTAGAGTTCTTGAACTTCTACATATGGACTTACATGGCCCAATAACTCCTCCAACTTTGAACGGTAGAAGGTACACACTTGTTGTGGTAGACGATTATTCTAAGTTCACTTGGGTAGTCTTCTTACACAAGAAGAGTGATACACAAACACTCCTACCTGATCTGTTGAAGAAGATACAAGTTGAGAAGAATCAGTCCATTGTCAAGATCCGTAGTGACAAGGGTACTGAATTCATTAACTGCTATATTAAAGAATTTTGTTCTAAGCGTGGCATCCAGCACCTTACTAGTGCAGCAAGGACACCACAACAAAATGGAGTAGCAGAACGAAGGAACAGAACTCTTAAGGAGGCCTGCAGGACCATGCTGACAGAGTATAATACTCCTCAGAAGTTTTGGGCAGAAGCGATCAATACTGCATGTCATTCCCAAAACAGAAGTGCTATCAATAAAGCACTAGGTAAGACGCCCTATGAGGTATGGAAAGGTCGAAAACCCAGAGTTTCATATTTCCATATATTTGGTTGTAAATGTTTTATCCATAACAATGGGAAAAGCAAGTTGAATGCTTTCGATGCTAAAGCAGACGAGGGGATATTCTTAGGATACTCCTCGACTAGCAAAGCATTTAGGGTATTCAACTACTCAACTCTTTGTGTGGAAGAAACACCACATGTAGTTTTCGATGAATCTATACAGGACTCGTCTGCCGACCAGATTAGTAAGAAAGTAACTGATCTATCGATCCAAACTGACCAAGAATCAGAAGTGTATGAATCTGTTCAAGCCTATAACCCATTCCTAAGAGCTATCGAGTCAGATGACACAGAGAAGGTAAGTACTCAAGGTAAATCTACTAGACCAGTTGACATGCCTGAACTAGTCGACTCGTCTACTCCTATTAAAAATTCTGATGTAAATGATATTGAAATGCATGATGCTATAATCGATCTAGATGATGATAATATGCATACTAAGACTAGAAAAACATGGAAATCTGCTCATGATACTGAAAATATCATTTGTGACTCTACTGTTGGTGTGAAGATTAGACGACAACTCTTTGAGTCACAAGAACAACCTAGTCCATCTTTGTTTTGCTGGTGTTGCTTCCTCTCATCTATCGAGCCTAAACCCATCAAAGAGGCATTGGCTGATAGCAATTGGATCATCGCTATGCAAGACGAGTTGAACCAGTTTGTTCGAAATGACGTCTGGGAACTTGTCGATAGACCTAAACATCATAATGTAGTTGGCACTCGATGGATTTTCAAAAACAAGAAAGATGAGAATGATGTAGTTGTTCGAAATAAGGCTAGACTAGTAGCCCAAGGCTATTCACAAGCTGAAGGCATAGATTATGATGAAACTTATGCACCTGTTGCTAGACTAGAAGCCATAAGATTGTTTCTTGCATATGCTGCTTACATGAAGTTTACTGTGTATCAAATGGATGTTAAAAGTGCATTTCTTAATGGTATTCTTGCGGAAGAAGTGTATGTTGAACAACCCCCAGGTTTCGAAGTCAAAGGTGACCAGGTATACAGATTAAAGAAAGCCTTATATGGACTAAAGCAAGCTCCAAGAGCATGGTATGATACTCTTTCTATTGGAAAATGGTTTTACTAAGGGCAAGGTCGATAGAACCTTGTTCAGAAGACAAGAAGGGAAAGACATTTTACTCGTCCAAATTTACGTAGATGACATCATCTTTGGTTCACCTAACAAAAAGCTAAGTGAAAGTTTCTCAACACTCATGCAAAGTAAATTTGAGATGTCTATGATGGGTGAAATGAATTACTTTCTTGGTCTTCAAGTAAAACAGACCCCAGAAGGGATTTTCATAAATCAAACAGAGTATACTAGAAATCTACTAGACAAATATGGTATTAAGACATGCAAGTCTACTGGCGTACCTATGCTACCTACTTACAGGATGGATCCAGACGAACAAGGTAAATGTGTTGATCAAACACAGTATCGTGGTCTTATTGGTTCATTACTCTACTTGACTGCTAGTAGACCTGATATTGCATTCTCTGTTGGCGTATGTGCTCGTTTTCAAGCTAATCCAAAAGAGAGTCATATGGAAACCACTAAAAGGATATTGAAATATTTGAAAGGAACCATCAATCGTGGTATATGGTATCCTTCAAATGATGATTTATCTCTAAGTGGCTACTCAGATTCTGATTTTGGTGGATGTAGAATAGATAGGAAATCTACATCTGGTTCTTGTCAATTCTTAGGCACAAAACTCATTTCATGGTTTTCGAAAAAGCAAACTAGTGTGGCTACCTCTACTACCGAATCCGAGTAGATGGCTGTTGGTAGCTGCTGTAGTCAACTACTTTGGATCATGCAACAGCTTAGAGATTACAACATATATGAATCGAATGTTCCTATTTTCTGTGATAGTAATAGTGCAATTGCCATTACACAAAATCCTGTTTTGCACACACGTTGTAAGCATGTTGATGTGAAGCATCATTTCATACGGGATCATGTAGAAAAGAAGGATATTCGCATGGAAAAGATTCATACTGATTTTCAGAGAGCTGATATTTTCACAAAACCATTGGCTGAAGCTCGTTTTCGCGAGTTATGCATTATTCTAGGACTAATTGATCTAGATCCTACTTGCCTATAGCTATGTACTAACCAGACAGGTACATCAAAGAAATAAGGAGACAAGTTCACTGAAACAGAGCACTCGCCTACTCACCCAACAGACAGGTATACAAGGTCAGAGAGGATGACCAAACAACCCGATGAGGAAGCTAGTAAAGCTGAGGGTAATACTATGAGAATAAACATTTAATGGGGAATCTATGATTTCTTAAAGAGCCTTATGTTGACTCTTAAGTGTGTTAAAAGTCATCTTGTTCGAAACTTTGATCATCGCTTTAGATTGATATTCATCTTAATTATTCTACTCTACTACCTGTATCTCATCTAATCTGTCGCACAAGATAAGACAGGTTTAAATAGTCATTCGATGTTCAAAATAGACAAGCACAGTCGAAAGGGGAACTCGTCTTGTGTGCTTGAGTCTACTCGTCTGTTCTGGATAGACTCGAACAGACAAGATAAGTGTTCTAATGATTCAAATTACTCTAAGTGTTTAATCAATGTGAATTAAGGATATTATAGTAATTTGATATAATTTTAAAAATTGGAAAACCCTAGAACTAGATTTATACACTCCCATTTTAATGAGGTGTATACACCCAGTTCGCGCCAAATCCTACTATCCTAGGTCAGATGAGTTCACTCCTCTGCCTTAACCAATAGGAAAGGCGGATTCCAAATTTTACAATATCAAAACGCATAATGTTCTCGATTCCGTAACCGAATACCAAAAGTCCCAACCGTTGGATCATTTGTTTCAATCTTGACCATTGATTCAAACATCTTGTGTTAACAAAACTCAAACACTTAAACACTACTCGCCCCACGTTTTCATAACTCCCCTATTCTAGCTTTCAAATTTCTTGTGATTCTCACTCTTTGATTCTTACTCAAACTATCACTATGACGAGCATCTCTCTTTTTGATGTGAGGACTAACATGCAAGCTAGGTTCGACCTAGGCAGATTCATTTCAGAAAACAAAGTGCATGTTGAACCTTTTGTGTTCTTTAAGGGTAAGCACACTGATGGAAATTCAGAGATTTTGACCAAATGCAGCAGATGTGGCTTGAAACCTTATTTGGAGTCGTTTCCTCAAGTTGTCTTGGAGGAAGAGGTTTTGGAGTTCTATGCCAACGCCACCAGATAAGGAGATGTGATTGAATCTTTCCTTGGAAGAAATCGAGTGGAAATCACTCGAGAAGCCATGTTTGAGCATCTGAAGCTGCCCATTGTAACTATTGATGTGGAAAACTACGCAGCTGGGCAAGAAGCCAGATATCTAAGTATATTTTGTGGAAGGAAGTTGAGGTTGAAATCGGATGGCAAGCTCCCCGCCGTCAAGAAGATGGATATTCTAGAGAAGTATCGAACCCTACTGGACATAGCCAGCAAAATTTTGCTATGTGCCACTGGCTCTCATGATTCTGCCACTCTTGTTAAAGCAAGGGTGATGGCTGCTATTTTTGATGGAATTACAGAAGGAAATTGGTTCAAGCTGATTGCAGATCGAATTATGTATTTTGAGAAGAGTGTTCGAGTTGACACTGACACTCGTAATTGGGTGGTATCAAATGTGGTAGGATATGGAAACAAGCTAAGTATTCTACTTCCCTTGTTAATGCCAAACAAGACAAAATGGAGTAAAGGAAAACCATTTCATCCTTTAAAGTTTTATTTGAAGAAGGAGGCTTTGAGGAAGCAAGTCGCTGCTAGACCGGCTGCACCCAGGCACGTTGAGATGAACCCTATGGATTTGATGCCATATGCTATTTCGTCTAGTTCTTCTGAAGGTGAGTCAGATGATGAAGAATCAGAGGAAGTTGTGAAAGCTGAGTCAAAGGCAGATGACTCAGAAAAGACTCAGTCAGATGAAGAGTCGGAACAAGAGAAGGAGTCAAGTGATCAAATTCCTGAAATGTATACACTCGTGAGAGTTGGTTCGCCTACTCATCCAGTCGAGTCGAGTTCTCAGGTTGGTACCTCTACTCAAACTGTTTCAATTCCTCTCTCTCTCTCCTCTGTTCGAACCAAGGCTAGGTCACATCGATCTAGGCCTCGACCTGCACCCTCAACCTCTCAAGCACTGGCAGCATTACCGCTTAGAGCCAGTCATCCTAAAAACACTCCCATAAAGGATACAACTAATACTTCGACAGTTGTCACACCAAACCAAGCTGCATTAGAGCCCCCAGAAACCACAGCCCAAATTCCCTTTACCTCAACAGAAAATGTTGAACCCTCCAACCCATCTACTTCAGACAAGACGCCAGTTGCCACTACAACAACTGAGACAGGGACCCCACCTGCTCAGACCCCGTCTGATGTTAGATTTGATTCCCTGGTATATTATCCTATGTGTCTGAGGGAGAAGAGAATTCATGCTCGGGTGACCAAGAATTTGAAGAGGAAGCTCTCAACTCTCGAAGTTGACTACGCGTCAGAGCAGTTTGAGAAACTTCTCAGGATATGCACCTGGTTTGCACTAAAGAAATCCTCAACAGATGATCTTTTCGAGGTTATTCAAGGCATGTGAGGAATCTCCAACTTTATGGATTGGGAGATGGAACAGAAAGAAAACAGTGGTGTTCAAGACCACTCAGAATTATTTCCTCGCAAGGCCTTATTTGAACTTGTAAAGAGATTATTGAATATTCCTGATGGCATTTTGGTTGAAGAGTTCTCGTCTAATATTGGAACTCAGACTGATCTAGTGGAGGAAGAAGAGAAGGCAGAACTTGTTGATATTGCTATTGAAACCTCAGAACCTACTGAAGAAGAGGCTGACATTTCAGAAGAAGTTGACTCTTTTGAACTTGGTGAAGAAGACGATGAGTTCATGGACGCAGTTATGTTTGATGAAGATGAACTTGTACAGAAAGTTTAGGAAGAAGTGGTTGTTGCAGCTCAGTCGTCTACTCAAGTCTTTCCTAAAGGCTATCTTGAAGAATTAAAGTCCGACTTGAAAGGAGTTGTTCATTCTGCTATAGATGAGTTCCTGCACTCGAAAGTGAAGGATGTGTTAGTTGAGCAGAACCAATCACTTGTTGACAGCTCAAGAGAATTGATTGTTGGAGAGGTCAACAAGATGGACTCAACTTTCCGAGCAGAGATGTATGTTGAAGTTCAAAGTTTCCTTGAGAAACAAGTTGATTTCTCTGAAAAGAGATCTATCTCGTTTGCTCGTTCGTTAGCTAAGGAGTCGAGTAAAATGGAAAGGCTCTACAGGGTTAAAATTGAGATTGCTGATGAACAGAGACGGGAAGCACAAGATCAGTTGGTGCGTTCTCAAGCTGTTCTCACCGAGCTAACAAAGCAAAACACCCTCCTTCGTCAGACAGCTACTCATTTCAAAGACGAATTAGTTATTAATTCAAAGAAGTTAGAATCTACTGCTGATCGACTAGACAAGATGAGTCGTGATCAGACAAACCAGAGACATATAGAGCTGGCTGCTGAAGCAATGAAGGAAGTAGTGAAGGAAGAGATGACTCGCTTTACAAGTCTTTTCACTCTTAAGGCACATGATGAAGCCAAAAAGGGGGAAGAGGCAAGTAGAATTGAGAAAGTTAGTTTTTCTAAAGTTAGTGCTGAACCTGAAGATAAGGATGTTGCTACTGCTATGCAAGAGCTAAGGAGGCCTAAAAGGAAGTTAGTTAAAACTGCAGAGCTGGAGCAAGCTAAAGCTGATGAGCAGAAAAGATTGGAGAAGGGCAAAGGTGTTGCATCTCCAGAAGCTGAGGTTCAGACCAGACAAGTTAAAAGGAAGTTAGCTATTGAAGAAGCTGAGACAACAACAGTGATGAAAAAGCAAAAGGTTGTTGATCCAAACGATGAAAGTCGTTATGCAAGCAAAAAGAAAATTGGAAAGCATATTGAAAGGTTGCAGAAGCTGAAGGCAGATGAAGATCAGATGGAAGATCAGTTCATTGACTACTTCATAGATAGAGAACATCATGATGAATGGATGAAAGTGAAGAGGCAATGGGAACTTGATCATTGGATTATTAGGAAGTATGGTGATTCTGAAGGTCCAGATGAACTATATGCTATGTTTGATAAGTTCATGGAAGGCCAGAACAAGTTACTTTGGAACTTGATCTTAAGGATATCTGCTGGTGTGAATTTCAATATTCTTATTCCTGAGTTTCCAAAATGGAAGTACCCGATGACCAGCTCAGGTAAAAGAGTTGATTTTAATCAAATCAAAAAATTTGAAGAAGAGCTGTTGGATAAAGAGAAGATTGATAATGAAGACCATATCAGAGTTATCCACAGAAGACTTCTAGATGCATTCTGTGTTCCGAATCCTGAAGGAGGTACTCTTTCAGATTAGTTTTTTTTTTACTCTGATTCTTAGTTTTTTTGATATTAAGTATGTGTAATATCTACTGATCGTATTTTGAATGAATGAAAGATAAGTACTACTTTGATGATTAATACAAGATAACTACTTAACTAGTCTACTTATGAGAAAATATTCAAGTAGTTTTGGCTTCATCAAAAAGGGGGAAATTGTTGGGATATGAATCATAAGAACAAGTCCTAAATGATGAAAAGATAAAATAAGTTTTGATAAGCCAAAAGTAGTTTAAATATTTTCTATTTGTTGACTAATCTAGTCTAGTTAAGAGAAGTCATGTTGAACAGACCAGTAGAGTTCACATAAAAGACAAGTGTTATTAAAAGATAAGTACGAATTATAAGTACTTCATATGTGATATTCATAATGTTTAGTTTGTTATTGAGCTATGATAATTATTGTATAGAGCTCATGATTGTTGTATGTAATAGTATATTGATGTATAGTTTTATAAGTTGACTAAGCTTTATAACAAGAGCTTAAAGTAAAGTAATAGTCTTGTTAGGATTAGAATAGTCTACTACAGAAGTCTGCACAAGAAGACAGACAAGTAGAAGACGAAGTCTACTATTGGAGAAGAAGACAGGTGCGCAAGACTACAAGACAAGAAGACTAATGAGTTAGTTACAAAAGCGCGTGTGAAGATAAAGACTAAAGAATTAGTTAAGGAATAACTAATTAACTGAAGAAACGTGTGGATGGATGAAAAGAATCAGTTACAAGTTAGTTTTCAAGAAAAGGTTGTTACACAACTGAAAGTTCTTGAATTGGAAGTTTATAAATACCGCAAGGTATTCATTCATTAGAGACTACTGGAAAAACTACTGAAACATTGATATTCTACATTCAAGTAAAGCAAATACTCTCAGAGATTGAAGTTCAGAAAGTAAAGCTACACAAGACAAGTGAAGATCAAAGAAGGCTACTACTGAACGAAGAGAAGTTTTATTTTTGTTTACTGTTTCAAGTTGCTAGTTACTTGTAAAATAGCTAGTTAGATCGAAGAGGCACTTGGTAGTGTTTTCGAGAAGATCTAAGTCTTATTTCTTGGGACTTAAAGCTACAAGAACACATTACTCCATTGGACGAGTTAATAAGAATTACACAACTGGGTTTGTGAGAGTGGATGTAGACAAGTTGTCGAACCACTATAAATCTCGTGTTTGATTTACTATTACTGTTTTGTTTGTTGTTTAATTGGTTAACTGTTTGATTAATTGAATTACATATCTGAACAAGACTAGTTGAGTAAACACCAAAACAGAGTTCTCGAAATAAGTTGAGTTTTACTACTTGGGCTCATTGATTAATTTCGTTATTCCGCATATTGTACTTTGATATATCGAAAGATTTTTGAAAAGTCTATTCACCCCCCTCTAGACATTTTCACTAGCTTACTCGTTATTAAACTCAACTTGGGACCTACACTCAGAATATGAACAGGTCCGTCGGGTAGGTCAAAAGCAATGGCTAGAAGATCTCTCGCCACTGACACTCTGTTTCCTGAAAGAAATGATTTCACAGCATTGTTGTCGCCATGGAGCTGGAGATAGAATTCCATTACCTCAGGTTCAAAAACCTTCTTGGGAAAGGATTCTGGATACTTCCTCACACCGCATTGCTCGCACATTGTGAGAATGGCCTGAATCTCCGGTTTTTGTATTCCGATGAAGTAGACGACATTTTCCATAAATACGCCCTTCTCTTTGATCCATCTCGTAGGATTAAAGGTACCTACAACTTTGTTAGCGTCGTTTAAGACTTCGATAGTCGCCATTGATGGAAGTAGAGAAATGTAGAAGTTAATAGAAATGTTTGAAGATACTCTGAGTTCGTAAACTTCCAGAAACGTAAAAGTGAAGAAGATGAAGTTTTGAGATCGTGGATATCGAATTCAATGCAAATCTAGGGCTTAGATTGAATTGATTTTGCACAATGTGTGGTCTGGATTGGATTTATGAGTTGTGGGATTCAAGAAAGACGTTCCACATTCAAAAACCCTTTCCAATTTTGGAGCCAACTGCTTTTGATAAATACACCATTAAATTAGGTAAAAAAATAGAGGGGTGTATAAATCGTCTCTATTAGTAATCTAATTTTGAACAAATCTTGACTTAGAAATTTTCTAAGGCAAAATATTGTTCTGATGTATATCAGCACAGTTGTTTCCAAACACACTTTGCTTCATTTTTTCACTTTTATATTAATGAAAATTACTTATCTGGATTCAGCTGCGTACTGTGATCAGCTGAGTATCATCTCTTGAGATCAGATCAGTTCTTGAGGTCAGCACAATAATCTTCAGATCAGTACTCCAACTTTTCTGATTATTACTTTCTCGACATTTTGAGCACTTTTTGACATTAGCAAAGTACTATCAGATTAGTACTGTGACTCAGATCAGTTCCCCCTTCAGTAGAGAACTCTTCTTCTGTGCCTGTTTCACCTTGGTAGAAGTGTTAGTTCATGCAATATTGGTGAAATATAGTATAGAATAGTAAAGAATAATTAAATTAATGATCACATCAAGGTTTATACTAAAGTGACTAGTGTTCTGAGTCAACAAAAATGATCTTTAAGAAATCACAATTCCCCCTTAATGTATATTCTCAACATCCCTCAGCTTTACCAGCTTCCTCATTGGGCGTTAGGTCACAATACTAACCTTATTACCTGATTTTGATGAATGTAGTGGTCTGGACATAGAATAGTCTTCTCTGGATTATCCCTCTAGTGTACTGTTCTTGTTTTTCCGACTTGTTTATTTGGTATCAACTAACCTGAAATGTTAGCACATATCTATATGCATGCAAGATCCATATCTATCAATCCTAAACTAATGCATAACTCTTTAAATCTAGCTTTAACCAAAGGTTTTGTAAAGATATCAGCTCTTTGAATATCAGTATGGATCTTTTCCATTCTAATGTTCTTCTTTTCAACATGATCCCTAATAAAATTATGCCTAACATCTACATGCTTGCATCTAGTATGTAAAATGGGATTTTGAGTAATAGCAATGGCACTATTGCTGTCACAGAATATAGGTACATTATATTCCACAATATTGTAGTCTCTAAGTTGTTGCATTAGCCAAAGAAGCTGACTACAACAACTTCCTGCAACCATATATTCTGCTTCAGTGGTAGATGTTGCTACACTCGTTTGTTTCTTTGAAAACCATGCTATGAGCTTAGTACCTAAGAATTGACATGAACCAGAAGTAGATTTTCTATCTATTTTGCAACCACCAAAGTCCGAATTTGAATAACCACTTAGGAATAGATCATCATTTGAAGGATACCATAATCCACGATTAATAGTCCCCTTTAGATATTTCAATATCCTTTTAGCAGTTTCCAAATGACATTCCTTGGGGTTGGCTTGAAATCTTGCACATACTCCAACAGAAAAAGCAATATCAGGTCTGCTGGAAGTTAGATAGAGTAGAGAGCCAATTAAAGCACGATAGTAAGGTTGATCATCACACTTACCTTTCTCATCTGGATCCATCCTGTAGGTGGATTGCATTGGAACTCCAACTGTCTTACAGGTTTTAATACCAAACTTGTCTAGAAGATTTCTTGTATATTTTGCTTGATTTATAAAGATACCTTCAGGTGATTGTTTTACTTGTAGACCAAGAAAGTAAGTCATTTCACCCATCATAGACATTTCAAACTTACTTTGCATGAGTGTAGAAAAACTTTCACTCAAGTTTTTGTTGGGTGAACCAAAAATGATATCATCCACAAAAATTTGAACAAGTAAAATGTCTTCACCTTCTTGTCTTCTGAACAAAGTACGATCTACTTTGCCCTTAGTAAAACCATTTTCAATTAAGAATAGTGAAAGTGTATCATATCAGGCTCTTGGGGCTTGCTTCAGTCCATAGGGTGCTTTTTTCAACTTGTATACTTGATGTCAATTTACCTCAAATCCAGGAGGTTGTTCTACATAAACTTCTTCAGCAAGTATAGCATTAAGGAATGCACTTTTAACATCCATTTGATAAACAGTGAATTTCATATAGGCAGCATAAGCAAGGAACAATCTTATAACTTCTAGTCTAGCTACAAGAGCAAAAGTTTCATCATAATCAATACCCTCAGCTTGAGAGTAGCCCTGAGCAACTAATCTTGCTTTGTTTCTCACTACAAGATCATTATAATCTTTCTTATTCTTGAAAATCCACTTAGTGCCTACAACATTATGTCCACTAGGTCTATCAACAAGTTCCCAAACTTCATTTCTAGTAAACTGATTTAGCTCTTCTTGCATGGCTATAATCCAGTTACTATCAGCCAAAGCCTCTTTCACAAATTTAGGTTCAATAGAAGATAGGAAACAACACCAACAAAATAGAGATTTATTGGGTTCTTCCTTAGAATCAAACAATTGTCTTCTGGTCTTAACACCTTTACTAGAATCACCTAATATCAGATCAGTAGAATGAGCAGATTTCCATGTTTTTGTATTCTTAACAGGAGCACTCTCATCAACTAAATCATTTATAGCATCATGCATAACAGTATCATCAATATCAACATTTTTCAAATCAGCAGATTTATTCACAGGAGAACAGTCAACCAATTCAGGCATATCAGAAGGTCTAGAAGACATACCTTTACCTTTTACCTTTTCTTCATCAATATCTTGGTTTAGGATGTTCAAGAATGGGTTATAGGCTTGTACAGATTCATAAACTTCACTCTCATCATCATTAGTGTTGGTTTGAAGTTTCAGTTTGTCAATTTTCTTACTGAGCTGATGGTCAGCAGAGTCCTGTACATTCTCATCAAAGACAACATGGGGTGTTTCTTCCACACATAGAGTAGAGTAATTAAACACTCTAAATGCTTTGCTTACTGAAGAGTATTCTAAAAATATCCCTTCATCAGTTTTTGCATCAAAGGCATTTAATTTGCTCTTTCCATTATTATGAATAAACACTTACAGCCAAAGATATGAAAATAAGAAACTCTAGGTTTTCTGCCTGTCCATACCTCATAAGGTGTTTTACCATGCACCTTATTAAGAGCACTTCTATTTTGGGAGTGGCATGTTGTGTTTATAGCCTCTGCCCAAAATTTCTGTGGTGTATTGAACTCAGCAAGCATAGCTCTGCAAGCTCCTTTTAAGGTTCCGTTCCTTCTTTCTGCAACTCCATTTTGTTGTGGGTATCTGGCTGCACTTGTTAGATGTTGTATGCCAGACATAGAACAGTAGTCAGTAATATAAGAATTGATAAATTCAGTCCCCTTGTCACTTCTTATCTTGACAATGGGTTGACCTTTTTCAACTTGCAACCTCTTTAAAAGATCTGGAAGAAGTGTTTGTGTATCACTCTTTTTGTGTAAGAAGACTACCCAAGTGAACTTAAAATAGTCATATACCACAACTAGAGTGTACCTTCTGCCATTCAGTGTGTGAGGCTTGATAGGACCATGGAGATCCATGTGCAAGAGTTCTAAAACTATGCCAGTTGAAAGAGTGGGAATTGACTTAAAGGAAACTTTTACGTGTTTACCTTTTTGGCGTGAATCACACACTTGTGACTTGTAATAGATTTCATTAGGGATACCTTCAACAAGGTAATCTCTTGCAATCTTATTAATTATCTTAAAGTTCAGGTGGCATAGGCATTTGTGCCATAACCAGCTGATTTCTTTAGGACTCTTAGTAATAAGGCAAGCATCCCTAGGACAACTATTCCAGTTCACAATGTAGACACTGCCTTATCTTATTCCAACAAGCAGAACAGTATGTGTTCTCTTGTCTATGATCTCACATTTACTGCTTTTGAACTGTACTTTGTATCCCCTATCACAAAATTGAGATACAGATAGTAAATTATATTTCAAACCTTCAACATAGGAGACATCTTGAATCTCTATATCTCCATTCTTTATGTATCCAAATCCTTTTGTGATTGCCATTGAACTGTCACCAAAGATCACTTTTGGTCCTTCTTGCTCATGATAGTTAGAAAGCAAGGCCCTGGTACCAGTCATGTGGTGTGAACAACCACTGTCTATGTACCAAGTCTCACCAACTGAACCACCTTTCTTGTATAAGTCCAGTCGACCCTGCAAAGGAGTGATCTTAATAATTTAGGTACCCTTTATTTATTGGGGTCCTTGTGGGTTAGTGTCATTGAAAGGCACCCAAATATACATAGATGTTCTGAATAGTTGGGACCTCTTCAATTTTCTACCATACTTATCACAAAACAATACTTTCTTGACCTTATTAGAATTATCAGCAGACTTGTGATCTATTTTTCTGAGGTAACCTTTCCTTGGTTCAACCCCTTTTTTAGTAAGATCAGTATGTTTATAATAATTAGAATAAGGTCTGAAATCCTGTGGACCATACGGCTTATAAATGCGTTTTGGCCTATCCTCTCTCATAATATCATAAGATAGAGGTGGAGGATACAGAACAGGTTGAATATGATGAGGTGGTACAAATTTCCTAGGCTTAGTTGAGTACAGCTGAGACTGCCTTATAAAAGGAGGTCAAGGCTGATTCCAACCAAACTGTGCTTGTCTAGGCCAACTCTGCTGAGTATACCTCTTTTGATGCCATGATTGTTCTGGTCTGGACATCTGAGTATATCTCTACTGAGTAGGTCTATACTGAGCTTGTCTAGCTACATTTTTCTTTTTACCATGCTTGGTATTAGAAGGAATGTAGTTTGACTGAACTTTATTAGTGTTCTTAGGTTTTGTACCTTCATCATATTGCATTGGTTCTTTTCCTTTATCTAGTTGTGAATAACTTGAACTAGCTCCATTAGTGTTCTTAGTCACTAGAGTAAATGAGTTAAGTACATCAGCACCCAACCTACTTTTGTCATCTGGATCTCTATACCTTTCTGACAATGTTTGATTATTTTTTTAGGAATTAACCAAGTCAGCAAGTTTTAGATCTATGAATCTATTGCGCTCTTCTAGTTTTTCACATTTGATCTTTAAATCATTGAACTCATTGGTCTTAATGGGTTGAGTTTTAAGTATATCCTGATGTAGTTTATCCAGAGATGAGTACTTCTCTTTGAGTTGAGACAACTCTTCTGATACGCGCTAATTTAGAGAAACTACATTGGGATCTACTTTTAACTAAGCTTCTTTCAGACTTATGATTTCTTGCTTTAAAGAAATGTTCTCATCAATGATTTCCATGAATGCTTTGTTAGCCTGTAGAAGGTCTTCTTCAGTCACTCCATGTGAATGATGAAGACTACTTCCTACACCACTATCAGCAGTGTCATTTTCATCAGATTCAGAATCTGAATTATTACAAGAACGGAAAGAAGTCCCAGAAGATACCTCTTGTTCAATCTTGGCCATCAAGCTTAGTCCATCATCTGCAATGAAGGCTTCTTTTTCATTGCTAGAGGGGTATTCAGATGAAGACGAAGGCAACTCATCTGAATATGTATCAGAATCATTGTATGCCATCATAGCCTTCTTACCCTTAGCATATCTTATGTCTCTCCTTGCTTTCCTTTCTTCTCTATCTTCAGAACTCAGATCAGGACACTCATATGCGTAGTGACCTGGCTTTTCACAATTATAACACACATGATTATTAGAAAACTTTTTGGTAGGAGAACGGTTACGGTTCTTGTCCTTCCTATCAATAGAGTTCCTATCTCTCTTATTAGATGAGTTTCTATCTCTCCTGTTCTCATTAAAGATCTCATCCCTTCTTTCAGAGGAGTTTTGATCTCTTCTGGTCCCAGAAGAGTCCCTGTTACCAGAACCATTGGTTTCCTTATAGAATCTCTTATATCTACCATATCTTTTGTTCAGCTTGTCAAACCTCTTTATCATTAAGCTCAACTGATCCTTAAGAGTAAGATCAGTACTATCTAGTTTATCTTTTATGCTGGAAGCCTTAGACTTAGATGATCTAGACCCCTTAGAGGAAGAAGTTTTGAAAGCAACATTCTTAGAGATATCCTTATACTTCTCACCATCAACAACTGGATCTTCTTCATCCAACTCAAACTCATGTGCCTTAAAGGTTTGGAACATAGTTTCTACAGGCCATGAATCAATATCTTGAGTGGTTTTGATGATCATTTTGACCATTTTCCACCTCTCATCCAAGGCTTTAAGAATCCTCAAGTTAATCTCTCTATCAGTATAAGTCTTGCCTAATACGTCAAGATCATTCATAATGCGAGTAAATCGAGTATCAAGCTGGTCAATAGTTTCACCAGGTTTCATTTTAAATGACTCAAATTTTAGAACCGCCGTGGATAATTTGCTTTCTTTGATTAGACTAGTGCCTTCACAAAGAATAGTTAATTTATCCCACATTTCTTTGGTAGTCTTACATTTTAATACTTTGCCAAGATACTCATTTGGCAAGGTATGTAAAATATAGTTCTTGGCCAGGCTGTCCAAATTATTTTGTTTCATTTCATCAGTAGTTAATTCTGACCTTGGTTTTGGAATAAGAGCTCCAACAGCTTTGGATGTGTCCAGTGTAGCAGTGTTGGTCATCATGGTGAAAATTGGACCTTCCTTCACTGCTGACACCATGAGATCATGTGTTGAACTGAAGATTGCTTACATGCGAAGCTTCCAATAGTCATAATATGCAATCTTAAACTTTGGTAACTTATGAATGTTAATATTATCCATAGTTCTTACAGATGAGATCAGTAAGATAGCAAGAATATCAAGATTATCAAGTAAATGATTTAGAAACGAAAATTTCAAAGATCAATTCGATCAATGACAGAAGACTTCCCTCAAAGTCTTCTAGGTAATCAAGAAACAACAGTCCAAAAGAACTACTGCTCTAATGCCACTTGTTGGTCCCAAGTTGAGTTAAGATTGATTAAGCTAGTAAAAGTCTAGAGGGGAGGGGTGAATAGACTTTTAAAAATCTTTCAAAATATCAGAGTTTAATGCGGAATTTTAAGTGTTCTTATGTACTGTACTGTGCTTATTCAGCTCAGATCAGTACTTTTCAGAAATAGTGTGAGCCTTATAGTTTATACTCAACTTTTGATTTTGAAATTTTACTTGTTAAACTTTATTGTTCTTAGTATTAAAAAATTAAACAAATATCAAAACAGAAAGTAAATCAACACACAAGATTTTTATAGTGGTTCGACAAATGTCTACATCCACTCTCACAACTCAAGTTGTGAAGTTTTATTAACTCTTCCTTCTTGAGTTTCTTGTGACTTAAAGTCCCAAGACTAAGACTGTGATCTTTTCGATTACACTTCCAAGTTTATCTTCGATCGACTAGTAATTCTACAAGATACTAGCAAACTTGTTTTACAGAAATCACAAACTAAAATGTAAAGTAAACTTCTCTGATTGTAGCCTTTGATTCTTCTCTTCAATTCTGGGCTCTTCTCAATTTTGATCTCCTTCAACTCCGTGAGTTCTTGAATACTTGAATGTTCTTTGATTGCTTTTTCTCTTTTGATTATTAGTAGTAGCAGTAGTCTTTTCAAGTAGAAGATCACACAGTATTTATAGACTTTAGTATGACAGTTAACAGTTTCTGAAACTAACTCTAAAACTGTTTTTGTAACTTATCCTTTTTGTAACCGACTTTGTAACTTCCTTCTTATTCCAAGTCAGTATATCTTCAAATATATTTAGTTACTCTTTAAATAAGTTTTCCAAACTTATTCTTCTCAGCACAGTAAAATTACACTTATTTTATTTTACTATTCTTGGTCCAACTCAGCATAGTTCTCAACAACTGTTCTGAACATCTTCAGAATGCTTATATTATATCTCTGAGCTTCATTTCAACTCTTCTTGAAATTCTTCTCAATCTGAAATAGTCTTCTGAGTCTTCTTTAGTCTTCTGATCTTGTTCTAATCTATTGTTCTGAACTTTACAATGCTGATTACAACAGAATACAACTTACAAATATAAAACCTATTTATACTACAACTGAACTACATACAGAAGAGTACATTTAAGTCATATTCTATAAGCTGTCTATACAATACTTTATCAGCTTAGTTCCTAACAGTTCATAATATATTCACATATGATACACATATAAGGTTAGTAAACTCATAAGATCTGTTAAACTAAGATTATATGTCTTTTCAAGATGACTTAGTTAAGATAACTTTCAACCACATATATCATTAAATTTAAGTTGCTTTTTGGCCATCAAAACTTAATCTCATCAACTAGAACATTGTTTCAAGGATTCATATCCCAACATTAATGTATGTGAAATAAATTAATTTTGTGAATTTTTTAAAAAAAATTAGTAAAAATATGAATATTTTAGTATTTTAAAATATATAAATTAAAAAAATTAAATTTCCAATAAAGATAGATTAAGAATTTAATTATTAATGTATGTGAAAGAAATTAACGTTGTGAATTTTTAAAAAAAAAATGGGTCGAAAATGAGTACATATACAATTAATATTACAACTATTAACAAGTAACAGACTTGTCCGAGTGGTAGGCGCCCACACACCCGGGTTTGAGTCCCAATTAACAAGGCCGAAATTAAGTTGGCCTACAGTGAAAATCTCGCGGGTCGGGTCTGGCCTGGGCCCAGTGCTGGTCGGGTCGGGTTTGAGTCCGATCCAGCCCGTATAATTTTTTTTCGGTTTACCCTACCGACGGTTTCCCGATGGAATATAATTTCGCATTTAAAAGGTAAAATATTATATTCCGTCGGTAGTTCCGATGAAAATAATTTATTTTTTAATTATTTTTATTCAAATTACCGACGGAATCCAGACCCGGTTAAAAAACGGGTCATCAGGGTTACCGACGGAACGCATTCCGTCGGTAACGTCGACTGTTTCTTTTCGTCGGTAAACCGTCGATACTACCGACGGAATAAAAAAATTTGTCGATAATTCTTACAGACGAGGTTAGCACCGACAGAAATTTTCAGTCGGTATATCCGTCGGTAACCACGGTTACCGATCGAAATTACGTCTGTAAAACGCGTGTTTTTTGTAGTGGTAATTCGGGATGATTATAGTTTCGATTGTAAACATGTTAAACTTTGACCATTTGACAGTACTCATCGTAAAACCGTCACAATTTGCGAAAAATACTAACTGTCGTAATCTCCATAGTTTTTGTAGTGTTAATTAGTAATTGAAAAAATAGTCTTAAAAGGGGAAAAAAGGAAGGGGCCCTGAAAATCACTGTGAAAAACTGTTGTGGAAACGAGGAAGAGAGAATAAAAAAACATGCTAGGTAAAAAAGAAGGAACATGGAGAAGAAAACAAAACGGAGTTGTGTCATGGAAGATTTGGAATATAGTTAGGGAAGAAAAAGGTAGATTCGTATATTAGAAGATGGGTAGGATCGCTGGACAATTTTGCAAGGATATTATGTTTAGGAAACAAGTCTTTTCAATATTAAAAAAAAAAAAGTTAGACACTTCATCTAACTTTGTCATGGTCGATCGCACTTTGCCAATAAAATATTTAATCTTTGTGAAAAAATACATGTATATATTTAAGTATCGAAATGTCCTTATCATATTTTTTAAATTAAAATATACTCCCTTAGTCCGTCTATAAGTTCTCCATTTTGCTATTTTGGTATGGGTAAAAAATGGGAGAAGTTTATATTTCATAGTGCAGGGATACATGGTCTTATATAGACTAATTACATAAACATTAACTACAATTGACTACTGAGTAAAGGAAACTAAGACTAATTGACTAAAAATCAAGCTAATTGATTTATAGGACATAAATTAAGGGAATTGATTTCCACTCCTAACGCTTTAGTGAATATGTCGGCAACTTGAATCTTGCTTAATATATATTGAGTCTTGATTTTTTATTTGTTTATGCATTCCCGAATGAAGTGACAATCAATCTCAATGTGATTTCTTCTTTCGTGGAATACTGGATTAGAAGCAATATGTATGGCCGCTTGATTATCACAATATAAGGTCATTGGATGGTCAATGCTTATTTGTAGGTCTTGAAGCAAACATCTCAACCAAGTTATCTCATAGGCTGTAGTAGCCATTGATCTGTATTCAGCCTCGGCTGAGGATCTAGACATCGTGCTTTGTTTCTTGCTTTTCCAAGAAATGAGAGATTTTCCCAAGAAAATGCAATAACATGTCACCGATCATCGAGGTTCTTGCATGAATTGACTGAGGGTGTTGACCAAAAAAGAGATTTTTGGCCTTGTGATGGTTAAATAGATCAGTTTTCCTACCAATCTTAGGAAGTGTGTTGGATTTTTAAGTAAATCTCCATCAGTAAAGGTGAGCTTCAACGATTGCTCCATAAGAATCTTTGCTGGTTTTGCGCAAGTAAACCTGCTTCCTGTAAAATATCAAGGGTGTATTTTCCTTGATTAATGGAGATGCCCTTCAAAGAACGGGCTATCTCAATACTAAGAAAATAACCGTGAATGGTCTTTTTGGTCGTTTCCTGTTATAATCATATCATCCACATATAATAAAATAAATGTGAATGAGTGTCCACAAACCTTTGTAAAGAAAGAATGATCAACTTGTGATTGTTGAAATCCAAATTTAGTGATTACAGAGTGAAATTTATGAAACCATTCTCGTGAGGCTTGCTTTAAGCCATATAAAGACTTGTGAAGTCGACATACAAGTGGCTCCCTCTGTCGAAAAAATCCAGGAGGTGGATGCATGTAGACATCTTTCGAAATCGCTCCATGTAAAAAAGAATTTTGGACATCCATTTGGTGAAGATGCCATCCCCGAATTGAGGCAAAGGCAAGAAGGCAGCAGAGTGTTGTATGTTTGGGAACGGGAGCAAACGTTTCATTATAATTAGTGCCTTCACGTTGTGTGAAACCTTTAGCGATAAGGCGAGCTTTGTATCGCTCTATTGTTCCGTCAGAGTTATACTTGATTTTGTATACCCATTTACAGCCAATAGGATGATGCCCCAATGGTAGAGATACTAACGACCAAGTTTTGTTTGCTTCCAACGCTGCAATTTCATCTTGCATTGCTTTAACCCATTTTGAATCTTTGTAAGCCTTCTCATATGTTTTTGGTTCCACTGTGTGAGAGATATTATGAATAAAAGTATGAAAAACATGAGAAAGGTTATTATATGTAACATACCTGGATATTGGTGATCTTTAAGGCAGCAAACAAAGAATAGTTAACTTGGTAATCTTTAAGGTAAGCCGGCATACGGGTGGATCGATTAGAGCGGCGAAGATTATTTTCTATTTTAGGTGGTTGTTGTGGAATATTAGTGTCTTCTTGAGCAATTATTTGGGGCATGTTAGTTTGTGTTGGCAAAATTTCTATATATGGCTCAACATCAATAGAAATTGGATTTGGTAGAGTTGGGAGGTTATTTTGGTCATCGTATAGTATGGTTGAGTAGGGAAAATTATTCTCATGAAAGATTACGTCTCGAGAAGTGATCATTTTTCTTTCTGTCAAGTCATATAGAATGTACCATTTTTGTCCCCGTGGATAACCAAGAAAGATGCATGGGTGCGCACGATAGTCAAATTTGTGGGTAGGCTGCAAATTTGTGGCAAAACAAAGACAACCATATACACGTAAATGTGAGTAAGACAACCATATACACGTAAATGTGAGTAAGTAGGGGGAATTTTATGTAATCGCTCATATGGTGTCTTACTAGATAATAGAGGTGAGGGTAAGCGATTAATAAGCTAGATAGTAAGCTGTTTTGATGTGCTCTCCCCAAAACTTTAATGGAAGATTAGCTTGAAAGTGAATAGCTCGTGCAACATTTAGGATATAGCAATGTTTGCGCTCTACTACACCATTTTGTTGAGGTGTGCATTTGCAACTACAATGAAAGTTTGTGCCATTTTCATTGAAGAAAGATTGTAAAGACATGATCTTGTCCATTATCAGATCTTACAGCTTTGATGGAACGATTATGTTGTGTCCTAGCCTAAGCAAATAAATTATTTATGATAGTTTGAGTTTCAGATTTGTGTCGCATATGGTAAACCCAAGTGTAACGTGAAAAATCATCCACAACCGTAAAAAAAAATAACGAGCTCCAGAATGTGAATAAATTTTATGGGGTCCCCATATATCGCAATGTAACAAGTCAAAAGCTTCATGAGTAGAAATATTACTAATAGAAAATGGTAAGCGGGATTGTTTTGCCAAGTTACAAATATCACAAATATTATTGAAATCAAGAGATATATTTGGAATAGTTTTAGATAATGACTTTAGTGGTTGGATGGAAGGATGTTCGAGATGTTTATGCCAAAGGTTGGGTGTGTTGTAGACGGCGTTGGAAATGTGTGGTTTTGGGTTTAGCGTAAGATAATATAAACCATTACTCTGCATGCCCGTTCCAATTGTCTTTTTCGTAGTAAAATCTTGCATCATACAATAATCATGGTAAAATATCACACTACAACCTAAGGCTTGTGTAATTTTGCTAATGGAAAGCAAATTGACTTTAAAATTTCCATGGATCCAATTGATTTGATTTTAGCATCTCCCCCATTTGGTAATTTGACACTAGAATATTATTTAGGAGATATTTCATTTGTACTTGGACGTATCTTGGATACATGATCTGTAGCACCACTATCCAATATCCACACATTATTATTTGAGAAAGTAAAAACGTTATCAGAAGAATTAATAAAAGGTTCGGTATTACTGGTCTCCTTTTGTAGTAGTGCCATGAGTTGGGCGTATTCCTCGCCACGGAAATGCTTAGTAGCAACGTTGGAGGCAGATGATTGATTGATATTTTTCTTTCCCTTTGGTTTGACATCCTAATTCCATGAAATCAATGTCCAGGAGGGAAACAATGAATGTAGAAGCAACGATCAATTGTGTGGGTGTCCATACCGCAGTGTGTGCAGTGGAAATTCTTTCTACCGTTGGCTGCACGATTTGTGTTTCCACCCGGTCCATTTTGTGTCTTTGAACCCATCCAGTTGACAATGTGTTGTCCGTTGGAATCATGATTGGCAGCAACTTCATTTTGTCTCTCTTGTTGGAATATCAAAGCATAAGTCATTCGTGTATCATGTAGTGGATTCATCAAAAGTATAGATCCACGTGTCGTCGAATATGATTCATTTAAGCCCATAAGGAATTCAATCACGCGTTCTTTTTCTTCTCGTTCAGCGAGTTTCTTAAGATCTCCACATGTGTAGACAATTGGCTCATGGTAAGAGGACAATTCATCCCATAAAGCCATTAGTTTCGTGTAGTAGATGGAAACAGATTGATGTCCTTGTCGGTGATCGACAATTGCTTGGCGGGTCTCAAAAATTCGAGCATCATTTCCTTGTGAGAAACGATCATGTAGATCATTCCATACATCAGCAGCCAATTCTGCATAAATAATGCTTCCTGCAATGTCAGGATTAACAAAATTGATTATCCAAGAGAGTACCATGTGATTGCAGCGTTCCCATATTGAAAAGTTGTCGTTGGTTGCCGCAGGTGCTTTGATTGTGCCGTCGATGAAGCCGATCTTATTTTTAGCGCTTAAAGCTATCCGCATAGATCGACTCCATTGTGAATAATTATTTTCGTCCAGTCATTTGGAAACAAGAACCAAAGCTGGATGATCGGAATGATGCAAGGTAAGCATACCCGATTGCTTGGTTTCCTTCTTAGAGTTTTCTCCCATTGCAGCAGAAATTTAATTGCAGAACCTTATTGCTTTAGTACCATGTAAAAAATGGGAGAAGTGTATATTTCGTATGTATTTTGTGTGCAGTAATACATGGTCTTGTGTAGACTAATTACATAAACCTATTAGCTACAATTGACTACTGAGTAAAGGAAACTAAGACTAATTGACTACAAATCAAGCTAATTGATTTATGGGACATAAATTAAGGGAATTAAATGAATTATCTTTAATATTATGGCTACTTATAAATTTCTCATACCCTTTTTGACAAATATTTTTTAATTTTTTATTCTTACACTTCACTTTATATTTAATGCTTCTCTTTATCTCCTGACAAAAACTTATATGCAATATTGCATACATGCAATATGGCTAATTAAGGTAAATTAGGTCAAAATTCGTGGGTCAACGTGGGTCAACACGGGTCAACACGAGTCAAAGCGGGTCAACCTTAATTAAAATATTTATTTTCACTCTAATATACTATTATTTTACTACATGACCAAAACTATGTTACCACAAGAACTAAATTTTGTCACTACAAGGTCAAAAGTGTATTACTACACGTCCAAAAATATTCTGGACACTTATTTTTTGGGGGCAAAATTACTAAAATAGTTTTGACTTATTCGGCTACTACATGACTAAAACAATGTTACTACAAGACCAAAATTTTATCACTACAAGGTCAAAAGTGTATTACTACATGTTCAAAAATATTCTGGAGACTTTATTTTTTGGTGAATTTTTCAGAATGTTTTGACATGTAGTATTAAATTTTTGGCCTTGCAGTGGTAATATTTTGACCTTGTAGTAACAATATTTTGGTCATGTAGTAAATAACCTGTTTGCAACCCGCGAATTTTCTGGACAACCCGGATCCAGGCTTGTGACCCGCGAATTTTTTAAAAATTAACTTAATTTGACTTTTGGACTTAGGGTTTTGACTTGCCTAATTGGGATGAAATGCATGTATGCAATATTTCACATAAGACTAACCCTTATCTCCTTCTCTCTTTCTCAATCACATCACATAACTTATATTATATCTATTATTTAATCACTTTTCTTAATCAATGTGCCAAAATGTAACGAGAAACTTATAGACGGACGGAGGGAGTATAATAGAATCTGATCCAACCCGATTTGGCCCGATTGGTCTAACCTATCCAAAATCGACCCGATTGATCTAGCCCGATTTGACCTATTTGATAACTCTAGATATATTTCTAACTTCTAATTAAATATTTTTGTTTATTTTAAATTAAAAGGATATATTCGGTATTTTATATTTCTTAATTAATTTAATTTATTAGTGGACGATGCAATGTGATTCGATGTTGCATATAACAAACATAGTAAGGTGAAGTGCAATCATTTTAAAAGAAATGTATGATGGATTAACAATCTAATGATATTTGAAAGATTGTTTCCTGTGTAAGAGAGGGTCGTTCCTCTTTAAATTTTACATTTTACCAATTTGAGCGTTTCTTTTAAAGTTTTTCGTTAATTTTTTTGGTAAGATTTGCCCCACATTCATTAACAATGATCGACATATACTTTTACACAAAATTACACTAATAGTGATCACTTGTTTACTCACTACAAAATTATGTTGAAATGGCGAGGTGTACTAAACACTTGCCATTTCGCGAGTGATATGGTGAGTGGTTAAAATGTCGAGTATTTTGACAAGGGATTGAATTGCACTCGCGAAATGGTGAGTGCATTTAATAACACTCGCCAATTTACGAGCGTGTAAGCGACAAAATCTTTTGCACTAATAGCGAGTGCATGTAGGTATTCGGCAAATGGCGAGGGGCTCCCACTAGCTAATTGGCGAGCGCAGTGGAGCCCTCACGAAAACACCCGCCTAAACTAAATAAAAGGTATACCAGAGGATAAAGTATATAATTAAAGAGGTTGGGCTATTTTAAAAAAAACCGTGATCAGATTAATAAGGAGTTTATATCTATAAATTTTATAATTGTTACAATTTGGAAATTCAGCTGAATTATTTTTGTACAATTATAATAATTATAAACTATTGTTTTAATTTTCTTTTAAAGTAACTGGTTGTTGTGATTTGTGGATGCGGTATTTTGAACTCGTTTGGAAGCTGAGAGCCCCATTTCAAATATTTTGTGTGTGTGTGTGTTTCCCATCTAAAAATGTGAGAGAGAAGACAATATTTAAAAATAAGATAGAGAAAGAAGAAAGAGAAAGACAATATTAATTATGTGAGAGAAGAAAGACATCTGATAACACTACATCCAATTAGAGTAAGGTCAGGGGTATATATGTCAAAATGTGTATCTTTAAGTAATACTAAAAAGGTGGTTGTACTAGAGGGTAATAGAAGTTTGAAAATTGTACTAGAGAGTAAATAATCTCTAAGGGCTTGTTTGGTTTGAATGATAAAGTAAGAAATATTATTTTGTCCCTTATAATCTGTTGTTTGGTTTGATGGTTTGTGGCCCGAGAATAAACTCAGTCCGAGTTTCTTTTTCTTATTTTCCCGAGAATGTGTGATTATTGGTCATGAGTGGGGTGTTATTATTTGTCCCATGGCCCACACATTTTTTATATCTTTGGGCTCGTTTGGATTTAAGGACGGGATTGATAGCTTTGGATAGAATTTAGTATAGGATTGTAATGTTCATAAAAATAATGTTTGAATTAAGTTGTATATTTGGATTGATAGATTAAATTAAAAAAAAAAGTAATGACAAATTTTTCAAGTTATTTGGATTGAGGGATAGATTATACTTTAACCGTGAATTGTCAAAATTACCCTTCTAATTAAATTAAATTGTATGTTTGAATATTGAAATATATATAATTCTTTGGGGTTTTTATGATTTTACACAGAGATATAAAAACGTGTGGGCCATGGGACAAATAATAACACCCCCACCCATGATCAATAATCACACATTCTCGAGAAAATTAGGAAAAAACCCGGGCTGAGTTTATTTCTCGGGCCACAAACCATCAAACCAAACAACAAATTATAAGGGACAAAATAATATTTCTTACTTTATCATTCAATCCAACTCTTTGTACTCTCCATCCGTTCCAAAATACATTTTATAATACTTTTTAAAAAATTAAAAACATTTACAATATCTTTCACACCTCTAGAGTAGAAAATCTTTTATAAACTAAACTCTTGCAAAATACATAATTTTACATAGAATGTTATTATTTTTGAGCTCACACATACACAGGAACAGAACTAGCAAGGGTGTGGGGTGGTCTGCCCCCCTCAAATTTTTTCATTTTTTTACTATTATATATGTATTATATATACAAAAAATCAAATACAAAAAATTCTCATGTGTTAATTAACATTTTGCAATCCAGTCCAAAAGTCCAATAACATTTATTTTTTCCATTTGAGTCACTTCTCAAATTCTTCTCACTTTCTATAACAAAGTAGTGAAAGTAGATTTAATTATTTAAATATATTAAGAAAGTATAATAATGAGTAGATTTTGAAAGGTAATTTTATAAAAAAATATTATGTATAAAGTTAAAAAAAAATAAGTTAACTTGTGTGTATGTATAAGTTAATAAGTCTAAAAGTTGTGACATTTTGTATAAAATTAAAAATATTGTGAGGTTGAGTTTATAACGAATTTTAAATTTTAAGAATGTAAAAGTTATTATGAGATGTTGTAAAAAATAATGTGTAAAAGTTATTATTGGACGAAGAAAATATATATTTATTTTGAAATATTTAACAATAAATGTTATTCATTTAATACAAAAATATATTATCTAAAAATTATGTCATACATATATTAGTATTTAAATTGTTTCTATTGGCCTCCCTCAAGTTAAAATTCTGGTCCGTCCCGCACATACACACAAGTCAACTCATTTATTTACGTTATAGATAAAAGTTTACAAAATTAACCTTCAAACCTCTTACTCATTATTACACTTTTTTTAAAAAGTGTGCTCAATTACCTGTGAAATGTACTTCGGGACATGGAGAGTATTAGTCATGTAGTAGGGTTGAGGCTCTGTATCTTGTATTCCCACGTGTATTAATTGCTTTGGTTATTTATTTCTGATGTCGGGCTATTTTAAGAGTTTTTTTTTAGTAAACAAACCAAATGTTCTCAAGGAAACAATTATATTACTCTCACCGTACAAAAACAGGTTTAATTATTTCCCCTTTTATTCAATACCACTCTGTCATTTTAATTCAATTCAGATCCAATACCCAATTTTTGAGTGCTGCGGGTTTACCTATACATATTCATGTATATACTATGAATTAATTCCTATAATTATGCTATTTAATTTATCCAATTTTTTTGTTAACTTTTCATTTCGATTAGTGTACATAAGGGTATGGATTTGCTATGAAACTGTGGTAGGTAATTGCCTACGAATTAGATTATCGTGGACACCAAATTATCTACGTGCGAATTTCATATGAATGGTTTTCGTTGGTATTCTTTAGACAAATATAAATGCCTAAAAATTAAAATTATTGCCTACAAAATATTCTTTAGCCAATTAATTATTTTCTTGGGGTGATTGTTTGAAGTTTTATAAAAGTATGTTGTTAATCTAGAAAATAATTGAGTTTTTTATTTAATATAACTGAAAAATGAAACTAAAAACTGCAAAACAATATTATTACAAAGTGCAACACAATATCATTGAAAAATGTAATAATTATTGAAAAGTGCAAAAAAAAAAAAATATTAAAAAATTTTGGTACACAATATTAATGAAAAATGTAATATATTTTGTGTGAATGAGTAAAAAAATTTAAAATTATTTTAATAACAAATACATATTGTGCAATTAATATATGCACCTAATTATTATTTTTTTTACATGAATGGATGGGTCGCAAATTAAACCACGTATGGGCTCAACACTGTCACAAATTAATTGACAACCGGAGAGAGGACCCCACATATATAATCATAGCTCTTCAGCTGCACCAGCATTCAAGCGGATTAGAGATAAGGGTACAAAAGTGTCGGCAAGGCCTCGATCTCCTAACCAACATGTGGTTGTGGACTAGGTTTAATTCCCTATTTTTTTGGTAGGTACGTAGATTTGTAGTTGGATAATTAAAAAGGATACAAATTAATATATTTTCAATAAAAAAAATATTGTAAAAATTAAATAGGAATAGCTTAGGGAGATTTGTGGTAAAAATAGTAAAAACAATTAAAAAAATTTAAACAAGATTTAAGACAATAAACAACAAATTTTTTAAACAGATGGAGTATATATAAAAATCATACACCAAAGCTCTTACTATTGCCCTAAAAAGGAAATGTGAAGAAGTAGAAGTCAAGTCAACGAATAAAATGAAAGAGTATTAGTTAAATGATTAGTAGCTAGTCTCTTTGTTAGTTGTAACTTTTAACTTAGTAGTTGTAACTTCTCTCTTGTAATCGCTATTCGATTCCTTCCTATATAGAGGAGGAATGAGAATCATTTTGATTATCTATTTTTCTTTTCAATTTAACTACGTACTATTTAATTTTAATTCTCTCAATTTACATTCTATTTAATTTTTTTAGTAATGTTATGAAATTTCACAATCAACAATCTAGGGTACTTTATTAAGAGTTAGATATGACACTAGATGAAGAGGCACGTACTCACGCTGAAGTACTGAAGAATTAAGTGCATTGAATATTAAAGATTAATTGACATATATAGCACATTCTTCCCGTGAAAGTTCATAACTTTGGTCATGATCAAGATTAAAATATATGGTAAATTATAAAAATAATAAATGAAATGTGAGAGATTATAGTTGTTTGTAAAAACAGAAATAAGTAGCTTTAGAATACTATAAATCGGGCGGGACGGGATCTCATGTTACACAATGGTGTAACATCTTCCGTTACACCCTTTAGATAAATGACACTTCTCCTATTAACTAATTTAGATTAACTATGGTCAAATAAAATTCCTTAATTCTGTCCTACAAATCTACATAAACCTTATCAAATATTTAAAGAAAAAAAATTACGGCAATATTTTTTTAACACATATTATAAAAAAAAAAATATACTCAATTTGTTTACATAGAAAAAACACTTTTCAAAAGATATTACAAATGGTTTGTTTAAATATAACTAAATACTTTTAAATAATTTAATAATTTTTGGCATTTTGTTTAATTATAATTAAATGCTAAACTCAATATAAACGTAATTTAAAAATTTTTAACATTTGAAATATAATTAAATACAAAATTCAATATGAAATTTTATAAAAAAAGTTTTGAGTAAATATAATTAATACATCTAAAGAGTGTAACCATCGTGTAAAAGGAGGTCTCGTCCCCTATAAATCATGCACCAAAACTCTTACTCTATAATTAATTCTATTGCCCTAGAAAAAACACACAGTTAGAGATGACGCTGGATGAAGATGCACGTGTTGAAGCAGAAGTATGGAACTACGCTTACGGATTCACCAAAATCAGAGTGGTGAAAACCGCCGTAGAGCTTGAGATCCCCGACGTACTGGAAAAGCACGGCGGCGCTATGTCACTCTCCGACCTCTCCACCGCCGTGGGCTGCCCATCCGAACCACTCTACCGCATCATGAGATTCTTGATCCACCACCGCATTTTCAAGCGAGCTGATCATCAGGGCAACGTATACTACGCCCAAACCCCACTCTCTCGGCTTCTCGCTGGAGATAAGATGGCACCTTTCATTTGGTTACAAGGCACCCCGATGGCCCCACATGGTGGTTTAACCGCTGAAGCTTTGAGAACCGGGAAACGACCTGATTTGAAGTCCGTCAACGGTGAGGACACGTGGACGGATAAAAAATTGAGTCATGATAAGAAGTTCACCGACGCCATGAATGCCCATGCTAGGGTTACGGCTTCGGCCATCATCCGTAACTATCCGGAGGCTTTTGGGGGTATTGGGTCGTTGGTCGATGTCGGTGGCCACCATGGAATGGCTCTTAGCTTCTTTGTTAAGGCTTTTCCTTGGGTTCGAGGGATCGCTTTCGATCTCCCCGACATTGTGGATAAGGCTCCCCCACTCGACGGGGTCGATTTCGTTGGGGGGAGCATGTTCGAACACGTTCCTGAAGCTGACGCCGTCATGTTAATGGTACGCATTAACCAAAAGTCTACTCCCTCCCTCGTGCAATAATCTTAATTGACAGGTGGGAGGACACACTTTTTAAGAAAGTTGAGTAATGAGTAAATATTGAAGGGGTAGTTTAGTAAAGTTTTTGTAAATTTCATAGTTTATTTAGAAAGTTTTAATTAATGAATTAATAAGATTTTGATGTATGATATATTATTATATAGAAGATTCATTTTAATCTGATGAGACGTGTTGTTAATTAATTATTTATTATTATGGTCGTAGCGGGTACTGCACGATTGGAGCGACAAGGCTTGTATAGAAATCCTCAAGAAATGCAAAGAAGCCATCCCAGCAGACACGGGAAAAGTGATGATTGTAGATGCTATACTTGATGATGACGGTGAACACGAAGACAAAGACGAGTATGCGGGTGCTCGATTGTTGCAGGATATGGTCATGATGTCAGTGACAGTGCAAGGCAAGGAGAGGACTTACAAGGAATGGACACATCTTCTCAACGAGGCCGGGTTTAGTAGACACACTGTCAAAAATGTTGGAACTATTGAATTCGTAATTGAGGCCTATCCCTGATCATGCATAATTGCATATTATCTTCATTAATTATCACTATGTTGATCTATGTATTGCTTTCTATATTTAAATCATCTAGTCGGAGTCTTGTATTTGCTCCCAAATAAATGAGGAGATTCTAAAACGTTGTCGGATCTCTTATTTGTATGTGATGCTCCATGCATCTTTTGTTTTATATATGAATTTATTGTTTTATAAACATTTGTTTGTTAATTAGTATCCTACATAAGATACGTAGTTTAATTTCATGTAATTATTGATATGATGAGATGAACCGTGTTAATCTGCGACGGTTTTTGGGATTAGCAATGGTTTTTTTCGTTGGTAAATTTAATTGTCTTTAATGGCGCTGACATACTAGGGGTTTTCGGAAATGGAGGATTAGCGACGGTTTAAGATCGCTAATTTAATTTCTAATTAGCAACGACTAAAATCTGTTGCTAATCGATTTTAAATGACGGCGTTTAATTGTTCTGGATTAAAATATGTCGCTAATACCGTAGCAAATAACGACTTTTTTTTTCATTGCTAATCTTGTTTTGTTTGACCAGATCCGTTGCTAATTCTCTGTTGCATATTTTTGCGATTTTTGTTAGTGTTTTTAAGATTCAACAAACATTTAACGTTACACATGCAGCCTCCAAGAAAATCATGGAACTGGCGTAACAAAAGTCTGTTGATTTAGTTTATTCCAGAATTAGTTAGATGTCGTTATTTCTGTTAGGGTAGTTAGTAATTAGTTTGTGGCAGTTCATATGAGCACTGTATCTCTATAATTACACCACTTAGTGCATAGATGAGAGTTGACGTGAGATGTGATCTAGAATCTTTGTGAGTTGAATACGTGAGAGAGTTAGCAAGTTACTTTGTTATTCATACTTGTAAGTTGTAACACTTGTTCAAGTTTAGTGAAGAGAGCCTCTATCCTCCGTGGACGTAGATCGGTTGGATCGAACCACGTAAAATCTTGTGTTTGTTCTTACTTGTTCATTTCATTGCGTTCTTGAGGTCTTGTTTTATCATTTGGATTTGAAATAGCTTTGTGAAAAATTCCATAACAATTGGCGTCGTTTGTAGGAAGTGAAAGATAAAGTCAAGAATCAAGGATGAGTTATGTGAAGATGGAAGTGGAGAAATTCACAAGTAAAAATGATTTTGATTTATGGAAAGCCAAGATGAAGGCACTCTTATCACATCATGGGCTAAAGGATGCCCTAATCCCTCTTAACCTTGCTACATCGGAGGCAGACAAGGTCAAGAAAGAAGAGTTGATGGAAAAGGCTCACAATATTGTCGTTCTGAGTTTAGGTGATAACGTTTTGAGAGAGGTGATCAAGGAAAAGGATGTAGCTGGGAAACGCTGAATGATTTGTATTTGACTCAATCCTTGTCAAATCAGATGTTCATGAAAAGGAAGCTCACTAACTTCAAGATGACCTATGAGAAAACACTTGATGAGAAATTTATTGAGTTCATGGATGTAACATCCCAAAAATTTAATTAATCATATATTATAATTATAATAATGCATAAGATATTATTAAAATATGGAACCCACGACTCAATATGCGAGATTATCTGTTATCCCTAAAAATTATCAACTAAAAAAATTAAATTCTTATTAATATATATATATTACACGCACAATCATTAATGAGTCGAAATTATTTCCTCTCCTACTCAGTTAATATCTCACTCTCACAACTGTTCTAATCATTCCTCTATCGGTCTCTTTCACCACTTTTGCTGCTAAGGTATTCTCCATTTTCACCAATATGCTTGATTCCCCTTTTCATGCAATTTATGTTGCTTAATTATCGTTTAGCGTTGCTTAATGCATGGTGAAACATGGAACGAACTTATATAGAATCTCATACCCAGATGTATATACACACGTAACACTAATAGTATGCATATATGTGTTCTTGGTGGACTATATTTATAGGATAAATCATGTTTTTATTTTATTTACAATTTTGTGTATATAATTATTACATTAAATAGTTATAGGGTTGATATGTAATTAAGGTTACCGAGTTGCATGCTAGTCGTGACTGTTCCTCTATGCTTGATTTAATTAATTAGGTTATAAGTTAGTATTTTGGGAAAAAGGGTATATAATGGATTATTATATATGTTCATAATTTAAAAGACTATGATAGTACAACATATGAATCATGTTCTTTTGTACTATTTGGTTGAACTTAGATCAATAATGTTGGACTTATGACCTATTATGACGTCGAGGCTTATGTACAGTAACTCATCACAATGTCTAACTATCATAAGCATAGTTGATTTGGTTTAACTAAATAAGGTTACCTTTAAATTGGGAATTTAGCTAGGGCTTTATTCTATCTCGACTCATGTACTGTAGTTTTAATACTACTTAAACAGTTCTAATTGTTAGATTGTACCTAATTGCATGCACACTATTATTAATGCAAGGCGACCACATCTACAAGGATTAATTTATACGAAGCTTCTACTTGTCGCATCCACATTCATCTTTTAAGGTGGGGTTTTATTGCTTTATACTCTACAGTGGTTGGTAGAGTTCTTAATGCATTTGTTATTTTTTATTAAATGCTTTAAATAAACTGTTTGAGTGATTGATACATGAATTTAATGTGCGATTGATAAAGTTAATGTGTGCATATTATTCGATTGGCAAAGTTAACGTGCGCATGTGATTCGATTGGCAAAGTTAATGTGCGTATGCAATTCGATTGACAAAGTTTCTAATAGCCAGGGATCCTGACGAGGGTCCAGGATCGACGGGTCCTCGGGTTCAACCCGCTGTGCTAAATGGCAAAGTATATATGGGCAAAGTATATGTGGACAAAGTATATATGTTTACTTTAATGTGGTATATATGTTTACTTTAATGTTGGCAAAGTATATATGGGCAAAGTATATGTGTTTACTTTAACGTTGGCAAAGTATATATGGGCAAAGTATATGTGGTTAATTTAATGTTGGCAAAGTATATATGGGCAAAGTATATGTGCTTACTTTAATGTTGGCAAAGTATATATGGACAAAGTATACGTGTTCACTTTAATGTTGGCAAAGTATATATGTTACTTTAATGTTGATAAAGTATATGTGTTCAATGACGAAGTATATTGTTTAATTTAAGGTTGGCAAGGTATATATACAAATGCTATTTGTTCTACGTTGATGACTTGACTGTTTATTTTCAGTATTTGGTTTGGAATAGCTGGGCCCCACTGAGTGTGCTTGCATACTCACCCCTTCATTTTTAACATTTTAGGTTAAGGAGCTGGTGGCGGAGGAGCGGTGGATGACAATTCTATAAATATTAATTTAGTAAACTAATTGAGTTATTTGATTTTAAGTATTAAACTTTTCATGAGATTGTGAGACATTGATAATTATTCTATAAATATTAATTTAGTAAACTAATTGAGTTATTTGATTTTAAGTATTAAACTTTTCATGAGATTGTGAGACATTGATAATTTAAGTTCTTTTGACTCTTTTGCTGCTATTCAAGTAATTTATTGTTAAATAAATTTGTAAGGCTCGTTTCTTTAGGTTAAAATTTCAGTTCATGCCCCTTTATTTTGAAATTTCTCAAGTATTTCTGTAAAATCTACTTTTATAAAAAATTAGGGCGTGACAATGCAAGTTGTGGATGATCTTGAAAATGTGAGAGTCTCCTTGAAAGATCATGAGAAAACTTTTCTACTCCTAGAAGCTTTACCACCATCTTATGATAACTTCAAAGATACACTACTGATTATCAAGGAAGGTAAGGCCAAGTATAAGGTAGTCCTATCTATTCTCAAAACCAAGAGTTTGCATGTGGCAAATTCCACCAAAAAGGCCAAGAACCAAGGGGAAGGTTTGAATGTGAAGTTCAAGAATGATAAGAAAGGGTAAGGCAAGAAGGATCATGCCAAGCCAGCTGATAAATCTAAAGTTTTATTTCTCAAGAAGAAGACATGTTATGAATGTCATAAGGAAGGACATTTCATTATAGATTGTCCAGAAATGAAGGAGGCTTTTGAAGCTCCCAAAGCTGATGTAGAGTTGAGGCAAATGATGGATATGAAAGTGCATAAGTTATGAGCATAACAGAAAGCAAGATGTACAATGAATGAGTATTTGACTCTGGATGTTCATTCCATATGTGTCCCACCAAATCTTGGTTCTAGAACCTAGAGATGAGTGATGGTGGATCAGTGCTATTGGGAAATGATGAAAGTTGTACTGTAAAAGGCAATGGTACTGTGAGGGTGAAGATGTTCAATGGAAGACATGTGATCCTAACCAACGTTAGATGTGTTCTAGATTTGAAGAGAAATAGTATCTCTTGGCACACTGAATGTTTTAGGGTATGTGTTCAGAACAGAAAGTGGTTGTCTACTGGTTACCAAAGCTGGTAGGATAGTGATGCAAAGAAGGCAAATGAGTTATATTCTTTGATTGGTGATACAATTACAGGGTCAGTTAATATAGTCATGAGTACTGATGATGCAATGCTTTGGCATAAAAGATTGGCACATATTGGAGAGAAGGGCCTAATGGAGCTATCCAAGAAGGGGATGTTCTCTTAGAAGATGATCATGGGTCTTGAGTTTTGTGAGCTGTGTGTTCTTGGGAAGGCCAAGAAGAATTCATTCAAAAAGGGTGAGCACACCACAACTACTAAGTTGTTGGATTATGTTCATTCAGATGTATGAGGGCCATCAAGAACTCAAACTCTTTGTGGAGGTAAGTACTTCATGTCCATTATAGATGACTATATATTCTAGAAAAGCTTGGGTGTTCATTCTCAAACAAAAGAGTGAGGCATTTACAAAATTCAAGGAATGGTTTGTTGATGATAGAGAACATGAGAGGAAAGTCCTTAAAACATTTTAGGACAGATAATGGCCTCGAGTATCTATCAGCGGAGTTTAAAGAATTTTGCAAAGAGAAGGGCATCACTACACATAGAACTGTCCCTCTAAATCCACAGCAAAATGGATTAGTTGAGAGGATGAACATAACTATTCTAGAACGGGTCAGATGTATGTTTGCTAATGTTAAGTTACCTAAAAGCTTTTGGGGGGAAGCTGTATGTACTGCATGTTATTTGATAAACAGAACCCCATTATTTGCTTTAAAAGGTAAAACACCATATGAGATCTGGTATGACAAGTTAGGTGACTATTCAAAACTGAAAGTGTTTAGACGTCAAGGTTATGCCCATATAAGACAGGATAAGCTAGAGCCAAGGGCTCTGAAATGCATATTTCTAGGCTATTCAAAAGGTGTCAAGGGCTATAGATTATGGGGCCTTAAACCAGGTCATAAGAAACTTGTTATCAACAAAGATGTTGATTTCAATGAAAAGGTAATGGGATATCCTCAAAGTGGAAATTCCCAAGACCTTGATGGGAGAATTGCAGATGAGTTAGAAGAGAGTTCCGCAGTTGAGGTGGAGTTTCTGGGATCAAATGATGTAGCACCAGAGGAGGTGGCTGACCTAGCTGATATGAATAATTCAAAAGACAATACCCCAGATAAGGTTATCCCAGAATATATAGGTAGAAAGAGGTGATCCAAAAGATGCTACAATGGAGGACAACCTAGCTGATCTCAGGAATTATGGTCTTGCAAGAGATAGGCCCAGGAGGCAAATTCATCCCCTATCTAGGGTTTGACCAGGCATTATGAGCCAAAAAACTATAGGGAAGTTATCACTAGTTCAGAGAAAGAGAAATGGATAACAACCATGACAGGGGAGTTGCAATCCTTAGAGAAGAACCAGACATGGATCCTAGTAGAGAAGTCAATCAACCAGAATTTAGTCAACTGTATGTGGCTCTTCAAAAAGAAGCTTGAAGTTGGATCTGGTGGTGCTAGAGAGCACATTAGATTCAAGGCAATGTTGGTAGCTAGAGGATTCACTCAAAGGGAAGGTATTGACTTCAATGAGGTATTCTCTCATGTTGTTAAACATTGTACAATACGATTACTTTTGTCTAAGATTGCTCAAGATGATCTTGAGTTACATCAATTAGATGTCAAAACTGCATTCTTGCATGGTGATCTAATTGAAACAACATACATGCACCAACCAGAAGGGTTTGTCATGCCTGAAAGTGCAAGTAAGGTCTGCTTGCTTAAGAAATTATTGTATGAGCTCAAGCAAAGTCCCAGACAATGGTATATAAATTTTGATCAGTTCATGCTTTCTATTGGATTCTTAAGAAGTAGATATGACAGTTGTGTGTATATTGGTAAATAAGATAATCTAGAGAGCACATATCTACGGATCTATGTAGATGATATGCTTTTAGCTAGCAAAAGTATGAAGAGGATTGCTCAGATGAATGACCATTTGAGTACCAAGTTTGAGATGAAGGATTTGGGTGAGGCAAAGAGGATATTAGGGATGGATATCTTTAGAAATAGGAAAGCTGGGAAGCTGTTCCTTTCCCAGAAGAGTTATGTTCAGAAGGACTTAAGGAGGTTTCTTATGCATCAATCAAAGTCTGTAAGAACTTCATTTGATCAGCAATTCAAGTTATTAGTGAAGCATTCTCCTCAAACAGAAGATGAGAAGAAACAAATGCTTATTGTTCCTTATGCAAATGGAGTGGGTAGTCTCATGTATGCCATGGTGTGCAGTAGGCTTGATCTAGCTTATGCATTGAGTATGGTTAGTAGATTTATGGGAAACCTTGGGAAGATGCACTGGGAGGCTTTGAAATGGATTTTAAGGTATCTGAATGGATCGGAAGAGTTAGGTCTAATATTCGAGAGGTTTGTTGTATCTAAGTGTCCACTACTAGGATTTGTGGGATTCTGATTTTGTTGGAAACATTGACACAAGGAAGTCCCTATCTGGTTATGTATTTACTTTGTATGGCATTGATATCTCATGGAGAGCAGCCTTACAATCAATGGTGATCTTATCCACAACAAAAGTTGAGTACATCACCTTAACTAAAGCAGTCAAGGAAGCATTGTGGTTGAAAGGTATCTTGAGGGATTTTGGCATATACCTGATTCACGTATTCTACAACGCTAGAATAAACGACCGCAAGTATACGATGTCTATCGTAGTGAAGTAAGTACGAGGTCGATCCCACGAGGAGGTATAGCGTAAAAGTGTAGTTTGTTAACGGAATTCTAAATAGACGCGATCGATAAAGTGAATTACCCTAAAGTTGTCTATCAAATTGTCACAAATAAGCAATAAAGAGTAATGTAGAATCGATCAACTAACATGCAAATCAAGAAAACGAAAGTAAAACGAATGAAAACTCAAATAAAAGAAGGTAGGTTCCAAGGCATATGTCACACCAAGGGGTCAATTTATGATCAAAAGCCTAATTAACTGGTGATGTGTTGATTACTATAGGGTTGATCACGAAATAATGAATTAAAAGTTCTCTCGATCCAATTAATCCAAGAGAAGTGTCATACAAACTAGTATCTCTACCTAGCATGCATAATAAACCTCAAAAAGGGTCCTAATATCATCTATTACCCTCCCAATAATTGATCCTCTCTCTCGAGCTCACAATAATATTGGGTCGAATGCTTAAATACGATTAATGAAAAAGATTTATCAATCCAATTTCAATTAACAATAAATAAAACATATTATCATGGCCATTGACAACATGTCTTGCAATGAAAGTTAAGCATTCAAATAGAAATAGCAACACAACCACCAAATAAACAAGAAATTAATTCATAAACATCATCCAAAATGTAAACATAGCCCTAGAACCAAAAATGTTTAGCCAAGAGCTAACATAATCAAATTACAAAATCAAATGAAATAACTAACTAAAAAGAGAGAGAAAGAGAAAGTTTAGTCTAAAATGTGGTCGAGAATGAAAATCCCAAGCTAATGGTGGCCTCCTTGCTTTGATTGATGAAGAAATGAAGAAGATATGGCCAAAACACCTCCAAGTGTGTGTTACTATGTGTGGAATTTGAGGAATTGGGGGAGAGTGTCTTGGATTTCAAGAAAGAGGACTTATATAGTGTTGGGGTAGGGTTTGGATGCCAAAATTGCAAGTTGGTCCCTAAAAAATGGAGAAAATTGCCAAAAATCCCCGAGAATAATATCACCCGGGCATCCCACCCAGCCTAAATACGAACCTTGGGGCAAATTGGCCTTGCCCGGGTAGAATCCACCCGGCCGGGTGAAATCTACCCGGGCACAATACGAACCCTCCATGTTGATAGTGCTAGGCCGGGCTAAAATGACCCGCCCGGGTCGATTCTACCCGGGCATGCTTTTTCGTCTCTTCGTATCTCGAGCTTCCGACCTCCGATTGACTCGATTCCTTTTTTCATTCCACTCCGTTTTTCGAGACGAATCCAACGGTGCACTCCTCTTCCTGATCCAGTAAAGTATGGTTGGTGTTTTGCTCCAAATTCCCTCGTATTTCCTACAAAATCGATAAAACACAACCTTTCCCTCATTTTGGCTCAAATCATCATAATCAATGCATAAATCAATGAAATCTCATCAAAAACATGCTTCACTTGTGGCTCTAAAATGCGTAAATTCCACCCGAATCAAACCCCCCCAAACTTAAAATGTTGTTTGTCCTCAAACAACTAAGCATTTAAAGCAATGAGGGTGGAATGATCACAGTGGAATATTCAATGTAAATCACACATGCAAAGCAAGATGTAGTGATATCTCTTTCTCAAAGTGCATTTCTCAATGGAGATCATAGGTTCATCATTTCAATTCACATTCATGAATCAAAGAATGCACAAACACACAATACATTGTGAATGAGAAACACAATCCAAATGCTCAAGTCCTCTACTCACATGACAAAATGTTTCCCTCAAACACACAAACAAATTGAGGATATTAATGCACTCATCAACCAAGTTATGCTATGCAATCACTATATGCTTGCCCAACTTCTACTTTCTACAACACTCAAATGCTCAACAATGTGATCAATAGGACTTTATCAAGGATGTAACATTGGCTCTTTGGACAAGGTGGGATGAATTTGGGAATTTGTGACTCTTCTAGTGGAGGACAAAACTTGTTGTTTTACAATGTGTGCTTTCACTTTCAAATCTTACAAACTTCATCCTCACTTTTTCCTTTTCCTTTCTTTTTTCAAGTATTCATCACCTCATCTTTTGAACCATTTTTCTTTTCAAGCTTTTGGGGCTCTTTGTCCCTCTTTTATTTTCCATTGATTTTCTTTTCATCTTTCTTTTTTTTTTCTTTCAACTTTTCCAATTTCTCCCTTCACCAAAGACATTTCAAGCACATGTTTATCCACTTTGTCTTTTATCCCCCACTAGATGTAGGTATCAAAGGCTCAAAAAGGCTAAGTAGTTAACATTGTAATTTGCCAAGAAAATGAGGAATTAAGCTCAAGGGGCTAACTATGGATGATTACTTCGGTTTTGAGAAATTTTGGCTAAGTGACTCTTTAGAACAAGATGGCCTATATCACATCACAAAGTTTCACAAAATCATGCTTTCAAACAAGAACTTGGGCAAGTTCTAGAATCACTAGCAATAACCTAGTCCACTCTCAAATGAACTAAACCGGATTATATGCTCGATTCAAGGCTCAATTCTCACCGGTTTATTCAATAGGACTCTCACATTCATCAAATGTTCCCAAACAACAACACATCATGCATCCATGCTATCAAAGATCAATAACTATGAGCACAACATGACACTATTCTCCAACACCAATCATGCATACATTCAAAGCAAATAGACATCACCACAACTACTCAACCATGGATTCCAATGATTATTCATGCTCACATTTCACCACAAATCCACTACCCAACATATGATCAAAACCAACTCAAACAATATAAGCATGTGAAAGCCAAGTGTGCGCCGGTGCAAAATGTAACATAAGTAGAATGACGAACCGGTGCAAGGGTAACAACTAGTAGAAAAATAAAAGAAAAAAAACTCCCCCAAACTTAGAATTTTACTATGTATAAATTCTAAGTTTGGGGCTACAAGTTGTTACCTCCCTCCTTGCACATCCAATGCTCTTCAAAGATCAACATTGCAACACTTGCTTCCCCTCTCTAAAGTTGGTTTTGCTTCCTTCTTCATTCTTCAAGCTATGACATCAAAAGTGCTTCTCATCCATACCTACAAAAGAGACTAAGCTATCAAGATTACTAAAATAAGAAAAGCATGAAAGCAATAAAACCTTGGGTTGCCTCCCAAGAAGCGTTATTTTTAACGTCTTATGCCGGACGGTTCTTTCTTGAGATGACTATCAAGTCACCCCCTTGTCATCCTTGTTCTTGACCTTCTTTCCACATCCAACCTTCTTAAACCCATTGAAACATCCACAAGCTAGCCCATCCGACTCTTCAATCATGTTATAGGAAGTTGACGCTTCATTCACTCCCAAGCTTGCATACGTAGCTTTTCTTGATTTGGGGGAGTTTTAAAAAACAACTCCCCCAAACTTGGCCTTCTTACCCATCTTCAAATCACTTTCTTCCACTTTGGGGTCTTCTTTCACAAAATTTACCTTCAAATCTTCTCTCACCTCCTCTTTCATGGGCATTGGAGGGTGATCTCCCTTAGAATACCCATACTCTCCATCCTCATCATCCCGGACTTTGATAGCTCTATAGATATTGAACACTACTTTCTCATTGTTCACTTGAAGTTCTAGCTCTCCTTTCCTTACATCAATGATAGCCCCACCGGTTGCTAAGAATGGCCTTCCCAAGATTAGTGGAATGTACTTGTCTTCTTCCATATCCAACACCACAAAGTCTACCGGAAAAATGAATTTATCCACCTTAACCAACACGTCCTGTACTATACCCAAAGGGTACGTCATGGATCTATCCGCCAATACAAGACTCATTGTGGTTGGTGTAAGATTTCCCAAACCAAGAGTTTTAAATATGGATAATGGCATAAGATTGATACTAGCTCCCAAATCACACAAGGCTCGAAATATACCTCCCTCCCCGATGACACATGGCAAGGTGAAAGATCTGGGGTCTCTAAGTTTTTTAGGCAACTTGGCTTGAATAATCGAGCTACACTCCTCGGTCAAATGCACCGTTTCGTACTCCACCATCTTCCTCTTGTTTGACATGATCTCCTTTAGGAATTTGAAGTAGTGGGGCATTTGCTCAAGTGCTTCGGCAAATGGAATGGTAATATGAATCTTCTTGAACATTTCCACAAACTCGGCAAATTTGTTGTCCAACCCTTTCTTCTTCAATCTTTGAGGGTATGGAAGAGGTACCTCCTTTTTGCCTTTGTCTTGAGGGGAGATTGCCTCCTCACTCTTCTTCTCCTCTTCTTTCTCCTCTTCCCTCACTATCTCATCTTGCTTTTCTTCCTCATTCCCTTCTTCTTTGTCAACATCCTTAGGTGCACTCAATATTTCCCCCTCTTATGGCATCTTTGGCCACTCATAGCTTGTCCCACTCCTTAGCTTGATAGCTTTGCAATGTTCCTTGGGGTTAAGCTCCGTGTTTGAAGGGAATTGCCCCGGAGTATGTTGGCTTCCAATGACATTGGAGAGTTGACTCATTTGCTTCTCCATGGCCTTCATGTTGTTTGCCACATTCTTGATCATCTCTCCTTGTTCATCAAGCCTTTGCCAAGTCTTGGCCATGTAGCTCTTTGTTTCACCCATGAAAGCACCGAACATGTCTTCCAAAGATGGTTTTGATGAAGACTCCACAATTGCTCCATCTCTCACATTGAAATTTGGAGGTGGTATGATGGCGTTCCTTGTGTTAGCATAAGAGAAGTTCTCATGTTGCCTCAACCCGGGGTGATATTGATTTGGATTAGGAGGGTTTTGCCTCTCATTCCAACCTCTTTCTCGAAAATGTCGGTCCCTTTGATTGTTCATGTAGTCAGCCTCTTCATATTGATCTTCACTCGGTCCCACTAATGACTTGGCCGCCATCAACGAAGTCAATTTATCCATTTTGTTGGATATAGTAGCAAAATCCTCCGACTCTCTAGCAAAAGCAACTTTTCGGGCTTGCCTTCTCTCAGATGGCCATTGGTTCCCGTTCTTTGCCATCTCCTCTAGAAGCACATAACCCTCTTCCATCGTCTTTTTCAACAAAGACCCTCCACCGGCCGATGCATCTACCATCCCTCTTGTACGGTGATCCATCCCGTTGTAGAAATAACAAATGATTTGATGCCTTAAAAACCCGTGTTGAGGACAACTTCTTATAAGGTCTTTGAAGCGCTCCCATGCCTCGGCTAATGATTCATCCTCATCTTGTCAGAATGAAGATATTTCCCCCCGTATTTAAATGGTTTTGCTTGGGGAAAAATACTTCATTAGGAAAGCATCCACCAAATCATTCCAATTCTCTATCGTCCTTAGATCAAGAGACATGTACCATTGTTTTGCACGATCACAGAGTGACAAGGGGAACAATTGAAGACGAATGTAGTCTTGAGGGACTCGGTTTATCTTCACCGTCCCACTTATCTCCAAGAATTGAGATAAATTGAGGTTGGGATCCTCCTTCGACAACCCTCCGAATTGGTTATTTTGGACCATCATGATCAAAGTTATGAGCGTCAACGGGTTCCCTACCCGCTCCTCCGTACGGCCTTGGGATGGGTCGAAAGTGATCCCTCAAAACTCTTTGAAGTCCATGTTCCTCATTCACCCTTGGTGCTCTATCTCTTTCCTCTATATTCGGCCCTTGATTCTCAATTTCTTCCTCAACCTCCTCCACTAATGGATTCTCTCTTCTATTCATGGCTTCCAAATCACTTCTTCTTCTTTCGGCGTTTTGCCTTCGACAACGAGCTTCGATTTTCGGGTCTAGAGGTAGCAACACTTGTTGATCTCTCCTAGCTCGGGTGATCATAGGCCATGTCTAAACAAGAATTCAAGAAAAAGTGAGAATTGCAAGTGGAATCACGTAAAACACACAAATATTTTTTGATTTTTGCAAATAAGGAAAGCAAATAAAATGTCTAAACTAAAACTCTATTAACCTACACTTTAGAGCTATATATAAAAACCTCCCCGACAGCGGCGCCATAAACTTGATTCACGTATTCTACAACGCTAGAATAAACGACCGCAAGTATACGGTGTCTATCGTAGTGAAGTAAGTACGAGGTCGATCCCACGAGGAGGTATAACGTAAAAGTGTAGTTTGTTAACGGAATTCTAAATAAACGCGATCGATAAAGTGAATAAACATCATCCAAAGTGTAAACATAGCCCTAGAACCAAAAATGTTTAGCCAAGAGCTAACATAATCAAATTACAAAATCAAATGAAATAACTAACTAAAAAGAGAGAGAAAGAGAAAATTTAGTCTAAAATGTGGTAGAGAATGAAAATTCCAAGCTAATGGTGGCCTCCTTGCTTTGATTGATGAAGAAATGAAGAAGATATGGCCAAAACACCTCCAAGTGTGTGTTACTATGTGTGGAATTTAAGGAATTGGGGGAGAGTATCTTGGATTTCAAGAAAGAGTGCTTATATAGTGTTGGGGTAGGGTTTAGATGCCATAATTGCAAGTTGGTCCCTAAAAATGGAGAAAATGGCCAAAAACCCCCGAGAATAATGTCACCCGGCCGGGTGGATTCCACCCGGGCATCCCACCCGGCCTAAATACGAACCTTGGGGCAAATTGGCCTTGCCCGGGTAGAATCCACCCGGCCGGGTGAAATCTACCCGGGCACAATACGAACCCTCCATGTTGATAGTGCTAGGCCCTAAAATGACCCGCCCGGGTGGTTTTAACCCGCCCGGGTCGATTCTACCCACCCGGGTCGATTCTACCCGGGCATATTTTTTCGTCTCTTCGTATATCGAGCTTCCGACCTCCTATTGACTCGATTCTTTTTTTCATTCCACTCCGTTTTTCGAGACAAATCCAACGGTGCATGTGTATTCCTGATCTAGTAAAGTATGGTTGGTGTTTTGCTCCAAATTCCCTCGTATTTCCTACAAAATCGACAAAACACAACCTTTCCCTCATTTTGGCTCAAATCATCATAATCAATGCATAAATAAATTAAATCTCATCAAAAACATGCTTCACATGTGGCTCTAAAATGCGTAAATTCCACCCGAATCAATACCAGAAGAGTGTTCCAGTTCTGTGTGATAATTAAAGTGCTATCCACTTAGCTAAGCATCAAGTGTTCCATGAAAGATCTAAACACATTGAAGTGAAGTTACATTTTGTGAAGGATGACTTAGAGAAGGGCCTGGTAGAAGTTCAGAAAGTTACTACTGAAGAAAATGCAGTTGATATATTGACTAAGGCTTTACCAAGCTATAAGTTCAAACATTTCATAGAGCTGGAAACCTTTGAACTTGGGATGTTCACTATAAGGAAAGTGAACAACAACCTTGAGAAGGGCTGGGAGGAGGCAATCTTGCATTAAGGTGGAGAATTGTTATAAGTAATGCAATATTGAAGATTTCAGTTGATTATATTGTCTAGTAGAAGAGAAGTCGTAGCCGTCTGGTTGGGTCAGAGCAGCTGAGTAAGGTCAACTCAGTTGATAAGGTTTAGTCATCTGGTCTAGGATCAACTCATCTAATAAAGTAAGGACAACTCTACTGAGTATGTGTCTACTAATTTGTATCAGCAGAGCTCGATCCAAGGCAGCTGAGCCAAGTTAGCTGATAGGCATATCAGCTGAGTCAAAGTCTGTTGATTCAGTATATTCCAGAATTAGTTAGAGGCGATTATTTATGTTAGGGCAGTTAGTAATTAGTTTGTGACAGTTCATATGGGTATTGTATCTCTATAAATACACCACTTAGTGTATAAATGAGAGTTGACGTGAGATGTGATCTAGAATCTTTGTGATATTCTTTGTGAGTTGAACACGTGAGAGATTTAGCAAGTTATTTTGTGATTCATAATTGTAAGCTGTAACACTTGTTTAAGTTTAGTGAAGAGAGACTCTATCCTCCGTGAACGTAGACAGTGGCGTACCCAGGATTTAAAAATCGGGGGTATGGTTAGTAGATAATTTTAAACATTAATCTTTCCGTCCCGTGATGATTTACATATTGATTGACGTATTTTTTAAGAAAAGTAAATTTAACGGAGTGTAGAGTCAAATAAAGGAAAAATATTTTTGGTGATTTGTTGAAGTGTAAAGGGATTTAGTGAGATGTAAATGAAATTTAATGAGATGTAAGAAAAAAGTGGATTCAAATGAGTAACAATTTAAAAATAATATGATGTTGTGAGGGGAAAATGTGGGTAAAACAAAAAGCAAATAATAACATTTTTATAATTTTAATTGGACAAATTTTTATACACCTCCTTTATTTTTGTTAATTAAATTTGTTCTATGTCAATTGTTTAAGGGGGTGTATTGGTTGTAGATTCTGTAGGATTTTTTTGGACTTTCAAAGTTTGGGGGTATTCAATTCGGATTTTCAAAAGTTTTTAAAAATTTTGAGGTATTCAATACAAATTTTAAAAAGTATAAATAAATTGCACTATTCAAAATCTCTTCTAAAAACTAGAGATTTCAACGGATTCTCTCAAAAAACCTCTCAAGACGAAAGATCAGAAGTAGGGATGGCAATATTGACCCGCCCCGCCCCGCGAGCTTTGGGTCAGATCGGATCCGGCCCGTATTGTGTATGGATCGGGTCTGGGTCTTATGTCCGACCCGACCCGAATAAATATATAAACTTTATATAGTATTTATATATATATATATTTTTTGGTAAAATATTTATATATATATATATATATAATATTAATTTTAAAAAAACACTTAACATTAAAAAAAACTCTTCGCATCAATACTGGAGTTTATGAAAATCAATGTAAATCTATAAAAAAAATATATTCCACCATCATGTCAAGTCTATCAATAAATCTATAAAAAAAATATATTCCACCATCATGTCAAGTCTATCAATAAATCAATAAAAAAAAGTTAGTCAAACTCTATATGAACTCTATGAATTTTATAAATCCACGTACTTTTTAAAGTCCAAACAAATTCAATAAAATCTCAATTGAATACACCCCTTAATTTGCATTATATTATTCCTGCATAATTCAATTTATTATATGTCATTAATTTTTATTTTCTTAATTAATTGGACGGTGGGAGTCTAATTTAAATTCATTGAGAACTTTCATTTTAGGCCCGCTGCCCCGGCCCATTCTAAAAATTTCTAAATTTTTAGAAGTCCAACTATTAGTCCATTTGAGTTTTTTTTTTTTTTTATGTGAAGCCCATTTCTCTGTACCCTCCTCTTTCCGCTGCTACGCCAGCACTACTCAATCACCTTTCTCCTTGCCGTCGACGACTTTCTCTAAAGAATCAATATATAATTTTTTTTTTTAAATTAGGGGTACTTGTACCCCATGTCCCTTAGTTAGGTCCGCCACTGAACATAGATCAAGTGGATCGAACCACGTAAAATTTTGTGTTTATTCTTACTTATTCATTTCATTGCGTTTTTAAGTTCTTGTTTTATCATTTGAATTTGAAATAGTTTGTGTAAATTCCATAACAGTTACAGAGTTTATATATAGAGCTTTTAGTTTTCAAACTGGGATGAAATATTTCTTAAAAAAAGACGGCGAGTTTCTAGAATTACACCGTGCAGTTGTCAATATTTATAACTGATGATAAAGAAGCCTTAGTGCACACGTGGCATACTAACAGCAAACTTGTAACATGCAGAAAGATTTTATCACATATATACACGTCATACAGTATGGGCGCAAAATCGAGTACGTGGCAGTACTATCGAAGGCACCGCCACGTAGAAGCTAGCTAGAAACAAGAGCAGACGCGTATCGTCTGGATGGCCACCGTACGTAAGCTAAAATATATATATAGGGTAATTTATTAATAGAGATGACGCAAGCTTTAAGTGATTGCCTTTAACACACGCACATCAGGACATTTGGCTATATATATCTTCTTGTTAATTCTACATAAAGAAGACATGGAAACATTCTCTCACTTGTGCACTTTTCAATTGAAAATTAATTAGCTAGTGTTATAAATTGTTGCTTATTTAATTTGTTTAGTTTAGATTGTCTAATTTTGTTCATAAAATTTTAAAAACAAACGTAGTAGCCTCAGTTCGATACTATAGGTCGTATACTTTTTGTGCTAGCGAACTCGATCGTACATGCCTTAATTTTTTGAAAAAGTTATTATTGTACTAATTAAATACGTGAAAAATACGACAACTCATGCAATGGCGGAGCCAGAATTTTTTTTAGGACAAGCTGAATACCTTAAATAAAGAGGCTAACAAGCAGAAGAAAATCGAAAGTATCGTTTTTTTCTTTTAATTTAAGAGGTTTGAATTGATAAATTAATACTCCTATAAGGTTTATTACTCTCTCCATCCACCTATAAGATTTTCATTTTACCATTTTAATTGGTAAGTCCGTCTATAAGCTTCTCATACTTTTTTTGTAAATACTTTTAATTTTTTTATTTACACTTCACTTTATATCTTACTTTTTTCATTTTATATCTCTCCCTCTATCAATCACATCACTTGTATTATATAGCCATCCCAATGTGCGATGAAAGATAATTGTCGTAAAATTACCATTATTAATATCCGTGTTTTTTGTAGTGTTAGTATTTGAAATCATAGTCTCAAAAAAAAAAGGGATGAGAGTGGAGAGGTATATATGGAAATTCGCCGTGGAAACTGTACGTTGTGGAAGCAAGAGAGAATGAAAAATTCATACAAGTATATTATTATATATAAAACTAGAATATATTATTATAAGTTCAAAAATATTTTTTACTATAAGATCATATATAGTATATTATTGTCACTATTATAAGATCAAACGTGTATTATTATAAATTAAAAAATGTGTGAATTCCAAGAATATTTTGAACATGTAGTAGTACATATACTAAAATATAGTACTACTATTTACCACATGTTTGCAACTCGGATCCGAATTTATATTCGGTGAATTTTAAAAAAGGGTCTAGCTTAATTCGTTATATATAAAATATTTGGATAATTAAGTGAATTGAATAATTAAATATTAAAGAATTGACATACATAGCATATACTCCACTATAAATAATGCACCAAAACTCTTACTCTCTATATATAATTGTATTGTCCTAAAAAAGAAACACACACAAACTCAGATATGTCGCTAAATGAAGATGCACGTGCTCAAGCAGAAGTGTGGAACTATGCTTACGGATTCGTCAAAACTGAAGTGGTGAAAGCCGCCGTAGAGCTTGAGATCCCCGACATATTGGAAAAGCACGGCGGCGCTATGTCCCTCTCCGACCTCTCCACCGCCGTGGGCTGCCCCTCCGAACCACTCTACCGCATCATGAGATTCTTGATCCACCACCGCATTTTCAAGCGAGCTCAGCCCTCCGACGGCAACGTATACTACGCCCAAACCCCACTCTCTCGCCTTCTCGCCGGAGATAAGATGGCACCTTTCATTCGGTTAAACGGCACCCCGCCGGGCCCATACGGTGGCTTAACCGCTGAAGCTTTGAGAACGGGGAAACGACCTGACTTGAAGTCCGTCAAGGGTGAGGACACGTGGACGGATAAAGAATTGAGTCATCATGAGAAGTTCACCGATGCCATGAACGCCCATGCTAGGGTTACGGCGCCGGCGATCATCCGTAACTATCCGGAGGCTTTTGGGGGTATTGGGTCGTTGGTCGATGTCGGTGGCCACCATGGAATGGCTCTTAGCTTCTTTGTTAAGGCTTTTCCTTGGGTTCGGGGGATCTCTTTCGATCTCCCTGACATCGTGGATAAGGCTCCCCCATGCGACGGGGTCGATTTCGTTGGGGGGAGCATGTTCGAACACGTTCCTCAAGCTGACGCCGTCATGTTAATGGTACGCATTTGCCAAAAATATACTCCCTCCCCTCTTGCAATAATCTTATAGGACTTGTTTTTAAGTAAGTTGATTAATGAGTAAAATGTTGAAAGATAATTTAGTATATTTATTTATAAAGTAAATAAATATGTTTAATTATATGTATGTTATGTGTGAGTCTAAAATAATTGTATTTTGTGTAAAATTATGGATATTATGATGTGGAATTTACAGTGAATTTTTTATTTTAAGAATGTGAAGCTTATTTGTGGAACAGACGAAAAAGAAAATTTTAGAATTTATTACGGGAGAAAGGGAATAATAAATCGCACTTGTCCCAAAAAAATATATGTACGTGTTCTCCTTGTAATTTTGGTCTCATAATTTTAAGTGGTCCTTGTTCAAGTAAAGATGGGCATCTCGTTAGTTTTATTTTATTTTTATTTTTTTTGAAGAAAATTATTAGTGCACTTTATAATTAGAAACCCAATTTTGTTTCAGAAAAATATTATATAGGACAATTGATTTTATGGGAACTTCTAATTGTATTGAACAGAAATTTCACTAAATCAAATCATACGGACTAAATATAGGCATTTTGGGACCACTTCTGAAACAACTCTATCCTATGAGACACAAAAAATGTAAATTCCCTATCTCTAGACAATTATAAAGTTTTGTTTTTAGGATTTTAAAATCTCACTATATATCTTTTTTTTTTTTCATTTCTATTTATCTCTATCTTTCCTACCTCTCTCATTATATTTTCTTCTTTATTATGGTCGTAGCGGGTACTGCACGATTGGAGCGACAAAGCTTGTATAGAGATCCTCAAGAAATGCAAAGAAGCCATCCCAGCAGACACAGGAAAGGTAATGATTGTAGAAGCTATACTCGATGAAGATGAAGATGAAGACGAGTATGCGGGTGCTCGGTTGTTGCAGGATATGGTCATTATGGCAGTGACAGTGCATGGCAAGGACAGGACTTACAAGGAATGGACACATCTTCTCAACGAGGCCGGGTTTAGTAGACCCACGGTCAAAAATATCGGAACTATTGAATTTGTAATTGAGGCCTATCCATGATCATGCATATGAAATAATGTTGTCTCATCTAACCAGAACGTTTGAGCGTGAGCCTAATTAAAACTCTGATACATAAAAGAATTTGATTTTATATAAAAATCCGAACTTTTAAAGAGATGAAGAATTAATTAATTCTTGTATATTAATTTCCTAATAGCATATGTCTAAGTGTACTCTAAATGTACTTTTTTTCTAAACAGTACTATGACTAATTAATTATAAACATGTGACGTGTTTACAAGATGGAACTGAAACAGAGAATCAATACCAGGTCCAAATGTTGTCTACCAAATTGGTTAAATGTATAAACTACAGACTTTACATGGATTGACTAATATTGTTTAATTTGTCACATCACGAAATAATACTACTACTAAATATAACTCAATGCATTACTATTTTAGTAGTCACGTCGTCTTGCGTTTGAATCCTCCGACAAAAACAACTTTTTTTAGTATCACTGTATTACAAGCTATATTTCTTAATCTCAAATTGTCTTATTATTATAAATTGTATGGTGGCATAGTGGCTTCTTAGTTGCTTCAATTTTCGGCATTTAATTTAATGCTTTGCAAAAGGTCAAAGTCAACCAAAATATGCTACGCATATATCAAATAAAAAAACAAAGTTGTTACAAGTTCAGCCATACATGATCAGATCCAACCTGTAACATTATTTTCTTTTGCTAGATGAATAGTCAATCCAATTAAATAACTCATCATTTATAAATCCAAATCATATTAATTCATCTAATTTTATTGATCTTTGAATCTCATCTTTTCAAGATATTGATGACAGACGGGGCGACCAATGGAGCGACTTAGTGCAATAGCTGACGCCCATTACAGGGCCGCCCCGCCTATCGTCAAATCTCTAGTGTACGACTTCTTCAAATCACTAGACGCTGATCAAGACGGTAAGGTTAGCCTCCACAAGTTCTTGGCTCTTATGAAAGAGCAAGGCCACACGCGATTGGCGAATCCCTTCTTCTTTAATTTAAGGAACTTGACAAGAATGGCGATGGAACCCTAGATTTCTGGGAAGTGATAACACTACTTTACATAATCAAAAGTGGTAGGCCGATTTGTGAGTGTTGTGGGGTCCTTATACCAGGCACATTTTTCTCGTGCGTCGAGTGCTTTGATAGCCCACCTGCAGAAAATTACTCTTTGTGCATCTATTGTTATAGATCTAATAAGAGTACTCACAACCATAATGGTCATCAGCAGTTCTTGGATACTTTCACTTTGCTGGAAAACAAGAAACGTTCGCCACCAACTGCACCACAAGATCCTGCGGTAACTATATACACACTTCACATTTACACCAATATTAAATTAGAAAATGCATTTTTATTTTTATTTTTGTCCCTTAATAGTGTGAGTTTTAATTTTTGTTTCCAATTTTTTTTTACTTTGGAAATAGTTATTTGCGTTTACAAAACTCTGCGTTTTAGTCATTTTATCAGTAAACAGAGACAACTCATCTAGTCTAGGAATGATGATATGTTAAGTTGTGATGATGATTTTAATAATGTGAAAGACTTAGATAATGACAATGTCCGACCAACTTTGTCTGCGAAGTCTTTAGCAAAAGCTTCTCATTCAGCTTTAGCGAGTTTTTTCTTTATACGGGGAGGTATTTTTGGTTTCTTAGCAGGTCGCCCAGGCCGGGTACGAGTATCGGGAAGGTGAGAGGCCGTGGGGGTATAGGAATGATCTTGATTGGGTACAGAGGGGTGGTGGGCGAAAGACACCTGAATCGCACCGCCGGAGTGGGAGGATGAGGTGGCTGGTTCAGAGTCATGGGTGGGGGGGATGGGGGTATTTTCCTAGAGTATGGGTAAGGGAGTGGTAGGGGCGGGTTTGTTAGGATTGGGAATATGGGCCGGGGAAGTGTTTATGAAATGGGCTGGGGTAGGGTTTGCCAGAACAGGGGCGAGAAGTGGGCCCATGGGGGCGCATGTGGGGGAAGAGGTGCAATTATTCAATTTAAGATCGACTATTAAATGTGTACCTGGGGAACATTCATCCGCCGCCTTCAAGGGGACAGGGGTATTGATGGTAGGTTCGATTCTCTCACTCCCCGAGTAATGCGTATCGGCTTCCAATGAGTCTATCACGTATGACGAGGATACATTGAATGAGCGACTTGGGTGGGCCCCCCTCCGAGGGGAGAGTGACTCATCGGCAGCCGACGCGCCTTCCACCGATTCATGATCTGAATTTTCAATTCCCCCGGAGAACGATGATTCGACTTCCACCGCCCTCCACTTTTCACCATATTCGAAATCTGATTGATCGGATTCTGATGTGGTTTCTTCAAGGAAAATTGGTAGTTCTTCAGGTTCTTCCATGATCCTAATGGAGAAATTTATACCGTCAATTTCAGGGGAGATACAACCATTGATGGGGAGTATGGCAGATGTTTGGATACGAATTCTTGCAAAGGCAAGGCTCAACTTCAATTCTGTGTATTGATCGATGTCTACAAGCTTTCCAAAGTTCAAAGCAAGACGCCCAAAGAACCTCGTATTCCAGGTGTGGATAGGGACGCCGTATAACCTAATCCAAACCGATCTTTGGTTGCAGACGTCTGTCGGATCCCACGAACTGAGGTAGTCAAACCAATGGTCAATCCATTCTTCAAATTCTTTCAGTATAGTATCAAGCGGCTCACCTCCTTTTGGTCTAACGAGGACTAGGTTGCCTCCCATGTGTGTTACCCCAATCCTCTGGTAGCATTCGCCCATTAAATCGTCCTTGTGCTTATCATAATTGGAGGATTTCTTCATTTGGGGTATATAGCATGCAGTTGCCCATTCCCTTTCTTCTGGGGTAGAGCGGAATATGAACCGGCGGGAGGAGATTCCCCCAACTGAGTTCGATATCGGGGCTCGTCTAGTTCCGGGGTGATTCTGTATGGGAGCAGATTCTGGCTCTTTGGGTTGTTGAGGGATTGAATGTTTATCTCGGTGAACTCTTTCTGCGAAACATACGCCTAGCTGGACTCGATTCGGGGATTAAATGATGAATCTTTTTGGGGTTCCTAGGTTTTGACCTTCATTCCTGGAGAATTTTGACAGGTTTGCTCTTAGCTTATACGAGCCGAACCAGATATTGTAAAGACCTTCAGCGTAGACCTGGGGGCATCCAGTATTTGAGAATCGAACAAAGCCAAAAAAATCCCCCCTTTTGTTTGTCCTTTTTGAGATGTATATATCTTTCAATTTCCCAATGTGTACGAACTTTTCCAGCAAGTCTGGGATAGATACTTCCGCTGTGAAGTTTCTGAAGAAGAAAGTGTGGGTTAGAGATTCTAATGTTCTTATCCATTCAGGGGTTTTGGCTGGTTTCTTGGGCTTTTTATCCTCTCTCTACAGGGGAACATACCCTGTTGCTTGATGATTATCTATCTGTTACACCAGGTCAAAGAAGTCAATCTTTGACAAGTTAATCCTAGTCACCAGCTTGCGTGGTGACGACTAGTCAACCAAGTCTTGCGACGACTAGTCAACAATACGAAGAAAGTATAATTGAGTGCTCGCCCAAAGAAAGTGGCGAGCACATGAAGAGCTAGCTAGAAAAGTCAAGTGTAAGAGTTTTGGGAAAGTATGGAACATGGCGAGCTCGGCGAGTGCGACCACCATCCATGAAGATGACCGGATGACCAGGTCCTTCGGCGACCACCAAGGCCCAGATCCTCGTCTCGGGCGAGGACGACCACCAGGGGCGGTTTAGCATTTAATGCAGCGTCCCATCACCTTTTCGAGGTGGGATTTAAGGTCCAATATATAACTGCCATGTGTAAAGGCGTGCAGACCTAAAAAACCAGTATATAATGCCTAAATGGCTCATTTGTAAAGTTTAAGTGACAATTTCCTACAATCACCCCAACCCAAAGCAATAAACATTCCCAAGCTCAAAGCTTTAGCTTCTCAACGAAGCTATATCTTGTGTTCTTCATTTGTTCTTCGATAAGATCACAAATCATCATATAAATCCGTATTAACACGTAATAAACCCCGACGATAATTCATGTTTGTGTAGTGCTAACGAAAAGTCCACATCCAGATCATCCACTCAAAAGCACGTACAACATTTGGCGCTAGAAGGAGAGGTCCTTTTACGTGTTCTTCATCAAAGTTTCAACCGATCATCGAACGATCGGCCTGCAAACTCCTTATTTCAGGTTTTAATCGGTAGAAATACCTTTTAGAACATCGTCTACGTATTTCATACGTACTTTAATTATCTTCGTGTTCTTAAAAATTTTGTAATATTTAGGCTTATTTTGGAGTTTGATCTCCTTGTATTTCTAGCACTTCTTTGTGGCTGTTTTTTACAAATTCGTAGTTTTAGCACGTTCTTCTGCGTAAGAACTCAGATCTTGTGCTTTTAAGCATTTTAGTCTAGAACAGTCGTCGTTGGAACCAATTCCCAGAAATCACTCGTAAAGATGTCTCAACACACCAATCGTGACAGAATTTCGCCTCCCGGAGGGAACGACCCCCCTCCACCGATAGCTCCGGTCAATCAAACGGCCAACATCAACCTTGCGGAAATTTTAAATGATCCTCAACATCTGAGAGATTTTACGGACTACCTCAACGAGAAGAGGAGGAAAAATGAGGCGATGGAACTTAAAAAGCCAAGGATCAGGCTTTTGACAAAGCTCGAAAGGCGAGGGCCAACGCCAACAATGATGACGAGGACGAGCGCTCCTATCACTTGTACTCTGTACGTCCCTGCGATAAGGAGAATAATAAAGTTCACGAGCACTCCCACAATAGTCATACGGGAGACTCGCATGGTGGTCGCAACTCTGTTTTTGATCGCGTGGGCGATAAAAACCGAAAAGCTCCTCGCCCGATACCGCTCAATTTGGGTGGCCGACCAGGGAAGGACGACCACAGAGACCGTGGTAGACAGAAAGATCAAGGAGACAGAATCTCTGCCCTCGACCGAGTAGGGCCAAATTCGCGAGGACCTGTGAAGAGTTATCGCAGCCATCGCTCAGTCGGGCGATCACATAGAGATCGAGATGATCGACTGGCCCCATCTAATGGTAGTCGACGTGACGAGCATGTCGTACCCCGACCACAGACTACCGAGGAAGGGCAGATCGCCCAGTTCATAGAAACGCAAAAACAGATGAAACTGGAGATGGAAAACTTGCGAGCAGAGGTGGCCGTATCAAAGTGAGGCACTGTCCCACCAGTCACTCTTCCCACTCCTCCTCTAAGTGTTATGATCCGCACTGCCCCATTCAGAGAAAGATTCAGATGCCTTCTATGGCAGCGTATGATGGGATGTCCGACCCCCGGCCCGGGTACACTTGTCAAAGTACTCAAATTACATGACCTCAATCGGGGCAACGAACGCCACACAGTGTCGAAACTTCTCCCTGACTTTGGGAGACCGGGCCCATCGTTGGTTCACAACCTTGGGAGCCGGGTCCATCAACTCCTTCCTCGAGCTGGAGCAGCAATTCTTGACTTACTACGGGTCCATTGCTGCTCACCCAACCTCCGAGCAGCGTTTGGCAAACGTTCGCCAATCACCAACCGAGTCAGGAAAGGACTTCATCGAATGCTTCGATAAGTTGGTGATCGATGGGGAGGCAGTGAATATTGATGAAACCAAGCTGATCTCAGCCGTTTCCGACCTAAGGATAGGTTCCAAGCTCTGGGAATCTATGTATACACTTTTCCCAGAATCTTGCGCAGATTTCCGTAATCTAGCCGGCAATATCATTCAAATGGAGGAAATTTTAGACACCGCCAAGGCTAACGAGCAGCCTGAGGCGGCCAAAAAAGTGTGGCCAAAAAAGAACTTTACAACTGGGGAGCCCTCCCAGCCAAAAAGGGTGGTAAATCAGGGAAACAGTGCTCGTTCGTCGAACTTCAAAGCTTTTGAAGAGGCACCGGAGATCACGCAGTTCAGAGAGACCCTTGTTTTTTACCCTAGGTCCATTCTTAATGCGATCAGAGGAAGGGATCTACTCCCCCTGGCGAGGACAATGCATACGAATGAGAATAATCTAGATGGAAATAAGTTCTGCAACTATCACAACTCAATCGGCCACCACACGAATGGGTGTCGAGATCTAATGAAGAACTTATTCAAGTTATACAATGAGGGCAAGCTCGCCGATTCATCAAGCCCAGGGGTGGGAATGACGACCACCATGGGAAGAAGCGTCGCGACGACGGCGAGGGCGACCAGGATCTGCGCAAACAGATTAATCGCCAAAAACTACTCCCCCCAATGCCGAATGGCCCTACTGGCGACGTCGACTTCGTGGGCGGAGGCAACTTTGTGATAGAAGGCCCCTTTGGGGTACTGAATCTGGAAATGCTCTGTCTGTTCGCCGACAGCAGAGTGAGATACGAGCACTCAATAATGTACATCAAGTGTACGTCGCCCCGGCTGCCGAGAAGCCCCCATCCCACCAAGTCCTATTCTCAGATGATGATTTTAATGGAGTGGTGCAACCAAACAACGATGCTTTGGTTGTTACCGGAAAAATCATGGGAACCAATGTCCATCGCTTGATGGTCGACACCGGGGCATACACAAATGTCCTATTCAAGCATACTTTGGATGCTCTTGGTGGATATACCGCATACATAGAGCCGTGCGACGACATCATAGTGGGTTTTGGAGACACCCGCTCCTTTCCTCTGGGAAGGATTAGGCTATCACTGGAGCTGGCATCGACGAAAGAGCCAGCAATGCATTACACTAGGCAGCTCGACTTCATGATCGTCGACATGCCATCATCGTACAATGCTTTCCTCGGCCGACCTTTCTTCGACGAGTTTAAGGTGGTCGCCTCTACTTATTACTATTGTATTAAGTTTCTAACCCCGACGGGAGTTATAACCGTCAAGGGCGACCAGACGCGGGCGAGGGAGTGTCTCGTCCGTTTTGCTAAGCGTCATTCTAAAGAAACTCCTATGATTGGAAAGTATATCATGTGTCTTAACGAAGAAACCAAATTGAACTACTTGGAGGGATTTCCCAACAAGTATCAAAAGATAGAAATTGGGGAGTCAAGTCAGATTTTTTACGACCACCAAGTAGAGATAGACGAGCACACCCCAATGGAGATTGACGAGCACGATCAAATCAGAATAAACGATCAGCCCCCTGAGATGATCGACGACCAGGTTCCAGAACTGGACATTCCATATCTAGAACCTAGGCCAGGTTTCGAGCCAGGGTTCGGAATTGAGGATCCTCGTTGGAAAGAACCCAAAGAACGGGCAACTCCAGCGGAGGACCTTAAAACCATCCATCTAAATGATGCTCGTCCAGAACTAGAAGTGTTTATAGGGTCAAATTTGCCAGAACAATTGTAATCAGAAATGATCGCCTATTTTAAAGAAAACATCGGGGCATTTGCCTGGTCGCACAAAGATATGGTGGGCATTGATGTGAATCATGCCTGCCACAGATTAAACATTTACCCGACAAGAAGACCCATCACTCAAAAATGAAGAAAATTTGGGCCTGATAAATATGCGGCTATGGCGGTCGAAGTCAAAAAGTTGATCGATAACAAGTTAATCGAGAAGGCAGGAACTGATCCAGAGTGGTTGGCAAATCCAGTGCTCATCCAAAAGACGACCGGGTCATGGCGACTATGTATAGACTTCACAGATCTAAACGATGCTTGTCCAAAAGACCATTTTCCGATGCCCCACATTGATCATCTGGTAGACAATACAACGGGGCATGAAATGCTAACATTTATGGATGCTTTCGTGGCCGATACTATCAGATCGCGATGCATCCCGACGACTAGAGACATACAACGTTCATTACAGCGACAGACATGTACAGCTGGAAAAGAATGCCTTTCGGTTTGAAAAACGCGGGGGCAACGTACCAAAGACTGGTAAATAAAATGTTCGAAAAATATATCGGTGAGATGGTGGAGGTCTACATCGACGACATTGTCGTCAAAAGCTTGCGGAAAGAAGATCACCTACACCACCTCGCCATGACTTTTGACATTTTGAAAGAGTATAACATGTAGCTGAATCCAAAGAAGTGCAGTTTCGGTGTTGGCTCCGGAAAATTTCTAGGGCACTTGGTTAGCCAGAGGGGCATCGAGGCGAATCCAACAAAAATTCAAGCAGTCATCGATATGCAATGCCCAATAAATGTAAAAGAAGTACAAAGGTTGACAGGATGCCTAGCATCACTGAACAGATTCATTGCACGAACGGGCGATCGTTACAAACCTTTTTTCGACGCTTTGAAAAAAAGGAAGGTTCGAATGGACCGATGAGTGCGAGAAAGCTTTCGAGATGCTGAAGGAATATCTATCGGATCCGAAGGTCCTATCTAAGCTAGACCCGGGCGAAATTTTATATCTATACTTGGCGGCCACTCACTGTGCGATCAGTTCAGTGCTCGTCCGAGCAGAAGGGAGCACACATCTGCCAATATACTATGTAAGCCAGTCACTAAGAGATGCTGAGCTAAGATACACCCCAATGGAAAGATTAGCTTACGCTTTGGTCATGAGCGTAAGAAAGCTAAGGCAATACCTTTTCGACCACGAGGTGGTCGTTCTTACGACTTTTCCTCTACGACGAGCACTACATCGGTCGGACACCACTGGAAGACTTTTGAAATGGCCAGTGGAAATCGGGCAATTTGGGCTCACCTACGCACCTAGAACGGAGATCAAGGGACAAGTGTTAGCAGAATTCATAGTGGAACTCACTTTCCCAAACGCATTGGACAAGGAAATCGAGCTTCCTTGGACACTGTTCGTTGACGAGCACAAAGGCAGGGGCAGGAATCGTCCTCACCAGCCCGTCCGGATAAACTTTTGCTTCGGCAATCGAATTCGAGTACCGGGCGACCAACAACGAGGCAGAGTACGAGGCTCTGGTCGCTAGAATCAAGATGGCCATAGTCGTGGGCGCCAGAAAGCTGAAATTTTTTTCAGACTCTCAGCTAGTGGAATGTCAAATTATGGGCGAGTACGAGGCTCGCGTCGACCAGATGTTGAAGTATCAAGACCTAGTGAAAGGATTACTTGAGCAATTCAATCAAATCCACATCGAGCAAATCCCTAGGGAGGAGAATACGCAAGCAGACGCTTTAGCTCCACTGGCCACTTCAGAGGGGGAGGCAATATTTTAAGAAGCGACGATCACTAAAATTTCTTCCCCATCAGTGAGTAGAAGTCAAATTTTGCAGGTTGAAGCGACCAGCGACGAGGACTCGATGTCGCCGATCACTAAGTACATCAAGACCGGCGAGCTCCCGAAAGACAAAGTTAAGGCGACCATACTACAACTCAGGTCCGCCAGGTACACCATCATCGGCGACCAGATGTACAAACGAGGTTTTTCAATGCCTTTATTGAAATGCCTCGGAGAAGATGAAGCGAAGATCGTCATGCACGAAATCCACGATGGAGTATGTGGAAATCATACAGGGGGAAAGCACTCGCTTTGAAGATTATGAGGCAAGGTTACTTTTGGCCTACCCTAAAGAAGGACGCAATCCACCACGCGCAGACGTGCAAGAGATGTCAAGCCTTCGCTCCCTCCATACACTCACCACCAGACGAGCTCACCTCGGTGTATAGTTCTTGGCCTTTCGCGAAGTAGGGGATCGACATCATAGGACCTTTCCCTCCAGTTGTGGGGGGAGTAACTTTCGTCTTTGTAGCAATCGACTACTTCACCAAGTGGACAGAGGCAAAGGCGCTGAAGACCATCACATCAGCCCAAATGACAAACTTCATTTGGAAAAATATTATATGCAGCTTTGGCCTACCACGAGCTATCGTGACGGACAACGAATGCCAATTCACCAGTCAAGACATGCTGGATTTCTACGCAAAATGGAACATCAAGAAGCTTTTCTCAACGCCCTATCATCCACAACCAAATGGGTAGGTAGAAGCGATAAACAAAATTATCAAACGCACACTGAAGGCAAAGCTGGAAGGATTGAAGGGCAAGTGGGCGGACGAGCTCCACTTGGTTCTGTGGGCATATCGGATGACCGTGAGAAATTCTACAGGTGAAACTCCGTTCGTGCTCGCGTTCGGAACAGAGGCTGTCATACCAGCAGAAGGACAGGTCGCCACTTTTCGAGTGGCAAATTATGACGAGCAGCTAAACAATGATGCACATCTCGCCGATTTGGACTTCCTTGAAGAATGAAGACTGACAACGGAAGAGAAGAACGTGGTCTACAAACAAAGGTCAAAACGTTATTACAACACCAAAGTACGTGCTCGGTAATTTACTATTGGCCAACTCGTACTTCGACGGGTGACAGAACAGTCCATAGGCATACTTGGCCCGACTTGGGAGGGTCCGTACCGCATAATGCGCACGTACTCAAACGGATCGTACGAGTTAGAAGATCTCGAGGGCAAGCCAAGCAAGTACCCATGGAACGCGGTCAAACTAAAGAAATACTATCAGTAAGTTTCATTTTCGTACATTTGTATAGTTTGTATTTAGAATCATGTCAATACATGTCAAGTTTTAAATTTCATCAAGTGTTAGATAAATTTTAGAATTTTTTAGATGAGGCTCTACGTAGCCAACTATAAACGAGTTCAACCGACGAATGGTTAACTCAAACACATACGGACGTAAACCAACGAATGGTAGAGGTCCAGAAACGAGTTCAACCGACGAATGGTTAACTCTAAAAGACAAGTACTCGTTTTAAAAGATACTTGCAAAACAGTGACGAGGACGATCACTATTAAAACAAACGAGTTCAACCGACAAATGGTTAACTCTAAAAGACAAGTACTCGTTTTAAAATATACTTGCAAAACAGTGACGAGGACGATCACTATTAAAATAAACGAGTTCAACCGACGAATGGTTAACTCTAAAAGACAAGTACTCGTTTTAAAAGATACTTGCAAAACAGTGACGAGGACGATCACTATTAAAACATACGAGCACAGACCAATGAAATGTGTAACTCGAAAGACAAGTACTTATTGAAAGATGCTTGCAAAAAATAATCAAACATAAATTGAAAAACAGTGACGAAGACGATCACTCAAAATAAATGAACACAAGTCATAGCAAAATGTTTCATCCATAATTAAAAGGCCTCTGAGGCCGAACACTACATAAAGGCCCTAGTGGCCGAGCAGTTACAAAAAAAATAGGCTTGAAAAAGCCAAGTAAAAAAAGCCCATGATGGCCAACATCTACTAAGAGGCCCCCTGCTTGACCTCGGCAGCTTCGGTAGGGGCGACCTCACTAGCAACCTCGCCGATCGTGGGGGTGACCTCAGCAGCTTCATCTGCTGGAGGGTTGTTGAAGATAACACCTTTCTCGATCAAGCGAGGGAACATCAACCCCAAGTCGACCAACCCAAGAATTGGGATCACATCGCCTTGCTTGGGATTCTCTCCCAACAAGTGGTTCTCAATAGTCGGAACGAGGGGATTCAAGTCCAAGTCCGGATAAGTTGAGTGCAGCGCATGTGTAAGCTAGTTGAAGTCGTAGGCCATCGAGAAGAGAGAAGCTTGCTCGGCCAAGTAGGCTTTGTCATCCCTGTCGTCCTGAACTTGGGTCAGCTCGACCTCAACATTTTTTAACCTCTCTTGAGAGGCCTCGAGAGCTGTGTTTTTCCCTTCCAACTGGCGAGCAAGGTCCGCTTTCTCGGCCTCCAGAGCTCGCATACGATCGCGAAAGCCGACGATCTCGCCCTTGGCCGTACCAAGATCTTGAATGGCGGCCGAGAGTTTGACCGCAAGAGTTGTTTTCTCATTCTCAAGAGCCTCAGAGGTCTTCATCAGCCCCTCAATCACATTTTCTTCTCCTCATCTCCTCTCACAAGATGAGTGACCCGCCGATGAAGGTTCTCAACGGCGAAAGTTATCCGACCATTATTCACGGCCGCCAAACGAATAACTTCAGATACCTCATGAGTCTCCACGTCGTCGATAAAGTTTTTAGTGAGGCCGCGAGGAAGATTCTTCATCACACGGCGAGCATCTTGGGGAATCCTTTCACTCGTAAGAGACGGGGGAGACCTCGATCGATAGTACTAAAGAAGGTCCTCCGAGGTCGGAGGATCATCTCGAGCATTAAAGTTGAAAATAGGAAACCAATGTCAAGAAATATGTAAAAGAAAAACAAAAGAGAGATCAAGTCTCAAGCAAATGTTCTTACTGAGCAACCCGGTCGGCATCCCAACCGAGCACAGTAGCATCCGTCGGGTCTCTCGCAGGTTCCTGCTCAACCTCGACCACGACCTGCTCGGGTCTGGTCGGCGAGGAGGTTGGCCGAGCTCTCTTGGGCGTCGGTGATCGGCGAGTTTTGGTTTAGCCCGACGTCCCCCCTTTCTCCTTTCGGGGGACCGCCACGGTCGCTTTCTTCGGAGGCGGGACCTGGGGAGTCTCGCGATCTCTCTTACGAGCCCCAGCTTGCTCCTTCTCGCCCTCGACGGCTTTCCTCTCACGATTGACTGCGATCATCTTCAAGGCCGCAATACTCATAACTCCTTTAAGGTCGAGATTTGGAGGAAGTGAAGTTCGGACGACCACGGGGATGACCGCTACAAAGGTACAAGAAACGTTAGTCTTTGAATTCCTAAAAATATGAAGAGACAAAGGAAAACATATTACCTGGAGGAAAAGATCTTGTGATATGGTGCGGAGGCACACGAAGCCCGGCTCTATTTCGTAAATGGTCGCGATTCAAAAAACGACAGTGCCGTTCTCGATAACGGCGTTCAGTTACACAGCAAAAATGATACTTGAAGAGATCTGAGAGTTGATGGTCGGCAGCCCTCTGGCGAGCAGCAGCACCTACAACATCGAAAAAAGTTAAAATCAGTACAAACGAGAACGAGCATGATTTTAAAAGATTTACGTCGAATCTCTCTAAAATCAGTGGGGATGGAAAGCCTCCCGGTAGATCCGTCGGGCAAGGTTGCATTTTTCCAGTCACCGGCAACCCACCACCAACTGGTTTTCCAGTCTCGGATTTTGTTCGGATCTCCTTCGACGAGCTTCCATCGTGGTCGTCCCCGGATATAAAACCAGCCATGGCCGACTCTCTTGCCGGTATCAAGAGCTTGTATGAGAGAGTCTATCTCTCGAGGGTAAGAAAAACCCCTTGGCAACCATTATCTACACTTTCCAGGCCGAAAACCGTCAGGAGCCCAATAAGTGTAACCCATCCATTGGGAGTAATTTTGATCGGGGCCACCCTCAAATAGTTAAAGTAAAAGTTGATGTTTGGGTGAAGGGGAAACCTTAAATCTGCTTCCATCATCCCAGTACTTACGGCGATCATATCCACCGGAGGTTAGTCGGCCCTTTTGTCCTCCCTTGGAACGAAGAAGTGTACATCCTGAGGGACGAGGTATTTTTTCCTCGAGTTTGCGAGCTGAGCCAAAGATATCCTGCTCGGATGCTCGCAGGCATCATATATCGTTTCTCTGGCCATCCGATACGGGCGAGCATGAGGAGGAAACTCGTCCCCGTCCAATCATTCTCGCCCTGAGGAAGTCCGCTATGCTCGCCCTGTAGCGGATGAGCTCGTCGGCGCATTCGTGAAGACTACCACTGACCTTCCTTTGGGCAATCTCATGGTCGACCTCGTCGTCCATCTCCACATCTGGGCCCAATTCGCCCGTATCCGAGTCCGTTACATTATCATGCTCGGAGGCATTTCCTTCATCATCACGACGACCAAGTTCATCATCGCCACCGTCCGAGACTAACTCCTCACCATAGGTCAGTTCATTCATAAGGCTATCCTCGGAATAGCGAGCACCAAGGACCTCGACCGATATTGTCCGATCCATCAGAACTAGAAGAGACGATGACCCGTTTTCCCGGATTTCGGCCAAGCCTCGACGTCGAGATGTCGGAATCCATCATCTGGCGGCAGTGACCCCGATTCACCGGAATGTGCATCCCTTGCCATTTTTTGTTTCGATTTTTTGAAGAAAAAGGACCACCAACCTTGCTAAAGAAAACTTGAAGAAGATTGAAGAAGAAGAAAGCCCGAGAGTTCTTAAAATTTGCAAAGATTCGAAAGTGTTTCAAGAAGGAGTGAAGTCCTATTTATAGGCAAAAGTTACCAGGGACTAAAGTGCAAAAATACGGGGTAAAATCCGTAATTTTGCCAAAATTTGGGGCCATCCCCGAAATTGAGGCTGGAAAGTGGGCGTCACGCGCGACCTTTGAGGTCGGTACGCGTCCCACGCGCGCAATTTCAAATTTTCGCGCCCATCCACGCTCCTGACATTGGCGGCCGCTAACGTCATCAAGTTACTCGGGAAACGTTACCTTTTGCGAATCTTGTCAAAAATCTTTAAAAAAAGATTTTCCAAGTTTTGAATATCCAAGACAAGTCCATCGAAGACGACCATGAGAGGCGAGCATTCGAAAAATCTTTAAAAAAGATTTTCCAAGTTTTAAAGCATCGAAGAAAATTTCACATCGTATGAAGACGACCATACTGCCCGCCTTCCTCTTTCGAGCACGAAGAAAGGCGACCAAGGGGCAAATGTTACACCAGGTCAAAGAAGTCAATCTTTGACAAGTCAATCCTAGTCACCAGCTTGCGTGGCGACGACTAGTCAACCAAGTCTTGCGATGACTAGTCAACAATACGAAGAAAGTATAATTGAGTGCTTGCCCAAAGAAAGTGGCGAGCACATGCAGAGCTAGCTAGAAAAGACAAGTGTAAGAGTTTTGGGAAAGTATGGAACATGGCGAGCTCGACGAGTGCGACCACCATCCATGAAGATGACCGGACGACCAGGTCCTCCGGCAACCACCAAGGCCCAGATCCCTCGCTAATTGGCGAGTGCACTTTTTTCCACTCGCTAATTCGCGAGTGTGATTCCATCCCTCGCTAATTCCCTCTTTATTTGTGCTCCTCTTTAAATCCCTCGCCAAATAGCAAGGGTTTAATCCCCCCCCCCCCTTAACTCCCCTCTTTATTTCAGCAAAATTTTGTAGTGTAGGCCTTTTTTCTTGTAGTGAACAAACGTAGTAATGTGAAGTACAATCATTTTAAAAAATGTATTATTGATTAACGATTCAATGATATTTGAAAGATTATTTATTGTAAGACATGGCGAAGAAAGACTTTACTCCCTCCGTCTTACATTTTACCATTTTGGGTGTTTCCTTTAAAGCTTTAACGTAATTTTTTGGCAACTCGTGCCCCACATTTATTAACAATGGTCCATTCTTTTACACAAAATTACACTAATTGTCACTTACCTTTTTTTTCTTTTTTTTTTCTCCACCTTTGTACTTTTCTTATATTTTAAAGGGGGATGGTGGGAAAAACTATTTTCGTATAATTAATTAATATTTGTATTAATTATATATTTCGATAATTTTTGTGATTGAGTAAAGAATTATCAAAATTGATTTAATAACAAATGTAATACATTTGTTATTAAATCAATTTTGATAATCTTACATTTTACATGAATATAGTTGGGTCCCAGGATGTATAATGCACCTAATTTTTTGTATAATGCACCTAATTTTTTTTACATGAATATAGTTGGGTCCCAGGACCACGCGCGGGCTCACACTGCCACATATTGATAACCCCATGTGCAAACATTAATCATAGCTCGCATGCAGCGCGCTCTAATGTGCACCACGTGCACAAACTTGGTACAACTGTACGTGTTGGTAAGATTTGTGGTAATGTGTGGCAAAGCACGTCCCTTTCTCGATCTAGTACGTGTGAACGTTTATCACGTTTATCATGAGGATTGAGTCTGGCTAGCTAGATAGCTCTTTTTCATTAAGTGTCGGTCATTTGATCATATCTCATAATTTACATCCTTTAATTTGAATCAGTGACGGAGCCAAAAATTTTAGATTTGAGGCCCGATTTACATTATTCTAAAGACAAAATAATATTATATTTAATTCATTTCATTAATTTAAATTTAACGATTTTTTTATGTTTCGAAGAAAATTAATTTTTATTGTTCCAACTCATAATAGGTGAATCGGTGTTAAAATTTAACGTGCAATCCCGCTGAGATATTAGTCATTATTAGACAAATGTATAACTTAAAATATATTCCTTCCGTCTCATAATGATTTGCATACGTTGACAAATTCACGTTTTAAGAAATGTGAATTTAGTTAGATTTGGGTCAAATAAATGGGGAGTATTTTCGGTGATTTAGTGAGGTGTTAAAAAGAATTTAGTGAGATGTAGGGAAGAATGTAGATTAAAATGAGTGACAATTTTAAAAATAAAATGATGTAGTGAGAATATTAATTTTGTAGATTATTTAAATATTATGAGTGTACAAATAATCTTGAAACGTGTCAAATAAAGAAAGTATACAAATAATTATAAATTAAACGGAATAAATATACATAAAAAAAAAAATTGGTGGGGGGCCCATTGCACCCGCGGGCCCTATGTGGCTCCGTCCTTGCTTTGAACTGACGTGAGGGACATACGAATGGGGAAAGTGTTGGTCCCAAGTTGAGTTAATAATATTGATTAAGCTAGTAAAAGTCTAGAGGGGAGGGGTGAATAGACTTTTAAAAATCTTTCAATATATCAGAATACGTAATGCAGAATTAATCAAAGTAACAATGAGCCCAATCAAATGTATACTCAACTTATATTCGAAATTCGAACAACTGTATGAACACTCTACTTGTCTTGTTCTTATAAGCAATTAATCAATTAAGCAAGTAAACAAACAGTAAAGTAAATCAACACACAACGATTTATAGTGGTTCGACAACTTGTCTACGTCCACTCTCACAACTCCAGTCGTGAAATTCTTATTACTCTTCCAATCGAGTAGTCTTGTGGTTTTAAGTCCCAAGAAATAAGACTTTGATCTTCTCGATAACACTTCCAAGTGCTTCTTCGATCTAAACTAGCTAAATACAAGTAACTAGCGACTTGAAACAAAAACGCAAAAGTAAACTTCTCTATTCAGTAGTAGCTTTCTAGTTTCTTCACTTGTCTTTTGGCTTCTTTCTGAATTTCAACTCTGAGAGTGTTTTTCTTCGAATATCTTTTCACTTGAATATCGAATGTCAGTGTATCAGTAGTCTTCAATCGTTGAATACACCATGATATTTATAAGCTTCAACTTCAAGAACTTTCTGTTATGTAACCAACTTTTCTTAAAAACTAACTTTTAACTTCTAACTTCTTCTTCTTATCCATCCACGCGTTTCTTCAGTTAATTAGTTATTCCTTAACTAACTCTTCAATCCTTATCTTTAATACGCGTTTCTGTAACTAACTTTTGTCTTCTTGCCTCGTTTTGTTGCGCACCTGTCTTGTTTCCAACTTGACTTGTCTTGCGCAGGTCTTCTTCTGTAGACTTCGAAATATAGAACACTAACCTATCTAGTCCTATAATCTAATCTTAACAAGACTATTACATTACTTTAAGCTTTATAATTCAGCTTAGTCACCTTAAGAACTATACAATGAATATGAACTTAAACTGAAATAATAACGAGCTTCTATACAGTCGAATAGCTTAGTATAAAACCTAACAATTATACAAAGTACTTATAATATGTACTTGTCTTTTAAACAAATTAAACTTCTCTTTCAAAACAATACTTGTCTTGTGAACTAGTACTTGTCTTGTGAACTCTATTGATATGCTCAAGACGACTTACAAAACTAGACTAGATCAGTCAACACTTAGAAAATATTCAAGTCTACTTTTTGGCTTATCAAAACTAATCTTATCTTTTCATCATTTAGGACTTGTCTTAGGATTCATATCCCAACAATTTCCCCCTTTTTTATGAAGCCAAAACTACTTGAATCTTTTCACAATAATAGACTAGTTAAGTAGTTATCTTGTCTTTAAACATCAAAATAGTACTTATCTTTTCATTCATTCACGTAAGATCAGTAGATTACACATACCAAATCAAAACAAAAAAAACTAAGTAAAGAAATTACACTTAGTCAGTGATGTTACCTCCTTCTAGATTTGGAACAAAAAAGCATCGAGTAGTCTTTTGTGAATTTCAGAAATGTGATCTTCATTCTCAATCTTCTCTTTATCCAGCAATTCTTCTTCAAATTTCTTGATATGATTGAAATCAATTCTTTTACCAGAACTCAGCATCGGAGTAGTCCATTTCGGATAAATCGACACCAGAATATTAAAGTTCACAGCAGCAGCTATCCTCATAATCAAGTTCCAAAGCATCTGGTTTTGAACTTCCATAAATTTATCAAATACAGCATAAAGTTCTTCAGAGCTATCTGCATCTCCAAACTTACGAACTATCCAGTGATCTAACTCCCATTGCAACTTGACTTTGAACCAATCTTCACGATGTTCATTGTCAATGAAGTTGTCAATGTAAGCATCTTCAAATGCATCTGGATTAGCCTTCAATTTCTGTAATCTTCTGATATGCTTTCCAACTTTCTTTCTACTAGCATAGTGAGATTCATCATCAATCTTCTCAACTATCTTTTGCTTCTTCACGATTTGCAGTTTCATCGTCTTTAGAATCTTCAATCATAAGTTTATTTTGACTTGTCTGGTCTGAACCTCAGCTTCAGGCAGAGCAACACCTTTGCCCTTCACCTGTCTCTTCAGCTCATCTGCTCTAGCTTGCTCAAGATCAGCTTTCTTGACTAGCCTTCCTCTCTTGGGCCTTCTCAACTCTTCTATTGCAGACGCAACAGCCTTAACTTCAGGTTCAGCACTAGACTTTTCTTCAACAATAACTCTACTTGTCTCTTCCCCCTTTTTGGCTTCATCACTTGCCTTAAGAGTGAATAGACTAGTAAAGCGAGTCATCTCTTCTTTCAAAGCTTCCTTCATAGCTTCTGCAGCAATCTCTATTTGCCTTTGATGCGTCTTGTCATGACTCATCTTGTCAAGACGATCAGCAGTAGATTCCAATTTCTTTGAATTTATGATTAGTTCATCCTTGAAATGAGTAGCGCACAGTCTGTCTGAGCAACCTGTTCTGTTCAGTCAGTTCTGAAAGAACAGTTCTAGCACTCTTCAACTGATCTTGTGCTTCACGCCTTTGCTCATCAGCTATCTCAATCTTCACACGGTAGAGACGTTCCATCTTCTTAGATTCTTCAGCCAAAGATCTAGCAAAATCTATCGAACGTTTCTCTGTAAAATCAACTTGCCTTTTCAAGAATTCTTCAATCTAATCATACATCTCTTGTCTGAAGATTGAGTCCATCTGGTTGACTTCACCAACTATCAACTCCTTCAAACTGCCTACAAGAGATTGATTTTGCTCTACAAGGACTTCTTTCAGCTTTGAATTTAAGAACTCATCAATAGACGACTGAACTACTTCCTTCAAGTCCGTCTTCAACTCATCTAGATAACCATCAGGAAATACTTGAGTAGACTGAGTTCCAACATCCTCTTGATCTTTCATAACTATCTCATCTTCATAAAAAATGAAAGCTTCAACGAACTCATCATCTTCTTCACCAAGTATGACCAAGTCGTCTTCTGCTATTCTGAAACATTTTCTAACTCCAATAATGTATATGAAGTCTGAATACCAGCATCCATAAATTCAGCCTTCAACTCTTCTTCCACAAGATTAGTTTGAACTCCAACTTCAAACTTGTCTTGAGAAGACAATACGTCATCAGAAACGTTCACCATCCTCTTTACAAGAGCAGTCAATGCATGGGCTGGGAACAACTCCGAGTGGTCTCTGAATCCACTGTTCTCCTTTTTCTCCATCTCCCAGTCTTGAAAATTGGAGATTCCACCCATTCCATTGATAAATTCAAACAGATCTTCTATCGGGGCCTTCTTCAATGCAACCCATGTGCATATCCTTAGAAGTTTCTCAAATTGCTCTTAAGATGTGTCGATCTCTACTGACGGAAGCATCTTTCTCAAATTGTTCGACACCTTCGAACGCAATCTCTTCTCCCTAAGGCACATTGGATAATAGACGAGGGATTCGAATCTAATTTCAGAAGGGGTCTGAGCAAGTGGGGTCCTTGTCTCAGTTGTTTCAGTGGCAACTAGTAAAGTTTTTTAAATAGACGGGTTGATGGGTTCAACATTTTCTGTTGAGGTTGAGGGAATTTGGATTATGGTTTCTATGGGCTTTGATGTGGCTAGGTTTGGTGTGACAACTGTAGGAGTATCAGTTGTGTCAAATATAGTAGTATTTAAATCATAAGAACACTTATCTTGTCTGTTCGAGTCTATCAAGAACAGACGACTAGACTAATGCGCACCAAACGAGTTCCCCCTTCGACTGTGCTTGTCTATTCTGAATGTCGAACGACTTTTTGTACCAGTCTTATCTTATGCGACATATGAGTGTAGGTACAAGTGGAGTAAAATAATTAAGATGAATATCAATCTAGTATAGTAATCAAGGTTTCGAACAAGATGACTTTTAACAAACTTAAGAGTCAACATAAGGATATTTAAGAAATCATAGACCCCCCCTTAAATGTTTACTCCCTTAGTATTACCCTCAGCTTTACCAGCTTCCTCATCGGGTTGTTTGGTCAACTTGTCTGACCTTGTTTACCTGTCTGTTGGATGAGTAGATGAGTGCTCTGCCTTTTATGGTAACTTTCTGTTGCTCCTTTCTTCTTAGGGACGTACCTGTTTGGTTAGTACATTGCTACATACTAGTAGGGTCTAGATCAATTAGTCCTAGACTAATGCATAATTCACGAAATCGAGCCTCGGGTAAAGGTTTTGTGAAAATATCAGCTCTTTGAAAATCAGTGTGAATCTTTTCCATGCGAATATCCTTCTTTTCTACATGATCACGTATGAAATGATGTTTCACATCAACATGCTTACATCGTGTGTGCAAAACAGGATTTTGTGTAATGGCAATAGCACTGTTACTGTCACAGAATATAGGAACATTTGATTCACATATATTATAATCTCTAAGTTGTTGAATAATCCACAATAATTGACTACAACAACTACCAACAACCATGTACTCGGCTTCAGTAGTAGAGGTAGCAACACTTGTCTGCTTTTTCGAAAACCATGAAATGAGTTTTGTGCCTAAGAATTGACAAGAACCAGATGTAGATTTCCTATCTATTCTAGAACCACCAAAATCAGAATCAGAGTAGCCACTAAGGGATAAATCATCATTTGAAGGATACCATATACCACGATTTATGGTTCCTTTCAAATATTTCAGAATCCTTTTAGTGGTTTCCATATGACTCTCTTTTGGATTAGCTTGAAATCGAGCACATACGCCAACAGAAAATGCAATGTCAGGTCTACTAGCAGTCAAGTACAGTAAAGAAGCAATAAGACCACGGTAATGAGTTTGATCAGCACACTTACCATTCTCGTCTGGATCCATCCTGTAGGTGGGTAGCATAGGTACTCCAGAAGATTTACAAGTCTTAATACCATACTTGTCTAGTAGATTACGAGTATACTTTGCTTGATTTATGAAAATCCCATCGGGAGTTTGTTTTACTTGAAGTCCAAGAAAATAAGTCATCTCTCCCATCATTGACATTTCAAACTTACTTTGCATGAGTGATGAAAAACTTTCACTCAGCTTTTTGTTGGGTGATCCGAAAATGATATCATCCACGTAAATTTGAACAAGTAGGATATCCTTACCTTCCTGTCTTCTGAACAAGGTTCTATCAACCTTGCCCTTAGTAAAACCATTCTCTAATAGAAATTGAGAAAGAGTATCGTACCATGCTCTGGGAGCTTGCTTTAATCCGTATAAGGCTTTCTTCAACTTGTACACTTAGTTGCCTTTCACTTCGAAACCTGGAGGTTGTTCAACATACACTTCTTCCACAAGAATACCGTTAAGAAATGCACTTTTAACATCCATTTGATATACAGTAAACTTCATATAAGCAACATATGCAAGAAACAATCTTTTGGCTTCTAGTCTAGCAACAGGTGCATAAGTTTCATCATAATCTATGCCTTCAGCTTGAGAATACCCTTGGGCAACTAGTCTAGCCTTATTTCTAACGACTACATCATTCTCATCTTTCTTGTTCTTGAAAATCCATCATGTGCCTACTACATTATGATGTTTAGGTCTATCGACAAGTTCCCAGACGTCGTTTCGAACAAACTGGTTCAACTCGTCTTGCATAGCAATGATCCAATTACTATCAGCCAATGCCTCATTAATGGTTTTAGGCTCGATAGATGAGAGGAAACAACACCAGCAAAACAGAGATGGACTAGGCTGTTCTTGCGACTCAAAGAATTATCGTTTAGTCTTCACACTAACAGTAGAGTCACCAATGATATTTTCAGCATCATGAGCAGATTTCCATGTTTTTCTAGTTTTAGCATGCATACTATCATCATCTAGATCAACTATAGCATCATGCATTTCAACATCATTTGCATCAGAAGATTTAATAGGAGTAGACGAGTCGACTAGCTCAGGCATGTCAACTGGTCTAGTAGGTTTACCTTGAGCACTTACCTTCTCCTTATCATCAGACTCGAGAGCTTTCATGAACGGGTTATAGGCTTGAACCGATTCATAAACTTCTGATTCTTGGTCAGTTTGGATCGATAGATTAGTTACCTTCTTACTGATCTGGTCGGCAGACGAGTCCTGTAGGTATTCATCGAAAACTACATGTGGTGTTTCTTCCACACATAGGGTAGAGTAGTTGAATACTCTAAATGCTTTTCTAGTCGAGGAGTATCCTAAGAATATCCCCTCGCCTGCTTTAGCATCGAATGCATTCAACTTGCTTTTCCCATTGTTATGGATAAAACACTTACACCCAAATATATGGAAATATGAAACTCTGGGTTTTCGACCTTTCCATACCTCATAGGGCGTCTTACCTAGTGCTTTATTGATAGCACTTCTGTTTTGGGAATGGCATGCAGTATTGATCGCTTCTGCCCAAAACTTTTGAGGAGTATTATACTCTGTCAGGATTGTTCTGCAGGCCTCCTTAAGGGTTCTGTTCCTTCGTTCTGCTACTCCATTTTGTTGCGGTGTCCTTGCTGCACTAGTAAGGTGCTGGATGCCACGCTTAGAACAAAATTCTTCAATATAGCAGTTAATGAATTCAGTACCCTTGTCACTACGGATCTTGACAATGGACTAATTCTTCTCAACTTGAATCTTCTTCAACAGATCAGGTAGGAGTGTTTGTGTATCACTCTTCTTGTGTAAGAAAACTACCCAAGTGAACTTAGAATAGTCGTCTACCACAACAAGTGTGTACCTTCTACCGTTCAAAGTTTGAGGAGTAATTGGGCCATGTAAGTCCATATGTAGAAGTTCAAGAACTCTACTTGTTGAGAGGGTTGGAATAGATTTAAAAGAACCCTTTACCTGTTTACCTTTCTGACAGGCATCGCATACATGTGATTTGAAATAGATTTCGTTGTGTATACCTTCAACAAGGTAATCTCTTGAAATCTTATTGATCACCTTAAAGTTCATGTGGCAAAGGCGTCTATGCCAAAGCCAACTGATCTCTTTGGGTGTCTTAGTAAGAAGACAAGTGTCCCGCGGACAACTATTCCAATTCACAATATACACACTGCCTTGTCTTATGCCGACGAGCAGTACGGTATGAGTCCTCTTGCCTATGATTTCGCACTTTTGACTTTTGAACTGCACTTTGTAACCTCGATCACAAAACTGTGAAACAGATAATAGATTATATTTCAAACCTTCTACGTAAGATACGTCTTGTATCTCTACGTCGCCATTTCGGATATAGCCAAAGCCTTTTGTGATGGCTGTAGAGCTATCACCAAATATAACCTTTGGTCCTTCTTGCTCATAGTAGCTTGATAGAAGTGCCTTGGTACCAGTCATGTAGTGCGAACAACCACTGTTTATTTACCAGGTTTCTCCTACTGAGCCACCCTTCTTGTATAGATCGAGTCGGCCCTGCATTAGATTATATTACATAATTTAGGTACCCTCCTTGTCTATTGGGGTCCTGGGGGGTTAGTCGAGTTTAGTGGAATCCAAATATACATTGGAGTCCTGAACAAGTTTGATCTTCTAAGCTTTCGACCATATTTGTTGCAAAATAAGACCCTGTTGTCCTTGTCTGGCCTATCATCAGTCCTTGGGTCTACTCGTCTGAGGTAGCCATTCGACTTGACCTCTACTTGAGTAGGCATGGGCCTTTGATAGTCAGAGTAGGGCTTGTATGCATTGGGGCCATACGGTTTATAGACGTGTTTAGGTCTTTCCTCTCCTTCGATATCATAGGATTCAGGCGGAGGATATAAGACGGGTTGAATACGATATTTGGGACCCACATTCCTAGGCCTAGACGAGTAGAGCTGAGACTGCCTTATGAAAGGAGGTCTATGCTCTTTCCATCTAGTCTGTACTTGTCTAGTACTCGCCTCCTCGGGATACCAATCCTCGTATCTGACCTGGTTTGGTCGTCCACGATTAGAGGTCCTTTTTCGACTTGTCTTAGACTGAACAGGTCTGTTGTTAACATTCTTTTTACCACCTTTGGTAATCGGAGTGTTAGCACCAGTCTGCTTGAGTACAGTGCCTTGGAATGTTTTTCCAGTATCGTATTCCATTGGTCTTTTGCCTTTATCATGTGTCAAAGAGCTTGAACCAACATCAATAGGGTTCTCAATGACTTGAGTAGGTGAGTTAAGTGTATCAGCACCCAACCCTGTCTTATCATTTGGAGCCCTATACCTATCTGACAGTTTTTGATTAGTCATTGAAGATTTAATCAAGTCAGTAAGTTTAAGGTCCAAATTTACGACCTCAGTCTTTAAGAACTTATTGCGTTCCTCAAGCTTATTGCTCTTGCTTTTTAAAACATTGAATTCATGTGTCTCAGTAGCATGTGTCTTAAGTAGGTCTTGATACAACTTGTCTGTCAATGCACACTTGTCTTTGAGTTGTCTCAACTCTTCTTGCAAACGTTCATTTAGGACTGTTATATTAGGATCTACTTTAGACTGAGCTTCCTTAAGATCAATGATTTCTTGTTTTAATATGATGTTTTCGTCGCTGACTTCCATGAATGCCTTATTAGCGAGTAGGAGGTCTTCTTCAGTCACACCAGTAGAGTGATGAAGACTACTCCCTACACCACTATCGGGTGTATCACTTTCATCAGAATCCGATTCATCACATGATTGAAATGAAGTTGCAGATGATACCTCTTGCTCAATTTTTGCCATGCAGCAGAGTCCATAATCAGCTATGAATGCTTCATCATGATCAGACGGGTAGCTAGATGAAGATGATGGTAACTCGTCTGAGTCCGTTTTAGAGTCACTATTAGCCATCATTGCCTTCTTACCCCTGTTGTATCTTCGTTCCCTTCTTGCCTTGCGTTCTTCACGATCATCAGTGCTCAGGTCCGGACATTCGTTAATGTAGTGACCTGGTTTCTCACAATTATAGCATAAAGGATCGTTAGTAGACTTCTTATCAGGAGACTTATCCCTTCTCTTATCTCGTCTATTAGAACGCTTAATCTTCCTATCGTCAGACTCTCTATCTCGTCTGTTACTTTTCGAGACTTCGTATCTCCTTTCGGACGAGTTTCGGTCTCGTCTGGTCTCAGACGAGTTCTTAGAATTAGAACCTCTATAGTCTTTATAAAACTTCTTATATCTACCATAGCGCTTGTTTAGCCTGTCGAACTTCCTAACCATAAGGTTCATCTGATCTTTCAGACTTAGATCAAACTTATCTAACTCGTCTCTTATGCTAACAGGCTTGGACCTGTCTACTCTAGAGCTCTTAGACGTAGTAGACTTAAAAGCAACATTTTTCGACACAGATTTCTCCCTATCACTACTGGCAATGGGATCTTCCTCATCTAATTCGAACTCATGCGCCTTACGGGTCTGGAACATGGTTTCTGAAGGCCACAAATCAATGTCTTGTGTGGTTTTAATGATCATCTTGACCATTTTCCACGTTCATCCAAAGCCTTCAAGATTTTCAAATTAATCTCTCTTTCAGTATAAGTCTTTCCTAGCACTTCAAGATCATTCATGATTTTAGTAAATCGAGTATCCAATTCATCAATTGATTCACCTGACTTCATCTTAAATGTTTCAAACCTTTGGACAGCTGTGGACAATTTGCTTTCTTTGATCAGCGTAGTGCCTTCACAAAGAACAACTAATTTGTCCCACATTTGCTTGATAGTCTTACATTTTAACACTTTGCCAAGATACTCGTTTGGCAGGGTGTGTAAAATATAATTCTTAGCAAGACTATCAAAATTATTTTGATGCATTTCTTCAGAAGTCAATTCTGACCTTGGTTTAACAATCAGTTCGCCAACGGCTTTAGTTGGGTCCAGTGTAGCAGTGTTTTTGATCATGGTAACGACTGGTCCTTCTTTAATCACGGAGACCATCAGATCATGAGTTGAACTGAAAATGGCTTCCATCCTCAACTTCCAGTAGTCGTAGTCCTGAACAGAGAACTTGGGAAGTTTGTTAGCACTTATCTCAAGAGACATGATTTAGCAGTTCATCAGATAGGATAATAGCAAGAAATCAAGATACAGATATATCAAGAAAGTGTGATATGAATCAGAACAAATACGAACCAAGACTTCACCCAAAGTCTTTAAATGTTATCAAGAAACAGCAGTTCGAAAACTACTGCTCTGATACCACTTGTTGGTCCCAAGTTGAGTTAATAATATTGAGTAAGCTAGTAAAAGTCTAGAGGGGAGGGGTGAATATACTTTTAAAAATCTTTCAATATATCAGAATTCGTAATGCGGAATTAATCAAAGTAACAATGAGCCCAATCAAATTTATACTCAACTTATATTCGAAATTCGAACTTCTGTATGAACACTCTACTTGTCTTGTTCTTATAAGCAATTAATCAATTAAGCAAGTAAACAAACAGTAAAGTAAATCAACACTCAACGATTTATAGTGGTTCGACAACTTGTCTACGTCCACTCTCACAACTCCAGTCGTGAAATTCTTATTACTCTTCCAATCGAGTAGTCTTGTGGTTTTAAGTCCCAAGAAATAAGACTTTGATCTTCTCGATAACACTTCCAAGTGCTTCTTCGATCTAAACTAGCTAAATACAAGTAACTAGCGACTTGAAACAAAAACGTAAAAGTAAACTTCTCTATTCAGTAGTAGCCTTCTGGTTTCTTCACTTGTCTTCTGGCTTCTTTCTGAATTTCAACTCTGAGAGTGTTTTTCTTCGAATATCTCTTCACTTAAATATCGAATGTCAGTGTATCAGTAGTCTTCAATCGTTGAATACACCATGATATTTATAAGCTTCAACTTCAAGAACTTTCTGTTATGTAACCAACTTTTCTTGAAAACTAACTTCTAACTTCTTCTTCTTATCCATCCACGCGTTTCTTCAGTTAATTAGTTATTTCTTAACTAACTCTTCAATCCTTATCTTTAATACGCGTTTCTGTAACTAACTTCTGTCTTCTTGCCTAGTTTTGTTGCGCACCTGTCTTGTTTCCAACTTGACTTGTCTTGCGCAGGTCTTCTTCTGTAGACTTCGAAATATAGAACACTAACCTATCTAGTCCTATAATCTAATCTTAACAAGACTATAACATTACTTTAAGCTTTATAATTCAGCTTAGTCACCTTAAGAACTATACAATGAATATGAACTTAAACTGAAATAATAACGAGCTTCTATACATCTCGAATAGCTTAGTATAAAACCTAACAATTATACAAAGTACTTATAATATGTACTTGTCTTTTAAACAAATTAAACTTCTCTTTCAAAACAATAGTTGTCTTATGAAGTAGTACTTATCTTGTGAACTAGTACTTGTCTTGTGAACTCTACTGATCTGCTCAAGACGACTTACATAACTAGACTAGATCAGTCAACACTTAGAAAATATTCAAGTCTACTTTTTGGCTTATCAAAACTAATTTTATCTTTTCATCATTTAGGACTTGTCTTAGGATTCATATCCCAACAGAAAGTTCTTCTGAAAGAACTATGTCTCATCTAAAAGTTCAAACTGTAGAGAGGTGTGAAATCAATTCATTTATATTAATTTCTCGAGATAAGGTCCATCGAGAGAATAATTTATTATCGGTGGAGTTTGCTTTCAGCATAAATTGAACCCTGAACGTGTGGGCGTGAACTTAAGTCTCTTAAACCACAAATTTAATTTACTTCTCATAATTTCGCTTTTTTTTTTCATCATGCATACTTGTAATTTTTTTAAAATTCACATGAACATTTGTTTTTTCACGCTATACAAGTCGAGTTTGGTCACGTTACAACTTTTGTTGATTTTTCACAATATATTTTTATGCGCGCACTTGACAAAATCGTGAGTGAAACAATGTCATTTTGGTGTCTCCGCAAAAAAAAAAAAAAAATTAAATTAAATTAATCAATTTGGGAAATTACAAGACATAATGTTTTTTTTTGGACGTTTTTCATTAAAGGTGAAAGTTATGAGATGTAAATAATTTTTTTTTCTCTGGACAATATATATACACTTATTGCCCTTCATGTCATCACTTTTGGTGTGGTAAATTACATACTTATTAACACACTTCAAATATAATGTATTTAAAATGTACTTATAAACACATCTATTTTTAGTGTGTTAAAAGGGGTGTGACGATAGACAATTTGTATTATTATGTGTGGTAATTGAGTATATATCCACACACCTAATATTCAGTGTATTTATAACATACATATTAACACACTAAAAAACTTAATGTGAATACATAATACATTTTACCATATTTATTTTATAGTGTGACAAAAGATGTGTGACTATAGCACTACAAAAAACAGTCAATTTAAAGAGGGCAAAGGCGAGGGATTCACCCTCTTTAAATGGAATAGCGACAGTATAGGCGAGGGGGAGTCCCTGTCGCCAAAGTGCTCCTCGCTAATTTATTGGCGAGGGCACTGTCGCCAATTAAAGAGGGCGCGTGTTAAAGAGGGCCTTTACCCTTGCCAATTTAATTAATTTGTAATTAAATCATTGTTAGTAAAAATTATTTGAATATATATATATACATTCAATATAATTAAAATTTAACATTAAAAATAAAAATCAAGTATCATTAATAATCAAAACTTAATAATAAATACACCATTAAAATTGAAATTAAAAGATAAATATTTAAAAATTAAATAATCATTTTTTATTTTAATTTAATTTTTTAACTTGATTAAAGTTATAATCAAGTCGGAACACACATTCTACAAGAAGAACAAGCACATGCTCATCCTCTCAACTCTAACATCATCATATTTCTATTTAATAACTTAAATTACATTTAACATAAATTAATAACATAATTAAATTATCAAAACATTATATTTATAATTAAATTATATTATTAACAATATTTAACTATTAATTAATCTAATAATGATAATTAACTATTAACCTAACAATTAATATCTAATACTAACTAGTAACGATTAATATCTAATAACTATACTTATTCCCTCGTATCTAATACAGTAAATATATATACCTATTCCCTCGCCACCTTCCAAAAGCAGCCGTCGCCATTTCGCTAGGGGTATTAATTTCCCTCGCCAATTTGCGAGGGATTTTGGTACCCTCGCCAACGCGCTTGTAAATTGGCGAGTGCACTTTTTCCCACTCGCTAATTCGCGAGTGTGATTCCATCTCTCGCTAATTCCCTCTTTATTTGTGCCCCTCTTTAAATCCCTCGCCAAATAGCAAGGGTTTAATCCCCCCCCCCCCCCTAACTCCCCTCTTTATTTCAGCAAAATTTTGTAGTGTAGGCCTTTTTTCTTGTAGTGAACAAACGTAGTAATGTGAAGTACAATCATTTTAAAAAATGTATTATTGATTAACGATTCAATGATATTTGAAAGATTATTTATTGTAAGACATGGCGAAGAAAGACTTTACTCCCTCCGTCTTACATTTTACCATTTTGGGTGTTTCCTTTAAAGCTTTAACGTAATTTTTTGGCAACTCGTGCCCCACATTTATTAACAATGGTCCATTCTTTTACACAAAATTACACTAATTGTCACTTACCTTTTTTTTCTTTTTTTTTTCTCCACCTTTGTACTTTTCTTATATTTTAAAGGGGGATGGTGGGAAAAACTATTTTCGTATAATTAATTAATATTTGTATTAATTATATATTTCGATAATTTTTGTGATTGAGTAAAGAATTATCAAAATTGATTTAATAACAAATGTAATACATTTGTTATTAAATCAATTTTGATAATCTTACATTTTACATGAATATAGTTGGGTCCCAGGATGTATAATGCACCTAATTTTTTGTATAATGCACCTAATTTTTTTTACATGAATATAGTTGGGTCCCAGGACCACGCGCGGGCTCACACTGCCACATATTGATAACCCCATGTGCAAACATTAATCATAGCTCGCATGCAGCGCGCTCTAATGTGCACCACGTGCACAAACTTGGTACAACTGTACGTGTTGGTAAGATTTGTGGTAATGTGTGGCAAAGCACGTCCCTTTCTCGATCTAGTACGTGTGAACGTTTATCACGTTTATCATGAGGATTGAGTCTGGCTAGCTAGATAGCTCTTTTTCATTAAGTGTCGGTCATTTGATCATATCTCATAATTTACATCCTTTAATTTGAATCAGTGACGGAGCCAAAAATTTTAGATTTGAGGCCCGATTTACATTATTCTAAAGACAAAATAATATTATATTTAATTCATTTCATTAATTTAAATTTAACGATTTTTTTATGTTTCGAAGAAAATTAATTTTTATTGTTCCAACTCATAATAGGTGAATCGGTGTTAAAATTTAACGTGCAATCCCGCTGAGATATTAGTCATTATTAGACAAATGTATAACTTAAAATATATTCCTTCCGTCTCATAATGATTTGCATACGTTGACAAATTCACGTTTTAAGAAATGTGAATTTAGTTAGATTTGGGTCAAATAAATGGGGAGTATTTTCGGTGATTTAGTGAGGTGTTAAAAAGAATTTAGTGAGATGTAGGGAAGAATGTAGATTAAAATGAGTGACAATTTTAAAAATAAAATGATGTAGTGAGAATATTAATTTTGTAGATTATTTAAATATTATGAGTGTACAAATAATCTTGAAACGTGTCAAATAAAGAAAGTATACAAATAATTATAAATTAAACGGAATAAATATACATAAAAAAAAATTGGTGGGGGGCCCATTGCACCCGCGGGCCCTATGTGGCTCCGTCCTTGCTTTGAACTGACGTGAGGGACATACGAATGGGAAAAGTTCTCCTGAAAGAATTATGTCTCATCTAAAAGTTCAAACTGTAGAGAGGTGTGAAATCAATTCATTTATATTAATTTCTCGAGATAAGATCCATCGAGAGAATAATTTATTATCGGTGGAGTTTGCTTTCAGCATAAATTGAACCCTGAACGTGTGGGCGTGAACTTAAGTCTCTTAAACCACAAATTTAATTTACTTCTCATAATTTCGCTTTTTTTTTTCATCATGCATACTTGTAATTTTTTTTTAAATTCACATGAACATTTGTTTTTTCACGCTATACAAGTCGAGTTTGGTCACGTTACAACTTTTGTTGATTTTTCACAATATATTTTTATGCGCGCACTTGACAAAATCGTGAGTGAAACAATGTCATTTTGGTGTCTCCGCAAAAAAAAAAAAAAAAAACTTAAATTAATGTTTTTTTGGTGTCTCCGCAAAAAGACATAATGTTTTTTTTTTACGTTTTTCATTAAAGGTGAAAGTTATGAGATGTAAATAATTTTTTTTTCTCTGGACAATATATATACACTTATTACCCTTCATGTCATCACTTTTGAAAGTCATCGTACACTCAATTCACCTACTTTAAATATGTTTTAATTTTCAGTTCTATTGCAAGCTCACTTGTCGAATGTTGATTGTTGTTTATTTCAACTGTTGGTCCAACAGAAGTATGGGAATGTGCACCATATACACGTTATTTCACTAAAAAAAAAGTTTGATTTTGATACCGAAATTTAATTAGAGAAGGATATACAATACGTCTCTAATAGGTACGGATTAGATACGAATTTATTAAAAATTTGAGATTTGAAACCAAAAATAAAACCGCTTCTCATTATAAACGAATTAGATACGGTTTTAGTTTCGAGAGTTTTAGATACTGTCGTCTCTAATTAGTCAAAGTTTTCTTCGCCATAAAATGAATTAAAGTGGTGCACGAAATTTGAATTTTTGATCTTTTACGGAATTTGACCGTCTCTAATCGGTAATTAGTCAACTGGTAAAATTAAATAAAAAATAAAATCCAAAAGTTTTTAATTGATTTTTTTAATTTAATTTTTTTTTTACAAGGATTTTTTTAATTTAATTAGTATTTACTATTTAATAATAAACTTCATTTGTCCATCAAAATATGTTCACTTTAATTATTTGTCTATCCACCAAAAGTATGCTTATTTCCTTTTATGAAAACTGTTGAAAATAAAATGAGATTTTGATTAAGATACCAAAACCCCTAATGATATGTTAGAATATATAAGTCAAATTTGATTAAGTGTGTTTCAGGACTGTTGAAACATATAGATCAGCTGGTTAGTTAAATAGCTGATGTGTTAGACAACTTATAAATGCTAGAAAGCATAAGTTGAGGGGGAACACAAACTTAGTAGATCACATAAATCAAGTTCCCTTATGCTTAAGATGAGTAGAGATCAACCTTGTTGATAACACAAGATCGGAAGAGTGAATTAGAAGAGTCAACTTTGCTGATATTTCTGAAGATCACATCTTATGAATCAACCATGTTGACGAAGATGTGAAGATCAGAAGAGTAGATCAGCAGAGTAAATCAGTAGACTAAGATCAGTAGAGTTCAACCCTACTGATAGCACAAGATCAGAAGAGTCCACTATGCTGATATTTCAGAAGATCACATCTTATGAATCAACCATGCTGACCAAGAAGTGAAGATCAGAAGAGTAGACCAGCAGAGTAAATTAGCAGACTAAGATCAGTAGAGTTCAACCCTGCTGATAGCATAAGATCAGAAGAGTCAACTTTACTGATATTTCAGAAGATCACATCTTATGAATCAACCATGCTGACCAAGATTTGAAGATCAGAAGAGTAGATCAGCAGAGTTCGGTAGCTTGATTATCTAATCAAAGTTATATATACTCAGAGTAGTTGTCCAGACAAGTCTCCTGATAGTCTGATTTGTTTTAAAAGAAAAAAAATTGCATACACAAGTGCATTCCCCCCTCCCCCATACACTTGTGTCATACTCCTTTCAGGACCAACAGAAACAATCACTTCACTTTTACCTCACAACAACCCCGCAAAACCCTTATTTTATCTACTTTATCTATTTATTTTTTTAAACTAGTGCTCAGTCAAAGAGGCATAGTTTTCATGGACGGAGGAAAAATTTAACCAAATACCACCTTAATTTAATTGATATTTAATTAGTCAAATGGCTCGACTCGACTCGATTACCTGTATATGAATTATATATATATATTACTATCAAAATAGTAAATATTGTCCAAGTTCGATAAGGCTTGCGAGCCTTTCGAATCGAGTATTTACGAGCTCGAATTCGGTAGCTACTTGAGTGGCTTGAAATTCGACTCACTTACATTGTATATTGATTTTTTTTATTTTTACAATTTATTATTAATTGATTTTTTTATTTTTACTACTCCGTATTTATTATTAATTGTTTTTTTTTTTACTATTTATTATTATTGATTTTTTTAAACACGGCTCACTTACTATTTAATTTTTGTTAATTGATTTTTTAAAATTAATTAATCTTCTCAATTACTCACACATACTGACATACAACCCGCCTATTGTTAATTTATTAGTATAAGTTAATATATCACCCCCAATTAACACATACAATCCACGTTTCACCTCCCCATATCCCCTCATGCATGTATCCTCTCTCTTGATTAGAGTTTTAGATTTAAACTAAATATATATTAGTACAAACCCTATTTACATTAAAGACACTCTAATTAATAAATTAATTATATATGTGAAATAAATTTATAAATGAGTCAAAATGTAATACATATACAATTTAAAAATTAACAATAAAAAAATTGCATTAAAAAATTTTAAAGTTAGATCTTTCTACTGTAAGACAGGTTTCACACTATTTTACAATTAACAATGCTTCAAATATCATTAGATCGTTGATCCAACATATAATTTTTATTCTATATGATTGCACTTCGCATTAGTGCGTTTGCCCTATGCGCCCTACTAATAATTAAATTAATAAATAAAAAATTATGAATATATCATTTTAATTTAAAATAAATAAAAATATTTAATTATAAAATGACATATATATCTAGAATTGTCAAATAGGTCGGACTAGGATGGGTTGGGCTCGTTGACCCGACCCATAATCCGTTGGGGATGTACGTTTCCTTCAATTTGGGCCGTGTCCAAACTAGGGCGAGTCGGGCCGGGCCCAAAATGGGTTGTACTGGGATGAGTCGGACCAGACCCAAATTGGCCTGTGGCGGGCCGATTCGGTTTGGGCCCAGACTGAGCTAGGTCGGGCCGACGTTCGGGTTGGGCAGGCCGGGTTGTGTTCGAGCCGGGCTGTAATTGGGTCTGGTTTCTCTTGGGCCTTGAGATTTACGGTCTAGCTAACTCGGGAAAAAACTCCTAAGATATTTTTTAATATTTAAAAAAAAATATATAAGAATATTTTAGTAATTTTTTTATTGTTTTTCAAATAAATATATAAATATTTTATCTGATGGTGAAGTGCGATCGCACATAGCAAGCGAAATGATGAGTCAACTTTTAATTGGCGCTTATTATAAGACAGAGTGAACTCCTTGTCTTACGGTAGAAAACCCTTTAAAAGTTACAATTTTAATATATGTGAAAGAAATAAATTAAATGGTCAAAGGGGACACCCGCCCACCCAGGTTCAATTTCCACATAAACTAAATAAATGGTCATTTAAATAGTTGGGTAGAGGATTGGTGTGGGGTGGGTGTGGGTCGGTGAGTTCGGGTTGGTGGGTGTAAGCTACAGATTTAGAGTCAGCAAAATGTCGTTTTTAATTAGAAACGGAATCTTGACCCAGATGTAAAATGGGTTGTTCATCGTTTAGATAAGAAAAAATAAAATTTTGAGCCGGATGTAAAACGGGTCATTCATCGTTTAGATACAGAAAAAAAGATTTCAAATCCGTCCCTTATTAGAAACAAAATTTACAAAACCGTTCCTGACTTTTTATATCATGTAATTAGGAACGGAGAGAAAATATTCCGTTTCTAACCTCAATGTCTATATAAGGGGGGAGTGACTACTATATATAAATCATATGCACGAACCATAAAAAAAGAAACACATACGGTGTGGGTATTTTATTTAGAGCTAGAGATGACGCTAGATGAAGAGGCACGTGCTCAAGCTGAAGTATGGAACTATGCTTACGGATTCATCAAAACCAGAGTGGTGAAAACCATCGTAGATCTTGAGATCCCCGACGTACTGGAAAAGCACGGCGGCGCTATGTCACTCTCCGACCTCTCCACCGCCGTAGGCTGCCCCTCGGAACCACTCTACCGCATCATGAGTTTAAGGTTTTGAATGAAATCACCGAATGAATGGTGATGAGAGATTTCCACTAAATTAATAAGATGTACAATTGAGAAATACAAGGAAAGAGTTAATCTAGGGATTTACAATAAAGGCCTAACAGATATACAGTGAAATATTATGGAATGAGATAAAATAAATCAAGAGTTGACTTGGTGTAGAATTGTTTCCTTATCACCCCCCATCAAGTTAAGCGTGGGATTACGTCAAACGCATAACTTGGAACGTAACAGCTTAAAGCTTGGTCTAGGCAAGCTTTTGGTGAAGATGTCAGCAACTTGAAGCTCAGACGGAACAAATTTCGTAGAAAGATGACCGGCGGTAACAAACTCTCGAACAAAGTGGCAATAAATATCAATATGTTTAGCTCGTTTATGAGCAATTGGATTTTGACTAAAAAAGATGGCACTCTTGTTGTCACAAAGAAGAGTGGGTGGCGAGGACAACGGAACACGTAATTCACGCAACAATTGAGTGATCCAAACAACCTCTTGTGCAGCATTGGCTAAAGCACGATACTCAGATTCACAACTGGAACGAGCAATAGTAGGCTGCTTTTTAGCACTCCAAGAGACCAGATTTCCACCTAAGAACATCGAATAACCGTAGGTGGAACGACGAGTTTCAGGGCAACGAGCCCAATCAGCATCGGAGAAGGTTGTCAACGTCATATCAGAGGCACGTGTGAAGGTAAGACCATGATTTATGGTGCCCTTGACATAACGTAGAATGCGCTTGATGGCATTAAAATGATCAATAGTCGGGGAGTGGAGGAACTGGCTAACGTGGTTCACAGCATATATAAGACAAACCAGGACGAGTTATGGTGAGATATTGCAGGGCACCAACAATCGAACAATAGTGAGATGGATCCGAAAAGGGATCACCAGAGCTGACGAGTGAGATACCCGAAGCTAGAGGAGTAGCAATTGGCTTCGAATCCAACAGTTCAGCCCGAATCAAGATATCATGGGCATACTTAGCCTGTCCCAAAAATAAGCCAGTAGACGTGTGAGAAATCTCAAGACCCAAGAAATATCCAAGTTGACCAAGGTCTTTAATAGAGAACTCGGTATTAACCCGAGAAATAAACTCTCGGAGCAAGACAGGATCACTACCTGCAGTAACGATGATATCATCGACGTAGAGTAAAAGATAAATAACCGACGACTGATGATGCAAAACAAATAGAGAAGGATCTGCACGACATGAGAGAAAACCCAACTTCTTCAAAAAAGCGCTGAACCTTTGAAACCAAGCAAGTGGGGCCTGGCGCAGGCCATACAAGGCCTTTTTAAGACGACATACATGGTTTGGAAACTTTGGATCAACAAAGACGGGAGGCTGAGACATGAATACAGGTCTATCCAGAATTCCATGAAGAAAAGCATTTTTTACATCTAATTGATGCAAAGGCCAATTTCTGTGAACTGCCAAGGCAAGAATAATACGAACTGTGGCAGCTTTAACAACAGGGCTAAAGGTATGAGAAAAATCGAAGCCAGGTACCTGAGTAAACCCTTGAGCTCGAGCCTTATAACGATCAATAGTGCCATTAGAGTGAAATTTTGTGCGGAAAACCCATTTGGAGCCCACAATATTGGTGTTTGGAGGACGTGGAACAAGATCCCAAGTTTGATTGGAATGAAGAGCATCTATTTCATCTTGCATAGCAGATAGCCAATGAGAATGATTAACGACAGATTTGAACCCCTTCGGATCAGGAGCAGCAGTGAGAGCCGAAAGGAGAGTTGTAGAAGCCAGATCAACATGATAGCGAGGCTTAAAGATGCCAGACTTTGCCCTAGTTTGCATCGGATGGGAAGACAAAGAAGGCGAGACCAGATTGGGTTCCTGGACAGGCGGAGGATCGAGTTGAGGTAGTGGCTCAACCTGAGGAATAACCTCGTCCACGCAGACTGAGCACGGAGGACTAGACGGCGACGGGGGCATAACCACCGGGGCTGACGGAGGAGGTGTCGGAAAACGAACACTGGCAGGCTCCAAAAAGGTAGAAATATCAAGATCCGAAGAAGAGGTGGCCGTGAGATTTGTCGAGAAAGGAAGTACATTCTCATCAAATTGTGCATGCCGAGATATATACACCTTCGACGAGGCAGGATCGAAACACCGGAATCCATTATAAGTACTTCCATAACCGAAGAAAACACAAGGGGCACTGCGTGGCAAAAATTTATTAGAAGCATAAGATCGAAGGCATGGAAACACACGACAACCAAACAACTTAAAATTTGCATAATTCGGAACAATGTCATGCAAGAGTTCAAAGGGAGACTTATTTCCCAACAAAGGAGTGGGCAAACGGTTGATGATATAAACTGCAGAACTGAAGGCCTCCACCCAAAAAGAAGCCGGAACTTGATCGGCCATGGTGGAAAGTATGAAGAAGGGTGATGATGCCGAGAGGGCGGTAGGGGAGGAGAGGGGAAGGGAGACGGTGTATTCTAGGCTGATACCATATAAGGTTTTGAATGAAATCCCCGAATGAATGGTGATGAGAGATTTCCACTAAATTAATAAGATGTACAGTTGAGAAATACAAGGAAAGAGTTAATCTAGGGATTTACAATAAAGGCCTAACAAATATACAGTGAAATATTATGGAATGAGATAAAATAAATCAAGAGTTGACTTGGTGTAGAATTGTTTCCTTATCAATGAGATTCTTGATCCACCACCACATTTTCAAGGGAGCTCAACCCTCCGACAACAACGTATCACCGCCTGTTTACTACGCCCAAACGCCACTCTCTCGCCTTCTTGCCGGAGATGAGATGGCACCTTCCATTCGGCTACACGGCATCCCGCCGGGCCCATCCGGTGGCTCAACTGCTGAAGCTTTGAGAACCGGTAAACGTCCTGATTTGAAGTCCGTCAACGGTGAGGACACGTGGACGGATAAAGAATTGAGTAACAACGTGAAAAAATAAAAAACAACAAGATCTAAGAAATGAACGACTAAACAAGAATTGTGCAAATTTCTGTGAGACGGATGGAGTATTTGATTTGTCGAATTTTACATTTAGTGTTAATTGCACAAACAATGGTGTATCACTATAATTATGCGACGATATACAACATTAAAGATACACTAGCATACTAGTCCCTTGGATTCAATATTCAACCAACACTTTATCTTTACTACAAGAACCCTATTAAATTTGAGAGGCGAGTATTTAAAAAATACGTAAACACATTCAAAAATGTTATAATAAAATATTAGCATACTAGTCCCTTGGATTCAATATTCAACCAACACTTTATCTTTACTACAAGAACCCTATTAAATTTGAGAGGCGAGTATTTAGAAAATACGTAAACACATTCAAAAATATTATAATAAAATATTTATTACCACATTAATTTTATGTGTGGCCTAAAGTCGTGTGAGGATAGCCTAGTGAGATATCATCACATCTCAAAATGTGAAGATAAATTAAAATATATTTATATACTAGAAATAAAATATTAAAAATCAAATGTCCTTATCAAGACTCGAACCCTGCACCTCTCACAATCTCTCATATTCATATTAATGACTTTACCATTCTACTACATCTCATTTAGTATAACAAAAGTACAAGAATATATATATACACTATTTTAAATTATATTTAGTTGAAAATTAAAATGTTAGATTAAATTTAAAATGGTTTTTCTAAATATTTTTGTAAATCGTGAAAAAAATAAAAAAAGTTAGATTAAAAAATTGACTGATTGAAATTTTACGTAAAAAATAAAATTGTGCGAATCAAAAAATAGTACTCCAACAATTAATTATTTATTCTATAAAAATTTATCCAAGTAAAAAATAAATTTCATTAATAAAATGTGTTCTTATTTTTTTTAAATATATATTTTATCAGCAATATAAAATGAAAATAAAATATTAATATAATTTGAATTTTATAATTCTTAATACAATAATGTGGTATTAGAGTTAATATTAACACACCTTATTTTTTTTAGTGTGGTAAATTACATACTTATTAACACACTTCAAATATAATGTATTTAAAATGTACTTATAAACACATCTATTTTTAGTGTATTAAAAGGGATGTAACGATAGACAATTTGTATTATTATGTGTGGTAATTGAGTATATATCCACACACCTAATATTCCAAAAAACAGTCAATTTAAAGAGGGCAAAGGCGAGGGATTCACCCTCTTTAAATGGAATGGCGACAGTATAGGCGAGGGGGAGTCCCTGTCGCCAAAGTGCTTCTCGCTAATTTAAAAGGGCCTTTACCCTTGCAAATTTAATTAATTTAAAAAATTGTGGAATCTGGGTTTGAACCCCCACCCCACATTGCCTCTCTTTTATTTAAACCCCACATTGCCTCTCTTTTATTTAAACCCCCCGCCCGCGAGAATCGAACCCGGGACCTCCGGAACAAGAAGTGTTTATGCGCTCCTTGTGTGCCGTTTAGGCTAGAAGTTTTAGTCGTTATTTTTTAATGCAATTAATATATATATATACATATATTATAATTTTAGTTTTTTCTTTCTTTCCTTTAAAGTAACTTGTTTATTTTTAAATTGTCAAAACACATTTAATATATTTATTTTTAAATGTGAAATTATAATATTATGTGTTACAAATAATTAATTATGTTTATTTTATTTTTCAATTATAAAATTAAAGTTTCTTGTTTATTTTTAAATTGTCAAAACATATTTAATATATTTATTTCTAAATGAAAAATTATAAAATTATGTGTTACAAATAATTAGTTGGGTTTAATTTTGTTCTCCAATTACATTTTTTTTAATTCATAATTATTCATTAATTATGTCTAATTAATTTTCTCCATAAATATATATATATATATATATATACGCAAAAACTTATATGCAATATTGCATACATGCAATATGACTAATTAAGGTAAATTAGGTCAAAATTCGTGGGTCAATGCGGGTCAACCTTAATTAAAATATTTATTTTCACTCTAATATACTATTATTTTACTACATGACCAAAATTATATTACTACAAGAACTAAATTTTGTCACTACAAGGTCAAGAGTGTATTACTACAAGTCCAAAAATATTCTGGACACTTATTTTTTTGGGGGCAAAATTACTAAAATAATTTTGACTTATTCGGCTACTACATGACTAAAACAATGTTACTACAAGACCAAAATTTTATCACTACAAGGTCAAAAGTGTATTACTACATGTTCAAAAATATTCTGGAGACTTTATTTTTTGGTGAATTTTTCAAAATGTTTTTACATGTAGTATTAAATTTTTGGCCTTGTAGTGGTAATATTTTGGCCTTGTAGTAACAATATTTTGATCATGTAGTAAACCACCTGTTTGCAACCCGCGAATTTTCTGGGCAACCCGGATCCAGGTTTATGACCCGCGAATTTTTTAAAATTGACTTAATTTGACTTTTGAACTTAGGATTTTGACTTGCCTAATTGGGATGAAATGCATGTATGCAATATTTCACATAAGACTAACCCATATATATATTTCAAATTTGTAATTAAATCATTGTTAGTAAAAATTATTTGAATATATATACATTCAATATAATTAAAATTTAATATTAAAAATAAAAATCAAGTATCATTAATAATCAAAACTTAAAAATAAATACACCATTAAAATTGAAATTAAAAGATAAATATTTAAAAATTAATTAATCATTTTTTTTATTTTAATTTAATTTTTTAACTTGATTAAAGTTATAATCAAGTCGGAACACACATTCTACAAGAAGAACAAGCACATGCTCATCCTCTCAACTCTAACATCATCACGTACATTTCTATTTAATAAATTAAATTACATTTAACATAAATTAATAACATAATTAAATTATCAAAACATTATATTTATAATTAAATTATATTATTAACAATATTTAACTATTAATTAATCTAATAATGATAATTAACTATTAACCTAACAATTAATATCTAATACTAACTACTAACGATTAATATCTAATAACTATACTCATTCCCTCGTATCTAATACAGTAACTATATATACCTATTCCCTGGCCACCTTCCAAAAGCAGCCGTCGCCATTTCGCGAGGGGTATTAATTTCCCTCGCCAATTTGCGAGGGATCACTACAAAAAAAAGCTTGATTTTGATACCGAAATTTTGAGACGGACACCTAATCCGTCTCTAATAGATACGGATTAGTTAAAAAATTGAGATTTGAAACCGAAAATAAAACCGTCTCTCATTATAAACAGATTAGATACGACTTTTAGTTTCAAGAGTTTTAGATACGAATTAGATACGCGACTTTCAGTTTCGAGAGTTTTAGATACGGATTAGATACGTATACCACCGTCTCTAAAGAACCAATTTTTTCTCCCCGATATAAAACGAGACAAGGTGGTACACGAAATTTGTGATACGAAATCTAACCATCTCTAAAATAAAGAAACAAACCATTAAATTGTTCAAAAAATAAACTTAAAGACGTAGAAAAGGCGACGACACAATAGGGCGACGGCACGACATGAGGAGGTATCCTGTGTACACGGGGATCCTCAATCGGAGGTCTGAGTGAACAACGACGCGCCCTTCCTCGTAAGTTACTAGTGATGCCACACGAGGAGTATTTGAAACCGAAACCGGACACTGAGAGAGAGAGAGAGATGATTCTTTTCTTGAGAGAGTGAATTCTTTTTTTAGAGGTAATTTGGGAGATAGAAATCCTTATATATATATATATATTGAGTTATATTAATTAATTTATTACTCTTTTATAATTAATAAATAGTAAAAATAAAAAAAATCAATTAATATATCTTCTATGTATCGCATAAACATAAATGTTTGAATAATACTATGTAGATATATTTTAGGATAGTTGTAGATATTATAATAATAATATTATATTATATCTTCAATTCCATATGACAATATATATATTAATTGATTCATGAAAATATTCCAAGAATTGATTCTCTAATCATATATCAATTTTGTATGATTTCCAGAGACGTTAGATTAAAAAAAAAATTAATTAATTTTTAAAAGTTTTTAAATATCTTGACCATTAAGACTTATAAAGAAATTTGTATAATATTTTTTAAAAAGTTTTAGATTAAAAAAAAAATTATATCATCCATTTAGAAAAAGTATAAATATGTGAAGCATTGCTAATTGTAAAAGTCATTGTTTGGAAGTGATACAAGTTAGTCTAAAAGTTGTTTCATTTAATTTTACTAAATTAGTCTAAAAGTTGTTTCATTTAATTTTACTAAATTAGTCTAAAAGTTGTTTGTGAGAGATACAAATTAGTCTAAAAGTTGTTTGGAAGAGATACAATAAGTTATCTAATTTATAGAAATTGAATTAATTTAATTTTACAAAATTTTAAAAAATATATCATTTCGTGTCAAAATAAACTTAAATTAAAAAGTGTCAAAATGAAATATTAAAACTTCATTAAATTAAAATAGAGTGTTATATGGATGAGACGATTACGCAACTATAGGTTGTGGAGTTGGATCAACGAGTCTATATGTGTGGAAATTAAGGATTTCAGGTGTTTTAGGCCTACAATGTGGAGAAATTAAGGATTCCAAGTGTTTTAGTCCTCTAGGCAAATACACTCAATGTGGAGTTGGTCTAACGGACGAAGAGTAAAAAATTGCACATACATACATACACTACTACAAAAATGGGCTTTAGAGACGCTCAAAAGTGTCATTAAAAGTAGCGTTTAATGACGCTTTTGCTATAGTGACGCTTTGTTCAAGCGTCACCTGATTTGGCGTTTCTATAGATTGTTATTGTGACACTTTAAAGCATCACTGTAGATGGTCATTATTACGCTTTTACGCATCATAGTAATGCTATTTAGTGACGCTAACCGACGTCATAGCAGTTTGTTATTGTGATGCTTTCTCACGTCACTAAAAAATTATAACCAACTTAACTACCTCCTTTAATAATGCTTTTATGCATCATTTTAACTTTATTTCGTGACGCTAACCAACATCACCATGGTGTGCTTTAGAGACGATTTCTTACGTCACGAAAAATTTATAACTAACTTAACCACCTCATTTAGGGAAGCTTTTAGTAACAACTAATATATGTAATACTAGTAACAATATGTATACTTCTGAGTGAGAATATACCTATATGGCTATATGCTTATGCCCTAACTTGCTCAAAAATATATAAAAAAACATCATAATAATAAAATATTAACATTCACTTATAAACCAGAAACAGCCATGTATATTCCAATTAAACAACCAGTGAAAAAGATATGTTAAATATAGAACAGGTTCTCTCTTCAAGCATCCAATCTTTGATCTAAAGAAATGATGGATAAAACCTAGCTAGCTAAAACAATTTTATATAGATCGCATCTCAAACCAACACCATTTTGCATGATAATTATGCACAAACTATAAGTTTCTATCAATAAAGAATTTGTTATGTGGAATGAAAACAACCATTGCAGTTCCGTAAACAAATGTCATCATTGTAGATTGAGCAGATCAATGATGGCATCTTCAAACTGCTATCTCCTATGCTTATCAACCTACACAATAGAATCTGAGTATAAAAAATAAAGTATTATGAGTTGGAAACAAAGGAGAACGAAAAAGGTATAGATATGCACTAATAATGCTGCTAAGCTATCAAATTAGCAAATATAATTAGAAACATGCAGATTCAAATAAATATCACCAATATGTAAATTTCCTCTGTAATGTAACATGAGCCAAATATAGAACACATCGAAATAACAGGAAACAACCCCAACTACATGGTTGATAATTCTTAAGAGAACAAAATATGTGCAGCTTATAATTACAATTTCCTTTCATTCTCAATATCTCTCAAGAAGAAAAGCAGAGACAAAAACACTATTAAATTTTGGTAGCTAAGTGAGTAAACAAGGAACAACATATACGGTATAAATTTATAGAACTTGGTGCAAGTCCCACATTTCCAATTCACCTCATATTCCTAAAAAGATTATTTTGAACCACGCACCGAAGTGAGTGGTAAGCTCAAAGACATTTATTCATAGATACTGATTTGATCAGACATCAATGTCATAAACTACTTGCAATAGAACCGAAAAAATTCAAAATGAGGTTATTTATTAAAGCAAAAGCAAATTAAAAGAATGGAAATACATAAGGGAGTTTCAATATACCTTACGTGCACTTTTATGAATGTTCATAAACAATGCTTTGTAGTAATTTGTTGCATGTCACGGAACATGTATAATTGACCACCAGATCGTCATCAATGCCAACGATTTAACATAAAAAACCCAAAAGTTATTTGATGCTAGCAAAAGACTATCAACTATCTAAGAAAAGGTTGTATATTGCACTAAGAGTTGCAAAATCACCCAAATTGTATCAATCCAGTAGAAGTTTGATCACTTGAACAACCTATATCACGGCATATATATCAAAGAGTATTGGCAACAATGTTTTAAGACATGTACCTGAGAATTAAAAAAAAGACAGGCAGCCTCCAAAGCAACCTCAAGAGCTCTAAACTCAATGGGCATGTAATCTGCAAATGTTTTTGTTTAGATATTGTCAAAATTGCTGCTTCCTCCTTTCCTTATGCTTAATTTCGGATGTTATATTGCAAAACTTCACCGACTACTGCAGCAAGAATCATCTTTTGCAGCTCCACCACATACTGTAGAACATAGCTATCAAGAGAGTTTAAGAGAAAAGCCCTCAAATTATAGCAGATATAGCAATCAGACATATATTGTATCTAATTCTGCAAAAATGTAGCATAAAGTTGACATTTGAAAGGCTTTATGGTTAATACATGTAAGATTACTATTTGGTATTAACAAAAAAAAAAAAAAAAAAGATAAATTGAATTTACATTATTTGTGGGCTTAGATTTCTCAAACTACAAAACAGAGTGAGATGTACAAGTAACCACAAAAGGAGTAACATACCCCAAAATAAAGAGTAGCCAAAGTAAACACCAACCTGTTTGACAAGTAAATAGTGAGATATAAAGGTATTAATTATAGTTAAAATAAATCACAATGGTGCAAATGAATATCAGTTGAAATAATACGTAATCCCTCAAATGGAGAGTCCAAAAGTATTCTCATGGAGTGTCTTTCATGGCAAATGGAGTTATAATTATTCAAAGGTCAGTGCCAGAAATATATGTGGCCTCACAATTGTAATAAATATGAACTCCATCAGTTTTTAGAGTAATTATAAAAGTCCATATATTGTATAGGAGGCCAAGAAGGTTTCTTTGATAATAATTTATGAAAGCAAATCTGAATAGAATATCAAAGAGGATCATATATGCATCTACCATATACATCATACCAAAGGTGAAGAAGACAGATTCACTGGACACTCAGTTTGAATCACAAGAAAAGAATATTCTGTAGTAATAACCTTCATCTCAGAATCTTATGTAGTTACTCCAGGAACATAATGCCTTAATTCATTAAACCAAAGAAAATCAAAATTAAGAAAATAAGCCTAAATAAATAAATAATAGTGTACAGTAAATAACACTCATCAGCCCTTTAGATAGTTCAAAAAATCTGGCACAAGAAATTTAGATGCAAAAAATTGCTAAACAATGTTATTTTTTTTAATCAAATTAAAGTTTAAAGTACCAAGTCATGCTAGTGCCAATTATGATCTAGTGTTCAAGTAAGTGTAATATCATGCGACACCCTACTCCTCTGTATAAGATATGAAGCTACTGAAATAAAAACAATAATGCATGTCAAAAACAGTATCAGTTCACCTAATATCAAATGAGGTGGTACCTGAAGAGAAAGTACGGCTTGATATTGACTTTAGAGATAACACCCTTAAGGGTTGGTACTTTGAAGTCTTCCACGAGCGCTTGAAGGCCACAGATTGGATTGATTTGAGTCACGAACATAGGATCACTAGCTTGTTCCAATGTAGGAGCATAACCCTTTCCACAAAACACCAACCTTTCCGGTAGTAATCACATCAGTGGCTCTCAGTTTTGCAAGACAAAGTGCACAGGACAATAAGAAGATAAGTAATCAAACTACCCTGATTGACTTGACTAAGAGAGAGGTTTTCAAAACTACGTCGAATAAATAATATTATTTAATAAGGTTTAGACATTTAGTTTTATCATCTAAAAACCAGAAGGCCACAACAGAATTTCCTCGAATTCTATTATACATAAATACTGGAATAATTGTACTTTGATAATAATCAATTAATGTATTAGACACACTCATCTCTAGCATATTAACCCAAATAGAAAAACCAATGAGAAATCTAATAGCTGTACAAGAAGCTAGTTCTTTAATTCATACGTATAAAATATTTCTCTCTCATTTCTTCTCCCCTATATACCCATCCACAAGTGTAATGGCACAAACCCAACACACAGTTTCAGTTTAACAAAACAAACCACGATTAAATATACACAAACAGTAATGAAAATACTCAACCATAATCACGAGAACACATATTTCTTCAAAAGTATTAAATAATACACAACAAGATAACTAACCAAAAATTCAAATTAGGGATTTTTGAATTAGGGTTCAATCTAACTTGTTACTCCAAAATTAGGGCTTCGAAGAAGATAACTAACCTTCTCTATTATAGGAGGCGCGAATACACGATGTAAAACTTGAACCCACGTTTCTACAATGGAGATTGAATCCACGTTTTTTATTTCATGACCGCGATCGAGCAATTTAATTTAGGCTCCTATGCGAAGATTGGACACCAATCACTGGGAATCAGTCTTCGAGCACTACTACAATCGGTTGTCGGACATCGGAAAAGTGGATGAAGAGGTCAGAAGGCGTGTGGAATGATTCTGGGGCTGCCACGATGAAAGTGTGTGAAATTGGTGTGGGGAGAGAGAATAAAAGGGAAGTTTAGGGGAGAGATCTTAATTTTTGGAGCGGGATAAAAAAATTAGCGAACATTTAGGAGCGGGAGTTAAAATTAGAAGTGGGACTAAAATGTTAGCGTCACCATATTTAATTAAAAAATCATGGCGTCATTATGTATATAATTTTATCACGGTTACTTAAAAGCATTAATAAACAGGCGTCACCATAGTGGGTATTTTTTAGTAGTGATATTATTGAATTGTGCAGAAGTCCAACCTTACATTGTTATATAATTGTACAGAAGTTCAACTCTACGTAAGTAGTTTCATCCATGTTTATTCAATATATAATTATTATTGATAATAATATATTTTTGTGAATTAGGATGTATATTCAACCATTAAGACAAGAAAGAACAAAATATCTCAAATGCAAACATGCTACTATTCAACATATTTTTTTCATATGGTTCCAAAAAGAATTATTATTAGTGTTAGTGTATATATATAATTAATTAATTTAAAGTTATTTTAAATTACAGGTGAGGTGAGGTCACGCAGACGTTGAAAATCAATATTTAAGGGATCTTAGCAAAGGGCCACTATTATTCAAATCAAATGTGATTAATTGGTTTGATCACACCTCATTAGAAACCAAAATTCATTCGAATTACAAGTTTGTGAATGTTCATCACCTATCAGGAGGACCACCACACCATAAGTAACAATGAATTTTTTTTAAATAAATAGAGACTAAAAGGTGTTTGCGGGAGATTTCAATTTTTTTTTTTTAGATTTAACGGTTACAAATCGTGATTTGATTGAAATTGAAAACAATGATGATGAGAAGGATAACAAGGATGGAGATGAATATGATGAAGAAAAAGATGATGACGACAATGATGAAGGAAAATATGAAGATGAAGATTAAATGTAATTTAATTTATTTATTTGAATTTATAAACTTTTACCATTGAAATTATTCAATAACAATTTTTTTTATATATTTTTTAATTTTACAAATTAATCAAGTAATTATATATGTTAAAATATTATGCATAGTTCTTATATTTTACAACTTATGCTTTTGACGGCCGTGAGTAATTACAATTTTTAGAAATTTTAATAAAAAAAATTACATTTACAAATTTAAAAGCTATAATTTAAATACATGTAAAAGAAATAAATTAATATAGATATACAATTAATATTAAAAGATAAAACAAAAGAGTTATCTGTCCTAGTGGCGGGTGCTCAATAATGGACATTTGCCCACCTGAGTTCAATTCCCACATAGACCAAAATAATGGTCAATTTAATAGTTGGAGAGGGGTTCCGGTAGTTGGAGAGGGGTTCCGGGGGATGGGTCGGATGGGGGGATGGGATTGGGATTGTTCCTCGTTTAGATACGAATTTAGAGACGAGAAAATGTAGTTTTTAATTAGGATGGGGGGATGGGATTGGGATTGTTCCTCGTTTAGATACGAATTTAGAGACGAGAAAATGTAGTTTTTAATTAGGAACGAAACTATAAACAGATTTTTGACCCGGATGTAAAACGGGTCGTTATCGCTTAGATACGGATTTAGAGACGATAAAACTACATAGTTGATCGTTTATCGTTGTTAAATAGAAACGACATTTGAAACAGATTTTTGACCCTATCGTTGTTAAATAGAAACGACATTTGAAACAGATTTTTGACCCGGATATAAAACGGGTCGTTCATCGTTTAGATACGGGAATATACAGTGTCAAATTTTGTCTTTCATTATAAACCGAAAAAAATAGGTCTCAAATCCGTCTCTTATTAGAAACGGAATTTAGAAAACCGTTCCAGACATTAGATACCATGTGATTAGGAACAGATAGAAAATGGTTCCAAAATCCGTTTCTAACCTGTTTAGAGACAGTGTTTATGGTATCTAATCCGTCTCTAAATCGCAGTTTTTTTGTAGTGGATTTTGGTACCCTCGCCAACGCGCTTGTAAATTGGCGAGTGCACTTTTTTCCACTCGCTAATTCGCGAGTGTGATTCCATCCCTCGCTAATTCCCTCTTTATTTGTGCCCCTCTTTAAATCCCTCGCCAAATAGCAAGGGTTTAATCCCCCCCTTTAACTCCCCTCGTTCTTTCAGCAAAATTTTGTAGTGTAGGCCTTTTTTCTTTTGTAGTGAACAAACGTAGTAATGTGAAGTACAATCATTTTAAAAAATGTATTATTGATTAACGATTCAATGATATTTGAAAGATTATTTATTGTAAGATATGGCGAAGAAAGACTTTACTCCCTCCGTCTTACATTTTACCATTTTGGGTGTTTCCTTTAAAGCTTTAACGTAATTTTTTGGCAACTCGTGCCCCACATTTATTAACAATGGTCCATTCTTTTACACAAAATTACACTAATTGTCACTTACCTTTTTTTTCTTTTTTTTTTCTCCACCTTTGTACTTTTCTTATATTTTAAAGGGGGATGGTGGGAAAAACTATTTTCGTATAATTAATTAATATTTGTATTAATTATATATTTCGATAATTTTTGTGATTGAGTAAAGAATTATCAAAATTGATTTAATAACAAATGTAATACATTTGTTATTAAATCAATTTTGATAATCTTACATTTTACATGAATATAGTTGGGTCCCAGGATGTATAATGCACCTAATTTTTTGTATAATGCACCTAATTTTTTTTACATGAATATAGTTGGGTCCCAGGACCACGCGCGGGCTCACACTGCCACATATTGATAACCCCATGTGCAAACATTAATCATAGCTCGCATGCAGCGCGCTCTAATGTGCACCACGTGCACAAACTTGGTACAACTGTACGTGTTGGTAAGATTTGTGGTAATGTGTGGCAAAGCACGTCCCTTTCTCGATCTAGTACGTGTGAACGTTTATCACGTTTATCATGAGGATTGAGTCTGGCTAGCTAGATAGCTCTTTTTCATTAAGTGTCGGTCATTTGATCATATCTCATAATTTACATCCTTTAATTTGAATCAGTGACGGAGCCAAAAATTTTAGATTTGAGGCCCGATTTACATTATTCTAAAGACAAAATAATATTATATTTAATTCATTTCATTAATTTAAATTTAACGATTTTTTTATGTTTCGAAGAAAATTAATTTTTATTGTTCCAACTCATAATAGGTGAATCGGTGTTAAAATTTAACGTGCAATCCCGCTGAGATATTAGTCATTATTAGACAAATGTATAACTTAAAATATATTCCTTCCGTCTCATAATGATTTGCATACGTTGACAAATTCACGTTTTAAGAAATGTGAATTTAGTTAGATTTGGGTCAAATAAATGGGGAGTATTTTCGGTGATTTAGTGAGGTGTTAAAAAGAATTTAGTGAGATGTAGGGAAGAATGTAGATTAAAATGAGTGACAATTTTAAAAATAAAATGATGTAGTGAGAATATTAATTTTGTAGATTATTTAAATATTATGAGTGTACAAATAATCTTGAAACGTGTCAAATAAAGAAAGTATACAAATAATTATAAATTAAACGGAATAAATATACATAAAAAAAAAATTGGTGGGGGGCCCATTGCACCCGCGGGCCCTATGTGGCTCCGTCCTTGCTTTGAACTGACGTGAGGGACATACGAATGGGGAAAGTTCTTCTGAAAGAATTATGTCTCATCTAAAAGTTCAAACTGTAGAGAGGTGTGAAATCAATTCATTTATATTAATTTCTGGAGATAAGATCCATCTAGAGAATAATTTATTATCGGTGGAGTTTGCTTTCAGCATAAATTGAACCCTGAACGTGTGGGCGTGAACTTAAGTCTCTTAAACCACAAATTTAATTTACTTCTCATAATTTCGTTTTTTTTTTTTCATCATGCATACTTGTAATTTTTTTTAAATTCACATGAACATTTGTTTTTTCACGCTATACAAGTCGAGTTTGGTAACGTTACAACTTTTGTTGATTTTTCACAATATATATTTATGCACGCACTTGACAAAATCATGAGTGAAACAATGTCATTTTGGTGTCTCCGCAAAAAAAAAAAAAAAAACTTAAATTAATGTTTTTTTGGTGTCTCCGCAAAAAGACAATGTTTTTTTTTTGGACGTTTTTCATTAAAGGTGAAAGTTATGAGATGTAAATAATTTTTTTTTCTCTGGACAATATATATATATACACTTATTACCCTTCATGTCATCACTTTTGAAAGTCATCGTACACTCAATTCACCTACTTTAAATATGTTTTAATTTTCAGTTCTAATTCAAGCTCACTTGTCGAATGTTGATTGTTGTTTATTTCAACTGTTGGTCCAACAGAAGTATGGGAATGTGCACCATATACACGTTATTTCACTAAAAAAAAGTTTGATTTTGATACCGAAATTTAATTAGAGAAGGATATACAATACGTCTCTAATAGGTACGGATTAGATACGAATTAATTAAAAATTTGAGATTTGAAACCAAAAATAAAATCGTTTCTCATTATAAACGAATTAGATACGGTTTTAGTTTCGAGAGTTTTAGATACTGCCGTCTCTAATTAATCAAAGTTTTCTTCGCCATAAAATGAATTAAAGTGGTGCACGAAATTTGAATTTTTGATTTTTTACGGAATTTGACCGTACGTCTCTAATCGGTAATTAGTCAACTGGTAAAATTAAATAAAAAATAAAATCCAAAACTTTTTAATTGATTTTTTTTAATTTAATTTTTTTTACAATGATTTTTTTAATTTAATTAGTATTTACTCTCGAATAATAAACTTCATTTGTCCATCAAAATATGTTCACTTTAATTATTTGTCTATCCACCAAAAGTATGCTTATTTCCTTTTATGAAAACGGTTGAGAATAAAATGAGATTTTGATTAAGATACCAAAACCCCTGATGATATGTCAGAATATATAAGTCAAATTTGATTAAGTGTGTTTCAGGACTGTTGAAACATATAGATCAGCTGGTTAGTTAAATAGCTGATGTGTTAGACAACTTATAAATGCTAGTAGATCACATAAATCAAGTTCCCTTATGCTTAAGATGAGTAGAGATCAACCCTGTTGATAACACAAGATCGGAAGAGTGAATTAGAAGAGTCAACTTTGCTGATATTTCTGAAGATCACATCTTATGAATCAACCATGTTGACGAAGATGTGAAGATCAGAAGAGTAGATCAGCAGACTAAGATCAATAGAGTTCAACCCTACTGATAGCACAAGATCAGAAGAATCCACTATGCTGATATTTCAGAAGATCACATCTTATGAATCAACCATGCTGACTAAGAAGTGAAGATCAGAAGAGTAGACCAGCAGAGTAAATTAGCAGACTAAGATCAGTAGAGTTCAACCCTGCTGATAGCATAAGATCAGAAGAGTCAACTTTGCTGATATTTCAGAAGATCACATCTTATGAATCAACCATGCTGACCAAGATTTGAAGATCAGAAGAGTAGATCAGCAGAGTTCGGTAACTTGATTATCTAATCAAAGTTATATATACTCAGAGTAGTTGTCCAGACAAGTCTCCTGATAGTCTGATTTGTTTTAAAAGAAAAAAATTTGCATACACAAGTGCATTCCCCCCCCCTCCCCCATACACTTGTGTCATACTCCTTTCAGGACCAACAGAAACAATCACTTCACTTTTACCTCACAACAAACCCCACAAAACCCTTATTTTATCTACTTTATCTATTTTTTTTTTAAACTAGTGCTCAGTCAAAGAGGCATAGTTTTCATGGACGGAGGAAAAATTTAACCAAATACCACCTTAATTTAATTGGTATTTAATTAGTCAAATGGCTCGACTCGACTCGATTACCTGTATATGAATTATATATATATTACTTTCAAAATAGTAAATATTGTCCAAGTTCGATAAGGCTTGCGAGCCTTTCGAATCGAGTATTTACGAGATCGAATTCGGTAGCTACTTGAGTGGCTTGAAATTCGACTCACTTACATTGTATATTGATTTTTTTTATTTTTACAATTTATTATTATTTGATTTTTTTATTTTTACTACTCCGTATTTATTATTGATTGTTTTTTTTTTTACTATTTATTATTATTGATTTTTTTAAACTCGGCTCACTTACTATTTAATTTTTGTTAATTGATTTTTTAAAATTAATTAATCTTCTCAATTACTCACACATACTGACATACAACCCGCCTATTGTTAATTTATTATAAGTTAATATATCACCCCCAATTAACACATACAATCCACGTTTCACCTCCCCATATCCCGTCATGCATGTATCCTCTCTCTTGATTAGAGTTTTAGATTTAAACTAAATATATATTAGTACAAACCCTATTTACATTAAAGACACTCTAATTAATAAATTAATTATATATGTGAAATAAATTTATAAATGAGTCAAAATGTAATACATATACAATTTAAAAATTAACAATAAAAAAATTACATTAAAAAATTTTAAAGTTAGGTCTTTCTACGGTAAGACAGGTTTCACACTGTTTTACAATTAACAATGATTCAAATATCATTAGATCGTTGATCCAACATATAATTTTTATTCTATATGATTGCACTTCGCATTAGTGCGTTTACCATATGCCTGCATCGCCCTACTAATAATTAAATTAATAAATAAACAATTATGAATATATCATTTTAATTTAAAATAAATAAAAATATTTAATTATAAAATGACATATATATCTAGAATTGTCAAATAGGTCGGACTAGGCTGGGTTGGGCCCGTTTACCCGACCCATAATCCGTTGGGGATGTATGTTTCCTTCAATTTGGGCTGTGTCCAAGCTAGGGCGAGTCGGGCCGGGCCCAAAATGGGTTGTATTGGGATGAGTCGGACCAGACCCAAATTGGCCCGTGGCGGGCCGATTCGGTTTGGGCCCAGACTGAGCTAGGTCGGGCCGACGTTCGTGTTGGGCAGGCCGGGTTGTGTCCGAGCCGGGCTGTAATTGGGTATGGTTTCTCTTGGGCCTTGAGATTTACGGTCTAGCTAACTCGGGAAAAAACTCTTAAGATATTTTTTAATATTTAAAAAAATATATATATAAGAATATTTTAGTAATTTTTTTATTGTTTTTCAAATAAATATATAAATATTTTATCTGATGGTGAAGTGCGATCGCACATAGCAAGAGAAATGATGAGTCAACTTTTAATTGGCGCTTATTATAAGACCGAGTGAATCCCTTGTCTTACGGCAGAAAACCCTTTAAAAGTTACAATTTTAATATATGTGAAAGAAATAAATTAAATGAAAAAAAAAAAAAATGGTCAAAAGAATATATACAATTATTATTTAAAGAAAAAATAAAAGAGTTACTTGTCAAAGTGGGCACCCGGTTCAATTTCCACATATATCAAATAAATGGTCATTTAAATAGTTGAGTAGAGGATGGTTGTGGGGTGGGTGTAAGCTACAGATTTAGAGTCAGCAAAATGTCGTTTTTAATTAGAAATGGATTCTTGACCCAGATGTAAAATGGGTTGTTCAAAAAAATAAATTCTTGAGCCGGATGTAAAACGGGTCATTCATTGTTTAGATACGGAAAAAAAGATTTCAAATCCGTCCTTTATTAGAAACAAAATTTACAAAACCTTTCAAATCCATCCCTTATTAGAAACAAAATTTACAAAACCCTTTTGATATAGGAACGGAGATTTTGTAATGTCTATATAAGGGGGGAGTGACTACTATATATAAATCATATGCACGAATCATAAAAAAAGAAACACACACTGTGTGGGTATTTTATTTAGAGCTAGAGATGACGCTAGATGAAGAGGCACGTGCTCAAGCTGAAGCATGGAACTATGCTTACGGATTCATCAAAACCAGAGTGGTGAAAACCGCCGTAGAGCTTGAGATCCCCGACGTACTGGAAAAGCACGGCGGCGCTATGTCACTCTCCGACCTCTCCACCACCGTAGGCTGCCCCTCGGAACCACTCTACCGCATCATGAGATTCTTGATCCACCACCACATTTTCAAGCGAGCTCAACCCTCCGACAGCAACGTATCACCGCCTGCTTACTACGCCCAAACGCCACTCTCTCGCCTTCTCGCCGGAGATAAGATGGCACCTTTCATTCGGCTACACGGCATCCCGCCGGGCCCATCCGGTGGCTTAACTGCTGAAGCTTTGAGAACCGCTAAACGTCCTGATTTGAAGTCCGTCAACGGTGAGGACACGTGGACGGATAAAGAATTGAGTCATCGTAAGACGTTCACCGATGCCATGAATGCCCATGCTAAGGTTACGGCGTCGGCGATCATCCGTAACTATCCGGAGGCTTTTGGTGGAATGGGGTCGTTGGTCGATGTTGGTGGCCACCACGGAATGGCTCTAAGCTTCTTTGTTAAGGCTTTTCCGGGACTTCGGGGGATCGCTTTCGATCTCCCCGACATTGTGGATAAAGCTCCCCCACTCGACGGGGTCGATTTCATCGGGGGGAGCATGTTTGATCACGTTCCTCCAGCTGACGCTGTCATGCTAATGGTACGCGAATCATTAATTTTTTGAGCATGTTAAATATTTGTCCACTTGGTCTAAAACATAAATCATTTTTTCACCATTAATAAATCAGCTCATTTTTTTGAAACAACGTACTCTATCCCGGCCGGCCACCACTAAAAAAAGTACTGATCATTTAACAAGCTGGCCGGGCATATATTATTAATGTTTTTATATATTAATTCCACGACTTTAATTTTTTGTAGTACTATCATGTGAGACAAAAAAGGTAATTAAATTCCCTCTAAATTTTAATTAATTAATTGTTTAATAATTAAGATGCGTTGTTAAATAATATTCTAGCGGGTACTGCACGATTGGAGCGACAAAGCTTGTATAGAAATCCTGAAGAAATGCAAAGAAGCCGTCCCAGCAGACACAGGAAAAGTGATGATTGTAGATGCTATACTTGATGATGACGGTGAACACGAAGATGAAGACGAGTATGCGGGTGCTCGATTGTTGCAGGATATGGTCATGATGGCAGTGACAGTGCAAGGCAAGGAGAGGACTTACAGGGAATGGACACATCTTCTCAACGAGGCCGGGTTCAGTAGACACACTGTCAAAAATGTTGGAACTATTGAATTCGTAATTGAGGCCTATCCCTGATCATGCATGTTTATCTTAATTAATTATTAATATATGTACTGTTTACTATATTTAAATCGTCTTGTCGGAGTCTTGTATTAATTTGCTCCAAAATAAATGAGGAGATTCGTAAACGTTGTTGGATCTCCTATGTGCATGATGCTCCATGCATCTTTAATTTGTTTTATGAATTTGTTGTTTAATTTTATAAATATTTGTTTGATAATTAGTACCCTACAAAAGATATGATGAAGATAATTAATTTCATGTAATTATTGATATGATGATGAGATGAACCGTCTTAATCCTTGCAAATTGCGACCGGCCGCTTTTTGGGACTAATTAAGGACGATTTTTTTAGTTGCCAAACAATGCGTAAATTTAATTACCTTTAATGGCCCGACATACTACGGGTTAGGGGTTTTCAGAAACGGAGGATTACCGACAACTAAAATCTGTTGCTAATCAGTTTTAAATGAGTTCTGGATTAATAAATTAAAATACATCGCTAATTAAATAGCGAGTGTTATACCTAGTCAAAGAAGTCAATCTTTGACAAGTCAATCCTAGTCACCATCTTACGTGGCGAGGACCAGTCAAAAAAGTCGTGCGACGACTAGTCAACAAGACCAAGAAAATGTAATAGAATAACTGTATTTAATATATTTAAGTGCTTAAGTGCTCGTCCAAAGATGTTGGCGAGCACGTGTCTTAGTTAGCTGCTCGCCCAAATGTGTGGCGAGCACTCGCCTATTAATTGCTAGAGTAATTAAGTATTGAAGACTTGGGAGACAGCATGGAGCGTGGCGACCACACTCCTCGAAGGTCCTCCGGCGACCACCATGGCCCAGCTCCTCGGCATCTCGGCGAGGACGAGCACCTAAGGCGGTTTAGCATTAAATGCGCCATCAAATCACCTTTTCGGGCAGAAGTCAGGTCCAACGAGGGCGTGCCACGTGTAAAGGGCGGGCAACCCCTAGAAACCACTATATAATGCCTAAAAGAGGCTCATTTGTACACAAGTTACATTTTTACACAATCACCCCATGCCATCCTAAAGCAATAAACACTCCCAAGCTTGAAAGGCTTTAGCTTCTCCAAGAAGCTAAGTTTGGTGTTCTTCCTTAGATCATCAAGATCATCATATAAATACTCCCTAAACGCGTAATAACCCCCGTTTAATTATATATGTTTGTATCGTACTAAAAACAGTCCACATCCGAGTCAACCCGATTAAAGTGCATACAACATTTGGCGCTAGAAGGAGGGGACCTATTACGTGTTCATCATCAAAGTTTCGTCCGATCATCGAGCGATCGGTTAGCAAACTCCCTGTTTTCAAGTTTTAATCGGTATATCTACCGTTTAAAGCATCTTCTACGATCTTTAGTGTTCTTGAACATTTTCAGTTTTCGTAGCATATTTTGGAGTTTGATCTCCTTGTTTTTGTGTTTTCAAGCTTCTTTTGTTGTTACTTTGCTAAATCTAGTAGTTGTAATAGCACGTTCTTCTGCGTAAGAACTTTAATCTTTCGTTGTTTAGATCATTACTTTGTAATCTAAGAAGAGACACTCTTTAAACGATGTCTCAACATACGAATCTTAACGGAATCCCACCGCACGGAGGGAACGAGCACCCTTCGCCGCCGGTGGTTCCGCCGGCAAACACTTTTGCTAACTTAAACATGGGGGACATTCTGAATGACCCCCAACATTTGAAAGACCTTTCGGACTACCTCCTGGAGAAGAGGAGGCAGAACGAGAAAGAAGAGCTTGAAAAGGCCAAAGATCGGGCCTTCGAAGAAGCTCGCAAAAACAGGGGGAATGAGGATGATCGCTCCTATCACTCGCACTCTGCTCGCCCCCGAGATAAAGGCAAAAACAAAGTCGACGAACACTCCCACAATAGCCACACGGGAGACTCGCGACAAAGAAATTCGGTTTTCAACCGGATGGACGACAATGATGGAAGGGCTCCTCGCCGAGTACCTTTCAATGTGGACGGCCGACCAGAAAAGGCCGACTACCACCATCGCGCTGACAAGAGAGATCAGGGCGACAGAGTCTCAGCTCTAGAAAGAGTGGGACCTGGGAAGGGTTCGCGAGCTCCGGCGAAGAGTTATCGCGGCCACCACTCTGACAGGCACTCTCCCAGGCGATCACGTCATAATGATCGCCCGGCCGTATCCCATGGGAGTCGACATGACGAGAACGTCGTCCCCCGAGCACAAACTGCCGAGGAGGGGCAAATCGCCCAGTTCCTCGAGACACAAAAATTGATGAAACTAGAGATGGATGCTCTGCGAGCAGAGGTGGTCGCCTCGAAGCAAGGGACCACTCCGCCAATCAGTCTGCCCGCACCTCCTCTAAGTGTTGCAATTCTTACCGCCCCAATTCAAAGGAAGATCAAAATGCCCTCCATGGCGGCATACGATGGGATGTCCGACCCCAGAGTACACTTGTCCAAGTACTCCAACTATATGGCCTCAATCGGGGCAACAGACGCTACCCAATGCAGAAACTTCTCCCTAACCTTGGGAGATCGGGCTCATCGTTGGTACACAACTTTGAGTGCCGGATCTATCACCTCATTCCATGAGCTGGGACAATACTTTCTGACCTACTACGGGTCCATTGCTGCTCGCCCAGCATCAAAGCAACGTTTGGCAAACGTTCGCCAATCACTGAATGAGTCAGGAAAGGACTTCATCGAGCGCTTTGATATGCTGGTGATCGATGAAGAGGCCGTAAACGATGAGACAAAGCTGATCTCGGCTGTTTCCGGTCTAAGGATAGGTACCAAGCTCTGGGAATCTATCCATCTTACTTTCCCAGTTTCTTATGCGGATTTCCGCACGAGGGCCGGGAACTTCATCCAAATGGAGGAAATCATGGACGCTGCCAAGGCTAACGAGCAGCCTGACACATCCAAGAGAGTGTGGCCCAAGAAAAACACCAACGCTGGGGAATCTTCCCAGCCCAAGAAGGCGACCACTCAAGCTGGCAGTGCTCGCCCAGCAAACTTCAGGCCTTTCGAGAAGTCTCCTGAGATTCTTCAGTTCAGGGAAGCCCTCACGGTGGATCCTACGGGCATCTACGATGCAATCAGGGGAAAGAATCTGCTCCCCCAAGCAAAGCCCATGCATACGAGCGATGCAAATCTCGATGGTAGTAAGTTTTGCAACTACCACAACTCTGTCGGCCACCACACAAACGGATGCCAAGACTTGGTGAGAAATCTTTTCAAACTTTACAATGAGGGCAAGCTCACCCAATTCATCAAGTTCGGAGATGGAAACGGCGACAACCGGGGCAAGAAGCCTCGCGACGACAGCGACGACCTGCGCCAACAACTGAATCGTCCCAAGCTAACTCCCCCCATGCCAAAGAATCCTGGTGGCGACATCGATAACGTGGGCGGATCCTGCAATGTGATAGAAGGCCCCTTGGGGGGGACTCAGTCCGGGACTGCTCTGTCTGTTCGTCGGGCCCAGAGCGAACAGCGAGCACTCAACAACGTGCACCAGGTGTGCGTCGCTCCAACTGCCGAGAAGCCTCCTTCTCATCAAATCCTTTTTTCGGACGACGACCTGAACGGCGTGGTGCAGCCAAACAATGATGCTTTGGTCATCACGGGAAAGATAATGGGAACCATTGTCCATCGAATGATGGTCGACACTGGGTCATACACCAACATCCTTTTCAAGCATACTTTGGATGCTCTCGGTGGATATGCAGAATACATAGAGCCTTGCGATGATATAATCGTAGGGTTCGGGGACACACGCAACCTTCCCATTGGGAAAATCAGACTGTCTCTGGAGTTGGCATCGTCAAAAGAGCCTGAAATGCACCATGCTAGGCAGCTCGATTTCTTGATCATCGACATGCCATCGTCCTACAATGCGTTCCTAGGCCGACCTTTCTTCAACGAGTTCAAGGCGGCCGTTTCTACTTTTTATTACTGTGTAAAATTTCCAACCTCGGCGGGAGTTATAACCGTCAAGGGCGATCAGACGCGGGCGAGGGAGTGTCTCGTCCGTTTTGCAAAACGTCATTCTAAGGAAAGTGTTATGGTTGGAAAGTATATTGAGTGTCAAACACAAACAAAAAAATTAACTACTTGGAGGGTCTTCCTTGCAAGTACCGAAAGATTGAAGTTGGGGAGTGCAGTCGTAGTTCCGGCGACCACCAAGTGGAGGCGAACGAACACGCCTCCATGGAAGTGGACGACCACACCCCAATGGAAGTCGACGAGCAGACAGATTCGGGCGACCAGCTCCCCGACGACCAGTCTCCAGAAAACTTTCCAGATCTGGAGCCTAGGTTAGGCTTTGAGACAGAATTCGGAATTGAGGACCCTCGCTGGAAGGAGCCTAAAGAACGGGCGACTTCAGCGGAGGACCTTGAAACCATCCATTTAAATGAAGCTCGTCCCGAACTCGAAGTATTCATAGGTTCGAATTTACCAGAACATTTGCGATCGGACATGGTCGCATTTTTGGAAGAAAACATCGGTGCATTCGCCTGGTCGCACGAAGATATGGTGGGCATTCCCACGAATCATGCCTGCCACAGATTGAATATTGATCCAGCAAGGAGACCCATCACCCAAAAACGAAGAAAATTTGGGCCTGATAAAAGTGCGGCTTTGGCGGTCGAAATCAAGAAATTGATCGACAACAAATTAATCGAGAAAACTGGAACTGATCCCGAGTGGTTGGCAAATCCAGTGCTCGTCAAAAAAACGACCGGGTCGTGGAGATTGTGTATAGACTTCACAGATTTAAACGACGCTTGTCCAAAAGATCACTTTCCGATGCCCCACATTGATCACCTAGTAGATAATACAGCGGGGCACGAGATGTTAACTTTCATGGATGCCTTCGCAGGGTACCATCAGATTGCAATGCATCCCGACGACCAGCGACATACGGCCTTCATGACTGCGCTTGATATGTATAGCTGGAAGAGAATGCCTTTCGGTTTGAAAAATGCGGGGGTAACGTACCAAAGACTGGTAAATAAAATGTTTGAGAAACACATCGGTGAGATGGTGGAGGTCTATATCGACGACATCGTTGTCAAAAGCTTACGGAAGGAAGATCACCTACACCACCTTGCCATGACTTTCGATATCCTAAAAGAGTACAACATGAAGTTAAATCCAAAGAAATGCAGTTTTGGAGTTAGCTCAGGAAAATTTCTGGGGCACTTGGTTAGCCAGCGGGGCATCGAGGCGAATCCGAGTAAAATTCAAGCAGTCATCAATATGCAAAGCCCAAGGAACGTGAAAGAAGTTCAGAGGTTGACAGGATGCCTTGCGTCGCTGAATAGATTTATTGCACGAACGGGCGATCGTTGCAAACCTTTTTTCGACGCTCTGAAAAAAGGAAAGTTCGAATGGACCGATGAGTGTGAGAGAGCATTCGAAAAATTAAAGGAATATCTATCGGATCCGAAAGTCCTATCTAAGCCAGTCCCCGGCGAAATTTTATATCTATACTTGGCGGCCACTGACTGTGCGATCAGTTCAGTGCTCGTCCGAGCTGAGGGGAGCACACATCTGCCTATCTACTACGTAAGTCAAACACTGAGAGATGCGGAGTTGAGATACACTCCAATGGAAAAATTGGCGTACGCATTAGTCATGAGCGTCAGAAAATTAAGGCAATATCTGTTCGACCACGAGGTGGTCGTCCTAACCACCTTTCCGCTCCGACGAGCACTGCATCGTCCGGATACCACGGGAAGACTCTTGAAATGGTCGGTGGAGATCGGGCAATTTGGTCTCACCTACGCACCTAGAATGGCAATCAAGGGACAAGTGCTAGTAGAATTCATTGTAGAGCTCACTTTCCTAGAGAAATTGGCCGAGGGAATCGAGCTTCCTTGGACACTGTTCGTCGATGGCTCGTCGACGAGCACCAAAGCAGGGGCAGGAGTTTTCCTTACCAGCCCAACCGGACAGACGTTTGCTTCGGCGATCGAGTTCGAGTATCGGGCGACCAACAACGAAGCAGAGTACGAGGCTCTGGTTGCAGGAATCAAGATGGCTATGGCCGTGGGCGCCAGAAAACTGCAAATGTTTTCTGACTCTCAACTGGTTGTATGTCAAATTACGGGCGACTACGAGGCTCGCGGCGATCAAATGGTAAAGTATCAAGACCTAGTGAAAGGATTACTCGAGCAATTTGATCAATTCCACATCGAGCAAATCCCTAGGGAGGAGAATACGCAAGCAGATGCGTTAGCTCGGCTGGCCACTTCAGAGGGGGAGGCAATATTTTCAGAAGCAACCATCACCAAAATTTCTTCCCCATCGGTGAACAGAGGTCAAATTTTGCAGGTTGAAGCGACCAGCGACGAGGACTGGAGGACGCCGATCACCAAGTACATCAAGATCGGCGAGCTCCCGGCAGACAAAGTGAAAGCAACCAGATTGCAACTCAGGTCCGCGAGGTACACAATTGTGGGCGACCAGCTGTACAATCGGGGTTTTTCAATGCCTTTATTGAAATGCCTCGGAGAAGACGAAGCGAAGATCGTCATGCATAAAATCCACGAGGGAGCATGTCGAAATCATACAGGGGGGCAAGCGCTCGCTTTAAAAATCATAAGGCAAGGCTACTTTTGGCCAACACTGAAGAAAGATGCAATCCATTACGCGCAGACGTGCAAGAGATGTCAAGCCTTCGCTCCCGCCATTCACTCACCACCAGACGAGCTCATCTCAGTGTATAGTTCGTGGCCTTTCGCGAAGTGGGGGATCGACATCATCGGACCTTTCCCACCAGCTGCTGGGGGAGTAACTTTCGTAGTCGTAGCAGTCGATTACTTCACCAAATGGACAGAAGCAAAGGCATTGAAGACCATCACAACGGCCCAAATGACAAGCTTCATTTGGAAAAACATAATTTGTAGGTTCGGCCTACCACTAGCGATAGTGACCGACAACGGACGTCAATTCACAAGTCAAGACATGCTAAATTTCTGCTCAGAGTGGAACATCAAGAAAAAAAATTCAACACCCTATCATCCACAATCAAATGGTCAGGTAGAGGCGATCAACAAAATCATCAAGCACACCTTGAAGGCTAAGCTGGATGGATTGAAGGGCAAATGGGCGGACGAGCTGCACATGGTTCTGTGGGCATATCGGACGACCACGAGAAATTCTACTGGTGAAACTCCGTTCGCGCTCGCGTTCGGAACTGAAGCTGTCATACCGGCAGAAGGGCAAGTCCCAACTTTTCGAGTGGCAAATTATGACGAGCAGTTGAATAACGATGCACAGCTCTCCGACTTGGACTTCCTAGAAGAGCGAAGGCTAACAGCGGACGAGAAGAATGTGGTCTACAAGCAAAGGTCAGAACGCTACTACAACACCAAAGTACGTGCTCGCCAGTTCACTATCGGCCAGCTCGTACTTCGGAGGGCGACTGAGCAGTCCATCGGCATACTTGGCCCGACTTGGGAGGGTCCGTACCGAATAACGCGCACACTCCTGAACCCATCGTACGAGCTAGAAGATCTGGAGGGCAAGCCGAGCAAGTACCCATGGAACGCGGTCAAGCTGAAGAAGTATTACCAGTAAGTTTTTAATTCTTTCATATTTGTATAGTTTGTATCTAATCATCATTTTAATACAAGTAAAGTTTTAAATTTTCATCAAGTGTTAGATAAGTTTGAAATTTTAGACAAGGCTCTGCGTAGCCATCTAGGATACAAAAGACGAGCACTCTTGTTTAAAGATGCTCGCAAGGTAGTGGCGAAGACGATCACTACCTATCAAACAAAGAGTTCAACCGACGAATGGTTAACTCTAAAAGACGAGCACTCTTTCTTAGAGTCTCGCAAAGGAAAGACGAGCACTCTTTCTTAGAGTCTCGCAAAGGAAAGACGAGCACTCTTTCTTAGAGTCTCGCAAAGGAAAGACGAGCACTCTTTCTTAGAGTCTCGCAAAGGAAAGACGAGCACTCTTTCTTAGAGTCTCGCAAAGGAAAGACGAGCACTCTTTCTTAGAGGCTCGCAAAGCGAAGACGAGCACTCTTTCTTAGAGGCTCGCAAAGTAAACACGAGCACTCTTTTTTAAAAGATGCTCACAAGATAACAACGTCGAATGCAAACCAATGAAAGAAGAATAAGAAGTATTTATTAAAAGTACTTGCAAAAAATTATCATAACACAAATTGAAGTCAAACTGCATATAAGCAAAAGTTCCATTCATTGAAAAGCCTTAAAAGGCTGAAATTACAAAAAAGGCCTTAATGGCCGAGCAGCCTAAACAAACAGAAAAAAAAAAAAAAGAGAAACTAAGTCTCTGCAGTAGTCCCCTCGCCAGCAGCATCCTGCTCGCCGGTAACTTCCCCCTCGGCAGCAGCATCCTGTTCGCCGACAACTGCCCCCTCGACGGCAGCATCCTGCTCGCTTTGTTGAGCTGGGCGTTCCTTTGGAGGATTCGTGAAAAACACCGGAACACCCAAAAGCCTAGGGAACTGAAGTCCCAGTTGCGTTAGAGGGAGCAAAGGGAGTTCTGATTCCGGTTTAGGGTTTTCCTTCATAAGAAGGTCGTCCAAAAGCCCGCCGAGCGGAGTCACGTCCACCTCAGGATGAACTTCCAAAAGCCTATGGATAAGCCCGTGGGCAGTGAGTGCCACAGTTATAATGGCCACACTCCCAGTGAGATCAGTGATATCATCTCGCTCATCCGTCATGTCGAGCAGCTGCTGCCGAAGAGTGGCCAACTCTTCCTCATCATCTGCAGATTTGCTGGCAAAAGTTCTTACCTCGTCCTCGGCAGTCTTGAGGCGAGCACGGAGACGTTCGATCTCTTGGAGATCTTCTTGATCTTTCTTTCGAACCATCTCAAGTTGGGCCTCAGCATCGGCCAATTTGGTCTCGAGGTCGACCACCTTCTCCTCAGAGGCGACCAGCTGCCCTTCGACGACAGCTTTAGCCTTAGCCATTTGGGCGAGTTTCGCAGCCCTGTCCTCGCTGATCTTGCGACCATCAGCGATCTAGGAGGCGAGCTTCTCTATGGTGTAAGAAGCTCGGCTCAAATCAATGGCGACCAGGCGCGCATTCTCCATGGCGTTGTGGTTGTTGACCTCGTCGACCAGAGTGGTCGTCAACGATCGAGGCAGGTGCTTCACCGCCCTCAGTGCGATCGGGTTCAGAGACTCTCTATCGCCCGGATCCCGTGACCGGTAGAAGCCGAGAAGGTTCTCGTTGAAGGGTTGGGCGATCGGATAGTCGGCAACCCTATAAAAAAAAATTTATTAGAAAAAGGTAATTGAAAATTTTCTAGTCTCTCTTTGATAAGTAAGCTTACTTGGCAACCCTTGCGGCTTCCCAGCCGAGAAGCGTGCTATCTCCCGGAGCCCTCTCCCCGGCCGACGAGCTCGTTGCGGTCTCTCGCGACCGAGTGCTTCGGGGAGGAGGGGATACGACCTGTATGGGGGGAGGCGAGTCACCCCTCGGCGGAGGAGATCTTCTCGGCGAGATCCTCCTTCCGCCAATTGGCGCGGCCCTCTGCTCGGCAGCAGGTGGGCGAGAAGAACCCCCTCGGGTTGGTTTAGCAACCTTTTTGGGTGGAGCCCCCGAGCTCTCCGCTCCCTTCCTTTTCTTGCCAGCGCCATCAACGATCTTGCGCTCGCGGAGCAGTCTCGCTTGTTGAAGCATCCTGTTCGATTTTATGCGACCGACTTCAACGGTGGGAGGAAGATAAGTAACAACCCTCTATGGAACCACTACTAAAAAGAAGAACGAGAAGTTAGTGTCTACGAAGAGTAATAAAAAAAAAACTTAGAAATATTTTGATACCTAGAGGGAACTCTCGAGTGAAATGATGAGGAGGTACTCGGAGACCTGCTCGCTCACGCATACACTCCCTGTTCATAAATCGGCAGGACCTCTCTAGGTAGCGACGATTGAGAACGCAACAAACGTGGTATTGGAAGAGAGGAGTGAGACGGTGATCGGCAGTCTTCTTGCGAACAGTTTCACCTACAAAAGCGAAGAGTTATTCAGTATAGACAAGAACGAGCAGAAATAAAAAGACTTACCGCGAATTCTTTGATATTCGGTCTCGATGGGAATGCGAGCAGGGGATCTATCCGACCTCACTGGACTTCTCCAGTCCCCGGCTACCCACCACCAGTTGGTCTTCCAATCTCTGATCTTGTTGGGAACCCCTTCAACCAATTTAAAATTGTCACGGCCTCTTACGTAATAGTATCCATGGCCTACTTTCTCTCCGGCCTCGGCCGCCTGAAGAAGATAGTTAATCTCCTTCGGGCTAAGCCATGTGTTCCGACATCCATTCTCGGCCGCCACCAGGCCGAACAGTGTAAGAATGCCGATCAGGTTCGACCAACCGTTCGGAAGAATTTGAGAAGGGGCCACATTCAAGAACTGTAAGAAATTTGAGATACTGGGGTGCAGGGGGAACCTCAGCCCTGCCTCCATCATGCCGATGTTGACGGCGACCATGCCCTCTGGCGGCTGGTCGGCCCTCTCATCCTCGCGAGGAACAAAAAAGCAGACGTCGGCCGGCAATTGGTACTTCCTTCGGGAATTCTCTAGCTGGGCCGAAGAGACTTTGCTCGCATACTTGCTCGCCTCATACATTGTTTGGAAAGCTTCTCGATGCGGGCGAGGAATCTCTCGAGGAAGGTATTCGCTGAAATACTTATAGTAGGCCTCCCTCGAGACCTCGTCGCCATCCAAATTCTCCCTACCACTCAAGATGTCCCTTATGCTCTCCGCATATTGAACGACCTCCTCAAAATCCTCGCGGAGACTCCTCGTCAAGGTCTCCTCGACTTGGGCGATTTCTATCTGTTCGCCCACCTCTCGATCCAAACCCTGATCATGCAGGTCAGAGTCAGTTTCGCTGCCACTCTCCTCGGCATCGGCCTCCTCGGCGTCATTGCCGGCATCGTCCCTTTCAGATTCATCGAGCTCGTCGACGTCGACGACCACTGCCTTTCCCAGGTTGCGGACGTTAACATTTATAGGATCAGGAGAGTGGATCCTAGAGTCCGAAGAGGATGCCCTCTCCATCAAGGCCAAGGCTAAACGGTCTCCGCCGCCGGAACCACCGACCTCCATTTTTTCTTAAGAATGGGGGAGGGAAAAGTTTTAAAAGAAGAAAATGTGAGTTTTTTACCTTGTTGACGATCGGAAACCACCATAAAACACGCCGGAAAAGCTCGAAGATTGAAGCTTGGACGGAAACTTGAAGAAATTCGAAAAATTGCAGAAGAGAAAAGTGTTTTTATGAAGAGGAAGGTCCTATTTATAGGCAAAAGTCGATCAGGGACTAAAGTGCAAAAAACGGGGTCATTTCCGCAATTTTCCCAAAGTTTGGGGTCATTTCCGAAATCGAGGTCGGAAAGTGACCCCCACGCGCGACCTTTGAGGTCGATACGCGCCCCGCGCGCTCAAATTTGAATTTTTGGGCGCCAATCACGCTTCTGACACAGGTCACATCATACGTCATTAAAGTGCTTCGGAAAGCGTGCTCGGCGTAGGAAACGAGGCGACCGCCTCCATTTTACGTCATCAAGATCTCAAAATTTGATTGTGTTGTCGAGAACGATTTTCACCATTAGGGAAGACGACCATACTGCTCGCCTTACCATTCTACGAATACGAAGAAAGGCGACCAGGGGGCAAATGTTATACCTAGTCAAAGAAGTCAATCTTTGACAAGTCAATCCTAGTCACCATCTTACGTGGCGAGGACCAGTCAACAAAGTCGTGCGACGACTAGTCAACAAGACCAAGAAAATGTAATAGAATAACTGTATTTAATATATTTAAGTGCTTAAGTGCTCGTCCAAAGATGTTGGCGAGCACGTGTCTTAGTTAGCTGCTCGCCCAAATGTGTGGCGAGCGCGCACTCGCCTATTAATTGCTAGAGTAATTAAGTATTGAAGACTTGGGAGACAGCATGGAGCGTGGCGACCACACTCCTCGAAGGTCCTCCGGCGACCACCATGGCCCAGCTCCTCGGCATCTCGGCGAGGACGAGCACCTAAGGCGGTTTAGCATTAAATGCGCCATCAAATCACCTTTTCGGGCAGAAGTCAGGTCCAACGAGGGCGTGCCACGTGTAAAGGGCGGGCAGCCCCCAGAAACCACTATATAATGCCTAAAAGAGGCTCATTTGTACACAAGTTACATTTTTGCACAATCACCCCATCCTAAAGCAATAAACACTCCCAAGCTTGAAAGGCTTTAGCTTCTCCAAGAAGCTAAGTTTGGTGTTCTTCTTTGTTCTTCCTTAGATCATCAAGATCATCATATAAATACTCCCTAAATGCGTAATAACTCCCGTTTAATTATATATGTTTGTATCGTACTAAAAACAGTCCACATCCGAGTCAACCCGATTAAAGTGCATATAACAGCGAGCTTTCTATTCGTTGCTAAACTATTAATTGACTTGATCAGTTTTACCAAATCCGTCACTAATTCTTTGTTGCATATTTTTGCATTTTTTTGTTAGTGTTTGAAGTTCATTCAACAACCAAAACGTTACACATGCAGCCTCCCTAGAAGAAAATCATGGAACTGGCATAATAAAAGGATTTTTGAGAACAAAAACTGGGACTCAAATTAAGAAAATCATGGACGAAATAAATGGGGAGAACTTGGAGCTCAGGGGCGGACCGAGGCAATAGCCCGGGCGTCGGCCACCCTCACCCTACCCCTATATATATATTAAAATTTAATATTTTAGTAATTTTTATATTAAAAATAATTAAAATAATGATAGAATAATTTAATAAATTATTTTAGTAGTGAATTTATTGTAAAAGTCGATTCAGATGTTGCATACAACAAACATAGTAATGCAAAGTGCGTGCAATATTAATATTAAAAAGTGCATGCAACACCATATAAATGAAAAGTGCAATACAATATCATTGAAAAATGTAATAATTATTAAAATTTAAGTACGCATAAAAAAATTTGGTACGGAATATTAATGAAAAATGTAATATATTTAGATAACTTTTGTGTGAATGAGTAAAATATTCAAAAATTGTTGACCACACATATATAATATATCGTAGCATCCAAGCGCGGATTAGAGATAATTAGGGTAGAAAAGTGTACGTCGTCAGGCAAGCCTGGAAATTAAAAGTTAGCGAAAATATGAGGAGATTGAGGGGCAAGGCCTATCCTAACCAACATATATATATGTGGCTGATCAGGGCTAAACAAGAACTGTGCAAATTTCTGTGAGACGGATGGAGTATTTGATTTGTCGAATTTTACATTTAGTGTTAATTGCACAAACAATGGTGTATCACTATAATTATGCGACGATATACAACATTAAAGATACACTAGCATACTAGTCCCTTGGATTCAATATTCAACCAACACTTTATCTTTACTACGAGAACCCTATTAAATTTGAGAGGCGAGTATTTAGAAAATACGTGTAAATTAATGATGCAGTTGGATTGCATGTTTCATATAACAAACGTAGTAATGTGAAGTACAATCATTTTAAAAAATGTATTATTGATTAACGATTCAATGATATTTGAAAGATTATTTGTTGTAAGACATGGCGAAGAAAGACTTTACTCCATCCGTCTTACATTTTACCATTTTGGGTGTTTCCTTTAAAGCTTTAACGTAATTTTTTGGCAACTAGTGCCCCACATTTATTAACAATGGTCCATTCTTTTACACAAAATTACACTAATTGTCACTTACCTTTTTTTTTTCTTTTTTTTTTCTCCACCTTTGTACTTTTCTTATATTTTAAAGGGGGATGCTGGGAAAAACTATTTTCGTATAATTAATTAATATTTGTCATTAATTATATATTTCGATAATTTTTGTGATTGAGTAAAAAATTATCAAAATTGATTTAATAACAAATGTATAATGCACCTAATGTTTTTTTACATGAATATAGATGGGTCCCAGGACCACGCGCGGGCTCACACTGTCACATATTGATAACCCCATGTGCAAACATTAATCATAGCTCGCATGCAGCGCGCTCTAATGTGCACCACAAACTTGGTACAACTGTACGTGTTGGTAAGATTTGTGGTAATGTGTGGCAAAGCACGTCCCTTTCTTGATCTAGTACGTGTGAACGTTTATCAGGTGTATATAGAAATTATATGTGCATCAAGTGTGTTGTAGTCGAAAGGTCAAATTGGGAGAGATTGTAGATGTTGTTAATTCTTAAATGTTTTAACATTATCAACAACATCTTAATTTGACCTTCCTTAATTTATTCTAAGTCCTTTCTGAAATGTTACATTAAATGTTGGACTAAATGCTCTCACATTCAGGGACGATTCTAGAAGCTTCTACAAGAGTCTGGAACCTGGAAGATTCCAGAATGTTGGAGGACATGCTAGAAGAGTGTGGAGCCGTTTAGAACGACCTGAAAGATGGAAAAAGGATCTAGAGAGATCATAGAAGTTAGAGTTCCTAAAAAATAGGATCTCATATGCATGGAAGGATCTAGAATTCGTCTATTTCTCTATAAATACTGCTTGAGACTTTCATTCCAAAGCATGCACTATTCGAGTAACACCTATCTTAAGCGTTCATCCCTGTTAGAAGTTTTGGTCAGTAGTTGTATCTTTTAATATACACTGAGGGATACCATACATTAATTCCCGTGTATTTAGTTCTAGTCTTGTATCGATTGAGAGTGAATCATAGATCAGATTAGTTCTTTAGACAGTTATCAAACACTTAAGTCTCTGCAGATTGTAGTTTCGATTTGTGGAATGTTGAAGTAATTGCTGAGACATTTCACACGACATTTTTAGTAAACTTACAAGTTAAGTTGTTTTGGCCGTAAGGTATAGCATAAGTTTTGTTATTAATAGAATTTATATTAAAATTATTCCATTGTGTTCTTATTGTTTTAGTGTTTCAGTCTTCCGCTGTGTCTAATTCTTTATATTCTATTAGAGTTAATGCTACACTATTTGTTTCAACATTCAGTGTAACATTGTTCTATTTTTTACTTAAACACTAGATACCCCACACACACTTTCAGTTCGTATCAGAGCCAACACCTGACGACACTAGGTTTAGATCTTTGCTTAAAGTGTGTTTTAGTTTATGTTAGCAATGGAAACACATCACATATCCACGACACCTAGGCCACCCATTTTAGATGGTTCAAATTATGCTTATTGGAAGCCTAAGATGCGAATGTACATCAAGTCAATTGATGAACATGCTTGGATGATTGTTCTTACAGGTTGGGATGCACCAAAAAATCCAGCAGATGCCGATGGTGAAATTCAGCTCAAGAAAGAAGTTGATTGGACGGTTGATGAGATAACAACAGGTAGTAAAGATGGGCATCTCGTTTTTTTTTTTTTTTTTTGAATAAAATGGTTAGTGCACTATATAATTAGTAAACCAAGATTGTTTCAGAAAAATGTTATATATAGGACAATTATTGATTTTAATTTTTATGGGAACTTCTAATTGTATTGGACAGAAATTTGACTAAATCAAATCATACGGACTAAAAATAGGCATTTTGCGACCACTTTTGAAACAACTTTATCCTATGAGACACAAAAATGTAAATTCCATCTAGACAGTTATAAAGTTTTGCATTTATTTTTTTTTAAATTTCTATATCTCTCTCAATCTTTTCTCTTACATTTTCTTCTTTATCATGATTGTAGCGGGTATTGCACGATTGGAGCGATAAAGCTTGTATAGAAATCCTTAAAAAAATGCAAAGAAGCCATCCCAGCTGACACGGGAAAAGTGATGATTGTAGAAGCTATACTCAATGAAGATGAAGACGAAGACGAGTATGCGAGTGCTCGGTTGTTGCAGGATATGGTCATTATGGCAGTGACAGTGCATGGCAAGGAGAAGACTTACAAGGAATGGACACATCTTCTCAACAATTGAGGCCTATCCATGATCATGCATATGAAAGAATTTCGTCTCATCTAACTCAGGGCATTTGAGCGTGAGCCTTAAGATCCTGATACATGAAAGAATTCGATTTCTTCTAAAAGTTCGAACTTATAAAGAGGTGGAGAATTCATTCTTGTATATTAATTTCGTAATAGCATATGTCTAAGTGTACTCTAAATGTACTTTTTTTCTAAACAGTACTATTGTAAAGGATATAAAATAGAATTGTTTTCTTTTGTTAGTTAGTTTGATTAGTTAGTGGTTAGTTAGTAACTACTAGTTATTACTTAGTTTATAAATATAGATTAGGGTCTTTTGTATTCTTTATGCATTTTAAGCATTGTAAACATTGTAACACTCCATATATGAAAAATCTTTTGTTTTGTATTTCCTTTTTTACAATTATAAGATGAGTGTGTGTTTACATCTTTACATGGTATCAGAGCTATGTATTGATTAATTTATGATCGATTAAACAAGTTTGTCGGTCATATGTTTCCGCTATTCGGTATGCATGGATTTCCGAATTTCTTGAGTTTTTGTACTCATTTCTGCCAAATCTTTGATGGATTTGGATTTCTATCATTTTTTTCTCTTTTTGAGATTGTTCTTTACGAGTTTTATGCTCGTGAATTTGTGGATTCGATTTTATCTTGATTCGAATTCTTCTTTGAGTTTCTTGAGTTTAATACTCATTTCTTTACGAGTTATATTCTCGTGAGTTTTATATTTGATTTCATGTTGATTCGAAATCGATTTTTTGTGTTTATCATGATTCCATTTTTTTTTAGAAAATTTGTGGAAATCTCTCCGTCCATTTCTTCCGCCGATTTCTACTGATCGCGATTCTATCCGATTTCTGCTGACTGTTACTTCGTCTTGGCGTCTAGATTTTTGCGTTTCCATTTTTAGTGGGTGTTCGATTTCACTTTGTTGGCGACAATTGTGTTTGCCGCCTCTGGTACGATTTGTGTGACGCCGGCGATTGGTCTTTGAGCGCATCATTTTGCTAGTGTGAGGCTCATATTGAACGCCGGCGATTCAGTATGGCACCTCTTCGATTGTGGAATTGTTCGGAGGTTTGGTAATTGTTCGGCGGTTTCTCGGTGGAAGTTGTTTGTCGGCGGTTGTTTGCGATTCAATTTTGCTGATTGTTGTTCGTAATCCAGATTGTTGCTCTGTTTTGGCAATTGCCGGCGTTCCCGATCGCGGTTGCCCAATCTCGATGCTTGCAGCATCCTTCTTCATTGCAGGCATGGACTTTCCCAGGGACTACTTAGTGTTAGAGAAAAATGGTTTCATGCCACCGCAAAGAGGAGGAATCACTGCCTGGGATGTGCAGATTAGGGTTCGTGAGTTTGGATTGAATATTACCCGTCTGGTTCTTCCCGATTTGGATCTGGATTTTTGTAAACGAAGGAAGCACTACTACAAAATATCCCCTATAGTCACGCTTCCTTAATGAAACTTTTAAGTAATCGTCACCGTAAACAAATTTAATGACGCCCGCATTGTTTAATTATATTTTGTGACGCCTCTTCGTAATTTTTAGGGCCCATAATTTTATTGTGGTCCCTTCCTTATTATTTATTTATTTCATACTCCCTTCTCTCTTTTGTTCTTTCTAACCCCTTTTCTCTGCTACGTTGCTTTACCCCAATCTCAAAATCTTCAAGCTTCATCAATCGATCTAGAGAGGAGATGAAATGAAAGTGAAAAATTCAGCCCCTCCAACCGTCTTCAAAGAGTGATCCTAATTTTCTCTTTGTTCATCAAACCACCGAAGACCTGTATTGTTCTTCCGAACCAGGAGTCAAGCCGGTCGCGAAACTGGATTCACGTCAAACAATTTTCCAATTTTAAAGTCTAGAGATGCTATTATATTGTCGGAGCCTAATTCCATGATCACCTTCATGCCATCTCAGTTCCACACTCTGCGTGAGAGCCCTAGTTCCTGATTTCATCGTGAAAGCTTTAATTCACATCGATAATATCTGGTATGATTTTCTCCGTTAGAGTCCTCGGTTTCCCTCCGTCTTCCCTCATCTCTATAGTTCATCGATAATGTATGAGAATAATTTTCTTGTTTTCTCTATTCTGATTTTAATTGAGGAAATTCTAGATTCAGTCTCTATAAACTGTTCCTTTTAATCTTTCTGTGTTTTGGAAAATTTTATTTTTAGATTTTGGGGTTTTTGATTAGTTTCCTACAATCAACCCTTTTTTGTTTATTTTCGATTCATGTGAATTGTGTTTGTTATACAGAGACGCTGTTTGATTTAATATCTGGGAAGAATGACAGGAAGATCAATTTCAATTTTTCACTATTGTCATCTCTTATTTTGAGTTGCATAAAGCCACCAAAACAATAAGTAACTCTCCTTGTAATCATTGTTTTGTATGCAAATTCTGTTTCTCTCAATTACTGCAGCATTTGTTTTATAAGAACCTGCTATTTATTTTTAATTTCAAACTTATCTCAAATTTGAAGCAGTTATTGATGTAGTTGAGGGAAATAGGGATAAGGGTTGGGGAATTTGCTCAAAATTTATGTTTCATTGTAGGGAAACATAAAATACTCGAGTCCATTTATGAATTATTTGTATACTAATTGTACAGAATTTCATGAACATTATTAATTTTATGAGTTCAATTCTTATTAATTTTATGAGTTTAATTCTGAATCTTAAAGAGTCAAGATTAGGTCTCCACTCAAGTTTGTTAATTTTTCCCTTACTAGTACAGAATGTTATATATTCATATTTTAGTCTAAACAATTTCGCTACCATGTATTTGGTATGCATAAAGAGTTTTGATGTTAAAGATTTATAATAGAAATATATAAATTACTCAACAAGAGAGTTGTGTAGCCTACATGTAAAAATTTTGTCTTGTCTGCTATTTTCATTTGAAAGCAGCTCACAGTGCACTTGAGAATTTTTAGGTTGGAACAATTCCTGCAAATGGAGAAAGAGAAAATTGTGAGTTGATTCCAAAGGCCATGAAAAAAGTTGGAAAAGAGGGCTTCATCACAATTCAAGTATGCACTTTGTTATTTGTATTAAGTGTTTTGACTGTAGCTTTGGAAATTTGTAGTTTTTTATTTTTTGAATAGGATATGCTTTTCATTATTCTATGCTTACCACATTATTGTTTATTTTTATTGATTAATATGATAAACTCACTTGGGATTGTGAAACTATATATTTTATCCATAGGTTCCAGGACATGGTAGCAACTTTTGTTAGTGTCAATGGAATAGAAACACTTTTCAGATAATGATCATGACTTCAATTCGAGCCCAGTATGGACAACTAAAACAAGTGGATTGATTTGGTTGTTTCTAGAATGTCTCTTATATTATATAATTTGTTTCTAAAGCGTCTTTCTAGTTTTTACTTCAGACAGTATCTTTCATTGCTGAACGTGTTGTTGGCACTGGTTCTTTTGCAGTTTTATATCAGGAATTGATGATGAAACAATATTACAATATGACCTTTGCTTATGTTGTGGTGGGGGTTGAGGAGCATGACCGTTTGCGGGTATAGTGTCTTCTCATTCACCCCTTTTTTTTTTGTCTTTGAAAGTGGTTTAAATGAAGCTTCGAGAAATTAATATTTTTTCTTGAAGTTTATGTAGTTCACTCTTCTCATTGCTATTGACTGAGTTATAGAAATTGTTGAGGAATTTAGAATAGGGGAATTTCTACTCCAAAATTTTATTTTGATCAGATGCTTAGAGATGGCACATCAAACTGTTGGTGTTATAAATTATCGAGTTATGTATTATAAAACTTGATTGTTTCGATTTTTATGTGACTTTATTGGGAAAGAAATTTACTTCTTAAGTTTTGATTATCAAAATATATTTGTACGAGTTTTAAGGTAATTTGTATTTTATTATTTTTAACTTGGCTATGATTTTACTTTATGTAACTGTAACTCTGTGAGTAAACTGAAGGAGATATGTATTTTTCTTTAGAGTGCCACTGGATACAAATATACAAAGGTTCGTGATGTTATTATGGCACATAAATTCTGTTATCCAAGCATATAAGATATTGACTATATGATGACTATTGACTATGTTGCACTAATAACCTGATACGGGGGACGTCATCTCTTAGATAGTTGATAGTCTTTTGTTGGCATCAAATAATTTTTGGATTTTCTGCTAAAGAAATTTTGTTATAAAATATTTTTCTTTACTTTCCTTGAAATGTAGCATGATAGCCTTATCTCTATACACTGAGTTGAGATGTTGTTATTTTATGTGTATTTGCTGATTATATGTTAACTGCATCGCTGAACGTTGGTATTGATGATGAACTGGTTGTCAATTATAGGTGTTTCGTGACATGGCAAATTATTACCAAGTATTGTTTCTGAACATTGAGAAAAGTGTGTATAAGGTATATTGAAATTCCCTTATTTGTTTTCATTCTTTTATTTTGCTTTTGCTTTAATCAATAACCTCATTTTGATTTTCCGTTTCTATTGTAAGTAGTTTATGACATTGATGACTTATTAAATCAATACCTATGGATAAATATATTTGAGCGGTCACCACTAAATATATTTATAGTCTATTATATTCCTTATTTACTCACTTAGCTACCAAAGTTAAGTCCATTGTTTTTGTCTCTGCTTCTCTTCTAGATAGATATTGAGAATGAAAGGAAATTGTAATTATAAGCTGCACATGTTTTGTTCTCTTGAGAATTGTCAACCATGTAGTTGGGGTTGCTTCCAATTATTAATTCAATGTGTTCTTTATTTGCTTCTAGTTACATTACAGAGGAAATATACATATTGTTGATATTCATTTCTAATTATATTCGCTAATTTGAAGGCTTAGCAACACTAATAGTGCATATCTAAAAATAAAATTGTTCTCCTATGTTATCAGCTCATGACACTTTATTTTTTGTACTCAGATTCTATCGTAGGTTGATAAGTAAAGGAGAGAGTAGTTTGAAGATGCTAGTGAACTGCTCAATCTGCAACGATGGCATGTGTTTACAGAACTACCATGAATGTTTTCATTCTACATAACAAATTCTTTATTGATTGAAACTCATAGTTTGTTCACGATTATCATGCAAAAATACTGTTGCACATGTTTGAGATGTGATCTATATAATAGAGCTAGCTAGGTTTTATTCATTATTCTTTAGATGAAAGATAGGATGTTTGTAGAGAGAACTTGTTCTATATTTATGTAGATATGACATATCTTTTCCACTGGTTGTTGCAAGTTGGAATATACATGGGTTTTTTTTGTTTACAAGTGAATGACAATGTTTTATTATTATGATGTATGTATATGTTTGAGCATCTTAGGGGTATGCATATGGTATAATTTCACATATGTGTATTGTTACTAATATTACATATATGAAAATGTCTCTAAAGCACACAATGGTGATGTCGGTTAATGTCACCAAATAGTGTTCCTATGATGCATGGAAGCATCACTAAACGAGGTAGTTAAGTTAGTTATAATTTTTTTCGTGACGCGAGAAAGCATCACTAAAGTACAACGTCGTGACGTCGGTTAGCGTCACCAAATAGTGTTAGTATGACATGTAAAAACGTCACAATAACTGTATACGGTGATGCTTTCAGGCGTCACGATAACACACTATAGAAACGCCAAATCAGGTGACGCTTGACCAAAGCGTCACTACAGCAAAAGCGTCACTAAATTATATTTTAGTGACACTTTTGAGCGTCTCTAAAGCCCAATTTTGTAGTAGTGAAGCAACTACGTTCAACAATTTTAGGACTCAGAATCTTATCGGAAAAGATCGTTATGGGGGCGTATACAAGGGAAAATTACGGACGCGCCAGGTTATTGCAGCTAAGGTGCTAAATGAGTATTGCCAACTAGCCGAAACGGAGTTCGGTGTGAAGGTTAGGCTGCTCGCTCGTTTGCGCCATCCAAACCTTGTCAAATTGATTGGCTATTGTGGTCAGGGAGCCCAGCGAATTATTGTTTATGAATTCATGCCTTTGGGTTCTTGGACCATTTCTCTACAATACTATTTTTCTTCTCATGATGATTTCTTCACTTGTTAAGCCAAAATGAGGTTGATTGAAATCAACTCTCATTTTGAGGGGGAGTGTAAAGGATATAAAATAGAATTGTTTTCTTTTGTTAGTTAGTTTGATTAGTTAGTGGTTAGTTATAAATATAGATTAGGGTCTTTTGTATTCTTTATGCATTTTAAGCATTGTAAACATTGTAACACTTCATATATGAAATATCTTTTGTTTTGTATTTCCTTTTTTACAATTATAAGATGAGTGTGTGTTTACATTTTTACAACTATGACTAATTAATTATTAACATGTGACGTGTTTACAAGATGGAATATGACGTAGAACTGAAACAGAGAATCGATACCAGGTCCAAATGTTGTCTACCAAATTGGTTAAATGTATAAACAACAGACTTTACATGGATCGACTAATATTGTTTAATCCATGTTGGACTTTTTGGTAAATGGTGTTGCATTTTTCAATTATTAAACTGTGCAACACCATTTACAAAAAGTGTAAGTCAGTAAACTAAAAAGTGCACATGTACTAGAGTGCACAGCATGCACTCGAGTGCATACTAGACTTTACCTTGTTTAACTAGTGCACAACTCGCATAGTACGCGGGAATAAACATAACGTTTGATGTATGAAGTACTTTTTGTTAGTATATTTTTATAATTCATTAGTAATTAGTAATTAAAATGAATTTTTATAACATGTGATTTAGAGTTACCGTGACAAAAGCCTACAAAATTCATTAGTAATTAAAATGAATTTGTAAACAGAGATCTTGTATAAATAGTAAAGTCGACCTATATATGTTTAATAGATCGTATCATTTCTGTTAAAAAAACATAATACATTTTTTTAGAATTGATTCGACACAATATTATTTTTAACACAAATATTTAATTGTCACACAACTACAATCATTCAAAAAAATAAAAGATGGACTAAGTATTTTGTACGTGTTGTTTATCTTTAACCTAAAAATCTTTTATTATTCTTCTGAAATTCCCTATTAATTAAAAAATGAATGAATAATATGAAAGTTATCATATTGAATATTAAAGCAAGTGTTCTTCTTCACCTATTAAACTCGACTAATTATAATTATGAAACATATATTAATAAGCTAAAACCACTCATACAAAGAAATTCTTATAAAAATTAATAAAGAAATTCTTGTAAAAATAATATTTGAGTTAAGGAAACAAAAAGGTTAAAATACAAACAATAAAAGTAAATGTAAAAAAAATTTGAATTCGAGCCGCAGGGGAGAGGCTGAATTTATATATTGGATCATGAAGAACTTCATCAAGTGAAAATATCCAATCAAGAATCAGAAGAGGCTAATATAAAAAATACAAATGAAAAATAAAATGAATTAAAAAAATATATACTATTGTTGCAGTATTTATCGAATCCAATCTCAACCTGAAATTTCTATAACACGCAGAGCCACGGCCAACGTGCAAAAAAGAGGCTGCAAAGAGAAATAAATTTTAAAATAACTTTTAATGATCGAGGATTAAGAATTTTGAAATAATGGATAGAGAGTATTGAAAATTGAAAACTGTAAAATATATGAATTAAAAATTAAAAAAATTATGTTTTAAGAAATTGAAAATTGAAGTTAAAGGATTTGGTTAATTGAAATGTTAATTTGAGGTGAAGAAAATGCAGAAAAATTGAATTTGTAAGGAAGAAAAACAAAAAAAAAAAGGGTAAATAAAAAGTGAGAGAAAACAAAGGAGCAAAGTAACGCAAATTGATGAAGAAAGAATGTTATGATTCTCACATCCAAATTATATACTCAATTCGTTTTTAAAAAACACAATGACAAATAGGGAATCAACGAAGGCTTAACAATTTTTTTTAAAATGAACTGTAACATAAATAATAAAAATTAGAGAAATATTAAATAAGAGATTTTTTTGCTACAGTGAATTAAAAGAACAAATACAGAGAAAATATAATCTAAAAACAAAGTTGAACGTTTACCAAAGACATGGTGGTATATAGGTCGCAACCATAGGATGCCGGTAAAAAGAGGCGGCAGATTTTGTTAATTGAAATGAAATGTTAATTTCATGATGGAGGAGAAGAAAATGTTGAAATGTTGAATTTGAAAGGAAGAAAAACAGAAAGGGCTATGTAAATTAAAGTGAGAAAATAAAGGAACGGTTTAAATGAGAGAGAAAAAAGAAAAAAACAGTTTTAAAAATATAACCGACTCATAAAAATTCAGTATTTTAAAATAAGGAAATGAGAAGAAGTCACGTCAGATTTGAAAAAACTGTGAAATATACATTGTAAAGATTTGTCACATTACTAAATAACTCAATGCATTACTATTTTAATTTCTTAATCTCAAATTGTCTTGTTATAAATTGTATGGTGGCATAGTGGCTTCTGGCTTCAATTTTCGGCATTTAATAAAGTGCTCCATGTACCTATTGCTTTGCAAAAGGTCAAGTCAACCAAAATATGTTACACATATATCAAATAAAAAAACAAAGTTGTTACAAGTTCAGCCATACATGATCAGATCCAACCTGTAACATCATTTTCTTTTGCTAGATGAATAGTCAATCCAATTAAATAACTCATCACTTATAAATCCAAATCATATTAATTCATCTCATTTTATTGATCATTGGATCTCATCTTTTCAAGATATTGACGACAGACGGGGCTACCAATGGAGCGACTTAGTGCAATAGCCGACGCCCATTACAGGGCCGCCCCGTCTATCGTCAAATCTCTAGTGTACGACTTCTTCAAAACACTAGACGCTGATCATGACGGTAAGGTTAGCCTCCACGAGTTCTTGGCTCTTATGAAAGAGCAAGGCCACACGCGATTGGCGAATCCCTTCTTCTTTAAGGAACTTGACAAGAATGGCGATGGAACCCTAGATTTCTGGGAAGTGATAACACTACTTTACATAATCAAAAGTGATAGGCCCATTTGTGAGTGTTGTGGGGTCCTTGTACCAGACACTTTTTTCTCGTGCGTCGAGTGCTTTGATAGCCCACCTGCAGAAAATTACTCTTTGTGCATCTATTGTTATAGATCTAATAAGAGTACTCACAACCATAATGGTCATCAGCAGTTCTTGGATACATTCACTTTGCTGGAAAACAAGAAACGTTCGCCACCAACTGCACCACAAGATCCTGCGGTAACTATATACATACTTCTCATTTACACCAATATTAAATTAGAAAATACATTTTTTTTGTCCCTCCTTAAGTAGTACTCCGTAGTAGTATATATGAGTTTTGATTTTTGTTTCCATTTTTTTTTACTTTGGAAATAGTCATTTATGTATACAAAACTCTGTATTTTAGTCATTTTACCAGTAAATAGACATAACTCATCTAGTCTAAAAATGATGATGTGTACGTTAGGATGTGATGATGATTTTAATAGTGTGAAAGATTCACGTAGTGACAATGTCCAGTCAAATATGTTCATTTTTAATTCAGGCAAAAAATAACTTATGACTAAAATGATGAGTTTTGTATACATAGAGGACTAATTCAAATTCGGAAAATTTTAGAACACAACTTAAAGGACAAAAAAATTGTATTTACCCTAAATTACATAATCGATCATCATCATATAGTATTCAAATCAAAAAAAAAAAAAAAATTGGCAACATTTTTGACAACTTATACAATTTGGCAAAAAGCAAAAATCTACCAAACTTTATTTTTAAATTTTTTCGTGGATCATAAAAAAAAATGCCAAAAGTATTACTTCTTGTCATCGTGTGATGAAAAATATTAATTGTATATTAAAAAAATAAAAAAGACTAATGTTCCTCAATATTCTGTTTTTTTTTCTTTTTCTTTTTGTGAATATGTTAAATTTTGGTGAAAATTGCACTGTGCATGAGACTTTGAAGTTTTTGGCCTAAGTTTTTTCAGGCATATATGTGCATTTGATCGAACAACGTTTATAATTTTCACATATTAATTGTGTTCCATTATCACATGAAAATTTGCAGCCAAGATTTTGGCGATGGCCAAAGCCGACGATGATTGGGCAAACACAAAATAACGGTAATGCGTCGTCACAACAAAGTCCTCAAACATCCGATGCTACAGTTGCTGCATATACATTGGTAAACTTATACTTATATAAAAATATGAAATCTTCAAACTCTAATTTTATCTCCAATCTTTCTATAATATAATTTCCTTCCTCAAAAATCCATTTTTGAATTTTTGGTCTAATAATTAATTAATGTCCTAATTAATATATATATATATATTTACAGGATAAGTGTAGAGTTGCACTGACGGCGCTGGAGGTAGGAATCAGCATTGGGAGCATTTCAACCACTTTATGTACAATCCTGTGATCATCGATCATTGTACTAATTAATGAGAATATTCCTCAAAATTCAATTTGATCTGATGGAATATTTTCTTATTTCTTGCACTTTAATTATTGCTCCCCTAATTAGTGATTTATTGTACCTTCACCTCTGCAACCCGATGTCGATCGATCTATTCGATCTAAGGACAAGCGTTTGGTTTTGGGGTAGAACTGTGTTGATAAAGTACTATAATAAAATAAAATTAAGAAAAATGCATAGAATGTTATATTTTTTTATGTGATCCACCCAAATGCAAATTTCTATGCCATTAAACTTGAATTCATGAATCCACTGGTGCAGAACCAATTAAATTAATTGTCGATTTGTAGCCAATAATTCAAAATCAGCCTTGTTAGACTAAGCAAAAGTGTTTTACCTAATAGTTAGTTAATTAGTTAGAAGTTGTTAATAGAAGTTAATTAGTTACATGCAAAACTTCTAATATAAATGTTGAGATTAATACAATATTGGATGTCATCTGATGTGCTATCAGAAGAGTAGCTAGTCTTCTGATCTTGGAGTTCAGCAAAGTTGAGTAAGGTGTACTCAGCTGATAATTAAGGTATAGTAGTCTGTTATAGGTGTCAACTAATCTGATGTGAGTTTGGACAACTCTGCTGATGCAAGTCGTCTGAAGTCAGTTCAGGAGAGTTGGGTCCAAATCTGCTGAAGCCAACTCAGCTGATCCCAAATCAGCTGAGACAAGTCTGCTGAAATTCTAGTTTTCAGAGTTATTTATGTTGTTTCTGTTAGTTAGTTAGTCGGCTAGTGGCAGTTATCCAATGCATTGTACATATATAAATACACCATCTAGTGCATAGGTTGTAGGTTACGCATTGAGAGTATTGTGAGAGAGATCAAGCTTTGTGTATACTTGTAATCTGTAACTTTCATTCGTGATTAGTGAAGAGAGTCTTCTATCCTTCGTGGACTGTGTTTTTCTTTGAGTTCTTTATTTATTTCAATTCTTTGCATTTGTAGTTATCTTGTTTTATCATTTAATTTGTGAGGAGTTGTTTTGTGAATACAATTCCATAACAATAAATAATGATCAATACACTTCATACTCTCTTAATTGAGATTGAGAGAGTATCTTCATTCTCACATGGTATCAGCCTTTTCTGAGAAAATCCTATCCTCCCTCTTCTTTCTTCCTCGCCTCACCTGCTATATGCTCGTTGCCGCCATCGTCATCCGTCATTATGGCCGACCCTACCTATCCAAAATCCACCATGTTCGTGTTTGATGCCACCCTCTCTCTTCATGCCATGACACATCTTGTCACCATCAAGATTGAAGCCCACAAATTATCTCATGTGGTATGGCCAAATCTATCATCTCTTAGTTACTAAAAAATTTCTCTCATATTTTGATGGATCGAAAAAAGCTCCTCCCCTTACGATCACTACGAATGTCGTTTCTTCTTCCAACCCCGATTACGTTTCTTGGCATTCTCATGATCAAATTGTTCGAGTTTTCTTGACTTCTACTCTTACGGGGGAGGCTATGGGAGTTATCATTGGTTGTTCGTCCTCCACTGAAATTCGGGAGAATCTAGCAACCGCCTTCAATCAACCATCAAAGGCACGTGAGTTACGCCTTCAAGATGAACTTCAATTAATAAAGAAAGGTTCAAGATCAGTTACTGAGTACAGAACCGGATTCAAGAATTTATGTGATCAACTCGCCTCTATGGGCTGCCTCATCGACGACACTGATAAATCCCACTGGTTTCTTAGGGGTCTTGGTTCTGATTTACATGGTTTCTAGACATCTCAGATCAATATTTCTCCTCTTCCGCCTTTTTTTTACTTGTTCGCCAAGGTCGAAGCCCATGATCTCTTCACCAAATCTTTGGAAATACCCTCCACCTTGTCTCAATCTCCGGCCTTCTTCATCCACTCCTCGTCTACTCCTGGTTGTGGTCGTTCTTCGACTGGTCGCACTGGGTTCCGGGGAAAATCTAATCTGCGTGGTCGTGGTTTCTTTGGTCGAGGAAGAGGACACTTCACTCCTCGTTGCCAAATCTGCGGATTTGAAGGTCATTTTGTCGATACATGTCCTCAACATTTCGTCACTTCTCCTACTCGGCAGGCTCTCCTCGCTGAGGTTCCCCGTCCTTCTTGCTCGCCTCCGTCCTCTCACAATATCTTGATTAGTATGTTGATACAGGTGCTTCCTCGCATATGGTTTTCTCTTCGTCGTCACTTGATTCTGCTCTCCCTTACTTTTGATCAGGCAACGTCGTCGTAGGTAATAGTAACACACTTTCGATTTCCCATATTGGTTCTGGTTACATATCTCTTACTCTTCCCCTTTCAAACGTTCTTGTTGTTCCTCGTTTTACCAAGAATTTACTATTTGTTAATCAACTTACTAATGATCTTAATGTTCAAATTTTGTTTACTAACAATGGTTTTGAAATTCAGAATCGGACGACAGGGCTTGTCCTAGTACGAGGAAAACTTGATCATGGCCTTTATATCTTGGAAAAATGTTCCTCGGCCTTAACTACTTCTTTTACTTCGCGAAATAATTGCAATTCTTTTGAACAATGGCATAATCGATTAGGACATGTTAATGTAGAAACTATTTCACTCTTAAAATCTTATTCGTATATCTGTGACTTCTCTTCTCCCAAAACCATCAATATGTGTATCATGTAAAAGGCTAAGAGCAAGCGTCTTCCCTATTCACTAAATGATAAACATGTGTTGCATGTACTTGATATTGTCCATTGTGATCTTTGGGGACCTTCTCCGGTTAAAATGCTGATTGTTTCGTATACTATGCTGTTTTTATTGATGACCATTCTCGATTTTCTTGGTTTTATCCGTTGAAATTAAAATCAGACTTCTACTCAATATTTGTACAATTTAAATCATTGGTTGAAAATCAATTATCTAGAAAAATAAAATGATTCCAAACTGATGGTGGTACTGAATTTACTAATCATCATCTTCGTAATCTTCTAAGCTCATCTGGAATTATCCACACTATGTCTTGTCCATGTACTCCTACTCAAAATGGTCGAGCAGAACGTAAGCATCGTCATATATCTAAAATGGGTCTTTCTTTGTTATTTCACTCCTATGTTCCCATTACTTATTGGGTTGAGGCCTTTGCTACTGTGACATATCTTATTAATAGACTTCCAACCCCTAACTATTCTCTCAAAATAAATCACCCTTAGAACTTATGTTTTCCACACCTCTAATCTACTTGCACCTACGTGTTTTTAGTTATCGTGTTTTTCCTTGCTTACGTGACTATGTTGCTAACAAACTCTCTCCTCATATCAAACTTTTTGTGTTTTTAGGGTACAAACTCTCTCCTCGTAGCAAACGTTGTTTGGACGATCAATATGCTTGCCTCTACATTACTCGCCATGTTGTTTTTTACGAATTCGTCTTTCCTTTTGCCGATCCTTTCTCGTCGTCGCCTACTCGCCATCTACCCATTACTGTCTTTGATGATTCCACTCCTGACTGTTCGCCATCCTCGCCATCCACTCCTCGAAGTTCCTCCTCGCCATCTCCTCCTCCTTGCTCGTTGTGCATACCCTCTCTCCCCACTACAACCCCACCTACAATTAACCTACCTTTACCACATATACTTCCTATTGTTCGCCTAACCGTTCGGCCCCCTATTCCTCGTTAACCTCGTTCTCCATATCCTCCGCCTACTCGCCCAACAGTGTGGCCCTCTACCACTTCTTCCTCTCACCCTATGCGCACTCGCTCAAAGGATGACATATTTAAACCTAAACACACTTCATTTACTTCATTTTTTGCTCAACACAGTCTGCTAGCCGCCATTCATGCATCTCCAGACCTAAAATGCTTCAAGTTCGCTGCTAAATCCCCTCATTGGTTAGCTGCCATAGATGTCGAGTTTCAGGCTCTCTACAAAAATAAAACTTGGGATCTCGTTCCTGCTCCTCCTCATACAAATATAGTTAGTTCAAAATGGGTATTTCACACAAAGTTCCTCATCGATGGTTCAGTTGATCGTCACAAAGTTCGCTTAGTCGCCCAGGGTTTTACTCAGATTCCTGGTTTTGATTACGAGCATACCTTCAGCCCCGTTGTCAAATTCGTTACTGTTCGGGTCATCCATTCTCTTGCTGTCATGAATAGCTGACCCTTACACCAGCTAGATGTAAACAATGTCTTCCTTCATGGCCTCCTTGATAAACCAATTTATATGAGTCAATCACCAGGGTTCGTTGATCCTCTTAGGCTGAATCATGTTTATCGCCTAAGCAATGTGCTTTATGGTCTAAAATAAGCTCCTCGGGCTTGGTTCCAACGATTTTGTGACTTCTTGCTCGTCCTCGGCTTCAAAGAAAGCCAACCTGAAACTTCCTTGTTCGTCCTATCCTCAGGTCGTACTCTTCTTTATCTTCTTGTCTATGTCGATGATATTATAATTACTAGTAACAGTCATGATTTTGTTGCTTGTCTTATCTCCAGGATCAGCAAGGAGTTCGCTATTAAAGATCTTGGTCCTCTCAATTACTTCCTCGGCCTCAAAGTAACCTACAACAACCAGGGCTTATTTTTAGGTCAATCCAAATACGCCAAAGATATTCTTGCTCGTGCGGATATGGTTGAATCCAAACCAATGTCTACTCCTCTTTCCTCGTCTGATGTTCTTCGAGCTGATGGTTAAGTCTTCAATGAACCAACTCTCTTTCACTCTCTTGTTGGTGCTCTCCAGTATCTTACGATTACTCGCCCAGGTTTATCCTTTGCAGTCAACACAGTTAGCTAGTTTCAAGCTCGCCCAACCATTGATCACTTTCAGGCTGTTAAAAGAATTCTCTGATATGTTAAAGGCACAATTGACCTTGGTCTCCATTTTTCACTAGGTGCCTCCTCGCTGCTCGCCTACTCTAATGATGATTGGGCACATTGCCTTGACACTCGTCGTTCCACATATGGTTATTCCATCTTCCTCAGCCCGAATTTGGTCTCTTGGGGAGCCAAGAAGCAACCAATAGTCTCTCATTCTAGTGGCGGGTCTGAATATCAGGCCATGGCGAATACTGCCTCCAAAATTATCTGGTTGTGTTCGCTGCTTCGTGAACTATGTGCTCGTCCTTCAGTTGTTCCTACCTTACTCTGCAACAACAAGAGTGTGATTTTTCTTTCTCAAAACCTATTTGCCCACAAAAGAGCAAAGCACATTGACATTGACTATCACTTTGTTCGAGAACAAGTCTCCTCTGGTCGGTTACAAACTCAATTTGTTCCTTCTACCTTATAAATTGCAGACATATTTACAAAAATCTTGCCTCGCCCGCTTTTCGAGTTGTTCCGTCACAAGCTCCGTGTATGCTCGCCCAAATTCTTCTCGTCATACTCCTGCTCACATAGCTTCGCCTGAGGGGGATGTTAGAATAAGTAAAAGTGTTTTATCTAATAGTTAGTTAATTAGTTAGAAGTTGTTAATAGAAGTTAATTAATTAAATTGTAAAATTTCTACTATAAATAATGATCAATACACTTCAATACTCTTAATTGAGAGAGTATCTTCATTCTTGTTGGGATATGAATCCTAATATAAGTCCTAAATGATGAAAAGATGAGTTGAGTTTTGATAAGCCAAAAGAAGACTTGAATAATTTCTAAGTGTTGACTGATCTAGTCTAGTTATGTAAGTCGTCTTGAGCAGATCAGTAGAGTACAAAAAGAAAAGTTAACAGAAAGTTTAAGTATGATTGAAAGACAAGTACGTATTATAAGTACTATATAGGTTTTGTATTGAGCTAGTTAAATGATGTATAGAAGCTCATCGTTCATTGTTTGTATTGTTTGTAATTGTTTATTGATGTATAGTTTTAAGGTGACTAAGCTGAGTTATAAAGCTTAAAGTAATGTGATAGTCTTGTTAAGTTAGATGATAGGACTAGTATAGATTAGTCTACTATAGAAGTCTACTGAAGAAGAGGACTGGATGCGCAAGACAAGACAAGTGCTGAAGATGATTAAGATTTTGTCTAAGTGTTGAAACCAGACAAGACAAGTATCGCAAGTTGAAAGAAGAAACTGCTTAAGTCATAAACGCGTATGAAGATAAGTATTGAAGAGTTAGTTATGGAATAACTAATTAACTGAAGAAACGCATGGAAGGATAAGAAGAAGCGGTTAGAAGACAATTATCAAGATAAAGTGGTTACATAACAGAATGTTCTTGATAGTTGGAAGTCTATAAATACCTTGGAGTATTCAACGATTCAAGACTACTGATACTACTGTTACCAAGAGATTTGAAGCATTCTAAAGAGATATTCGAAGCAAATTAAACTCTCAGAGTTCAAGTTCAGAAAGTTCAAGTCAGAAGACAAGTGAAGATTTCAAGAAGACTGCTACTGGACTAAAGAGAAGTTTTACTTTTATTATTGTTGTGCAAGTTGCTAGTTGCTTGTAAAATGGCTAGTTAGATCGAAGATACACTTGGAAGTTTAGTCGAGAAGATCAAAGTCTTATTTCTTGGGACTTAAAGCCACAAGAACACACTACTCGATTGGAAGAGTAATAAGAATTTCACAACTGGAGTTGTGAGAGTGGATGTAGACAAGTTGTCGAACCACTATAAATCTTGTGTTGTTTAGTTTACTGTTTTATTTGTGTTTGATTGATTAACTGTTTAATTGATTAATTGCATATAAGAACAAGACAAGTAGAGTGTTCATACAGAAGTTCGTGAATTAGTTGAGTATAATTGATTGGGCTCATTGTTAATCTGATAAATTCCGCATTGTGTATTCTGATATATTGAAAGATTTTGAAAAGTCTATTCACCCCCCTCTAGACATTTTCCTAGCTTACTCAATATTATAAACTCAACTAGGGACCTACAAGTGGTATCTCAGCATTTTCTGTGGCAAGAAATTGAAGCTGAATCGAGATGGAAAGATCCCGTCTGTCAAGAAGAAGGAGCTGCTAAACAAGTACAAGACGCTTCTTGATATTGCATCCAAGATGTTGCTTGGTGTTGGTCCCAAGTTGAGTTAAGATTGATTAAGCTAGTAAAAGTCTATAGGGGAGGGGTGAATAGACTTTTAAAAATCTTTCAAAATATCAGAGTTTATAATGCGGAAATGTGTTCTGAATAGTACTGTTCTTACTGAATCAGATCAGTAATTTCCAGTTTAGTTTTATACTCAACTTTTATTCAAATCTTTACTTAGTAAATTCTACTGTTCTTGGTTAAACAAATATCAAACAGAAAGTAAAGAACACAGGATTTATAGTGGTTCGACCAAAAAGTCTACATCCACTCTCACAACTCTAGTTGTGAAGTTTTATTAACTCTTCCTTGAGTTTCTTGTGGCTTAAAGTCCCAAGACTAAGACTGTGATCTTTTCGATTACACTCCCAAGTGTATCTTCGATCGACTAGTAATTTTGCAAGTAACTAGCACACCTGTTTACAACAATACAAACTTTAAAATGAAAAGTAAAACTTCTCTTGATTAGCCTCTGATTTCTTCTCTTCAAATCTGTGGCTCTTCTCAGATTTCTTGATCTCTTCAACTCGGTGAGTTCTTCAATACTCTGTAGACTTAGATTGCTCTTGAATGCTTTATGATCAGTAGTCTTAGCAGTAGGAGATCACACGGTATTTATAGAACTTAGTATGACAGTTAGCAGTTTGTGAACTAACTCTCAACTAACTCTAAAACTGTTTTTGTAACTTCCTTTTTGTAACCGACTTTGTAACTTCCTTCAACTAATTCCAAGTCAGCAAATCTTCAAATATATTCAGTTACGCCTTAAATAAGTTTTCCAAACTTATTCTTCAAAATTACCAACTCAGCACAGTAACTTACTATTCTGACTTTTACTGTTCTGAGCCAGTCAGCACAGTTCTCAATAACTGTTCTGCACTTCTCCAGAATACTTCTAAGCTTCTCTTCAACTCTTCAAAGCCTTTTTATTCTGAAGTAGTCTTCTGAGTCTTCAATAGTCTTCTGATCAATTTCTAATCTACTGTTCTAAACTATTACAATGCTGAATACAATAGAATACAACTTTACAAATATAAAACCTATCTATACAACATCTGAACTATATACAGAAGAGTACATCTAAGTCCTATACTATAAGCTGTCTATACAATACAAACATCAGCTTAGTTCCTAACTGTTCATATATCAGATCGGTAAACACACTAAGATCAGTAAACATATATAAGATCAGTAAACATATATAAGATTAGTAACTCAGATTTCAATATCTCATTAAGATCAGTAAACTTATTTCAGATGACTTAGTTAAGATGACTTAGAACCACATATATTACTAACTTTAAGTTGCTTTTGGCCATCAAACCATACAATCATCATCTAGAACATTGTTTATAGGATGCATATCCCAACACTTGGAGTTACTGGGAGTTTCGACTCTGTGACTCTTCAAAAGACAAGAGTGATGGCCGCAATCTATGACGGCATCATTGATGGAAATTGGTACAAGCTGTTCTTGGATAGGCTAATGTACTTTGAAAGAAATGTGTGGGTTGACACGGATTCGGCTGAATGGATCGTGTCTGCGGCTGTTAGCTTTGGAAATAAGCTAAGTATCTTGCTACCCGTCTTATTGCCAAACAAGACAAGTTGGAGCAAAGGCAAGCCATTTCATGTCTTGAAGCATTATTTGAAGAAAGATGCTCTCGATAGACAAGCGGAAGGAAGGGTTGCTGAACGTGGGCAAGTTGAGATTAACCCACGAGATGCTATGTTGGAAGCTGTCTCTTCTAGTGAAGAAGAAGACAGGGAGGAAGTTGGAACCAGTGGTGCATTGGTTCAGTACGCGTCTGATGAAGCTATGATTGAACCTGTTGAAGATTCGGAAGAAACAAAATCAGACAAAGAGAAATTTATTGAGATTGGAGAAACTTATCGACTGGTGAGAGTCGAGTCGAGTCCCTCACCGGACAAGTCGACTGAAAAGGTTAGTACTTCTGATCGACCTATTTCAATTCCTCTTGATCTCCCTGTGAAAACCAAGGCAAGATCACTACGATCTCGTGCCAGACCTGTACCCAAAACCTCACCGTTGGCAGTACAACCGCTGAGATCCAACGTTACCAAAGACACTACCATATTTGATACAACTGATGCTCCGACAGTTGTCAAACCAAACCAAGCCACATCACAGCCCCCAGAAACCACAATCCAAAATATCCCTACCTCAACAGAATATGTTGACCCATCTAACCCATCTATTTCGGGAACTCCACTAGTTGCCACTGCAACAACTGAGCTAAGGACCCCACTTACTCAGACCCCTCCCATTAATAGATTTGAAGCCTTAGTCGATTATCCAATGTGTTTACGCGAGAAGAGGTTGCGTGCACAAATGACTAGAAATCTAAAGAAGATGCTACCATCAGTTGAGATTGACACATCTTTTGAGACATATGAGAAGTTGATCAGAATATGCACGTGGGTTGCATTAAAGAAAGGTCCAATTGAAGATCTGTTTGAAGTTATCAATGGAATGGGTGGTATTGCGAATTTTCAAGATTGGGAGATGGAGCAGCAAGAGAACAGTGGAGTGAAGGATCACTCTGAACTCCTCCCACCGCAAGCTTTGACTGCTCTTGTCAAGAGAATGTTGGTGATTTCTGATGAGATTCTGCCGTCTGAATTCAAGTCAGATGTTGGAATTCAAGTGTCTGAATCCGATCTTGCAGAAGATGAGTTGATGCAAGAAGCAGAACCAATAGAGTTGATGTCTACTGATCGAGTCATTGATCTTGAGAATGTCTTAGACCAGATGAGAGGTCTAGTATTCAAGTTCCAGGTGGAGCATTCTCATCGTCCGAGAATTGATGTTGGACAGATCAACAGATATGCTGAAAAGTATTTTCCAGCTGAGCTTTGTAGTTATGTGAAGAAGTTAGGTGAAATGGTAAAGAAAGACTCAGATGAAGCTGAAAGAAGGGCTAAGGAAGCAAAGTTGGCAATTATTCCTTACTGTCCTATGATTAGTCTGAAAGCCATTGTAGGAAGTGTCATTCCAGAAGATGAAGCAGTAGAAGACTTGGTCTTGTCTACTGATCTAGAAGACAAGTTGGTTGAAGCTCAGGTATTTGATGAAGATGAGCTCATGACTGAAGCCGTTCCTGATGTTGATATTAATGCTGTTGCTGCTAAATCTGCTCAAGTTTTTTCAACTGAATTTTTAGATGAGTTGAAAATGGATCTAAGGCAAGTGATTCAGTCGTCTATCGATGAATTTCTAAAGTCAGATGTGAGGCAAGTTCTTGAAGAGCAAAACAAGTATCTTGTGGAGAATTCAAAGGCTCTAATAGTTGGTGAAGTGAATCAGATGGATTCAACTTTCAAACAAGAGATGTATACTCAGCTCGAAGACTTCTTGCAAAGACAGATAAACTACTCTGAGAAATGTTCTGTTGATTTCGCAAGAACATTGGCTGAAGAATCAATGAAGATGGAAAGGATTTATCGTGTAAAGATTGAGATAGCAGATGCTCAAAGAAGAGAAGCACAAGATCAGTTGGTGCAAGCACGAGCTCTAATGACTGAAATGACCGAACAAAACAGGTTACTTCACTTAACTGCTAATCATTTCAAAAATGAACTAAACTTGTCTACTATGAAGTTGGAGTTGGTTGCTACTCAACTAGACAAGTTAATGCAAGCCAAGAGTCAGCAGAAAGATATTGACAGAGCTGCTGAGATGATGAGGCAAGTTGTTCAAGAAGAAATGACTCGTTTTACCTCTCTATTCACTCTCAAGGCTAGTGATGAAGCCAAAAAGGGGGAAGAGATGAGAGAAGTAAAAATTGTTGAATCTAAGGAAACAACTGCTGCTGCACAAGAAGAGACTAGTAGGCCAAAGAGAAGAAGGCTAGTCAAGAAAGCAAATCTTGAAGAGGTCAGTGCTAGTGCAGAGGAGCAGAAAAGACTGATTAAACGAAAAGGTGTTGTGATTGAAGAAACTCAACCTAGAACAAGACAAGTCAAGAGAAAACTTGTTCTTGAGAAGAAGAAAGAAGGATTAGGTGAAATCCTTGCTGATATTGGTGATGAAGAGGTCGAAGCTCTTCAAAAGAAGCAGAAGCTAGAGGATGATCATTATGCTAACAAGAAGGTGTTAGGTAAACACATTCATAGACTGCAAAAGATGAAAGCTGATCCAGATGTGATTAAAGATTCCCACATTGATAGATTCATAGACAACGAGCATAGAGATGCTTGGTTGAGTGTTAAAATGAAATGGGAGCTAGATCACTGGATAATCAGAAAGTTTGGAGATGTAGAAAGTAAAGAAGAGTTGTTCGCAGTATTTGACAAGTTCATTGAAGCTGAAGATGAGAATCTTTGGAACTTGATCATGCGCATTGCTACTGCTGTTGGTAGGGGTGTGCACCGGTCCAGAACCGGACCGGGACCGGTTTGGACCGGGACCGGAATTATAAAATTTTACGGACCGGAGACCGGACCGGAATTAATCCGGTCCGGGTTTGGACCGGATTTTTTTTTTTTTTTTAATTTTTAATTTTTTTTTTTAATTTTATGGATGCAAGAACAAAATTGATGAATTTGTGTATGAAAATTAAAGTGTTTCTTTTCATTACGCCAATGTGAATTTTATTTACATTATTATTAATGATCTTTTGACCCTAAAAAAAATTAAATATGTTTGTTAAATTATATATTTGCAAAAAATGTAATAGATCTCAACACATTTTCACCAATTACTTGGTTTTAAAAAATAATTGAGAGTGCATTAGTAAAAAAAAAAAAAAATTAAAAAAAAAATTAAACAAAAAAAATTCCGGTCCAAAACCGGTCCGGACCGGAAAATTCCGGTCTTGGACCGGACCGGAAGACCGGAATCCAAAATTTGCCGAACCGGAGACCGGACCGGAATCTAACCGGTCGGTCCGGTTCCGGTCCGGTCCGGTTCCGGTCATTTTTCCGGTCCGATTTTTTTTTTAACACTCCTAGCTGTTGGCTACAACATTTTGGTTCCTCTTTTTCCAAAATGGGAAACACCAATGTTAGGATCTGGAAAAAGAATCAATATGAATCATGTGAAGAAGTTCGAAGAAGAGTTACTAGAGAAGGAGAAGATCGATAATGAAGATCATATTTCTGATATTCACAGAAGAATTCTTGAAGCGTTCAAGATTCCGAATCCAGATGATGATACTATTAGTGAGTAATTGTAAGTTCTTTACTTATGCTTATTTTCATTTTGTCTAAGTAAGTGTAATCTATTGATCTTATTTGAATGAATGAAAAAGATAACACATTTTGAGAAGATAACTACTTAACTAGTCTACTAACACGAAATAATTCAAGTAGTTTTGGCTTCATCAAAAAGGGGGAAATTGTTGGGATATGAATCCTAATATAAGTCCTAAATGATGAAAAGATGAGTTGAGTTTTGATAAAACAAAAGAAGACTTGAATAATTTCTAAGTGTTGACTGATCTAGTCTAGTTATATAAGTCGTCTTGATCAGATCAGTAGAGTACAAAAAGAAAAGTTAACAGAAAGTTTAAGTATGATTGAAAGACAAGTACGTATTATATATAAGTACTATATAGGTTTTGTACTGAGCTAGTTAAACGATGTATAGAAGCTCATAGTTCATTGTTTGTATTGTTTGTAATTGTTTATTGATGTATAGTTTTAAGGTGACTAAGCTGAGTTATAAAGCTTAAAGTAATGTGATAGTCTTGTTAAGTTAGATGATAGGATTAATATAGATTAGTCTGCTATAGAAGTCTACTGAAGAAGAGGACTGGATGCGCAAGACAAGACAAGTGCTGAAGATGATTAAGATTTTGTCTAAGTGTTGAAACCAGACAAGACAAGTATCGCAAGTTGAAAGAAGAAACTGCTTAAGTCATAAACGCGTATGAAGATAAGTATTGAAGAGTTAGTTATGAAATAACTAATTAACTGAAGAAACGCGTGGAAGGATAAAAATAAGCGGTTAGAAGACAGTTATCAAGATAAAGTGGTTACATAACAGAATGTTCTTGATAGTTGGAAGTCTATAAATACCTTGGAGTATTTAACGATTCAAGACTACTGATACTACTGTTACCAAGAGATTTGAAGCATTCTAAAGAGATATTCGAAGCAAATTAAACTCTCAGAGTTCAAGTTCAGAAAGTTCAAGTCAGAAGACAAGTGAAGATTTCAAGAAGACTGTTACTGGACTAAAGAGAAGTTTTACTTTTGTTATTGTTGTGCAAGTTGCTAGTTGCTTGTAAAATAGCTAGTTAGATCGAAGATACACTTGGAAGTGTAGTCGAGAAGATCAAAGTCTTATTTCGTGGGACTTAAAGCCACAAGAACACACTACTCGATTGGAAGAGTAATAAGAATTTCACAACTGGAGTTGTGAGAGTGGATGTAGACAAGTTGTCGAACCACTATAAATCTTGTGTTATTTAGTTTACTGTTTTATTTGTGTTTGATTGATTAATTGTTTAATTGATTAATTGCATATAAGAACAAGACAAGTAGAATGTTCATACAGAAGTTCGTGAATTAGTTGAGTATAATTGATTGGGCTCATTGTTATTCTGATAAATTCCGCATTATGTATTCTGATATATTGAAAGATTTTGAGAAGTCTATTCACCCCCTCTAGACATTTTCCTAGCTTACTCAATATTATAAACTCATCTAGGGACCTACAATTCTCACCCAAGTTATTTGTGGCGTTACAATTAAACTTGTGCGATGAGGATATTTGAGTTGATAATTTTTTGAGTTGATATTCCATGTGACTTTTTTTAAAAATAAAAAAATTACCCCTTCCTAGTGAATCTAGTGATTGACTCTAAGTCTCAAACACCATCACTTGAACTCTCTCTTCGTCAATTAATCCAAGTATTAATTTAACTAATTTATAATGATGCAATCAATTGATTGACTCTAATAAATTATAGAAAATTATATATGATTAATGTATTAAATTGATTTATTAAAAATAATATTAAAATAATTTAATGAGTTCCATAATAATAAAAATAAAAAGCCCAGCAACTTCTAGAATATTTCTTGTTTGGGCTTCTCTGGTTATAAGCCCAGTCCGTTTTTTCTTTGCAGCCCATGAGTAGGGGTGTAAGTGAGTCGAGCTAATCGCGAGCTACTCGTGCTCGACTCGAAAAAAGATCGAAATCGACTCGAAGTTAATCGAGTCGAGTTTCGAGCTACTCGAGTAGCTACCGAGTTCGAGTTCGAGCTCAGAAATACTCGGCTCGAAAGGCTCGCAAGCCTAATCGAGATTGAACAATATTTACCATTTTTCCATTAATATATAATTTATATTTATACACAAGTAATCGAGTCGAGCCGAGTCGAGCTCGAGTTTATTTTAGAAAAAAAAATGTTTTAAAGTAATTTTAAAAATTATATAGGTAATCGAGTCGAGTCGAGTCAAGCTCGAGTTTATCGAGTTTCTTATCGAGTCGAGCTCGATCCTTAAAATTTTTGACTCGACCGATTCGAGTTTCGAGCTTCGAGTATAACAATCGAGTCGAGTTTCGAGCTCAGCACTACTCGACTCGACTCGGCTCGTTTACACCCCTACCCATGAGGCTTGAGAGTAAGAGTGGAGAGTTATGGCGGGTTAGGGCCCGGGGCGAGAGTGAGACAACTTTAATTGTGTGGTCACTCCATTGTGGTTGTGTTTGGACGAGGAAATTTGATTTGAGGAAGTATTTCAAATGAAATGATTTAAAAATAGATATATTCCAAATGATATGATTTTAGTAAGGATTTAAAATCCTTTAAATTTTAAGTAAAAAGTGTTTGAGCAAAAATCTAAGTATTTGAAATTCATTCGTAATCCAAACAAGTGGAGTGGATTTGGATGGTGGCCAAATGGAGTCTATGTGTTCGTTTCTTCGAGTACATTCTTTTAATAATTAAATATTGATTAATTTATATATAAAATATTTTTTTTAGTTTGGGGTCCACTTATGAATAAAATGGTTATTTAATAAGAAAAGACACTTGTGTGTACTCAATTGTACAATGCAATTGATACAATTAAGTCACAATTTTGACATGATTTTAATTTAGTAGATCAAAAATTCAATTGGATAACTAATACTAGAAGGGAACCATGCACACCTTTGGGGTGGCCACCTCCCCTATCACCCTCAAAGTTTTTTTTTAATATTTGTGTTGGTTATATATCGAGCTAGATAGTTTATAAGAGTTAATAGTTTTGTTATTGAATTAGGTTGTAAATAGCTAGGCTTATTTCTTTATTATTGGGCCTATTGATTAGATTGTTGAAAGTAATAACTTATTAGGCGTGGGTATATACCTCTCCAACTTTGTTTAATGCACGCCGCCTATACATACAACCCCTCAAAAAACATTTGACATAGATGCACTTCTCTCGAATTACCTATTATATATTTTTCTTTTAAAATTCTGTAAAATAAATACACACTCCTTTTAATCTTAATTTCTCCATCTTCCCCAATCTTTTTTCTGTCGCCTCTCCCTTCCCCCTTCCTTTTTTTTTTTCTCATATTATATATGCACTTCCCCTCCCTCTCGCCGTCGCAGTCCCCCTCCCTCCCCCCCCCCCCTTGCCGTCGCACATCCCCTCTCTCCTCTTTGCTGTCGCAATCCTGCCGTCTACGCCCAAGCCGTCGTCCCCTTCGCCCTCCTCCCTCGCCATCCGCCGCCCTGCCCCTTCTTTTTTTTTTCTATAACAAGCGGCGGCGCCACCTCTCTCGCCCAACGACGCCGCCGCCCTCCTTTGCCCCCTTCTCTTTTTTCTTTTTTTCAGGTACGCTTCTTCTCTCTCTTTTTTTTTTTAATTTTTGACAAGAATGTCGACCATAATGTTTTCGGTAGACATTTCTTGTTGAAAATTAATTTTTTATTTTCTTTTGGTACAATGTTGTCGACTAGGGTGTTTTCGTCGATAAATTATAGTCGACGATATATTCTATGGTCGATAAACCAGTATCGATCGATACTGGTTGGTCAAAAAAAAATTAAGTTTTTTTTTTCTGAATATATTGGTGTCGGGGTGACGACGGTGGAGGCGGCCAGAGAGGGTGACAGATGCTACAAAATTAGGGTTAGAATTTTGAGGGAAGTGCATATATCTATAACATTTTACTAAAGGGATAAATATGATATTTTACATATATATTTAATTAATAAATGGAGGGGGAGTGCATTAAACAAAGCTGGTGGGGTATTTACCCCACGCTAATTTATTAAGTCACGGATTCCTAGCTCAAATTATTTATCTTTTAATTGTGCAACTTAATATTTTGTTTAAAGGCAAACACCAAATATCAATATATATTTAAATTGTCAACTTTCAATTTGTATGCAATTAGTAGGCTCAATTTTTCAATTAATTTTTTGATCAGACACATTAGAACTGAGTTAAAACTATGATTCAATTATACCATTCAATTGAGTGTATGCACAATTTTTTATATTTTATTGATTGAAATTGGGGATTATATTTTTATTTTTCTCATCTTCACAAGTTCATGATATACGAGTAGCGGAAACGCATACAAAAACTTTCAAGACTTTTTAGATTTTTATTGGCCTTCCTCATCGCTAATCCTGTGTCTGTCCTTGGATACTACTATATCAAAACCACTTAAAATCCAATTGCATACAAGAATTTGTCTAATATATAATAGTTGGAGGGCAAAAATAAAGTATTGTGAATAATATTCTTTTTAAAAAGTAAATGATTGAAAATATTGAAATTTGACTGTCTGAAAAAAAAACTGAAATTAATAAAATTGAACGACGAGAGTATATGAGTATTATTTTGTGACAGTTTTTGAATAATTTATTTATTTCTTAATAAAGATTTTCTTTAAAAATGTGAAGAACAACAATTATTCTTCACAAATAATGACAATTTAAATTATTGAGAAATGATTTCCTAATGAATCCAATTTTTATTAAATTCTTCAAACTCCAAAAACTATGTGAATATATGTCTTTTTATTATACTGCTTAAAGTTAATTAATTTAGTAGTCTAACACATTGTGAGAGTAAAATGTCTTTTGAAGGATATCGAGCTCTACGATCAGTGACGGACCCAGAAATTATAGATCGGGGGCCCAATTTACATTAATACAAAGATAAAATATTTATATATATAAAAAAAATTATTATAAATTTTTCAATGAATCTCATTTCATTAATTTAAATTTAACGATTTTTGTTATGTTTTGAAAAAAAGTAATTTTGATTGTTCTAGCTTGTAAAAAAGTATACAACTCCAATCGTTGTTGAGACTTTAGCCACTATTAGTCAAATGTAGAACTTAAAATATACTCCTCCGTCCATAGTGATTTTTATATTTTGGTTGACTCACTTTTAAGTATCAAATAGATTTTGTGAGGTCTAAAAAAAATTAGTGAGGTGTTTTAATAAGAGAAAATATGGATATAAAATTAATAATAATTTTTAAAATAAAACGATATAGTAAATGTATCTATTTTGCGAATTATTTTTATATTTGAAGTGTCCAAGTAATCTTAAAACATAAAAATAAAATATAAATAATTACTAAAATATATATATATACATATAGATATAAAAAAAAATTGGTGGGGGGCCCAGTGACCCCCCTGGGCACTTACCGGGTCCGTCCCTGTCTTCGACGTACACTAAGACTAGGGGTGGGAATGGGCCACGTCTAGATAGGCTTTACAAAAAAAGTTTGGTCTGTTAAATATTTTTTAGGCTCGAGTCTGGCCCATGGCTTGTCATAGGCTTTTTTTTAAGGCTTGGCCTAGCCTTTTTAACAAATAGGCCTTGCCTGAAAGCCTTTTAAAGGCCTTTATAGTCCTAAATCCTACAACACTTATATTTCATCGAATCATAAAAAATTAACTAATTATATTGCTTAATGCCTACTAGTTAGAAATTATATATATTAGATACTTCTATTTAAGATGTTTTCTACATTTAATTATAATATACTATATTATATATATTAAATTAAATAGGTTGCATGTTGGGCTTGAAAGGCCTACGAAAAAGCTCAAGTCCAGTCTATTTAACTAAATAGGCTTTTAAAAAAGTTTGAGCCCGACTTATTTATTAAACGAGTCGAGTCGAGTTGAGCTTTAATAGACCGAGTCATAGGCCCTTGTCGAATAGCCTAAGCCCATTCCCAACCCTAACTAACTAAGACGTACTCTTCGTCCATAGTTTTACTACATTTTTTAGTTGATCAATTTCTATATTTTTTCACAATTTTTTTTTTTTTACCTGTTTTCGTTTAAAGGTCAAAGGTTTCAGAATGTTTAACTAAAATTTTAATTAGTTTAAGATGTTATTTTTAATTAGTTTTATAAATAAATAAGTAAAAATACATGGAAATGTATATATGTTAAAAAAAAAAAGTCTCTTAGGAGGTGTATTGGTTGTAAATTCTGTAGGATTTTTTTAGACTTTTAAAGTTTGGAATATTCAATTCGGATTTTTAAAAGTCTTTAAAAATTTTGAGGTATTCAATACGGATTTTAAAAAAATTTTGGATATTCAACCGTTTATAGATTTTAATACTATATGGATTTTGTTGGATTCTCCTCCAAAAATATACTCCGTAAATAAATTACACTATCCAAAATCTCTTCTAAAAACCACCAGAGATTTCAACGGGTTCTCTTAGAGAACTTTGAAGACAAAAGGTCAGAAGTATGGATGGCAATATTGACCCAACCCGCGGGTACCCATCCCGCACCGCGAGCTTTGGGTCAGGTCGGATCCATCCCGTATTGAGAACGGGTTGGATCTGTCATGTCCCGTAGGTGAACGAATCGGGTTTGGGTCTTATGTTCGACCCACGAGTATCCGACCTGACCCGAATTATAATATAAATTATATATTTATATATTTTTTTATTGGTAAAATACTTTATATATATATAACATGAAAAATATTTATATTATTGTGAATTGTTTCAATATATATTATATATGCATGAAAAAAATTGTTTTCAATTGTGAGAAACAACTTATATAAATTCAACATGATATGAAAAAATGGTGCGGGTCCGCCCCGACCCTTACGGGGCACACTACAAAAAATTGCTCAAATAACGAGGGGAATTGGCGAGGGGTATTTCACCCTTGCTATTTGGTGAGGGATTTAACGAGGGGCATAAATAAAGAGGGATTTGGCGAGGGGCGGAATCACACTCGCTATTTAGCGAGTGGAAAAAGATGCCCTCGCCAATTGGCGAGGGATTTGGCGACGGCGTGTTTTGCACTCGCTCATTGGCGAGTGCATTGTGGCCCTCGGAAAATGGCGACGGTCCCCCACTCGCTAATTGGCGAGGGGGGTGGGGCCCTCGTAACTGCCCTCGCCTATTTCCCAATTAAAACCCTCTCCTTCTTCCCCAAATTCGTACAACGCCTCCTTCACCCCAAAAATAGCCACCGCCGCAGCTTCCGTCCACCTCGCCACCGGCGCTGCCGGAGCTACCGATCGTGACTAATTTTTGGATATTTCTATTCTACACTTCGAGGGGTTCATTTCTACGGTAAATTTATGCGTTTTTATTGATTAAATTAAAAGTTGTATATATATGTTTGTATTATATTATATATGTATATATATATATATATATATGCATGTATATAGTTTTGTTGTGTAATGTTAGGATTGTAATTATGTTAGAAAAATATGTTTAATTATTGTTAATTGTTATGAATGTGTTAATATAATTATTGTTATGTTTTATATATGCATGTATATATATATGTGTTAATTATTAATTGGTGTGTTAATTGTTATGCATGAATGTGTTAATTTTTATAATTAATTGTTGGAAATAAGTGAAATTAAATCGATGTTGGAGGCCGGGATGAGTTGTTTGTTTGTTGTAGATTGTGCGTTCCGACTTGAGTAATTTTACTCGAGTCGGAAATGGATGCACTAGGAACCTAAATATTTGGTGATACGATAGATTTAGATGAAACTCTGCCGAAATTTTTAAAAATATATATATAAACTATATATTTACATTTGAAACAGATCGATTAACATGAATTATTCAAGTCGTAGTTGGATGTATAGGCCAAGATTGGTCAATGGGATTATGAGCCCCGAATTTATTAGTGGTGTGAATGGATTTATTTTAGCTGCCACTAGTAATCCGAATTCGATTTGGGAAGGAAAAATTAAGTGTCCTTGCTCGAAAGCTAGATGTCGAAATGAGACTTATAGAGATCCTAATGAAGTGAAGTCTCATTTATATCGAAATGGGTTTACACGAAATTATTATAATTGGATTTATCACGGTGAAGAGAGTTGGGGTCCACGTCCATTTCAAAACACTAGTTAATTTGCGTCAACTTCAAATGAAGTTGACCCTATGGGACCTAGCTCGTACCACACTATGGTAGAAGAATTAATGGGTGACCCAAACATTGATTTTGGAATCAACGCGGAAGAGGAGGCACATAATGAAGAACCCCCTAACGAGAATGCGTCACAGTTCTACGACATGCTTTGTGCAGCGGACCAAGACTTGTATCCCGGTTGTGAATCTCATTCGCAGTTGTCGTTCAATTCCAGATTGTTGAATATTAAAACCGAAAACAGATTGTCTGAAAGGGGATACAATCAAGTCGTTGAGTTGATTCGTGAGATTTGTCCTTCAGAAAATAAGGTTCCCAAGAAATTTAACGACACCAAACACTTGATGAGTGGGATGGGTCTTCCGGTAGAAAGGATTCATTGTTGTGCACAGAACTGCATGTTATTTTGGGGTGCAGACAACGAACTAGAGTTCTGTAAGATTTGTGGTGGACCACGGTATAAGCCGAGTAAGGTTGATGCAGATGGTCGGTTGAAAAAGAAACGTCCGGTTAAGGAGATGTTCTACTTTCCCATAATTCCTCGTTTGCAAAGATTGTACATGTCCAAGGCCACTGCGAAGGATATGACATGGCATGCCTCGTGCAGTTCTGATGACTCTGGTGTTATGCGTCACCCTGCAGACTCGTTGGCTTGGAAGTATTTGGACCGTTCGTATCCTGATTTTGCAGCTGAAATTAGGAATGTTAGGTTGGGCTTGAGCACAAACGGTTTTGCATCGTTTGGAATGACGGGGAAGCAATATTCGCCATGGCCAGTTATTCTTACTCCGTACAATCTACCCCCGTGGTTATGCATGAAAGATCAATTCATGTTTCTTTCTATTCTTGTGCCCGGGCCAAAAAGTATGAAGGACAAGCTTGATGTGTTTTTACAACCTCTGATAGCTGATTTGAAATTTTTATGAGAATATGGGGTGCAAACGTACGACGTCTCTAGGAAGCAAAACTTTTTGATGAGAGCTGCACTGATTTGGACCATTAGCGACTTTCCAGCGTACTCAATGTTGTCTGGTTGGAGTACAGCTGGAAAGCTTGTTTGTCCGTATTGTGGGGAGTACACCGATGCATTCACTTTGAGGCTCAGTCGAAAGCAATCGTGGTTCGATAACCACCGAAAGTTCTTACCACCTAATCATACATGGCGAAAGAACAAGACGGCATTCAGGGCTGGAGTAGCAGTCACAGATGATCCGCCACCTATCCGAACAGGTGCGAGTCTCCTATACGAAATTGATCATTTGGGACTTAGAAAGGTTACAGAGGAAGGTGTTGAGGCACACAACAAAAAAATTGACGAAGGGTGGAAGAAAAAAAGCATTTTTTGGGATTTGCCTTATTGGAGTACTTTGTTAGTTCGACATAATTTGGACGTGATGCACATTGAGAAAAATGTGTTCGATAACGTGTTCAACACAGTGATGAATGTGGAGGGGAAAACAAAGGACACATCAAAATCAAGAGATGAGTTGAATGAATATTGTCGTCGTCCCTCTCTCAAGAAATGTCCACGTACAAATAAGTATCCCAAGGCTTGTTATGCGCTTGATAAGAAAGAAAAAGATGTTATCTGTAAGTGGATAAGTGGGTTGAAGTTTCCCGATGATTATGTGTCTAACATGTCTCGATGTATTGACTGGACGAAGTTGAAATTGTATGGAATGAAGAGTCATGATTGTCACGTGTTTATGCAGAGACTACTACTGATTGCTTTTCGTAATATTCTGCAGACTGATGTGTGGAAAGCAATCACTGAGCTTAGTCTTTTTTTTAAGGACTTAACTTCTACGACCATAACAGTTGACAACATGCTCGGTTGGAAACGAATATCCCAGTAATATTGTGCAAGTTGGAACGTATCTTTCCACCCAGCTTCTTCAACTCCATGGAACATCTACCTGTGCACCTTGCATATGAAGCAAAAGTTACTGGTCCAGTTCAATACAGATGGATGTATCCATTCGAGAGGTATTTTAAGGAATTTTAAGATATAATGATCATATTCAATGTTTTTATTATCTTAATCACGATCCTTGAATTCTATTTATAGGTATCTTCGTACCTTGAAACTGAGTGTGGGTAACAAAGCACGTGTTGAAGCTTCGATTGCAAATGCATATTTAACCAGAGAGGCGTCAATGTTTTGTTCTTATTACTTTGAGGATCATGTTATGACGAGGATGCACAATTTACCTCGTAATTACGATGGTAGTGGAGATGTACAACAGTATGTGGATGGTAAATTTTCCATATTTAAGGCGCCTGGCAAGCGATTTGGGAAACCAAAGAAGAGATGGATTTTGGATGAGGAGAAAAAAGTTGTTCATACGTACGTGTTGTTGAATTGTGATGAGGTGCAGCCGTATGTTCAGTAAGTGAATCTGGCCATAGTATAAATACATATATATTGGTTAGTTTTGAGATGTCTTATTAATCAAAATACGTATGTAGGCTATTCATGCATCAACTTCAAGTTGTTGAACCAAATCTCTCGGCTGCTGCATCGGACAATAGGCTACAAAATGAATTTGCTTCGTGGTTTGAAGAAAATGTAAGTCATATTTTATACAAATATATATATATATATATTTAATAGCAATAACGTAAATCTCACATAGAGTCGACTTATATAGGTGAAGATAAATCCCGTGGAGAACAAGTTTATTTGCGATCTTTCTGCAGGTCCGTCTGGTCACGTAGTTACGTACTCAGGGTATTACGTGAACGGGTACAAATTTCACACTATGGCTTATGGTGCATCTAGAGCAACATCAAACAGTGGGGTTTGTATCAAGGGAAAAAACTATGATGCAGATGAAGAGGATTTCTACGGGAATCTCGAGGAAGTAGTCGAATTGGACTACCAGGGGTACCACGAGAAGAAAGTGGTTTTGTTCAAGTGTGAGTGGTTTGATAACTCAGCCAGTGGTACAAAAATTGATCCTAACTACAAGCTTGTGGATATTCATCAGAGGCGACGATACGGTCGGTACGATCCATTCATACTAGCAAGTCAAGCCACCCAAGTCTACTATTGTTCGTACCCTGGACCCCGTACTGATTGGATAACTGTATGCAAAATCAAGCCGAGATCCTTCTTGGACGCACAACAGTCATCCACTACTGACGATGAAGCAGATGTTCCCGTGTTCCAAGAGGAAAGAATAGAACATCAAATGATTGTGCAAGTAGATGATGATCCTGTTATATTAACTGATACCACCGGTACATTGATGGACGTAGCCAGAGACGAAGAAGCAGAAGAAGAAGAAGAAGAAGAAGAAGAAGAAGAAGAAGATGAAGATGAGGATGAAGATGAAGATGAAGAAGATGATGAAGAAGAATATTACTAGAGTGTTCATGTATATGTTATATTATATAAAGAATGTTGATTATGACTCGGTTTCAGTGTTCTTAATGCATGTTTATGATTCAGTTTGAGTGTTCATAGATGTTATTATATCAAGAATGTTAATTTATTAATTGTTATATTTTAATATTTATTTTTACAGATGAGTGGATATGGGGGTTATGGACAGCGTTCTGGTGGACATGGTTCTGGTGGTTAGGGTTCTGGTGGTCAGGGTTCTGGTACTAGGCAGGATTCGGGTGGTAGAGGTAGAGGTAGAGGTATAGGTAGAGGTAGAGGTGAGACGCCGCCTGTACCTATACCACATCATCCGGGTTTCTATTTGCCAGATATGACTGGGATCGTCCAGATGCCCCAGATGCAGGGATCGACCCCCTATCCGTACTACACACAGGTTCCCCAGATGCCCCCCATGTATCCAGCGCAGGAGGATCCACCGTTACCGGACCCAGTCGGACGTGCGTCTATCGAGACAGCGGCCAGCCAGGCGCCAGACGCACACGAGAGTCGTATTCGTCTTACGATCTTTCGTGGAGCGTAAGTATTACATATCTTATAATCTTCATTATAATGAATTACATAATTATTCATTTTCAAATTAATTATGTGTACGTAACAACAGGATGATGCCTTCGGGTCTAATCTCGACCACCATCAGACATATCATGTACCGGAATATGGAGGTTGGCGCACACACATTCGGCTTGGTATCCCCAGATGTGCTTCAACGGTGGTGGGATACATTCCAGGTATAATTTAATGATGTGTAACATATCTATTCATTCACATTTTATTATAATTAATCAATTTTTCTTGGCAGAATGAGGTTACGTGGGATCCAGAGACTGTTGACACTGCATTAGTGTACAGGCTCTTTCTTGAGAGAGCAGCAAATCGATACAGTGACATGTCGAACCACTACAAGGGATTGTGGGAGCATGAGAAGAAGAAGCCGAATTGGGACAACGATGTCTGGGAGCACTTGGTTCGCCACTAGAATCATCCGGACACAATTAAGAAGAGCGAGCAGTGTCGGAAGAACCGTCTATCAGAGCCTGGAGGCCCGGGTACCGGTTTTGCTAGACATAAAGGGGGATCTCGTGGGGCAGCCGAGGTGGCCAGACGGATTGTAAGTATTTATGTTCAATTATATAAGTAATTAATTTGAGTTCATTTTAATTAATTTAATTTTATGTTCTTCAAAATATAGGAGGAGAGGACGGGACGACCAACTTACGACTGGGAGATTATCGAATATTACCACCATTACAATAACGGAACGTACACATACGGGCATATAGGTGATATTCTGGTAAGTGTATACATATATTATATTAAATATAATATTTAATTGTATTGACATGTATATTAACCAAATTTTACATATGCACAAATAGGATCAGGTGCAAGAGGAATTGTCACATCTCACCCAGCCGTCATCTGATCATGATCCTTCAGATGATGGTTCCAGTAGCCAGACCCCACCCTTGCCGGAAATGTCTGAGTTGTACGTGAAGAAAGTTGGAAGATCTCACGGTCGCGTGAAGGGTCTTGGGCAACTAGGAAAGAACAGACGTGTCACTTCTGGTCCTGGTGAGACATCTTCCGGTACGGCGTTTGGACGATTTAGTCAGGCCGACATCGACAATGCTCTTTTGGAAGAGCGGAGGGCTAGTGAAGAGAGAGAGCGTCTCATACGTGAAGAACTGCAGCAATCAGTCACTCAGACGGAGGAGCGCTTACGTCAAGAGTTTGCTGCTCAGATGGCATCACAGATGGCATCAATGATGAGACGGTTCAGAAGGGGGTCGGGTAACGGGAACGGGGATGATGATGATGATGATGGTGATGATGACGCTGCTGAGGATGGTCGATGATTGATACATTTTAAGTTATGTTGTCTTGTTGGATTTTAAAAAATTGATGAAGTTGTTTGAGATTTTTTTTTTATGTTGTGTACTTGAATTGAAGTGAACGTACGAGACAATGTTTTATTTTATATGGTTTTAATTCATATTGCTTGTGTGTGATTAATTAAGTATTGATCTAATATATAAATGAATTGAGTTAATAGCATATAGTTGGTAATTTATTAAATAAATTGAGTTAATTAATAACATATAGTTGATAATTTATTAAATAAATTGAGTTAATTAATAACATATAGTTGGTAATTGAGTTAATAAGTTATTAAATTTAGTAATGAAGGGCTTTTGTTAAATTAATTAAGTATTGAGCTAATATATAAATTAATTGAGTTAGTAATCTATTCAATTAATTGACTTAATTAATAATAAAAGAATAAATTTGAGTTAATACATACATAAGTATAAATTATTAAATTTAGTATTAATGAAGGGATTTGTTAAATAAATTGAGTTAATTAATACATATATAAGTATAAGTTATTAAATTTAGTAATGAGGGGTTTGTTAAATTAATTAAGTATTGAGCTAATATAATTAATTTACTTAATAACATATAGTTGGTCATTTATTAAATTAATTGAGTTAAAGAATAGAAACATAAATTAAAAGGGATAAATATATAATGCATTTGAAATATTACGACTAAAGCTCCTAGCCTAATTGGCACACGGGGGGCGCATAAACTCTTCAGAATCCGGGAGGTCGCGAGTTCGACCCCCCATGCGCGCGCCCTGTATGAATAAAATGAATTAAGGCTGGCCTGGTGGTGAGGGGTAAGGGAAGTGGCCTTAAAGACCTGGGTTCGAAACCCAGGTCTGTTATTTTTTAAATACATCGTATTGGCGAGGGGCCTTGCGCTTGGGAAAAGGCGACGGTCTTTGCCCTCGGGAATTGGCGAGGGTTATGACTCTCGCGACTGGGCGACGGGACACACTCTCGCTAATGGGCGACGACACGCGCCCTCGCCAATTCGCGAGTGGGTATGCCCTCGCTAATACGCGAGTGTGTGTGGCCCTCGCCAATTCGCAAGTGTGATCCTGCCCTCGGGATTTGGCGAGGGTTCCCTCGCCAATAAATTAGCGAGGAGCACTTAGGCGACGGCGACTGCCCCTCGCCTCTGCTGTCGCCAAATCGCTTAGCGAGGGCTTTTCCCTCGCCAAAACCCTCTCCATATGGATGGTTTTTTGTAGTGGCAGGTCCGGGGCGACTATCTAGGACCTGTACGGGGCGCGGGGCGGGGCATAATAAATTAGAACGGGTTCGGGGCATATACAAGTATGTTTCATATACATTTGCATCAATAGTTCCAGCACCGGAGTTTATGAAAATCTATGTAAATCAATAAAAAAAAAAAATTACAATCCTGTCAAGTTTATGAAATTAAATCTATATAAACCAATAAAAAAACCAGTCAACCTCTACATAGACTCTATGAATTTTCTAAATTCACGAACTTTTTAAAATCCAAAAAAATCCAATAGAATTCAAATTGAATACAACCCTTAGTTTTATACATGAAAACAACAAAAAAGACAATCATAACGAAACGGGATGGAGTATTTATTTAGAAAAAATAAATATTTATATATTACGACATCTAATTAATATAGGTAGGTACGTACGTAGCATAATTGTATAGTAGAGATGATGGTTTGGGCAGACACGACATAAGGACTGGGCTTGTATTACCTAGCTAGCTACTTCTACATGTTTACTACTGGACTAAAATAACAAGCCTATTATATATATTGGGGCTTTGATATATTTAAACAATTAGTTTTTCGTATACATATATATATTCAGAATCAGAATAGCCGGCGCAAGTAGCTACGTGTGTGTGTTCAGTGTTCAATATCTAACAAATTAAATTAAATGATGAATTGAAGCTAAGTGTTCCTATATATATATATATATATATAGGTTTGGCGTCGTCTCTACTCTCATGGAGAATTGGAGATCGATTATAGCTTAGTATATAGTTAGCATTTACGTGATTGAGTTGTGGTAGTTGTAAAAGTACTTTTATGATCTATATATATATTAACCCTAAGATATTGAAATTCTTAGATTTAGATTAAGTTGAGTGAAGGCAAAAAAAATGGCACAAGTATGGGAATATGTGTTCGGTTACATAAAAATCAGTGTGGTGAAGTGTGTTGTAGAGCTTGAGATACCCGACATTCTCGAAAAACATGGCGCCCCTCTCTCTCTATCTTACCTTTCGTCTGTCATTGATTGCCCCCCTCATGCAATCTACCGTGTAATGAGATTCTTGACCTATCACGGCATCTTTAAAAAGACCGAGGTGCCCCTCAAGGGCAACTACGACGTCGACCATGACATCATGTCGTCGATTTATTACTCTCAAACTTCACTTTCTCGTCTTCTCGCGAAAGATCAATTGGGCCCTATGGTGCTGCTCCAGGGCTGCTACATAGGCCCCTCATCAGCTGGCCTCATGACTGTTGATATATTAAGAGCAGGCAAGCAAACCCCTTCTTTTCATTCACTACAAGAAAACCGATTTTTAATGATAAAATTCTCTCATTATTAGTTCTCTAACTAAAAGTTTTTATTGACAGAAAATTGAGAATTAATGACAGGAGCTATGAGCTGTCACTAAAAGTCAATTTCGAGAAAATTTCATTTTACGTCCTGTAACTTAGGCCTAATCCAGAATATATCCTTTAAGTTTTTACATTTTCAATTTACGTCCTAGGGTGTCCAATTTACATCCTTTTCGGTCCAATTTACGTCCTTTCCACCGGAAAATTGGAAATCCGGTCAAATAGTCCAATTTACATCCTTTATGTTTGAAAATTAAAAATTAATAATTAAAAATTTCTGAAAATCTCATTAAAAATTTAAAAATCTCATTAAAAACTTATAAATGGTGTAAAATAAATATAAAAAATCTAAATTTTTTTATAAATTGTACAATTCAAAAAATCTGAAAATGTGTAAATTTATTTTTTTTTCTTCTAAAAACTCATAAAAATAAATAAAAATCTATAATTTCTACAATTAAAAAAAATCCGAAAATGTGTAAAAAAAAGTTCTTTCTAAAAGCTCATAAAAATAAAATAAAAAAACTATAAATTAAAATTTTAAAAATATTTAAAATACAAAATTCCACAATTTTAAAAATATCGTGAAAATGAATTTGGGACGGTTCCAAAATCGATCAAGGTGTACATGGAACTTCCACTCAACCTCGTCGGTGAGTTGGAAAATCTCGTGGGACCCAAATTTTTAGGAGTTCGAGCAAAACTTTAATAGCAAACGAGTATGAATCAAGTCTGATTTTTAATGAAATTAATGTTAATAGTTTTTATTATTCCTATTAGATTTTTAGAATTAGTAATTTATAATCTACACATTTTTAATAAATTAATGAGATTTTTTGAGTTTTTAGAAATTTTAATGAGATTTTGAATTTCTTAATTTTTAAATTACACGTTTTTCATTCTTTCAATTGTAGAATTTTTTATTTTTTGTATTTTCAAAATTTTAGAATTTTTTGTTTTTGTTTTACACATTTTATAATTTGTAATGATATTATTCAAAATTTTATTGATATATTTTGAATTTTATTTACACATTTTATTTTTTTTAATTTTAAGGAGATTTTTGGATTTTTAATGATATTTTAGATTTTTTAAATCTTTAATGGGATTTTTAGAAAATTTTAATTATTAAATTTTAATTTTCAAACTTAAAGGACGTAAATTGGACTATTTGGCCGGAATCCCAATTTATTCCTCACATTCCGGTGAGTTTTAAAATTTTCTGGCGGAAAGGACGTAAATTGGACTAAAAAGGATGGAAATCGAAAAAGTAAAAACTTAAAGGATATATTCTGGATTAGGCCTAAATTACAGGATGTAAAATGAAATTTTCTCGTCAATTTCTGTCATTAAAGTTTTTAGTTAGAGAAAACAATAATGACATAATTTCTTTCATTAAAAGTCAATTTTTTTGTAGTGATTTTTCATGTGAGACTGTCTTATTGTAAGACTATTATCACTATTCAAAAAAATTGTATCATTTTTAAAAAAATATATGAAAAGTGTATTATTTTAAGTTAAACGTTTGAAAAGTGATACACTTTACATTAAAAAGTGATAAATTTATGTTGAAAAATGATAATAGTGTCACATAAATTTTTGTCTAAGTTATATAAGTGGTATACTTCTTGTTAATAATTGGGTCCCCTAAATAATTTGTTTTTTGGCTCCATCACTGCAGGCAAGTGTGTCATGTCTGATGATTATTACAACGATCCGTACATTAACTTGAAGACTTTCATTGATGCTATGGCGTGTCACTCTAGACTAACAATGTCTGCCATTATCAATAACTATCCCGAGGTTTTTAAGGGGATTGGAATGGTGGTAGATGTTGGTGGGTCCACTGGAATGACACTTGCCATGTTGGTGAAGGCATTCCCATGGGTTCGAGGGATTTGTTTCGATCTCCCCGAGGTTGTCGCAAAGGCGTCTCCTCTTGATGGGATCGAGTTCGTTGGAGGAAGCATGTTTGAATGTGTCCCCAAAGCTGATGCAGTCACACTTGTGGTATGTGCTCTCACCTATATGACTATATGTCCATATGATTAAGATTAAGTTATTAGATATGACAGGACAAATTGATCGGTAAAAAATCTTTATAGCATTTTTGTATTAGAGCTAATATTAAAAATTGTCTTCTAATTTAGGTCAGTTCAATTTTAGTCCTTTATTTTGTTAATTTTTTTCAAAATATTAGTCCTTTTGGACCAAATTTTAAAAAATATAAGAATACAGGACTAAAATTGAACAAAAAAAAATTAACAAAATTGGCTCGAAAAACACTAGAAGTGAAAAATGTAAATTGATATAGGACCAAATTTACCAAAAAAAATTTTAAAAAAAATCTAATATAATGTAGGACATGGTTGACTATGGCATAAGGCAGATTCTTGATATTTACTCTATAATATTAATATCATATAAATTTACCAATTAACGAGCTAGGGAAAATTTTCTAGAACTTGAAAAGTGATTTAAAAAAAATAAAAAATCAAGCATGCATGCATATAAGGCTATATATGTTTAGTTGGTGTTGGAAATTTTATATGGATAATTGAAATAAAAAATGTATATTGTTGTTTGGTAGAAAGATATAGTTACTATTCATTTCGAATTGTTGTAGAGACATTTATGGTCAAATTGGATATCTCAATTTGTTTAGATTGAAATTGCAAATGACGTGTCTTTCAATCATTTAGCTAGTATGGACATAATCGAGTGTATTTTTAGATGTTGTGTATAAATTTTATTTTAGACCTGATTCAACATTTATATAATCGGATTGTATGTATAGTGGGTGTTGCACAATTGGAGTGACAAAGAGTGCGTGGAGATATTGAAGAAATGCAAAGAAGCGATTCCTGAAGGTAGCGGAAAAGTGATTATTGTAGATGCTGTAATCGACGAGGATGAAAGTGAAGATGAGTTGGCGGGTGCTCGTGTGGCAATGGATATGACGATGATGGCCGTATTCCCCAACGGGAAAGAGAGGACGTACAAGGAATGGGCTGCTATTCTCAAGGACGCTGGCTTTAGGAGCCACGCTGTTAAAAATATCAAAGCTATAGAATCAGTTGTTGAGGCATATCCCTAATATATATTTACCTACTCCCTTTAATTTCATGTCCCCAATAATTATAAAAATGTTGTAAGGGTTTGTCTTGTATTACGTACGGATTATTTTATACTACCTATATATGTTGGTAATAAATAAACATAATAATATTCTGATGCGATAATTTTTAGAGATTATTGATTACTAGCTCCCCTTTCCCCTTTTGAGGTTTGTTGCAACCCACTCCCTTTACTTTCTTATTAATTTCATGTCCCCAATAATTATTACAAATGTTGTAAGGGTTTGTCTTGTATTACAAATTTATTCGTGGTCGGGAGGATTCGAACTTGCGCGGGCAAAGCCCACATGATTTCTAGTCATGCCCGATAACCACGTGTTATGCAACACTAAATAAACAACCGCAAGTGTACGGTGTCTGTTGTAGCGTGATAAGCACGAGGTCGATCCCACAAGGAGGCTAAGCGTAAAAGTGGTAGTTTGCTAGTCGAATTCTAAGTAGACGTGATCGATAATTTGAGTGGTGTGAATTACTCTAAGATTACCTAACAATGTGTCACCAATAAGTAATGAAGAGTAAATACGAAATCGATCAAATACCATGCAAATCAATAAAACAAAGGTAAAATGGATAAAAACGCAAAGAAGGAAAGGTGGGTTCCAAGGCAATTGTAATATTTAGACATCCGTTTATGAGAGTTATCTCGTTTAAATGGCCATTAAGGTTATCTCATATAGGGTGATCGCACAAGAAGAATTAATTAATCTCTCGATCTAATTAACCAAAGGCGCAATGCAACATAGGCTCGTATCTCTACCTCACAAATGTTACACCACCTAAAATAGCTCCTAAGATCATTCAAATCCCTCTCCGATAATTAATCCTCTCTCGAGCTCATAATAATACCGGGTTGCATGCTTGCATACGATTATATGGAATAAATCTCTCGATCTTACCCCAATTAACAATGGATCAAGCAAATCATCATGGCCAATAACAACATGCTTTGCAATAAGGAATTAAGCACACAAATAAGAGACAAACACCAATTAAAGCAAGAAATTAATCATAAACATCAATCCAAGTCTTACAATGCCTTAGAACCACAAAGTTGTTTAGCTAACTACTAACATAATCAAATTACAAATTCCAAATGAAATAACTAAGTAAAAAGGAAAAGAAAGAGAAAGCTTAGTCTAGATTATGGTAGGGAATGAAATTCCCAAGCTATTTCCTCCTTCCTTGCATGAATTGGTGGAGAGATGAAGAAGATATGACCAAAAACCTCCAACTATGTGTAAATGTGTGAAGAACTCTTGAGAAAGGGGTAAGATAATGTGAAATTCAAGAAGTGGGGTATTTATAGTGTTGGGGTAGGGTTTGGGTGTGATATTTGCAAGTAGGTCCCTCAAAAATGGAGAAAACACGCGTTTGGCACCGAGAATAGGATGGCCCGGCCGGGTGGGGAAGTGGCCCGGCCGGGTGGAGCGTTGGCCGAAATTAAACAAAACAGGGCAAGGTTGGCCCGGCCGGGCGGAAAGTTCGTAAATGGGGAGTGCAGGCTGGGCATTCGGCCGCCCGGCCGGGCGAGTGATGCTGCCCGGCCGGGCCGTATCTTCGTATTCGGCCAGGTTGCTTGCTCGACCGCCCGGCCGGGCGAGTCATGCCACCCGGCCGGGCCAAACATTCGTCTTGGCTCCTTGTGTCGTTTTCGTCCTCCAACTTCGTCCCTCCGTTTCTTGAGCTTTCGACCTCCGATCGACTTGATTCTTTTGGCTATTCCACTCCATTGTTCGAGACGAATCCAACCGTGCACTCCTCTTCTTGATCCAGTAAAGTATGGTTGGTATTTTTCTCCAAATTCCATCGTATCTCCTATAAAATCAACAAAACACAACCTTTCTCTCATTTTGGCTAAAACAATCATATTCCATGCATAATTCAATGAAATCCACATCAAAATATACTTCACATGTGCCCCTAAAACGCGTAAATTCCACCCGAATCAATAACCACTCCGGCACGACCACAAACTGTTTTGTTATCATATACTCCCTCAATTTTTTATTAAGTGTCACTTTGACTTTTTAATTAATTTTAAAATAAGTGTCATTCTACAGTTTTTTCTTTAATTTTGACTATTTTACCCTTATTCATTTACCATAAATATTTTTCATAATTAAATTCCACAAAAATTGTTTATACCAAAATTAATTTAATTTATTAATACTAGCTACATTCTTGGCCACATTCTTTATCAAACAAAATTTCTATATTAAAATTAGTATAATTAATGAAGGGTAATATATACCATAATTTGTTGAAAAAAAGTCAAAATGACACTTATTGAAAAATGGAGGGAGTTGATGTAGATAAATATGTAGCTCTCGGAAAAGTCGACACGTGGAAACGGGATAAATTATGATGGTCGTAATTAAGTCAATAAGCTTGAAAGCAGGATTAATACACCCCTGGGCTTAAGAGGAGAAATTAGAGTAATTGGGCCTTCAGCCCATGAAGGGGAATTAATAGCCTTTGAGCCCAGGGATTTGGCCCAAAGGGGAACGCATGGTATGGATTAGTCTTTCCTAATTAAGTCAAAGGAATGGGTCAGTCTTCAAGGATGAGGACCAAGTCTTCAGGGAGTTGGGCCGGTTTTAGAGGGAAGTGCAGCGAATATAGGGAGAAAGAGTCTCTTTCTCTCCCGAAAGAAGGGGCCAGGTATATAAGCACCTCATTTTTACATTATCAGGTACGTTTTACATAATATATACATTTTTTACGAAATACAGAGAGAACTAAGAAGAAACGCCATATTATTCACCAGAATTTCCCTAAATATACAAGGGAATTCCACTTTGATTCTCCATAAGATCGATTCTGACTTGAGCGTCGGAGCTTCTACGCCGGAGCCCCCCTCCGGTGTATTTTTGCAGGTCATTTTTGGATTCTCAAGGAGATTTACTTGAAGATTGCCAAAGACAAACGGGTGATTCGATTCGAGATTAGCAGTGGTCGTAGAGGAACGACTGATATCTAAAGGCGTTCTTTTTCGACGCATCAACTGGCGCCGTCTGTGGGAACATTTCTAGCTAAGGCGTGAGAAAAGTTCCATATTAAATGGGTGGAGAGCAAGATTTGACGCAACAGACTAAGGAGAAGGGAGATTCCACTCCTCTTCCCTTTCCTCCACCCCCACCAGGTTTCCCTGTAAACAGAAATCTAGGGAAACAACCTGTAAATCCGACATTGGAAGATATTCCTCCTGTCCAGGAGGGGAACACGGCGGGTGTTGTAGAAGCTTCGGGAAGTGGGACGAACAAGGACACTCCAACCCAATGCCCAACCAGAATTCTTTACTATCTCTCAAGATCAATTGGATGGGATGATAGAACAAGCAGTGGAAAGGATAATTGCATCTCGTGGACTTCGCCCTCCTGGACCCATTCCACCAAATAATGAAAGAACGAAGCAGAACCCCCCAGAACATGTCATCGATTCGGTCCCTTCTAAGAATGAAGGATTCCCTCAGGATCAGGAAGAAAAAGAGCCTTCTCAAGCCGAAAGAAGTGTTCTTGATCGCCCTCCCAGGAGAAATACGGAGAGGATCCCTGGTGATACCATTCTGGATACAGGGATAGGAGAGAGTACGGATGACACTTACCACGGAGCGGTCAGTGACCAAATACAGGCTTTACGGAGAGAGATGAAAGACATGTAGAAGCATATGATTGACAACGTAAGTAAACCTTCTTACGTTACTGGTTATCAATTTTCATCCAATATTTTACAAGATGAACTGCCTCCTAATTTTAAATCTTTAAATTTCGAATATGATGGCACCACGGACCCGTATGAGCATTTGATGAGGTTCGAGAATGCTGCCCTATTGCACCGGTACGGAGAGGGCGTCAAGTGCAGGGTATTTCTGACTACCCTATCTAAAGCGGCACAGCAATGGTTCACCCAGCTAGGGCCAGATACTGTCCATTCATGGTAGGAGTTCAGTGAACTATTCTTGCACCAATTTGCCAGCGCTAGGAGGCAACCTAGGGCCACCCTCACCTTGTTTAACATGCGACAAGGGGAGAATGAGAGTCTTCGGGCTTTCTTGAAACGGTTCAACCAAGCGGCCTTAGAGGTACCAACAGCTTCTTCGGAGGTAAAAATCAATGCTCTCACTAATGGGCTAAGGGACGGAGACCTGTTTACGTCTCTAGCCAAGAAGCCAGTACGGACCTTTGACGAATTACTAAGGAGAGCAGAGAAATACCTCACCCTGGAAGAGGTGAGGAAGGCTAAGCGATCGGAAACCAAGACAATAGTGAGTAATGGAGAACGAAGAAGGGAGATAGTGCCGAGGAGGCCCAGTCCAGAAAGACACCGGAATGCGAGGGGGATGGGAAATGTAAAAGGAGAGGAAGCTGCGCCCTGGAACTCCAGGGGAAGGATAAGGAGATATACCCCTCTGAGGATCGAGCCGGCAGAGGTTTTAGAAGTGGCAGGGGACCATCCCGATATGAAGTTCCCCTACTCATGAAACAGGGGCCCTCAGAATCCCAAGTCAGATAGATTCTGTAGATTCCATAATGACTATGGTCACGACACGAACCAATGCTGGCACCTGAAAGACGAAATAGAAAGAATGATTCAAGCAGGCCACCTAAAGGAATTTATTTTCAGGGATCGACAAGGTCCCAGAGGGCAGAAGAGAAAAGACCCTGAAGGCAAGCCAGAGGAAAATAGAAGAGAACAGAGAAAGAGCACGGAAGATCAACCACCCCCTCCCCAAAAGAGGGGAACTATTCACATGATTATGGGTGGCCCCGTTGACGGGGATTCCTTTAGACAAAGGAAGCAGAGCGTCAGGTCATTGAAGAGTGGAAGGAACATGGAATGTCGTGAAATAGGAAAGATGACAACAGCTCCCGATATTCATTTTGGACCAGAAGACATTGGAGAACCCAGAGAAATACATAATGATGCCTTAGTCATTACCACGGATATAGCAGGATATGATGTGCCTAGGATCTTTGTAGACACGGGAAGTTCTGCTGATATCATGTTCCTAGAGTGTTTTAAGAAGATGGAATTAAACATAAAACTCAGGCCAGTGGAGACAGCCCTCTATGGATTTTCAGGGGGTGCCATTCAACCCCTTGGTTCAACGTTATTACAGGTAGGGTTAGGAACCGCTCCTAACCGACGCGTGCAAGTGATAGAGTTTTTGATAGTGGATGTCCCATCATCATATAATGTGGTGATGGGAAGACCAAGTTTGAATATCTTTCAGGCCGTGATTTCCACCTTCCACATGAAGATGAAATTCCCTGCCTCGGGGGGTGTGGGAGAGATATGTGGAGACTAGTACCAGGCAAGGAAGTGTTACGTAGAATCGGTCAAGATAGCAGACAGGGCCGTGTTCCGAGGGATGGAGAGATTTAAGGGTGAAGACCCTGAGTTGATAAAACAGAAGGTGGGTGAACTAGTGCAAGAGCAACCCAAAGCCAAAGCAGATGAGGAATTAAGGAACATCGAGCTCTACCCAGGAAAAGAGGGATTCACAACCAGGATAGGTACACACATGAACCCTGAGCTCCAGGGAAAGATGATACTCGCCCTCCAGGAGAATGCGGATATCTTTGCTTTCACGGTGACGGATATGACAGGTATCCCTCCAGAGATAGCAATGCATCACCTTAATGTGGATCCCAAAGCTAGGCTAGTGAAGCAGAAGTTAAGGAACTTTGGTAAGGAGAAAAATTTCATTGTGAAAGAGGAGATTGATAAGCTGTTGAGTGCAGGGCATGAGAAGAGGGTGCAGTTCCCTGAGTGGCTGTCAAATGCAGTGCTAGTATCTAAAGGAGCTGGCAAGTGGAGAATGTGTATCGACTTTAGAGATTTGAATAAAGCATGCCCAAAGGATCACTATCCCCTGCCCCGAATCGACCAGTTGGTAGATGCCACGTCTGGGTTTGAATTACTCAACATGATGGATGCATACCAAGGGTACCACCAAATCCAGTTAAACCCCCTTGATATACCAAAGGTATGCTTTATAGCGACATGTGGTACTTTCGGTTATGTACGTATGCCTTTTGGACTGATAAATGCAGGAGCCACCTATCAAAGAATGGTAGACTCTGTGTTCCGAGGGCAGATAGGCAGGAACATGGAGGTTTACGTGGATGATATGCTGGCTAAAAGTGTCAAGGCAGAGGGACATATTGGCGACCTGAAGGAGATATTCCAGGTAATCCGAGAAAATGGTATTAAATTAAATCCAGCTAAATGTTCTTTTGGGGTAGGGTCAGAGAAGTTCCTGGGATATATGGTGACGCAAAGAGGGATAGAAGTTAACCCTGCTAAAGTGAAGGCGGTGCTCGACATGCAACCTCCTCGGAATTTGAAGGAATTGCAAACCCTGAATGGTAGGATCGCAGCTCTCAGTAGATTCATATCAAGGTCAGCAGAAAAGAGCCACCACTTCTTCAGAACTTTAAGGAAGGGGTCGAGGTTCGAGTAGGACGACCAGTGTCAAAAAGCTTTCGAGGAACTCAAGCTTCACCTTGAACAACTTCCAAAGCTGACAAAGTCCTCTCAGGGAGATGTATTGCTCTTATATCTTTTAGTAGGGGAGCACTCCCTGAGCACTGCCCTGATGAAAGAGGAAGGTTCCACACAGCAACCTATATATTACGTGAGCAAGGTCATCCAAGGGGCAGAGATCAGATATTCAGAGGTGGAGAAAGCAGCCCTGGCGGTGGTGGTAACGGCTAGGCGATTACGCCCCTACTTCCTGTCCTATAAAGTTATGGTGCGAACTAATTTCCCTTTGAAGCAGACACTAGGGAGAGCAAACTTATCAGGTAGAATGGTCAGATGGGCAGTGGAATTACAGGAATACGATATTGATTATGAACCAAGGAGGGCCATCAAAGCCCAAACTTTAGCAGACTTTATTCAAGAATCTACCAGAATGGAGGAGGAACAAGGTTGGAAGGTGTATGTTGATGGTTCAACATCGGCTGTAGGATGTGGAGCAGGGATAGTGTTGGTTGACCCTGATGGCCAAGAAGTACAGGTAGCCATCAAGTTCCGGTTCTCAACCTCAAACAACGGTGCAGAGTATGAAGCCCTGATTAGAGGGGCTAACATAGCAGCAGAGTTAGGGGCACAAAAAGTCACCCTGTACTCCGACTCACAGTTGATAGTACAACAGGTCAGGGGGGAGTACCTCGCCAAGGATGATCGCCTATCTAGAACAGGTAAAGAAATTAAAGAATAAATTCCAGACCTTTGAAGTAATACAGGTACCAAGAGAAGAGAATGAAAAAGCAGATGGGCTATCTAAGCTGGCTAGTTCCACTGAATTTGAGGGACACAGAAAAATAACCTTGTTAGTGGCGGACCAATTAGCCAATAAAGCCCTGATTGGAGAAATAACAACAGGAGATGACTGGAGGAGAGAAATATGGGAAGAGCTGAAGAGAGGACAGGTAACTCCAATGTCCAGAGAAGGAAATATTGTATCTTGGGAGACCAATTATACAAGAGGTCCTTCGCTCAACCTTATTTAAAATGCCTTTCGAAAAGAGAAGCAGAGCTAGTGATTAAGGATATTCATGAAGGTTGTGCGTCTAGCCATGAAGGTTATCAGACCATAGTGAATAAGGTATTTAGAGCGGGTTTCTACTAGCCCAATATAATCAGAGACGCTAGGGAATATGTGAGGAAATGCGAGAAGTGTCAGAAGAATGGGCCCTTAATACGAGTACCTGCAGAGGAGATGGGGGCCATGTACTCGCCCTGTCCCTTCGCCAAATGGGGAATAGATCTAGTCGGACCCTTTCCCCTAGCACCTGGGGGAAGGAAATTTTTGATTGTGGCCGTGGATTACTTTAGTAAGTGGGCAGAGGCTGTACCTTTGGCCAAGATAGAGGAAGATAATGTAATTCTATTTCTGGCTAGACATATTTGTTGCAGGTTTGGAGTGCCCAGAATCTTGGTCTCTGACAACGGGACACAATTCAATGGGGAGAAGGTGAGAAAGTGGTGCGAAAGATGGAATATCATACAGAGATTTACTTCGGTGGCCCATCCACAAGCCAATGGACAAGTGGAAGTTACAAATAGAATCCTAGTAGATGGCATCCGAACGCGATTGCAAAAAATAGGAGGAGGATGGGTGAAGGAGCTAGATAATGTTCTCTGGTCTTATAGGACCAGTCCTAAAACAGCCATAGGGGAATCTCCCTTTTATCTGGTTTATGGAGCAGCGGCGGTGATACCTCCCGAGGCCAGGCTTGGATCACACAAAATTACATATTTTGAAGAGAAGAAGAATGAAGAGCTGATGAGGGAGGCCCTAGACTTGGTAGAGGAAGAAAGAGAGATGGCAAGACTGAAAGAAGAAAGATATAAAAGCAGGATCAAGGCAGCTTATGATCGCAGGGTGATTCCTCGTTCCTTTAACATTGGAGATTTAGTACTTCGAAGAGCAGATGCCTTGAAAAATACAGGAAAATGGAAGCTAATTGGGAAGGTCCCTACAAGGTGGTACAAGTACTAAAAGGCGGAGCATACAAACTCCAGGACATGACAGGGAAAGAGATATTGAGGCCATGGAACGTGTGCCACTTGAAGAGGTTTTATGTTTGAGGAAGGTGTTATTCCTTTACCATCTTTCCCTTTATGAACAATTTTTATGTTTACTTTTCATTCGAATAATTGCTTCACCGGCACTCTTTTTCCCTCTACGTGGGTTTTCCCTTGGGGTTTTACCACGAAAAGGTTTTTAATGAGGCCGGCATAGGTTCCCCTTATTTGCCTATGTTGATAAACATTTTGAATCAATGGAGCATAGTTTTTGGAAAATTTCAGCAATTTTCCTTAATGTATGATTAACGTGGTGATGAGATGATTTTTATATTCTGATTCTACGATGAGATGACCCTTATGCATGTTGATTTTATGATGAAATATTTCTCATACATTGAATATTGTGCTGAGATAACTGCCAAATGCCCATGTAATGAATGTGGAGATAATAAATGCGTTCAACATAGGATGATAGATATATTGCAAGATAGAGAAACATACACCGATTTACAAATATTTTACCTAAGGATAATTCCCAAAGTTTCTATACGCGACAACCTCTAAAGCTAGGGGGAGTAGGGGGTATGGTAGCGGAAGATATGATTAACCTGCCAATAACCCCTAAGAACTCTTACGAGTATAAACAACTTAAGGGAGAGTATAATCCCTAAACATTCTAACTTTTGGGAGAGTATAATCCCTACGAATCTTAACTTAAGGGAGAGTATAATCCCTACGAATTTTAACTTAAGGGAGAGTATAATCCCTACGAATTTTAACTTAAGGGAGAGTATAATCCCTACGAATCTTAACTTAAGGGAGAGTATAATCCCTACGAATTCTAACTTTTGGGAGAGTATAATCCCTAATCATTCTAACTTTTGGGAGAGTATAATCCCTAAACATTCTAACTTTTGGGAGAGTATAATCCCTAAACATTCTAACTTTTGGGAGAGTATAATCCCTAAACATTCTAACTTGTGAGTATAATCCCTAAACATTCTAACTTTTAGGAGAGTATAATCCCTAAACATTCTAAATTTTGGGAGAGTATAATCCTTAAGAGCTCTAACTCTAGAGAGAAACTAGAAGCATTATCAAGTCATCAAGTAAGTATAGAAACATAAACCCTGTAGTCTCATTTAAGACTTCTCTATGAGCTTTAGAGCCTTTACGCGTCAAGAAAATGCTAGAAACATGCTAAATTTATAGTAAAGGAAAAACAGAACAGGTATCACATCACATATATGATAGCAAGGATAGAGATATATGTATGCATGCCAGGTGATAATGTGCAGGTACAATACTAAGCAGCAAATAAAGCAGAAATATTCCAGACCAAGGGCATCATACCTTGGCCCTCCACAGAAAAACGCAGGAGTGTGGAGTCTCCTGAAAATACCAAAAGGGGGCCTTAAAGGCCTTAACAAAAATAAAAGTGTTTTAAGGGTACCGAAATGTTATCAGAGAAATAGAGTTATGAAGAGAGGGGAACATCGTTCTTCCCCTCGAAACCTTCTCCTGCTTCTTCAACTTGCCCACTGGAACCACCTCCCTCCGCCTTCTCCTCTAGAGCGTCGGCTGCCACAGTTGCCACAGAATCTGGGTTGGCCACATGGATAGGAAAAGTCACATCCTTCGCCGGAACAAGGTCGTCCAACTTCAGGGCGGTCTGCTTCAACTCCAAGACTGCCTTCCTCATCCCAGGCAGCCACCAAGGAGTGTCAATGTCCTCCTTAGGATCTCCAGGGAACTTAGGGGGAGTGGCTAATTCCTCTAATCGAAGAGCACGAGTATACTGACCATTGAACCCAGGAGCAGAATGTTCAGCTACGGCGTTGGAAAACCCATGATCTATGAAGTGGGGAATATATGCGCCCATTGCCCCCAGGAAGCTGGTACTCTTCAGGAAGGCTTCTAACCATTCTCGGTGCAGGGTACCCAAGAACTTCTGACCCATGGTGGAGGTAAAAAGAGAGTCAATGCACGGTTTCATCCCAGCCAAAGGGAGAGTAGTTTCTAAGCGTTCGACTCGCTCACCAAACTGAGTCTTCAACGAAGAAACCTCCGCCGACAACCTCGTCTTCTCCGCCTGAAGTGCCTTACACTTCTGGTTAGCCTCCCGTAGCTCTCCTTCAAGTATTTCCTTCTTTACCTTCTCCAACTCTACCTGGCTTTGGAGATCGTCCACTAGCTGAAGGGATTGAAGGGCTCGTTCGGATACATCAGAAAACAGGAGGCCAAACTACACAAGAAACAATATCAAGAAGTAAGATGTCTATATTTTCTCCTATTAATCATTCAAAGCAATATCTACATTGAAAATCTACCTGTGTAAAACTATGGGCGGAGTGCACAACTCGGTCCTCTGAGGACAGAGCATTAAGGGCTTCAGCAGCAGGGATAGGAGTATGTCGATCTATGAAGGCCATAAGGTGATCAACACTGATATCCCCAGGGGCATCAGGAGTAGCATTAGCCGAAGAAGGTAAAGAGGACTTGACCTTGGACTTCTTATTTTTTGAAGCATCGGAGGCAGGGGGCAATGAGGAAATTATGGCTTTTTCGGTGGAAGACCTAGTACGCTTTGCAACTGACCCAGTGGAAGGTTTCACTGGGGAAGGAAGAACATGGGCCTTTGAGGAGCTTTCAGGGGCTGGAGAGTTAGTAACCATCGAGAGAGGGGTAGCATCACGGGAAATTTGAGTTAACCAACTCATAGCTGCAAAAGAAAGTATGGAAATATGTTAATAAATCATAGCAGTTCAAATCTTGAAGACGATACCAAGGGAAAAGAAATGGTATTACCATCATCGGGACCTAAAGGATAATCAGGGCGACCGAAATCGAAATGAGATAGGGCTCTAGGGTTCTTACAAATACTCATCACATCAAAAAAGCCATGGACAGAAACGTTATCGTTTAAATGGTTCATCACATCCAAATTCAGAGAAGAACAAACAGAAAGAGGAGGACGGGGCACCCCAGGATTCTCATAAATCCACTCTTCGTGAGGAAATTCCCAAGGAGACGGATTTGTGACGAAAAAGTAGTAGTCCTTCCAGTCCTGGACCCCTTCATGGAGTTTTTCCATGAACTTTCCGGTCCTGGAAGTACGGCCACATGTATAAAAGAACCCATCGGCAAACTTGCACATATATTGGGTTAGGAAGAGTTGGGCTGAGGGCTCACCACCATTCCCCTTCATCAAAATGTAAAAACCTAACATTGCACGAATAACGTTGGGAGTAAACTGATTCAGAGGTATGCGAAGGTAAGTGGAAATTTTAGAGAAGTAAGGATGGATTGGAAAACGGAGGCCCGCTTTTAGTTGAGCCTCCCAGAAGGCCAGAGTGTTAGGACCTGGGAAATTTGGGCGTTCCTTCCGGTGGGCTGCCCTAACAATGTAATCGGGGGGGAAAGATGCCCGAACGGAGGAAGGCGGCAACACGCTCGGGAGAAAGTATAGAAGAACCAGATATTTTATTTTTCAAAGTGGGATCGGTTATGGGAAATACGGAGAATGAGTTGGAAGTGGAACTTTCCATGGATATTGAGTCTGACGAGTTTTGAGTTGAAGACGACATGGGGTGCAGTAAAAGAAAAGACGAGAAAGGAGAAGAGATACCTGAAGCGAAGTCGATTTTCGGAGGTGATGGACCGATCGATAAACGTGTGCGAGGAAGTTAATAGCAGAAATGGGAATGAGAGTAAAAAGGAGTGGATAAGTTTAAGAGGAAAAGAAAAGAGGGTTTTCTTATGGAGCGAATACAATTTTTGAAATAATTATGCTGGAGAGAGAAGGGGAAAAACCGAGGAGAATTAAAAGCTTCCCAATCAAAACGCGCGTGACTGAAGAAGGGCGGCTGAATGTTGGTCCTGGGGCAAACTGGATTTCGAAATCGAATTAGCGTGTGGAAGTGGAAAAGGCCCAAAGATTCTGAAGATAATTATTGAAGAGACATCAAATCAGCCAATATTCTGAGGGAAATACGAGAAGGAGGATTTAAAGGAATAGATTATTTCTTTATGATTTATCTTATTATTGTTTTCCTACTCTCCTAAAAATTACCTTTTTTACGAGAGTAGGGGGGAGTGGTTGATGTAGATAAATATGTCGCTCTCGAAAAAGTCGACACGTGGAAACGGGATAAATTATGATGGTTGTAATTAAGTCAATAAGCTTGAAAGCAGGATTAATACACCCCTGGGCTTAAGAGGAGAAATTAGAGTAATTGGGCCTTCAGCCCATGAAGGGAAATTAATAGCCTTTGAGCCCAGGGATTTGGCCCAAAGGGGAACGCATGATATGGATTAGTCTTTCCTAATTAAGTCAAAGGAATGGGTCAGTCTTCAAGGATGAGGACCAAGTCTTCAGGGAGTTGGGCCGGTTTTACAGGGAAGTGTAGCGAATATAGGGAGAAAGAGTCTCTTTCTCTCCCGAAAGAAGGGGCCAGGTATATAAGCACCTCATTTTTACATTATCAGGTACGTTTTACATAATATATACATTTTTTTACGAAATACAGAGAGAACTAAGAAGAAACGTCATATTATTCACCAGAATTTCCCTAAATATACAGGGGAATTTCACTTTGATTCTCCATAAGATCGATTCTGACTTGAGCGTCGGAGCTTCTACGTCGGAGCCCCCCTCCGGTGTATTTTTGCAGGTCATTTTTGGATTCTCAAGGAGATTTACTTGAAGATTGCCAAAGACAAACGGGTGATTCGATTCGAGATTAGCAGTGCTCGTAGAGGAACGACTGATATCTAAAGGCGTTCTTTTTCGACGCATCAGGAGTAATATTTAATATCTTTTGATTCATAAATATATAGTAATAACTGTCTTATTTATAAATCGCGGTATTAATTTCGTACTATCTATCTATGTTCAGGGAAAATAGTCCATAGTCGGGTCCTTGTATTGCTTATAAAATTTTGTTTTAAAATTTAATCCTTATACTTTCAATTTTAAATCAGTACTAATTTAGATATTAGGCGCTTTATAGTTTTATTTTATTTTGGTTCTGGTACCATAATTTAAAAAATAAGTTTTGGTATTTTTGTTTGAATTAAGTCATATATGTACTTATAGTGTTTTTTAATTGAGCTGTTACCTCGTGTGTGTTCAATTAATGAATTACCTAACAAATTAAATGAAGTGATGTGTAGGTTTGGCGTTTCTACTCTCCTGGAGATACTAGCTTAGTAGTTGGCATTTACGTTTATCTGTATATATATTAACCCTGAAATATTGAAATTCTTAGATTTAGATTAAGTTGAGTGAAGGCAAAAAAAAAAATGGCACAAGTATGGGAACATGTGTTCGGTTACGTAAAAACCATTGTGGTGAAGTGTGTTATAGAGCTTGAGATACCCGACATTCTCGAAAAACATGGCGCCCCTCTCTCTCTATCTTGCCTTTCGTCTGCCGTTGATTGCCCCCCTATTGCAATCTACCGTGTCATGAGATTCTTGACCTATCACGGCATCTTCAAAAAGACCCTCAAGGGCAACTACGACCACAATGACATCATGTCGTCGATTTATTACTCTCAAACTTCACTTTCCCGTCTTCTCGCAAGAGATCAATTGGGGCCTTTGGTGCTGCTCCAGGACGGCTACATAGACCTCTCATCACCTGGCTTCATGACTACTGAAATATTAAGAGCTGGCAAGCAACCCCTCCCTCCTTCATTTTTTATGTTATGAATATTAATTATTTAATATTTTTAAATTATTTTTTAAACCGGTATGAATTTTCTGGCTCCGTCAATGCAGGCAAGTGTGGCATGTCTCATACTTATGACAATGAATCGTTCTATATCACGAACACTTTCATTGATGCTATGGCATGTCACTCTAGACTTACAATGTCTGCCATTATCAATAACTATCCAGAGATTTTTAAGGGAATTGAAATGGTGGTAGATGTTGGTGGGTCCACTGGAACGACTCTTACCATGTTGGTGAAGGCTTTTCCATGGGTTCGAGGGATTTGTTTCGATCTCCCTAACGTTGTCGCCAAGGCGTCTCCTCTTGATGGGATTGAGTTCGTTGGAGGAAGCATGTTTGAATGTGTCCCCAAAGCTGATGTAGTTACACTCGTGGTATGTGCTCTCATATATATGTTCATATGATCAGAGGTTGAGTTATTATATATATTGATCGGTATAAAATCTTATTTTATAGTATTATATCTTAGTTAATATCAAGAATTGTTTTGTACTTATTTATTTTGTTACTTTTTCAATATTGGTGCGTATGGACTAAAATTGAAGGAAATACAGAACTTAAATTGAACAAAAATTTACCAAAATTGACACCAACATAATTAAAACTGAAAAAAGTAGATAGATCGACATATGACAAAGTTTACACCAAAAGGACCAAAATTAAAAAATTATTAGTAAAATACAAGTCTAAGTTATAGTACAATACTTGATATTTGATCTATTATATATATCATATAAAATTACACATAAGGTGGGGAAACTTTCTAGAACTTAATTATAAGGCTACGTACGTTTGGTAGGGGTTTTATTCGATCAATCCAAATTGTTGTAAGACGTGGTAGTGGTATTGTTATATGGCAAAAAATGTGTTTTTCTATTGGACCGACCACATAGTTCGATTTGGCCAAAGTGTATAATTTGTTGTATGTATAGTGGGTGTTGCACAATTGGAGTGACAAAGAGTGTGTGGAGATCTTGAAGAAATGCAAAGAAGCGGTTCCTGGAGGTAGCGGAAAAGTGATTATTGTAGATGCTGTAATTGATGAAGATGAAGAAGGCGAGGATGAGTTGGCGGGTGCTCGTTTGGCGATGGATATGAGGATGATGGCGTTATTCCCCAACGGGAAAGAGAGGACGTACAACGAATGGGCTACTATTCTCGAGGAGGCTGGCTTTAGGAGCCATGCTGTAAAAAATATCAAAGCTGTGGAATCAGTGATTGAGGCATATTAATTTCATGTGCACAATAATTATTACAAACCGTAGTAAGGGTTTGTCCTGTATTATGATTTTGGGGAAAAATAAGTAAAGTAGAAAAATAAGAACAAATTTGATGAACGAACAAATAAAACAAGTGCAAACAAACAAATTAGCAGGATTCGGGGTTGGGGAGGATTCGAACATGCGCGGGCAAAGACCACATGACTTCTAGTCATGCCCGATAACCACTCCGGCACGACCACAAGTGAAAGAATGTTTATATATAATAATTTAAGAAGGAAGTGAGTTTTGGTATTTTTGTTTGAATAAGTCATATATGTACTTTATAGTTATAGTGTTGTTTTAATTCAGCTGTTACTTTCAAATTTATTTTATACTCCAATGGGATAATTTGCAAAAGGAATCAAGCTTTGTCGATTTAAGAAAAGGAATTATTGCCGGTGCAAAAATGGAGGCATTACTTACAAGAGCAGAGGTTCACTATACGTACTAACCAATAATATTTACGTTATTTATTAGATCAAAAGATGGTGACACCTACACAGCAAAAATGGATTACTAAACTTTTGGAATTATATTATGACATCCATTATTTAAAAAAAGTTGTTATAGTTGGGCGACGGATGCCCTGTCTCGGAGGCACCTGAGGAAACTCATTGTGCAACTATCACCGTGGTGGTTCCTAATTGGCCGGACGGATCAAGTCGTTCAAAGATACATCAATTACCCGTACATGGAGGGCGTTCTAGCTACAAATGCCCTCGACTCTAATTCATTCAGAAAATTACAAAATATATTACTCCAGGGGGAAAATTTCAAAATACATTCTGTAACTTTGTACGATTCCATTTTAAATTCCGTAACTTTTCACTTTTTCAAAATACATCCTAGGGTGTTCAATTTATATCCTTTTTTGTCCAATTTATATCTTTTTTTGTCCAATTTACATCCTTTTCGTCGGAAAATTTAAAATGTCGCCGGAATCTGGATTTTAAATTGGGGCTTCCGACCATTTCGATGACTAGATGCCACGTGTAATAAAAAATATTGCCACCTGGATTTATAGAAAATTTAATTCCAAAATTAAAATTTAAATAAATAAATAAACTAAAAACACAAAAAAAGAAAGGAGAAGAAAAACGCATATTTTTTTTTCAAAGTTTGAATTCCAAGTCCAAAGCATGAAAATTGGGGAAAACACAAAGGAACACCAAATGGCAGAATCGCAAGCCTCAATCGCTGCTAATCCATGAAAAATTGGGGAAAACGCTGTTGATTTTCAATAACAAAAGCAAATCTGCGTTTTTTTAGGTATTTCGTGGGGTTTTGATAACAAACGTTCATGGCTATTGAATCAAATCTGCGTTTTTAGGTTTTTAAAATCTCTTCATTTATAACACGATTTTCATGAGTTGGAATATAATTGAGCTCATGGGATCTAGGTTTATTCACCGTTCAATCTTGGAACTCATGAGATTGAACAACCTTCGATATCTTCGGGTTTTTCATGTATTAGCAGCAACCTTTTGCAATTGACGCTCGCGATTTGCCTTTGGTGTTCCTTTGCGATTTTCCCAATTTTCACGCTTTAGACTTGAGATTCAAACTTTGAAAAAAAAATTTTGCAATCTTCTTCTTTTGGGTTCTTTTTTTGTGTTTTTAAGTTTTAGTTTATTTATTTATTTTAATTTTAATTCTAGAGTTAAAATTTCTATAAATTCAGGTGTCAATATTTTTTTATTAGACGTGGCGCCTAGTCATCGAAATGGCCGGAAGCCCCAATTTAAAACCCACAATCCGGCGAATAGGATGTAAATTGGACAAAAAAAGATGTTAATTGGACACTCTAGGATGTATTTTGAAAAAGTGAAAAGTTACAAGATTAATTAAAATGGAATCGTGCAAAGTTATAGGATGTATTTTGAAATTTTCCCCTCCAGTAGCCTCGATTGGCTACAGCATATTACTTCTAAAAAAATTTGGTAACTTGAGCCCAATGCTGGCAATGCACATTTATAGGCCTAGAACCTATTTAAGAGTTGGGTTTGACTATTTGCACCTCCATTTCGGTTTAGAACACTCTCTCGATTGATGCACCCCCCATAATTTCGTCAAGATAGATGCACTCCCTATCAAATTGTCATAAATTTCCTTTCTATCATTTAATGTCTTTATACTAATAACACCCCCTCCGTTTGATGCACCTCTATTTCTATTCAGGAAGGACTTCCTCCCTCCATCTTCTTCAAAATTCGTTTTGAACGCAAAAAACAAAAAACTCCCTCCTCCGACCGATTTCACCATAATACCAACAGTGTCCAACCACAACCACAACCACCGACACCCATTCACGCTCCCTCTCTAGTCGACTCATGGACAAACGAAAAGACGCAGGTATGTAGTTTAAAGATTAATGTTCTTGAGTTTTAATGGGGGTTTTTTTTATGGTGCATTTGTTTAGTTTTATGTGTTTCTTATGTATGTATGGTGATTTGGTAATGCGATTATTTTAGGAATGTAATGGTTAAATTGTAAGGCTTTGTATGCGATTTAGGGTTTAGGGCTTTGTTGTTTGTTTGTGTTTTTTTTTTTTTTTTTTTGGTTGGTTGTAGTTGACAGAAAATGGTGTAAGGGTAATCGATGAACCAGTGGTGAAAGAAATTCACCCCATCGACACTAGTTCATTGGCGAAGGAGTTTTTGGTCGGCACCATCTGATCGACCAAACATGTTGTTGGTCGACCACCTGTTGTCGACGGGACAAAGTTTGATAGACCACTTGTTGTCGACAGGACAAAATTTGATCGACCACTTGTTGTCGACGGGACAAAATTAGGTCGACACCTACTAATAGACCAAACATGTTGTTGTTATTTGTTATTTTCTTTTATTTTATTTCTTATTTTGTTTGTAGTGTACAATAGAGTGAGAGTAAGGTCATCCGCTTCTAACAGAAAAAAAAAAGAGCAAATGGTTGAGCCCCCTCAAGAACAAAGTGCACCTCCACCTCAAGAACAAAGTGTCTTCTCACCACCGCAAGAACAAAGTGCCTCCTCACCACTGCAAGAACAAAGTGCACCTCAACCGCAAGAACAACATATTGCCCCCGCGCTAGAACAACAAGCTGCACCCCAACCGCAAGCACAACCCGTTGCCCCATCTATAGGTGAAGAATTTGAAGACGCGGATGAGGGTGAGGTAGAATTTGAAGATATATTTGACGATGATGATGATGAGTTCGATGATAGACATGAGGTAGCAAATGAACAAGAGGAAGCAAATGATGATATGGACAATCCTCCACTATTGACCACTTTCCAAACTCGTGGCCAAGTACATTTGGAAGGGGGAAGAGCGCGTCGTGCTCAAGTACCATAGCCACATTAGTAGGCTTTTGGCATGGAAATTTGCTGAGAACGAAGACATCCCAAAATATCGACGATGGGTTAAGTATTTTAAAAAGCTTGGACTGCTTCAGATTAGGAATTTCTCCTACAGAGCCACTAACAAGAACCTCATCACCGCTTTTGTTGAGCGATGGCACCCTAAGACCAACTCTTTTAACTTTTCATTCGGTGAAATTACCATTACACTAGATGATATTTTCTATATTACCGGGTTAACTGTTGAAGGGCGGCCAGTACGGTCTACTCATGTTGATCACATCTCTGCATATTTTGATGTTAGTAAGTTGTTGGGCGTAAAAGTTGATGTTGCGAGGGGTTTAGTAAGTGGTTCACGGGGGTCTTTGGTTAAGTTAGAATGGTTGAGAGAGAACTTCATGGGGAAACAGTATTCCGATGACCGTGTTCAGGTGTTGTGTGCTTCTCGGGCGTACGTGTGGTATACATTTGGTTGCTCTTTGTTTGCGGATAAGATTGGAACTCGTGTGTCCACGTCGTGGCTTCAGTATTTGGAGGATATGCAAGGTTTGCATGAGTATTCATGTGGAGCGGCCACATTGGCTTATTTATAAGATAACTTGGTTTGGCATCCAGGCATAAGACTGCACATATATCAGGCTATATTTGACTATATTAGAGGTAAAATTCATACTTTCCTGTATTGGTCTTTATTTTGCGTTTTAATCAATAATTTTAACCGTTGTTGTTTGTTTGTAGGCTTGGATTTATGAACACTTTCCTGTATTGGTCAAACCTCCCCATAACATGGACTTCAATACTGGTGAGCCACTATCAGCGAGTTGGGCCCCTCAAGGATATGTCGGCCCATCGATGGCTCGTGTGCAAGCATTCCGAGAGCGTATGGATGCACTAGAACCATATGAGGTGAGAACTTGCCTTATCCTTTCTTTGGTGTGAATAAATAATATTTAATCAATAATTTACTTGTAATGCAGGTTACGTGGAATCCATATGCAAAAATGAGACAAGATTATCCTTTGTATGAAATCGCGTACTTTCATGGTTGTTTGGTATGTGGTGATATCGTGGAGCCGTACATGCCAGATCGAGTCCTTCGGCAGTTTGGATTTATCCAAACGATCCGGAGAGGCCTCTTGTTGCACATGCTGAACGAAGTGCTAAAACTTCAAAGAAGACTAAGCTTGTGTGGGGACATTTGGCTGATTATTTTGAGACGTGGGACATGCACCTGCTTTCGCCTGAAAGACTCGGAGAGAAGGCCAGACTACCGTGGGAGAGTGCTCCGAACTATAGAACATGGTTCACGCAAAACACGCACGTGTTTTTGTCGAACCCAGCCACACGTGTGACAACATCGTCTGATCGAGTACCCATTACAGATGATGCATGGCTTATGATCAGCCTCGCTCAAAATATAGTGGCTCCATTGGTTCAGAGGTGGAAGGACGGAGACACACCGACAGCGGATGAGGCAATGCAGGTTGTGGAATCGGCTTGTAAAACACTACAACCGCCACCTATTCTGTCGGCATCATCATCAAGGCCAACAAGAGGTAGGGGCAGGGGAGGAAGCGGAAGGAAATGGGACAAGCGATAAATAGTATTTTCTATGTCATGGTGTTTATGGATAATTTAGATGTTTACTTTATTTGAATAATTTGATGTTAAGTTGGATAATTTAGATGTTTACTTTATTTGAATGATTAGATGTTAAGTTGGATAATTTAGATGTTTAATTTGGATTATTATCTTAGATGTTTAATTTGGATTATTAGCTTAGATGTTTAATTTAGGTAGATGTTTAATTTATGTAAATATGCAAATTTGGAATATTTGAGTTCAAACCATCGATCATAATTAGTCGACCAAGCCATGTCCAGGCGGCCAACAACATGTCGATCGACAACTTAATATCGACCAAGCCACGTCTACTCGACAAAATCATGTCGGTCGACCATTGACAGTCGACCAAAATGCCTCTGTTAAGAATTAGGTAGTCGACCAAATGTATTTGGTCGACTCCCTAAAGTCGACCAAACCTCGTCTACTTGATAAAAACATGTCGGTCGACCATTGACAGTCGACCAAAACACCTCTGTGTAGAATTAGTTAGTCGACCACAATGTGTTTGGTTGACTCCCTAAAGTCGACATATCAACAATCAACTCTTCTTCTGCGGGCGTTAGCCTACCAACGTACGAGTGGCCCTCGAGGTAGATGGCCACGGGATGATTGTGAGTCCCACATTTCACATCCAATCTCCACTCATTTTCTGATATTTTTATGCCCCTTAACAGAAAAGGACATCCACGCTTCTTCGACCCCATTATCCGTTTTCGGCCCTTTTGTTCATCTTCATGTTTGGTATCACAACTCATTGGTGTCTTCCCCTTGGCTTATTTTGGCGATAGGTTCCACCACGCTCACATGCCAATAAAACTTGTGCCTTCTTCTTGCCACTGCCATTGTCTGAGCGTTTTACAACAATGACAATGTTGTGTTGTAAGGCTACGTCTCGAACCCATTCTTGTAAGGCCTCCCGAGTTTCGAAATAGTTAAAATTGGTGAAGACATTGGTGTAGTCCATCACAAGATCATTATCCGGGGCATCCTCATTAGCCGAGGAATCCTCATTAGTTGAAGCACCCTTGTTGGCTTCATCATCACAAGGCCAAGATGGATCTTACGAATAATAAAAGAAACCTAGATCAAACTCTTCATCATCCGCCAAATTTTGAAAACAAACACAAAATCCAACGCCTTATTAAAATAATTGCCAATAATATAGTAGTATAATAATTCAAACACACTCAACCCTAAACCATGTTATAATAGAAAGGCAATTGTCGACCAAAATAATATCGATCGACAACCTCATGTGGACGAGAAATTATCGCGTCGACAAGAACTAACCGACGACATACTAGATGGTCGACTTCATCCCATCGACCAACACATACGTGGTCGACGTCGTCCCATCGACCAACACATACATGGTCGGTAAACCAGTGCCGAAATAAGCTTACTAAAAAACGCAATTTTTTTAAACGCGCCAACATCCCAAGCAACCATTTTCTTCCAACTATATATCATAAACTACTCAAAACCAAGCAAGGAACAATATATGATGAATAAAACTAAGAAAACAACCTTGTATATCACTACATTACGAAAAAAAACTATCAAAAAGCAAAAAATTAAACTTACATATTTGAAGAATCCTTCACGTTTTTCAAACATTTTGTTATCCTTCAATGACCCCGAGTATAAAGGAACAATTTTCACGAGTCAAATGGTGAAACGAAGAGAACAAAAAGATGAGAAATGAGAGTGGCCGAATTTTTTTTCGGTAACTTGAAAGTGACGAAATGTGTGGAAATATAGGGTTTAGAGTGGGGTTTATGCGGGAAGATGAAAGGGCCGAAATATGGGGGGGTGCGTCCAGTAGGTTGGGTGCATTTAGTATGTAGCATTGTACTAAGAGGGCATTTTTCGTATTTTACATTATTATTATAATATAAAACTATCAGGGGGAGTGTTCTAAACTAAAATGGAGGTGTAAATAGTCCCACCCTTAAAGAGTTTCTTTTTTTTAGTTCTTTTATAAGTATTTTGAGTTGAATTTCGACTATTTTTCCTTTTATATTTAATTATATTCATATATTTTAAATTATTTTAAAATAGCCAAATACATGTATACACCGAGGGCACCATGCCCCCTTCTATTTCAATTTATTTTTAAATTGTAATCATAACCCGGTTATTCGACCCGCCTCTCATTTGGGTCATTTTCAAGAAATTTTCTCTTACAAAAAAATTACTCCGACTCGTGAAATCTTCAAGAGCTTTCTTCTTCGGCGGACGACGGATGACGTTGAGGCGGACGGCGCTGAGGCAGCCGACGGACAACGCGATTTGTGCATTTTTTCGATTTAAAAGTCGAATTTTAGGGCTTTATCTTCTACGGCGGGCTGGAGGCGGTGACTTCATCTTCTAGGGTTTCGATTGAGGAGAGAACCGGTAAGTACCATTTCTTTGGTTGGAAATACTTGGCTGATAAGATGCCTCTCACTGTTAGGGAAATTACTAGGGCATAGATTAGGGCCAAGTGTGTATAGAAAATGAAACATAAGAGCTTGTTGATGAAGTTTCTTTCCCTCCTCATCTCCATCTGTGTACCATCCATGTATCTGCATTTTCAATGTCATCATGCTAATTCTTGATTAATTGATCAAATAGAATAAGAAAAATTATGAAGAAAGTGGAAAGTGACCTTGATTCTTGATGAAAGGTTGTGATGTGGGGGCTTGAGTATCAAGACCTTGCATTAGAATAATCGTTTTCTTGCTTCTTTATTTGCATTAAAATGGGATCTTGGAGTATTTTCTCAGCACCAATCTTCTTCAATAGAGAGAAAAGACAGTTTCTACTTCAAGAAATATATATATATATATATATATATATCATAATTTTGCCTTGAATGGTATTTGTATTTGTGTGTAGGTAGATAAAAAGAATTAACTACATTTTCTATGTTCGTGTTAATATGTTCTCGCCCTTTTTCCTGGGGCTGTACTATAGTATATGCGGTGTGTTATTGATTGCAGTAGATTACTCTTTCTTGAGTGATACTTTATGTTCACAAGACTTGAGTTTGCCAATTTTGATCAATCTCCATTAAAATATAGTTGTTAAAACATATAAAATGCACAAGTAATTGGAAGTTTAGTTGTTATGCATATTATTATAACTTGTGTCATTTTTTTATTTCTTTAGGTTAATCTTGAAAAGATCTAAACAAATGGTACCTAAAGGTATGAGTCCGAGAAAGAAGAAGAATAATATTGCTCTCTTAAGGTAACTGATACACACTTGAAGAACTCATAGTTCTTTATGATATTACTGATTGTTCTTTGTGGTATTACTGATTTTTCTTTGTAGCATTACTGATTTTTCTTTGTGGTATTACTGATTGTTCTTTGTGGTATTACTTTTTGTTGTATTTTATAGATTGTTGTTTGTGGTATTACTGATTGTTGCATGTTGTATTACTGATTATTTTTATTTTATTATTCCTGGATACAAGCGTATAGTCAAATGGATTAAATTAAAAATAAAACAAAGATGTCCTAGATTAGCAGATTTGAGGGTAGAATCATTTTGCTGCTCTTCGGCTCTGTTTTGAAAAATATTTATTCATTACTGTTATTATGTTATTACAATTGAAGTATTTAAGCTATTGTTGTGATGCTTGCTTTGCTTGCTTCTAATTATAATTATAGTTCAAAGAATTGCTGCAGAGAAGAAATATAATTTTTTGAAAGGTGAAGAGAAGAAGAAGAAAGATGCAGACATGAAGTTGGGAATTTGAAGAAGATGGGTGATGATTTGGGAAGAAGAAAAATGAAACTTTGATCATGTTATTTGGTTGTAAAAATCAACAACAAGTAATACAAATGTCAATATTAGTAATAACACAGAGTGTATTCACTAATACCACACATTGTATTCATTAATACCACATTTAATAATCAATAATACAAGATGTTTAATATGATGTTTAAAATTTTAAATTTAGGTGTTTAATGTTTCCGCTACAAAATCAATATCTAGTAATACCACACATTGTATTGACTAATTCTACATGTAATAACTAGTAATACAAGCTGTCTAATATGATGTTTAAAACTTTAAATTACATTGTTTAATGTTTCCGCTACAAAATCAATATCCAGTAAAATCAAAATTATCGTGTGAATAAATAAACAAGTAATAAAATATCGATATCCAATAATACAACAAAGTGTATTCAGTAATACCACATGTAATAACGAGCAATATTAGATATCTGATATGATGTTTCATGTTTTTGCTATTAAATAACTGTTGGGAATAAAATGAGATATGTTTTGATTAAATACCAAAACCCCCTGAGACATGCCTAAGTCAAGATGATTGTGTTCTAAATGTATTAGAACACATAGTATAAGACTAGTTGAGAAACTGATATGTTAAGAAGCTCTTAGATGATTAGATGCACATTGTGAGGGGGAACCTATGCTTTGAAGATTATCAAGATCAAGTCCCTTCAAGGCTCAAAATCTGGAACAAACACTAAGGACAAGCATACTCTATTGAAAACCAAATGCCTTGATCAGGAGAGTTGTCCAGAGAGGTTGTATCCATGCAAAAACAAGGTTGTAAAGCTCAAAAGGACAAGGTTACTCAAATGCTCTGATCAGGAGAGTTGTTCAGAGAGGTTAACTCTGTGTGAAAACAAAAGCTCTGAAGCTAAAAGACCAAGTATGCTGATCAGGAGAGTTGTCTCAGCAAGTTTGAACCGGACCAAATGTTCTAATGCTTGAAGGTCAACTATGCTGAAGAGAAGAAGACAACTACACCCTAAAAGACTTCACAATATCATGCTGAGATCAATTCTAAGTGAAGCAAAGGGAAAGAGCCAAGTCATCTGAAGAAGAGCAAGCCAACTTTGCTGATAAGCAAAACTGCTGATAGTGATAAGAAGAGTTGTCCATTTGATAAGGAATGTTGTCCTATCATTGGATCAACCTTCAGAAGCCATGTCCAAGTCTTAACAAGAAGTCAAACATTGGGAAAAGTGCTGTAGAATGAAGACAAAGTCTTAACAGCCATTTATTACCCAAATAAGGACATGTCACTATCAAGAATCTGTCTTCCAGTTTGAAGAATTCAAGGAAGACATTTATAGCAATTTGGGACTGCCTCTCCAACGGGCAAATCCTCAAATTTGTCTATAAATACAGAAGTGTGAAGACCATTTGAAAGTATCCAACTAGACAAACTACCAAGCCAACTATCCTACAAGCAAGAGTGCTTTCAGAGCTTTCAAAGAGACTATCTTAGTCTTCAAATACTTCTTCTAAGCTGTTCACCATTGTATATCCATACAAAGCTTAGAGAGATATCATAATCCTTATACACTGATCTTCATTGTAAAGGATATCTCATTAGTTGGAACCTTACTCCAACCCTTACCTCTTTCAAGTGAGAAAGTGAGAAGGTTGTAGTAGTAGAAGTGGTAGGAGCTGACTGTTGAGAGAAGAACAGTTCAGTTCTGAGTTGAGAAGAGGGTACTAGGACTCTAGACATCCTAGGGATCAATTCACCAAGGAGTGGTGTTCTTGATCAAGTGCACCTTGGCACTATAAAACAAGTTAATTCCAAGAGTGAAGGAATTATCTTGTTAAATCAGGGAAAGTGGATGTAGGAGCTTGAGTCTCTGAACCACTATAACCTCTTGTGTTGATTTGCTTTACAAGTAGTTCCATACATTCAACACTGCACACAAAACTGATCTTTCAAAAGATACATATTCAAAGACTGTGCAAAACTGTATTGGACAAGTTTCCTGAAACTAAACTGGATTGCATTGAATTGACTAAGTGATTTCAGAAACTAAAGGAGTCTAAACTTAAAGGGCCAACCACTATTCCGCACATATAACTCCCCTAGATAGTTATTCAACTAAGTACTCAATAGTACTTAGTAGTTTGATTATCTTAGAAGAGTTAATCATCTTCAGCAGAGTTGTCCAAGACAACCTTGTTGAGCTCTGGTTTGATCAAAACTTTGAAAAGAATTGCATACAAGTGTATTCCCCCCCCCATACACTTGTTATATACTCCTTTCAGGACCAACAAGTGGTATCAGAGCAGGGGTTCAAAGACCACTGCTTCTGAAAATCCATCTTGATTTTCAAAACTCACTTATCTGTGTGGTCACTGAACTGATCTTTTTCTGAAATCTATTATCTGTTGACTGACTGTATATTCTTGAGATATGGCCAACAACAATGCTGTTCCTCCACCTGCTGTTCAAGGATTGGACAACATGGCCACAAATCCAGTCAATCACATTTCACATCATAAATTGCCCATGTTTTCAATAGACAATTGTGATTTCTGGAAAATTAGAATGAGGGCTCATCTTGCATCTCTTCACACTGACATGTTAAGGGTAATCACAAGAGGACCTTTTGTTTTTACTCAAACTAACCCCAGGGTGACAGATGAACAAAGAGCAGATATAAGGGAACTGATTCCCAAAGATGAGGATGACTTCACTACTGATGAAAAGAGGAAAGATAATCTGAATTATCTTGCCATGAACACCCTCTACCAAACAATTCCAGATGCAGTCATGGGTAGAGTCTACCACTGCACCACATCCAAAGAAATTTGGGATACTCTTGCTGAGATGTGTGAGGGTACAGAAAAGATCAAGGAGAACAAGCTCCAAGTTGCTGTGCAAAAGTTTGAGCAATTCTCAATGGAAGCTGATGAGTCCATTGACAAGTTTGCTGGTAGATTCACTGATGTGATGAATGAAATCAACTCATTGGGCAAGGTGTACTCCAGGAGAGAAGTTGGATTGAAGATCTTGAGAAGTCTCACTCAAAAGTGGGATGTCTATGCTGTGATGATGCAGAATACCAAAGATCTCTCCTCTATGCCCATGCAACAAATCTTCTCAGAACTCAAAGCCTATGAGTTTGACCTCAATAGAAGAAAGCCTGTTGAGGAACCTTCAAATCCTACTAAGGGAGTGGCATTCAAGGCCAAAGTTGCTGAACCGGAAATGCAACCCACTCCCATATCATCAAAGTCAGTCTCAAAGACTGAAATGAAGGAGGAAATAGCCTTGATGGCTAGAAGATTTGACAAGCACAACACAAGGTTTGGTAGATACAAGAAATTCTACCAAGACAACAAATTCAGGAGAAGATACAACTCACCTGAAGACCAGGCCAAGGACAAAAAGCCTGAAGAGAAAAGATCAGAGGACAAGTACTCTGATAGGAGAAGGTCCAGTAGAGCTGACCCTTCATCATCAAAAGGAAGAGATGAATCCAAGAAGGATGATGATGAAGACCTATGCTACAATTGCAAGAAGAAAGGGCACTTTCAGTATGACTGCCCTGAATTGAGCTCTAAATAAAGAAGAGAGAGGCAAGCTAAAAGAGACAGAAAGTTCACCAATAGAAAAGCCATGATGGCTGGTGAAGGATCTGATAGTGCTGAAAGCTTCAACTCCTCTGATGGACTGTTCTCAAACAGTGATGATGATGATGATGTGTGCAAAATGGCTCTTGAGGATGATGAGGTATCCTCCACTTCTAGCTCACCATCATTTTTATCACAGAACACTAGTGAAGTTAACTTGAAACTTTCCCTTGGGAAGTTGATGGAAGATTTCACTAGATTACAAGAATTTCATGATAATTGTGTGAGAGAAAATGAAAGATTGGCTATTGAACTTACCAAAAACTCTGAGGTAGCTGTTGATGTCAAATCTACTGAGTTGTATCAACAAGTCTTGAGAGAGCTTGAGGAAGCAAATCTCAGGATAGTTGACCAATAAAAGGAGATTGATGATCAACTCCTCTCTAAGAAGAGAAAAGACTTTGAACTAAAAATTCTAAATGCCAAGTTTGAAAACCTCTCACATGAATATGATATTCTTAAATCAAGTGAAGAGAGCCTGAAATTAAAGATGTCTGCTTTGAACAAATCCTCTAGGGCAATAGAGGAAATTCAAAGTTATCAAAGACCTATGGCTCAAAGAAGTGGATTAGGTTTTGATCCATTTGAATCTTCACCTTGCCTTAGTGTTGCCTCTACAAGTAACACTAAGAAAATCTTTGTTAAATAAGTGGCACAACAAGCTGAAAAAGAAATAATTCAGCCACTGAACAAAGGGAAGGGCAAATTAACTGAAATGCCTACTCAAGTGCTTCAGGAGACTAGGCCCAAACCATTGGAAAAGGTCAAGGCTCTTGAACACAAGAGGAATGTTGGTCAGCAGAGTAGACTCAATGGAAGGGCAACTCTACTAAACAATGTTCAGAGGAGTTATCCAAGGTATAATCAGTCTAGGCCAACTCATATGAGAAAGCCTCAGCTGAATAGACCTAAGGATAACTATCCTCAAGGGCAGAATAAAATGAGACAACCAAAACCCTTCATGCCAAAGGGTAATGGACATAAAAATGCCTTTCCTCAAAGATTTCATCAAGCTGCACAAAGAACTCATAAGTTCAGGAGAATTGACAACTCCCCTGAAACTTACAGAGTTAGCACATTCACACATACTTTCCCCAAGGCATTTAAGGGAAAGACAGTGTATGTTGATGCACAAGGAAAACAACTTAGCCACCTTGAATCAATCAGGGTAATTAGGCAAGTTTGGGTTCCAAAAGGTACAGCTAACCTCTCAGGACCCAAAACTCAAAGGGTACCTAAACCTATCTAATTGCAGGTACTCAACAAATTCTATTGACTGGAACTAGGAAAGGAAATGTGTATTTTGCAGACTGGGACAAGTCTACTGATGCTGCATGTTTCATTGCTAAGAGTACTAGTGAACAAAGTTGGTTATGGCACAAGAGGCTAAACCACCTGAACTTCAAATCAATGAATAAACTTGCTAGAAATGCATTAGTTAAAGGACTGCCTAATGAGGTTTTCATTAAAGAACATGTGTGTAAGCCATGTCAAGAAGGAAAACAGATTAAAGCCTCATTCAAAGGTAAACCAGTCATTTCTACTGAAAGGGTACTTGAACTTCTACACATGGATCTATTTGGACCAATCACCCCTTCAAGCATAAATGGTAGAAAATACACATTGGTTGTAGTAGATGACTTCTCTAGGTTCACATGGGTAGTATTTCTCCTTAATAAGAAGGAAACACAAGTCAAACTACCTGAACTCCTGAAGAGCCTGTCAAATGAGAAAAGCCTTAGCATTATCAAGATAAGATATGATAAAGGCACTGAGTTCATAAATTCATACATCAATGAGTATTGCTCATCTAATGGGATAGCTCATGAAACCTCAGCAGCTAGAACTCCTCAGCAAAATGGAGTTGCAGAAAGAAGGAATAGAACTTTAAAAGAAGCTGCTAGAACCCTAATTGCTGATTCAAATTTACCTAAGAGGTTTTGGGCTGAAGCTATAAACACTGCATGCCATACTCAAAATAGATGTTTGATCACTAAGGGGCAAGGTAAAACCCCTTATGAACTCTGGAAAGGAAGAATGCCTAAAGTGTCATACTTTCATATATTTGGTTGTAAATGTTTCATTCACAATAATAGGAAAGAACAGTTGAAAGCCTTTGATAGCAAAGCTGATGAAGGAGTATTTCTTGGATACTCTCAAATCAGTAAAGCTTTCAGAGTCTACAACAAGAAAACCCTTATAGTGGAAGAAACACCTCATGTTGTGTTTGATGAATCTATCTTTGAGATCAGGAGTGATAATTTGGAACCTGAAGAAATCACACAGAGGACAACCAGACTGAGCCTAAAAGACAAAGACACTGAATTCATAGATGTAGTCCAAGCCAACCTACCTGAAAAATTCACATGGACAACAATCCTGAAGGCAACCTTCCTGAGACAAACCCCACTGATGGAAATGGTGAACTGAATGAGCCAATCCCAGTTCACATCCAGGTAACAACTACCAATGAAGAAGCAGTTCCTGCTGAGGTAGTTAATGGGTCAAATAATCAAGGGGGAACTCAAAATGTTGAAAATACCAATGTTCCTGACATTGAGGACAACACCCCTGATTATGATCCTGAATTAGATCCTGCAATCAATTATCCTGAATTCTATAACACTGGTGACTCAACCTTAGTAGAGGACAACTCTACTGAAGGGATCAGAAAAAGAAGGACTTGGTTGTATGACCATCCTACTGATCTGATACTTGGTGACCCAAGTATAGGAGTCAAAACCAGAAGGTTTCATGGTGAAAGTGTTATGTTCTGTTGTTTCTTGTCAGAACAGGAACCAAAAGACATTGATGAAGCACTTCAGGATGCAAATTGGATCACAGCAATGCAGGAAGAACTCAACCAATTCACCAGAAATGAAGTATGGGAGCTGGTTGATAGACCTTCACATCAAGATGTTATTGGAACCAAGTGGGTGTTCAAGAACAAAAAGAATGAGAATGATGTGATTGTCAGAAACAAAGCAAGACTAGTGGCAAAAGGTTATTGCCAGCATGAAGGCATTGACTATGATGAGACCTTTGCACCTGTGGCAAGGCTAGAAGCAATAAGGCTCTTCCTAGCCTATGCAGCCCACAAGAGGTTCAAAGTGTACCAAATGGATGTCAAGAGTGCCTTTCTGAATGGAGTCTTGAAAGAAGAAGTCTATGTGGAGCAACCACCAGGTTTTGAAGTTGAAAACCAAGTATACAGACTGAAGAAGGCTCTATATGGACTCAAGCAAGCCCCTAGGGCTTGGTATGATACACTGTCACAATTCCTCTTGGATCATGGATTCACCAAGGGAACTATGGACAGAACACTCTTCAAAACTTCTGAAGGAGAGGACATCTTGCTTGTCCAAATTTATGTAGATGACATAATTTTTGGATCCCCTAATGAGAAGCTGTGTGAAAAGTTCTCCAAGCTCATGCAAAGCAAGTTTGAGATGTCCATGATGGGGTTGATGAACTTCTTTTTGGGTCTACAGGTCAAGCAATCAAAAGAAGGAATCTTCATCAACCAAGCCAAGTACACCAGAGAAATGATCAAGAAGTTTGGGTGTACATCAAGCAAGCCAGTAAGGATCCCAATGAACACAAATTGGAAAATGGATCCTGATGAGAGTGGTGTTCCAACCAACTCCACTGAGTATAGAGGAATCATTGGTTCACTCCTCTATCTCACTGCCAGCAGACCTGACATCACCTTTGCAGTAGGTGTTTGTGCAAGGTTTCAAGCAAATCCTAAGAAAAGCCACCTTGAGGCTGCAAAGAGGATCTTGAGGTATCTCAAAGGCACTGAAAATCTAGGCCTTTGGTATCCTGCTGATGACAACATTGAGTTAACTGGATACTCAAATGCTGATTATGGAGGATGTAGAATTGACAGAAAATCCACTTCAGGAACTTGTCAATTCTTAGGCAACAAACTCATATCTTGGTTCTCCAAGAAGCAAAATACAGTAGCTACTTCCACCACTGAGGCTGAATATGTTGCTGCTGGAAGTTGTTGTGCTCAAATCCTTTGGCTGAGACAACAACTCAGAGACTACAAAGTCAACTCTACTGAAGTGCCAATATTCTGTGACAATAACAGTGCTATTGCCATATCACAGAATCCTGTATTGCATACAAGATGCAAACATGTGGAAATCAAGCATCACTTCATTAGAGATCATGTGGAGAAGAAGGATATCAAGTTGGTAAAGATCCACACATATCATCAAAAAGCTGATATATTGACAAAGCCACTTGCAGAAGCAAGATTTCTGGAATTATCAGCAGAGTTGGGTCTTCATGATCCAGGGAAGTTGGACAATTAATTCCAAAGGAGTTTATTCATTAAGGGGGAACTAAATTCAAACTTCAGCAGACTTGGACAAGTCTACTGAAATTCAGAAAAGTTGACCTTACTTCTTCAGGACACTTGTCCATTGGATTTCAGGACATTTGTCCACATCTCTTCAGGACACTTGTCCTAGTGGGGTCAGATAAGTTGTCCTAGCTATCAAACCAAATCTTGGTCTGATAAGCACCTATTTTGGGTGATCATTGTCTATTTCGAAATCTGTCCCATTGAAAATTCAGATTTCACCTTTTTGGGATTTAATTTGTCTCCCACCCAAAAGGTCACTTTCCATGCATTAAATGTCAAGATTTAACTCTTGTTTGCATTAAACTTTTTGGGACATGATCTATCTCGAAAAACCCCCAGCCTTAAACTAACATTAAAACTCCACCCACGTTTTGAATAAAACAGTTTTTCACTGTTACATTGGTTATTGACCATTGGATCAAAATTGGATAACTCCTCTGAAGACAATCCTGGCCGTCCATTTTGATTTCCACTTTTGTTCACCTTTGAATTACACCAAGACTTCACCAACCCTTTGACAAACATTCTTTTTAGAATATTCACAAGTGTTAAGACCCCCACAAACACTTCTTCCCCAAGTATTCGAAACCCTAGCTCAAATTTTCTTCAAACTCTCTCAATCTCTCTCAAATTTTTCTCTGTAACCTTCAATGGCTCCCAAAGTTAGACCAGAGATGATTATTGATTTCTCCAACAAGGCTCTAGACCTTGATTTTGGTTACTTGAGCAACAAAAACAGTCTTCACTTTGAGCCAATAGTATCCTTTGAAAGAGAAGATCCTGAGATTAAGCCAACCCTGAGATGGTTAAGGAGAACTGGTTTGCAAAAATTTATGGAGGAAAGACCAAGCTCCTGTTTGGAAAGCTACATGGCTGAGTTCTTTGCCTTTCTCAAGTGGAGAGGTAAGCCTGAAGATGGTGAAATCTCTACAAAGCTTTCATATGTTGCAGAGGGAGAAGAGGAAGAGAGATTTCATAGAGTGAAATTCTCTTCAGAAGATCTTGAAGGAGCTTTTGGATTGCCTTCTGAGGGAAGGAATCCTGAATTTTATGGTGCTGATCATGAAGATGAGATAGCACAAGAATAGCTTTTGGTTCCAGGCCCCATCTCCTCCACACAGAACAAGAAGACTCTCAAGCTAAAGTTTCTCAATCTATTTGAGGTAATCACTAAGAGTCTTATGAGCAATACTGGAAGCTTGGAGCAAGTCAGCCATCCAAGAATCAGAATTATGGTTGCAGTTATTGATGCTAGTGACAAAGGCATCAAGTTTGATTGGAGGACCTTCATCATGTCTGAGATGATGAAGGAAAAGGCCAAATTTAAGGTGAAGGCCCACAACAAGGTTGTGCTAGAAGGGAAACTCAAGTATTGCACAAGGGCAAGTTTGTTGATTGAAAGATTCTCCCATTATTCTCAGATGCAAACCTTTGCAAAGCCCCTCCCAGCCCAAAAGATTATGTTCAGAAAGCTCAGCAAGAAAACTGAGCAAAGGAGGATGCTTTTGGCCAAACCTGCTGAAGAAAAGGTTGAAGAAAAGCCTAAGATGAAGAAGAGAACCAAGGCCAGGGCTGTCAAAACAAGGAAAATGTCTCAATTATCTTCAAGAGAAGCCTCAGGAGCATCAGCTGAAGTTGATGAAGTGGAAGAAGAGGGAGTAAGTGTGCCTTCTGACCACTCAGAAGAGTTGAGGCTGAAATATAATGAGACAAGGCAAAAGAAGAAAGGTGATAAGAGGATCAGGGAAGTTGTCCCTGAGAAGGATGGTGAAGGCAGTGGGAGCAGTAGGGCCAGCAAGAGAAGGGCCAAACCTACTGATATAGTGAGAAATGATGATGATTCCCCTGATGAGGAAGTTTTTGCAAAATTGGCAGCTGAGAAGATCATTGAGGAGAAAGAGAGAAAAGTTAAGGGCATCAAACACCCTGACAGTAGCTCAAATGATGATGATTCCCCTGATGACCCTTCAAACCCTTCAAATCCCAACCCTCCTGAAACCCCTCAAGCCAACCTCCCTGAACCTTCTCAACCCAAGTCTTCTGTAGCAGATAGACTTTCAAACCCTCCTAGAACCTACCATAGGAAAGGCTCTGTATCATCAGAGGTGTTGACCAATGGTGGTAACACAACCAAAGACACATCTGCCAATGAAGGTTCTTCTGAACCTAAGGCACAGCCTAAAGATGTTGAGGTTCCTATGTTAGAGGCTAGTTTGATTAAGGCCTATTCAGTGTCAGATGAGTTGGACACTGATTAGCCCTTAATCATTCAGGATGACTCAGTGGCTGCTGAAATAAGCACTGTGATCTCCTCACAACTGCCATCTTTGAACCTTGTTGAAGGTGAAGATGTTGCAGGTTTAGGAGAAGGGGTTGAAAAGGAAAGTAGAATTGAAAAATCAGAGGGAGTTATGGATGAAAGAGAGGTAGACATAACTAAGATTGTGAGTATACCACCATATGAGGGTGGAATAAGTGAGGAAGGACAGGTTATTCTTGAAGTCAAATCTGAACTTCAAGAATCCCTTGATGAAAGGAGGCCTGATTCCTTGAGTGAGAACATTATCTATGAAGGGAGAAAAGAACAAGTTGAAAATGAGAAGAAGACTGTTGATGTATCAGAGTCTTATACAAAAGAAATTGAGGGTGATGAGTGTTTATTTCCTAACTTGTTTGATCTGTCTAATATTGCAGGTATATCTCTTGACCAAATTTTTGCAGATGAGTTCTTAACAGATGCACATATCCAAGTAGATACAGGCTCAGCTCAAGTCCAATCAGCTTGGCTCATCAAGTCCTTGGTTCATGCTGAAACTTCAGGAGCATTGAATGAGCAAGGAAGAACTCTAGCATCTGTAGAAATGAGGCTTACAGGCTCTGAGGATGTTGTGCTACCCACTCTGGAAGCAAGGATTAGTGGTGTGGAAACTGGCCTCCAAACCATTTCCACTGAAGTACAAAAAGCCAAATCCACCATGGAATCCATCTCAGAAGAGGTCAAGAAGGAACAAAAGTTGCTGAGAGACAATCATAATGCCAATGTCAAGGCTCTCAGGCTAACTGTCAAGCAAGCTCTTGGAAAGAAGACTGCACTGCAAAAGAAAAGAGCTGAAGAACAAAGGCTAGCAATGGTGAAAGCAGCCTCTGAAAAATTTTCCCAAGAGGTATTGGCCAACATTGCTGAAGGTGCAGTGGCCAACCTCACTGAGCTCCTTAAAGCCCAACTGGATGCATCCCTGAAAGCAACCTTGGAGGAGGTTGTTCAACAAAAGATGAAGCCTGTTCTAGCTTTTCTTAGCTTGAGCAGTGATAGGATGCAAAATATACATGATGAAAATGTATATTTGTTGGAGGAAATGAAGTCTCTAAACCAGGCCCAATCCCTAATGGCCACAACAATGAGTGAGCTAAAGCCCCAGTGCTTTGATGCTGCCAAAAAGGGGGAAAGGGAAAGAGCTAGAGAAAAAGGTGCCTTGGTGATTGGAAGTCCAGTCAAAGGAAAAGACAAAGCTGCTGAAGGAAAAGGAAAAGAGCCTGCAGTGCTGAACTTGGAAGAACTGGATGAAGAAGAGCAACTAGTACTTGCATTGAAAAATTCAATGGCATCAGCTCAAGAAGAAATGATGAGGTTACAGCAGAGACCAGGTGGTGAGGTGTCTGGTTTGGATAAAGATGCTGAAGGTGTCCAAACTAGAGGAAAGATCAAGAAGGCAAAAGGAAAGAAAAGACAAGCTGAGACATTTACGGACTTTCCTAACAGCCTTGATCTTCCACCTAAATTCAGAATTGATGATGATGAGCCTACATCAAAGAAAGCCAAAGCTGCTGAAAAGTCCAAAACTGCTGAAAAGGAAAAGTCTTCTGAAATAGTCAATATTGCTGAAGGTTCCAAGTCCACTGAAGATATTGAAGAGCTATTTGCTGAAGGATTTGGACCTGAACCTAAGAAGAAGACAACTGTCCTAGCTCATGATCCATCAAAGTTTTTTCATGAAGGGTATGGCAAAGACCCTGAAACACAACAGAAACTGGCCATGATGAGGGCCCAAGAGAAAATGGATTTAATGGATGAAGCACAAAGAGCAAGAGATAAGAGAAGAGCAAATTTCCAAAAACCAAGAAGAAGGAGAGCAACTTACAGCAAGATGAAGCCTCAGCTTCTAGTCCCAATGGACACCAAATATCCACATTTGGATAAATGGGTGCCAATTTAGCTGAATGATACATGGGAAGAGGCCAAAAGGGAGTTTGTCTATGACTACTATGTCATTGACAAATGGAATGGAGGAGATGCCAACTCTTCCTTTGCTGAGTTCATGATAGAATACTATAGAGAGTTATATCAACAATTACTTGTAGCTGCTGACATTGCAAGAATTGAACTCAATGCTCCCAAGCCTATCATCTACATGCCTCCAAAGCTTGATGGATGGATTGACCAAGCAAGGATCCTAAGGGAGTTCACAGAGATTCTTAAGCTGAACAAGATGACCCTTGGACCCAAAGTAACCAACCAGGAAGCCATGGAACTCAAGAAGAGAGTGTGGGCACAATATGGGATGGTGCCACCCAAAGAAGATGATCTCTGAAATGGCTAAGTCTTCCTGACTTTTATATGCTGAAATAGATAAATACTTAAGTTGGTTACTAATTTGTGTTTTGGTCAACTAATCTGAAGATGCTCAAGCTGCTGATATGATGTGCTCAAATGCCTAAATGCTGAATGATTTAAGAGTATATCATACTTTTGTAATAAATGTGTGCTTAATTGTAATATCTCATGCTGTGATATGTTTTTGTTCAAACTATCAACATGCTGTAATGATTTTCAATTGAATGATAGTTGAACATATTTTGGATCTGAAAAACAAATCTCTCTATGCCTTTTCTTGAAACCTATTTACAACATGAATGGTGAGTACACTAACACATTTTGTTTCAGGAAAATTGACCTCAGTCATGTCTTCTGAAGATAAATGTAATAGGTGTAGTCAAGTCACTTTTGCATAAAATGTATAGGTTTTGGCATCATCAAAAAGGGGGAAATTGTTGGGAATAAAATGAGATATGTTTTGATTAAATACCAAAACCCCCTGAGACATGCCTAAGTCAAGATGATTGTGTTCTAAGTGTATTAGAACACATAGTATAAGACTAGATGAGAAGCTGATATGTTAAGAAGCTCTTAGATGATTAGATGCACATTGTGAGGGGGAACCTATGCTTTGAAGATTATCAAGATCAATTCCCCTCAAGGCTCAAAATCTGGAACAAACACTAAGGACAAGCATACTCTATTGAAAACCAAATGCCTTGATCAGGAGAGTTGTCCAGAGAGGTTGTATCCATGCAAAAACAAGGTTGTAAAGCTCAAAAGGACAAGGTTACTCAAATGCTCTGATCAGGAGAGTTGTTCAGAGAGGTTAACTCTGTGTGAAAACAAAAGCTCTGAAGCTAAAAGACCAAGTATGCTGATCAGGAGAGTTGTCCCAGAAGAGTTGTCTCAGCAAGTTTGAACCGGACCAAATGTTCTAATGCTTGAAGGTCAACTATGCTGAAGAGAAGAAGACAACTACACCCTAAAAGACTTCACAATATCATGTTGAGATCAATTCTAAGTGAAGCAAAGGGAAAGAGCCAAGTCATCTAAAGAAGAGCAAGCCAACTTTGCTGATAAGCAAAACTGCTGATAGTGATAAGGAGAGTTGTCCATTTGATAAGGAATGTTGTCCTATCATTGGATCAACCTTCAGAAGCCATCTCCAAGTCTTAACAAGAAGTCAAACATTGGGAAAAGTGCTGCAGAATGAAGACAAAGTCTTAACAGTCGTTTATTACCCAAATAAGGACATGTCACTATTAAGAATCTGTCTTCCAGTTTGAAGAATTCAAGGAAGACATTTATAGCAATTTGGGGCTGCCTCTCCAACGGGCAAATCCTCAAATTTGTCTATAAATACAGAAGTGTGAAGACCATTTGAAAGTATCCAACTAGACAAACTACCAAGCCAACTATCCTACAAGCAAGAGTGCCTTCAAAGCTTTCAAAGAGACTATCTTAGTCTTCAAACACTTCTTCTAAGTTGTTCACCATTGTATATCCATACAAAGCTTAGAGAGATATCCTAATCCTTATACACTGATCTTCATTGTAAAGGATATCTCATTAGTTGGAACCTTACTTACACCCTTACCTCTTTCAAGTGAGAAAGTGAGAAGGTTGTAGTAGTAGAAATGGTAGGAGCTGACTGTTGAGAGAAGAACAGTTCTGAGTTGAGAAGAGGGTACTAGGACTCTAGACATCCTAGGGATCAATTCACCAATGAGTGGTGTTCTTGATCAAGTGCACCTTGGCACTATAAAACAAGTTAATTCCAAGAGTGAAGGAATTATCCTGTTAAATCAGGGAAAGTGGATGTAGGAGCTTGAGTCTCTGAACCACTATAACCTCTTGTGTTGATTTGCTTTACAAGTACTTTCATACATTCAACACTGCACACAAAACTGATCTTTCAAAAGATACATATTCAAAGACTGTGTAAAACTGTATTGGACAAGTTCCCTGAAACTAAACTGGATTGCATTGAATTGACTAAGTGATTTCAGAAACTAAAGGAGTCTAAACTTAAAGGGCCAACCACTATTCCGCACATATAACTCCCCTAGATAGTTGTTCAACTAAGTACTCAATAGTACTTAGTAGTTTGATTATCTTAGAAGAGTTAATCATCTTCAGCAGAGTTGTCCAAGACAACCTTGCTGAGCTCTGGTTTGATCAAAAGATTGAAAAGAATTGCATACAAGTGTATTCCCCCCCCCCCATACACTTGTTATATACTCCTTTCAGGACCAACAATAACAATGTCCAATAATATCATATGCAATACGCAAAACAATCATCAACTAAATTAACTAGGGATTCGGTGTTTTAGAACCAAACTCGTTCATTTGTGATGATTTTTATGTATTTGCCTTCTTCTTCTTTTTTTTTTTTTTTTGGAGATTGCTATTGACCCTTCATATCAGAACATTTTCTTCCACGTTATGTTCTTGTATCTCACTGCATTGTTCATTACGATCATATACTTCTTCATCTTGAAAAGAAACATCTTGAATTTCATATATTTTTCCACCTATAAATGAAACTGAATTCAATAATACCACAAATAATATCCAGTAATACCAGAGCTTATATCCAGGAATACCACATGTCTAATAATACAAAAAAATATAACAATTCTAAAAACTTCAATTAAACACTGTCAAATTGTGAAAAAAAACACCTTCTTCTTCTCTGTGAGTATTTTTCCTATTGAAATTATCACAATCTCCATTGTTATGCATATTTCAATGATATTTCCCTAACACCAATAGAATAATTTCATAAAAATTAGAGCAAGAAGAAGAAACTAATGGTAATTGGGGATTAAAACACATATTGTATATATTTGTTCTTAATTATGTATTGTGAAATTAGGGATTTAAACACACAACCGTCGACACAACACCAGGACCAACGACGGTGGCGGCGAGAAACCGTCGTCGATACGGCGACAGTTTAAGCAGAGAAGCTTAAATTTGCGACCATATTCTGCAATAGGGAGTTCATTGCGCTTGAGGAGCAAGATTTCCTCGCAGAGTTGAGTGATGCGAGATTGCGAGAGTGGCTGAAGGCAATCTCGAGGGCAACCTAAACATCATGCGAGGATTCACAATCGATCACTTCAGAGAGATTATTCAGTGAGAGAGGATAGGAGAAGACCAAGAACTTTTTGATCCTTGGCACGCCACTGAGTGTAGGTTGGATTGGTGGCCCCGTTGACGGTGGCAGTAGGAGCGACGGTGGATCCCCCAACAAAGCCCAAGAGATCGATGCACAGAAGCATTGGGGGAACTTGCTTCTTCCAAAAAAGATAATTTGCGGAGGTCAACTTCACAGTGACCATATGAATGAGGACATTCATGGGAATGGCAGAATCGGCCATTGAAAGGGAGATCGGGGAGGACTGGCTCGACGGGAGAGAGAAGAGACGAGGGGGACCGGCTCGTCAGGGGAAGAGAAGAATTGTCGTGAGGGCGGTGGGATTAGGATTTCTTAGGATCGAAGAGACCTAGGTTGATACCATGTGAACAATGAAATATGATCACCGAATTGGTGAGTGTGGCGTAAATTGTATTTATAGGAGTAATTACATTGTAACCTAATTACATGAATTTAGAAAAGGATAAATATAAAAATAAATACAATATCATATATATGCAAGAAATGTTTAACTTATTCCTTAATAAACTGAATATTGTTGTGGGCTTAATTAATGATATGGTTGGAAAGATGAGGGTTTTCTTGTTCATGTCAATTATCAGGGCAGAGCAAGTTGTGATTTTGATTTTGGGTAATTGCAAGTTATTGAATTTATCGAAAAAACTCTCTCAATCTGGAAATGGGAGAGTCAGGTATCCATCATTGTCTTTTTCTCGGCTTTATTGATATGCATCCAGTGGTGAATCAGTCTTTAGTGTAAATAAATGTTTTGGATGCATACTTCTTTGCTTATGGCGATGTTATGTTTGACTAATTCTTGCTTCATATGCAACATCTATCATTGAATGTTTGATACTTAAAAGTGAGTTTTTTTGGCATTTAATTTTACGAGTTGTATGAACTTACCTGCATATTGCATTTAGGAGATTGCTAATGTTAATCTGGTTCAAAGTATTCATCTATTTAAAATAAATTTGGACCTGTAGTTATTCCTAAGATTGAAGGCCCAGTTGTAGTTATTCCTAATTCTCCTATTCATCTTTGAATTTGGTTTCTAAAAAAACCCATAAATTTCTGGTTTTCTAGAAGCAACACTTTATTCTTTGAGAATTATATCCAATCACGGTTAATGAGATAATAAGAGTGGTCCACTATATATAGAGATTACAAGTAAGATACACAAGAAAATAGATAAACAAGGAAATAAATATAAAACATATATAACAGATTGTTATCTATAATATATTATACTATTCTTATAATATATTATTCTATTAAATTCTCTAATACCCCCAGTCAAGCGAAGCTTGGAATGTAAATGAACACAAGCTTGGTACGCAACAATCTGAAGCGAGTTTGATATCCACAAAACAATGCACTTTTATTGTCATACATCAGGAGAAATAACGGAAATTCGAAATCATCAAATGGAGCATGCCAAGGCGCATAAAAGCGGGAAGCAAATGGATCGAAACACTAAAATCGTTTGAAAGACGAACGATGACAAGAAATTAGGCAAGAAACACTAGCAAGTGTGTCGAAAGCAGGTGATTCGAGCACAAACCAAATAGATCGAAGTGACGAGCAACCAATGATATTGATCACGGGCTCTTTGGATAGAGAGGAAAGTAGAAGAAAAAAGATGTAGCGTGAGCACGGGCTCTTTGGATAGAGAGGAAAGTAGAAGAAAAAAGATGTAGCGTGAGCCTATAGAGAAAATTAGAGTATAGGTGAGTGTGACTAACACCATATGCGTGAAAACGGTCATGGAGATAGCATGATTGACCATGAGAGGAAACGAGGAGACTTGCTCGCTCGAGAAGAAGAAAAAAAGGGGGGGCGAAGAGACTTGCTCGCTCAAGAAGAATAAAAAAGGGGGACGAGGAGACTTGCTCGCTCAAGAAGAAGGGGGACGAGGAATACAAACTCATCGGTGGCGGCTAAAAGCGGCCAAGAGAGGGAACGAGGGAGACCAGCTCGTTCGAGAAGAAGAAGGGGGACGAGAAATACAAGCTCGTCGGTAGCGGCTAAAAGCGGCCGATAGAGGGAACGAGGGAGACCAGCTCGTTCGAGAAGAAGAAGAAGGGGGACGAGGAATACAAAACTCGTCGGTGGCAGCTAAAAGCGACCGTGAGAGGGAACGAGGGAGACCAGCTCGTTCGAGATAAAAAAAAAAAAAAACAAGGCGGCGACGAGGAATACCTGCTCGTCGAGGACGCCGAAAAAGTTGAGAAGAAAGGGGAAGGGGCAAGGCGGCGACGGGGGATATCAGTCCGTCGGAGACGCCGAAAAAATAGGGACGGGAAGAGAAGGGTTTCAGTGTACGTATTAGGCTGATACCATGTGTGAGATTATAAGAGTCTAATTACAAGTGAGATACACAAAGAAATAGATAAATAAGAAAATAAATATAAATTATACATAGAAGATTGCTATTCTCTGATACATCCTCTCTGATTCTTTTTGTTTTGTAGTCACACTTAGATAGTATTAGTCCTGAACAACATTTTGTAGTTGCTGCTAAAGTTGCTCATGGTAGTAGAAGTATTCATCCTCTTCCTTTGACTGATTCAAGACTTTTAGGTGCTCGGCTTGCTTCTCACCACACTACAAAAAAAACTGCAAAATACCGACGGAATTTTACCGACGGATTTAAATTCGTCGGGATTACCGACGGATTACCAAAGTCAACCGATTTACCGACGGAATTTGTTTTCCGTCGGTATTACCGACGGAATTTGTTTTCCGTCGGTATTACCGACGGAATTTATTTTCCGTCGGAAATTACCGACGGATATTCCATCGGCAATCCAAAAGAAAAAAAAATGACTACTGAAGGAATTACCGACGGAAATTTTCGTCTTTTACCACAAAATTAAAAAAATTAAAAAATTAAAAAATTTGTGATTACCGACGGAATTACCGTCGCTAATCACAAAATTAAAAATTAAAAAAAAATTAAAAATTTGTGTAAAAATTAAATTATTAATTAAAGAAGAAAATTTTTTAGTTAGAAATTTATGATTGATTAAAATATAAAATTTGTTGATTAAATTTGAAACATGTCGATTAAATTATAAAATTGTTGATTAAGTTAATTAGGAAATTATTGATTAAATTATAAAATTTTATATTAAATTAGGAAATTATTGATTAAGTTATGAAATTTTATATTAAATTAGGAAATTATTGATCCAATTAAATTTTTTTACATTAAATTAAAAAATTATTGATTAAATTAGAATTTTTTATGTTATATTGTTTGTACATAATTTCTTTAGTGTTTATATCCATTTAGTTTATATGATAATTAAGTCTTTGTGTGAATTAATAAATAAAATAATTATAAAAAGTAAAAAAAATAAAAATACATTTACAATTTATAAATTTAAAAAAAATTACAATAATTACAAGCCACAAATTTAGTAATTAATATAAGTGGAATCATATTTAATCAAAACAAAAAAAAATTATACATGTGAATTTTACAATTTTAATTAAAACCAAAAATTACATTTACAATTTATAAATTAAAAAGTTAATATTACAATAATTATAAGTCACAAATTTAGTGATTAATATAAGTGAAAGAATGTTAATTATTAAATGAATTTGTTGTTTAACTTGTTTTGAATAAAAATATGATGCATGCATACATTAAATTATTAATATACTATTTGAAAATAAGATTCATACATATACAATAGTTATAAGTCACAAATATAGTGATTAATATAAGTAAAAGAATGTTTAATTATTAAATAAATTTATTTAAAAAAAGAGTAAAACATGTATAATAATATGAACTATTTAAAATTTTAATCAAAACACAAAAAATAAACAAATTAGATTTACTATATATAAATTAAACAAATTAAATTTAAATTAGTTATAAATCACAAATTTAGTTATAGTAATATAGAAAAAAATTAATTTTGTGAATTGTTTAAAAAAAATTGGGTCGAAAATGAGTACATATACAATTAATATTACAATTATCAACGAAAAACAGACTTGTCCGAGTGGTGGGCGCTCCTCACTAGGCGCCCACACACCCGGGTACGAGTCCCACGTATGCTGCTTAAATTCCGCAATTAAGGTCGGGCCCTCGTGGGCCTTGCTGGGTCTGGCCCGGGCTGGGCCAGCCCGTTGGCCTGGGCCCAGGTGAAATATATATATATTTTTTTAATTTTGTTTTACCGACGGAATATTCCATCGGTAATTAAAAATTAAAAAAAAAATCCGTCGGTAATTCCGTCGGTAATTAAAAAAATAAAAGAAAAATAATTTCCGTCGGTAATTCCGTCGATAAGACTTACCGACGAGGTTAGCACCGACGGAATTTTTCTGTCGGTATTTCCGTCGGAAAACACTGTTACCGACCGAATTTCCGTCACTATTTCCGTCGGTAAAACAGCTCTTTTTTGTAGTGCCACTTTGCTTAATGTATTCTAATATGTTCGTCTTTTAAATGTGTGTGAATTCCTTGCATCTCAATAGCTGAAATTTTATTCTATAGTTCAACCTAAATCCCTTGATCCTTAAGGGGAAATGGTAGCCTATGGCTATGGTAGTACAACATGGAAGGAGAGGATGGAGAACTGGAAACTGAGACAAGGATATTTACATACAACTGAGGCATGCAAACGGAAGTAAAGATACTGATGATGGCAGTGAAGGATCAAAATGAATTGATTTTACACCATTTTATCTTTACCTACTCTACACTATTTTATTTACTAATGTTAAAATGGTTTCTGGGTGTTGTGTTGAAATGATGGGATTAATTTGTTCTGTTTCTATGTTTGTTACTCAATTTTAGCATTTTTTATCTTTATAGATGCATTTAGTTAAAAATTACTATGAAAGTTATTTACTTGAGTGTTATGTTATGGGTCCGCTAATCATTCACAAATGTGGTTATTCGATTTTTGTGGTTGTAAAGTGGGGATGTAACTAGTTAATGACTTTATATCTCATGATTATGGGGTGTGTGATGTCTGCTAATTGCCCCAATTGTAGTTTTGTTATTTTGTGTCTTAGAGTGAGGTTGTAATCTATGCAACTAAAGTATATAAATGTTATCAAAGCGTATGCAGATGGTATCAAACCGTATGCAAATGTTATTCGAACGTATGCAAAATATGCAATATGCAATTGTGGAATATGCAATGTTTTGGGTCCATATGCAAATGTATTTAAAAATATGCAAATTGACTTAGTATATGCATTGTTTTTTGCTAGTATGCAATGTGTAATATGCATTGTTTATTGCTAGTATGTAATGTGTAGTACTGTGTAAAAAATCTAAATAAAACAGAAATAAAAAATTTATTTTATAATTTAAAATTTGAATGTAAATAATTTTTGAATAAAATCTAAATGCAAATATAATTTGAATTGTCAGTAAGTTAGCCTCCACGAGTTCTTGGCTCTTATGAATTGAAATCTAGTGTTTCGTTTGGGATTGTGGTGGATTGAATTTGGATTGTGGTGGATTGGATTGAGATTTGGGTAATGCATGAATAGTAATTGTGTGTAACTTGTGTTTGGTTAAGGATTGAGAAGTAGGGTGATGTGCCAAAAATTGCACGGTCGGATTATATATCCTCGGGATCAGATATCTAAATTCCCGATTGCTTAGACCTGATTTGGGTACACTGCTTCCGCTGGAATGATCCTCCAAGGACCTGCAAAAGACACACTGGAGGGGGCTCCGGTGCGGACTCTCCGACGCTCAAGTCAGTATAAGAATCTTCGTATATCACAAGGACTTCAAAGTCCTTGATTTATCAAATCAAGCTCTCAAAGGATCTCGCAATGTATAATAATAAGAAATATATTCAGTCTTGTAAGAGTAAAAAGTCTAACCTCGAAATGTATCTTGCTTTACCTATTTATAGAGCCTTTCTCTTGGGAAGAAGTTAGAGCCTCTCCTTATCTCGGAGCTGCCTCTAAGACTCGGCTCTGCCGAGTGGACCGAGTCTTCCCTTCTCTCCACCTCCGGAAAGACCGGGGCCACTCTCCCTAGTGGACTCTTTCCACTACAATGAAGGAGAGAAGAATCTTTCTTTGGTCAATCTTAGTCCGATTCTTGCGGAGTTCTCCTATATTCTCGGTCTACCAATTCATATCAAGACTAAGTCTTCCTGATGTTTCTCTCCGGGTGGAGCTCCCTCCAGAGGGACTTCCAGGAGAGATTCTTTATCCAGAGAGTATTCCATAATCCAATACTTCCACTTTTATCCTATCCTACATACACGTGTCGACTTCTTATCGGATGACATTTTTAGGCCGCATCATCTACTCCCCCCTACTCTCGTAAAAGGGGTATATCTTTTGTGAGAGTATAAAATTCCAGTGAGCCTAATACAGAGGCGTTTCTGGAGAGACGTGTATTATTCTTGCTTCGGAGAGGAATTTCAAAAGTGCTCCCCTTCGGAGATTTTTCTGCCTTGGCCACCTATAATTTGGCAATGACCTGACTCTTGGCTTCATAACCTTCAAAGAGTTTTCTCAAGAACTTTAGGGAATCTCTCCCCCTTTCAAGGAATCACCTCTGGTTTCAAGTGGCTCGAGGAGGTTTTCCTTGACTTTTAGCCAAATTTTTGTTTTCTAAGTACCCATCTTGGGTCTTAGTTATGGGGAGATGCTCCCCAGTTCTCCTTGGCCTCTGAGCCTCTACTTGTCTCTCACTTTCGTTTAAAATATTTTGATTCATAAAACCTTTCTTTTCATTGATTAATCCTTTTGGGTTTCCATCAGGGTGAGGACTCTCTGGAGCTCCTCGGCCCCTAGGCCTCCGAGTGTTTCTCACTCTCATTCTTAAAAGATTTTGATTCATAAAATCTTCTCATTTCATTGACTAACCCTTTTGGGTTCCAAGCATGGTGAGGGCTCTTTGGAGCTCCTCGGCCTCTGAGTGTTTCTCACTCTCATTCTTAAAAGATTTTGATTCATAAGATCTTCTCATTTCATTGACTAACCCTTTTGGGTTCCAAGCATGGTGACGGCTCTCTGGAGCTCATTGGCCTCTAGGCCTCTGAGTGTTTCTCACTCTTATTCTTAAAAGATTTTGATTCATAAAATCTTCTCATTTCAGTAACCCACTTGGGTCTCAGGTAAGGTGAGGGCTCTCTGGAGCACCTCGGCCTCTAGGCCTCTGAGTGTTTCTCACTCTTATTCTTAAAAGATTTTGATTCATAAAATCTTCTCATTTCAGTAACCCACTTGGGTCTCAAGTAAGATGAGGGCTCTCTGGAGCACCTCGTCCTCTAGGCCTCTGAGTGTTTCTCACTCTTATTCTTAAAAGATTTTGATTTATAAAATCTTCTCATTTCAGTAACCCACTTGGGTCTCAAGTAAGATGAGGGCTCTCTGGAGCACCTCGGCCTCTAGGCCTCTGAGTGTTTCTCACTCTTATTCTTAAAAGATTTTGATTCATAAAATCTTCTCATTTCATTGATTAACCCTTTTGGGTTTCAAGCATGGTGAGGGCTCTCTGGAGCTCCTCGGCCTCTAGGCCTCTGAGTGTTTCTCACTCTCATTCTTAAAAGATTTTGATTCATAAAATCTTCTCATTTCATTGATTAACCCTTTTGGGTTTCAAACATGGTGAAGGCTCTCTGGAGCTCCTCGGCCTCTAGGCCTCTGAGTGTTTCTCACTCTCAATTCAAGGTGTTGATCATATCAAGACCCTTCAAGTTCAAGTAATCCGCTTGGATTTAGAGTAGGGTGAGGAACTTTCTAGCTTCCCTCGGCCTCGTGGCCTTTAAGTATTTTTCACTTTTGTATTCTCATATCTCATATATGCTCAGTGATCTAAAGATCCTTCATCATTTCATCACTCCTAATTTTCAAACTTAGTCATCCGGCTACTCAGGGTGGTTAGCCCTCACGCGTTTCAGAATGCTCAAAGTATGCTTATGAATCATATCTTAAATTGTTAGGAAATATGTGCTCATACAAATTTTCAAGAATCTCCAAATGTTTTCATCACATCTTATAAAATCTTCAAATATTCATCAAAGATAAACATACATTTTAACATAATTTAGAAAAAATTAGACTCATCGCTAATCAAAAACACGTTCTTAACCATGCCTAAATTCTCAATCATTCTCTTGATTCAATCACGAAATTCTCCTAAGTAATCACCTTAGCATTTCTCAAATCAATCATTTCTGAAGCTTTAGGAAATGCTCATATGCTTCGAGGTTTTATGTTCTAAACAACTATGTCTAGGTAACACATATCATATCACAAAGTAAAATTTAAAGTAAAAAGGTAAAATATACACTTTTCACTTACGTGGCTTCATATCAGCATCTCGGAGGTAGTAGGCCTAGACCCTTCATCACCCCCTTTAAGCATCGAAGTGTAAGGCATTTGCAAGGTCCGTCATCATGCTTGTCTCCGAATATCGCATCTCAACACCCTAGATGATCTTACTCACCTAATAGATCGACTCTTGAGTATATCCTTCTTTACAGTAGCCTTGTAGCCCTCATGACTTCCTGCTCATCCTTCATGGGTTTCTTTTATCACGTAATCTCCTTCGGGAGACATCTTAGATAGGGATGGGTCAACGATCGTTTGTATAATTGGCCACCCAAGACGTAGTATCTTAACTGCAAAGCTCAAGCTTCTCCAGAAGCTGCGGGGGCTGGTCCTTTATTCAGCTCTTCTCAACTTTTGAATATCAAATTTCAGCACCCTGGGGAGGGTTTGGTCAGCTTCAGTAGCTAGGCTCGGTGGAGCTTCAATCATACAAGCTTAATCTGAAACCTGAAGTCACATCTAGAATATCGAGGCATGTCAATCATACAAAATTCATAGATAAGTATGTTAGCCCCACATTCTGAAGTCACGAATCATTATTAGTCCTTAGTCATGGATTCTAGAGCATATAGTAACCACATAAACTCAACGTGCTACTCATGCTCTCTAGTATCTCAAGTCAATTTTCAAATTTTAACATCACATCTAGAGCGTCTAGACATAATAATCACGTAAAAGTAGGAGGGTCGTACTTGATTTAGGGAAAACAAAGTATGATACGCATATCAATCTCATAATGACATACTTATAACAATATCGAATCAACGAATATCATAGCTTATTCATGTCACACTCATCATGACATACTCATTATAAAATCACGTTAGCATAAAAGATCTAACCTTTTTTAGCTTTATCAAATTTTGTACTAACCGGTGGTATCGATATACTCGTTATTTGGGATCATCACCATAGCAGGCTAAATATCATAATCCAGCTACTCGTTTGGTTCTCCATAGTTCTCTACTCTTTCGGGCTCCTCCAGGACCTCTAGGTTCTCCAGGTTTACTTGTATATCAATCCCGAATTGATCCTGTAAAGATACACCAAAAAATGGGCCTCCCACACAGGCTCTCAAGTGCTCAGATAAGCTCCATAAGCCTCAATTATATAATTTAAATATGAAATAAGGGAATTTCAGATCTGGATGATCTCCAGCAACCTCCAAGACCTCTGTAGGTTCCAATCTCAGTTGGGTATATTTCTAAAACGTTCCTCGAGGCCCAGATCGGGATCCTCCCGCAGCATTGCGGTTTCCTGTTCCTCCGGAGTTTCGGGGAGCTTCTGGGCTGGACCTCCTTGCTGTAGATTCTCTCTTCCTCTCTCCACTAACTGGTTTCACCTCCAGCCTCTTGGCTTGCCTCACCTCTTCGAGGGTGAGATACTTTTCAGCTCTGAAGATTCTTAAGTTCTCTACCCGCTTCAGGTAATCCATCATCCTCTCACCCATTCTAGTTTTCGGACTTATCATTTTGTCTGTTTAGGGCTATTGGCCTTAATCTCAGGGACCTAAATAGGCTCAATCTTCACTTTCCATTTCCGAGCTTATCCCGAAATCCTCTAGGACTTGGATAGACCGAATATATAATCTGAAATCTTCTGAACCTACCCAGAGATCCTCCAGAACCTGGATAGGCTCGGTCTGTAATATGAAATTATATCTAAAATATGGAAGCATGTTAATTGTGTGCAAAATCATAATCATCATCAGTGTCTAATCATTAATCATCATCAACGTCTAATCATCATCAACGTCTAATCGTTAATTCTACCACATAAAGTAATCACAAGACTCAACATGTGAATTGCTTACCCATGCTTCTACGGTTTCAAGTAATTCTCGATTCTAAGATTATTTCTAGAGTATCAATCATGTAAGCTTAGGAGAATCATGCTTAATTCAATGGAAAAGTTTGTGTCATATATGTCAATATCATTAAAATATGCTCATAGCAATATCAAATTATTATAAAAGATCGATCTAATACTTTAGGCTCTATCAAACACATGTACTAACCTGTAGTACCGATGCATTTATCATATCTCTGCCTCGTACTCTCGCGTTTAGATTTTGGACCTCGAGGCCCTAAATACTCTTCCTCATACCTCCAAGTTTTTATTCTGGACCTCGGGGTCCTGAATACTCTGCTGCTCGTGGAGGGGCACAAATGTTGTCATCCCCTGCAGTGGCTGGAGGTATCTCCTTGCCATGTCCACTCCCGAGGGCTCGAACACTCTGTTTCCTCTCATGGTCCTTCCGCTTCTGCCCTCGAGGGCCCTCCAGTACTTCGGCAGGTTCGATTCTCAAGGGTGTGTACTTCTCAAACCTCCCACGAGGACCTGACCGGGAACCTCAAGATAGATTGTTGTCTCTTGTTGAGCTGGAAGGCCGAGGGATCTCTGGGCTGGAACGTCTGGAGGGGCCCTCTTTTCTTCTTTCTCGATCCTGTGGCCTAGTCTCCAGCCTCTTGGCTTTTCGAACCTCCTCCAGGGTGAGGTACTTCTCTGCTCTCCGGAGAAGTTGTAGGGACCTCCAGAGCGGCCTGATTGAATCTCCGGAGAAAAGATCTTAAACTCTCGTTCTCCCCTGAATTCCTCCCAGGATCGGATTGTATTGGGTTCCAATTGAGTGAACCATTGTTGCGCTGCTTTTGCCAGGGTGGTCAGGAACACCCTGCACTTGATTCCTTCTCCGTAGCGGTGTAATAATACCGCATTCTCAAACCTTACTAGGTGTTCATACGGGTCCGCCATGCCGTCGTATTCAAAATTGAGGGGCTTGAAATTGAATGGCAGTTCATCCTGTAGTATGCTAGGAGAGAACTGACATCCGGAGACATACGCGGATCTACTTGCTCGATTGTTCATCTGTCTCCTCATATCCTTCATCTCCTTCTGCAGAGCTTGTAGCTGGTCGCTAACTGGCCCTCCGTAGGTATCATCAGTGCTTTCTTCTGCTTCAGGGAGTTCTGTCCCTCGGGGTGCCAAATCTACATTCCTTCTTGTATTCCGAGGAGGAAAGCTTCTTTCCGCTCGGGAGGGCACCTTATCATCTCCTTATACCCGCATCCCTACTTCCTTGGATAGCACTTCAGAGGCTCCTGGTGCCTCTTCCTGGGGTCTCGGGGTAGGTACCTCCAGATTCCCTGGTGTAGCTCTGGGGGCTCGATCTCCTTGAGCCGCGAAAGCTCTCTCTACAGCCTGCTTGATGAGGATGTTCAATTGATCGGGAGAGATCAGGAGTGGTCCTGATTCTGGAATGTCCTCTCGTTGGGGATCTGTGGTCCGGAACTCTGGGGCCTCAACGTTCCCTGTTGTCCCTTCTTCGATTGGGAGGGGATGATTTTCCTCTCCCAAGCCTGTATTAGGCGTCACTGACGGATTTACTCCAGAAGGGGTATGCACTGGATCTTTTCCCCTACTTTCCTTTGACGTAGGGTCATTCGGTAAATGAGGATTTTCCCCTGCGAGGGGTCTCTTTCCCGAAGTAGATGTGTTATTTCCGCCACCCATTTGCTCGAACAGGTAGAAATTCGTGAGAAAATCTTTCAACTCTTTCCCACAGACGGCGCCAGTTGATGTGCCAAAAATTGCACGGTCGGATTATATATCCTCGGGATCAGATATCCAAATTCCCGATTGCTTAGACCTGATTTGGGTACACTGCTTCCGCTGGAATGATCCTCCAAGGACCTGCAAAAGACACACCGGAGGGGGCTCCGGTGCGGACGCTCCGACGCTCAAGTCAGTATAAGAATCTTCGTATATCACAAGGACTTCAAAGTCCTTGATTTATCAAATCAAACTCTCAAAGGATCTCGCAATGTATAATAATAAGAAATATATTCAGTCTTGTAAGAGTAAAAAGTCTAACCTCGAAATGTATCTTGCTTTACCTATTTATAGAGCCTTTCTCTTGGGAAGAAGTTAGAGCCTCCCCTTATCTCGGAGCTGCCTCTAAGACTCGGCCCTGCCGAGTGGACCGAGTCTTCCCTTCTCTCCACCTCCGGAAAGACCGGGGCCACTCTCCCTAGTGGACTCTTTCCACTACAATGAAGGAAAGAAGAATCTTTCTTTGGTCAATCTTAGTCCGATTCTTGCGGAGTTCTCCTATATTCTCGGTCTACCAATTCATATCAAGACTAAGTCTTCCTGATGTTTCTCTCCGGGTGGAGCTCCCTCCAGAGGGACTTCCAGGAGAGATTCTTTATCCAGAGAGTATTCCATAATCCAATACTTCCACTTTTATCCTATCCTCCATACACGTGTCGACTTCTTATCGGATGACATTTTTAGGCCGCATCATAGGGGTAGATATAAATTTATGTCACATCAAAAGGGATGTTATAATATTTTATTATGGTTAGTAGTGAAAGAAAAGTAAGAGAGAGAAGAAAATAGGAGAGATAATGAGTCTATGAAAGAAAAGTAAGAGAGAGAAGAAAGTAGAAGAGAAAATGAAAAGAAAAATAGTGATTTGATTGTATAAAATAGGTGTATATAGGTGTATTATATGGGTGGATTGGTATTTGAATTTGTATTTGAATTGAAATAGAGAGAGATTGAATTGGAATTGGGTCAATCCAAATCGGATTAGCCAAACCCAAAACAAACACTAGATTTCTGGGAAGTTCTAACTCTGGATTGACAAGAATGGCGATGGAACCCTAGATTTTGGCGATGGAACCCTAGATTTCTGGGAAGTTCTAACGCTTTATTGCATAATCAAAAGTGGTAGGCCCATTTGTGAGTGTTGTGGGGTCCTTATACCCAGTAACGGTGCCCCATTGGCCACCATTTTTTTTTTAATATATATATTTCATTCGTCCCGTAATTATTTCCACATTTTTTTTATTGAGACGTCACAAGATTATTTGTACACAATTAATATGAAAATATTCAATAAAATTAATACCCTCCCAACATCATTTTTTAAGTTATAAATAAACCCTCTAGTCATACTTTGAGAGAGAGGAGAAAAAGAAGAAGAAGAAGGAGGGAGGCATACGTTTGGAGAATCCGCTCACGAGGAGAACACCTTAAGAAGAGACTAAGCTTTCTTTTTTCCCTTTTATTTTATTTTTCTTGTAATTTAAAATTTTCAAGACTTGATTATGTTGATTTTTGGCTATAACACTTTTGGTTCTAGGGCTATGTTTATACTTTGGATGATGTTTATGAATTAATTTCTTGTTTATTTGGTGGTTGTGTTGATATTTCTATTTGAATGCTTAACTTTCATTGCAAGACATGTTGTCAATGGCCATGAAAATGTGTTTGATTTATTATTAATTGAAATTGGATTGAGAAATCTTTTTCATTAATCGTATTTAAGTATTCGACCCAATATTATTGTGAGCTTGAGAGAGGAACAATTATTGGGAGGGTATTAGATGATCTTAGGACCCTTTTTGAGGTTTATTATGCATGCTAGGTAGAGATACTAGTTTGTGTGATACTTCTCTTGGATTAATTGGATCGAGAGAACTTTTAATTCATTATTTCGTGATCAACCCTATAGTAATCAACACATCATCACTTAAATAGGCTTTTTATCATAAATTGACCCCTTAGTGTGACATATGTCTTGGAACCTCCCTTTCCGTCTTTGAGTTTTAACCGTATTTCTTTCGTTTCTTTGGTTTGCATAATTGTTGATCGATTTTTACATAACTCTTTATTGCTTATTCGTGACAAATTGGTAGGCAATCTTAAGGTAATTCACCATCTTCACTTAATCGATCACGTCTATTTAGAATTCCGTCAACAAACTTCACTTTTATACTATACCTCCTCGTGGGATCGACCTCGTACTTATCACGCTACAATAGACGCCGTATACTTGCGGTCGTGTATTTTAGTGTTGCATAATACGTGAATCAAGTTTATGGCGCCGTTGCCGGGGAGGTTTTGTAGTTCTAGAGTGTAGGTTGATAGAGTTTTAGTCTAGACACTTTATTACTTTCCTTATTTTCAAAAATCCCAAAAATATTTGTGTTTGTTATTTTGATTTTACTTGCAATTCTCACTTTCTTTTGAACATTTGATAGACATAGCTTATGATCACGAGATCTATGAGGAACCAACAAGAAGTGTTACCTTTAGACCCGAAGATCGAAGCCAATTGTCGAAGAAGGAACGCCGAAAGGAGAAGGATTGAGTTGGAAGAAATGAATCGAAGGGAAAATCCGATTGTAGAAGAAGTCGAGGAGGAAGGTGAGAACCAAGGGGTTGAAGGAGTTGGGGAACCGAACGGGAATGGAGGTAATCGACCTCAAAGAGTGTTAAGGGACAACTTTCTCCGGAGAGTTGGAGAAAATGTTGGCATGGAAAGAGAAGGAAGGCTAAGGGAGGATGAGGAACCACAAAGACTCTTGAGAGACCACTTCCGTCCTATTCCAAGGCCGTATGGAGGAGCAGGTCGGGAACCCGTGGATGCACACAACTTCGAACTCAAGCCGACTTTGATAGTCATGGTCCAAAACAACCAATTTGGTGGGCTTTCCAAGGAGGATCCTAACCTCCACTTGTCTCAATTCCTCGAGATAAGTGGAACGGTTAAGATCAACCGTGTTACTCAAGACTACATCCGTTTGCAACCTTCTCTCTTCGAGACCGTGCTAAGCAATGGTACCTCTCCCTTGATCTAAGGACCATTGAGAATTGGAATGACCTAGTTGATGCATTCTTGATGAAGTATTTCCCTCCAAGTAAGACCATCCAAATACGAGGGGAAATATCTTCATTTCGACAAGATGATGATGAGTCTTTGGCCGAAGCATGGGAGCGCTTCAAAGATTTGATTAGAAGTTGCCCACAACACGGTTTCTCACGAGACCAACTCATTTGCTACTTCTACAATGGAATGGACCACCGAACAAGAGGAATGGTGGATGCTTCGGCGGGTGGAGGATCTTTATTGGGAAAGACGATGGAGGAAGGGTATGTTCTCTTGGAACAGATGGCTAAAAATGGTAATCAATGGTCATCCGAACGAAGGCAAAACCGAAGGATAGCTTCTACTCAAAATTTGGAAGAAAATGCCAATTTATCCAACAAAGTGGATAAGTTGATCTCTTTGATGACGGCCAAAGCACCAGTGGAGCCTAATGATGCACAATACGAGGAGGCCCATTACTTGAACAACTAAAGAGATAAAATTCTTAGAGAAAGAGGTTGGGGTGAAAGGCAAAGTCGTGAGAACCATCATCTTCCTAATCCGAACAAATATTACTCCAGTTTAAGGCATCATGAGAACCTTTCTTATGCCGATCCAAGAAATGCCATTCAACCTCCACCAAATTTTCATGTGAGAGACGGAATGATTGTTGAGCCTTCGTCAAAGCTCACCATGGAAGAAATGTTCATAACATTCATGGGAGAAACTAAGAAGTTCATGGGAGAGACGAAGAACTTTATGACAAGGACTTGGCAAAAGATTGAAAGTTAAGATGAGAAAATTGGTCAATTGGAAAATGAGGTGATTGGAATCAAGAATGATGTGAAAGCCATTGAGATGCAAGTGGGCCAAATTGCTACTATGGTTGGAAATCAAAATAAGCCGGGTCAATTCCTCTCAACCACGGAATTGAACCCCAAAGAGCAATGTAAGTCAATCAAGTTGAGAAGTGGCACAAGCTATGAAGGCCCCTTGATACCAAAGGAAGATGGTGAAGAGGAGCAACAAGAAAGAAAAGTTGAAGAGAAAGATGCATACAAGCCTCCATCTCATACCCTCAACGACTCAAGAAGACGAGTTTGGATGCAAAGTTCGTCAAATTCTTGGAGATGTTCAAAAAGATACACATCAACATCCCATTTGCGGAGGCCCTTGAGCAAATGCCTCACTATGCCAAGTTTTTTAAGGAGATTATGTCCAACAAGAGAAAGATGGTAGAATTTGAAACCGTGAACCTCACCGAAGAGTGTAGTGAAATCATTCAAGCCAAGTTACCCCCAAAGTTAAGGGATCCCGGTTCATTTACATTGTCTTGTGTGATTGGCAAGGAGGGAACTTATCGTGCTTTGTGTGATCTTGGAGCAAGCATAAACCTCATGTCATTATCACTCTTCAAATCACTTGGCTTGGGAGAATTGACACCTACTACCATGAATCTTCAATTGGCGGATCGCTCCATAGTATATTCCTTGGGCACGGTTGATGATGTGCTTGTCAAAGTTGGGAAATTCATATTTCCGGTGGATTTTGTGGTGCTTGATATGGAGGAAGATAGGGCAATCCCCTTGATCTTGGGAAGACCGTTCCTAGCAACGGGTGGAGCCATCATCAATGTACGAAATGGAGAGCTCGAACTAAATGTTGGTGATGAGAAGATCTCATTCAACATCTATAAAGTCATTAGATTCCGTGATGATGATGATGATGAGGATGAAGAGTATGAATACTCTAAGATTGATCACTATCCAATGCCCATGAAAGAAAATGTGGGAGAAGATTTGAAGGCAAATTTTGTGAAAGAGGACCCTAAAGTGGAAGAAAGTGATTTGAAGATGGGCAAGAAGACCAAGTTTGGGGGAGTTTTCTTCAAAAACTCCCCCAAATTAAGAAAAGCTACTTGTGCAAGCTTGAGGTTGAATGAGGCATCAACCTCCTATGACATGATTGAAGAGCCGGATGGGCTAGCTAGTGGGTGCTTCAATGGATTTAAGAAAGTAGTATGGGGAAAGAAGGTCAAGAACAAGGATGACAAGGGGGTGACTTGATAAATCATCTCAAGGAAGAATCGTCCGGCATAGGACGTTAAAAATAGCGCTTCTTGGGAGGCAACCCAAGGTTTATTGCTTTCATGCTTTTCTTATTTTAGTAATCTTGATAGCTTAGTCTCTTTTGTAGGTATGGATGAGGAATATCATGGACATCATATCTTGGAGAATCAAGAAAGAAGCAAAGCTAACTTTGGAAAGAGGGAGCAAGTGGTGCAATGGTGATCTTTGAAGAGCATTGGATGTGCAAGGAGGGAGGTAACAATTTGTAGCCCCAAACTTAGAATTTTTAAATAGTAAAATTCTAAGTTTGGGGGAGTTATTTTTCTTTTTATTTTTCCACTATATTTGTTATCCCTTGCACCGGTTCGTCATTCTACTTGTTGTATATTTTGCACCGGCGCACACTTCGCTTTCATATGCTTATTGTTGTTTGAGTTGGTTTTGATCATATTTTGGGTAATGGATCTTTGGTGAAATGTGAGCATGGATAACCTTTGAAATCCATAGTGAGTAGTTGTGGTGATATCTATTTGCTTTTAATGTATGCATGATTCGTGATGGATAGTAGTATCATGTTGTGTTCATATTTGTTGATCTTTGATAGCATGAATGCATGATGTGTTGTTGTTTAGGGACATTTAATGAATGTGAAAGTTCTATTGAATAAACCGGTGAGACTTGAGCCCCTAAATCGAACATGTAATCTGGTTTAGTTCATTTGAGAGTGGATTAAGTTATTGCTACTGATCCTAGAACTTGCCCAAGTTCTTTTTTGAAAGCATGATTGTGTGAGATTTTGTGATATGATATAGGCCATCTTGTTCTAAAGAGTCACTTAGCCAAAATTTCCTAAAATCGAAGTAATCTTCTGTAGTTAGCCACTTTGAGCTTAATTCCTCATTTTCTTGGCAAACTACAATGTTAACCACTTAGCCTTTTTTTAGCCTTTGATACCTACATCTAGTGGGGGATAAGAGACAAAGTGGAATAAACATGTGCTTAAATATCTTTGGTGAAAGGAGAAATTGGAAAAAGTTGAAAAAAAAAAAGAAACGAAAAAAAAAAAATCAATGGAAAAGAAAAGAGGGACAAAGAGCCCGAAAAGCTTGAAAATAAAAATGGTTCAAAAAGATGAGGTGATGAATGCTTGAAAAAGAAAAGAAAATGAAAAGTGAGGATAGAGGTTGTAAGCTGTGAAAGTGAAAGCACAAATTGTAAAACAACAAGTTTTGTCCTCCACTAGAAGAGTCACAATTCCCAGATTCATCCCACCTTGTCCAAAGAGCAAATGATATATCCTTGATTAAGCCCTATTGATCACATTGTCAAACACTTGAATGGTATGGAAAGTAGAACGTCGGCAAGCTTATGGTGATTGCATAGCATAACTTGGTTGTTGAGTGCATTCATATCCTCAATTTGTTTGTGTGTTTGAGAGAAACACTTTATCAGGTGAGTAGAGAACTTGAGCATTTGGATTATGTTTCCCCATCACAATGTGTTGTGTAATTGTGCATTCTTTGATCTATGAGTGTGAATTGCAACAATGAGCTTATGACCATCATTGAGAAAGCACTTTGAGAAAGAGACCTCACCACACTTTACTTTGCATCTGTGATTTGCATTGAATATTCCAGTGTGATCATTCCACCCTCATTGCGTTAAGTGCTTAGTTGTTTGAGGACAAACAACATTTTAAGTTTGGGGGAGTTTGATTCAGGTGGAATTTACACGTTTTTGATGCACATATGAAGCTCATTTTGATTTTGATTGTGATTTCATTGATTTATTTGTCGATTATGGATGTTTTGGTCAAAATAAGAGAAAGGTGGTGTTTTGTCGTTTTTGTAGGAAAAATGACTATTTTGGAAGGTAAAAATACAAGCCTCCATCTCCATACAAGCCTCCAATCTCATACCCTCAACGACTCAAGAAGACGAGTTTGGATGCAAAGTTCGTCAAATTCTTGGAGATGTTCAAAAAGATACACATCAACATCCCATTTGCGGAGGCCCTTGAGCAAATGCCTCACTATGCCAAGTTTTTTAAGGAGATTATGTCCAACAAGAGAAAGATGGTAGAATTTGAAACCGTGAACCTCACCGAAGAGTGTAGTGAAATCATTAATATGAAAATATTCAATAAAATTAATACCCTCCCAACATCATTTTTTAAGTTATAAATAAACCCTCTAGTCATACTTTGAGAGAGAGGAGAAAAAGAAGAAGAAGAAGGAGGGAGGCATACGTTTGGATAATCCGCTCACGAGGAGAACACCTTAAGAAGAGACTAAGCTTTCTTTTTTCCCTTTTATTTTATTTTTCTTATAATTTAAAATTTTCAAGACTTGATTATGTTGATTTTTAGCTAGAACACTTTTGGTTCTAGGACTATGTTTATACTTTGGATGATGTTTATGAATTAATTTCTTGTTTATTTGGTGGTTGTGTTGATATTTCTATTTGAATGCTTAACTTTCATTGCAAGACATGTTGTCAATGGCCATGATAATGTGTTTGATTTATTATTAATTGAAATTGGATTGAGAAATCTTTTTCATTAATCGTATTTAAGTATTCGACCCAATATTATTGTGAGCTTGAGAGAGGAACAATTATTGGGAGGGTATTAGATGATCTTAGGACCCTTTTTGAGGTTTATTATGCATGCTAGGTAGAGATACTAGTTTGTGTGATACTTCTCTTGGATTAATTGGATCGAGAGAACTTTTAATTCATTATTTTGTGATCAACCATATAGTAATCAACACATCATCACTTAAATAGGCTTTTGATCATAAATTGACCCCTTAGTGTGACATATGCCTTGGAACCTCCCTTTCCGTCTTTGAGTTTTAACCGTATTTCTTTCGTTTCTTTGGTTTGAATGATTGTTGATCGATTTTTACATTACTCTTTATTGATTATTCGTGACAAATTGGTAGGCAATCTTAGGGTAATTCACCATCTTCACTTAATCGATCACGTCTATTTAGAATTCCGTCAACAAACTTCACTTTTATACTATACCTCCTCGTGGGATCGACCTCGTACTTATCACGCTACAATAGACGTCGTATACTTGCGGTCGTGTATTTTAGTGTTGCATAATACGTGAATCACCCCTATTACTAACTACACCCCTTCTTCACCTTTAAACCCTAAACCTAATTTTTACCCACCACCACCATCGCTGCCGCCGTCACCGCCACAACCATCATCACCACCACCACCATCTAACAGCAAAATTTCACCACAAACAACAAACAAAAAAAAAATCAGGAACTTAGAAAATTTTCAATTTTTTTTTAAATTTTCGACAAACCAGTTTCGACCATATTCACTCTCGTCGAAAACTTTAGGTCGATCAAAATACACTCTCGTCGACTGATTCATGTATTATGTAACACTATAATACACAACCACAAGTATACGATGTATATCGTAGCGTGGCAAATACAAGGTCGATCCCACAAGGAGGTGTAGTGTAAAATTGTATTTTGTTGATTTAGTTCTAAATAGACGATGATCGAAAGTTTTAAGTGATTACCCTAAGATTGTCTACTAATTGTCACCAATAAACAATAAAGAGTAACAAGGAAATTCGATCAACTATGCTCATGCAATTCTCGAAAACGAAAGAAATACGAGTAAAACTCATAAAAGAAAATGGAGGTTCCAAGGCATATGTCACACTAAGGGGTAAATTTATGATCAAAAGCCTATTTAAGTGGTGTTGTGGTTATTACTATAGGATTGATCACTAAATAATGAATTAAAAGTTCTCTCGATCCAATTAATCCAACAGACATCTCACCCAAACTAGTATCTCTACCTAGCATGCATAATAAATCCCAAAAAAGGCTCCTAAGATCATCTAATATCCTCCCAACAATTGATCCTCTCTCGAGCTCACAATAAATGGGTTGAATGCTTAAATACGATTACTGAAAAAGATTTCTCAATCCAATTTCAATTAACAATAAATAAAACATATTATCATGGCCATTGACAACATATCTTGCAATGAAAGTTAAGCATTCAAATAGGAATACACACCACAACTACCAAATAAACAAGAGATTAATTCATAAATGAAAGTGTGTTGGGGTGTATAAAATTGTTTAAGTATAAGTAGATAAATGTTGCACAGAATGTTGAGACAAATAGTGCAACACTGACTCTAACAGAATATCATAAATTAAGATTCACAGCGGAAGACTTGAAACACTAAAAATAAACGAGACACAATGGAAATACTTTTAACATAGATTTTATAAATAAAAATCTATGTATGCCTTATGGCGTAAAATCAATACTTATCTTCAAGTACAAATGTTGTGTGAAATGTTACAACAATAACTTTCACAACGAAACTATAAACGAGGCAGATGTCAAGTCTAGAAAACGAACTAAGTGTATAAATTACACACTGTCGAAATGCCTAGTCTATCTAATGATTACACTCTCAATAGATAAGAAGACACACAGTCATACGGGTGGTATACAACGTATGAACTAAAATGTAGAACTATTGGCCACAATTTCCTAACAGGGATGAACGCTCGGTCTAGGATATTGATCGAATAGAGCACCCTGAATTATGAAGCCTTCAATGGGTATTTATAGAGATGGGATACGAATTCTATAGGCTTCCACATTGAGGTCCTATTTTTTAGGAACTCAACTTCCACAACTTCCATGATCTTTCTAGATCCTTCTAGCCTGCTCCAGGTCGTTCCAAATGCATCTAGGCTGTTCTAGCATGTTCTCCAATGTTCTGGAATCTTCCAGGTTCCAGATCCTTGTAGAAGCTTCTAGATCCTGCCAGAAATGCGACAACATTTAGATCAACATTTAATGTAGCATTTCAGAAAAGACTTAGAAAAAATCTCGGAAGGTCAAATTAAGATGTTGTTGATAATGTTAAGGCATTTAAGAATTAACAACATCTACAATCTCCCCCAATTTGACCTTTCGACTACAACACACCTGATGCACATATATTTCTATACATACTCAGTTTTATGTACTTAGTTGAGGTTGAGATCATTGCTAAGCACTAGTCAAGACAATACCTGTTGTAATCGTTGGATCAAATCAAATGAAGATCAAGGATAATTTCATAATAATCCGTGCCAAAGGATCAAAACTATTTTATCCAAGATATAATAAGTATAAACAATACACTTACTCACAACATAAGTAACTATACAAAGATCATAAGTTGAACTGGAAGAATTAACTTAGAATCAAAGTAAGACACTAACAAAATACAAAATATCAAAACAAAAAGAATAAACACAACAAATACTCAGCAACCTGCAGTAAACACATGATAATCTGTAAACATATTAAGCAAAGGCAGTAAACAAATATCATCTAAGAAATAAATAACAAGTGTATCAGAATTTCAGAATACTTAAACATTAATTACAGAGATTGAACTGAATAAATGGCATATATTGTTGTGGTAACAACTGCAGCATCAACTTCCTGCACAATAGCCATTATGATATATTCAGATCTCCCCCTGTCTTGCTTGTCCCTGTTCATCAGTGTAGATCACCATACAGGGTCTCCATCTCAGCATCATCATCATCAGCTTCATCCACAAAATAAGTAGCTGCAAGATGTGCAACTACATCAGTCACTGCAGCATCAGGTTCACCACCAGCAGCAGCAGTAGGAACTCCATCATCATTCAACTCTTCAATCACCACATGGGAATTTGATGGTGGTAGTACTCCCCCTGTTGTAGGTGAAAGCATACTGGTCCACCTATCATTCAGGAACTGGAGCTCATCAATAGTTTCCTGCAAGTGCTTGAGCTGTAATTTGATGAATTCCTGTGAAAGATACACATTACCAGAAATGTTGATATGGATGTTCTCAACATTTGGGGGTGCATTTCTCTGTCTTGATCTGGATGGTTCTGGATGATCAGAAGTTGAGGGTCTTTGCTGATGTTCAGTAGTTGAAGGCCTGTGCTGATGATCAGTACCAGGAGCAGTCAAAGGCAGATCAATTACTCTATCCCCAGTGAGTAAGGCACGAGCTATGGCCAGTAATGGTACTCTCCCCCTCAACACATCAGTGTTCTTGGCAACAAGGTCATGATGCCTCAAGTAATTTGAAATCAGAACAGGATAGGGTAGGTTGCCTTTTTCAGAAACTTTTCCAGTAAATCTCATCATATGGTGGAAGATAGTGAGGCCTAAATTGAACTTCTTAAGCACAGAGATCTTATACATAAGAACAGTTTGGTCTTTTGTGATCTTAGTGGTATTTGTAGTGGGAATCCAGTTGTAGATAATGAGTTTGTATAACACAGAATGTAGGGAAGTGAGGTCTTTGGCTAGCATATGTCTAGTCCACTTAACTACCCTACCACCAGTTATAGCAGCAATAACAACATCCATGTTAGGTTCTTCATCCACCTCAACATTGGGAATATGCAGAAACTCATTTATCAACTCAGGAGTAAAAGGTACATCCCTCCCCCTAAAGTTTACAGTCCCATACCACTTAGATGATCTCCTACCAGTACTCTTTTTCATGCAAGCATAAAATTCATAAGCCCAATTTGTCAAGAAAGATTCACCAAAATTCACAGCATGCATCAAATTCCTTTCCTCTAAGAAACTAACCATGCCTTTACTTTCAAAATCAGGGATATTAATCCTCTTCTCTATCAGCAGTTTCCTCTTAGAATAAATAGCCAATCTATTCTCTAGAGTCTCAAGAGAGTCAGAATTACCTTCCTCTTCAGAAGCAAGGTCATTGGAGCTTGATGTAGAATCTTTAGCAGAGCTTTCCTTAGAGCTGCTTTCTGCACTGGAAGAGCTATCACCACTGCCATCATCTTCAGGTTCTGGTGCAGCTTCCTTTGCAGCAGCAAAATGCTCAGCATTTTTCTTAAGAGAATTCAGAATATCTCTTAAACACACATCAGAATCAGAATTGGAATCTGATTTTGCAGGTTCATCTTCAGCAATCATCTTGGCCTTCCCTTTGCCTTTGGGATCAGCAGCAGCTTTCTTCCTCCTTTCAACAACAGCTTTCTTGGGTTTCTCAGCAACAATTTTTTTAACTTTCTCAACAACAACAGGAGCTTCTTCTTCAGAGTCTGTGAACACTTGGATAGGTTCAGCAGCTTCAGCTCCAGCTTTCTTCTTCTTCCTCATGGATTCAGAATAATCCACATGAGTGAACACACGGTATGATCTTCTTCTTTGAACAGGACTCCTCTGTCTTTTTCCTTTCTGCGCATTCTTCTTGAAAGGAATGGGAGCAGATTCATCAGAAACAGAGAGTGAAGAGTTTGTACCGTCTTCAGAGATGTTTGCATCCTCCATTTCAACATCTTCAGGGTCGGAAGTAGTAGTAGCTTCTTCTTCAGCAGCAACCTCCTCGTTTTCATCTTGTGGGTTGTGAACAGTAGGTGATTTAGGGCTTTTTGAAGCAGCAGCCATTTGGGCGGTTTGATCAGCCAAATAGCTTGAGATATCCACTGTGATATCTCCAAATGTCATTACAGGAAGATGACCTGTAGCTCGAAGAGTCTCAGACACCTCTTCGACAGCCCTAGTAAACTGTTCAACGGTCGAATCTTGTGGAATGTGGGTTGTTGGTGGAGCGGTTTGAGGAGCAGTTTGAGGAGTGGGAACGGTTGTTGATGGGTTTGCAAAGACATTGGAGTCGGCATTTGAGGAGCTGGATTATTGTGAGGCCATTGAAGCAAGAATTTCGAGAGAGTTTTGGGCAGTTCGTTTGGAATTTTCAGAAGCAGAGTGTGAGTGAGAGTGAGATTGAGGTTGGTTTCCAGCCATTTAAGGAACGGTTGGATTTTCAAGGTAGGTTTGAGGAGTGTATACACAATCTTTGAGGGATACACGGCCAAAAGAACAAAACTGCAAGAGGTGTACTTAACAAAGCTCGACAAACAACAATTAGCAGCATAAATCACAATTTTGAGTTTTAAAGGGAGAATGTGTTTAGTTGGAGGTTAACTCGATTTATTCCAGAAATAATTTGATAGTGCTCCACATTTTTAGCCACAACCTAGATCATGGTTAATTAGTGGGTAAAATCAATTTTATTAATTAATTAGGTAATTAAGAAGTTTCTAGAATTCTTTACTTAGTCCAAGCATAATCTGAAAAATAAAAGTGTGGGTTAGTAATATAATTTAAATAAATAATATAAATCTCATTAAATAATTAAATAATTACTACTTATAAAAATAAATTCGAATCAGGCAATGTTGTGCTCAAAACTGTTACAAACACCTCAACACGGTTTTTATATGAATTTGCTTCATTTGTGTTGCACCATATATTTTTTTTTTCTTTTTGTGTTATAGCATCTAATTTGTATTGATCCATTGTTCATGTAGAGTACATCGTAGTAACGAACTCCGTGCCCCATACTTACTTAATGGATTACAAATATATTGATGTTTTTACCAAAGAATCACCTTTTGAAAAGAAGGCATCGTAGTAGTGAACTCCGTGCTCCATAGTTACTTAGTGATTTGGTACATCTTTTAGTATGCTAATAACATTCTCATTTTTATGCATTTGAGAGGTGTGAGACATGTTTATTTTTGCACTACAAGGTTCTTAGATTCGTAGATATTTTACAAAGAAATTATTTAACTAAGTAAGAAATAAATTCAACTTATAAAATTTTTACAACCCATGATGTTGTCCCAAATGCTGACGCATTTGTGACAACATCTATCCGAATTTTTCAGATAGTGCTCATCCCAAGAGATTTCCTCAAGATAGAGAATCTCTCATGGTCTAATGCTTTAGTAAAAATGTCAGCATTTTGTTTCTCAGTAGGTATATACTCCAACTTAACAATATTCTTCTCTACTAAATCTCTCATAAAGTGATGTCTTATGCTAATGTGCTTTGTGAGTGAGTGTTGTACAGGATTCTTAGAAATGTTAATGGCACTAGTTGTTGGTCCCAAGTTGAGTTAATAACGAGTAAGCTAGTGAAAATGTCTAGAGGGGGGTGAATAGACTTTTCAAAAATCTTTCGAAATATCAAAGTACAATATGCGGAATACGAAATTAACAATGAGCCCAATTCAAGATTATACTCAACTTAGATTCGAGAACTCGGTTCTATACTCAACTTGTCAAGTTCAGTTAAGTAGTTAAAACAATTAAGCAATTTAAACAATCAAAACTGTAAAGTAAATCAAACACGAGATTTATAGTGGTTCGACAACTTGTCTACATCCACTCTCACAAACCCAGTTGTGATGTTTCCACTAAACTCTTCCAATCGAGTACAAGTGTATGTTCCTGTCTTTAAAGTCCCAAGAAGAAGACTTAGATCTTCAACAGACTATACCTCCAGATATGTCTACGATCTTACTAGAAATTTTACAAGTATCTAGCACCTTGAAAATAACAAAACAAAACTAAAAACTTCTCTGATTTTCAGTAGTAGCCTTCTTGATTCTTCACTTGTCTTCTGGCTATCTTTCTGAACTTCAATCAACTCTGAGAGTAAACTTCAATTGAATCTTCAATAACGTTTGTAAGTAGTAATTCTCAATATCTTCAGTAATCAGTAGTCTTTAACCAACGAATACCTTGGGGTATTTATAGACTTCAAATCCAAGAACTTTCAGTTGTGTAACAACCTTTCTTGAAAACTAACTTGTAACTGATTCTTTTATTCTTCCACGCGTTTCTTCAGTTAATTAGTTATTCCATAACTAATTCTTCAATTTCATCTTCAATACGCGTTTCTGTAACTAACTTCAAGTTGACCTGTCTTTGTGTAAGTTGCGCACCTGTCTTGTCCAGTAGTAGTAGTCTGCGTCTTCTACTTGACTTGTGCAGTATGCTTCCAATAGAACTAATTTAGTCCTATCATCTAACCTAACAAGACTATTACATTACATTAAGCTTTTATAATACAAGCTTAGTCAACTTATAAACTATACAATGAATCTAATCTATTACATACAAAAACATGAGCTCTATACAACAATTATTCATAGCTCAATATAAAACCTATTGCATATACAAATAACAAATATGAAGTACTTATAAATCGTACTTATCTTTAGTAATACTTGTCTTGTGAACTCTACTGATCTGTTCAAGATGACTTCAACTTAACTAGACTAGATTAGTCAACACTTAGAAAATATTCAAGTCTTCTTTTGGCTTATCAAAACTTTATCTTTTATCTTTTATTCATCATTTAGGACTTGTTCTAGGATTCATATCCCAACAATTTCCCCCTTTTTGATGAAGCCAAAACTACTTGAATCTTTTCTTATTAGTAGACTAGTTAAGTAGTTATCTTGCCTTTTAACATCAAAATAGTACTTTATCTTTTCATTCATTCAGAAATAAGATCAGTAGATATTACAAATACTTTGAATAACAAAATATCAGAGCAAAAAAAACAATTAAAAAAAACTAATCTGAAAGAGTACCTTCTTCTGAATTTGGAACACAGAATGCATCAAGAAGTCTCCTATGAATAACACTGATATGATCTTCATCTTCAATCTTCTCTTTATCAAGTAGCTCTTCTTCAAATTTCTTAATCTGGTTACGATCAACTCTCTTTCCTGAGCTTGTCATAGGAGTCTTCCATCTTGGAAAGATTGGTATCAGAATGTTGAAATTTGCAGCAGCAGATATCCTCAATATCAGATTCCAAAGCATTCGATTCTGACCTTCCATAAACTTATCAAACATCGAGTATAGTTCATCCGAATTTTCAGAATCACCATACTTTCTGATTATCCAGTGATCAAGTTCCCATTGTCTCTTCACCTTGAGCCAATCTTGACGATGCTCTCTGTCAATAAAATAATCAATGAACTGATCTTCCATTTTCTCTTCATCTTCCTTCAGCTTCTGCAAATTCTCAATATGTTTTTCTATCTTCTTTTTGCTTGCATAGTGAGATTCATCACTTGGATCAACAACCTTCCGCTTTTTCACTTTTGTTGTTGTCTCCATCTCTCTAGGTTCTTCTAACTGAATAGATTTCCTTTTAGATATCATTTTTGTCTGCACTTCAGCTTCTGGAGATGCAATGGCCTTGCCCTTCTCCTTCTTCTTCAACTCATCTATTTCAGCTTTAGCTTGCTCAACTTCTGCAGTTTTAACCAATCTGCCTCTGCCTCTCTTAGGCCTCTTAAGATCTTGCATAGCTTCAGCAGCATCTTTAGCCTCCGGTTCAGCACTTGCCTCTTTCACTCCTTCAGCAGCAAATTCAACTCGACTTGCCTCTTCCCCCTTTTTGGCTTCATCAGATGCCTTGAGAGAGAAAAGAGAAGTGAACCGAGTCATTTCTTCCATCATAGCTTGCTTCATAAGGTCTGTAGCTCTTTCAATTTGCTTCTCATGCGACTTGTTTTGACTTAACTTGTCCAGCTTGGTCGCCACCAACTCTAGCTTTTGAGTAGACAAGTTCAACTCATTCTTAAAATGTGTAGCGGTTAAACGTAACTTCTTGTTTTCATCAGTCATAGCTGAGATAAGTTGTTGAGCTTGAGTTAGCTGATCATAAGCTTCCTTCCTCTGAACATCAGCAACTTCGATTCTTGCTCTATAGACTCTTTCCAATTTCCTGGATTCAGTAGCTAGAACGCGAGCAAAATCGACTGAGCTTTTCTCTGAGTATTCAACTTGATCCTGGAGAAATCCTTCAAGTTGTTCAAACATGTGTTGTCTGTATTCATCATCAATCTGATTGACTGCATTGACGATCAAATCTTTTGAACTTGTCACAAGGACATTGTTTTGTTCAATAAGAGTCTTCTGGACATCAGATTTAAGAAACTCATCAATTGATGCTTTGATGACAGCTTTCAATTCGTCCTTCAACTCATCTATTGAGGCGGCTGAGATAGTTTGAGATGACTGTCCAACCTCAACATGAGTAACATCAAGCATGACTTCATCTACTGGAGTTAAAGCTTTTACCAACTGATCTTCTGAAACAGTAGTCAAGACCTCGTCTTCGACTAGATCAACTTCTGGAAGCACACTTCCAGCAATAGCTCTTAGATTAAGTTGAGGAGAATAAGAGATAATAGCTAACCTTGCTTCATGAGCCTTCCTTTCAGCAATAGCTATGTCCTTCTTCAATAAGGCATGCAACTTCTCCATGTATCCACAAAGTTCAAATGGCAGGAAATCATCAGAATAACGATTTATAAAAGCAAAATCTGATCTTGGACTATCAGCATAGTCCATCTGAAATTTGAACACAATGCCTCTCAACTGATCTGAGACATTGTCTAAATCTATGACTGGATCAGTAGACTGTATCAACTCAGCTTGATAATCTTCAAATACCACACTGTTTTGCACAACATCAAGATCTGGAACCTGAACACCTACATCAAACTTGAATTCTGAACTCATCAAGTCATCAGAAATACCAAGCAATCTTTTCGCAAGAGCAGTGATAGCATGATTTGGGAAAAGCTCTGAGTGGTCACTAACACCACTATTCTCCTTCTGCTCCATTTCCCAATCCATGAAATTTGAAATGCCACCTTTTCCTAAGATGACTTCGAAGAGATCATCTGTACCAGACTTCTTCAAGGCCACCCAAGTACAAATTCGAACCAGTTTCTCAAACTGTTCTGAAGAATAGTCGACTTCAACAGACGAGAGCTGCTTCTTCAAATTCTTGCTCATCTTTGAACGGATTCGCTTTTCTCTTAGACACATGGGATAATAGACCAAGGATTCGAATCTAGCTTCAGTCGGGGTCTGAGTAGATGGGGTCTCTAACTCAGTTGTTGCAGTGGCAACCATCGTCTGATCTGAAGTAGATGGGATAAAGGGTTCAACATATTCTGTTGAGGGAGAGGGTGTGAAAGTACTGGTTTCAAAAAGCTTTGATGTGTCTTGGTTTGGTATGATAACCGTCGGAGTATCAGTTGTAGGCTGACCCTCAGCGGATATGCTGGCAGCACTTGTGAAGTTGTGGGAATAGGTCTAGGCCTAGATCGGTGTGATCTTGCCTTGGTTCAGACTGAAGAAGATGGGAGAGAGAGAGGAATTGAAACAGATTGAGTAGTAGAACCAACCTGTAAACTCGACTCGGCTGGACGAGTAGGCGAATCAACTCTCACCAAAGTGTACATCTCAGGTATTTGTTCACTCGACTCTTGCTCTTGAGTCGACTCTTCCTCTGACTGAGTCTTCTCTGAGTCTTCTGCACCAGATGAGTCTTGTGTAGCTTCCACTGACTTGTCTTCAACGGACTCATCTTCTGAAGATCCAGACTCACCAGCATACGGCAAAGCTTCCATGGGGTCAATTCTGGCTTGCCTAGGTGCAGATGGCCTGGCCGCAGCTTGTTTCCTCACTGCCCCTTTCTTCAAGTAAAACTTCAAAGGATGGAATGGCTTTCCTTTGCTCCATTTCGTCTTGTTTGGCATCAGGAGAGGAAGTAGGATACTTAGCTTATTACCATATCCAACGGCAGTAGACACCACCCAATTTCGAGTATTGTCATCTACTCGAACACTGCGTTCAAAATACATAATTCGATCCGCAATCAGCTTGAACCAATTGCATTCAGTGATACCATCAAAAATGACAGCCATAACCCTTGCCTTCATAAAGGTCACAGAGTCATGAGAACCAGTCGAACTTAACAAGATTTTGCTGGCAATATCCAATAAGGTGCGATATTTCTTAAGAAGATCACCCTTCTTGACTGGAACATACTTGCCATCTGATTTCTGTTTCAACTTCTTCCCACAGAAGATACTCAAGTAACGAATTTCTTGTCCAAGAGCATAATTTTCAATGTCAATAGTTCCGATGGGCAACTGTAGACGGTTGAACATAGTTTCTGGAGTGATTTGCACACGATCCTCACCAATGAAGGATTCAAGAATATCACCTTGTCTGATGACGTTGGCATAGAACTCTAGCACCTCCTCCTCCAAGACCACTTGAGGAAATGATTCTAGATACGGTTTGAGCCCACATCGAGTGCATTTAGCCAGAATCTCAGCATCGTCGTCTGAGTGATTGCCTTTGAAGAACACAGATGGTTCGACATTTACTTTGTTATCGGAGATGTATCGGCCTAGGTCGAATGTGACCTGCATGTTAGTTCTAAGATCGAAAATGGATCGAGTAGACATCTCAAAAATAATCAGTAACTAGATTGCTTGAAAATAGTGAGAGGAAAAACTTCTTGAGAGAAAGGAAGTTAGAAAAATTGTGACTAAGTCATGTGAGAACATGGGTTTTGATCAAGACGGTTAAGACCTTTGGCATTCGGTTACGGAACCGAGAGTATTATGTAATTTGATATTGTAAACTTTGAAATCCGCCCCTTCTTAGTTAGAATAGAGGAGTGAACTCATCTGTCCTAGTGTAGATGAGTGAGAACTGGACGTATACACTACATCAAATGAGAGTGTATAAATCTAATTCAAGGGTTTTCAAATTCTATCAATACCTAATTACTATAATATCCTTAATCCGTTTTGATTAAACACTTAGCATTTAAAAAAAACTTAGCTTGTCTGTTCGAGTCTATCCAGAACAGACGAGTAGACTCAAGCTTCACCAGACGAGTTGACTTAAGTACACAAGACGAGTTCCCCCTTCGTCTGTGCATATCTATTCTGAACATCGAACGACTTCATTTACCTATCTTATCACATTCAACGTGTAATCGATGGTACAAGTAAAGTAACAATAAATAAGATGAATATCAATCTAAGGCAATAATCAAGGTTTCGAACAAGATGACTATTGACCAACATAAGAGTCAACATAAGGATATTTAAGAAATCATAGATTCCCCCTTAAATGTTTATTCCCTTAGTTTTACCCTCAACTTTACCAGCTTCCTCATCGGGTTGTCTGGTCATCTTGTCTAGCCTTGTATACCTGGCTGTTGCGTGAGTAGACGAGTGCTCTAGTCTATTTCTTGTCTCCATACTTCGTTTGATGTACCTGTCTGGTTAGTACACAGCTATAGGCAAGTAGGGTCTAGATCAATTAGCCCTAAACTAATGCATAATTCACGAAATCGTGCCTCAGCTAATGGTTTTGTGAAAATATCAGCTCTTTGAAAATCAGTATGAATTTTTTCCATGCGGATATCCTTCTTTTCTACATGATCACGTATGAAATGATGTTTCACATCAACATGCTTACAACGTGTGTGCAGAACAGGATTTTGTGTAATGGCAATTGCACTATTACTATCACAGAAAATAGGAACATTTGATTCACAAATATTATAATCTCTAAGCTGTTGAATAAGCCATAATAATTGACTACAACAACTACCAGCAGCCATGTACTCGGCTTCAGTAGTAGAGGTAGCAACACTTGTCTGCTTTTTCGAAAACCATGAAATGAGTTTTGTGCCTAAGAATTGACAAGAACCAGATGTAGATTTCCTATCTATTCTACAACCACCAAAATCAGAATCAGAGTAGCCACTTAAAGATAAATCATCATTCGAAGGATACCATATACCACGATTGATGGTTCCTTTCAAATATTTCAATATTCTTTTAGTGGTTTCCATATGACTCTCTTTTGGGTTGGCTTGTAAACGAGCACAAACACCAACAGAAAATGCAATATCAGGTCTACTAGCAGTTAAGTAGAGTAATGAACCAATAAGACCACGGTAATGAGTTTGATCAGTACACTTACCTTGTTCGTCTGGGTCCATTCTGTATGTGGGTAGCATAGGTACGCCAGCAGACTTGCATGTCTTAATACCATACTTGTCTAGAAGATTTCTAGTATACTTTGCTTGATTTATGAAAATCCCTTCAGGGGTCTGTTTTACTTGAAGTCCAAGAAAGTAATTCATTTCACCCATCATAGACATCTCAAATTTACTTTGCATGAGTGTTGAGAAACTTTCACTCAGCTCTTTGTTAGGTGAACCAAAAATGATGTCATCTACGTAAATTTGGACGAGTAAAATGTCTTTCCCTTCTTGTCTTCTAAACAAGGTTCTGTCTACCTTGCCTTTAGTAAAACCATTTTCTAATAGAAATTGAGAAAGAGTATCGTACCAGGCTCTTGGAGCTTGCTTTAGTCCATATAAGGCCTTCTTTAATTTGTATACCTGATTACCTTTGACTTCGAAACCTGGGGGTTGTTCAACATATACTTCTTCCGCAAGAATACCATTAAGAAATGCACTTTTAACATCCATTTGATATACAGTAAATTTCATGTAAGCAGCATATGCAAGGAACAATCGAATGGCTTCTAGTCTAGCAACAGGAGCATATGTTTCATCATAGTCTATGCCTTCAGCTTGTGAATAGCCTTGGGCGACTAGTCTAGCCTTATTACGAACAACTACATCATTCTCATCTTTCTTATTCTTGAAAATCCATCGAGTGCCAACTACATTATGATGTTTCGGTCTATCGACAAGTTCCCAGACGTCGTTTCGAACAAACTGATTCAACTCATCTTGCATAGCAATGATCCAATTACTATCAGCCAATGCCTCATTAATGGTTTTAGGCTCGATAGATGAGAGGAAACAACACCAGCAAAACAGAGATGGACTAGATTGTTCTTGCGACTCAAAGAGTTGTCGTCTAGTCTTAACACCAACAGTAGAGTCACCAATAATATTTTCAGTATTATGCGCAGATTTCCATGTATTTCTATTCTTAACAATAGTACTGTCATCTATATCATGTACAGCATCATGCATATCAACATCATTATCAGCAGAAGATTTAATGGGAGTAGACGAGTCGACTAGTTTAGGTATGTCAACTGGTCTAGTAGAGTTACCTTGAGCACTCACCTTCTTCTGGTCGTCTGACTCGAGAGCTTTTATAAATGGATTGTAAGCTTGAACGGATTCATATACCTCTGAGTCTTTGTCAGATTCGACAGTTGGCTCAGTAGCTTTCTCACCGATCTTGTTGGTAGACGAGTCCTGTTGAGATTCTTCGAAAACCACATGTGGTGTTTCTTCCACACAAAGAGTTGAGTAGTTGAATACTCTAAATGCTTTGCTAGTCGAGGAGTATCCTAAGAATATCCCCTCGTCTGCTTTAGCATCGAATGCATTCAACTTGCTTTTCCCATTGTTATGGATGAAACACTTGCATCCAAATATATGAAAATATGAAACTCTGGGTTTTCTACCTTTCCATACCTCATAGGGCGTCTTACCTAGTGCTTTATTGATAGCACTTCTATTTTGTGAGTGGCATGCAGTGTTGATAGCTTCTGCCCAAAATTTCTGAGGCGTATTATACTCTGTCAGCATGGTCCTGCAGGTCTCCTTAAGAGTTCTGTTCCTTCGTTCTGCTACTCCATTTTGCTGTGGTGTCCTAGCTGCACTAGTAAGGTGCTGGATGCCACGCTTAGAACAAAATTCTTTAATATAGCAGTTAATGAATTCAGTACCCTTGTCACTACGGATCTTGACAATTGACTGATTCTTCTCAACCTGTAACTTCTTCAATAGATCGGGCAAAAGTGTTTGTGTATCACTCTTCTTGTGTAAGAAGACTACCCAAGTGAACTTAGAATAGTCGTCTACCACAACAAGTGTGTACCTCCTACCGTTCAAAGTTGGAGGAGTTATTGGGCCATGTAAGTCCATATGTAGAAGTTCAAGAACTCTACTGGTTGAGAGGGATGGAATAGATTTAAAAGAGCCCTTCACCTGTTTACCTTTTTGACAGGACGTGCATACATGTGACTTATAGTAGACTTCATTGGGAATACCTTCCACAAGGTAGTCTCTGGCTATCTTATTAAGAACCTTAAAGTTTAGATGACAAAGGCGTCTATGCCAGAGCCAGCCAAGTTCTTTAGGATTCTTAGTAAGTAGACAGGTGTCCCTCGGACAACTGTTCCAGTTCACTATGTACACACTTCCTTGTCTAATGCCGACTAGTAGGACTGTGTGTGTTTTCTTGTCGATGATTTCACATTTCTGACTCTTGAACTGCACCTTGTATCCACGATCACAAAATTGTGAAACAGAGAGTAAATTGTATTTCAAGCCTTCAACATAAGAAACATCTTGAATTTCTATGTCTCCATTCCGAATGTAACCAAATCCTTTAGTAACAGCAATGGAGCTATCACCAAATATCACTTTTGGTCCTTCTTGCTCATGGTAGCTTGACAAGAGAGTCTTGGTGCCAGTCATGTGGTGTGAACAGCCACTGTCTATGTACCAAGTTTCTCCAGTTGAGCCACCTTTCTTGTATAGATCGAGTCGACCCTGCAATAGATGATATTACATAATTTAGGTACCCTCCTTGTTTAATGGGGTCCTTGGGGGTTAGTCGAGTTCAATGGAATCCAAATGTACATTGGAGTCCTGAACAAGTTTGATCTTTTAAGCTTTCGACCATATTTGTTGCAAAATAAGACCTTGTTATCCTTATCTGGCCTATCAGTTGAGTTTGGGTCTACTCTTTGGAGATAGCCTTTCGACTTGATCTCTACTTGAGCAGGCACTTGTCTATGATAGTCAGAGTAGGGTTTGTATGCATTAGGTCCATACGGTTTATAGACATGTTTAGGTCTTTCTTCTCCTTTGATATCATATGACAAAGGTGGAGGATATAGAACAGCTTGTGTACGATATTTTGGACCTTCCTGTCTAGGTCTAGACGAGTAGAGTTGAGACTGCCTTATGAAAGGAGGTCTAGACTCTTGTCGTCTAGTCTGTACTTGTCTAGTACTAGTCTCCTCAGGATACCAATCCTCGTATCTGACCTGATTTGGTCGTCCACGATTCCTAGTCCTTTGAAGATTAGTTCTAGGTTGAACAGGCTTGTTGTTACCATTCTTTTTACCTCCCTTGGTAATTGGAATGTTAACTTGAGCTTGTCTAGGTACAGTGCCTTTAGACGGAGTGTCAATATCGTATATCATTGGTTCTTTTCCTTTATCATTACTCAAAGAGCTTGAGATGAAAATAGTAGGGTTCTTAGGAACTTGAGTAGACGAGCTGGGTGTCTCAGCACCTATGCCTGTCTTGTCAGCAGGAGCCCTATACCTATCTGACAATTCAAGGTTAACCTTAGAAGATTTAACCAGGTCAGTAAGTTTAAGGTCTAGAGTGACAACCTCGGTTTCTAAGAACTTATTACGTTCTTCAAGCTTTTTGAACTTGCTTTGTAAGACATTGAATTCATGTTTCTCAGTCGCATGTGTCTTAAGTAGGTCTTGATACAACTTGTCTGTCAATGCACACTTGTCTTTGAGTTGTCTCAACTCTTCTTGCAAGCGTTCATTTAGAACTGTTGTATTAGGATCTGCTTTAGACTGAGCTTCCTTAAGATCAATGATTTCTTGTCTTAAGATGATGTTTTCATCACTGACTTCAATGAACGCCTTGTTGGCAAGTAGGAGGTCGTCTTCAACTGCACTAGTAGAGTGCTGAAGACTACTCCCTACTTGGCTACTGGCAGTGTCACTTTCATCAGAATCTGATTCATCACATGATTGAAAGGAAGTAACAGATGATACCTCTTGGTCGATTTTAGCCATGAAGCATAGACCATCATCAACTATGAATGCTTCATCGTGATCTTGTTCAGACGGGTAGCTGGATGAGGATGATGGCAACTTGTCTGAACTAGAGTCAGAGTCATCATTAGCCATCATTGCCTTCTTACCACGGTTGTATCTTCTTTCCCTTCGTGCTTTGCGTTCTTCTCGATCATCAGTACTCAGGTCTGGACATTCATATATGTAGTGACCTGGTTTCTCACAGTTATAGCACACGAGATCATTAGTAGCCTTTTTAATAGGAGAGTTGTTCCTTCGTTTATCACGTCTATCAGAACGAGTAATCTTCCTACCATCAGACTCTCTATCTTGTCTGTTACCTTTCGAGACTTCGTCTCTCCTTTCGGACGAGTTTCGGTCTCGTCTGGTCTCAGACGAGTTCTTAGAAGCAGACCCTCTATGCTCTCTATAGAACTTCTTATATCTCCCGAAACGTTTATTCAGCCTATCAAACTTTCTAACCATGAGGCTTACTTGATCCTTCAGACTAAGATCAGTATCTAACTCGTCTTTCACAGAAGCAGACCTAGTCTTAGTCTTCGACCTGTCTATCTTAGACGAACTAGCCTTAAAAGCAACGTTCTTAGATTCAGCATGTTCTCTGTCACTACTTACTATGGGTTCATCTTCGTCTAGATCAAACTCATGAGCCTTTAGAGTTTGAAACATAGTCTCTACTGTCCATACGTCTATATCTTGGGTATTCTTAACAAGCATTTTTACCATCTTCCATCGACTATCAAGGCTTTTTAGAATCCTAAGATTGATTTCACGAGGAGTATAAGATTTACCAAGGACTTCCAAGTCATTCATGATTTTAGTAAAACGAGTATCCAACTGGTCTATTGTTTCACCAGCTTTCATATGAAATGATTCGAATCTTTGGACTGCAGTGGAGAGCTTGCTTTCTTTGATTAGGGGTGTCCCTTCACAAATGATAGCTAAGCGATCCCACATTTCTTTGGCAGTTTTACATTTTAACACTTTTCCCAGATACTCGTTAGGAAGAGTGTGTAAGATGTAATTCTTGGCCAAGCTATCCAAATTATTCTGTCTCATTTCTTCAGATGTAAGTTCTGACCTTGGTTTCTTGACGAGTGTACCCACGGGTTGATTTGCGTCGAGAGCAGCAGTGTTTGGGATCATGGTCACTATTGGACCTTCAGTGATGACGGAGATCATTAAGTCGTGAGTGGAGCTGAAGATGGCTTCCATCCTTAGTTTCCAATAGTCATAATCTTGAACCTGGAACTTAGGTAACTTGTTAGCGCTGATCTCAAGAGACATGATTTCAAGAAATAAGTGCTAAGTAAAGTTATGATCAAGAATAGCAGATAAGTCAAGCACAGGGAGCACGAAAAACAGATGATACAAGAATAAGATCAAGAACACGTATACAAGAACAGTCAAGGACCAAGACTTCACCCTAAGTCTTGAGTCGGTTATCAAGAAACAGCAGTTCGTAAACTACTGCTCTGATACCACTTGTTGGTCCCAAGTTGAGTTAATAACGAGTAAGCTAGTGAAAATGTCTAGAGGGGGGTGTATAGACTTTTCAAAAATCTTTCGAAATATCAAAGTACAATATGCAGAATACGAAATTAACAATGAGCCCAATTCAAGATTATACTCAACTTAGATTCGAGAACTCTGTTCTATACTCAACTTGTCAAGTTCAGTTAAGTAGTTAAAACAATTAAGCAATTTAAACAATCAAAACTGTAAAGTAAATCAAACACGAGATTTATAGTGGTTCGACAACTTGTCTACATCCACTCTCACAAACCCAGTTGTGATGTTTCCACTAAACTCTTCCAATCGAGTACAAGTGTATGTTCCTGTCTTTAAAGTCCCAAGAAGAAGACTTAGATCTTCAACAGACTATACCTCCAGATATGTCTACGATCTTACTAGAAATTTTACAAGTATCTAGCACCTTGAAAATAACAAAACAAAACTAAAAACTTCTCTGATTTTCAGTAGTAGCCTTCTTGATTCTTCACTTGTCTTCTGGCTATCTTTCTGAACTTCAATCAACTCTGAGAGTAAACTTCAATTGAATCTTCAATAACGTTTGTAAGTAGTAATTCTCAATATCTTCAGTAATCAGTAGTCTTTAACCAACGAATACCTTGGGGTATTTATAGACTTCAAATCCAAGAACTTTCAGTTGTGTAACAACCTTTCTTGAAAACTAACTTGTAACTGATTCTTTTATTCTTCCACGCGTTTCTTCAGTTAATTAGTTATTCCATAACTAATTCTTCAATTTCATCTTCAATACGCGTTTCTGTAACTAACTTCAAGTTGACCTGTCTTTGTGTAAGTTGCGCACCTGTCTTGTCCAGTAGTAGTAGTCTGCGTCTTCTACTTGACTTGTGCAGTATGCTTCCAATAGAACTAATTTAGTCCTATCATCTAACCTAACAAGACTATTACATTACATTAAGCTTTTATAATACAAGCTTAGTCAACTTATAAACTATACAATGAATCTAATCTATTACATTCAAAAACATGAGCTCTATACAACAATTATTCATAGCTCAATATAAAACCTATTGCATATACAAATAACAAATATGAAGTACTTATAAATCGTACTTATCTTTAGTAATACTTGTCTTGTGAACTCTACTGATCTGTTCAAGATGACTTCAACTTAACTAGACTAGATTAGTCAACACTTAGAAAATATTCAAGTCTTCTTTTGGCTTATCAAAACTTTATCTTTTATCTTTTATTCATCATTTAGGACTTGTTCTAGGATTCATATCCCAACACTAGTATTATCACAAAAGATTGTAAGTATACCATTCTCAATACCATAGTCATGGAACATCTTTCTCAGCCACAAGAGTTGTGTACAGCAGCTTCCAACAGCTATATACTCAGATTCTGCAGTAGATTGTGAAACACAATTCTGCTTCTTGGTGTGCCATGATACAAGATTGTTTCCCATGTAGAAACATCATCCACTCGTACTCTTTCTATCATCTATATCTCCAGCCCAATCAACATCACTGTAGCCAATCAAAATGTTGTTGGTGTCCTTAGTATACCAGATTCCAAGGTCACTTGTACCTGAAACATACTTGATAATCCTTTTCACAGCATTCAGGTGAGATTCCTTTGGATTAGCTTGGTACCTAGCACAAACACACACACTGTACATAATATCTGGTCTACTAGAAGTTAAATACAGTAAACTACCTATCATGGATCTGTAAAGTGTTGGGTCAACATTTGTTCCAGCACTGTCTTTGCAAAGTTTCAAAGAGGATCCCATAGGAGTTTTCATTGGTTTTGAATTCTCAAGACCAAATCTTTTAACCAAGTTCTTAGCATACTTACTTTGGGAAAAGAAAATACCATCACTGCTTTGTTTGATTTGAAGACCTAGAAAATAGTTCAAGTCTCCAACCATACTCATTTCAAATGTTGCAGTCATTGCCTCAACAAATTTACTCAACATTTTATCACAAGTAGAACCAAACACAATGTCATCAACATATATTTGAGCAATTAGTATATCATTTTCAGTGTGCTTAATGAACAAAGTTCTATCTGCCTCTCCTCTAATAAATCCATATTCCAAAAGAAAGTCAGTAAGCCTACCATACCATGCTCTAGGAGCTTGTTTAAGACCATACAATGCTTTCTTAAGTTTATATACATGATCAGGATACTGTGGATCTTCAAATCCTATAGGTTGTTCAACATATGCTTCTTCATTTAATATGACATTTAGGAATGCAGTCTTTACATCCATTTGATGAAGTTTAATATCAATAAAACATGCAATAGCTAGCAGTAATCTAATATATTCTATCCTAGCAACAGGTGCAAAAGTTTCATCAAAATCAACTCCTTCAACTTGGGTGTAACCTTGTGCTACTAACCTAGCCTTGTTCCTAACAATATTACCAGATTCATCAGTTTTATTCTTGAATATCCACTTTGTTCCAATGACATTAGTATGACTAGGTCTAGGAACAAGTGTCCACACTTCATTTCTTTCAAACTGACCAAGTTCTTCATGCATAGCATTAATCCAGTTTTCATCAGTTAAGGCTTCTTTAGCACTCTTAGGTTCAATTTCAGATAGATAGCATTCAACATTTACAACATTACACATAGAAGACATGCATATTGTTCTTACCACATCTACCTTGTTTGATCTTACTCTTCCTCTTGTTTGCACTCCAATTGTAGCATCGCCTATGATCTGGTCAGAAGGATGACTTTTGTCTATTCTTGAAGAAGGATTCGTTTTGGGAATGTACTGATCATTCTGTGAATTTACAGCTGACTGTTCTGTAGATGTTGACCCAGATGTGTTAACATTTGGTGCAACATTTTCAGACTTCAGTGTATTCTCAGAAGTGTCAGTAACCTGTGATACATCTTCTTCATCTTTGTCATCTGTAAGACCTTTATCATCATCAAACACAACGTTAACAGATTCTTGAACAGTGTTAGTTCTAAGGTTATAAACTCTATAAGCTTTACTATTTCTAGAATAGCCTAAAAAGAAACCTTTATCACTTTTAGAATCAAACTTATGAAGTTGATCCCTATCATTCAAAATATAACACACACAACCAAATACATGAAAATATTTCACATTAGGTTTTCTGTTGTTCAAAATCTCATAAGGTGTTTGATTAGTACCAGAACGAATAAAAACCCTATTAATAATATGGCATGCAGTATTCAATGCTTCTCCCCAAAATTTCTTAGCAAGACATTTGGATGTAAGCATAACTCTAGCCATTTCTTGTAAAGTTCTATTCTTTCTTTCAACAATTCCATTTTGTTGTGGAGTTTTAGGAGATGAATATTCTTGCAAGATACCCTTTTTATCACAAAAATCATTAAACATGCTGTTTTCAAATTCCCTACCATGATCAGTTCTAATACGGCCAACTTTCAAGTTAAACACATTTTTGAACCTCTTATAAAGAATTTTAAATGCAGCAAATGCTTCATATTTGTCTCTCAAAGACTCTACCCAGGTATATCTAGAAAAATCATCTACCACAACTAAGGAATACCTCTTTCCTCCAATGCTTTCAGTTTCCATAGGACCCATCAAATCCATGTGTAGTAATTCAAAGCATCGATGTGTAGTACAATGTGATAGCATTTTGTGTGACATTCTTACCTGCTTACCTTTTTGGCATGGTCCACATACAGTGGTGTTGTGAAACCTAAGTTCTGGAATTCCTTTTACTGCATCTGCTTTGATTAGCTTTTTCATTGCTCTGTAATTTGCATGACCCAATCTTTGATGCCATAGAACATTTTCATCATGTTTTGACAAGTTACACATATTTGTTCCAATAAGATAGCAATTATCAGCTGACCTAGTACCAGTCATGACACAAACTTCATCTTTATTAAGAACATAACATGAATCTTTATCAAATTTCACATGAAAATTATCATCACAAATTTGACTAATGTTAATCAGATTTGCAAGTAATCCATCAACATGTAATACATTTTTAAGCTTAGGAAAACCTTCAACATTCAAAGTTCCTTTACCAACAATCTTTCCTTTAGAACCTCCACCATATGTAACACTACCACTATTCAAGGTCACATAATCAGATAAGAAATCAATACGACCTGTCATATGTCTAGAACAACCACTATCAAAGTACCATAAGTCAGGTAGACATGCTTTTAAGGAGGTATGAACAACATTACAGGTAGCTTTTGGTTTCCATGCAGATTTCAAAAACTGTTTACCAGGATGTGACAGTTTATTATGCAGCATTTTCAAGTTTTTCTGTTCTACAAACAACTTTATACAGTAAGGACGAATGTGACCAATTTTGAAACAGTAATGACAGATATACTTCCTTTTAACCTTGTGAGACTCTGTTTCTGCAGATGTTGCACCAGATGTGTCAACATTTGCCTTAACAAATTTCCCAGGTTTTCTAAATTTATCAGAAATAGAAGCAGTAGTACCATCATAACCTAAACCATGATTATCAGACTTACCAGTAGCTATAGCATTATTTACCTCAGAAGCACTTTTGGAATATTTCTTGAAACATAAAGTAGAATTTATAAGTTTCTCCTTTAAGTTATAGATTTCCAGATCTCTTTTGGTAAGAATAACTTCTAGCTTGGTGATTGTGTCTATCAAATCCTCATTCCTTTTATTCAGAGAATCAAGGGTGAGTTTCTGATTCTTCCAATCATCTAACAACTTTTGGTATTCATTGTCATCAGTCCTTTTTCCTGCATCATCAACTAAACCATTAAAACAGTTCAAATCTGGGTGAGTCTATTCTGATGTTGCTGTAGATGTTGAAGCATCAGGTACAGCATCAGAATCTGTTTCATCCAGATCATCATCTGAGGAATCATTATAATCAATTATGGTAAAATTAGAATATTCATTCTGATTTAATTCATCAAGATCATCATCAGAATCATCACTCAAGGTAGCACTAAAATTCAGTTTTTGCTTAAGTCTAGTATTGGCACATTCATTTTGTTGGTCCTTGGTGGAGTATAACACAAGTGTATGGGGGGGGGGGGAATGCACTTGTGTATGCAAATTCTTTTCTTTTTGACAAATTGGTCTTATCAGGCAAGTTGTCTCACAACTGGCCTGAGTGTGAACTTTGATAGATACTTGTCCTACTGATTACTATTGAGTGATCAGTTGGCTAAATATCTAAAAGAGTTACTTAGTGCGGAATGTGGTTGGCCTTTGACTAAAGAAATACTCCAAGTTAATTTCTGAAAATACAGGTTATCAGGGACTTTGTCCAAAACAGATTTTCTTACTTACTGAGTTATGAATCTTTAAAATATGTTTGAATGAAGTGAAGTTAAGAATGCAGTAAGTAAATGAGACACAAGTTTATAGTGGTTCAGATACTCAAGCTCCTACATCCACTTTCCCTGATTGAACAGGATAATTCCTTCTCAATGGAATTAGCTTGTTTTATAGTGCCAAGGTGCACTGATCAACAACACTCTCTTAGTGTTTTGATCCCTAGGATAACTTGAGTCCTAGTGCTCAATCTCACTGAGTTAAGACTGTGATTTACACTAACAGTCCTTAACTCCTCACTTCTACAACAAACTCTCTCTTCACTTAATGAGATAAGGGTTTGAGGTTTGGTTCCAACTAGTAGAGATATCCTTTACAATAAGAACAGTGTAAAGGCTTAGGATATCTCAATGCTAAGCTAGGATGTTTACAAAGATTGGCTTAGCTGACTTGAAGTGATTCAGGAAACTTGGAATTCTAGAGAACAGCTTGGTTTCCTTTTGAAAGCTTGATGATAGTTTGATAGCTTGTTGTTGGATATGAATTCCTTTGATTACTTCTGTATTTATAGGCAAATTGAACAACTAACCGTTGGAGGGATTAGCAATTCAAATATGTCTATTTGCAGCACCATTGAAACGGCTATGAAGCTTGGCATCCTTTTATCCACTGTGTAAAAGGGGTCTTCAATGGTTGCTTGAATGAATGTGTTGACTTCTGAAAAATGCGACTGAAAAGACTTGTGTCAGTTTCCAATTTTGCACATTGTCCTAGGTTGATTTGTGGCAAACTTTACACTCAACCAACGGTCAGATGGGACAAGCTCCCTGAACATTCTTGCTGCAGTTTAGAATGTTCCAACATTCATTCAATGCTTTACTCTTTAATGCTCTAAGTCTTTAATGCTTGGTTCAGGCATGATTGGCAATAAATGCTTCATTGAATGTGTCTTCTGTAAGCTTTTGACATTCAATTCTCTTGATCATTTGTTCTTCAACTGTCTTGATCTTTTGCATTTATGTACACAGCTTTATTGTTCTTGATCTCTTCAGCTCAGTTGTCCATTTGATCAGCTTGTCTTGAATGGATCAACAACTTTGTCCTACAGACCTATCAAGCTGCCTAACATTCTAGCTTTGGACAACTATCCTGAACTCTAAAATCTCACAACATTTCTGAGATTTTAACTTAAGCATTTTACACACTCAAGTGTTCTGAGACAAACTTGCCTGAACAATAACTTGAGCATATCTCAACTAATTTGTACATCATCAATCAGGGGTTTTGGTATCTAGATCAAAATCATTTTATTCCCAACAATTTCCCCCTTTTTGATGATGCCAAAACCTATTACAAAGGGACCTTGACTAAAACTAAATATAACCTTCAGGATGAATGAACTGGTCAACTTTCCTGAAAGAAACTGTTAGCACAATAAATCAAGTATATGTGTCATGTCAGGTTAGTTGAGATAATGAGTTATTATCTCTTGATAGAAAATCATTGGTCCTTTTATATATCATGGAGCATTACAGATCAGAAAATTAAAAGGACACACTAACTGATACAAGAATAACAACATCATCAGCAATCATAAAAACAAGAGTAGGGAAGGGATAAACTTATCCATCAGAGAGTTCCATCATCTTGGGGAGCAATGCCATATTGAGCCCAGACCCTTTTCTTCAGCTCCCAAACATCCTTGTTGGAGCCTCTAGGGCCTATCTTCATCTTCTCCATCTTCATGATGTTGATGAACTCCTCCAGAATCTTTCCCTCATCAATCAAGTTCCCATTGAACTTAGGAGGCATGTACAGAATTGGACCAGGGGCCTTGAACTCCACTCTAGCCATATCAGCTGCTGCAAACAGCTTTTGGTAGAGGTCCCTATGATTCTCAAACATGAACTGGACAAAGACTTCATCTTCATTCTCTCCAAGCCACTTCCCAATGACATAGAAGTCATATACAAAACTTCTCTTGGCCTCCTCCCATGCATCATTCAGTGAGATTGGAACCCACTTATCATGGTGAGGGTATTGAGTGTCCCATCTTTGCAGCATTTTAGGTTTGAGTCTTCTGTATGAGGCTCTCCTTCTTGGGGCTTTGAAATTTGCCCTTCTTTCATCCCTTGCCTTGTTGGCCTCAACCAATTGCTCCATCCTCTCTTTAGCTCTCTGAAGAGCTAGCTTCTCTTGGGTTTCTAGATCTTTTCCAAAACCTTCTTCAAACAATTTAGAGGGATCATCAGCAAGTTTGGGCACACCAACTTCAGGCATTCTGTCCTGTACTTCCTCTTCAACTTCTTCTTCTTCAATGGCAGGCATCAGGGCTGCTTTCTTCATTCTCTTTGATTTCCTTGCTGGAGTTGATTCTTCAGATTGAAATTCTGAAGGCAAAGTCAGGCTGGTTGGGAATTCATTGAAGGCTTCCAATTCCTTCCTCTTTCTTTCAGATGACCTTGTCACCTTCCCCCTTACTTCAGCAATCTTCTCTTTAGGTTCAAGTCCTGTAGACTCACCACCTGGCCTTTGAAGCTTTCTTGCCTGACTTTCCATAGCTGACATCATGGACTCCTTGACAGCTATTTGAATCTGCTCTTCCTCAGTCAAATTTTCAACATTCATTGGGCCTTTGCCTTTCCCAATGTCTTCTACTGCTTCCTCCTCAATCTCAGGGACCTTCTCCTTTCCCTTGGATTCACCAATTACCAAGGTTCCCTTTGCCCTTGCTCTCTCTCTTTCCCCCTTTTTGGCATTATCAAAACACTGGGGCTTTAAGTCACTTATAGTGACAGAGAGATGTGAGTGGGAATGAGTGAGGGACTTCAACTCCTGCAGTAGGTAAACATTCTCATCATGAATGTTTTGCATTTTATCATCTGCCATGCTCAAAAAGGTGTGAACTGGCTTCATCTTTTGGGAAACTATGGCATCCAATGTGGCTTTCAGTGATTGATCAAGTTTGGCCTGAAGTTGTTCAGTGAGATTGGCCACAACTTGATCAGACACTTTGGCCATGAGTTCAACAGTGAACTTCTCAGCAGCTTCCTTCACCATTGCAGCTTTCAACTCTTCTGCCTTCTTTCTCTGGGCTGCTGTCCTCTGCCTTAAAGCATCCTTGATTGTCTTTCTTAATGCTTTCACATTGTGCTTGTACAAAGTTTTGAGACCCTGCTGCTCTTTCTTCACAGATCTTGTGAATTTACCCATAGCATCTTTGGCTTTTGTCACTTCAGTTGAGACTGTTTGAAGTCCAGTTTCAACTCCACACATTCTTGCATCAAGAGTAGGCAAGATCACTTCTTCTGACCCTGTGAGCCTCATCTCCACAGAGGCTAGAGTCTTGCTTTGGCCATCTAGGGTATCAGCAGTGGTAGCATGAGCCTTCTCAACTTCCCTGACCAGTGTGTCCAACTTCTCTGACTGCTCTTCAATGATGGATGCAGTCTGAGTAGCAATCTGAAGGTGAGCCTCAGAGGTGTTGGCTTGTTCAAAGTAGATCTGGTTAAGTGTGGACACATTTGCTGATACTGCTTCAAGATCAGTGTCAGCATCAACTGGTATATCTGTCAGGGATGCATCTGCAAAAATTTTCTCAAGAGTGACAGCAACTGAATCTGCAAAACTGACAGTGTTAGTAAAAACTCCCTCATCACCCTCTATTTCTTTTTCTCCCATAAGGTCTGATACATCAGCACCTTCTCTCTCATTTTCAACTATATTCTTTTCTTCTTCATTTTCAAAAGATAGACTCACATTCACTGGAGAATCAGGCCTCCTTTCACCAAGGGATTCATCAAGTTCATATTTGACTTGAAGAATAGCCTGACTCTCATATTGGGCTGCACCCAATATTTCTACTTCCTCACCCTCTATTTGTGGTGCACTCAAGGAACCAGTGATCACACACTCCTTACCATCATCTCCCTCTGATTTTTCAGCACTCACAGCCTTTTCAGCTCCTTCAATTTCTAAACCTGACACCTCTATATCCTCAACAGGATCCACAGAGGGCAGTTGTTGGGAGATCACAGTGCTTGGGCATCCCAAGTCCACTGAGTCATCCTGAATGACTAAAGGCTGGTCAATGTCCAACTTTCCTGACATTGATGAGGCTCTAGCCAAACCAGCTTCTCCCAAGGAAGTCTCAACATTGTCAAGCTGTGCCTCAGGTTCAAAAGAACAATCCTTGGCCAATGCATCTTGGACTGAGTCACCATCTTTGGTCAACTCCTCTGAATGATCAGAGTCCTTCACAGAATGAAAAGTCAAGTAATGTACCTGAGCTGAGTTGATACCAGGGGGATTGGGATTGGTGTGATCATCATCATCATCATCATCATCATCATCAGATGGGCTGTCAGGATGCTTGATTCCTTGTGCTATCCTCTCTCTTTCAGCAAGCACCTTTTCATGAACAATGGTGCAAAATAGGGCCTCAGTGGTTAATACACTGGTCTTCTTTACATTTGCAAAATGTAGCAGCCTATTTTCCTCAACCTGCCACCAGTTGGCACCCTTATCCTGAATAGCCTGAGCTATTTCCATAATAGTTCTATCTTTGATCTCAACAAGTGCTCTGAGATCATAGAATTGTTGTTGCAGCCTGGGATAAGTCTTCAATCCTGGATATAATTCATCCACATTGGCTCTTGCAATCTGCCTCAACATCCCCTCATAGGTATACTCTTCACCACTATCATCTCCAGAGGAGTTGGTTTGGGATTCAGGAGGGTTGGAATGAGATTTAAGTAAGCTTGGCTGGGATTCAGATAGGTTGGGTTCAGAAGGATTGGGTTCAGGAGAGGTCAAAACAAGTTGGGATTCAGGTGCTTTTGAGAGCATTGTTCCTGAAGAGGTAATTGGAATGGCTGGAATGGGTGGGAAAACAACTTGATCACCTTCTTGAAGAGCAGTTTCAAGAAGTTTGGTATAAGAGAGAAGTCTTGGATCAAGTGGGGAAAAGGGTCTATCTTCAAGATTGACCAAATCTGCCAGCACATCAATACCTGATCTATCAGGTGCACCTTCAGGGGAGTACACTTTCTTGGCAATGATTGGTGCATCTTCAGGAGTCTTGCACTCCTCTTCTTCTTGCCTTGGAGATATTCTTCTAGATTGAATATCAGGAGAGTTGGCTTCAGGGCTGTTGGGTTTTGACTTGGATTTGGAGTTGGACTTGCTTGCCTGTCTAATTTCCTTGAAGAATTCTTTCTTCTTCTTTTCTTCTTCCATCAACCTCTGCTTATCAGAAGTCTTGATGATTCTTCTTTTCCTTTCATACCTTGTTGGCTGGTCAAGGTCTCTGAATTCAGTAATACTTTCAGGCTGTAAGGGGACAACCTCTCTGAATACTTCACCTTCTTCAGGAGGGTTGACTCCTTCCTCAGCAACCTTCTCTATTTCCTCAGAAGTGGCTCCTCCACTTTTTGACTGACTTTCTGGTGAAGATTCATTCAGAATCTTCTTCATCTTTTTCATCTTTGGCTGAGCTTTTGGTGGCTGGGCTTTCCTCTTCCTAGGAGAGGCTCTTGGGACTGGAACAATTGCAACAGCTTTCTTGGAGGCAGCCACCTGCTTTCTCTTCTCTGTCTTAGAAGACAACTTTCTAAACATCACCTTTTGTGCAGGAAAAGGTTTTGGCTTTGCTTGGAGGTGGGTGTAGTGAGCAAATCTTTCCAAGAGCAGGCTGGCTCTTGTGCAGAACTGGAGTCTTCCTTCAACCACCACCTTGTGGTGCTTCATCTCCTTAAACTTAAATTTTTCATTCATCATTTTGTCAAGAATGAAATTTTTCCAGTTGAACTTGACTCTCTTCTCAGCAGAGTCAATCACAGCAGCCATCACTCTCAATTTAGGCATACTGATTTGTTCAACACTCCCTGAGTGGCTCAACAGGCTCTTTACAACACAATCAAACAAATGCCTAAACACTGGCTTTAAAGTGTTTTTGTTTTGAGCACTTACAACCTTTTTAGGTTCTATCATCCAAGAATAATAGAACTCCTGATCATCTTCGTCCTTGTACATTTCTGGATTCATGCCTTCAGAAGGTAGCCCAAAGCTAGCTTCTAAATCCTCTGCAGTGAAGATGATTGTGTGTTGAGTTTCTTCTTCTTCATCTTCCTCAGCATATGTGAGCTTAGTGCACACATCTCCCTTTTTCCCTTTCCATCTGAGATGGGCAAAGAATTCTGCCATGAATGGATTCAGGCAGGAATCAGGCTTGGTGCCAAGAAATTTCTCTAGCCCTGCCTCCCTCAGCCATTGGAGGACTTGTTGAACTTCTGAATCTGGGCTATCAAAAGCTACCAGCTTTTCAAACCAAAGGGAATTTGGGTTGCTAAGATAAGAGAAATCAATGTCCAAAGAGGAATCATTGAAGTCTACAAGCTCTTCTTTCTTAATCTTAGGTGCCATGGATAATATGAGAGATTGGTGGTTTTTTTTTTGGAGAGGAGTTGCAGGTTTTAGAATATGCAGAAAGAGTTAAGGGTTTTTGAAATTTTGAGTGCGTAAGGATGGTAGTGAAAATTGAGGAGTTTATATATGTGGGGAGTTTATTAACCGTTGGTTAAGAGAAACTAACCGTGGGTAATAGGTATGACCAATTGGATAATATGTGGTAGTGGGATTGAGGCGGTTTGATGGAAGTTTAATGCAAATCAATGGTCTTGATGAAGGCTCAAGAATTCATGAAATCCCAATTAAGATTTCTGCATTAAATGCTGATTTGCCTTTTTGGTGGTAAAAATCTTTATAGCACACTCCATCCTAAAATGGCCTACTCTTAGACCAAGAAACCTCTTAAATGTCTAATCAATGCTAAAAATAGCAATGATTATCCAATTAACTCGGACAAACATCCTGAGATGTGCTTTGGTTTCTGTGAAGGTCAAACTACCTGATTACTTTGCCTGAGTGGGTCCCAAGGTTGCTGACTGGGTCCCACTTGGACAAATCCCCTGACCAACATTGCTGAACATTATAGAGACAACCTTGCTGAGTTTCCTCCTTGGGCTGACAGCTTCAGTGAGGTTGGTCAACTTTGCTGAAGTTCAACTTTGATGAACTTCCCCCTTCTTATAAGCTTTCTTTCCTCATTTTTCCATCTTGCCTGGATCAAGTAACCCCAATTCAGCTGACAACTCCAAGAACCTTGCTTCAGCTAGAGGCTTGGTCAAGATATCAGCTTTTTGCTTATCAGTGTGGATTTTGACAAGCTTGATATCTTTCTTCTCCACATGATCCCTTATGAAATGATGCTTGATGTCCACATGCTTGCATCTGGTGTGGAGCACTGGATTCTGTGAGATGGCAATTGCACTATTGTTGTCACAGAATATTGGCACTTCATTTGTGATTACTTTGTAATCTCTCAATTGTTGCCTGAGCCAAAGTATCTGAGCACAGCAACTTCCAGCTGCAACATATTCTGCTTCAGTTGTTGAAGTTGCAACTGTATTCTACTTTTTAGAAAACCATGATATAAGTTTGTTCCCCAAGAATTGACATGTTCCAGAGGTGGATTTTCTGTCAATTCTACATCCTCCATAATCAGCATCTGAGTATCCAGTGAGCTCAATATTGTCATCAGCTGGATACCATAATCCAAGATTCTCAGATCCCTTGAGATATCTTAGAATTCTCTTGGCAGCATCAAGATGGCTCTTCTTTGGATTAGCTTGAAATCTTGCACATACTCCAACTGCAAATGTGATGTCAGGCCTGCTTGCAGTGAGATATAGTAATGATCCTATGATTCCTCTGTAGTTAGTGGAGTTTGTTGACTCTCCACCTTCATCAGGATCCATCTTCCAGTTAGTATTCATAGGAATTCTGACTGGCTTGCTTGTTGCACATCCAAATTTCTTGATCATGTCCCTTGTGTACTTGGCCTGATTGATGAATATTCCCTTCTTTGATTGAGTGACTTGAAGTCCTAAGAAGAAATTCATCAATCCCATCATGGACATCTCAAACTTGCTTTGCATGAGTTTGGAGAACTTCTCACATAACTTCTCATTTGGAGATCCAAATATAATGTCATCCACATAGATTTGGACTAACAAAATATCATCTCCTTCACAGATTCTGAACAAGGTTCTGTCAACAGTGCCTTTGACAAAACCATGATCTAGAAGAAACTGTGATAAGGTGTCATACCAAGCTCTTGGAGCTTGTTTTAAGCCATAGAGGGCTTTCTTCAATCTGTACACCTTGTCTCCTTCTTCAAAACGTGGGGGTTGTTCCACATATACTTCTTCTTTGAGCACCCCATTGAGAAATGCACTCTTCACATCCATTTGATACACCTTGAATCTCATGTGAGCTGCATATGCTAGGAAGAGTCTGATTGCCTCAAGTCTAGCCACTGGAGCAAAAGTCTCATCATAATCAATCCCTTCAGATTGACAATATCCTTTGGCCACCAGTCTTGCTTTGTTTCTCACAATGATGTCATTTTCATTTTTCTTGTTTTTGAACACCCATTTAGTTCCAATGACATCTTGATGAGTTGGCCTGTCTACCAGCTCCCATACTTCATTTCTGGTAAACTGATTCAGCTCTTCTTGCATGGCTATGATCCAGTTGGTGTCTTGAAGTGCTTCCTCAATGTCTTTAGGTTCCTGTTCTGAAAGAAAACAACAAAACAGAACACTTTCTCCATGAAATCTTCTAGTTTTGATCCCTTCACTTGGATTACCAAGTATCAGGCTAGATGGATGGTCTTGCAACCAAGTCCTTCTAGACCTGATCCTTTCAGGAGGATTGTCCTCATCTTAAGTTGGATCACTAGATTCATTAAATTCAGGAAAGTTAATTGAAGGATCAAGCTCAGGATCATATTCAGGGGTGTTGTCCTCATTGTCAGATAAGTTGACATTTTCATTGGTTCCCCCTTGAATAGTGGATCCATTAACTACCTCAGCATTGCCTGCTTCTTCATTGGTAGTTGTTACCTGGTTTTGAACTGGGATGGTGTCAGTCAGTTCAATTTCTCCTTCAGGTTGGTTGTCTACTGGTTGATTGCTATCAGGTAGGTTGTCCAGTTTTTGATTTTCATGAAGTTCAGGCTGGGCAACATCCACAAACACTGTTTCATTGTTTTGAAGCCTTAATCTGGTTGTTCTTTGTGTTATCTCATCAATATTCAGGTTTCTATCCCTGAACTCATTAATAGATTCATCAAACACAACATGAGGTGTTTCTTCCACAATAAGAGTTTTGCAATTGTAAACTCTGTAAGCCTTGCTGATTTGTGAATATCCAACAAATATTCCTTCATCAGCTTTGCTATCAAAAGCTTTCAATTGCTCTTTCCCATTATTATGGATGAAACACTTACAACCAAATATGTGAAAATAAGCAACAGTGGGCAATCTACCTTTCCATATTTGATATGGGGTTTTACCTTGTCCTTTGGTGATTAAGGACCTGTTTTGAGTGTGACATGCAGTGCTAATGGCTTCAGCCCAGAACCTTTTAGGCAATTTAGATTCAGCAATCAAGGTTCTTGCTGCCTCCTTCAAGGTCCTGTTCCTTCTTTCAGCAACCCCATTTTGTTGAGGTGTTCTTGCTGCTGAAGTTTCATGAGTGATGCCATTCTTGCTGCAATACTCATTGATGTATGAGTTTATGAATTCAGTTCCTTTGTCAGATCTGATCTTGACAATGCTTAGGCCCTTTTCATTGCTCAATCTCATCATCAATTCAGGTAGCTTGACTTGGGTCTCCTTTTTGTTCAGCAAAAATACTACCCAAGTGTACCTGGAAAAATCATCAACAACAACTAAAGCATATTTTCTTCCATTTATACTTACTGGGATTATTGGCCCAAATAAATCCATATGCAGTAGTTGAAGAACTCTCTCAGTTGAGATGACAGGTTTCCCTTTGAATGAAGCTTTGATCTGCTTTCCTTCCAGACATGGCTGGCATATGTGTTCTTTGGTGAACACTTGATTTGGCAGCCCTTTAACTAGAGAGTTTCTTGCAATCTTGTTGATGGTTTTGAAGTTCAGGTGATTCAGTCTTTTGTGCCATAGCCAGCTTTGCTCATTTGTGCTTTTGGCAACAAGACAAACTGCTTCAGGGGTTTTGCTCCAATCTGCAAAATAGACATTTCCCTTTCTCACCCCTGTTAGTAGCACCTGTTGTGTTGATTTGTTTTTGATAGTACATTCATTTGGTGCAAATTCAACACAATATCCTATGTCACAAATTTGACTTATAGACAGCAAGTTATATTTTAGGCCTAGAACATATGAGACATCAGTAATTTTAACACTACCAATGTTTAATGTACCATAGCCTCTTGTGATGCCTTGAGAGCTGTCTCCAAAGGTTACTGAAGGACCATCTTTTTCTATGAAGTCTGAGAGAAGCTCCTTGTTTCCAGTCATGTGCCTTGAACATCCACTGTCCAGGTACCATGCTGTTTTCTTGTTGATGCTTCTCTTCTTTTTGGGGTCCTTGCAGCCCTGCAAAGTCAAAATTTAGGTACCCTATGAGTGTTGGGTCCTAGAGGGTTAGCTGTACCTTTTGGAACCCAAATCTGCCTGATTACTCTGATTGATTCAAAGTGACTGACTTGGTTTCCATTTACATCTACATACACAGTTTGACCCTTAAATGCCTTGGGTGATCTCTGTGTATAAGTGTTAGCTTTGTAGGGTTCAGGAGAGTTGGTAAATTTCTTTGGGACATTTCTCCTGAAGTTACTAAGCTTAGGTGCAGCTGGGCAAGACTTTTGAGGATAGGTTTTTGGATGGCCTTTTCCATTTGGCAAGTAAGGTCCAGGCTTCCTGAATGTTTTATACCTATCAGAGGGGATTGGCCTTAATCTATTCAGTTGAGGTTGCCTCATTTGAGTTGGCCTCTTCTGAACAGGTTTTGGACAACTCCTCTGATGATGATTCAGATAGGTTGACCTTCCATTGGTTCTACCTTTCTGAACCTCATTCCTCCTGTAAGCAATGCCTTTAACCTTTTCCAAAGGTGTGGGTTTAGGTACATTGTTTACCTGAGTTGGTATAAAAATTCCTTTACCCTTATCCTTGATCAGTGGTTGATTTACTTCAATTTCATTTTGTTGTGCCACTGATCTCACAAAAGTCATCTTAGAATTGCTTGATGAAGCAACACTAAGACCAGGTGAGGGTTCAAATGGATTATAGCCTAATCCACCCTTTTGAGCAAATGGTCTTTGAAACCCTTGAATCTCTTCTATTGCCTTAGCAGATTTGTTCAAGGCAGACATTTTCATTTTTAAGCTCCCCTCACTCAATTTTAGAGTATCAAATTCACTTGAGAGATTGTCAAATTTTGCTTGAAGAATTCTAAGATCAAAATCCTTTTTCCTCAAGGCCAGTTCTTGATCATCAATCAACTTTTGTTGTTCAGAGACTTTGAGAGACACTTCCTCAAGTTCTCTCACAATCTGCTGATACAACTCAGTTGATTTAATGTCAAGCTCAGGTTCAGGAAGGTTGGGAGTTTGAGCTTTCGAATTCAGTAGCTCATTTTCTCTGAGTGCTATATTGCATACTTCTCTTAGCCTGGTGAAATCCTCAAATAGTTTTACAAAGTTGAGTTTTAAGGGGATTTCACTGGACTCATGTGTGCTATTTGAAGAACTGGAAGAACTAGAAGATGAACATACCTCATCATTTTCCAATGCCATTTGACAGTCATCATCACTGTCACTGTTGGAGAATAGTCCATCATCAGAAGAGTAGACACTCTCCTCACTTGCTGAATCTCCAGCTACCATAGCCTTCCTGTTGTTCAGCCTTTTATCTCTTTTGTTCTGCCTTTCCTTCCTTTCTTTTGCACTGAGGTCAGGACAGTCATACTGAAAGTGACCCTTCTTCTGGCAGTTGTAACACACATCTTCATCATCATTCTTCTTGCTTGAGGACTCCTTCCTCCTTGATGATGATGGTTCACCTTTGCTGAATTTCTTCCTATCAGCATATCTGTCTTCTTTCTTTTCATCAGAGACTTTGTCCTCTGATTTATGTTCAGGGGAACTGAATCTCCTTCTGGTTCTATTATCTTGGTAGAACTTCTTGTATCTACCAAATCTGGAGTTGAGCTTCTCAAATCTTCTAGCCATGAGTGCCAGCTCCTCCTTTATTTCAGATTTTGAAACAGATTGAGAGGATCTTTGAGTAATCTTCTTTTCTGTTTCAGCAGCTTTGAAGGCAACACCTTTGTTTGAGGAGGATGGCTCTTCATGCACCTTCTTTCTGTTGAGATCAAACTCATATGCTTTGAGTTCAGAGAATACTTGCTGCATTGGCATGTTGTCAAGATTGTTGGTATTTTGCATCATGACAGAATATATGTCCCACTTGGATGTGAGACTTCTCAAGATTTTCAAAGCAACCTCTCTTTTGGCATAGAACTTGCCAAGAGAGTTTATTTCATTCATGATGTCAGTGAACCTGCCATCAAGATGATCAATAGTTTCATTGGCTTCCATAGAGAATTGTTCATATTTTTGGATAGCCACTTGAAGCTTGTTCTCCTTAATCTTTTGGGTACCTTCACACATAAGTGTTAAGGTATCCCAAATCTCTTTAGCTGATGTGCAGTGGTATACTCTTCCCATCACTGCATCTGGAATTGTCTGGTACAATGTGTTCATTGCAATGTAGTTCAGGTTGTGCCTTTTTCTTTCTTCAGCTGTAAAGTCATCTTCATCTTTTGGCAGCAACTCCCTTGGATCAGCTTTTTGAGCATCAGTGAGCTTGGGATTTGCTTTAGTGAATGTAAATGGCCCTCTAGTGATGACTTTAAGCATCTCATCATGCTGGCAAGCAAGATGTGCTCTCATCCTGATCTTCCAAAAATCATAGTTCTCAATTGAGAACATTGGCAGTTTGTGATGAGAAATATGGTTGACTTGGTTTGGACCCATATTGTTGATGGTGTTGACAGTATCTCCTGGAACTGCATTGTTAGCCATTTCAATAGATGTAATATAAGATGAACACAAATAAGTTTTTCAGAAATTTGGATCAGTTCAGTGACCACAGAAAATGTGATTTTGAAATCAGTTGGATTTTCAGAAGCAGTGGTCTTTGAACCCCTGCTCTGATACCACTTGTTGGTCCTTGGTGGAGTATAACACAAGTGTATGGGGGGGGGGGGAATGCACTTGTGTATGCAAATTCTTTTCTTTTTGACAAATTGGTCTTATCAGGCAAGTTGTCTCACAACTGGCCTGAGTGTGAACTTTGATAGATACTTGTCCTACTGATTACTATTGAGTGATCAGTTGGCTAAATATCTAAAAGAGTTACTTAGTGCGGAATGTGGTTGGCCTTTGACTAAAGAAATACTCCAAGTTAATTTCTGAAAATACAGGTTATCAGGGACTTTGTCCAAAACAGATTTTCTTACTTACTGAGTTATGAATCTTTAAAATATGTTTGAATGAAGTGAAGTTAAGAATGCAGTAAGTAAATGAGACACAAGTTTATAGTGGTTCAGATACTCAAGCTCCTACATCCACTTTCCCTGATTGAACAGGATAATTCCTTCTCAATGGAATTAGCTTGTTTTATAGTGCCAAGGTGCACTGATCAACAACACTCTCTTAGTGTTTTGATCCCTAGGATAACTTGAGTCCTAGTGCTCAATCTCACTGAGTTAAGACTGTGATTTACACTAACAGTCCTTAACTCCTCACTTCTACAACAAACTCTCTCTTCACTTAATGAGATAAGGGTTTGAGGTTTGGTTCCAACTAGTAGAGATATCCTTTACAATAAGAACAGTGTAAAGGCTTAGGATATCTCAATGCTAAGCTAGGATGTTTACAAAGATTGGCTTAGCTGACTTGAAGTGATTCAGGAAACTTGGAATTCTAGAGAACAGCTTGGTTTCCTTTTGAAAGTTTGATGATAGTTTGATAGCTTGTTGTTGGATATGAATTCCTTTGATTACTTCTGTATTTATAGGCAAATTGAACAACTAACCGTTGGAGGGATTAGCAATTCAAATATGTCTATTTGCAGCACCATTGAAACGGCTATGAAGTTTGGCATCCTTTTATCCACTGTGTAAAAGGGGTCTTCAATGGTTGCTTGAATGAATGTGTTGAATTCTGAAAAATGCGACTGAAAAGACTTGTGTCAGTTTCCAATTTTGCACATTGTCCTAGGTTGATTTGTGGCAAACTTTACACTCAACCAACGGTCAGATGGGACAAGCTCCCTGAACATTCTTGCTGCAGTTTAGAATGTTCCAACATTCATTCAATGCTTCACTCTTTAATGCTCTAAGTCTTTAATGCTTGGTTCAGGCATGATTGGCAATAAATGCTTCATTGAATGTGTCTTCTGTAAGCTTTTGACATTCAATTCTCTTGATCATTTGTTCTTCAACTGTCTTGATCTTTTGCATTTATGTACACAGCTTTATTGTTCTTGATCTCTTCAGCTCAGTTGTCCATTTGATCAGCTTGTCTTGAATGGATCAACAACTTTGTCCTACAGACCTATCAAGCTGCCTAACATTCTAGCTTTGGACAACTATCCTGAACTCTAAAATCTCACAACATTTCTGAGATTTTAACTTAAGCATTTTACACACTCAAGTGTTCTGAGACAAACTTGCCTGAACAATAACTTGAGCATATCTCAACTAATTTGTACATCATCAATCAGGGGTTTTGGTATCTAGATCAAAATCATTTTATTCCCAACACATTTGCATAATGGCCATAACCAGAACAAGCATTGCATTGAACTGATTTTCGAAATTCAGGATCATACCTTGGTTTACCTTCACTCTTTGATAGTCTTGGTGTGAATTGACCTTTCCTCCTTTCTGGTTGAGGTGTTGATGTGTTGATTTGAATCTTAGGCTGAATGTTGCTAGATTTGTTTACAGATTTCTTAAGAAAGTTATTAAACTGCTTAGTAAGTAAGGCAATGTTGTTCGGATCCTTGAGACATTTATCAAGCAATTCTTCATCAAAATCAACTTCAGTAATGATAGGTTGAATCTCAGAAATGTTTGATGTTTCTCCTTTAAAAACCACAACTTTCTTATCAGCATCATTTTCATCAACTTGATTAGTGTTTATTTCATATGTTCTAAGAATACTCACTAACTCATTTTGACTTAATGTATCTGTATTTTTTGCCTCTTCAATAACACAAATTTTAGCATCAAATCTTTTAGGAACAGATCTTAATATCTTATGAACTACTCTAACATTAGAAATAGGGTCACCAAGAGAATGTGATTCATTGATTATCTCACTTAACCTTTCATTGTAGGATGAAATGGTTTCATCTTCCTTCATTCGGAGATTCTCAAATTTTGTCCCCAACATTCGAAGCTTAGTCCTTCGAACACTGTCTGAACCCTCACAATGCTCTTGCAACCTGTCCCATGCATCTTTAGAAGTAGAACAGTTAGATATAATTTTAAACATTGAAACATCAACAGAAGTAAAGATAGCATTTAAAGCTTTAGAATTGTAGCTTGTTGTTGTTATTTCATCAGCCGTCCAATCAACTTCTCTTTTGAGTTGAACTTCACCATCTGCGTCTGCTGGTCTTTTTGGAGCTTCCCAACCTGTAAGTACAGTCCTCCAAGCACGTTCATCAATTGACTTGATGTACATACGCATCTTAGGCTTCCAATACGAATAATTTGAACCATCTAAAACGGGTAGCCTAAGTGTAGTAGATATGTGATGTGTTTCCATTGCTACACTAAACTAAAAACACACTTGGCCAAAGATCTAACCTAGTGTCGTCAGGTATCAGCTCTGATACCAACTGAAAGTGTGTTGGGGTGTATAAAAGTGTTTAAGTATAAGTAGATAAATGTTGCACAGAATGTTGAGACAAATAGTGCAACACTGACTCTAACAGAATATCAGAAATAAAGATTCACAGCGGAAGACTTGAAACACTAAAAACAAACGAGACACAATGGAAATACTTTTAACATAGATTTTATAAATAAAAATCTATGTCTGCCTTATGGCGTAAAATCAATACTTATCTTCAAGTACAAATGTTGTGTGAAATGTTACAACAATAACTTTCACAACGAAACTATAAACGAGGCAGGTGCCAAGTCTAGAAAACGAACTAAGTGTATAAATTATACACTGTCGAAATGCCTAGTCTATCTAATGATTACACTCTCAATAGATAAGAAGACACACAGTCATACGGGTGGTATACAACGTATGAACTAAAATGTAGAACTATTGGCCACAATTTCCTAACAGGGATGAATGCTCGGTCTAGGATATTGATCGAATAGAGCACCCTGAATTATGAAGCCTTCAATGGGTATTTATAGAGATGGGATACGAATTCTAGAGGCTTCCACATTGAGGTCCTATGTTTTTAGGAACTCAACTTCCACAACTTCCATGATCTTTCTAGATCCTTCTAGCCTGCTCCAGGTCGTTCTAAATGCATTTATGCTGTTCTAGCATGTTCTCCAATGTTCTGGAATCTTCTAGGTTCCAGATCCTTGTAGAAGCTTCTAAATCCTGCCAGAAATGCGACAACATTTAGATCAACATTTAATGTAGCATTTCAGAAAAGACTTAGAAAAAATCTCGGAAGGTCAAATTAAGATGTTGTTGATAATGTTAAGGCATTTAAGAATTAACAACATCTACAATAAACATCATCCAAAGTGTAAACATAACCCTAGAACCAAAAGTGTTCTAGCCAAAAACCAACATAATCCAATTAACACAAACTAATGAAATAACTAAATAAAAAGAAAGAGAAACAGGAAGCTTAGTCTAATGAATGGTGTGTAATGGAATTCCAAAGCTTTTGACTCCTTCCTTGCTTGATTTGGTGGAGAAATGAAGAAATTGATGATAAATCCCTCCAAGAGTGTGTTTGTAGGTGAAGAATTCTTGTGAAATGGGTAAGGTACCTTTTGATTTCAAGAATAGGAGTATATATAGTGTTGGGGTAGGGTTTGGGTACAAGAATTGCAAGTAAATCCCTCAAAAATGGAGAAAAGTAGCCTCCCAAGAAGCGTTATTTTTAACGTCCTATGCCGGACGGTTCTCCTTGAGATGATTATCAAGTCACCTCCTTATCATTCTTGTTCTTGACCTTATTTGCCCATCCAACTTTCTTAAATCCATTGAAGCACCCACTAGCTAGCCCATCCGCCTCTTCAATCATGTCATAGGAAGTTGATGCCTCATTCAACCCCAAGCTTGCACAAGTGGCTTTTCTTCAAAAACTCCCCCAAACTTGACCTTCATGTCTATCTTCAAATTTTTGGCTTCCACCTTGGGATTCTCTTTCACAAAATTGATCTTGAAATCTTCTTCCACCTTCTCTTTTATGGGCATTTGATAGTGATCTCTCTTGGGGTACCCATACTCTTCATCCCCATCATCATCATCATGCAATTTAATGGCTCTATAGATGTTGAACGAAATCTTCTCGTCACCAACATTTAGTTCGAGCTCTCCATTTCGTACATTGATGATAGCTCCTCCCGTTGCTAGGAACGGTCTTCCCAAGATCAAGGGGATTGACCTATCTTCCTCCATGTCAAGCACCACAAAATCCACCGAAAATATGAATTTCCCCACTTTTACAAGCACATCATCAACCGTGTCTAAGGGATATACTCCCTCCGTCCCACAAAGATAGCCACATTTGACTTTACACACAGATTAAGAAAAAATAATAAATGTAGTCAAATTTAGCTAATGTGTCAATTTTACTCCAAAATCTGCTAAACATTAAATACTCTTATATATTGATTAGGGGTAAAATTGACAATAAAGCATTTAATACTAAAGTAAAAGAGGAAATGTGGCTATAATTTGGTACATCCAAAAAAGGAATACGTGGCTATCTTTGTAGGACAGAGGGAGTACCATGGAGCGATCCGCCAATTGAAGATTCATGGTAGTGGGCTTCAACTCTCCTAAGCCAAGTGATTTGAAGAGTGATAATGGCATTAGGTCTATACTTGCTCCAAGATCACACAAAGCACGATAAGTTCCCTCTTTGCCAATTACACAAGGTAATGTGAACGAACCGGGATCCCTAAGCTTTGGAGGTAGCTTAGCTTGGATGATGGAGCTACATTCTTCGGTGGGGTGAACCGTCTCATTCTCCACCATTTTTCTCTTCTTGCTCATAATCTCCTTCAAGAACTTGGCATAATGAGGCATTTGCTCAAGGGCCTCCGCAAACGGGATGTTGATGTTTATCTTTTTAAACATCTCCAAGAATTTGACGAACTTTGCATCCAAACTCGTCTTCTTGAGTCGTTGAGGGTATGGAATTGGAAGCTTGCATGTAGATGGAGGCTTGTAGGCATCATTCTCTTTCTCACTTGTTTTTCTCTTTCTCAACGTCTTTCTCTTCAACTTTACTTCCTTGTTGCTCCTCTTCACCATCTTCCTTTGGCATCAAGGGGCCTTCATAGCTTGTGCCACTTCTCAACTTGATTGACTTGCATTGCTCTTTGGGGATCAATTCCGTGGTTGAGGGGAATTGACCTGGCTTATGTTGATTTCCAACCATAGTAGCAATTTGGCCCACTTGAATCTCAATGGCTTTCACATCATTCTTGATTTCCATCACCTCATTTGCTAAATGACCAATTTTCTCATCTTGGCTTTCAATCTTTTGCCAAGTCCTTGTCATGAAGTTCTTCGTTTCTCCTATGAACTTCTTGGTTTCTCCCATAAATGTTATAAACATTTCTTCCATGGTAAGCTTTGAGGACGACTCTTCGATCACACCATCTCGAGCATTGAAGTTCGATGGTGGTTGAATGGCATTGTGTGGGTTAGCATATGAGAAATTTGCATGGTTTCTCAAGCCGGGATGATATTGGTTCAGATTAGGAGGGTGATAGTTCCCATGAGTTTGTCTTTCTCCCCAACCTCTTTCTCTAAAATTTCGATCTCTTTGGTTGTTCATATAGTGAGCCTCTTCGTATTGTGCATCATTAGGCTCCACTAGTGCTTGGTCATCATCAAAGAGATCAACTTATCCACTTTGTTGGATAAGTTGGCACTTTCTTCCAAATTTTGAGTGGAGGCTACCCTTCGATTTTGCCTTCTCTTGGATGGCCATTGATTGCCATTTTTAGCCATCTCTTCCAAAAGAACATAACCTTCCTCCGTCGTCTTTCCCAATAACGATCCTCCACCCGCTGAAACATCCAACATCCCTCTCGTTCGGTGTAGAAGTAGCATATGAGTTGGTCTCGTGAGAAACCATGTTGTGGACAACTTCTAATCAAATCTTTGAAGCGCTCCCATGCTTTGACCAAAGACTCATCATCATCTTGTCGAAACGAAGATATTTCCCCTCGTATTTGGATGGTCTTGCTCGGAGGGAAATACTTCATTAAGAATGCGTCGATCTCGGAGGGAGAAGAGGAATAGTTGCAACCGGATGTAATCTTGTGGAACTCAATTGATCTTAACCGTCCCACTTATCTCGAGGAATTGAGACAAGTGGAGGTTAGGATCTTCCTTGGAAATTCCTCCAAATTGATTGTTTTACACCATAACAATTAAGGCCGGCTTGAGCTCGAAATTGTTAACATTCACAGGTTCCCGGCCCGCTCCTCCATACGGCCTCGGAATTGGGTGGAAATGATCTTGTAATACCCTTTGTGGTCGATTTCCCCCATTCCCATTTGGTTCCTCGAATCCATCAACATCTTGATTTCCTACTTCTTCCTCGATCTCCTCTACAATTGGGTTCTATCTTTGATTCATCTCTTCTAACTCCACTCTTCTTCTTTCGTTGTTTCTCCTTCGACAACTAGCTTCAATCTCCGGGTCTAGAGGCAACAATTCTTGATGGTTCCTACTAGATCGCGTGATCATAAGCCATGTCTATCAAATGTTCAAAAGAGAGTGAGAATTGCAAGTAAGATGAGAAATAACAAACACAAATATTTTTGGATTTTTGAAAATAAAGAAAGCAAATAAAGTGTCTAGACTAAAACTCTATCAACCTACACTCTAGAACTACAAAACCTCCCCAGCAGCGGCGCCATAAACTTGATTCATGTATTATGTAACAATATAATACACAACCGCAAGTATACTATGTATATCGTAGCGTGGCAAATACAAGGTCGGTCCCACAAGGAGGTGTTGTGTAAAAGTGTATTTTGTTGATTTAGTTCTAAATAGACGATGATCGAAAGTTTGAAGTGTTGATTACCCTAACATTGTCTACTAACTGTCACCAATAAACACTAAAGAGTAACAAGGAAATTCGATCAACTATGCTCATGCAATTCTCGAACACGAAAGAAATGCGAGTAAAACTCAAAGAAGAAAATGGAGGTTCCAAGGCATATGTCACACTAAGGGGTCAATTTATGAGCAAAAGCCTATTTAAGTGGTGTTGTGGTTATTACTATAAGATTGATCACTAAATAATGAATTAAAAGTTCTCTCAATCCAATAATTAATCCAAGAGACATCTCACCCAAACTAGTATCTCTACCTAGCATGCATAATAAATCCAAAAAAAAGGCTCCTAAGATCATCTAATATCCTCCCAACAATTGATCCTCTCTCGAGCTCACAATAAATTGGGTCGAATGCTTAAATACGATTAGTGAAAAAGATTTCTCAATCCAATTTCAATTAACAATAAATAAAACATATTATCATGGCCATGGACAACATATCTTGCAATGAAAGTTAAGCATTCAAATAGGAATAAACACCACAACTACCAAATAAACAAGAAATTAATACACTATTGGCACCGAGAATGGGGTAGCTCTGCCGTGCACGGAGCTCGGCCGTGGCATCAGCTCGGCCGTGCTCGGTAGATATGTGGCCTGGTGATAGCTCGGTCGTGCCCTTGCGTGGTCTTCAACTTACTGTCTCGAGCTCGGCCAACTCGTGTTGTTGTCTTGGTCGTGCTCTATGGATTGGGCATGGGTGGATGCTCGGCTGTGCCTCCTTCTCGGTCGTGCCCTGCTCGATCTCAAACTTACGGTGTCGAGCACGCCTTGCTCGATCCGCGTGCTCAATCGTTCCTCTCCTCCAACCTCTTCTTGTTTTGTGCATATCTTTTGCTTCGGGTGTCCGATTGACTCGATTCTTTTTTATATTCCACTCCACTATTCGAGATGAACCCAATGGTGTGCTTGTCTCTTTGATCCAGTAAAATGTGGTAGGTATTTTGCTCCCAAATTCCATCATTTGTTTCCTACAAAATCGACAAAACACGACCTTTCTCTTATTTTGACCAAAACCATCATATTCAACCCATAAATTAATGAAATCAACATAAAAAATGAGCTTCACATGTGCATCAAAAACGTGTAAATTTCACCCGAATCATCGACAACAATTTGTCGATGAGAGTGTATATGGTCGATCTACAAAGGTCAAAAAATATTTAATTTTATTTTTTAAATCGACAACAGTTGGTCGACCATATACATTCTCGTCGACAACAATTTGTCGACGAGAATGCAATGGGTCGACCCTGGTGTGTCGAAGAAAAGAAAAACAAAACCCTTTACCTTTGCAGTAGTGAAAAAAAAATATCGACATGTGAGGAGAAAAGGAAACAAAAAAAATTAAAGAAAAGGTGAAAAATGAAGAAAAGCAAAAAAACCATAAATTTAAAATTTAAACCTGAGGAGAGGCGGCCAAAGAATCGGGGTGGGGCGGTCGGAGTCTAGGCGTGGGCAGGGGTGATGGGTAGAGGGTGAGGGGGTGGGTGGGCTGGGGGTAAGGGTGAGGGAGTTGATTTTTTTTTTTTTTTTTTTTTGCGCTGCTATACGTAGTTGTTGAGAGAGGAGGGGAGGGCGGCGGCAGCAACTAGGAGAAAGAGAGGGATGGGAGCAGGAAATATATTTTTGAGACAAAAGGGTATTTAGGACAATTCGAGGGGGTGTATCCTTCCTGACAAATTTTAGGAGGCCCTAACTATATACCCCTCCAGCTTTGTTAAGTATACTCTCCCACTCCATTTATTAATTTAATATTAGTGTAAAATATTAAATTTTTACTTTTAGTAAAATATGTTAGGATAGATACACCCCTGACCCTAACCCTAGGAAAAACATCTGCCTCCCACCAATTCTATTGTCGACCGTCGCCCCACCTCCGTCAACCACCGCCGTCCCTCAAATAAATTTAGAAATTAAAAAAATAAAATTTTATTTCGACAAACCAGAGTCGACCAAAAACACTCCCGTCGACACTGGTTTATCGACCAAACACACTTTCGTCGGTAAGATTTATTCGACATAATTTTTTTTTAAAAAATTGAAATTTTCGACAAAGATGGATCGACCAAAAAGACTCCCGTCAACAAATTCTTGTCGACGAGAGTGTTTTTGGGCAATTTATTATTATCGAAAATTAAAAAAAAACCTGTAGAAATGCACGGCGGGGAAGGGTGTGACGGCGTTCTGGGGTGTCAGCGGCCGACGAGAGGGCGGAGCTACGATTGGTGGAGGCACGACGGCCTGGGAACGGCCGTGAGGTGTGGCCGACCTCCGCGGCCTATTTCCATGGCAGAAATAAAAAACGTAGAGGGCCGGCGGAGCAATTTTTTCATGTATTGCAGTGGGGAGGAGGAGCGTCGGCGGTGTTGGGCGAGGGAGGGGCACTGCCGCCGACGATTGTTGCAGGAATTTTAAAAAAAACACAAACAGACGATTGCGCACAGAGGTGGGGGACGTCGATTGGGGCCGCGTGCAACGACGGGGATGGCGGATGGGGTGTCGACGGCGACTGGGCGATGTAGGCGGAGGCGGCGACAGATTTTTGTTTGGGGAAGAGGAAGTTTAGTTTTTAGAGTTTTAAAAAATTGGGGAAAAAGATTGAAGGAGATAAGGAAAAAAATGGAATGAGGGTATTTTCGGTAATTTGAGAGAGAGTACATAAATCGGGGGAGTATATATACTTAACAGAGCTTGAGGGTTTTTTTTTTTTTTTGCCCCCCAAATGAAATATGTTTGGGCTTTTGCTTGAAGTTTATTAAATAATAAACTAATGGCCCAGCCCAATCCATTACACATAAACTTGACTTATTTATTTCAATTTATATATTATTTATTTTATTATTTGTTAGTTTATTATTTTAATTATTTTATCAATATTGAATTCATAATTAGTGTTTAAATTAATTATTTAAAAGGTGATTGCAAGGAAGTTCAACATAAATTCTCTTATAGATGATTTTCGTGATATGAAATAAAAATGTTCTAAATTTTAACATGTGGTAAGACGTTTAGTGTAAGACCCCGCGTATTAAGCGGGGATGAAATAAATTTATAATATATTTTTATTTTAATATAAAACTAAATAATTAAAATAAATACTTAAAAAATGTTATATTCAAATATGTTGTGACATTTACCACTTAATATGTTTGTAAATACTATTGTGTTATTAAGATTTTAATAAACTGAATTTAATATATATTTTTAATTTAGTTAACTTTAATAGTTAATTAATAAAATTAAACATTGGGTTGGTCAAAATAAATGAATTACTCCATTATTTCCATAATTTGTGCCTTTTTTAGTGTACTTGATCAAATTTGAAGATAATTTGCAACTAAATTCATGATTTTCGATTGTATATATTATATCTTTCAAAATAATTAATTATGCCAAATTCTTGTATGTTTTCGAGTACATGGTGTACTCTAGGCCCATGGGTAGTCCAGCCCAATGCTCTTACCCGGCCCAATTTTTGTGACCCGGCTCGCAGCCCATGATATATTATGTTAATTTATTTATTTCTGTATTTTCTCGTTTTTCGCGCGCTTCACATCTGATTTCTTCTCATACACGATTCCATTCCTTCACTCTCGTTTCTCTCTCTTTCGCTCACAGATTTCAAGCTTTTTTTTTTAGTTTCGTGCGTTCATACACTTCGCCGGTTATCTTATTGGAGCATTTCGAGTGTTTTTTCGTTTTGTTCGCCTTTTACTGTCTCAAGTATTTTTGTTCGTTTTTAATTTCTTAGTTCTGTATGTTTGTATTCTTTGATTTTTTGTTTGTATTTGTTATAAACCCTAATTTTCAGGTTCTCTTCTTGTTTTTTACTTTGCATGTTTGATTTTCTGTGTTTTTTACTTTGCATGTTTGATTTTCTGTGTTTTTTAGTTTGTTTGATGTAATGTATTGTGGATTTTGTTCCTTTTTTATACTTGATTTATGATTTTTCCTCTTTTTTTGGTGTTTGTAAGTTGTTTTAAGTATTCTTTCACACTGATCTTGTTTTTTAGTTCGTTTTTTTGTTTCGTTTTTGTTAAAATATCAAATATACACGTTTTTGGTTTATATGTATACACTGATCTTCTTTTTTAGTTGGTATTTCTATTTCGTTTTTGTTAAAATATTAGATATACCTGTATATTCTTTGTTTGTTAGTCATTTTTTGTTGTTATTCTGTGTATGGTTTATATGTATATACTGATCTTGTTTTTTAGTTGGTATTTTTGTTTCGTTTTTGTTAAAATATCAGATATACCTGTATATTCTTTGTTTGTTAGTCATTTTTTGTTGTTGTTATTCTGTGTATGCTTTATATATTAAATAGTGTATTGTTGTATAATGAAATAGTTTATGTCTGTCTCATAAATGATGTATCCTTAGTAAATGATAGTATGTTATTATAATAGGGAAAATATTATAGAGAATATAAATATGTGGAAAATATTATTTCTTGATTAGTTGTGAAGAGGATTTACAATGGGTATTTATACAAGTGATATTTAGGTCTAACCTAACCCTAATGGGCTTTATAAGGGAGCCCATAGGAAACAAGATGGGCCTATACAATAAATAAGAGTAAGAGTGTATTTACTAATATAGGTCCAATACGCCCCCTCAAGATGGAGCACCATCGGTGAGTCCAATCTTGGACATGAGAAGTTGTAGGCGAGTGCTGGAGAGAGGTTTCGTGAGAGCATCCGCAAGTTGATCGGCAAAGGAGACATGAGACACACGTAGTTGTTTCGTCTTGATGAGGTCACGAACAAAGTGAAAATCAATTGCAATATGCTTCATTCGTGAGTGAAACACAGGATTCGAGCACAAGTAGGTGGCACCAATGTTGTCGCAGTAGAGGGCTGGTGTAGGCGAGGTGGGGAAGTGGAGTTCCTAAAAAAGAGTTTTGAGCCACTGAACTTCAGAGGCAGCGGCAGCAATAGCTCGATATTCAGCCTCGGTCGAGGAGCGAGCAACGGACCTCTGTTTCTTGGACGACCAGGAGATAGGATTGGAGCCTAGGAAGACAATGTAGGCGCTAGTGGAGGTCCGGTCATCCGTGTCTCCTGCCCAGTCGGCATCAGTGAAGCAGTGAAGTGACGAGGACGGACTGGAGGTGAGGGAGATCCAAACGTTCCTTGTACCATTTAGGTACCTTAGAAGACGTTTAGCAGCACCCCAGTGAGTAGTGGTGGGTGCATGCATAAATTGGGACAGCTTGTGCACGGCAAAGGCGATGTCTGGCCTGGTGAGTTGCAGGTATTGGAGTGAACCAAGGACTTGTCGATATTGAGTGGCATCTGCAGGCGGGGACCCATCCGAGATAGATAGGCGAGCAGAGGTCGGTAGTGGGGTGCGAACAGGCTTTGAAGTAACCATGTTGTACCGGGCGAGCAGGTCAGTGATGTACTTGCGTTGAGAGAGGAAGCAAGAGGTTTTGGAGCGAAGAACTTCCACTCCCAAGAAATAGGAAAGAGGACCAAGATCCTTGACTGAGAACTTGGCACTGAGGTCGGCAGCTACACGGGTGAGCATAGGCGAGTTGTTGCCCGTTAAAATGAGGTCGTCGACATAGACAAGGAAATAGGCGACCACCCCAGTGTTGTTGTAGACGAACAGCGATTCATCAGAGTGAGTGGGGGTGAAGCCAATTTCTTCGAGAAATGAGCGAAGAGCATAGTACCATATGCGAGGAGCCTGTTTCAGACCATAGATGGATTTGTGTAATTTGCAGACATAGGTGGGAAAGGTCTTATCTGCAAAGCCAGGAGGCTGGGCCATAAAAACAGTGTCGGAGAGTGTGCCATGGAGAAAGGCATTATTGACGTCGAATTGCCGAAGAGGCCATTGCTGAGTGATAGCAATGCTGAGGACTGCTCGCACAGTGGCCGGCTTGACGACCGGACTGAAGGTTTTAGTGAAGTCAACACCTGGGCGTTGATGAAAACCCTTGGCAACCAGGCGAGCTTTGTACTTATCGAGGGATCCATCAGGTTTTCGTTTGATACGAAAGACCCACTTGGAGCCGACTACGTTCTGCGATGTAGTGGGGGGAACTAAGTCCCAAGTGCCATTTTGAAGAAGGGCATCAAACTCAGCCGACATGGCTGCTCGCCAGTTTTTGTCCTTGAGTGCCTGTGACACACAGCTCGGTTCAATGTCAGAAGTGAGGACAGAAGTAAGCCCATACCTCAGATTTGGTTTGAACACGTTGTTCTGAGCTCGAGTTACCATGCGAGGTGCAGGAGGTCGTGAGGGATCATTGGTCGGCACAGGGATGTCGGTTGTGGTGGCGAGTAGCGGGGAGGTAGGTGAGGGTATGGTCGGCGGGGTGATATTCAATTGGTCGACCAGTGTGGGATGTTGGGGAATGGTAGTGGTCGGCACTTGGTTGTGGTCGAGGACGGTCGCGACAAAGAGAGGCAGCGAAGGTGTTAGAAGAGTGGGCGAGGAGCTGAGGTCAGAGGAAGTAGGCGGCGAGGAGGTGGAGGTCGGCGAGGGAGATGGTTGAATAATGGGAGAAGGAATGGAAAAGGGAAACGTATGTTCAACAAATTGAACATGCCGCGAGGTGTAGATTCGGTTTGTGGAGCGATCAAGACAGAGGTAAGCACTCTGTGTGGGCGAGTACCCAATAAAGACACATGGAGTAGAGCGAGGATCAAGTTTGTGGGTGGTGTAGGGGCGAAGCAGAGGATAGCAGAGACAACCAAATACACGGAGTTTGGTCAGATTCGAGGGGCGAGCAGTGAGTTTTTCAAAGGCAGAGATCATGTCAAGGTTAACTTTGGGAAGGCGATTTATGGTGTAGGCTGCCGAGCAGATGGCATAGGGCCAATAGGTGAGGGGCATAGAAGCATGGTGAAGGAGAGCAAGGGTTGTGTCGACCACATGGCGATGACGACGTTCAGACATGCCATTATGTTCGGGAGTGTGAGGTGGGGTGGTGAGATGTGCAATGCCATGAGTTTGAAGAAAGGGGCGAAGAGCAATGAACTCTCCCCCATTGTCTGAGTAGAAAGTTTTGATTGTGTTTTGATAGTTGTTCTCAACAAGAGTTTTGAACGTTATAAATGTGGGGAGAACATCTGATTTTCGTTTTAGAGGGTAAACCCATATGTACTTGCTGAAGTGGTCAACAAATAGCACGTAGTATTTGAAATTATCAGGAGACAAGACAGGCGACGACCAGACATCAGAAAAGATAACATCAAGTGGTTTAGTAGACACAATGCTTGAATCATAAAAAGGTAATCTGTGACTTTTGATACAAGAGCAAGAGTTACAGTTGAAGTGTTTGGAAGGTGCACTGGATAAGCTGAGCTTGGAGAGGGTGTGAGCAAGGATTTTTGTCGATGGGTGGCCAAGGCGAGCATGCCAGGTAGTCGCTGTGAGGTGTTGAGTGGTGAAGGCTTGTGGGGAGGTGTTGGACATGTGTGCCGGCCAGACATACAAGTTATTGATACGACTCCCAACGAGGAGAATGCTCCCCGAGTGACCATCCCGCACCTAAAAGGAAGATCGATCAAAGACAATGTTAACATTATTATCACGACAGAGGCTAGAGACCGAAATCAAGTTTTTCGAGATGTGTGGGACAACCAGGACATTCGAAAAATTGAGAGACTCAAGTTGAGGGAATCGCATAGAGCCAGTGTGAGATATGTGTAAACCTTTACCATCACCAATTTCAACATTGTCAGGCCCATCAAAAGGTGAGTGAAGAGAGAGGTTGGCGAGGTCGTTGGTGATGTGATGCGAAGCACCTGAGTCAAGGATCCAGTGCTCGGCAGGATGTGCCGAGGAGGCTGAGTGAGCTGAGTATGCCGGGCGAGCACCTGGTCGATTGTGACGGGGGGTCGATGGGTACTGTCCATGTGGGCGGCGAGGACCAGTAGATGGAGCAGTGGGCGATGAGGGAATCTCAGGGCAGGTGCGAGCAGTGTGCCCCGGTGTACGACAGTATTGACATGTGCCAAGATAGGGCCTTTGCGAGGACTGGCGAGGACGAGTGTCAACAGTTTTTTACCTCGAGTCAGGTCGCGAGGAGCGATGATGAGGTTTACCAGCAGTGAGAGCAGATGCAGGTATGATCGAGGCTGTTCGCGAGCTTGGATGGCATTTGCTATATCATTGTAAGACTCATCAAGGCCGGTTAGGACCTGGAGGGTGACGTCCTCGGCATCAGAGGTAATGCCGAGGAGGGCAAGTTCGTCGACCACGGAGCGAACTTCCATAAGGAAGTCAGAGATCGGGCGAGCACCTTTGGACAGAGAGCGAAACTTGGTTTTGAGGGCAAGGATGCGGCCTCTGGAGGGTTTTCCAAACATACTTTCAAGCATCGGCCAGGCTTCACAGGAGGATTTGGTTGATGCAACAAAGGGAATAAGGTCAGGAGACATGGATCCAACCATGGCCGAAAAGATAAGGTTGTCTTGACACACCCACAGATTATGAGCAGGGTTGGGAACAGTGGCGGTGGTGTCGGTGGTGCCGACAGCTGGGATTGTGGAAGGTGGGCATGGATGCGTGCCCAATACATAGCCAAAGAGGTTGTGTCCAGTAAGAAGAAGACGAAGCTGAAATGACCAAGCACCATAGTTGGTGGAGGTGAGCTTCAAGGACATGTTTGCAAGGCCTTTAAAGGTGATTGGTGCCGGCAACGGAGAGGAGGCGGCCATTGTATTGAGTAGAGCAGCGGAGAGAGTGGAGGGGCAGAACAAGCTGGGCGTCGTGCGACGGACGGCGGCGGCGGCACTTCGGAGACGAAGGCGGCGGCGGCAGCTGGAGTTTGCAGCGGCGGCGGCGGCTAGGGTTTGGATCAGGCGTGAGCCAAATGACTCGATGACAATTTAAATGGGTGGAGTGCTTTCAACAGGAATCGAACCCAGGCCGTTTGCCCGGTTTGCTCTGATACCATATAGAGAATATAAATATGTGAAAAATATTATTTCTTGATTAGTTGTGAAGAGGATTTACAATGGGTATTTATACAAGTGATATTTAGGTCTAACCTAACCCTAATGGGCTTTATAAGGGAGCCCATAGGAAACAAGATGGGCCTATACAATAAATAAGAGTAAGAGTGTATTTACTAATATAGGTCCAATAAATATGTGTGTTTTAAACTGGTTTATATCTATATTTATATCTATGTTTAGGATTTCAGTTATCATGTGAACCAAACAGTTTGCACCCAAGAAATCTTCTATGAAGAGGACACTTCCAGCTGCTGATTTCAGTAGGAAGGTTTCTAGGAGAACTTTAATCAATCAAAGTCCTCTTGCATTAGAATGTTTGAAGAAGTTGGTATTATAGATGAAGGTTTGAAGAAGTTTTCCTCTATTGCTGCATTGAAGTCTAAGAGGAGTGTAGATTTGAACACGTCAACTGTGATATTGGACCCTGCAATATCTAAAACAAAAGGAAGGGGAAAGAGAATAAAAGGTGCACTTGAGAAGAATAAGAAGAATAAGAGGAAGGATAGAATAACAATTCTTGTTGGTTTAAATGAATTTGGCTCAATTACTCTCAATCCACGTTTGTTTTAGATTATACTTGTTACTGATAATTTTTGTTTTCAGCAAAAATGCAACATTGTATTACTAAGTGCTGGTCATTTGTTTTTATTAGTTCATCTTGCACTTTTTGAACTATAATGATACACCTTTTGGTTATTAGACTTGCACTTTTATAATATAGATAAATTGTTCCTAATTTTTTTTTAATTGTTATTAATTACACACATTTCATTATTTAAACTTGCACTTTTATGACTATCAACGATACACCTTTTGGTTATTAAACTTGCACTTTTATAACATAGATAAATTGTTCCTAATTTTTTTAAAAAAATTGTTATTAATTTCACACGTTTCATTATTTAAACTTGCACTTTTATGACTATCAACGATACACCTTTTGGTTATTAAACTTGCACTTTTATAATATAGATAAACTGTTCCTAATTTTTTTTTTAAATTGTTATTAATTTCACACATTTCATTATTTAAACTTGCACTTTTATGACTATCAACGATACACCTTTTAGTTATTAAACTTGCACTCTTATAATATAGATAAACTGTTCCTAATTTTTTTTTTTAAATTGTTATTAATTTCACACATTTCATTATTTAAACTTGCACTTTTATGACTATCAACGATACACCTTTTGGTTATTAAACTTGCACTTTTATAATATAGATAAAATGTACCTAATTTTTTTTTAAAAATTGTTATTAATTTCACACATTTCATTATTTAAAATTGCACTTTTATGACTATCAACGATACACCTTTTGGTTATTAAACTTGCAGTTTTATAATATAGATAAACTGTACCTAATTTTTTAAAAAAAATTGTTATTAATTTCACACATTTTATTATTTAAACTTGCACTTTTATGACTATCAACCATACACCTTTTAGTTATTAGTCTTATAATCTAGTTAAACGAGTGCTAAAATATTTATTAGGTGCAAAAATAAAAAAAACTTGATGTAGGTGGGAATCGAACGTGCGACCTTATGGTAAAAAACTCCGCAGGCAAACACTAGGCTATAACGCGGCCAATTGGTAAATTAACATGCAATATGTGTATTTATGCACATGTGAAGGGTTGCAAGTGGACTCAAGTACACCGTGTACTTGAGTACACAACAGCCCTACCCATTAATTATATTTACTTTTTAATATTTAAATAAGAGATTTCTTTACCTACAATATTTTATAGTTTGTAATTATATTTTCAAATAAATTAGTCAATATTTTTCAAATAATAGTTGTCAATTTTAGTGGTGTATTGGTCGTAAATTCCGTAGAATTTTTTTATACTTTTAAAGTTTGGGGGTATTCAATTCGAATGTTCAAAAGTCTTTAAAAAAATTTAGGTATTCAATATGAATTTTAAAAAGTTTTAAAAAAATCTTTGAGTATTCACCCGTTTATAAATTTTAATACTCTATTAATTTTATTGAATTTTCCTTCAAAAATATAAATAAATTACATTATCCAAAATCTCTTCAAAAAACCAGAGATTTCAAGGGATCCCCCGCATTGAGAACGGGTCGGGTCTGCCCCGCCCCGTATGTGAACGGACCAGGTATGGGTCTTATGTCCGATCCACGAGTATCCGACCTGACCCGAATTACATATTTTTTTTATTGGTAAAATACTTTATATATATATATATATAACATGAAAAATATTTATATTAATGTGAATAGTTTCAATGTATATGCATGAAAAATATTATTTTCAATTATGATAAACAACTTAAATAAATTCAACATGACATGAAAAAATGGGGCGGGTCCGCCCCGACCCTCACAGGACGGGGCGACTATCTAGGACTCGTACGGGGCGCGGGGCGAGTCCGGGGCTAATACATTAGAACGAGTCCGGGGGCATATACAAGGGTGTTCCATATACATTTGCATCAATAGTTTCAGCGCCCGAAGTTTATGTAAATCTATGTAAATCAATAAAAAGAAAAGTATATTTCACAATCCTATCAAATCTATGAAAATCATATAAATCAATAAAATTCACATATTTTTTTAAGTCCAAAAAAATCCAATAGAATCTTAATTGAATACACTCCCTTAATCTTAAATTATTAATAAATAACATAATTAATTGTTTCCTTAATTTTTTACATTGATTTGGTCAAAGTCAATTAATTAATTTTTTTCTCTTTTTTGCATTTTTTTTATTATACATGTAAAGATTAAGATGAGTGTGCAGTTATCTTCAAAGTGATGATTAATGAAAGTACACAAATCAGAATAAAAATTGAGAATATAAAATACACCCAATGTTTTCATTCATAATAAATACAATAAACATTAATACAAAAATTAAGAATAAAACAAAAATCTTACATTAAATACAAATTTATAGATTTACAAAAGATATTAAACAATACTCCCTCCGTCCAATTTTTTGTTGTCCAAATTTATTATGTTCATTCACTTTTTGGAAATAATACTATTCACACTATTTTATCTCCACCCTCCAACCATCACTTATTTACTCAAATTGTCACTAACTTTATTCATAAACAATCACTTTACCTATAAATGGACCCCACAACATCCCATCATACCCCTAACTTATCTACTTTATCAATAAACTAATCAATATTCATTAAAATTCGTGCTCGGAGAAATTGACATAATAAAATTGGACGGATGGAGTATAATATTAATAATCTAACAGAAATCTACAAATATTGAAGATCTTCATCAAGTATATTATAATCATCAAAAATCTTGTATGAATCGAAAGATTGAGTTGATTTAAATGAGAAGAAATGTGTTGAGATTAAAATAAGAATGTAGGGTTGAGATTGAAACATAAAATGAATAGATGAGATTAAAAGATAAAAGTTAGAATGAATGAGAAAAACAGAAATTTTGAAATTTTTTGAGAAGATATAGATTGAGATAAATCAATCAATTTATGACACATGACAGTTAAAATGTTTACAAATATATGATATTAAAATTTTAAAATATTTATGATAATTAAAATATTATATATGAGCTTTTTAGCCTATAATTCATGGAGGATTTGATTACATAGAGTTTTACTGTTGGCCCCCTCAACTTAATTTTTAAGTCCACCCCTGGTTGTTATATCTATTTTTTTCATGTTTCTCTCTGAACTCTAAATTTAATTATCTTTATACATTCATACAAAAATCTCATTTTAATTTGAAATTATATTTTATTAATCCCCATTTCCACTATCCTTATTAATTTCCTTTTTCTCTTCCTTAATAATTAAAGGGTACGTAAATTTGTAAATATATATATATTGTAAACACAAATTCGTGGAATTAAATATATAAACACGAAAATGCGAAACAATGTATTTAATTTCGGATTAAACCGATGAATATTGTGGGTTACAATCTCTAATTTCTCCTTTGATTCTCTCTTTTTGAACTTCTTGAATTTTGTAGGTCCCTAAGTTGAGTTTAATAACGAGTAAGCTAGTGAAAATGTCTAGAGGGGGGTGAATAGACTTTTCAAAAATCTTTCGATATATCAAAGTACAATATGCGGAATAACGAAATTAATCAATGAGCCCAATTCTAGTTTATACTCAACTTATTTCGAGAACTTTGTTCTATGTATACTCAACTGGTCTTGTTCAGATATGTAATTTAATCAATCAAACAGTTAACCAATTAATCAACAAAACAGTAAAGTAATCAAACACGAGATTTTATAGTGGTTCGACAACTTGTCTACATCCACTCTCACAACTCCAATTGTGAAATTCTTATTAACTCGTCCAATGGAGTAATATGTTCTTGTAGATTTAAGTCCCAAGAAATAAGACTTAGATCTTCTCGACAACACTACCAAGTGTCTCTTCGATCTAACTAGCTATTTACAAGTATCTAGCAACTTGAAACAGTAAACAAAAATAAAACTTCTCTTCGTTCAGTAGTAGCCTTCTTCGATCTTCACTTGACTTGTGTAGCTTCACTTTCTGAACTTCAATCTCTGAGAGTAATTTCTTCTTTGAATCTTCAATAATGCTTTAGTATGCAGTAGTATCAGTAGTCTCTAATGAATGAATACCTTGGGGTATTTATAGACTTCCAATCCAAGAACTTTCAGTTGTGTAACAACCTTTTCTTGAAAACTAACTTGTAACTGATTCTTCTTATCCTTTCACGCGTTTCTTCAGTTAATTAGTTATTCCTTAACTAACTCTTCAATCTTTATCTTCAATACGCATTTCTGTAACTAACTTCAGTCTTCTTGTCTTGTCTTGTAATCTTGCGCACCTGTCTTGTCCAGTAGTAGTAGACTTCGTCATCTACTTGTCTTGTGCAGTAGACTTCTTCAGATTACAACATAGAACTAATCTAGTCCTATTATCTAATCCCAACAAGACTATTACATTACATTAAGCTCTTGTTATAAAGCTTAGTCAACTTAGAAAACTATACATCAATATATTTTTACATAAAACAATCATGAGCTTCTATACAGTAATTAAATCATAGCTCAATAACAAACTATTCAGTTACTATAAACAAATATGAAGTACTTATAATTTGTACTTATCTTTTAATAACACTTGCCTTTTGAAACTAGTACTTGTCTTGTGAACTAGTACTTGTCTTGTGAACTCTACTGATCTTGTCTCATACAAGACGACTTCATAACTAGACTAGATCAGTCAACACTTAGAAAATATTCAAGTCTACTTTTGGCTTATCAAAACTTCATCTTTTATCTTTTATCATCATTTAGGATTTGTTCTAGGATTCATATCCCAACAATTTCCCCCTTTTTGATGAAGCCAAAACTACTTGAATCTTTTCACAATAGTAGACTAGTTAAGTAGTTATCTTGTCTTTAAACATCAAATAGTACTTATCTTTCATTCATTCAAAATATGATCAGTAGATATTACACATACTTAATCAAAATAAAACTATGTACCAGAGCAAAAAAAATTAATCTGATAAAGTACCTTCTTAAGAATTTGGAACACCAAAAGCATCGAGTAACCTTTTGTGAATTACTGTCATATGTTCTTCAGTCTCGATCTTCTCTTTATCCAGTAGGTCTTCTTCAAACTTCTTAATCTTGTTGAAGTCGATCCTCTTTCCAGAACCTAACATTGGAGTGATCCATTTTGGAAAAATAGGAACAAGAATATTAAAACTTACAGCAGTGGCAATCCTCATGATTAGGTTCCATAAATTCTGATCTTGTGTTTCCATAAACTTATCAAAAATCGCATATAACTCTTCTTTGCTATCTGGATCTCCAAACTTGCGAATAATCCAATGATCCAGCTCCCACTTCATCTTGACTTTGAACCATGCATCTCTATGTTCACTGTCAATGAAATTATCAATGTAGGCATCTTCTACTAGATCAGAATCAGCTTTCAACTTTAGCAACATCTTGATATGATTTCCTAACAATTTCTTGTTAGCATAATGATCATCTTCCAGCTTTTGCTTCTTATGAAGAGCTTCAACCTCTTCATCACCAATATCAGCTAGAATGTCACCTAATTCTTCTTTCTTTTTCTCTAGAACAAGCTTTCTCTTGACTTGTCTGGTCTGAACCTCAGGTTCAGGAGACGCAACACTTTTGCCTTTCAGCCGTCTCTTCTGCTCTTCATCCTTAGCTTGTTCAAGATCAACTGTCTTGACCAGCCTTCCTCTTTTGGGCCTCCTTAACTCTTCTATTCCAGACGCAGCAGCCTTGACTTCAGCAGCAATAATAACTCTACTTGTCTCTTCCCCCTTTTTGGCTTCATCACTTGCCTTAAGAGTGAATAGACTAATAAATCGAGTCATTTCTTCTTTCATAGCTTCCTTCATCGCTTCTGAAGCTATCTCAATCTGTCTTTGATGTGTCTTGTCCTGACTCATCTTGTCTAGTTTAGTAGCAACTAGTTCTAGCTTTTCAGTAGACAGATTTAATTCAGTCTTGAAATGAGTAGCAGTCAACCTAAGCAGTCTGTTTTCCTCAGACATATCTTTTAGAAGCTTCCTGGCTTGCACCAACTGATCTTGTGCTTCACACCGTTGCTCATCTGCTGTCTCAATTTTAACTCTGTAGAGCCTTTCCATTTTGCTTGACTCTTCAGCTAATGTTCTAGCAAAGTTGATCGATCTCTTCTCCGAGTAGTCAACTTGCCTTTTCAAAACCTCTTCAATTTGATCATACATTTCTTGCCTAAATGTTGAGTCCATTTTATTGACTTCTCCAACTATCAACTCTCTGGAGCTGTCAACTAGTGACTGATTTTGTTCCACCAAGACTCCTTTCAACTTTGATTCCAAGAACACTTCAATAGACGACTTCACTACTTCCTTTAAGTTCGTCTTCAACTCATTTATAAAGCCTTCTGGAAAAACATGAGTAGTGGATTGAGTCTCAGCAATCACAGCTTCACTAACCTTCTCAGTTAACTCATCTTCATCAAACATGATGGCTTCAACAAACTCATCATCTTCTTCTCCAAGTTCGATCAAGTTGATGTCATCTTTTTCAATACTTTCAGCATCATCTTCTGATTGATCTGAAGTTTGAATAACAGATTCAACAGTTTCAGTTTTCAACTCTTCTTCCAATAGATCAGTTTGAATGCCAATATCAAACACGTGTTGAGAAGACAGAACGTCATCTGAAATATTCAGCATCTTCTTCACAAGAGCTGTTAGGACATGGTCTGGAAATAATTCGGAGTGGTCTTGAACTCCACTGTTCTCCTTCTGCTCCATCTCCCAATCTTGAAAATTGGAGATTCCACCCATTCCTATGATGACTTCAAACAAATCTTCAGTTGGGGCCTTCTTCAATGCAACCCATGTGTATATCCTTAGAAGTTTCTCAAATTGCTCAGAAGCAGTATCTATCTCAATAGACGAGAGTTTTCTCCTTAGATTGTTGCTGACTCTTGAACGAATCCTCTTCTCTCTTAGACTCATCGGGTAATAGATGAGGGAATCGAATCTAATTTCAGAAGGGTTTTGAGTAGGTAAGGTCCCTGTCTCAGTTGTTGCAGTAGCAACTAGTGGGGTTTCTGAAATAGACGGGTTGAGAGGTTCAACATTTTCTGTTGAGGTAAAAGGAATTTGGATGGTGGTTTCTGAGGGCTTTGATGTGGCTAGGTTTGGTTTGACAGTTGTAGAAGTATCAACTGTATCGAATATAGTAGTGTGTGGGGTTATGTTGGCTCGTAGTGGTTGTACTGCCAACACTGACGAGGTTTTGGGTGCAGGTTTGGCACGAGATCGCAGTGATCTGGCCTTGGTTTTGACGGGGAGAGAGAGAGGAATTGACAAAGCTCGAGAAGAAGTACCAACCTTTTCTTCAGTCGACTTGTCTGGTGAAGGACTCGACTCGACTTGCACCAGTCGATAGACTTGCAACTCTTCCTCTTTCTTCTCAGGCTCTTTGTCCGAGTGAGTTTCTTCCGAATCTCCTGCAGCCTCAATCATGGCCTCCTCTTCCACATACTGAACTAGTCTACCACTAGTTCCATCTTCAACTTCCTCAGAATTTCCACTGCCTGACTCATCTTCCTCAGAACTAGACGAGGCATCTTCCAACATGGCATCGCCAGGGTTGATATACACTTGTCTGGAAGCAGCAGATCTACCAGCAGCTTGCTTCGCCAGAGCCTCCTTCTTCAGATAATGTTTGAGAGGATGAAATGGCTTGCCTTTACTCCAACTAGTCTTGTTCGGCAACAAGATGGGTAGAATGATACTCAACTTGTTTCCGAAACTTACATTTGCAGACACAACCCAGTTAACTGTACTGGTGTCAACTTCCACCTTCTTCTTGAAATGCATCAATCTATCCAAGAAGAGCTTAGTCCAGTTTCCTTCAGTGATTCCATCATGAATCACAGCCATTACTCTTGCCTTTTGAAGTGTCACAGAGTCAAAACTCCCAGTGACTCCAAGCAACATCTTCGAGGAAATATCCAATAAAGTCTTGAATTTGTCGAGCAATTGATTCTTCTTTACTGCTGGAATCTTTCCATCACGATTCAATTTCAGCTTCTTTCCACAAAATATACTGAGATATTTAAGCTCCTGTCCTTCAGCATATCTTTCGATATCTATCGATCCGGACGGTAACTTTAACGATTCAGTCAAGAACTCACGAGTAATTTCTACTCGCCTTCTACCCACAAAGGCTTCAATCGAGTCGCCTTGTCGAGTGGTTGTAGCATAAAATTCTAACACCTCCTCTTCAAGCACAACTTCAGGAAATGCCTCCAAATAAGGTCTTAAACCGCATCTCCAACATTTCATAAGGATTTCTTTGTTGTCATCGGTGTGATTTCCCTTGAAGAACATCGATCCTTCCACATGCACCTTGCCTTCGGTAGCATACTTCCCTAAATCAAACCTTGCCTGCATGTTAGTGTGAGCATCGAATATCGAAACGATTGACATAATGAATCGGTTATGAAAATTGAGAGGTTTGGAGTGTTGAATGCTTGAGAAGTGATGAAAATCAAGAGTTTTAGAAATTGTATGCAGTTATGAAAGAAAAGTGAGGGTTTTGTTAAAACCTTGAGTTTTGAATCAATGGTTAAGATCGAAAGGTTTGATCCAATGGACAGATATGAAAGTCTTTTGAAATTCAGTTTTACGGAATCGAGAATATTACGTGATTTGTTATTGTAAATTTTTGAAATCCGCCTCTTCTATTGGTAGGATTGAGGAGTGTACTCATCTGACCTAGCATAGTAGAGTTTTGGCTCGAACTGGGTATGTACACCTCATTAAATGGAGTGTATAAATCCAATTCTAGGGTTTTCAAAAAATTTCATTTACCAAATTACATTTATATCCTTAATTCGTATTGTTTAAACACTTAGAGTATTTAAATCATAAGACCACTTATCTTGTCTGTTCGAGTCTATTCAGAACAGATGAGTAGACTCAAGCACACAAGACGAGTTCCCCCTTCGACTGTGCTTGTCTACTTTGGACATCGAACGACTATTTGAACATGTCTTATCTTGTGCGACAGATTAGGTGAGATACCGGCAGTCGAGTAAAATAAATAAGATGAATATCAATCTAGCTCAATGGTCAAGGTTCAAACAAGATGACTGTTAACAAACTTAAGAGTCAACATAAGGCTCTTTAAGAAATCAAAGATTCCCCCTTAAATGTTTATTCCCTTAGTATTACCCTCAGCTTTACCAGCTTCCTCATCGGGTTGTTTGGTCATCTTGTCTGACCTTGTACACCTGTCTGTTGAGTGAGTGGACGAGTGCTCTGTTCCAGTGATCTTGTCTCCTTATTTCTTTGATGTACCTGTCTAGTTAGTACATAGCTATAGGCAAGTAGGGTCTAGATCAATTAGTCCTAGACTAATGCATAACTCACGAAAACGAGCTTCAGCCAATGGTTTTGTGAAAATATCAGCTCTCTGAAAATCAGTATGAATCTTTTCCATGCGAATATCCTTCTTTTCAACATGATCACGTATGAAATGGTGCTTCACATCAACATGCTTACAACGTGTGTGCAGAACAGGATTTTGTGTAATGGCAATTGCACTATTACTATCACAGAATATGGGAACATTTGATTCATATATGTTGTAATCTCTAAGCTGTTGGATGAGCCAAAGTAGTTGACTACAACAACTACCAGCAGCCATGTACTCGGCTTCAGTAGTAGAGGTAGCAACACTTGTCTGCTTTTTCGAAAACCATGAAATGAGTTTTGTGCCTAAGAATTGACAAGAACCAGATGTAGATTTCCTATCTATTCTACAACCACCAAAATCAGAATCAGAGTAGCCACTTAAGGATAAATCATCATTTGATGGATACCATATACCACGATTGATGGTTCCTTTCAAATATTTCAATATCCTTTTAGTGGTTTCCATATGACTCTCTTTTGGATTAGCTTGAAATCGAGCACATACACCAACAGAAAATGCAATATCAGGTCTACTAGCAGTCAAGTACAGTAATGAGCCAATAAGACCACGATAATGAGATTGATCAGCACATTTACCATTCTCGTCTAGATCCATCCTGTAGGTAGGTTGCATAGGAACTCCGGAAGATTTACAAGTCTTAATACCATACTTGTCTAGTAGATTACGAGTATACTTTGCTTGATTTATGAAAATCCCTTCTGGGGTCTGTTTTACTTGAAGACCAAGAAAGTAATTCATTTCACCCATCATAGACATCTCAAATTTACTTTGCATGTGTGTTGAGAAACTTTCACTCAGCTTTTTGTTAGGTGAACCAAAAATGATGCCATCTACGTAAATTTGGACGAGTAAAATGTCTTTCCCTTCTTGTCTTCTGAACAAGGTTCTGTCAACCTTGCCCTTAGTAAAACCATTTTCCAATAGAAAGAGAGAGAGAGTATCATACCATGCTCTTGGAGCTTGTTTTAGTCCATATAAGGCCTTCTTTAATCTGTATACCTAGTTACCTTTGACTTCGAAACCTGGGGGTTGTTCAACATACACTTCTTCCGCAAGAATACCATTAAGAAATGCACTTTTAACATCCATTTGATATACGGTAAATTTCATGTAAGCAGCATATGCAAGAAACAATCTTATGTCTTCTAGTCTAGCAACAGGTGCATAAGTTTCATCATAGTCTATCCCTTCAGCTTGTGAATAGCCTTGGGCTACTAGTCTAGCCTTATTCCTAACGAATACATCATTCTCATCTTTCTTGTTTTTGAAAATCCATCGTGTGCCTACTACATTATGATGTTTAGGTCTATCGACAAGTTCCTAGACGTCGTTTCGAACAAACTGGTTCAACTCGTCTTGCATAGCAATGATCCAATTACTATCAGCCAATGCCACATTAATGGTTTTAGGCTCGATAGATGAGAGGAAACAACACCAGCAAAACAAAGATGGACTAGGTTATTCTTGTGACTCAAAGAGTTGTCGTCTAGTCTTCACACCAACAGTAGAGTCACCAATGATATTTTCAGTATCATGAGCAGATTTCCATGTTTTTCTAGTCTTAGTATGCATATTATCATCATCTAGATCAGTTATAGCATCATGCATTTCAATATCATTTACATCAGAAGTTTTAATAGGAGTAGACGAGTCAACTAGTTCAGGCATGTCAACTGGTCTAGTAGATTTACCTTGAGTACTTACCTTCTCCTGATCATCAGACTCGAGAGCTTTCATGAACGGGTTATAGGCTTGCACGGATTCATAAACTTCTGATTCTTGGTCAGTTTGGATCGATAGATCAGTTGCCTTTTTACTGATCTGGTCGGCAGACGAGTCCTGTAGTGATTCATCGAAAACTACATGTGGTGTTTCTTCCACACATAAGGTATAGTAGTTGAATACTCTGAATGCTTTGCTAGTCGAGGAGTATCCTAAGAATATCCCCTCGTCTGCTTTAGCATCGAATGCATTCAACTTGCTTTTTCCATTGTTATGGATAAAACATTTACAACCAAATATATGAAAATATGAAACTCTGGGTTTTCGACCTTTCCATACCTCATAGGGCGTCTTACCTAGTGCTTTATTGATAGCACTTCTATTTTGGGAATGGCATGCAGTATTGATCGCTTCTGCCCAAAACTTCTGAGGAGTATTATACTTTGTCAGCATGGTCCTACAGGCCTCCTTAAGAGTTCTGTTCCTTCGTTCTGCTACTCCATTTTGTTGTGGTGTCCTTGTTGCACTAGTAAGGTGCTGGATGCCACGCTTAGAACAAAATTCTTTAATATAGCAGTTAATGAATTCAGTACCCTTATCACTACGAATCTTGACAATGGACTGATTCTTCTCAACTTGAATCTTCTTCAACAGATCAGGTAGGAGTGTTTGTGTATCACTCTTCTTGTGTAAGAAGACTACCCAAGTGAACTTAGAATAGTCGTCTACCACAACAAGTGTGTACCTTCTACCGTTCAAAGTTGGAGGAGTTATTGGGCCATGTAAGTCCATATGTAGAAGTTCAAGAACTCTACTTGTTGAGAGGGTTGGAATAGATTTAAAGGAACCTTTTTCCTGTTTACCTTTTTACAGGCATCGCATATATGTGATTTGAAATAGATTTCGTTGGGTATACCTTCAACAAGGTAATCTCTCGCAATCTTATTAATTACCTTAAAGTTCATGTGGCAAAGGCGTCTATGTCAAAGCCAACTGACCTCTTTGGGTGTCTTAGTAAGAAGACAAGTGTCCCGCGGACAACTATTCCAATTCACAATGTACACACTACCTTGTCTTATGCCGACGAGTAGTACGGTGTGAGTCCTCTTGTCTATAATTTCGCACTTTTGATTTTTGAACTGTTCTTTGTAGCCTCGATCACAAAACTGTGAAACAGATAATAGATTATATTTCAAACCTTCTACGTATGATACATCTTGTATCTCTACGTCGCCATTTCGGATATAGCCAAAGCCTTTTGTGATGGTTGTAGAACTGTCACCGAATATAACCTTTGGTCCTTCTTGCTCATGTTAGCTTGATAGAAGTGCCTTGGTACCAGTCATGTGATGCGAACAACCATTGTCTATGTACCAAGTTTCTCCTATTGCGCCACCCTTCTTGTATAGATCGAGTCGACCCTGCATTAGATGATATTTCATAATTTAGGTACCCTCCTTGTTTATTGGGGTCCTGGGGGGTTAGTCGAGTTCAATGGAATCCAAATGTACATTGGAGTCCTGAACAAGTTTGATCTTTTAAGCTTTCAACCATATTTGTTGCAAAATAAGACCCTGTTGTCCTTGTCTGGCCTATCAGCAGTTCTTGGGTCTACTCGTCTGAGGTAGCCTTTTGACTTGACCTCTACTTGAGTAGGCACAGGTCTGTGATAGTCAGAGTAGGGCTTGTATGCATTTGGGCCATACGGTTTATAGACATGTTTAGGTCTTTCTACTCCTTCGATATCATACGATTCAGGCGGAGGATATAAGACGGGTTGAATACGATATTTTGAAGTCAATTTCCTAGGCCTAGACGAGTAGAGCTGAGACTACCTTATGAAAGGAGGTCTAGGCTCTTTCCATCTAGTTTGTACTTATCTAAAACTTGTCTCCTCAGGATACCAGTCCTCATATCTGACCTGATTAGGTCGTCCACAATTTCTAGTCCTTTGTTGACTTGTCTTAAACGGAACAGCCTTGTTGTTAACTTTCTTTTTACCTCCCTTGGTAATTGGAATGTTAACTCGGTTCTGTTTGGGTACATTGCCTTCGGATGGAGTTCCAATATCGTATATCATTGGTCCTTTTCCTTTATCATTAGTCAAAGAGCTTGAGATGAAAATAGTAGGGTTCTTAGGAACTTGAGTAGACGAGTTGGGTGTCTCAGCACCTATGCCTGTGTTGTCAGCAGGAGCCCTATACCTATCTGACAGTTCAAGGTTAACCTTAGAAGAGTTAACCAGGTCAGTAAGTTTAAGGTCTAGAGTGACAACCTCAGTTTCTAAGAACTTATTACGTTCTTCAAGCTTTTTGCACTTGCTTTTTAAAACATTGAATTCATGTTTCTCAGTAGCATGTGTCTTAAGTAGGTCTTGATACAACTTGTCTGTTAATGCATACTTGTCTTTGAGTTGTCTCAACTCTTCCTGCAAGCGTTCATTTAGGACTGTTATATTAGGATCTACTTTAGACTGAGCTTCCTTAAGATCAATGATTTCTTATTTTAAAATGATGTTTTCATCGCTGACTTCAATGAATGCCTGGTTAGCAAGTAGGAGGTCGTCTTCAACTGCACTAGTAGAGTGCTGAAGGCTACTCCCTACTTTGCTACTGGCAGTATCACTTTCATCAGAATATGATTCATCACAAGATTGAAAAGAAGTAGCAGATGATACCTCTTGGTCGATTTTAGCCATGCACCATAGACCATCATCTATTATGAAGGCTTCATCGTGATCTGGATCAGACGGGTAGCTAGATGAGGACGATGGCAACTCGTTTGAGTCAGAATCAGAGTCATTATTGGCCATCATTGCCTTCTTGCCACAGTTGTATCTTCTTTCCCTTCGTGCTTTGCGTTCTTCTCGATCATCAGTGCTCAGGTCTGGACATTCATATATGTAGTGACCTGGTTTCTCACATTTATAGCACAAGAGATCATTAGTAGCCTTTTTAATAGGAGAGTTATTCCTTCGTTTATCACGTCTATCAGAACGAGTAATCTTCCTACCATCAGACTCTCTATCTTGTCTGTTACCTTTCGAGACTTCGTCTCTCCTTTCGGACAAGTTTCGGTCCCGTCTGGTCTCAGACGTGTTCTTAGAAGCAGACCCTCTATGATCTCTATAGAACTTCTTATATCTTCTGAAACGTTTATTCAGCCTATCAAACTTTCTAACCATGAGGCTTACCTGATCCTTCAGACTAAGATCAGTATCTAACTCGTCTTTCACAGAAGCAGACCTAGTCTTAGACTTTGACCTGTCTACCTTAGAGGACTTAGACGAACTAGCCTTAAAGGCAACGTTCTTAGATACAGCATGTTCTCTGTTACTACTTGCTATAAGTTCATCTTCGTCTAAATCAAACTCATGGGCCTTTAGAGTTTGAAACATGGTCTCTGTTGTCCACACGTCTATATCTTGGGTATTCTTAACAAGCATTTTTACCATTTTCCATCGACTATCAAGGCTTTTGAGAATCCTAAGATTTATTTCACGCGGAGTATAAGATTTACCAAGGACTTCCAAGTCATTCATGATTTTGGTAAAACGAGTATCCAACTGGTCTATTGTTTCACCAGTTTTCATATGAAATGATTCAAATCTTTGGACCGTTGTGGAAAGCTTGCTTTCTTTGATTAAGGATGTCCCTTCACAAATGATAGCTAAGCGATCCCACATTTCTTTGGCAGTTTTACATTTTAACACTTTTCCTAGATACTCGTTAGGAAGAGTGTGTAAGATGTAATTCTTAGCTAAGCTATCCAAATTATTCTGCCTCATTTATTCTGAGGTTAGTTCTGACCTTGGTTTCTTGACGAGAGTACCCACGGGTTGGTCTTTGTCGAGGGCAGCAGTATTGGGGATCATGGTCACAATTGGACCTTCAGTGATGACGGAGATCATTAAGTCGTGAGTGGAACTGAAGATGGCTTCCATCCTCAGCTTCCAATAGTCATAGTCCTGAACCTGGAACTTAGGTAACTTGTTAGCGCTGATTTCAAGAGACATGTTAATCGAGTGGATTAGTGTTAATCAGTTTTATGATCAAGAAGCAAATAAGTCAAGAACAGGGAACAAGAAACAGATATAACAGGAATGTTGACTATGAACACGTAAGAGCACGTACAGTCACGGACCAAGACTTCACCCAAGTCTTGAGTTGGTTATCAAGAAACAGCAGTTCGTAAACTACTGCTCTGATACCAATTGTAGGTCCCTAAGTTGAGTTTAATAACGAGTAAGCTAGTGAAAATGTCTAGAGGGGGGTGAATAGACTTTTCAAAAATCTTTCGATATATCAAAGTACAATATGCGGAATAACGAAATTAATCAATGAGCCCAATTCTAGTTTATACTCAACTTATTTCGAGAACTCTGTTCTATGTATACTCAACTGGTCTTGTTCATATATGTAATTTAATCAATCAAACAGTTAACCAATTAATCAACAAAACAGTAAAGTAATCAAACACGAGATTTTATAGTGGTTCGACAACTTCTCTACATCCACTCTCACAACTCCAGTTGTGAAATTCTTATTAACTCGTCCAATGGAGTAATGTGTTCTTGTAGCTTTAAATCCCAAGAAATAAGACTTAGATCTTCTCGACAACACTACCAAGTGCCTCTTCGATCTAACTAGCTATTTACAAGTATCTAGCAACTTGAAACAGTAAACAAAAATAAAACTTCTCTTCGTTCAGTAGTAGCCTTCTTCGATCTTCACTTGACTTGTGTAGCTTCACTTTCTGAACTTCAATCTCTGAGAGTAATTTCTTCTTTGAATCTTCAATAATGCTTTAGTATGCAGTAGTATCAGTAGTCTCTAATGAATGAATACCTAGGGGTATTTATAGACTTCCAATCCAAGAACTTTCAGTTGTGTAACAACTTTTTCTTGAAAACTAACTTGTAACTGATTCTTCTTATCCTTTCACGCGTTTCTTCAGTTAATTAGTTATTCCTTAACTAACTCTTCAATCTTTATCTTCAATACGCATTTTTGTAACTAACTTCAGTCTTCTTGTCTTGTCTTGTAATCTTGCGCACCTGTCTTGTCCAGTAGTAGTAGACTTCGTCATCTACTTGTCTTGTGCAGTAGACTTCTTCAGATTACAACATAGAACTAATCTAGTCATATTATCTAATCCCAACAAGACTATTACATTACATTAAGCTCTTGTTATAAAGCTTAGTCAACTTAGAAAACTATACATCAATATATTTTTACATAAAACAATCATGAGCTTCTATACAGTAATTAAATCATAGCTCAATAACAAACTATTCAGTTACTATAAACAAATATGAAGTACTTATAATTCGTACTTATCTTTTAATAACACTTTCCTTTTGAAACTAGTACTTGTCTTGTGAACTAGTACTTGTCTTGTGAACTCTACTGATCTTGTCTCATACAAGACGACTTCATAACTAGACTAGATCAGTCAACACTTAGAAAATATTCAAGTCTACTTTTGGCTTATCAAAACTTCATCTTTTATCTTTTATCATCATTTAGGATTTGTTCTAGGATTCATATCCCAACAAATTTCTTGAGCACTTTTGGAACTTTTGGATTTAGGGACTTTTGTGATGAACGTCGTTGAAGATCGTTCTTGAACTTGGGACTTTATAACGTTAATCTAAGGGTTTAACGCCGTATTTTAGATTAAACGTTGATTTTCGGGACTTTGTCGTTGAAGATCCACGAAGAACCTTGAAGAAACGCCGAATCGAAGAGGCTTAGCACCTTGATCTCCACTCGAACACTGCTTCTTGCAGCTTTGCACGAAAGAACGCCTTTGAAGCTCCTCCAACTGCTGAAGAATACTCTAAAATCTCTGCAGAGAATTTTAGAGCCTTGAATGCTTCTGATTTCTCGATGATGAAATGAATGAAATGAGGCCTCTATTTATAGGTGTATAACCTAAGGTTTTTATGGGCCAAATTTGATGGGTTGGAGATATTTGTGCTAAGTGGTTAGGACTTAGTTCAAATTTTGAATTACTTGATGGGCTAAGAATACCATATCTGGGCCTAATTTGGTTTGTTGGGCTTTAGAGGCACGTCTGAATTTGTTGGACTTCAGAGGCCCGGTTTGAATTTATTGGACTTTAGAGGCCCGTTTTGATTTGTTGGGCCTCCATTAATTTAATTTTGCTTGTCTACAAATTATATATATATATATATATATATATATATATATGTGTGTGTGTGTGTGTGTGTGTGTTGATGTTGATATAAGTGTTATGTTTAGTGATCCAACACTAACAGCCGAGTGTTGTGTTTTATGTTCCCAACACTTATGACAACATCAGAATTTGCCCTTCCTTTTCTCACTAACTCCAATCTTACGCTTGTTGTCTAATGATGTCCCCAGAGCAGTTAGAAGATGTGGGCAACACCAAGTCATGCCATTGCGTGGGAGTGAGAAGTTATTAGACATGGTATAACAAGTCCCTACATTCTAGGAGTGGTGGAGAGAAGTTACTTAAACCGCATGATCTCACGTCTGTGATGATCATGGGAGTTGATGGCAGTTCATCCTTGATGCCTATAAATACAGAAGTTGCGTCAACACAAGAAATACAAGAAGAAAAGCTGAAATCGATCACTACTCTATTGAACACTATATACGCTTGTAGTTAGGAAAATCTTTGTTTCTTCTTGTAGATCTTCATACTATTGTAAACCCTAATAGTAGTGTGTTAAATCATAGTCTTATTTACTAGGTTGTGTGTATAGATCTATGAGGGAGATAGTTTCATAGAACTTAGCAAATCTTTTACACTTTCGTAGTGTTATTATACACCTCAAAGAGGTTGTACTCGTTTCACATATTTTTAATATAGTGAACAGAATATATTATTTTATAATCTATGCAAATTTTGAATACTTCTATTTTCAGTACGTGCATTTTAATTTTCGCTGCATAGTGTTGTCTGGACAGTGCCAACACGACAGACAACATCTCTGATTTCGCACGCACACACACTTTCAGTTGGTATCAGAACCAACTACTTGATACACTAAGTAGAGATTCTGCTTAGAGTGTGTAAATCTGAAATGGAGTATCCACTTTCACCCGCACTAAAGCCTCCGATTCTAGATGGCACGAATTATGCCTTCTGGAAACCAAAAATGAGAATGTACATCAAATCCATTGATGAAAGAGCCTGGAGGAGTGTTCTTGCTGGTTGGACTCAACCAAGAACCACGGCGGATGAAGACAATGAAGTTCAGATCAAGAGAGAGCTCGACTGGACAAATGATGAAATCACAGCTCCAAGTTACAATTCAAAGGCGTTGAATGCAATCTTCACCTCAATTGATGCCTCAATGTTCAAAATCATCTCAAATTGCATATCTTCGAAGGATGCATGGGATAGACTACAAGAGCATTGTGAAGGATCAGATAGTGTACGAAGAACCAGACTTCGTATGCTTGGAAGCAAGTTCGAGAATCTGAGGATGAAAGAAGATGAAACCATTTCATCTTACAATGAAAAGCTGACTGAGATTTCAAATGAAGCTCATTCTCTTGGAGATCCAATATCCAATACAAGGTTAGTACATAAAATTCTTAGATTTGTTCCTAAACGTTTTGAACCTAAGATATGTGTTATAGAAGAAGCTAAGGATACTTATATGTTAAGTCAGAACGAATTGATTGGTATTTTGAAAACTTATGAAATGAACATTTCTGAAAAGACTGATAATGAAAAGAAAGTGCTTGTTTTCAAAGGTGATGCCTCATCATCTGCATCATCAGGTTCTGGAAAGTTGCCTTATGTTACTGAAATTGATTCTGATGAAGATGATATTGAGGAATATCTTAATAATCATGATTACATGGCATTTATTACTAAACAGTTTAAGACACTCATGAAGAATAAGAAATTCAAAGATAACATTCAACCTAAGGTGCAGATTAATAATACTCAACAATTGTCTGTTAGGAAGAACACTTTTAATCCTTCTAGACAATTAGAAAGAGGAAACAGGTTTAGATCTGACCAGGATTATAGGAAGAATGTTAAATGTAATGCATGTTCTGGATATGGTCATTATGCTAATGAATGTGCCAACACCATTCTCAAAAAGAAACTTAATTTCAGTACTACTTTAAGTGATGAGTCTGATGTTGAACATGATCCTGAAAAAGACATTGAAAAAGCTTTCTATGCTAGAATTATGTATGATGATACTCTTGATGATGATCTGGATGATTATTACGATGTGAGGACAAATGAGCCATCATTTGGGAAATCACTGAATAATAATGCTCCAGAATTTAACTGTTTCACAAGTTTTGTTACAGAGACAGGTACATCAAGTAAAGCAGGTTTATCCAGAAGAGATGCTGATATTCAAGACTTGTCTAACACTGTTTTCAAACTAGAAAGTCTTTTAACAAAGAAGGATAAAGAAATTTCTAAACTCAAAGAAAGACTAGAGGTGTCTGTTCTTGATTTTAAGAAATATTCTTATGAAAAACCTTTAACAAATGAAAAGGTTTTCAAGATATCCGCTGAAACTGAGAAACTTAATCACATAATTAAGTCTCTGAACTTTGAAAATTCTGATTTAAGGGAATCTATTACTAAGTTGGAAGGTATTCTAACAAGAAAAGATATTGAGATATCTAAACTTGAAGATATGTTGAAGGAAGCCTCATTGAGCTTTAAAAGATTTGCTGAAGGAAAGATGAAACTAGAAGACTCTCTTATGACCAACAACTCAAGAAAAACAGGTATTGGCTACTAAGGTAAAAATTCTAAGAAGTCTGATCTTAAGAAACCTACTGTTTTTGTAAAAGCTGAAGTGAATTACAATCCTAGTGTTTCTGCTAAGTCTCAAGTCAATATAAAAGATGTGATATGCCATTACTGTTTTAAAAAGGGTCATAAAAGTCCTCAATGTTTGAAGAAGAAAAATCATCTGAAAACTTATGTATTGCCTGAAATGACACAACATTCTAGATCACATTCTGTATGGACTCCCAAAGAAAATACACCTTGTAATGTTGTTCATATGTCTCTAAAAGCATGTATTCCTGGATTATGTTACTTTGATAATAGTTGTTCTAAACACATGACAGGTCAAATTGATTATCTTTCTGATTATACTGTTTATAATGGTGGTAATGTCACTTATGGTGGTGGATCTAAAGGAAAAATCATTGGTAGAGGGACATTAAATGTTCCTGGTTTTCCTAAGTTGTCCAAAGTTCTGCATGTTGATGGATTACTGGTCAATCTTATAAGTATTAGTCAATTATGTGATGATGATTTGCATGTTTTTTTTTTTTTTGAAGGAAAAAATGGATTATATTGATAGCGATAGAGTACCAGAGGTACTCTATAAAAAGAGAGATAGTCTAGTTACAAGATACAGGTAATATTGAGACACCAGTTCAGCCTAACCTAAACTCCAATTCAGCCTAGACTCCTAGACCCTTATGAAGGGAAATTTATACACAGGCTGCTCTCGGGTTTGCACACCAGTCGTGAAATGAAGTTGAGGTAGAACATTCTTTTTGAAGGCAGAAAATACTCCAGGCCTTTGCTCTAATTTCGTCAAATATTTTTTCTGGTTTCGGCTCCTCGTTTGAGAAAATCTTCTTATTTCTGGCATTCCAAATAAACCAGACCGTCAGGCACCATATGCATTCTACGATAAATTTCTTACGTTTGAATCCGACAATTCCACAGAACTGATGAAAGTGTGCGACTGTGATAATCTGCATCGGCGACCTATTGCCGAACCAGGAAAAGATCAATCTCCAAATTTTATTGGCCATAGTACAGCCAAAGAACAAGTGCTGAGTATTTTCGTCAACAGCTCCACACAGTGCACAGCTCAAGTCATCACCAATTCCCAGAATGTTACGCTTGTTGAGCTCACTCCGAGTGGCAATTCGACCTCTTATCACTTTCCATGCTAGACCTGAATATTTTAAGGGAGTCATTTTATTCCAAATGGACTTTAGTGCGGAAAGAACCACTTCTGGAAGGGCCTGAGTTTGCGCAGCAGTTCCCAAATCAACGTGCGCTGCCTTGGGGCTGTATGTGCCGTTAGCTGTAGCCTTCCATCGCCAAGTGTCCATGGACGTGACCTGCAAATTTAAATTCTCCAGCGATCCGACCAACTGTCCAGCGAGAATTTCTTCCCAGGTAAAAAGTGGTCTTCTCCATTGAATATCCCAGTTCCACCTTCCATTAGCCCACATTCCAGATTCACTAAGGCGTGCCTCCTTGTTGACACAAATTGAGAAAAGCCTCGGATATTGAAATTTTAGCGCTGGATCATCCGACCATCTATCATGCTAAAGGAAAGTATCTCCACCATTCCCCAAAACCCTGGTCATATTGTTGCTGAACCAAGAGTTTTGAGCATTGACAATAAATAATGAACTTAACATTTTCCACCAGAATGAAGGCAGATTTCTAATCGCCTGAGCATTTGAGGAACCTGTCATATAAATGTCGTATTTGGAGTCAAGTATTTTGACCCATAAAGCTTTGGGTTCCATTCGGAGTCTCCACGCCCACCTGCCAAGAAGAGCAATGTTAAATGAATCAATATTTCGAACACCAAGTCCCCCGACTTGTTTTGATCTACAAATGTCGTTCCATGAAACCCATGGAATTTTTGTAGAGCACACACCACCACCCCCCCCCCCCCCCCCACAAAAAATTACGTTGTAGTTTAACTAATTCACTCAAGGTTTTCTTAGGAATGCGATAAAGGGAGAGATAATAAATAGGCAGCGATACGAGAACCGCATTGATTAGTGTAATTCTACCACCAAAAGAGATTTGTCGATCCTCCCACATCTTGATTCTGTTCTTAACTTTCTCAATCACCCCTTTCCATGCATCTGCCCTATTGGAATTAATCCCCACTTGAATCCCGAGAAAGTTCATGGGAAGCGACCCCACTCGACAACCTAAAAAATCTGCCATACCCTGTTGAACTTCCAAATCAACGTTTAGTCCGAGCAGGCTGCACTTAGAGAAGTTAATTTTTAAACTGGATAGCCGTTCAAAATTGACCAGCAGACATTTTAGAGCCCAAACATTTTTTGTGGACGCTTCCCCCACCGAAATAGTGTCATCGGCATATTGGAGGTGAGTAACCGAGATCTCCTTCCGCCCAACTATTGCCGCATCAAATGCTCCTACTGCCGTGGCTTTATGAATGAGAGCACTTAAACCCTCAGCCGCGATGATGAAGAGCAGCGGAGAGAGGGGGTCTCCTTGCCGAAGCCCACGTTCTAGTTTGAATTCGGTTGAGGGGCTGCCATTGACTAGCACAGAAGCTGAGGACGACGAAACACACTCCCGGATCCACTTACACCACTTAGGAGCAAAGCCCATACTTTTCATCATGTCATCTAAGAAGTTCCAATCAACCGAATCAAAGGCTTTTGCGAAATCAATCTTAAAAAACAGCCTTTCCAACTTCTTTTTCTTTGCTTCGTCTATGAGCTCATTAAGCACCAAGACTCCATCTAATATCTGTCTCCCGTGAATGAACCCCGATTATGACTCTGAGATCACCGAACCAATAACCTTTGAAAGTCTCCTTGCCAATGTCTTAGCTATGATTTTATAGTAGCAGTTGATCATGGAAATAGGCCGATAGTCACTGATGCATTCTGCGTTTTGCTTCTTTGGAATCAGGGTTATGAAGGAAGGGTTAAAGACCTTGACAAATTTCCCGTTTAGATGGAATTCATCAAAAAGGCTCTGAAAATCCCCTTTCAATACCTCCCAATTTTCTTTGATGAAAGCAATCGTGAAACTGTCAGGCCCTGGCGACTTCGATGGCTCACAACTCCATACCGACTCTCTAATCTCCTCAACTGTGAAGGCTCCTGTGAGAAAGAGGTTATCGTTTGTACTGACCTTATGCAAGGCAAAGCCGGGTTGTATCGAAGGCCTATCGACCGGGGGAGCTTGGTAGTGGCTCTTAAAGTGGGCTGCAACTGCAGCCTTAATCGCTGCTGGAGAGGACAGCCATACACCTTCAAACTGAAGGTTGGATAAATCATTAAATTTTCTCCTGACATTAATGCATTTGTGAAAAAAATTGGTATTTGCATCACCCTCTTTAATCCACTGACTTTTCGCCTTTTGACTAAGAAGGTTGTGTCTTGTCTCATAGTCTGAGTAGATTTCATTCATGGTCCTTCTTCTTAGTTCAATCTCGTCATCCTCCAGCCCCAATGTATCATCCAATAAATCCAATTCTAAGAGTTTTTGCTTATTTTCCTCAATTCGAAGCTCCAATTTTCCGAAGGTTTCCTTGCTCCAGTTTCGAAAGAAAATCTTTGCCAATTTGAATTTTTCTTTTATGATGAAGCTGCTTCTGCCTTCAATCTGAGTTTTCCCCCAAAAATCGGCCATGGTATCTTTGAAGGATGGGTGCCTAAGCCACGCATTGAAGAAGCGGAAAGGTTTGGGGCCCCAATTAATAATCTGGTCTTCCATGAGAAGGGGGCAGTGATCTGAAATGGTTCTTGGGAGACCCTTAAGACGAGTGGGTGGGTCAGCCTGCATCCAATCTTCATTAAGCAACACCCGATCTAGCTTGCTTTTACACGATCCATCAACCCGATACCAAGTAAAACTGCGACCGAAGAGGGGAATTTCAATGAGGTTAGCAGCCGTGATGAACTGCTCAAAGTCCTCAATATCCTTTCTATTATAACAGCCCGACCTCCCAAATCTCTCGTTTGGATGTCTGATTGCGTTAAAGTCACCCGCCAAACAAATTTGTTTCCCTCTATTCTGCTGAATTACCAAGCTAATAGTGTCCCAAAGCTGCCTCCTTTCCCGAGTGTGGCACGGGGCGTAGACGTTAATCAAACAAATGTCGACGGCATCCTTCTTACGAATACCATTTACCACCAGAAAACCGTTTGCATGCCAGGCACTAACACATTGGAGAAATTCATCATCCCAGAGGGTCACAATCCCCCCTGATCAACCCTCGGAGGGTCTGAACACAAACCCACATTTCTTATTTCCCCAAATACTTCTGCTCAGGATTGGATCGAAAACTTCTAATTTGGTTTCTTGTAAGAAGCACACTTCAGATTTATTATTTGCAATCAGCTCCTTAACCTCCTTTCTTTTTACACTACTGCCAAGGCCTCTAATATTATAGCAAAGAAGACGCATATCAACAATATTACACACCTGATCACAGAATCCTAAGGAGGCTGTCAGCACTTCGAACCACTGAAACTCGGCGCAGAGCCTCTCTCTTTTAAACCCAGCTGACAACCGAAATTACGAATGTTGATAAGGGATGCTTCTTCACCTAGGTCATCGAAGTCTTTTGCGAACGCCTCCCACTCTGCCTTGGCCAATTTTTTCTTTTTGCTCGGAGGAATCTTGATTTTCTTGGGGGGCCAAGGGGGGGAAGGGGTGCTCGGGGCCAGGTTCCAGGGATGAGGGAGGGGCAAAGGGGACCTGGACCGCGCCACCTAAGTGATGGGGGGCGGGGGGATGAATATTAAGAGGAGGAGCCTGTGGGGACTAAAGGTTCGCCGGGGGGGAGGGAATCAGGGTAACAATACCATGTAGGGGGAGAGAAAAGGCAGGCTGGGGAGCACGAACAGGTTCGGGATCAAGGGAGGGTGCAAGGGGCACAAGGGGTAAGGATGGCATCAACGGGTTACAGGGATCCAAGGGGGGATCTGCCAAATCAAAAATAGGACCAGGGGAAGGGTCTGCCAATTCAAAATTAGAATTAGAGGGAGGGGAGCCGTTAATTCCGCCATTAAATTCAACATTAATGTTAATCCCTCGGGATTCCACATCCACCGCCCCAATAATAGTCGGAGCAATAACAACACGCGTGAAGTTCTCATTTTTCCATGAGGAATTAGGCGCCTCCGATGTATCATTAATATCACGCGTGATATTCTCCTCTTTCCAAGAGGAATTAAAAGCCTCCAATGAATTTGGGACGAAAGTTGCATGTTAAATTCGACAAGAACTCATGTTATGTGTTAGACAAAGATTCTGAATGTATCATGATAGGTAACAGATCTGCTGATAATTGTTATCTCATTGAATCTAAACTTACTTGTAATAAGGCTAAAGTTGATGATAGTACTTTATGGCATCATAAACTTGGACATGCTAATTACAGACAGCTTGATAAACTTGTTAGATTGAAAGCTGTTACACGATTAACATATCTGAAATTTTCAGACAAAAAGGTATGTGGACCTTGTCAAAAAGGCAAACACATTAAAGTGTCTCACAAAATGTTGGGACATTGCTCAACCAAACACTGCTTCAAATTGCTTCACATGGATCTTATGGGTCCTATGGAAACAGAAAGTATTGGAGGTAAAAGGTATTCTCTATTTGTGGTTGATGACTATTCAAGATTCACATGGATTGAATTCTTAAAAGATAAATCTGAAACTTTTTCCATTTTCAAAATTTTGTACAGAAGATTTAAGAATGTTTTCAACTCCAAAGTTTGCAGAATTAGGTCTGATCATGGAAGAGAATTTGAAAATAGTTCTTTTACTGAGTTTTGTGAATCAAAAGGAATAATACAAGAGTTTTCATCACCTAAAACTCCTCAACAAAATGGCATAGCAGAAAGGAAGAATAGAACACTTCAAGAAATGGCTAGAGTCATGTTATGTTCTAAGAACGTATCCAAAAGATTTTGGGCAGAAGCTCTTAATACTGCTTGTCATATTGCTAATAGAGTTTATATTAGAACAGATTCTACTAGAACTCCATATGAAATTCTGAACAATAGAAAGCTTAACCTTAAATATTTCCATGTTTTTGGTTGTGTGTGCTACATCTTGAATGACATGGATCAGTTACATAAGTTTGATTCAAAGAGTGATAAAGGGTTTTTTCTTGGCTATTCAAGAAATAGCAAGGCCTACAGAATCTATAACTTTAGAACTGATATTGTACAAGAGTCTGTAAATGTTGTTTTTTATGATGATACAAGTATTACATGTAAAATCATTGAAGATGAAGTCATATCAGATTTGATTGATGTTCCAATCAATACTGAAAATGTTGAACAGGTTCAGAATGTTGAGAAGAATGATGACACACCAGAGGAATCATCTGATAATACAGATCCTGAAAATCTGTATAATCTCCAAAAAACTCCCTCCATAAGAATTCAGAAGTATCACCCACATGATCAAATCATTGGTGAACAGTCTACAGGTGTTCAAACCAGAAGAAGGATGGGTATGAACTCAAAGGATGTGGTAAGATCTATATGTATGTCATCTATGTGCAACAAGGTAAATAATGAATGTTATCACTCTGAGATTGAACCTAAAAATGTTAAAGAAGCATTAGATGATGAAAATTGGATTGAAGCTATGCATGAAGAACTAAACCAATTTATTAGGAATGATGTTTGGACACTAGTTCCTACACCAGACCATGTTAATGTCATAGGGACTAAATGGATTTTCAAAAACAAGACTGATGAGATGGGAAACATAATTAGAAACAAAGTTAGGTTGGTTGCTCAAGGGTATACATAGGTAGAAGGTGTAGACTTTGATGAAACATTTGCTCTTGTTGCTAGAATTGAATCCATTAGGCTATTACTTGCTATTGCATGCTATATTGATATAAAACTACACCAAATGGATGTTAAAGCTGCTTTTTTAAATGGCATTCTTATGGAAGAAGCTTATGTTGAACAACCAAAAGGCTTTGAAAACCCTGATTTTCCTGATCATGTCTTTAAACTGAAAAAGGCTCTATATGGCTTGAAACAAGCACCTAGAGCATGGTATGAAAGGTTAACAGATTTCTTGATTGAGTTTGGTTTTGTAAGAGGAGAAGTTGACAGAACATTGTTCATTAAACATGAGAAAAATGTTATTATGATTGCTCAAATCTATGTTGATGATATAGTATTTGGTTCTACTTGTGATGATATGTTCAAACATTTTGTAAATGAAATGACATCTACTTTTGATATGTCAATGGTTGGTGATTTGAATTACTTCCTAGGATTGCAAATTAAACAACAAAAAGATGGGATTTTTATTTCACAAAGTAAGTATGCTAAAAATCTTGTAAAAAGATTTGGTTTAGAAAATGCTAAACACATGAAAACACTTATGGGATCAACTCAGAAACTGAGTAAAGACAATGTTGGCCAGAATGTTGACCCAACATTATACAGATCAATGATAGACAGTATTCTTTATTTGAGCTCTAGTAGACCTGATATCATGTTCAGTGTTAGTTTATGTGCTAGATACCAAGCTAACCCCAAAGAATCACATATGAATGATGTTAAAAGAATCATTAAGTATGTTGCAGGAACAAGTGATTTAGGTATTTGGTATAGCAAAGATACAAATTGTACCTTGATAGGGTATAGTGATGCATATTGGGCAGGTGATTGTGATGATAGGAAAAGCACAAGTGGTGGTTGCTTTTATATGGAAAACAACCTGATCTCTTGGCACAGCAGAAAACAAAACTATGTTTCTCAATCAACAGCTGAATCAGAATACATTGCAGCAGAGAGTTGTTGTACTCAATTACTTTAGTTGCAAAAAATGTTTCATGATTATGGCTTACCTAGTGATGTATTGACTGTGTACTGTGATAATACAAGTGCTATAAATATTTCAAAAAATCCAGTGCAACATTCATTAACAAAGCATATAAGTATAAGACATCACTTAATTAGAGATCTTGTTGAAAAGGAAGTTGTTAAGTTGGAGTACATATCTACTGAAAAACAATTGGCTGATATTTTCACGAAAGCTCTTGATGACAAGAGGTTTTCATCCCTTCGAAAATCTCTTGGTTTGTGTAATATCTGAAAATATGATCAAGGGTGTTGTATCAAATGCGGCAGCATTTGAGACAACACTAAGATAAGTCTCTTATATGTTTCCCTGCTTTAATTTTCGTAATTATTGAACTAATGTAATTCCTTTGTGATTGATATTTGAATTTTGAGTGACTTGTGAATAATACTAAAAGAGCCTATACACCTCTCAAATGCTACAAAAGAAAAATCACATATTAGATGTTTTATAAATCACTGAGTAACTATGGGACACGGAGCTCGCTACTACGATGATCTCTTTTCAAAAGGTGATATAAATTGCATCAATATATTCGCAAATCCATTGATTAACTATGGGGCACGGAGTTCGCTGCTACAATGCACTTTTTTCAAAAGATGGATCAATGTGAAGTGTGATAAAAAGAAAAAGAAAATAGAGCAACACATATGATGTAAAATCATGGAAAAACTGTGTTGAGGTGTATAGAATGCCAACAATAGTCGAATCACACGTAAACTCAGATTCTTATCCCAATTTTCTTGGAATTAGTTATTTTTTTATAATTATTAAATATTATTCTCTGAAATATTTAATTGACTAAGTCTTGCCTTGTTTTATTAATTCAGTTATTATATATTCCGCTTTTAATTGTTTTTTAATTTTCAGAATTCTTTTTCTCCCAACTTCACACGATCAATTAGTGGGGAAGTTACTTCCACTAATTCACTTCCCTCACTCTCAGAAACGTGTAACTCCCACTTCTCAAATCTCCTTATAAGATGAATCTCCATAGTAGTGTTGGTAAATACATTAAAGACTTTGTTAATTCTTTCAAGCACGGTAATTACAATTCATAAATTTATTTACAGCACTCAAGTATATCTATTACCTATGTCACATCACTTTTCGCCTCACACTTTTGAATTTTTTATTTGCATTTATCTGTAGAACTCGAAAGGTCTCCAGAATTTAATTGTTGTCTTGTTTTGTGTGTACAACCCCTATTATGCCTAACAATTCTCAGGATTCTACTGCACAATCGAACTCAAACTCAAGCAACAAAAATTCTCTGAATCCTCTCAACCTTCTAGCAGAAATGGCGTCCTCAAACTCACCCTCTTTCACTGTAGGAACCATCATTATTTCGTATACAGATGAACAAACACCCACTCAATCATCCCCTCTCGAAATCATTCCTTACAATCCCTTCGACATTCGCACAGAAATTACGAATGCGAACGCAGTTGCTGAAACTTCAGCCCCTAAGCCTCAAAATGAGCCCTAATCCGAAGCTTCCGCACCTGAAACTGCACCAGTAACTCTACACTTCCCTTTGGGCACCCCTTTCAACACCTTGAAATATGCCTTTAAAACCCTAAGCCTAAAAACAGCTCACCCTGTTCTAGTGCTTGAAGGAGAGACACTGGACAATGTCATGTTCAAAGGCAATGTGGACATGCAAGATCAAGTTGAATCTTCAGATGAAGAAGTTCTGGCTGCCAAATTCGAAAGACTACACCGGCAGAAAAAGGGCAACAAGAAGGTCGTTGTTGTTCCTACTGCTAGAAAGTGGCCGGGTGGAAAAAGGAAGTCCCAAAGGAACTTGGGCAAAATTGTTGATTATACGGGAAAAGGGAAGAAACCCCGAACTGATGGGAATGTATCTAACCCTATTGTTGTTTCTGACTCTGAACTAGAACCAGAAACAGAGCCAGAACAAGCTGCAGCTGAAGAAGAGGAAGTTAATGAGGATGATGTGGACAAAGTAGCTGAGGAAATGAAAGAGGAGAGTGAACACACTCCACCGATCCGACGATCAAAAAGGCTCCGAGAGCCCGATAGTGTTGCCTCTCCGATGGCAACACCAGAGCCGTCTGATCCTGAGTCACCATCCAGTTCATCTGATGAAGATGAAAACGAGGTACTGTTCTCCTCTGATGATAGGAATAGTGACTCTGATGAGGATTATAATGATAAGTCGAGCATACAATATAGAACTATTAGGACTAGACAAATTCTTAGTGAAAGGCTGATAAAAGTTCCTGACTTTGAAGAGATGAATCTGATTGAGTGGTTTAAGGAAAGGTCATTGTTGCATGCTTTAAAATTTGCTTGTCCTTACATTGTGGACTGGATATATGAATTATATGCTAATATCCCTCAATTTGTTGGTGATCCAAATTCAACCAGATATGGTCATTTTTGGTTTAGAGGAAATAGGCATATGATTACCCCTAGGAGAATCAATATCTTGCTTAAAACAAAAATCATGGAGGATCCAGTTGTTACTGACCATGATGTTATGATAAGCATCTTAACTGGGAGAGTAATCACCAAATGGAGGAGAAGGATTTTGGCATCTAAACTAACTAGCTTATATTCTGTCTTGCATAAATTGGTTTGTTTCAATTGGTTGCCTACAACAAACAACAGTACTCTCACCTTAGAACAGGCTGTTTTGATGTACAAGATTGGAAATTTGAAAAGATTTAACCTAGGACAGGTTATTTTCACTAATATGATGACTTTCAAGTCTGATATGTCTGGAAGAGACATTTTGCCTTACCCATGCCTTGTATACAAATACCTACTGGAAAAAGCCTTTGACAGATATGATGATGAGGTAGTTAGCAACTACATACCAGGCTTCAGCATTTTAAATCAGTTCTTAGTGAAAGGTGAAAGGGTGGTTGATCTTCCCTTGAGAAGGAATGAAGATGATGCAGGCCCAAGTAAGTACATATCACAGTGTTCCAGCAAATGATCCCATCCACAATACCACACTGCCTCCTGAAGGATCTGCCTCCTCTATTTACTTATCTTCCCACTATATAATGAGGCAGGTTGATATTTTGCAGGGGTCTATTCTAAATTTGCAGCACTCTGTGGAAGATCTTCTAATTCAAAAGAAATTTTGGATGGATCTTATTTCCACTTCAACAGGGGGAGTAGCTGATAGTTCACACAACCAGCCTACTAACATTGTTGCTCCACCTGCTGTAGATGAACCGGATTCAGTTCCTGGCAGAACTCATGAACCTGCTGCTGACACTGCAATGACTGAAGAAGAGGATCAAGACATTCAGGATCTGTATGGTGATCTGTGATCTGGATGTATGATGAGCTTGAAGACAGGGGGAGAGCTTACACTATGGGGGAGTATATGCAGACTATGGAGATGCAGCTGAAATTCAGCCCAATCCTTTTCCATGTGTTAATTCTGTTCTTTCTTTGTTATAAAAGCTCTGTACTTATGTTATTTTATTTCTCAAACTCTGCTATTTACATTTTGTAATTATTTAGGATTTACTTTTGTTTAAGTTGTTTAAATCTAAACAAGTATTTTTGGTTTAGATGTTGTTTATTTCTAATTTGATCTTATACAACTTGTTACTTCATCTTTTTGAAATATCAATTGTGTAATTTCTTAATCAATATTTATGTTGTGTGAACTTCAGTATGTTGATGTAGAAAGGTCAAATTTGGGGAGATTGTTGATGTTGATATAAGTGTTATGTTTAATGATCCAACACTAACAGCCGAGTGTTGTGTTTTATGTTTCCAACACTTATGACAACATCAGAATTTGCCCTTCCTTTTCTCACTAACTCCAATCTTACGCTTGTTGTCTAATGATGTCCCCAGAGCAGTTAGAAGACGTGGGCAACATCAAGTCATGCCATTGCGTGGGAGTGAGAAATTATTAGACATGGTATAACAAGTCCCTACATTCTAGTAGTGGTGGAGAGAAGTTACTTAAACCGCATGATCTCACGGCTGTGATGATCATGGAAGTTGATGGTAGTTCGTCCTTGATGCATATAAATACAGAAGCTGCCTCAACACAAGAAATACAAGAAGAAAAGTTGAAATCGATCACTACTCTATTGAACGCTATATACGCTTTTAGTTAGGAAAATCTTTGTTTCTTCTTGTAGATCTTCATACTATTGTAAACCAGAATAGTAGTGTGTTAGATCATAGTCTTATTTACTAGGTTGTGTGTATAGATCTATGAGGGAGATAGTTTCATAAAACTTAGTAAATCTTTTACACTTTCGTAGTGTTATTATACACCTCAAAGAGGTTGTACTCGTTTCACATATTTTTAATATAGTGAACAGCATAGATTATTTTATAATCTATGCAAATTTTGAATACTTCTATTTTCAGTATGTGCATTTTAATTTCCACTACATAGTGTTGTCTGGACAGTGCCAACACGACAGACAACATCTCTGATTTCGCACGCGATTGATACAAAACCAATAAAAAAGATAATTGATTTATCGTGAAATTGCTCGAATTTGAGAATTAATTATGTTTTGAATGTCTTTTTATGTTTCAAAGAATATATTGTGTGAAAGTGGTTTAATTGTCGAATTTTTTACGCGCGATAATTTTGATTGATTTTTAGAAAAACGGAGTGTTTTGAAGTAAATCACAAAAAATCAGGCAGATGGATCGATTCAAAGAGTGAATCACATGAAAGACATCGAAAGGAGGGTCGAAATGAAACGAGAATCAAGTCGATCGATTAGAGATCAGGATCAAAAGTACATCATGCACAAAAGAAGGACTGAAGGGTGCTACGATCGAGCTCACAGTCCCGACTGAGCGTTCAGACCTGATGTGATGCCAAGGAGGCCACGACTGAGCACTCAACTCGGTCGATCCAAGGAAGGAAGTGCGACGACTGAGCTCCCAACTCGGCCGAGCTCTAGAGGTAAAAATCGCTAACACGTTTTTTGTTAAAAGTCAACTCGGTCGAGCTACCCGACTCAATCGAGTCAATCCGAAATTTTACTTTTTCGCTCCATTTGATCTAGGGACATGTGTCACACTGGTTGGAAATGGTATATAAGCCTACAGGTTCGTTTTTTCAGTAAGAAGCAGCCATGGAAGCTCTCCAAGCTCACCCAAAAGCATTGTTCTTCATTTTGCACCTAAAGTAGCTAGTTTAAGCCAAAGAATTAAGTTGATTTCACAGAATAGATTGAAATGGAGTTGTAATTTCATTTCCAAGCAAGGATTCAAGAAGATTAATTGTTGAAGTATTTCAAAGTTTTATCATATATTTGCAATTAAAGAGGTGATATCTTTATAATTTTAAGCATTTTGTTAGTAATAATCATGGGTATGTCATTTCTCCTTAATTTCTTGAGTTATTTATTAATTTAGCCATGGATTAAGCATATTTTTGTTTGGGTGTTTTGATTTTTGATGGAATTTGTGTTTTAGCTTGACTTTGCATTGATTGTATAATTCTGTTGGAAGGTGTTTAGGTTAGATTAATGGGTTTTGCATGATCATTTACTTGCACTACAAGAAATTTGACTTTTAGTGACAAGATTTCTGTCATTATAGCTTCTCTAACTAAAAATCTTTAATGACAGGAATTAACTTTTAGTGACAGGTCCTGTCATTAATTCTTAATTTCCTGTCACTATATATAGACTTTTAGCTAGTCACTATATATAGACTTTTAGCTAGAAATGCAATAGTGAGAGGACTTTGTTACTAAAAAACAGTTTTCTTGTAGTGTTGAATTCAATTATTAGGGTGTATGTTGAAGCATGATTACTGCAACGAAAGTTGATTAGTCGTGATAGATCGTATAATCGAGGGTTGGGATCGAGTGAGTTGAGTTTATATTGGGTTGTCGCAATAAGAGTCGGGTAATTCCATTAGCCCCATTCTACACTAATTATTTAAATGTGAGTTTGAGTAATTGGTGACACTACAAAACAGAGGAGAATATAGGAGTTTGATTTCTACTATTCAGGTGGGAAAACATGGTTAAAAAAAATAAAAATATATATATATCCAAATTTAATTAATATAAGTAGCATAATTGTAGAGATGATGGTTTGTGCAGACACGACATAAGGACTGGGCTGGTATCACCTACTTCTTTACTAAAATAACGATCCTATTGGGGCTAGCTTTGATATATATATATATATATATATATATATATATATATATATATATTCAGAATCAGAATAGCCGGCGCAAGTAGCTACGTGTGTGCTCAGTGTAATATCTAACAAATTAAATTAAATGATGAATTGAAGTGCTCCTATATTATATATATATATATATATATGCATTACATAGGTTTGGCGTCGTCTCTACTCTCCTCGAGATCGATTATAGCTTCATAGTTGGCATCTACGTGATTAAGAATTGTGGTAGTTGTAACATCTATATATATATTGACCCTAAAACATTGAAATTCTTAGATTTACATATTAAGTTGAGTAGTGAAGGCAAATAAAATGGCACAAGTATGGGACTATGTGTTCGGTTACATAAAAATCAGTGTGGTGAAGTGTGTTGTAGAGCTTGAGATACCCGACATTCTCGAAAAACATGGCGCCCCTCTCTCTCTATCTTACCTTTCGTCTCTCGTTGATTGTCCCCCCGATGCAATCTACCGTGTAATGAGATTCTTGACCTATCACGGCATCTTCAAAAAGACCGAGGTGCCCCACAAGGGAAACTACGACGACAATGACATCATGTCATCGATTTATTACTCTCAAACTTCACTTTCTCGTCTTCTTGCAAAATATCAATTGGGACCTATGGTGCTGCTCCAGGGCTGCTACATAGGCCCCTCATCAGCTGGCCTCATGACTGTTGAAATATTAAGAGCAGGCAAGCAAACCCTTCTTTTCATTCACTACAAGAAAACCGATTTTTAATGATAAAATTCTCTCATTATTACTTCTCTAACTAAAAGTTTTTATTGACAGAAAATTGAGAATTAATGACAGGAGCTAGGAGCTGTCACTAAAAGTCAATTTCTGTCATTAAAGTTTTTAGTTAGAGAAAACAATAATGACATAATTTCTTTCACTAAAAGTCAATTTTTTTGTAGTGATTTTTCATGTGAGACTGTCTTATTGTAAGACTATTATCACTATTCAAAAAAATTGTATCATTTTTAAAAAAATATATGAAAAGTGTATTATTTTAAGTCAAACGTTTGAAAAGTGATACACTTTACATTAAAAAGTGATAAATTTATGTTGAAAAATGATAATAGTGTCACATAAATTTTTGTCTAAGTTATATAAGTGGTATACTTCTTGTTAATAATTGGGTCCCCTAAATAATTTTTTTTTTGGCTCCATCACTGCAGGCAAGTGTGTCATGTCTGATGATTATTACAACGATCCGTACATTAACTTGAAGACTTTCATTGATGCTATGGCGTGTCACTCTAGACTAACAATGTCTGCCATTATCAATAACTATCCCGAGGTTTTTAAGGGGATTGGAATGGTGGTAGATGTTGGTGGGTCCACTGGAATGACACTTGCCATGTTGGTGAAGGCTTTCCCATGGGTTCAAGGGATTTGTTTCGATCTCCCCGAGGTTGTCGCAAAGGCGTCTCCTCTTGATGGGATCGAGTTCGTTGGAGGAAGCATGTTTGAATGTGTCCCCAAAGCTGATGCAGTCACACTTGTGGTATGTGCTCTCACCTATATGACTATATGTCCATATGATTAAGATTAAGTTATTAGATATGACAGGACAAATTGATCGGTAAAAAATCTTTATAGCATTTTTGTATTAGAGCTAATATTAAAAATTGTCTTCTAATTTAGGTCAGTTCAATTTTAGTCCTTTATTTTGTTAATTTTTTTCAAAATATTAGTCCTTTTGGACCAAATTTTAAAAAATATAAGAATACAGGACTAAAATTGAACAAAACAAAATTAACAAAATTGGCTCGAAAAACACTAGAAGTGAAAAATGTAAATTGATATAGGACCAAATTTACACCAAATTTACCAAAAAAAAATTTTAAAAAAATCTAATATAATGTAGGACATGGTTGACTATGGCATAAGGCAGATTCTTGATATTTACTCTATAATATTAATATCATATAAATTTACCAATTAACGAGCTAGGGAAAATTTTCTAGAACTTGAAAAGTGATTTAAAAAATATAAAAAATCAAGCATGCATGCATATAAGGCTATATATGTTTAGTTGGTGTTGGAAACTTTATATGGATAATTGAAATAAAAAATGTATATTGGTAGAAAGATATAGTTACTATTCATTTCGAATTGTTGTAGAGACATTTATGGTCAAATTGGATATCTCAATTTGTTTAGATTGAAATTGCAAATGACGTGTCTTTCAATCATTTAGCTAGTATGGACATAATCGAGTGTATTTTTAGATGTTGTGTATAAATTTTATTTTAGACCTGATTCAACATTTATATAATCGGATTGTATGTATAGTGGGTGTTGCACAATTGGAGTGACAAAGAGTGCGTGGAGATATTGAAGAAATGCAAAGAAGCGATTCCTGAAGGTAGCGGAAAAGTGATTATTGTAGATGCTGTAATCGACGAGGATGAAAGTGAAGATGAGTTGGCGGGTGCTTGTTTGGCAATGGATATGACGATGATGGCCGTATTCCCCAACGGGAAAGAGAGGACGTACAAGGAATGGGCTGCTATTCTCAAGGACGCTGGCTTTAGGAGCCACGCTGTTAAAAATATCAAAGCTATAGAATCAGTTATTGAGGCATATCCCTAATATATATTTACCTACTCCCTTTACTCTCTTAATAATTTCATGTCCACAATAATTAAACAAATGTTGTAAGGGGTTGTCTTGTATTACAAATTTATTTCATACTAGCTACCTATATTGGTAATAAATATAATAATATTCTAATGCTGATAATTTTTATGAAATAAAAAGTTTGGATATTAAATCTAATTATAAATGTGCCTTCTTTTATGCGCTTCTTTAATTTTATTTTTTTTTTATTTTTTTTGCATTCTTTATTGCTCGGAAAAAATAATAGACCCAAAAAGAGCGTGGTCGGCAGGATTCGAACCTGCGCGGGCAAAGCCCACATGATTTCTAGTCATGCCCGATAACCACTCCGGCACGACCACGAGTTGTTTGCTTAACATATATTTATATGTTTTGATTGATAATTTAATAGTAATAACTGTCTTATTTATGAATCATGGTATTTATTTCGTACTATCTATCTATGTTCAAGGAAAATAATCCATAGTCGGGTCCTTGTGTTTCTTATAAAAAAAAAATTTAATTTAATCCTTATACTTTCAATTTTAAATCAGTACTAATTTAGATATTAGGCGCTTTAGTTTTATTTTATTTTGGTTCTGGTACCATATATAATTTAAAAAATCATTTTTGGTATTTTTGTTTGAATTAAGTCATATATGTACTTTTTTGTTTGAAAAAAAAAAAAAAAAGTCATATATATGTACTTATAGTGATTTTTAATTGAGCTGTTACTTCGTGTGTGTTCAATCAATTAATTACCTAACAAATTAAATGAAGTGATGTTTAGGTTTGGCGCGCGTCTCTACTCTCCTGGAGAATACTAGCTTAGTACTTATACTTGGCATTTACGTGATTGAGTTATGGTAGTTTATCTATATATTAACCCTAAAATATTGAAATTCTTAGATTTAGATTAAGTTGAGTGAAGGCATAAAAATGGCACAAGTATGGGACTATATGTTCGGTTACATAAAAACCAGTGTGGTGAAGTGTGTTGTAGAGCTTGAGATACCCGACATTCTCGAAAAACATGGCGCCCCTCTCTCTCTATCTAACCTTTCGTCTATCGTTGATTGCCCCCCTCGTGCAATTTACCGTGTTATGAGATTCTTGACCTATCACGGCATCTTCAAAAAGACCCTCAAGGGCAACTACGACGACAATGACATCATGTCGTCGATTTATTACTCTCAAACTTCACTTTCCCGTCTTCTCGCAAGAGATCAATTGGGGCCTATGGTGCTGCTCCAGGGCGGCAACATAGGCCCCTCATCACCTGGCTTCATGACTACTGACATATTAAGAGCTGGCAAGCAACCCCTCCCTCCTTCATTTTTTATGTTATGAATATTAAGTATTTAATATTTTTAAATTATTTATTTAATTGGTATACTTCTCGTTAATAATTGAGTCCCCATAAATGAATTTTCTGGCTCCGTCAGTGCAGGCAAGTGTGTCACGTTTCATACTTATAATGACAATGAATCGTTCTACCACACGAACACTTTCATTGATGCTATGGCATGTCACTCTAGACTTACAGTGTCTGCCATTATCAATAACTATCCCGAGGTTTTTAAGGGAATTGAAGTGGTGGTAGATGTTGGTGGGTCCACCGGAACGACTCTTGCCATGTTGGTTAAGGCTTTTCCATGGGTTCGAGGGATTTGTTTCGATCTCCCTAAGGTTGTCGCCAATGCGTCTCCTCTTGATAGGATCGAGTTCGTTGGAGGAAGCATGTTTGAATGTGTCCCCAAAGCCGATGTAGTTACACTCGTGGTATGTGCTCTCATATATATATATGTTCATATGATCAAAGATTAAGTTATTATATATGAAGGGGAAATTGATCAGTATAAAATCTTTTTTATAGTATTATTTGAGAGTTAGTATCAAGTATTGTCTTGTAGTTTAGGTCGGGATCAATTTTAGTCATTTATTTTGCTACTTCTTCAATATTGGTGCGTATGGACCAAAATTGAAAGAAATATATGACTTATATTGAACAAACACTTACCAAAATTATTGAAACTGAAAAAAGTAAATAGATATTGGACAAAGTTTACACCTAAAGGACCAAAATTTAAAAAAATAAACTTCTAAAATACAAGACATGGTCTAAGTTATAGTACGATTCTTAATCTTTTCTCAAATAAGAAATTCTCAAATGCATCCTATGCACCAGGGTTTGGTGTACAAGTGTTTTTTTTTAAAAAACTTTCTTCTTTCACCAAACAGGAAAGTAGACAATTTAGGTGAGGTACCGAGGGAACCGTTGTACTAGCAGTTACATTGTTTCAAACTTTTGTTTTTTCTAATTCATAAGGGTGGAACTGTGCATTAGTGTGCACGACTAACTCTTTCTCTATTATATAAAATTACGCAGGGAAAATTTCTAGAACTTATAAGGCTATGTACGTTTAGTAGGGGTTTTAACTTTAATATGGATAACTGAAATTAGAATTTTATACTGTTTTTGGGTAGGAAGTACATATATAGTATAGTTACTATTCAATCCAAAATTGCAAGAGGAGGTGGTGATATTGTTATATGACAAAAACTGTGTTTTTCTAATGGGTTGACCACATAGTTTGACCAAATACATTATACAATAATATTGCCTACTAAACATCATATAAAATCTTGCAGCCATCTTTTACCTCCTTATACCCCCTACCAAATACATTACCCTAAGGGCTAAGGCCTTGTTTGCGTTGGATTGAGGTTTGTAAACTTTATGTTTAACTTATCTCATATTTGTTAACTTTTTCACACATGAATGTAAAATTCAAATGCTACCCAACTTTTTCACACATAAATGTAAAATTCCAATGCCGTTGCCAATTGGCAACGGTAGCCTGCCCTTGCTAATTGTCGTTGTCTTTTGGCCAATATTTTGTAGTGACCCAACCCGTTAAGCAAACATGGCCTAAGTGTATAATTTGTTGTATGTATAGTGGGTGTTGCACAATTGGAGTGACAAAGAGTGTGTGGAGATCCTGAAAAAATGCAAAGAAGCGGTTCCTGAAGGTAGCGGAAAAGTGATGATTATAGATGTTGTAATCGATGAAGATGAAGAAGGCGAGGATGAGTTCGCGGGTGCTCGTTTGGCGATGGATATGACGATGATGGCCGTAATCCCGGACGCGAAAGAAAGGACCTACAAGGAATGGACTGTTATTCTCAAAGAGGCCGGCTTTAGGAGCCACGCTGTAAAATATATCAAAGCTATGGAATCAGTGATTGAGGCATATCCTTGATAATTTGCTCTCTTTAGTTTCTTATTAATTTCATGTGCCCAATAATTATTGCAAATGCCGTAAGAATTTTGGTAATGTATACAATAATATAATAATTCCATAATTTTTTTATATAAAAATTTGGATATTAAGGAGGGTGTATTCAATTGAGATTCTGTTGGATTTTTTTGGACTTTAAAAAGTCGGTGGATTTAGAAAATCCATAGACTCTATGCAGAGTTTGACTGACTTTTTTATTGATTTATATTTGACAGGATTCTCAAATACACATTTTTTTATTTATTTACATGGATTTCCATAAACTATGCCCCTAAAACTATTGATGCAAACGTATATCGAACACACCTGTATATAAAAAAAAATTATCTAAATTATTTAGAAAAAATATCAAAAATATATTAGTTCAAAAAAAAATTTATTATTCTTATCTTCATTTCCATCACGGTTATACCTCTACTCATTTTCCACATAGCATTACTACTCAATGCATTAGTTTCAATTCTTTGTTATGGTTTCTTCTTCATATTCGACTGAAATTCATCCGACATTCTTTCTGAAGAAAGTTATGTAATCCATTCTTTTCTGAAGAAAGTTATGTAATCCAGCCCAAGCTACTACTAACTATGCTTGTGTTTGAAATGGGAACTTGTGAATAGCGATTTGAAAATACAAAAAATTCTCTCAATCACATTTATCACATTTCTTAATGATGCATGGCAGAAGATTGAATAATTGCATTTCTGGAGTGACGACCTTGACCACCAAAATCTTTTAGTCGATTACTGGAGTGACGACCTTGATATTGCTAACATAACTGTGTTCGATATATTATAATTTTTAAAGAAAAAAATATAATTTTAAAAAAAAAAATTATTATTCTTATCTTCATTTCGATCACGGTTATACCTCTACTCATTTTCCACATAGCATTACTACTCAATGCATTAGTTTCAATTCTTTGTTATGGTTTCTTCTTCATATTCGACTGAAATTCATCCGACATTCTTTCTGAAGAAAGTTATGTAATCCATTCTTTTCTGAAGAAAGTTATGTAATCCAGCCCAAGCTACTACTAACTATGCTTGTGTTTGAAATGGGAACTTGTGAATAGCGATTTGAAAATACAAAAAATTCTCTCAATCACATTTATCACATTTCTTAATGATGCATGGCAGAAGATTGAATAATTGCATTTCTGGAGTGACGACCTTGACCACCAAAATCTTTTAGTCGATTACTGGAGTGACGACCTTGATATTGCTAACATAACTGTGTTCGATATATTATAATTTTTAAAGAAAAAAGATATATTATAATTTTTAAAGAAAAAAATATAATTTTAAAATATGTGTAGGATTTTGTGGTTCGAAGTACTTCTCTTTCAGAGTTTCTTAGAGAATCCGTTGAAATCTCTACTTTCTTCTCTTTCTAATTATAAATGTGCGCATATGCGCTTTCTTTATTCTGTAAATTTAAATTGATTTAAAAAAACGTGGTCGGCAGGATTCGAACCTGCGCGGGCAAAGCCCACATGATTTCTAGTCATGCCCGATAACCACTCCGGCACGACCACAAGTGATAGAATGTTTATATATAATAATTTAAAAAGGAAGTGAGTTTTGGCATTTTTGTTTGAATATGCCATATACTCCATCTGTTCCCTACAAGTGTGCTCACTTTTTTTTATACATGTTTTTAAAAAAATCATAGTATTTTATTTATAAATAATATATTTAGAATAATGAGTAAATAATATATTTGGTAGATACTCAATCTTGTTATTAAAGTAAAAAAAATATTCAAAAGTGAATTATTTAAATAAAATAAACGTATTTTTTATGGACCTAAAAAAAAAAGTGAGCACACTTTTGGTGGACGGAGGGAGTACGATATATGTACTTAATTCAGCTGTTACTTTCAAATTTATTTTATAAATGGGATAATTTGGAAGAGGAATCAAGCTTTGTCAATTTACAAAATTGACAGTGCAAAAATGGAGGCATTACTTACATGAGCTAAGGTTCACTATTCGTACTGATCAACAATCTTTACGTTATTTATTGAATCAAAAGATCGTGACACCTATGCAGTAAAAATGGATTACCAAACTTTTGAAATTATATATGACATCCATTATTAAAAAAAAAAAAAAAGTAGTGATAATTGGGCGGCGGAGGAAACTATGACCCGTACATGGAGCCATGGAGGGCATTCTACCTACAGATGCCCTGCCCTTGACTCTAATTCATTCAGAAAATTGCAAAATAGGAGTGTATATGTACTACTAAAAAATTTGGTAACTTGAGTATTTTGAGTTGAATTTCGACCATTTGAAAAAGTAATAGGGGAGACAATTGAATATATACTTACAAAATAATTAAATACAATTAAATTTTACGATAAAATAATTTAACTACACTACAATATAAAATAAATACACGTATTTTAAAATAACAATTTATTAATAGAAGCATAATATTAATTACTCCTATTATATATAAAAAAATATATATTAAATTCTTACACCGTGTATGGTGAAATAATAGCGGCCTACAATGACACAAAATCCCATAAATTTAGCTAATTGGAGTACAATTTGTGAGCCCTAAATGTTAATTTTTTTTAATAACAAAAATAAAATTCCTCTCGTATGTGAAAAACTCTAATCATCACATCGCAATATTCCAAATCCCTCCATTCCTTTCCCATCACGAAATAAGAAAAAAAGAAAAATTAAGAATAATAAGCAAAAGGCGTTGGTTTAATCGATTCCCGGCGGCCGTTGATGGTGAAAAGCGGCAGCCGCATGGAACGCGAGAGCAAGGCGGCGCGTAAGGTGATGGTGGTGGCGGAGAACAGCCGTGAGTCGACGGGTGCGCTGGATTATGCTCTGTCGCACGCAATCACGGACAACGACACTTTGATTCTCCTCCACATTGAGAATCCCAACCCGTGGAAGAAACCATTCGGAGGATTGTTCAAGAACCCCATGTCTCCCGCCCCGGCCCGTATTGGGGGGGTCGGGTCGTACTCGTCTCCGTCGGCGGTGGGGGGCGCGGCGGAGGGAGGGGAGGTGGATTTTCTTGACGGGATGAAGCGAGCGTGCGAGACGGCGAAACCGAAGGTGAAGGTGGTGGTGGAGAAGGCGGAGGTGGCGGAGGGAAAGGAGAAGGGGTCTATCATCGTTGCCCACAGCGATTCCGGCAATGTAGATCTTCTCATTATGGGCCAAAAGAGGAATTATATTTCTAAATCATTATTAGGGTAATTAGTTTCTTTATTCCTCATCCATCTTTTCATTTTTTATTACTTCAAATTTAATTTAGTTTCATAACTTGTCAATTGCTCTGATTTTGGTTCTAATTTTTTGATAGAAGTCGAAAATAGGACCAAAATTGGACAATGGTAAATTATAAGACTAAATTGAAAGTCTCAATTTTTGTAGAAGGTCCAAATTTGTAAGACGTAATTGAATTTTAACTCAGGGCAGGAAGATATATGATTAGGAGCTAGGAATGTCTATTTTGAGAAATAAATTAGTTATATGTTGTTCCTTTTCTTGTATTTGAGATTGATACGATACAATGTACGTCCAGTAAAGGTTAAGAAATATGGTAGGATAAGTAGATGTATAAGTAGTTTCCAAAGGGATGTGTAACTTTCATTGGAACAGACGAAAAGAGAAAATTGTGTAGCTTTCACCGGAACGGAGGGAGTGGGATTTATCATTAAAATAAAATAAACTAAAATTGTGGAGAATTGAAGTTGTGTTCCTCAGCTCAGGTCCATTAAATTTGCATGCATGCAGGTCAAAAAGAGGGTTATCATTTAAAGGATTGGACACAGCAGATTATGCAATCGAGAAGAGCAAATGCAATTGTATAGCAGTACAGAAAAAGGGAAATGGAGGATATCTTCTCAACAGTAAATTGCACAAAAACTTCTGGGTCTTGGCCTAGCTAGCTTGTATACATACATACATGAAATCCCATGTTAGGTAGGTCGTTATAGGACCTGATTTCTGACTCCATATCAAAACCGACTAGTTTTAAGTCCTTTCATTTCTCCAACGAGGTGAAAAGTGACCTTAGTTGTCGTGACAAAGAATTATGTATATACATGCTAGGTGAAAATTAAGTTATTGTAATTAGAAGCACTTGTAAATACTAGTCAATATGCTGCAATATTTGGCCTTCCTTTTACAAGATAAATGATCATACTATTATTACATTACATATTTCTTTGATTCAGTATTGTTGATAGATATATTGAGAGACTCGAATATTTCAACTAATTCATATTAAATTACAAATAGTAATATGCATACAATAGAATGTGTTTTTTACATGTTGGGTATAAATTTTATTTTATGTCTGATTGTATATCTATCTTAAATCTAATTATCCATCTAAATTGAATTAATGTACCATACCCAACTATTTTTTATTGATGTATCGTAACAAACTAACCCTTATTTATATTTGATTTGGGTGGAATTTACACGTTTTTTATGCACATGTGAAACTCATTTTGATTGTGATTTCATTGCTTTATTGGTCAATTATGTATGTTTTGGTTAAAATAAGAGAAAGGTAGTGTTTTGTCGATTTTGTAGGAAAAACGAAGATTTTAGAGGCAAAACACTCATATCTCACTGTACTGAATATAAGACTATACCATTGGATTTGGCTTGAAAAACGGAGTGGAATGGAAAAAAGAAACGAGTCAATTGGAGGTCGGAAGCAAAAGTTACACACAAAACAAGTTTGAGGTACGTCTCGGCCGAGTTGCTCAGAACCGGCCGAGCACGAAACAAGACCTGCTAGCAAGCATCACCCGGACTCGGCCGAGTTGGAGCTGAAGACACACTCGAGCGAGTGTACAGAGGCGGTCGAGCTTGACCACGGCCTGCCACTCACCAAAACTCATCCCAACTCGGCCGAGCAGTCCAACTCGGTCGAGTGGCCCCTATTTCGGCGGTTTTTTGTGTATTTTCTCCTATTTTCAAGGACCCACTTGCAAAACTCGATTTTAAACCCTACCCCAACACTATAAATACCTTCCTATCAGATTTTTGGCCATTCACCACCCCCTTTCACACATACTAACACACACTTGGAGGTAATCACCATCATCTTCTTCAATTCTTTACCAATTGGAGCAAGGATTTGGTCATTTGCTTTGGAATTCTAGGCTCCATCATTCCATAGACTAAGCTTTCTATTTCCTTTACTTTTTATTTGCTTTTATCATTGAATATTGCAGTATTTTGATTATGTTGTTGATTGGCTAGAACACTTTTGGTTTTAGGGTTATGTTTACACTTTGGATGATATTTATGAATTAATTTCTTATTTATTTGGTGGTTGTGTTGTCTATTTCTATTTGAATGCTTAATTTTTATTGGAAGACATGTTGTCAATGGCCATGATAATATGTTTGATTCATTATTAATTGAAATTGGATTGAGAGATCTTTTTCATTAATCGTACTTAAGCATTCAACTCAATTTATTGTGAGTTCGAGAGAGGATCAACTATTGGGAGGGTAGTAGATGATCTTAGGAGCTTTTTTTGGGATTTATTATGCATTCTAGGTAGAGATACTAGTTTGGGTGATATTTCTCTTGGATTAATTGGATCGAAAGAACATTTAATTCATTATTTAGTGATTAACCCTATAGTAATAAACACAACACCACTTAAATGGGCTTTTAATCATAAATTGACCCCATAGTGTGGCATATGCCTTGAAACCTCATTTCTCTTTATTGAGTTTAATCCGTATTTTCCTTGCTTTTGTGATTTATATTAGCATTGCTTGATCGATTTTATCCATTACTTTTTTATTGTTTACTTGTGACACTTGGTAGGCAATTTAGTGTAATCAAACACTCAATTTTCGATCACGTCTATTTAGAACTAGATCAACAAACTCCACTTTTACACTCCCCCTCCCTGTGGGATTGACCTCGTACTTACTTCGCTACGATATACACCGTACACTTGTGATCATATATTTTAGAGTTGTGAAATACGTGAACAATATTTTATAAACCTCAAATACGTTAACTTTAATTACCTTTTTAATTTTTGGTTTGGGAGCCCGAGTACATTTTATAAACCTCAAATAGTCAAATACCTTAACTATAATGTTGAAGAAACAGGCTATGAAATCTTTTAAGTTTGAAAATTACTGGATGAAGGATGCTGATTTCAATAATGTTATGTCAATTGCTTGGCACAAATCTGATACTTCTTTGTCTTTGAATGAATCTTTGAATAAATGTGGGAAGATGATAAGTGAATGGGCCAAACAGAAAGGTGGGACTCTTGGGTACAGAATAAAGCAAACACAAGGCAGAATTAGCACAATGCTGGATGAGGATGCTTGTATTCCAGATATGAAGAAAGTGGGAGAACTTAAGGCTGAATTAGCTAAATTACTCTCTCAAGAGGAATGGTTTTGGAAGCAAAGGTCTCGTGTTTCTTGGCTTCAAGAGGGTGATCGTAAGACGAAGTTTTTTCACTCTCGTGCTAATCTTCACTTTAAGATGAATACAATTACAAAGATCCAAGATAGTAATGGAGACTGGCAATATTCAGAGTGTGTTCTTAAATTATTTCCAGGAACTATTTGCTTCAAGCACTCCATCAAAAGTTGACATTAGGAGAGCAACTCAATTCTTAAAAACAAAAATGTCAAGGGAGAAATCTAACTCCCTAAACATCCCTTTCTCACAAGCTGAAGTGTATAAGGCAGTCAAGGATCTTTCCCCTTGGAAGGCACCAGGGCCGGATGGCTTTCCGGCTTCTTTCTATCAAAGTAAATGGGATATTATTGGAGGGGGTGTTTCAGCAGCAATTCTGGAAGTTCTTAATGGAGATGGAACACTTAAAAATTGGAATCACACGATCATTTCTCTTATTCCAAAGATAGGTAATCATTCTCTACCCCAGCATTTTAGACCTATTAGTCTTTGCAATGTTTGTTATTGAATTCTTGCAAGAACCATGACGAACAGGTTAAAGAATGTATTGGGGGATTTGATTGATCAACATCAAAGTGCATTTGTGCCAGGAAGAATTATTACAGATAACATTTTATTGGCATATGAAGGAATGCACTTCTTGAAATCTTCAAAAAGCAAGGTGGGATATGCAGCTTTAAAGTTGGATATGAGCAAAGCTTACGAAAAAGAAGAGACTCAAGCTTTGGCCAATTGTATTTACACTTATGAAAAAGTCTCTGGTCAACTTGTCAATAGGGAGAAGTCCTCAATCACATTTAGTCCACACACCTGCCAGAATAATGTTGATCAGTCCAAGGCAATTGGTCTTCCGACAATTGTGCCTAAGGCAAAGAGATTTAAGTTTGGATATTTGATTGATAGTGTTCGAAAGAAGGTGGTTTCTTGGCAACCCAAGCCTTTTTCTGAAGGAGGCAAAGAGGTTCTGATAAAAGTTGTGCTACAAGCTATCACCTCTTATGCCATGTCATGCTTTCGTATTCCGGTGGCGGTTTGCACTGACACTGAAAAAATCATTCATGGATTTTGGTGGGGTGATATTGAATTGGGAAGGAAAAAACATTGGAAGGAGTGGTCTGATCTTTGCAAACCCAAAGAAGAGGGAGGTTTGGGTTTTCATAGCCTTGTTCTTTTCAACAAGGCCCTGCTAGCAAAACAACTTTGGAGAATTATTACAATGCCAGACTCCCTTCTTAGCAAGATTTTTAAAGCCAAATACTTTAGAAACTCGAGTCTCTCTGATATTGATTTGGGTTCTAATCCATCCTTTATGTGGAGATCTCTAATCTGGAGTAAAGATCTGCTGGGTATTAGAGCAAGATGGAGAGTTGGTAATGGCCATGATATTCATGTTTCTAAAGATAGATGGGTGTGTGGCTTGGATGAAGGTCAAATTGGCTCTCGAATTGCTAGTGCATCAGTAGTTAATAGATTTCTTTTGGCAACCGGAAGCTGGAATGAACAGCTGATTAGACAAGCATTTTTACCTTATGAAGCTGAGAACATTTTGAATACTCCCACAATGGGAATTGAGGAACATGATCATCTTTTCTGGCCCTCCACCTCGATTGGGAAGTATACTATGGCTTCTGGATATAATTTAGCTCAAACTCAAGTTTTTAAAGGTGGAAGTTGTTCTGTTGCAGGGCCTTCAAATAAAGGTTTGATCAAAAAGATTTTTAACATCATCTGGAAGCTTCAAGTGCCACCAAAAGTGAGAATTTTCTGCTGGAAAATGAATCAGAACATGCTAGCATCTGAAGGTAATTTAGCTTTTCATCATGTGCCGATCAACTCAACTTGTCGATGTTGTGGGTATTTTCTGGCTGACTTTATGCATTGCATTTTCAATTGCCCTTTCTCAAAACAAACATGGAAAGTTGTAGGTCTCTGGCATGATATTTGTAGTGCAACTAGGTGTGATTGCTTGGATTTCATTACATGGTGTGCTCAAAATCTGGATAAGGCAAAAACGTCTTTGGTAATCATGGTTGCTTGGGTTATATGGAAAGAAAGGTGTGATTATACTCATAAGGATAGCCAGTTGAAAACTAAGGTGGATAACAATGTGAAGTATGATGTTGATTGGGCAATCTCATATTGGTCGGATTTTATAAGCCTAAAAAAGTTATTTGCGGTGGGTTATGTGGTTGTTTGTTCTCAAAAGAGGATTCTTTTGGCAGGAGCTCAAAGGATTGATCATCCAGGCACAGTATGTGGAGCTGAATTAAAGGCTATTGAAATAGGGCTTGGAAAGTGCTTTCAAGATAAAGTTGTGATTAATGGTGTGCGTTCAGACTCTCTTGATGCTATCAAATCTATCATGGATAAGTTTCAAGTGGGAGCTACGAGAGTAGAACGGTTAACAACATAAAAGCTCTTCTCCAAAAAAAGTTGATTTGGGATTGCCAGCATGTTACACGTGAGTACAATCGGATTGCACATGAACTGGCGTGTAGTACCTTAAACACTTTATTTCCTTATGATTGGAATGAAGATGATTGTCCGCAATATTACAAGGATTTGATTATTTCTTCCTCTCAGTTATGAGAGTTTAGCTGTTTCTGTCCTTGTTTGTATTGTAAAAAAAAAAACTATAATTGTCTATTTATTGTTTTTTTTTTTCATATTTTTTAAGAAATATTACTCTCTATTAATGAATGAGTCAAACATTCCTTATATTTAAGATTTGTAATTATCCTTTCCATTTAATTATGTAAATCATTCCTTGTAATTATCTCTATATATACAAGTTACAAATCACTCACCAATTCAACGGTGATCAAAATTCATTATTCTCATGGTACGGATGGTGGTCGTCTTGACAACCGGACTGAAGGTGTGTGAGAAATATGTGCCAAGAATTTGGGTGAATCCTTGAGCGACGAGACGGGCTTTGTGGCGCTCGATCGAACCATCAAACTTGAATTGGTGAGTGATTTGTAAATTGTACATATAGAGATAATTACAAGGAATGATTTACAGAATTAAATGGAAATGATAATTACAAATAAATACAAATCCTAAATATAAGGAATGTTTGATTCATTCCTTAATATTGTTGGCGTAGTGCTTGCCACAACCAATCTGACAGCTAGGAACGTAGTGGTCGCCTTGACAACCGGACTGAAGGTGTGTGAGAAACCCGCTCTTGTTACTGCTTTATCTGATTTTAGATATTATGTTGTGTTCTTCGATGATTACTCTCGTTTCTCATGGTTGTATCCACTTCGTGCTAAATCTGACTTTTTCGATATCTTGATCACTTTTCACAAGTTTGTGTGCAACCAATTATCCACAACTCTAAGGGGATGTTTACTTTTGGTTTTAAAAACCAGGTTTTTGATTTCAAAATCCAAAACCCGTTTTACTTCGGGATTTAAAAACCGGTTTTCAAAATCCACTCAAAACCAAACATATCAAACATATTGATTTGACATAAAGTTATATCTATATAATATTACTCCAATCATTATATTTTTTCCCAATAATAATATAATAATATTATAATAATATAATAATACAATAATATAATACATTTAATCATTACACAATCAACTAATCATTATAATTTCACCAAACAATAATATAATAATACAAACTCATTCAATATTACAACTTGATTTGACATAAAGTTAAATCCTCCACTATTCCAAAACCCAAAAAAACACTCATATTACTATTCATCGAGATTTCAAAACCCGGTTTTTAAAACCACCCAAAGCCCAAAGTAAACACCCCCTAAAGGTTTTTCAGAGTGATGGTGGTACAGAATTCGTCAACAAAGTTGTTCGCTCGTTCATGGCTCAGCATGGCATCTCGCATCGTATCTCGTGCTCATACACTCCGCAACAAAATGGTCGGGTTGAGCGCAAGCACCGCCACATCACTGAAACTGGCCTATCCATGCTCTTTCATGCTCGCGCACCTTCTGAATATTGGTTTAATGCTTTTGTCACTACAGTCCATCTAATCAACCGTCTTCCCTCCTCGGTTTTGGGTGGCTGTTCGCCCTTTCGGGTTCTGTTCGGTACTGTGTCTCTATATGAGAATTTCAAGATTTTTGGGTGTCGTGTGTTTCCCTATCTCCGGGACTATGTCGCGAACAAATTGTCTCCGCGTAGTCGTTCGTGTATTTTTTTGGGCTACAGCAGTCAACACAAGGGTTTTCGGTGTTTCGATCTTGCCTCATCGCGCCTATTTATTACTCGGCATGCTATGTTTTATGAAGGGTGCTTTCCTTTTTCAGGTTTTGATCGGCCTTTTCCGACCACCTCTGTGATCTCGTCCTTTCTGGACGCAGAGTCAGCCTCCTCGACTTGCTCTTCGGATATCACCAGCATTACTCTGCCCATGTCGACCACTCCCTGCTCGGCCTGCACTTCTGCTCCAATCGAGGACCAACCACCTCCTGCTCTCATTGAGGCACTGCCTGCTCCTCCAACTCCTGTCGAGCACCCTCTGTCGAGCACTGATCCTCTAGTGCCTCTGTCCCATCCAATGGTCACGCGAGGAAAACCTGGGATATACAAACCTAAGTATCCAGTCAACTTAGCCTCCACAACCTTAATTTGTGCCTTCGCCGCTTCCTCGGAGCCCCGTGGCTTTAAGTCTGCTGCAAAATCCCCCGAGTGGTTGGCCGCTATGCAGGAGGAAATTGATGCTCTACGCATCAACAACACCTGGGACCTTGTTCCTCGTCCTCGAGACGCGAACATCGTCGGTTCTAAATGGATATTTCGAACCAAATTCTTCAGCGAGCAGATCTTCAGGACTCCAAGCCTATTACTACTCCTTTGGCTGCGGGCGAGACCCTTGTCCGTGACGGACAACCCTTCTCGGATCCAACTCTTTATCGTTCCCTGGTTGGTGCCCTCCAGTATCTCACCATTACTCGCCCAGATCTCTCGTTCTCGGTGAACCATGTCAGTCAGTTCCTTCATACGCCGACCACTGATCACTTCTCGGCAGTCAAGAGGATTCTTCGATATGTCAAACACACCATCAGTTACGGTCTCTCTTTTACTCGCCAACCAGACTCCTCTGTGATCGCTTACTCTGATGGCGATTGGGCTCAGTGTTTGGAAACTCGTCGTTCCACCTATGGTTACTCTATCTTCTTGAGTGAAAATCTTGTGTCTTGAAGTGCCAAGAAACAACCCACTATTGCTCGCTCGAATTGTGAATCGGAGTATCGAGCCTTAGCAAATGTCGTCGTCGAGGTTGTTTGGCTCACCAACCTCCTTCGCAAGTTTTATGTCCCTTCACCTGCTCGCCCAATACTTTTTTCAGACAACAACAGTGCCCTCTTCCTCAGTCAAAATCCGGTGGCTCACAAACGGGCGAAGCACATCAACATCGACTGTCACTTTGTTCGTGAACTAGTAACAACTGGTATATTATCAACTCAGTTCGTTCCCACTTATCTTCAACTCGCCGATATCTTTACAAAGAGTCTTCCTCACCCGGCGTTTGAGTTTTTTCTTTGCGTTTTTCCACATCCCACGCAACGCTTGACGGGGAATATTAAGAAATGAGTCAAACATTCCTTATATTTAAGATTTGTATTTATTTGTAATTATCCTTTCCATTTAATTCAGTAAATCATTCCTTGTAATTATCTCTATATATACAAGTTACAAATCCTTCACCAATTCAACGGTGATCAAAATTCATTATTCACACTCCCTCCATTCCGATAAAAGTTACTTGGGTATGGATGTTAAGAAATATGATATAATTAGTAGATGTATTAGAGATGATGTGTTTGAAAGATTTTATAATATAATGAAATGTGAGGAAGAGTACTTTGTCAAAAAAGGAAATGGGTAGTTTTCATTGGGACAAACGAAAACGAAAAAAGAAAAGTTAGAGCAGTACATTTTACATGAACAGAGGGAGTATTATAAATAGAAATATTCAAAATATTTTTTTAATTAATTCCATAAATCTAATATAAAAACTAAACAAACAATTTAAGCTAAAAAAAACACAAAATAATTAAATAAATCTAAAAAATAATATTTTTTAATACAATTCTTTTATTGTTTTCAGTTTGTTGTCAATTAATTTCATTATTTTCATTTTATTTTTAAATATAATATTACACACTACTTTATCTTTAATTATAAATCTAATTTATTCAAATTAGCATTCATTTTATTTATAAACAATTATTTTATTTGTAAGAAAACTTCAGAATACTTTATCTTACCCTCAATTTATTAAATTTATATATAAACTACTTAATACGGAGTATTTATTATATTAAAACCCGTGAAAAAAAAGGTGTATAATTAATTTAGACAGAGGCGAGTATTAAATAAAACAAAAGAACATCGTAAAAATCCAAAAAAAATAATATTAAGAAAATTTTGATTACATTATACTCCGTATAATTATAAATGCATGCAATTTTTTATGGATATAAGTTAAAAATTGATGGTCAGTTCTCCTCTGACTGTGATGGCTTGAGTTCGAGTTATAAGGAGGAAAAAAATAAAAATAAAAAAGTAATTTTAAAATAACAAAAAAATTAACACCAGTAACATCGGCTATTCTGCTTCCCCTCAACTATCATCTTCATCTGGTTCATCCCCTAAACGGCTAAATTAAACCCAAACCCCTCATCCCTAGACAATACCTAAATTCAATTTCAGATTTTGGGTAAAGAAGTTGGAGCGACCGCGGGGAAGAAGAAGAAGAAGCGCACTCAGGGTTAGTGGTGTTTTTGAACGATATACCCAAATCCAATTGAAAGTTTTATTGCTCCAAATCATCACATTTGCACAACTCTTCTCTTTACGTTTCGGATATTTTCTCTCTAAAATGCGTACATATTATACACCATATTCTGTAGGTTCTGGTGGTCTTTCTGTGTAGCGTTGTTTTTATTAGTCTTTGCAAGAGATTACTGTTTCTGCACTCGATACTGAATTTGTTGCATTAATTACTCGTGTCGACTCAGATATAATTGGGGATATTTCCCCTTCAATTTCGTTTTGAGCTGAGTTTAACGAGTTAGCTGTACGTTTCTTGTTAGGTGCGTTTCTACTTATTCTTAGGTTTTGGTTTTTTCTGTTCATTGTTTTCCATATTTAATTTCCTTTGTTAGTGTGAATTTTCTGTGTGCTGATAGATTCTGAACTTATGCTAAGTTTTACCTTTTCGATGGCTAGTTGAAGCTGAGATATAACTTATAACTTTCTTAATCATTCATTGCATTGTGTTTTAATGCTTTAACTACTTTGAATCTTTTTGCTGTATGAAGAACTTCAAGAAGCATATAATGGAATAATGTTTTAGGATATAGTATCAGTCTTACTGGTTAACACGGTTGTGATTTTCTGTACAACTTAGTGTTGGTTCCACTTAATTTGCTCATCCATGTGTCAAACACATCAATGCTCCCAATTTTCCTGGTCTCATTATATCAAACCAAGTTGATTTCCAATTAAGAGTGTTTAAATTTGACAAAAAAGAAAAATTGGGCAGGTTGTCATTTTACGAATTCCTTTTCTTTTTCCAATATTTATTGGGGTGGCAAAGAAAATCCTGCTTCTTTCTTTTAAAGCTTCTAAAATGAGCTGCTTGGTAGTTTGTGTGTGTTTCTTGTCATTCCAGTGGTCCTTTAGTTGTTTGTCTTTCAATTTCAATCACAATCTTGTTTGTGGATACCAATAGCCTATTATTGTCCATATTGTTTTAGTTTCAGGATGCTCAGTTTGAGGCATTCTCTGGCAACTCTCTGTATTGGATTGGAATCAGTTGAACTTGGGAAGAACAGGCACCGGTGTCTGGTGGTAAGGCTTTTGTTGTGGAACAATTCTTCTTTAGCTTTCTTGTTTAACCTTTGTTGTGGTTCTTCTTTTGGTTTCTTTTCAATACATATGACCTGTGCATCTGCTCATGGTGTCCTGTTTGCAAAGAAAATATCACATCAGTCTGCGCTCTTAGGTTCTTCCACTGAGGAGAGAATTATGATTTTTGACATTGTGTATGCTCTTTCTATATCCACTATCTGTTATCTCAACTTCTCCATTATATAGACTGTTCCACAGCGAACCAGATAAAATGGTTTGTGGTGGGCAGTTTGCTAACCCATGTAGATCTTTTTTATGTCCTGAGGGCACACTTAGGGGGATTGCATGGGCAATAGAGTTACATATCAATCAGGAGGAAAATTGCTAGGTTTTGGACCACACAAGACCAAAAATGACTATGTTGGACTGAAACTTAAGTCAGTTTTGTTCTAGGGAAATATTTGGATTAACACGTTTGGTTGATTATAAAAAAAAGTTTGTTAGTTGGCTTCTAGCATAGGTCTTAAAGTGCACATATTTGATAAGCACCCAAAAAATAAGAAGTGGGTTTTTGAGCTTTAGAGGTTGAAGAATTCCATCAATAAAGTTGCTGACTTTTGTTGGCTTTTGTTGCTAAGTCTAAATCATCCATGAATATGCCTACAACTACAATCAGGATACTAACTGCATTTGTAATTTCTCAGACGTGTGCTGCTAAAGGTCCTAGGCCAAGATATCCTCGGGTATGGAAAACCAAACAGAAGATTGGTACCATTTCCAAATCCCTAAAGCTTATCGAATGCGTAAGCTTTTTTACCCTCTATATTTTCTAGTGCTGATTTAAAGTAGTATTGATTAATTCAACTAGATATTGTACAATTTTCCTGAACTTGTAGCCATTGTGACTTTATTGGCCATTTTAGATCAAAGGTTTGTCAAATGTCAAAGAGGAAGTATATGGTGCTCTTGATTCCTTCATTGCTTGGGAATTAGAATTCCCCTTGATTACAGTGAAGAAAGCTTTAAAAAGTCTTGAGAATGAAAAGGAATGGAAGAGAATAATTCAGGTAAATTCATCCAGTTTTTTCTCTTTTTCCCTTTGCTTCTAGCTTTGAATGTTTGACTCAATTACGCAACCCCATGCAGGTGACAAAATGGATGCTAAGTAAAGGTCAAGGAAGAACTATGGGAAGCTACTACGCTTTGCTGAATGCTTTGGCCAATGATGGAAGGATTGACGAAGCTGAAGAACTATGGAACACATTGTTTACCGAGAACATAGAAAGTATGCCACGCATGTTCTTTGAGAGGATGATTACTATCTACTATGAGAGAGAAATGCATGACAAAATGTTTGAGGTATATCTATGTTTCGCTTATTCATCTCTAATACATAGATGCTTCTTGTTGTAAATAAGAACTTGATGTGTGATACTGATAATACATTATATTATCCTGATTTTTTCAGATATAGTGTATAGTCGTAGTTTAGCAGATTTGAGTCCAATTTTTGTATCAACTGAACTTGCATTTCGTTTAACCATTATGACTACTGAATTTTGTGTTAAAATTCAATGATTGTAAAATGTGAGGTGTTTTTCTCATTAATACGAGATGTCACTATTATTCTTGTAGATATTTGCGGACATGGAAGAGCTTGGAATCAGGCCAACCATGCCAATTGTGACGATGATGGGAGACGTTTTCCAGAAGCTTGATATGATGGACAAATATAAGAAACTGAAGAAGAAATATCCTCCACCGAAATGGGAATACCGTTATGTCAAGGGTAAGCGTATCAAAATATGGACAAAGTTTGGGCAAAATCAAGCTGAAAAGCCTGAAATCAACAGTAATGTAAATAATCAGGACATGGAAGATAGAGGCGATTCGGTTGAACCACATGAGACTGCAGAGGTTAGTGATAATGGTAATAACTTGTATCTGCCTGAAACTACCTACGTTCCTGAAACTGATTGACAGTTATTTTGTCTAATTTCTTCCATTTTAATATAAGCATCCGTATGGTATTTATACGATTGTGAAATTCACCCATTCAGCATCTACACAAGCCTCGACCTAAGACTATTGATTTCCATCTGCATTTCTCTTGTATAAAACTGTCCCAACTTGCTAGAATTTGTTGATGAACTAGTTATTCGCGTGCCAAAGGGGTATTCAAATTCCTTGTAACAGAAGTAGTCCATAAGTCCAACAATATCAATCCAAAAGAGCAGTAGTACAGAAGGAAAACAGCTTCTATGTCTCAAATTAGAATTCACACTTTCTTTTTTGGTATTAGCACATCATAGCAGTGTTTTCAAAAAACGGGAATTAATTCTCCACCTCTTTACAAGTTATCTACCAGTTCAATATTTTAGATGAAGCGGAATTCTTTAAAATACTAAGAAATAAATTTAAAATGGATGGTGAAAGTATTTGAGTGTTTTCGTTCTAAGGTGAGACGATCAATATTTATCAGTTACTAAAGATTAATGGATAAGTAAAAAAAATATTTAATTTGAATTCGTCACCCAACTTATCTAACATTGATTAATTACCCTATCTCACACAATCTTTATCATTATATCAAAATCTGGAAAATATGTTGATTTCTCTAAATATTGATTAAAGGGTAGTCAATATATATATGACTTTGAATTTAAGAGTAAAGGTCAAGCAAAACTGTGAATGCTCCCTATTTCTTCTCTCTTTTTCTTTATGGGACCCCCTTTTATAATTTACAAAAATAAAAGTTAAGATTATTAAGATGTTCGACTTTAAATTTTACATGGTTTTTTTTTTTTCATTGAACGTAATTTGTCTAGTGTGATCAATATATTTCATATGGTTTATAAAACTGATAAATATGCATTCTCGAAAAGAGATTGTAAGTTCCGTTATTAAGAAAAATATACAGTATATAATAATATCAATATTTAGATATTCTTAAGAAAACTATAGTCTATACACTTTAGTTCAGATAAACCTTAGATGGCAGTCTGTTTCTAGAAAGGGTAAAAAGGTCTTTAGGCTAAAGTCAGAATTCTTTTCTAGAAAGTCAAAAAATCGAAACGCCGGTCCACGTAGGGTGCTCTGGAAATTAAAATAGAAGGCACTGTAGGAATTTCCAAATGGCTGGTTGTCACTATTAAATTGAATTTGTGAAATATAATAATGATTCTAGTCACTAAAATTGCAGTATTATATGATTTGGGGTCTAAATTTTATTTTATTTTATAACGATTGACGACCTAAAAATAAAAAATATAATTCGAGAATTGAAAAATAGGAAATACAAATTTAAAACTAAAAAATGAGTTAAAGTTGTATGAGTGCGTCCAATTGGTTAAAAAAAATTAGACAATTTAAAATATATTCAAATCATTTAAAATTTAATTGTATATTATGCATTCAATTGCAACAATTGCAATTTATCTAATAAATTGCCCTAAAAAATATTTATATCATATTTAACATCTTAATCCAACCACTTTTTTCTTAGAGCGTCTTAATCCAACAAAAGGAATGTATACTTGCATGAAACTAAAAAAAAATGAATGGGGTAAAAATTAAAAGTTATCAATGTGCTTATACAATTATCATAATATACTATATATCGGAATATAATAATTCGAAGCTATAAACCTTAGATTCATACATATCATATATAAATTAAATAAGCTTGATTTCTTCGTTTAATAAGAATAATAATATTTAAAAGTGTAATAATATATAAAGCTGGTGGATAAAATTAACATATAATAAAATAATGTATATAAAGGTGGTGGATAAAATTAGCATATAATAAAATAATCTATAAAGGTGGTGGATAAAATGAACAATCTTTATCAGAATAACAAGAAGCCGCCTATCCACCGATGACTTAAAATACCACAACTCCACAGTTGCTAGTTTTGCAATAATTTACCCGTCAAAAAAAAAAAAAAAAGTTTTGCAATAATTTACGGTGGAAGTTTGAAAAACGATTTCTTATGTAGCTAACTAATATTTTTAATTAAATAAATTTAAAAATAAAAACTGAAGGCCATTAATTTTACTATGTTATCTGAAAAAGGTCAAAGAATTACAGAATATAAAAATAATCCGATATATGGAGATTATATATATTAATTAATTTTGTGACGTCGTGATAAGACTAGAAATGCAATATTTGGATTGCTACAAATTTTCAATTATCTCTTCTTTTAACATATTTATATATGATATATTTACAAAATAAAATGGAATTCCTAAAAAGAAAATGTAGAATAAAACAAATAGTCCAAGTTTACTACTATATAGTACAATATCAAATTAAGACTCTGAATATATCAAATGCTAGTGAGTGTGCGCACTCCAAACTTGACCAACCATACTTGTTCATTGCCTATAAATAGTTATGTATCCTCAATCCACAACTCATTAATTCCTAGCTCCATCAACTTTCTTCATACATTCTAAGCTCAATATTTTTGCAATATATAATTAAAATGGGTGTGAAGAGCTTTGTCCAAGAAGTGAAACTGAAGGTTTCTAGATCCAGGGTGTTCAAGGCTTTGGTTACCGAATCTGTCGATGTTCTCCCAAAAGCTACCCCTACCATCAAAAGCATTCAAATCATCGAAGGCACCGGTGTTGCGCCTGGATGCGTCTACAAGACTAACTTTCCCGAAGGTACATATTTAAGCTATATGTTGATATATCTATGGTCAGTTTATTTTAGACATAATTATATATCTATCTTAAATCCTATATATCAAACTGGATTTTAATCGTATATCCCCTAAAATGACAAAATAATCGAAAATCATTTACTTATTATGATTTCACATTTTTGCATTGACAAAATGTTTCATGATTTTGCATTACTGGTCAACAAAATATTTTCTTTTTCTTACAGGTGTCACTACTCACACCCTCATAGAATTTGACTAAAATTGACTTTTGTGAAATGACAATTTTACCCTTAAATATATATCTAATGCTGATTCATGTAGCAAGAGTTAAAAATAGATGGATGGTGATGCATAAACTGCAGGTGGATACTTCACCTACTTGAAGAACAGGATGGACAGCATAGATTCGGACAACTATGTGTGCAAATTCACTGCTTTCGAAGGCGATGCGCTAGGCGAGAAGCTGGAGAAGATCTGCTACGAGCTCAAAGTGGAGGAGAGTGGAGATGGAGGGTGTGTGGTGAAGCTAAAGAGTGAGTACCACACTAAGGGTGACAAGGAACTGAGTGAGGACGAGATTAAAGGTGGGAATGAACAAGCTGTGGCACTCTACAAGGCTTGTGAGGATTACCTTATTGCCAACCCTCATGTCTGCACTGCTTAAGTACTAATATCAATGAATGATCGAAACAATAATGGAGTTTAATTTCGAATGTGTGTGTGTGTGTGTGTGTGTATGAGTGTTTTCAGTTTCCTTGAGGTAAGATGGTGTAATTGAATAAAGGAACAATCATATTTGTGTTCATATGGTTGAAATATACAGTATGTTGTTTGTTTGAATTAATGTAATTTTGATGATTATATTGATGTTGCCTATCTTAAATCAATATCCTCTAGTATCATTCTTTTCTCCATCTTTGAGCTTTCAAGACTCAAAATGACTACACTTTCTATGCAGGCTTCTCGGTTTTGGTAATAGAAATTCAGTGAGATTTTGAATCTGTAGTAGTACAAAAGATAATTTGACCTATTTCCAAAGATATATCAATCAGATTACTATCACTGCTGATATCCTCCTATTCAATATTTAGGTTTCATCACAAATTATCATTACGAAAAAGTTCAAGTAAATGAGCTTCTAAAGAAACTTGAATCTGACTCGTTTATTAAACCAGTCGAGTCGTATGCCCATATCAAGTAGTAGGGCAACAAACTATATACCTAGCAAGTAACTAGAGAAATAATTAAAAAATTTATAAAAGGAAAGAATCCGTTGTACGGAATTTGCACAAACAAAAATATTTGAAATTGTGAGTATGAAAACAAGCAATTAACTAAATAAAACCTCCATCCTATCCATCATCATCACTCACTTGACTTGAGTAGGCGCTCAAAAAAAACCTCCAACTTGAATCCATATACATAACATACTCGATCGCCAATCAAAAAACCTGTTTTTAAATGAAGGATTGGCCGGTGCTCCCGACGGAGGAGCTGTGGTACCGACCGTGCTTCTTTTTCCCCGACGGCTTCCCGAAAGTGCATTGACACTCCAGCCCACAGAAGGTTCCAAAGCAAGAGAAGGCTCCATTGCCACTTTCACTGCGCCGGCGAGTGACAGAGGATCTGTAACTACTAGCTGAAGACCCACCGCCGTAGCCGTGGTGGTCGTACAGCGGCGGAAGCTCTGTTCTCCACCTCTCCAGCTTAGATTTAAGCCCTTCCACACTTTCATTCAAGCTCCACCCATCCAACACCGAGCTTTGATTGTCTTGTTGTAACGGATACCTCCTCTCCGCCATTATTGCCGCCGCCACCTCAGATGGCGATGGTCCGATCTCCGATCCCGACAAAACCGAGCTACCTTTGAATGCCTTGGGTGCACCGTAGTCATGAACGTTATACTCCCTCCTATTCAAAATATATATGTCACGTTAGATTATAATTTTTAATTAGTGAATAATCAAAAGAAAGTACCTGGGATTGGGAATTGGGGGAGTTGGCTTGGTAATTATTGGCAATGGACACCTCTCTTTAAACTTGGGAGCATCAACATTGTCCTTGTTTTTAGGTTCTTGAATCAATCCATGTTTAGGGCTCGATTTTTCGTGGTGGCGATGGGGGCTCGATTTTTCGTGGTGGTGATGGGGGCTCGATTTTTCGTTGTGGTGATTGGGGCTTGATTTTGTATTTTTGTGCTTAGGGCTATATTTTTTGAAGCTCAATACAGAACCTGCCTTCCCTCTTTTGCTTCTGTGTTTTGGTTTGTCTTTTAAAAGCTCTGATCCACTGATGACAGAACTTGCCTTGCTTTTGTTGCATTTGTGTTTGGGTTTCTCTCTGAGCTCTTCGCCGTTGATGACTGAACTTGCTTTGCCTTTGATCTTTCCCATAAAGGGGTTGAATTCGGAAATGCTAATGATGGAACCATCGTCAAGCATTGGGAACTTGGGCATTGGAACTCCGACCATTGAGCTTCTGGGGGAGAAGTCATCTAGTGCGATGCGCTCACTGCGCTCACTTCTTGATCTGCGCAGCATAGGTATAGGCTTCGGAATGTGATCTTCGTAGTCATCATCCTGACTCTCTTTTCGTTGAGGACCTGCATCCTGCATCAGATCACGATATCCGACTGCTGACATGCAATCGTTGTATAATGGCATGCTCCTCAAAGACCCATCCAGTACGGTCACGCCTATGTTTAGTATTCCCTGTGGCCGACCAGATGGCCGACGCACCTAAGATCATCACAAAACAGAGGATCATCAAATTGTACAACAAGAATAACCATTGAGAGTCATAATTACATCTCGTATGTATCATTCATCTACGAGTTCTAATACAAGGGTGTTATATCGTTATGTAACAGGAGATCTCAATTGTTGCTCATACGGGCCTAAAACATGCATGATTTAGGGAAATCACAAACTGTAAACATGCAAATGTTGTACAGATATATGCCACAATTGCAGACAAAATCCCCCTTAACATAGCAATTCAAATCAAAATGATCAAAATCCTGCAGATCAATGAAACAAATAAAAAGGGAAAGAAAAGAAATTAGACCTGAAGGGCAATAAAGCGCATCCCCATGTGGTGGTGGGCGGTAAGGGAAGGAGGCGGAATAAGGTTTCCAACGAGCACCCTGACGGTCCCAACGATGACATCGCGAAACCAATGCTGGTTGTAGATTTCGATCATGACGGCGGAGGTATCTCCCCGGAGAAAGCCCTCATCCACCCTGAAAACAAACTTATCATTCCAGGTAGGATTATTATTGCCCTCAGTATCCATGCAAGAGGAAAGCTTTCGGGTCGGGTGCACCCATGCCTTTGCATAGGTGCACATTTTCTTGGTAATGGGCTCCAAATCCTGCGCAGAAATGATGTTTATTTCCAGGAGCTGGAAAGGTTTCTGCCCCATTTTGTTGCAGGATTATGAATGTTAAGGAATCAAACATATATATGTATATGGTGAAAATGATGGGATGTTGTTCCGCCTCGTCGTCCAGAGATGGGGACGACGAGAGGGTTGCTGGGAAGGATCAGGAGGAGGATGATATGGAGAGAATGTTGTGATGTATACAACACATGAAACTAGGGACTAACTGGAATGGAGGGAAATGGGACGCCTGTGTTTATTTTATTGGTTACGGATCATCGAAATATGGTGGTATATCTATTAATTTGGCGTTTGTAATGTAAAACCTATCAATAGAATATGTGTTTGTTGCAAAACTGGCCTTGTCTTTCCTAACATCAAGATTCGTATTAATGTTGAATGAAACAATGGCCTACCATATAGTTCGAGCTTCTTAAAATATTCAAATCATTTAAATTAAGAATGTTTGCATTTTATCTCTATTTTTTAATGGTATTAATTGTTTCATAAAAAAGATTTATTTATTTTTGCCATCTATTAGTTTGATAGTAAAATGTGGAGTATTAGTTATTTATTAAGGCATTTAGTTATAAAGTAAGTACTAAAAATACTTTCAAAAAAAAATAATTAAATATGTTTAATAGTTAAAAATGAGATTAAGAATAAGCATTTAAATTAGTTTCACCCTACAAAATTTTATAATGTAATTACCTTTTTTTTTTAAATGAAATTTTATAAGAGGTGAAACGGTCTCATGTAAATTTACTACATCTAAGCAAATTTTTATCTTATATATTTCATAGTTTTTCTTTTCTCCTCAAAAGTTACATACTCCTATTATATTAAATCTCCAACATTCATTTTCTCTACTTAATTTTAATCTTTTGATAATTTTTTATTTTTCATTTCACTTTTTTATGTCTTTCATATTTATCTTTTCGTTTTTGATGTGATATAATTGTAAAATTAAAATTTTATGTATTTGAATTACAAAAAACGTAAAATTGTTGTAATTTTTTTTATAAAGTTAAACCTTAAAATGATACGTTCATAATTTAAAATATTTTTTACAAAATTTTTAAGTAATTATTTATTTAGTAGGATATTTATGTAGAATAGGAAGGTTTGAATCACATCATGAACAATAGAGGTTTTTTTGTTATTTTTTGAAAGGAGAGGTGACATATCAATCAAGAAAAGAAGTGTTACCCAATGGTCCCAATGCACACACACACTGTGGGAGTATTCGACGTTTCAGCTATGGCGCAGCGACAGCCCGACTCCCCCTCCAACCGCCCTCTGAAATTCATCGCCGGCGCTGACGACTTCGGCTGCAGCCTCAAGGACACGCTCGTAGCGCAGCTCCGTTCCCTTAACATTGAAGTCGAAGACATCGGCACTTCTAAATTCTACACCGTTGGCAAAGAAATCGGCCGCCGCGTCAGCCAAGCCTCCAGAAACAATTTCGACGTTGAAATCCGTGGCCTCGTCGCCTGCGGTACTGGCGTCGGTGTCGGCATATTCGCCAACAAATTCCCCGGCGTCTACGCCGCCACATGCCTCACCCCTGCCGATGCCGTAAACGCCCGATCCATCACCAACTGCAACGTCCTCGCCGTTTCCGGCTTGTCCACCACTCCGGAAGTGGCCTCAGAAATCCTCACCACTTTCCTCAACACATCTTTCAATTCGCCGTGCCCTGCCTCCGGATCTAAGCCATGGCCCGATGAGATCCGGACGTTTCTCGACGGATCCGTCGAGGAGATGTCCAAAATCGGCGGCGAAATCATTCCCGTCGCTGAACCTCCATGTTCAATCTGCTCTCTGGCGAAATCTCGTGAAGACAAGGGTTTCAGTCCGGTAGACATTATGCCTGGTGGATCGATGATAATTCTGAGAGAAACGCCGACGTCGGCGATCGTTAGGTTTAAGGCCGGGAGTGTTGAGCCGGCGCATCACCACACATTCGGCCATGATGTGGTGGTTACAAAGGGGAGTAAATGCGTGTGGAATTTGACAAATAAGGATAAATCATATTTGGGGGTTGGGGATTATTTGTACACTCCAGCAGGCAATGTTCATAGAGTGAAGTATTTTGAAGATACAGAGTTCTTCATCAAGTGGGATGGGGATTGGGATATCAGCTTGGATGAAGATATTATCACTGCAAATGCCGCCATTGATGGTGAGATGAAGAAGAAATGATGCATGCGTGTTCGATCAATAAAAGCTGCTTGTACCTTGTCATGATCTTGAGTTGCAACTAATACACTCTATCATCTCTCTTATGCTTCTATGTTTTATGGATTTTGCATAACTTTTACTATATCTTGCATGTGGCTTAGTTTGATGCATGTGACATTATCCCCCTGTTTAGGATTTGGATTATAATTGTATTGAAGAAGATGTGATTTAAGTTTTTAATATTTTTGGATTTGAACCAATGAATCTAGCAAACAACAAATCATGTTTAAGCCAATTTTTTTATCAGATATCACGAGCAAAATGTTTGGTGAATGTCTTGAATGATAAAAAATTTGAGGTTTTTTGAGGATTTAGGTCAATGAATTTTAAATACACAATTCAAATTCACACTACATGTTTAGTTTAAAATGTAAAATTGAGAAAAATTTAAATGCACATTAAAATAATTCATTATTTTTAACTTTTTTCGTGTGAAATCCTCAAATTCGTGTGTCCAACTACTCACCTATGTGCATCATTAAATAATTAGCATATACTTCCTCACTGCCCAATTTTTTGTTCTAAAATATTCACAGAATGTGTTTGTTTATTTATTTTTTTAATATATTTCACAATAATGTTTATTCCTTCAAATATATGGGGAAAAAAACAGTCACGATAACCTTCGATACTGCTACTGCATGTACAGAAATCAACAGAAAATCAGAATTACTTAAATAGCTCATTTCCATTTGTAATAAGCAGATAAAAATAAATAAATAACAAATAGATAGGCCCCCAGTGACGATATTGCAATAATAATCCCATACTAGCCAGCAGATCTAATCACTTTGCTTCCTTAAATTTATATAAATTAAAGGAAAATTAGAGGAAAAACTATGACAGTAAGTGATATATTCCAAAATTACTTGTCCAAAGACAGAATTCTCCTCAGCTTCAAAATGACGAATCATTCTGAAAAGTGTTGCCCGTTGGACGATCCTTGTTGGTTAACCGAGTACGCCCTTTCTTGTCGAGGAGCATGTTTATAGAAACCGTTCCCTCGTGATCTGTTGTAAGAACGCTCAAACCCATCTTGATTGCCCCCCCTGCTGAATCCCCGACCCCCAAAACGCCCTCTCGTTCCTTCCATCTGGTAGCTTACCCTGCCTCTACCCCTTCCTCCTATTCAAAACAAGAGACACAAAAGAAATCAAGTAAAGTTTTGAGAAAAATCGAAAACAAACAATGTGAAGGATTTCAAGTCAGACAAAAAATTGTAATGAACAAAGTTTAGACATACTTCCGCCTCGAATAGCATTGTTCCTGTTCGGTCTTCGTCCTTCGATGTAGAGCTCGTTTCCACCAATATCAACCATGGACGCCTGCAAGGGAAACAATGTAGAAGATGGGTAATGTTGAAGTTAAACTGATATTTATTAAATTATGGTGGATAAGTGATAAAATTTAAAGAATAGAATGAAGCAAACGCCGGTTAATAGTTCTTAATCTACTATAAAGAGGTCCTTCATTACAGAACCAGAAGAATTTATACCAATGCAAACCTACGAGATTCAAATTGCTTTAGGAAAGAACAGAAGCAGTCAACCTATGATCTAAAATGGATAACTATTTCCATTTTGAGATGTCTACAGAAAATACATATTTCCAAGAATGGTTCTAGTTCACATTTCGAAAATGCGGAGAGAAACTCCAGTTTAAAGCGAGTTCCAAATAGTGGGCAGAATTGCGTACATTCATTCATATTCTGCAGTTCCAAAAGATTATGAAGCAAAAACAGGATTAATTTCAATTATAAATGCACAAACCTTAATCGCATTTTGCACGCCGAAAATATCATCAAATTCGACAAAAGCATAGCATACATCTATATCCTGCAGAAATGCAATAATAGAAGTTCAGATATTAACTAACGAAGCATAAAACTAGAACAAGTAAGCCAGAAACCACACCTTTCGGGTTCTAATGGCTACACCATCAGGCTTCAGCTTACCAAACTTCTTGAATTCATCCGCAATTTCAGATGCAGACATATTGGTAGGAACATTTCTTACATACACTGATTTCACTTCAACTGCAGAGGACAGACCAAATGAGTAGAAAGAAAAATCACAAGGCAAAGCAACCATTGTAGGCTTAATTATTGGGACATGGAAACATTATGGGGGTAAAGTAGGAGAGAATCACCGTCATCATCCATAGCTGATGTGTCTTCAAAGGTCTCAATCCCAGACTTCTCGATTTGGTTTGAGGAATCAGATGGCTGGATAGGTGTTTCAGGTATATGCTGCCAATCTGGTGTAGCAGGCTTGTTAAAGGATGGTTGAGAATTCATTGCTGGAGCAGATTGTCCTTTAGAAACCTGCAACTTTTCATTACAATTAAGATATAATAAGTATACAATTATGCTTGTTTCTGGATTAGCAAAGCAAGATTTTACTTTCAAAATCCTAATGCATGTATCTTTGTAGAATTATGCAAGCTAGATTTCAAAATCCACAAAAATCCTAACATGTAATACCTACACTCCCTTACATTCACTCTCATATTTTTCTTTTCCCAATACCACACTTTTATTTTTCACAATATAATACTTCCACTCACACTATCACTTACTTTTTCACTATCTTCTTCTCAATCCTACCCCTACTACATCTTATCAACTAAACATACATGAAAGTCAAATCCGTCTTTTTACTATTCCAAGATTTCTCAATCAGAATTTTCCTAATCCTCCCCAACAGCCCGAAGCAAACATAGTGCAGTGTGCAGTACAAGAAGGGGCTTAGATGTGATCACGTACTATAGAAGCATAAGTATGTTTTTGTGGCTCCACTACAGATTCTTCGACTGGGGAAGAGAAACGATCAGGTACAGAGTTCACAGCTCCGTGATGTGAACCATTCGACTGGACTGGATAATTTTCTTCGATGATCTTTTCTGTTTCAGGGACTTGTTGTATCTGTTCCTCAGAATAGTTATAGCCATTGACAACGGGACCATTCTCTTCAATCTTCACAGGAGCTGCAAACTCCCTAGCCTGGATATCTCCACCCAACATGTAATGGGGTGCTGCAACAAGTATACACGTATTGCAGAAATTAGAGGCAATATCTAACTTTTTATGAAAGGGACCAACAATTTACTTCTTTAATTACACAATACGAAAAAGATCACATGTATCAGCAATAATATGATAGCATGAACACGTTTTCTAGCAAAAAGAAAACGATCAATTAATAGATGTGTATTTCAGCTTTAATATACAGACATGACCTAAAAATAACAACTACAAACATTTGGATAATCCCATGTTTAGATAATTATAAACAAATGCTACCTACAATAGTACATTACATAAAAGCAAAATTAGTGAATATACATGCATTAGTTAAAACACTATGTTTACCAAGATTCTAGTCCTGCAAACTTTTCACAAGATTGGAACAGAATACTTTCTTCACTTTCTGCTGATGAAATGTTTTAGCAAGTTATGAATTAAACTGTTCTCCATTAAAGTGAATAATAGAAAAAATCAGAATTCATATATGAACCTTGATCTCGAACAATAGCTGACGAATGGATCTTGGAGTCGAGGTTGCTCTGAGGTAAATAAGCAATTGGATGCTGCAGAACTAGTTCTTCATCAACATAGTGAAAAATATCATTGAGAACAAAGTACCCTTTCTCCTGAGGTGCAAGGAAAAAAGTTTCCACAAACTTTTTCCTCCCATTGAAACCCTTTACATGCACAGAGCCTGACACCATCACTAGTACACCACCAGTCCAAGATTCTAAAGAATGTGCAGTCTTGATTTCTATCCCCGAATAGCTGAGCGACATGATAAGCTGATGGATTTGCTGCAATGATTTTCAGAAAAGTAGAACTTGGCATTAATCCCGTCACTAGTTACAGCAAAAAAGAAAGAGTTGCAATGGAATCGCTTGAGTGATGCACTATAATGAAATAAGTTTTGTCCTTTGGCAATGTTGGGTTTGAGCATTTATTATGCTAAAAGTAGATTATGTTCATCAAATAATTTTTTATTAGAAAATGTAACAATAAAGTACCACATCACAGCATACTAAGAGATAGCCTTCTTCTCAAACAACTTAAGATCATTTGCCTTCATGTCAATACATATATGAGATGAGCATGAATGGAACCACATAAACGTTTATGTTAGGGCAAAAAAAATGCTGATGCATGGACACAAGACAGCAAAATTCTTGAAAAAACGGTGGCTCGCACTGTCCAGTCTATATTACAATTGCAGATTCATGTCAAGAGTATACTACATGTACACACACTGGCATACACATATGTATATATAGAAGCATTGGACAAAAGATATATAGAGACAATAGTGTAAATTCAAAGAAAAAGATGCTCAGGCCAGTATGAATTGGGTATCTACTCGTGTGATTTGTGGATTAATAAAACAATATAGGTAAAAATCTGTCACCAAAGAAGAAATCTTTCAGAGAATAGGGATGAATAATATGAAGTAACACTAGTTTTTCAAATGACTTTAGAAAAGCTATTTTGTTAATTCCTTTAAAATTTCCAGAAATATTTCAAATTCAAAACATATTTAAACAGTCAATATGTCAAATTGGCTACATTAGAACCCAAACTCTGTTTAATTTCTGAAAGTATCAAATATAATGTAAAACTGTTAAACTGGAACTAGTGATGTGTTTGTCCATTACCTTTAGACAATGCACAGTGTGACTTTAAGAAAAATCAGTGCAGTAAAGCCTCTTATCATGATAGATAAGAACAAAAATGGAATGTGAACATTGATTAAAGAGAATCACATGAAAATAAGATTTTCACAAATAATATCTTAGGGTTGTCAATCATTAGAAATAATAAATAAAGTACTCCCAACATAATGTATGAACAGGCCAGGAACAGAATGAGACCCTCCAAAAACAAACAAATGAATAATCACATCATGCGCACAAGTTATATGGCTTCAATCCTATCAGTTTATTTCTCTTATTTACTATTAAAATTCCAGTAGTCTTACAGATATTCTTCTACTGCAGTTTAATGTATTTTTATTTTTACTGAATTCAGACTTCAAGTGACTAATTCATGCACATGATACAGGATCCATAAAGAATACCAGCATAGCACTAGCCGTCTCTCTTGTGTTTCCATCAATCCGAAGCATGGTGCTGACATCGCTGTAAAACTGATGCGCATAGTCTGGCTGAGTCTGTAGCATCTGATAGTATTGCCCAACAAAATATGTCCCCACCTAAAAGAATAAACAAATGATGAACAAAACATCAACAAAATTCATCATAAGCATGTATATAGAATTTTCTTGATATCTTTGGTTTTCTATCTTCAACTGTTCTAAGGGACAAAAAGCATACAGATTCAAAATAGAAACATGACAAAGCTTAATCTTGTATGAAAAACACACATGGTTAAGAAACAGGGATTACTAAAAATTGCACCATACTAATATGTGCATACAACCTTTGATGACTTGAATTGATAAGGAGACCTCTATTTTTCATATTAAGCAAATCAGTCACTGAAATCATATTTTAAAACTTTGACATTGTTTTTGTTGTATTAAACGGTGGCCCAAATATATGCATAAACCTAAAAATTGTGGCTACATACATAAATAAAACAAAAAGCATTTCCACAACACATTCCACTCACCATAATCATTATCCCATTAACCGCCATAGTGAAGTCCAGAACTTGTGATACAAACTCATCACCATTTACGTTGTACATTTAAACAAGGAACACAAAACTACAGGCATACATGCATCGCAACAGATACCAGACACCAATGCGAATAAAATCTAGGCACAGCAATGGGCTTTTGCACTAGGTGCTTCCCAAGTTGTACACTGCTTTAAATGTTGCAAATGGTGCCGCAGAACCACCACATCCATACATAAACACTCCACAATATTCAAGAACACACACACAACAGCAAATGACATAAACAATACGTATATATAGGTTTAGAGAGAGAAAGAGACCTGGGCAGCAGTAACAGGTAGAGGATAAGCCGTCGTCATCGAGAGAAAACCCAGATTCAATGGAGAAAGCCCAGATCTAGAAACCAAAATCACCAAGATCTATGAAAGAATTAGAAATAACAGCAATTAATCCAAACCCAAATCCAGTTTAATCAATTCACATTATCCCCTCCATCGAATTCAACCACAAACGCAGAGGGAGAGCGCCGCCGCACAGTTCGTCTAAGTTCTCTTACTACTGATAAGTGTATCTATTCTGAATTGTAGGGGTTAGATATAGTGCGTGTGCGCAATTATATATACCATACCAACACAAAGAAAAGACCACTGATTTTCAGCTGCCTTTTGGTATTTGTTGTTTTGAAGAAACGCGTACAATTTTTTTGTATTTTTATACGCCCCTCCTCTACCCTTATTTTTTATTAGGGTTTTTTATAAGTCCGTCGGCTCGAGACATAATTCTATGAATCGTTTGTACAAAATCATCTCAAACGAATTTTGTCATTATATTTTTAACAATAATTAAATAATTCGAGAACTTGCTCATATTTTTTATATGTATTACAGTAAAGGAATATTTCATTGCAAGATTTACAAGACCATATATATACAATTGTACAAGAATAAAGAATGTCCTAAAGTAGGAAAATATTGTACAAATCAAATCATATTATAAAGGAACAATCAAATATATGATTTTCGAAATTAATAGGGTAATTGATTTATCATCTGTCTCAAACTAAATGTGAAGTGTGGTTCGGCTTGCAGCTTAGATCGAAAGAACTCAAACAAATGCTTATGAATAGCTTTAATGGAGACGTTCACAATTTACAAGTTGGAAGAAAAAATCCAGCATAAAGTTTGTCTGAAGAAACTAATTTTGATTGTATCGATATGTTTCGCACGCTCGTGAGTTGCTAGGTTTTGGCTTTAAACAAACTTGTTATTGTCACCCAGAAGAGTGAGTGGATTAGTGGAGGACTACGAAGCTCTCGCAGTATTTGTAGGATAGTAGCAATCTTGAAAGTAGCATTAGCAAGAACTCGATATTCAGATTTATAACTCGTTTAAGAGACATTGAACTATTTTTAACGCTCCAATAAATAAGATTGTTACTAATGAAGATAGAATAATCATAAATAGAACGTCTTGTTTCAATGCACATAGCTTAATCAGCATCTGAGTAACTAAAAAGTGCGGAAGATGATCCAAAAAAGAAATGAAGCTTGCAAACAAGAGTGTGCTTAACATAACGAAAAGTGTTTGACAGCATGAAAGTTTTCAATCATCGAATTCTAAATAAACTAACTCATCAGCTTAACACCAAAGCACGTGTCAAGTGGTGTGATGGTAAGATATTGATTGAAAGCGCCAATTGGAGAACGGTATGATATCGGATAAAAAAAAAGGGATCACTGTCAGAAGATAACTGAAAACCAAGCGCTAAAGGTGTTGGAACTGGTTTAGCATCCTCAAGATTAACTCGTGGCGAAATATCTTTTGCATATTTGGCCCGATTTAAAAAAAGTCTAACATCGGTGTAAGTAACTTCTAGCTCAATAAGTAACTAAGCTTACTAAGATCCTTGATGGAATCTTTTTTTTTTTTTTTTTTTCTGTCGTTGATAAATAAAGGCTCTTAACAATTTTGGTTTGTTATCGGTGAATAAAGTCGTTAACATAAATTAGAAGATACCAAACATAATCTCCGACAATATGATTAAACAATAAAGAATCTGAGCGACTACAAACAAACTCAATACCGAGAAGAAAGTCACATGATCGTTGAAACCAAGCTCGGTGATTGCTCCATATAAAATGGCATAATTAAATATCGTTGAAAAATCCATTATCAACGTCATACTGACAGCTGGAGATAAATGAATTACTTTTTTTGCTTGATTTTCGAAATCTTATCTTTAATTATTCCATTATAACGTGATTTGGATGTGAGTGTAAAAGAAATTAATATGATATAAATGAATTGATTTTTCACACCTCTCTCCAAATTCAAATTTTTTGATGAGATGTAATTTATTTACATATTATAATTAAGATATTTCTACGGTAAGACATGTTTCGTCCTATCTTATAATAAATACTAATACGTCAAATATCATTGGATCGTTGATCGAACATATGAATTTTCTTTTACATGATTGCACTTCGCATTAGTGTGTTTGCTCTATGAAAAATGCAATCGCACTGCATTGCACTACGAATAAATTAAATTAATAAATAAAACTTACAAATATATCCTTTTAATTTAAAATAAATAAAAATATTCAATAATAAAAGGTCAGAATGGACTGGATTGGGCTTGTCGACCCGGCATGTGGCCCGTTGGGAGTGTGTGTTTCTCTTGTACTGGACAGGGTCTGTTGGACTTTCACTTAGGTCCAGCCCATTTGTTATTGAGCCTCAAAATATACAGTCCTGTTTGGCACGAAAAAGAACTCTTGGAATATATATGTATATATATTTTAATAATATAATGACATTTCGGTATTTTATATGTAGTATTTTTTTTTCACAAAAATTAAATATTTTATCTAATGGTGATCACTCATGACAAAGCTAAATGATGTGTCGACTTTTAATTGAACGTTTGTTGTAAGACATGATGAACCCTCTGCCTTGCAGTAGAAAAATTCATTATGGAGTAATATTAATGTCATTAGTTTTAGATGGACTAACAAATTTATGTAAAAAAAAATATATTGAAACAAATTAATTATGAAGATATTATTTATGATTTTGTTTCTCAAAATGGTATAAAAAGTTATTTTAAATGATTTGTGTTCATACTTTCATTAGTTTATAATATGTACATATGTAAATCGCTTATTATTTTACTTTATATTATTCAAATGAGACAAATTTTTCTGGTTCGTTTCAAACCAAAAGCATGTTAGGATCGACCGAGTTTCAAATGTATAAGGCAAATAAAAGGTTTATATTAAAAAGAAAAGAAAATAAAAGAAAAGAGACTTGAGCCATAAGTTCACAAGTCGAATAAAAGATCGGAGCGCCACTAAAATCTTGACTGGAAAAACCTTCCTTAGGGACAAAACCCAAACCAAGGAAAAAATGTATATTATCTCTAAAACAATCACAAACAAATCCGTAAAAACTATAACCAAACTCAAAATTATTGTAACAAATAAAAGGACTCATGGGGGATAAAAAACATCACCCCATTGACCCTCATACGAGGCGTCAAGGCCGAACTCATGTATAAACTTTGTCGATGGATCTATAATGAAGGCCTTAACGATCCCATCAAATTCATTGATAACGTTTTTCGGGTGTTGCCGTTGTCGATGGTTCAAATGTATAAGGAGTAGGAACATTCAAACTTATGAGGAAAATTCTATATTCAAAAAGTTTGTCAAACATAATTTATGGCACAAAAACTTATACTTCCCCTATCCAGTAAAATTTAGCCCACGTCTTTTTATACATGTTTTTTAAAAAAAATCATATTTTAATTATAAAAAATATATGTGAAATAACGAGTAAAAAATATTGTTGATAGATACTCAATCTTGTTAATAAAGTAGAAAAAATATTCAAAAATTAATTATTTAAATATAATAAACATATACTTTATGGACCCAAAAATTTGTCTTGAGCAAAATTTTACAGGACGGAGGGAGTATAAAATATAGATAATTAAGGTAAATTTGTTACAAAAAATAGTGGGTCAAATCCGGGTCAACGCGAGTCAATGCGAGTCAAATTTAATTAAAATATATGTTTTCGCTTTTAAGTATTGATTTATTACATGACCAAAATATTATCAGCTAAAAGTATACTACTACAAGTCTAAAAATATTTTGGATACTTATTTTTTTAGACAAATTATTCAAAATATTCTTTGACATGTAGTAGTACACTTTTGATCTTGTAGTGATAATATTTTGATCTTGTAATAACAATATATTGATCATGTAATAAACCACCTACTTGTAACCCGTAAATTTTTTAGATGACCCAAATCCTAACTTTGATTAACGAATTTTTTAAAATCTTCTTAATTAAAAATATCTCAAATTATGGATAGTAATGATTTCAATGTGGATAGGGAAAAATTCGGATAAATGCTCATTTAAATATTATAAATTGGTTTACACTTGTATATGATTCGGTTGTAAATTACATAAGATTTCATGTGTTTTAGTGATAAACTTTGAGGGTTTTTCATGCATTTTCACACTAATATGTTTGATTTGATTGAGAAAGGTGTTTGAGCTCGTTTTGTAGGAATATGAGGTGATTTAGGCATTAAAATCGCAAAATGAGTGTTCAATCATCATTTGCACTCACTGGACTGAAGAGAGGATTGCACCATTGGATTCATCTCGCAAAATGGAGTGGAATGAAAAAAAGAATCAAGTCAATCGGAGGTCGGAAGCTCGAGATATGACGGGACAAAAATGATGAGGCCGGGCCAAATTTCTACCCGGCCGGGTGGTTTCCACTCGGCCACAGTGCTGTACACCCACATTTTTTATTAGTTCACCCATCGAAGGTTTTGGCCGGGTAAAACCACCCGGCCGGGTGATTTCACCCGGCCATACCCTATGCCATCAACACCTTCGTATTTTGGCAGGGTAAAACCACCCGGCCGGGTGATTTCACTCGGCAAGCCCTGATTCCACCATTCGCTACGTATTTCGGCCGGGTGGCATGCCCGGGTGAAACCACCCGGCCGGGTGACATGTATTTATGGGGTTTTGATCTATTTTCTCCATTTTTTAGGGAATTAAGTGCAAATTTCGTCTAAGACTTCTACCCCAACTATAAAAAGCTCAAATTTGAGTTTTAGAAAATGTCTTACTTCTTTTACAAGCTTTCTTCACACACATTCACATAGTAGTAGGTGTTCTTCATATATTAGTTTAATTTCTTCATTAGATTAGATAGATTAGTAGTTTTTACTTCGAATCAAGCTACGATTATCATCGAGCATCGTCTATTACATCGGTTTGTAGCTAAATTATCATGATCAAGGTGATATTACTCTATTTTGCAGTTCAATTTAGTATTTTCTTAATTTCTTCTATCTTTTGCTATTTTACCATTAGTTTGATGTTATTTGTTGTTGTAGCCATGTGATTCTCTTCTAAAACCATGGGATAAGCTCTTATTGCCTTGGGTGTGAATGTTTTGATGGGTGTTTAGTGTAATTATGGATTAATTGCATGATTAGCTTAGGATTTGGGTGTTTATGTTTCTAGTGTTGTGATTTCATTGATTCAATTGATTAATTCACCCTATTAGCTAGCATTGTTGTTTTTGTCGACTTCAACGACCGTATTGGGTTGCATGATTAATAGTGTGGGTGTGAGCTTGGATTAATTGATTAGAATTCACATAGTAATTAACTACACCGACCGGGGGTTGATTGCTTAGATCGACAACACTAGACACGAATTGAATAGAGGTCATCTAGGAGATTGGTGAGAGGGCATCTCATAAGCATTAGTAACCAAGTTGAACGTGTTTATGAGACACTATCTTAGGAACTTATGGTATTTATTAGACTATATAATTGCTAATTGATGCACGTGTTCACCTAAGCCTCACGAGGGATTAGTCTATACATAAGAGTGATAGCCTTTAGCTTATCCCATATTTATAGGTTCATTCATGCAATTGATTCGTTAACTCATTTAATTACCCACAAAACGGAAGCACTCGAGGCAATACCCTTCTCTTGCACTTTCCCTCGAAAGTTAGATAGCTTGTTATTACTTTTATCTATTTCTTGATTATCTTAGTTAATCTCGTTTCATACTTGTGTTTTAATCCTCGAAAATCCAACAAACACGTTTAGTTACTACAATAGCATGAATACTCTTAACTTTAGGGATTCACTTACATTCAACTAGATCCTTAAACGAACAAACTATTTGGTCGTACTTACGTACTACAATCGGACCCATACGCTTGTGGGTATCGTATTGTTAAGTGCTTTAAAAAAAAGTGTTGAAAAACGAAACAAGTCAGTATGCACTCAAGTGTACGGCGTACACTCGAGTGCCACATCACTCTTTTTTTTTTTTTTTTTTTTTTGTTAATTAATTTTTTTTATTTACTAGCTCAACCTTAAAAAATCTTATACACACCATTTAAACTACTCGCGTACTTATTAAAATATTGATTTTGTTTATATGTATATTATTAAAAATGTTTCACTACAGGAAAAAAGGTTTTTAGTATCGAAAAATTGGTATCTGGTACATTTTCTGATACTAAATCTTATCCTTTGTATGAACTAAACATTTTATGATACTATCTTTATTCTTGGTATCAAAAAAATATTTTTTGATACTATTACATTTATAGCATCCGTTAATTAGTGATACTAATATTGTTTTTGCATCATAAATTTATTTATTGATACTCCCTCCGTCCATAAAATGTAGTCCCATTTGCCTCATTTTCTTTGTCCACCAAATGTAGTCCCATACACTTTATAGAAACCATCACCCCTCAAACATCATTTAATTACTCAATTTGTCATCAACTTTATTCACAAACAATCACTTTATTCACAATGGACCCCACAATACCCTATAATACCCTTACTTTATCTACTTTATCTACATTTTTCTTAAAACTTGTGCCCATCCACCATGGGACTACTTTTGGTGGATGGAGGGAGTACTATTTAATTTTAAAATCAAATACTTTTTCGATACTATTTATCATTGGTATCGAAAATTAAATTTCTGATATCATTAACTTTATAGCATCCACCACTTATTTGATTATTTGATACTATTATTATTTTAGTAGGGACCTTCTACATGTAGTCAGAGTGTCGTATGACTACCGTAGTCAATTTAATCTTAACCATTAAAAATCAAATCGAAAGGCTAAAATCGGATGATCTGTCACCTTTTGTACTTTGCGTTGAAAATATTCAACGTATGTGTCATATGGTGTCATATTTATAATTAATTTAATTAATTAAAATATATAATTTTGAATTTACAGTTTCATCCTTAATTTAATAAAAACATTATTATATTAATTAATTTAATTAAAATATATAATGGTAAAACTACTTATTTACCCTTATATTATTATTAAAATTAATAAAAAAAACAAATTAAATTAAATAAAAGAAGTTATTATCAAGAACATAATACGTAGGTTTTAACACGCACTCCACTTCAGCCCCAAGCCACTGTCCTTCCGCCGCCGACGAACAACTGCCCTTCTGCCGCCGACGCGCCGCTTCCCTACTGCCGCCGACGATCATCTCCTCCCCCTTAGTTTTCTTAATTTGTAAGTTTAATATTATTGTGGGGTAGGTGAATTACCACCACTAAACGTTGTTTATGTATATCTTCATATTTTTTCTTACTTCCGTCATTTGTTATGAGTATTTGAATTAACATTGTGAAATTGTTAAAATTGTGATTGAGTTGTTGAGTAGTAATTGTTTTTGAAATTGCCTCAAATCAAATAGAAACATAACTGCCCAACAAGTGTTTGACAAAATGCTTCAAAGAAAATTTGAAACAGAATTTAGCAAAGGAAGTGGCTATTGAATGCACATTCCTAACCATATTCGTTGTTTGAATCCTCTAGCTAAAAGGACATAATGTAGAGTTAAATCATCATGTAAAGTTTTGAATTTTATATTTAATATAGTGTTTAAATTGAATTTTATATTTATAACCACATGATATTCCTCGATTTTATGTTAGAAGCACATGTTGTTAGTTGCCGTAAATGACATTAAAATAGGTGATTGAAATATATAATATGAAGATTTTGCATAACATTGGAAAATGTAGTAAAATTGGAAGATATTGCATAACATGTCTTTTAATGTGTTTCTGTTGCAGTTTGTATGTACAACAACGTTCCACAATGTTCTCAGACGTTGGATATGAAGATATCAAAGTGGATGATGAATCACATGAGGAGCAGATGAGTTCAGAAGAGGGGTCGGATGAGGATTTTTGGTATGCCAATTTCAAAAATTCTCCCATAGACGACAATACAATTTCGGGCATGACTTTCGCTTCGACAGAAGAAGTTAATGCATTTTATAAGATATACGCAAGACGAAAGGGGTTTATAAGCCGAAAATGCCACACTGATCGGAGAAATAATAACATTATAAAAAAATATGGCGTGGGATTGTTCCCGGTCTGGATTTTCTAAAGCTACTATAGGTGTACGGAACAACATTCGTAAGTCAAAAACTGATACCAAATGTGGATGCAAAGCTTATTTTCGTATCGCTCATCATTTCGGAATCTACAAGGTCACCAAATTTGTATCTGAACACAACCACGACCTAGAATCTGCCAACACCGCTAAGAGGGCTAGAAGGTACGTGATTTATGTTTTAGTAATTACTAACATATATTTATTTCGTATTTTTATAATATATGAATTCTAAAATATGTTTCTACTTCAAGTTGTAGTTTATTTCTACTTATAAGTTATTTTCGCATGGCAGTTACATATCTTCTGGTAATAAATTATTGTTAAGTACATTTAGTGCTGCCGGAATCAAAACAAGTCAAATATTAGATTATTTGAAGTTTGTTGAAGGACCCTCAAACCTGTCATTCACCAATAAGGATGCACATAATTATTTGGCAAATAAGCGGAGAGATTTGGTTCAACATGGAGATGCTACTACGACTCTGTATTTTCTCGATGCTATGAAATTAGGGGACCCAAATTTTGTTTATGAGAAAGAGGATAGTGAGGATGAATCACTGAACAAGTTGTTCTGGACTGATGGTTTTGGGCGTGAACAATACAACTTGTTTGGTGATGTCTTGGTTTTTTACAGCACATACAAAACAAACACATATAATTTCCCTTTCGTAATTCTATCAGGAGTTGATAATAACTTTAGTACATGTGTTTTTGGTTGTGCTCTGATCTATAACGAAACCTATGAGTCATTTCTTTGGTTGTTGCAAACTTTCCGTAGGATAATGGGCGGGCATTCGCCATTGTCCGTGGTCACTGATGAAGATGGAGCGATGCGCAAGGCAATACATGATGTGTTTCCTGAAGCGAGGCACAGACTCTGCAACTGGCACTTAGGGAAGAACTGTAGGCAACATGTCCATGTCCCTGATTTTTGTGATGAATTTTCTAAGCTGACGGCGAAAAATTTATTTGTTAATCAATTGGAGGAGACCTGGAAACGGATAACAGAAGAGCATGGCGTTTCAGAAAATCCATGGGTGTTGGAAGCATATTCCAAGAGGAAAATGTGGGCCGAAGTATACTTTAGAGGTCATTTTACGGGAATGATGAGAAGCAACCAAAGGTCTGAGTCGATGAACGCTCGTTTTAAAGTTGGGGGGGTAAGAAAGGACACAATTTATGTGATTTCTTGAAGCATTTTTTTTTTTTACTGAATTCCATAATCTTAGGGTTGAAGCATTCAAAGTTCAATGTGAATCAGAATTGTCGGAAATATCAGTCAAGCATGCTGCATTACGTTCATTTTTTAATCATGCGTATGCAGTTTACACTAAAAACATACGCAACCTGGTTCATAAGGAAATCGCTAGAGAACGGACACTTGTTCTTGCAGAACCTAGCACGTGTGAGAGTGGGATAACCAAATTCACGTTCAAAAGATACATTTCTAAGTATTTTCAACAATGGTCGGTGGAAATAGATGAAGCACGTGAGATATATTTCATTGTGAAAGCAAGAAGCTGGAGTCAATGGGATTTCCTTGTTGCCACTTATTTTGTGGATTCAAACAAATGGGTTTCACGGAGATCCCTTCAGCTTGCATCCGTGAACGCTGGACTATAGCAATTGGAAAGAAACTTTCCGTCTATGTTCCAAACTTGTTTTCATCCAGCGATCCCCAACGTCAGAGGTTCATGCAATTGCACAAAGAGAGTGTTGGTTTGTGTATGAATGCTTCTCATTCCGAATCAAGCACAAAAGAAATGCCAAAAAATCCATAACGGATGTGGCACAAGGTTGCTCGAAGATTCCCGAAACGGATTTTACAACATCTGGTGTGCATAATGAAGTTCGAGACCCCATTAAGCAGTCACAAAACTATGGTGTAGGTGATCCGACAAAGAGTAAGCCTCTAGGAGCACCTCGAAATAAAAGGCAGAAATGTGGATCTTGTGGGTATGTCATTTTAATTATTTTTGCATGTTTAATAATCGTTTATGAAGTTATGTTTTTTTTAACACTCAATAACTTAATAATTTTTCTTTAACAGACATCCAGGACATAAAATTGGGCGATGTCCAAATAAGAAGAGCAACATTGATCGAGAGAATGATGAAGATCTCAACAAAGATAATGATTCTAAAAACGTTAATTAATGTTGATCCTACCAAAACAATTAGTGTTAGATTTTTTTTATGAATATTGATCATATGTATTTCAGGAATTTTATTGAATTGCTGGTCTTTTATTTAAATATTAATTTAATATTTCTTGTGTTGTTTAATCCACGTCATAAGATACATTTATGCTAAAATTAAGTGTGAACAATAATCATATTGAATTGAGATGAAATATGCATTTTATACGAATATGAGAAAGATGATTGTGTGTCTGCATTACTACTCTATTCGAGGCTCTAGCACGTGAACAATAAAAGACCTTTTTTTGGTTTTCAAGGTTTACTTAACATCGATATCGACCGTGCAACCAGGCATGACTGTTGGACCGTGAAAGTGAGCACCTACAACACATTTTTTGAATTGCACGGTTTACTGAATATCGACCGTGCAACTGTGCACGGTTGTTGGACCGTGCAACTGAGAATTCTTCCAGGACATGTTTCTATTTACCCGGGTGACTGAGTATCGACCGTGCAACCGTGCATGGCTGTTGGACCGTGCACAATCAAAATTTTCGAAATTACATTTTTTTTTCAAATAATTATATATATAAATTATTTATGATATTTTACTGTTACATCATATCTTTATCAACAAAATTAAAAATTTTATCTTTAAAAATTTCTCCTTAATCTCTATTCCATATTTAAAAAAATCCCATCTTAAAAAATTTCCATATCTTATAATTTGCCATCTTTAATTTTCCATCTTTAAAAATTTTCATAACTTATAATTGCCATCTTTAAAAATTTCTATATCTTATAATTTTCCATATTAAGAGACACAAATCTATATCATAATCTCTGTTTTGACCTATCACCATTATAATTTGATCCTCATATTATATAAAGAACTATCATCCTTACCCATAAATTAATGAATTGGAGCACCAACAAGCTGGTTAGCCAAGCCTCATACTCAATAACAAGTCACATAATAACGTACCTCCAAAAATAATACATAACATATGATGCATAAACACATTAATCAATAAAAACATCAAATGACAATTTTGATAAAAAACAGATAATTGTCAATACAAGATCCTAAACAGGTAATTATCAAATGAACCGTTCTACTAAATCTTGTTAATAACTTAGTGCATCCAAAATCAAACTAAAATTACTATGCGAAAACGATAGAGATAGAAAGATAGATCAAATTGAATCTCTTCAAGCTTGAGGAGGAGGGTCATTGGGATTTCGATCCGGGAAGTTGGAGATAAAGAGTTGCCTCATCCAATTATGCATTTGCCTCATGTTGGTTCTCATTTCATTCACATCGTTGACAAGTGATTCCCAATGGGATCTCTGAAGATGCCACTCTCCAACTGGTCCTTCGTCAGTAGCTTGTTCCATATTGATGTTGTCATTGGGCATCTCGGGGTGCATGCCTTCTCCTTCTTCATTTTCATGTTCTGCATCTTCCTCGTCATCTTGTTGTTCTGCCTCATCATGAACCCTTCTCCTTCTTTTTCCTTGCATTGATTGGTTATTAACTTCACCAGTAATCGGGTTCACAATTGCAAAACTTGTCCCACTTCTCACGAGCTCTCTATATAATTCCATTGCCAAAGCCCTATGCCTCTTCCCCATCAATGTTAAATTGACCCTCGATCTTCTGATCACAGTGGTTAGAGCAGTGTTGGGCAAGGGAAAAAGGCTTCCACTGTGTTGCTTGAAGCAAATCCTTCCCAATCCGGGTTGCAACATCTGAGTCCTCTCAAGGTGGCTTATGTTTAAATTATGCCCTACCAATGTCGTGCAATTAGAGTGATCAGACCTCCATTTCTGATCATGGATACACCCCGTGTAAAGTACCTAGCTCTCCCACTGTAGAATTAGGTATGCAGCTGCATTGAATTCTCTCTCATTATTGAAGCACCACAACACATACAACTCATCCACAGTGATAGTGCCACCTTCAGAACAGACAAATAATGTATTTGTAATGACTTTTTCTAGATATCGGATGACGGGATTACGAATATATGACACCTTGCATACTCGGGACGAGAATACCGGGCGATTACCAAAAGGACCGCTGGTTATTTCATTCCAAAAGGCATCTCTCTCATACCTAGACATTTTTTTGAATGCCCACCCATTCTCGTCTCGTGGGGCACCAAGAATCTCGTTCAATTTCGGTGTTGTTAGTTCTCGTTGTTGCCCCTCTATGATGAAAGTTATTTTTTCTGGGTAGTTATTCTTTCCCTTTTTGGTGATTCGTAATGTGCTTAGAAATTCCAATGTCAGCCCCTCGTACGTTATGATCATTCTATCCACGCTGACATCCACCAGCTTGCTCCTGAATCCTCCCATCCCCACTCTAGTAAATAACACTTCCATGTTTTCCAATATCCCCAAATAGGTCATAGTGTCAGTGTTTGGACGACGAGTCTTCTCAACTTTTGATGCAAAATTGTGTCATGCCCGTGCGTAGAGTCTAAAATTTTGTCCACCAAAATCAACATTAAAATCTTGTGGGCGATCGTAATTTTCTTCAATAGTCGTCCAAAGTTCGGGCATCTCTTCTTCCTATACTGGCTCGGTCAACCACATATTTCCTGCACTTGATCAACAATGCACATACAATATATACTGTGAGGAACCTCTTTCAATGAGGAATCAAAATATGCCAATTTCAGTTTACTGTACAAAAAGTATTCAACATTACCAAAACCATTACAGAATCAATTTTTGAGAAAAGGTAAGAATTATATTAGAGTGAGATATAATTTTGAAACAATTTCAGTGACCTAGAATATGAGTTATGTTCGAATAAGCCCTGGGGAATTCGTGGGTAGTCATTAGTTTGACCCGGCATGAAATCAATATACGTAAAACCTAAATTAAACAAGATTACAATTCTCTACAATTCATATAGTACACCTCATCTTTTTAAAACAAATGATACTCATTCAATTCATCTTCCCCAACAAACATGCCTTCAATTACACTGCTCAACAAGTGTTTGATAAAATGACTCAAAGAAAAATCTCATTCAAATACAAAATTGAAAGAAATACCATGTTACCTATGCTTAATAATCGAACATAACTCAAATTCCCACATAACAAAGGTGAAATTCTTACCTTTTTTTTAGTAAGAGTCCAAAAATTCGAACTCTTTTAGAACTAGGTCAAAAAATTCATCTCCCTTCTTAATTCTTCTTCTACTTAGAGTGAAACATTGTTATGGGCACACAATATTTTCGAAAACCACTAAATTATGGAGTGGGTTTGGATGGAATTTGTACCTTTTTCGAGGAATTAGGGTTGGGGATTGGAGAAGCATAATCAGTACGTGAGAAAAACTTACTTCTTGCTTCGATTCATTTGGACAAGGAACCTTCTTGCTTTCGTTTTTCAATTAAGAATCAAAAGGACTTCATTCAATTAACAAATAACCCTAACACGTCTTCGATGGAATTGGGGAAGAAAAATACTATTGAGTACTTCTAATTTAATTATTTTTGTATTAGTTAATTTAATTTTTATATATATAATTGTGCTTAATATATAAAAGAAGGGTAGAATAGTAATTGTGCTTAATATATATATATATATATATATTTTAAAAATTGTATCTATAAAAGAAGGGTATTATAGTAAATAATAAAATACAATTTAAAAAATGATTTAATTAATTAAAATCGGTATAACAGGTAGCAGGTTCATACGACGCATACGACGCCACGTGGTGCATTTCGACGCGCTGACTATATAGTCACTTTGTACTATTTGACTACACTAAGAAAAACCCATTTTAGTATTATTAATTTATTTATTCATACAACTTATTTTTTGTATCAAATAATTTTTTTGATACTACTTATTATTGGTATAAGAAATTTATTAATTTATAGCATTCCACATATTTTTGATACTATTGTTATTTTAGTATTAATAATTTATTTATTGATACTACTTATTTTTTACTTCAATTTTTTTTTTGATACTACTTATCATTGGTATCGAAAATTAAATTTTCGATACCATTAATTTTCTAGCATCGATAATACTTTTTTTTTTTTTTTGTATCAAATAATATTTTTGATACTACTTATCATTGGTATCAAAAGTTTTATTTCTGATACCATTAATTTAATTGCATTCAAACTTTTTTTTTTGATACTACTATTATTTTAGTATTAATAATTTATTTATTGATACAACTTATTTTTTATATCAAATAATTTTTTTGGATACTACTTATTATTAGTTTCAAAATTCTAATTTTCGATACCATTAGTTTTATAGCATTCACCACATTGTCGATACTATTACTATTTGTTTGGAATAAAATGACATATGTTTTGATTAAATACCAAAACCCCCTGAGACATGCCTAAGTCAATTGATTGTGTTCTAAAAATGCTAGAACACATAGCATAAGGCTAGATGAGAACCTGATATGTTAGGCAGCTCTTAGATGATTAGATGCACAATGTGAGGGGGAACATATGATTTGAAGATTATCAAGATCAAGTCCCCTCAAAGCTCAAATTCTGGAACAATCACTAAGGCCAAGCATACTCTATAGAAAACCTAATGTTCTGATCAGGAGAGTTGTCCAGAAAGGATGTCTCTATGCAAGAACAAAGTTGTAAAGCTCAAAAGGACAAGTTTACTCAAAAGCTCTGATCAGGAGAGTTTTCCAAAGAGGTTGACTTTGTGCGAAAACAAAAGCTCTGAAGCTCAAAGGCCAAGTATGCTGATCAGGAGAGTTGTCCAGAAGAGTTGTCTTAGCAAGATTGAACCAGAACAAATGTTCTAATGCTTGAAGGTCAACTATGCTGAAGAGAAGAAGACAACTACACCCTAAAAGACTTCATTGTATCATGCTGAGATCATTTTCAAGTGAAGCAAAGGGAAAGAGCCAAGTCATCTGAAGAAGAGCAAACCAACTATGCTGATGTGCAAAGTCTGCTGATAGTGATAAGGAGAGTTGTCCATTTGATGAGGAATGTTGTCTTATCATTGGATCAAACTTCAGAAGCCATGTCCAAGTCTTAACAAGAAGTCAAACATTGGGAAAAGTGCTGCAGAATGAAGACAAAGTCTTAACAGCCGTTTATTACCCAAATGAGGACATGTCACTATCAAGAAACTGTCTTCTAGTTTGAAGAACACAAGGAAGACATTTATAGCAATTTGGGGCTGCCTCTCCAACGGGCAAATCCTCAAATTTGTCTATAAATACAGAAGTGTGAAGACCATTTGAAAGTATCCAACAGACCTCAACAAAATTCAACTACACAAGTATTTTGAAGCTCATAGAACTTTCAAGCTTTCAAAGACTATCTTAGTCTTCATACACTTCTTCTAAGCTGAACTTACTGTATATCCATACAAAGCTTAGAGAGATATCCTAATCCTTATACACGGATCTTCATTGTAAAGGATATCTCATTAGTTGGAACCTTACTTCAACCCTTACCCCTTTCAAGTGAGAAAGTGAGAAGGTTGTAGTAGTAGAAGTGGTAGAAGCTGACTGTTGAGAGAAGAACAGTTCAGTTCTGAGTTGAGAAGAGGGTACTAGGACTCTAGACATCCTAGGGATCAATTCACCAAGGAGTGGTGTTATTGATCAAGTGCACCTTGGCACTATAAAACAAGTTAATTCCAAGAGTGAAGGAATTATCCTGTTAAATCAGGGAAAGTGGATGTAGGAGCTTGAGTCTCTGAACCACTATAAACTCTTGTGTTGATTTACCTTTCAAGCACTTTCATACATTCAACATTGCACACAACTGATTTACAAAAGAACTTACATTCAAAGACTGTGCAAAACTGTATTGGACAAGTTCCCTGAAAACTGGACTGTTTTGAATTGACAAAGTGATTTCAGAAACTAAAAGAGTCTAAACTACAAGGGTCAACCACTATTCCGCACATATAACTCCCCTAGATAGGTATTCAACTAAGTACTCAATAGTACTTAGTAGTTTGATTATCTTAGAAGAGTTAATCATCTTTAGCAGAGTTGTCCAAGACAACCTTGCTGAGCTCTGGTTTGATCAAAAGTTGAAAAGAATTGCATACAAGTGTATTCCCCCCATACACTTGTTATATACTCCTTTCAGGACCAACACTATTTTAGTATTAGTAATTTATTCATTGATACCACTTATTTTTTTGCCTCAAATAATTTTTTTAATACTATTTATCATTGGTATCGATAATTAATTTTTGATACTATTAGTTTTATTTTTAGTATTAATAATTTATTTTATAGATACCACTTATTTATTATATCATTTTTTTTATTTGATACAATTTATCATTGGTATCGAGACTATTAATTTTATTTTTAGTATTAGTAATTTTTTTTATTAATACCACTTTTTTTTTTTTATCAAATAATTCTTTTCATACTGCTTATAATACTATTAATTTTATTTTTTTATTAGTAATTTATTTATTTATTCATTTCAATTTTTTTGTTAACAGTAATAATGATAGATTGGTATCGAATAATGATATTCTGATATCAATTGCTTATAGTACACTATACAATCTCCGTAGTCTTTCTTGTTAGAAAGAAATTTGATTACGAAAAGAAACAAAAACCCTCACTGTGTGTGTGCGATTTTCACACAGTGAGGGTGTAACCGTAATACTTCAGCCACCGCCGCACACAGTCCCTCCGGCCACTCCCTGCTCGCCGTAGCACCGCTCAGACGGCAGCACTATAACGCGGCCGCCGCTGCACCATAACCCTCCGACGACTACACCCATGGCGTCGGCCAGTGGCCTGGCGGCTAATGCCCCTACGTCGGCGACAGATCTCAGGCCTGCCGCTGCTGCGAACTAGCCGGCGAGGCAGACGCCCACGCAGCCTCATGTTGTAGAGCTCCGGCGTCCGTCGGTGTCCAGCAGCCTCTGGTCCATCAACACCTCCATCTGATTTCTCGGTACATACTTTGATCTCTGTTTTTGGGAAAATTGATGATGCATTCTGAAAATTATTTGAATTAGAGGTGCAATTGGCAAATGTTTCTTTGATTAATTTCTTCTACCTAAACGTGCTTGGCTCAAGTTATTGTACTTACAGCTGAATGTTCACATGATTTTTAATGTTCTGGATAATATTGCTTTGCTAGATTTGTTTTATTTGGATGTTGTGTTTAGATAAAATTTGAAGGAATTAGGGTTCTTTTGATTTTTCTTCAATAAACATCTCTTCAATCTGACATTGTCAAGTTTCAATGATCTACTGTAACTTTTTAGCTTATGGTTTTTACTTTTATTTTTTTGATCTTTTGAAATATACTAAATTTGCTTAGATGGTATTTGTTTTTGTTGTCTTGGTCAGAAATGTATGTTTTTCTGAACGAATTTGTTTTCTATTGGTATTTGGTGGTACTAATAATTGAAAGTGGAGTTTTCTGTTATTACTTTTTGATTGTTAAATAGAGTGCATGCATGATTGCATTGCACAACTATCCTATAACTGAGAGGGAGCACAGATTAACTTGGAAATGCTCTAGTATTTCAATATATTTGTAGAGTTAGGTTATGTTCTGATCATCTGAAGTGGCAGTGAAAATTACTTATATGTTTCCCCTATGCTAAGTAGTGCCTATGCACCAAATAAGTGGTATCAAATTTGATGACTATTTGAATAATGCAAGTAATTATATATGGCTTCATGAACTGCCATTTCTGCTACCTCAATAAGATTTCCTGAAAAATTATTTAAGTGTCTGGATTAGTGTTGTGTTTTTTTGAGTTTGGGTAGGTTATTGATATTCCTTTCAAATCTGTGAAAATATGTAATTTTCTTTTGGATTAGTGATAGAGGAATGGGCAGTTGCCGTTAGGATTAGTGCTTCCAGTAGGGATTTTGGACCCGTTACCATCTAAATAGACGCCGTCGACGAACCGGCAGTTGCCGTTAGCGCCATGGTCGCCTAGAGTTTGTATTTTAAAATTTAAAAATATAAATGGTGGTTTGTATTTTAAAAAGTTTGTTTGGAGAAATTCCATTTAATACTATTCAAAAAAAGGTCCATCAGTAGGGCTGTTATTCGAGCCGAGTATTTGAGGTTCGAGCTCGACTCGAGCTCTTATCGAGTCGAGCCGAGCTCGGCTCGATAACATTACCGAGTTAAAAATTGAGCTCGGCTCGACTCGTTAACGAGCCTATCGAGTCGAGCCGAGCCGAGCCTAATGGAATTTTTAACAAAAAATTAGTTATCGAACCTAACAAGTCGAGCTCGAGCCGGCTCGTTAGTAAATCGAGTATTTAACGAGCTCGAGCTCGGCTCGTTAAGCTAAACGAGTCAAGCCTTAACGAGTCGAGCCGAGCCGAGTCTCGTTAAGGCTCGGTTTGAATAACAGCACTATCCATCATACATAAACGACAAAAAACCAATTGCAACCCATAGCAATACATGAACAAGGACAGTCTGTTATTAATTGATCATCGAGCACTGCCTACTATTTTATTTTGCAGTGGACACATCATATATGCTTAAAATATAGTTTTAATTTGTTTATTTTAAATCATCGAGGAAGGATTACAAATCATTCTCCAAACATATTTAGCCAAAAGAGCTTTGTTGAAATTCACCAATTCAATTTCCCGAATCCTATACCCTAATGTCTTTTAGCTTACATAAAGAGTTCCAATCTTGTCAATAATTTTTTTAACACCCTGCTTTGTGCCCCACCAAAAGCTAACAATAACTATTTTAATGACTTCACAAACCGAGGTAGGGTTGCGAACACAAGACATAGCGTACGAAGGGACAACTTGAAGAAATGTTTTAATCAAGATCTCTCTGCCCCCAATATGAAAATTCTTTCATGTTTCACCCTTCCACATTTTTATAGCAACTTTATCCCTATGGTAGTCAAATTGAAACTTTTTGTTCCGAGTGATGAAAGTGTGGAGGCCTAGATTAGCATCATGATGTGTCCACTGCAAAATAAAATCGTGGGCAGTGCTCGATCATCAATTAATAAAAGACCTGTCCTTGTTCATGTTTTGCTATGGGTTGCAATTGTTTTTTTGTCGTTTAAGTACAATGGACCTTTTTTGGATAATATTAAATGGAATTTCTCCAAACAAACTTTTTAAAATACAAACCACCATTCCTCTCTACTGTCAAGTCATTCCCATGGGAATTGTTGTGTGGTAGGGAAACTAATGGAAGGGAGGTTTTATGATCTTGCATTCTTACAGTTAAATGTTGATTAGTGTGAAAATTGCTCGAAATTCTTGTATTTAATTTGCATAATTTTATAGGATTTCGTGCATTATTTATACTAAATTGACTAATTGCACTCGATTTGGAGAAGTGGTGTGGTTTGCTATTTTTGTAGGTAAAATGAGGGGTTTTGAATCAAATCACAAAAAAATCAGCTGTTAGATTGAGTCCATGAGTTGACCACATGAAAAAAGGTGAAGTGAGGGTCGAAACGAGACAAGAATCGAGTCGATCGAACATCCGAATCAAAAGATATGAGCAAATCAAGAGAGAAGGGGCACGGCCCAGCCCGAGGCTCGAGCAAGGCGTGCCCGTGACAGAGAGTATAGGGAAAATCAGTGGCACGGCCGAGCTTCATTCACGGCCGAGCCAAGAAATGGAGAAGGCATTTGTTGCTTTTATTTAATGGGCCCAATTGGGCATTAAAAGGAAGCAGCTGACTACATATCCAGGCCCATGCAACATTTTTCACGAGAAGTCCATTTTTAATAGGGCGCGGCTAAATGCACCCGAATTTCCTATGAGTACACCCCACCAAACACTTTTTTAATCTTTCAGAACATGTGAAATGTCCCATTACCCCTAGGGTTAAATTTATGAAAAAACGAAGATGAGTACACCCACCCATTTTATTCCACAGAATTATCTCCACAACCAAAACAAACCCCATTCTTAAACAAAAAAAACTTCAAAATTGCAACAAAAATAAATCCAAAACACCAACTGTTCGAAAAAAATTTCAAAACAAACATGTTCGAAATTTTTTCCAAAACAAACTCAATATGTTCGAATTTTTTTTCAAAACAAACTCAATATGTTCGAAAAAAATTCCAAAACAACTCAAATTTGTCCGGAAAAAAAGATCGAACATCTTGTTCGAAATTTTTTTCAAAACAAACTCAAGTTGTTCGAAATTTTTTCCAAAACAAACACAATGACATTTTTTCCAAAACAAACTCAATATGTTCGAAAATAATTCCCGAACTACTGAAAACCCTAATTTTCTAAAATTTTCAAAACCCCAACTTTTTTATCTGTAAAAATTGTAAAAAAAAAATAACTTACCTTCGCGTGGGTGTCGGCGACGTGGGTGCGATGAAGGGGAGGGTGAGGGGTTGCGGCCGCGAAGGGGAGGGGAGAGCCCTCGAACGGCATCGGTGGGCGGCGGCGACAACTTGGCTTCTTCTTCAACAATGCGGCCGCGTCGCTTGGAGAAGGGGCGGCCGCGTCCTTCTTTAAGGCGGCAACGACGCGGCGAAGTGGGAGCAAAGGAAGAGAAGCGGGGGACTGGGGGAGAGAATCCGCCATCGGCGTGCGTGGCTTGGGAGGTGAAGAGGCGACGCTGCAGACGGGCGGGCGACGCCGGGACGCAGAAAGAGGGGCGACGCCGACGTGAAGATAGAAATGGAGGTGGGTGTCGTGAATTTTGAGAAGAAGAAGAGGGAATAAGGGTTTTAATTTAGAAGAGGGTAATTTTGAGATTTCCACGTGGGTGTCCTCATCCATTTTGTGTGTGTCCTCATTGCGTGGGTGTCCTCATAGGATCTGTGTCACTATGTGTGCCTTTAGCCGCGCCCTTTTTAATATTTGCTTAAGCCCATCATTTCAAGGAAAGAAAAGGGCAGCAACTGAATTTTTTAGGGCGCGGTTAAAGACACCCACCGACCTATTGAGGACACCCACCAAGAGTTTTTTTTTGAAAAAGGGGTATGTAAATTGTCAATTTTACCCCTCCTTGATAATTTCAAAAAAAATTGCGGATGAGTACACCCACCACTGTATCTATCGCGAGAAGAAGAAGGGTCGATCAAAATTCTCAATCCAAAACTTTCCAAAAATTGTAAAAACGATTTTCAGTGTGGAAGAACTCGAAAATGGCTAATAGTGATGCAAAGGGACTCGTGGGGGTGCCAAATATTCATTTTTAAGTATTTTAACATGTTTTGAAGGTTTTTTAGTTTTGAAAATGGAAGGGACTCGTGGGGGTGCCAAATGTGTAGGGTTTTGTTGTGTTTTGTTAGTTTAATCTTATTTTTTTTGGCAAAATATGAGTTTATAATGGTATCTAGTTTTAATAGTATGCATTTAGGACATACATTTTGACAATATGAATGGCATTTGGTTGAATCGAAAAAAACTCTTATTCGCGTCTGGTTTCGCGAAGAAGATGGTCATGTTCGTGTTTTTTTTTCGGACAACGATTCTTTGTCCGAAAAAAAAACATGAACATATGCTCAATGTTCGAAAATTTGTTCCCAACATGATAGCATTGTTCGAAAATTAGTTCCGCGTGTTTTACTTGGTCGAATTTCCAACCCATAACTCTCTTTTGGGAACAAATTTTCGAACATATGCTCAATGTTCGAAAATTTGTTCCCAACCTGATAGCAATGTTCGAAAATTTGTTCCCAACATGATAGCAATGTTCGAAAATTTGTTCCGCGTGTTTTACTTGGTCGAATTTCCAACCCAAAACCCTCTGTTGGGAATAAATTTTTGAACATATGCCTAATGTTCGAAAATTTGTTCCCAACATGATAGCACTGTTCGAAAATTTATCACGTACATTGTGGGTGTACTCATCCAAACATAAAAAATTGTGGGTGTTCTCATCCGAAATTTATAAACAAGCCATATTCGAAAATTAGTTCCGGACACCTCCTCCATGTTCGAAAAACCAGTAAAAAATCGTTTAATTTCTTCCTAAACCATGCCAATTAGATGCCCATTGATTTATTTCCATCCTAACACATCAAATATTGATAAATTGTCACATAAACATGATTATAACACAAAAAACCAACCTTAATCAACACATTCATGAAAACACAAAATTCAAAAAACAAAACATAAATCATGAAACCCTACAACAATAAAATCAATGTTTCAATCAACAAAAACCTAAATTAAACTCGCATCCTCCTCTTCTTCTCAAATATAAGTAAGAAAAACTAACTTTTAACCATTTTTACAAAAAAGAAAAAAAAAAACGCGTCCTCCTATTCTTCTAAAAAAAAAACGCGCCCGTGTTCTCTCTCTATCTTGTTTGACGTCGCTGTTTCAAGAATGGAAATGGAGGTTGAAATGGAGTGCGGGTGAGAGATGGAGTGGGGAAGATGGGAGGGGTGGGTGTACCGAAAACAAGGGAGGGGAAGGAGGAAAAGAAATTTGAAGGGCACTCTCGGAATTTCCACATGGGTGTCCTCATCGGAAGTGCGGGTGTCTTCATCGCGTGGGTGTCCTCAATAGGTCGGTGGGTGTCTTTAACCGCGCCCATTTTTTAACAGCTAATGGGCTAGGCCCATTTGATGAATTCTCAATTTGGGGGAGCTGAACACATAGCTGGGAAAACACAGACGCGAAAAGGGGCGAGGGGATACGCAGCACAGCTTCCATTGGGGGCTCTCTCCTCCTCCACTCATTTAGTTTTCATTCAGGGGGTGTTTACTTTGGGCTTTGGGTGATTTTAAAAATCGGGTTTTTGAAATCCTGGTTTTTGAAATCTCGATGAATAGTTATATGAGTGTTTATTTTGGGTTTTGGAATAGTGAAGGTTTTAACTTTATGTCAAATCAAGTTGTAAGATTGAATGAATTTGTATTATTATATTATTGTTTGATAAGATTATAATGATTAGTTAAGTGTGTAATGATTAAATGTATTATATTATTATAGTATTATTATATTATTGTTGAAAAAAAATATAATGATTGGAGTAATATTATATAGATATAACTTTATGTCAAATCAATATGTTTGATAGGGGTGATTTTGAGTGGATTTTGAAAATCGATTTTTAAATCCCGAAGTAAAATGGGTTTTGGATCTTGAAATCCAAAACCTGATTTTTAAAACCAAAAGTAAACATACCTTTAACGTTTTAAGTAGATTTTAATGTAGTATCTAATTTTATGTAAGCATTGGAGCAATACAAGACTTGAGGTGATATCTTTCTTAAATTTAATGTTTTGTTATTTATTTTTCATAAGCTTGCTTTCTTTTATTAATTTAATTATTGACTAGGTTTGTTGGTGTTTGGGTGTTTTGATTTGTGATGAAATTTGTATTATTAGCTTAATTTTAATTATGTAATTCATTGGAGGGAATATTGGTTAGGTTTATAAGTTTTGATAGATCATTTGCTAGAACTCAATTAATAGATTATATGTGAAACTCAATTAATGCAACGAGAGTTGGTTAATCGGGGTAGATAGTATAATCGAGGGTTGGGAATCGAGTGAATTGAGCAAATATTGGGTTATCGCAACGAGAATTGAGTAATTTTTATTAGAACCCCATTTATCTACATTGATTGCTTGAATGAAAATTTGAGTGATTAGTGAGAAGACCATATGAGTTTGGTTGTTAGTATTCAATTGGAAAAACACAAATAGGGATTAGTTTAGTTAATTAGATAGAGTAGAACCCCCTAATTGTGTGATTACCCGGGTAAGAACGCCTCTATTCATCCTTTCGATCCTAGGTGATTTAGTAGACAAATGCACTCGTGATTGCTTCTATCAAGTTCCACCTAATGAATTGCACATAAAAGTCGACTATTAACTCAATTTTCCACACAGTGACGAACACCCGAACACTACTTCTCTCCATTTGATCTTGATCATCACTTTACTTGTTTTTCTTAGATAGTATTTAGCTTGTTGATTTTTACATTTAGTTTTTGTCGCTCACTCCCATATTTTATCACTATAATTACGTGACGCACACAACACTAAGGCTACACAAGCAAACTAGTCCTGTGGTTCGATAATTTAACTGAGCACTTACTTTTACTACGAGGATCCTCTTACACTTGAGAGGTGAGTATTGAAAAATACGTTTCAAATGTTGTGATGATTTTTTGGAGAAGCAAACAGTACCAGAGCATGGAAAATTTGTAAATCATATGATATATTTGAGGATGTGCTAAATGCTCTATTTCATAAACTTGATGATGTTAGGAAGAAAATTACTAGGTTGAAGGAATAAATTGCTTAGGCTGTGTTTGGTTTGGGATTGGCCCATCCGGATTTGGATGGGCCATCTCCCATCCCATCCCATCCCTCTCCATCCAAATACCCATTCATCCCTATAATACATCTACACACCTATTTTTATACAATCACATCATCTTTTTTCTTTTCAATCACTCATTCTCCCTCATAGTTTTCTTTCACAAACTCATTCTCTTTCATACTTTTCTTTCACAAACTCATTTTCTCTCATACTTTTCTTTCACAAATCCATTCTCTCTTTTCTATTATTCTTTAATTAACCTTATTCTCACTCTTATTTTTATACAATCATATAAAATTATCCAACTAATAAATACTTAAAAAAATAATTATTATTATTCAATTAATAATATATTCTTTATATATATATATATATAATTGAAATTATCCAATTAATAATTTTTTAATTTGACGTGGGGTATTATCCAACTAAAAATTAAAATATATTGAACCCATCGTACTCTCTCTCAACCGCACTCTCTCTCTCTCTCTCAACAACACTCTCCCTCAATTAAACCCATTCAAGTGATTCAACTACCAAAATTCACACATATAGGCCACAACACTTCGTTCTCTCTCTCTCTCCCAAATAAAACTCTTTCACCTACCTTCTCTCTGTTCTCTCTCTGATATTTGTATTTACTTTAAAGAGGGTCTTATGCACGAATCTTTCAATAGTCAATTCAGAAGATTTAAGGGGCGGTTTTTTCAGAAGATTTAAGGGGCGAATTTTCAAAAGATTTGATGTGCGATTTTTTTCTTGTTCAATTTGTTTTCCTCGGTTGCTTTCACAGAGATCTATATACACTATGTATAGGGTTGGTTGGGGGAGAGAGTGCATTTATTTTACCTTTGTATTCTCTTTTATATATATGTGTCCAAGTTTTATGATTTTATTTTTGTAACGCGGTATGCCTTGCACCCGCAAACGAGATCGAAGGTTAGTGTTGGTTGATTCAGAGTCGGTGGGTTCTAACGACGAGATTTGCCTTAAAAAACCTAGATTGAAGATATCCCAGGTCATTTTTTCTCAACTTTAAGTTGATTTCTGTTGTTTATTTTATGTATTATATATTTTTTTTTATTGTGGTTGAATATTTGAAATTTTATTTTTGCTTGCATGTATATAGATTTGACTAATTTTGGACATTTAAATAGATTTTTGTTGATGGATATTTTCTGTATTACTGTGATGTGAATTTATAATTTTTGTATGAAGCCAACTATTTAATCTAATCTGTCATTGTGTGGACTGTTGATTCTATTTTGGACAATTTTTTTAATTTCTAATTCAGTGCATCAACATATTTGACTAATTTACCTGTGTGGTATGGTATTTGGCTATGTGAAAAAAAATTAAGACTTCTGAAATGGTAAAAAATGGCTTTTGTATGTGATGATATATGATTAATAGGACAGTTTGAAAATGATGTTGATGACACATCAAAATAGATTGTTTACAATTCACATTATACTTATTATAGATGTCTAAGGACAAAGTGCATTGGACCAAGGAATTGGAGTCTCATTTTATTTTACTTTGTCACCAAGCTCAAATAAACCACCAACTCCTAACCTCATCTTTTAGTCCAACTGTACTTCAAGAGATGGCCCTAAACTTAAATGCTATAGCCAAAAGACCCAATTATTTCACGCAGTCTAGTTTAAGAAACAAATGGAAAAATTTGAAAGCAATCTGGAAGGTCTTGTATGCCTACAAGACAAATTTAGGATCGGGTCTTGGTTGGGATGAAGAACTGGGGAGTGTAACAGGCGCCCCAGATGTCTTAGAAGGACTTTATGCGGTAAGTAAATTTAAATGAAGTTATACTTATTTTATTTTATTTAGTTATATATTTATCATTTATTCAAATTTAACAGAAGGCTAGGGATCACAAATCTATCATAAAGGGAGGACTCCAACACTTTGAAATGTGCACTGAGCTTTTCAAGAATAGTGTAGCCACGGGGAGGGGTGCCCGATTGGCATTTGTTGCGGTCACTGATGATGAGCGGGAGGAGCAAGACGTTAATCCTTCTCCAGTAAATGATCAGAATATTCCTCCTTCCTCTAGTCATCCAGTCGAGAAAATTGTTGGCGGTAGTCGACGATCTTCTCGCAAGCGATCTTCTTTAGATACAAATGATGATAACGAAAGGTTTAAGAAATGGATGAATGACTTTCACTTGTACATGGCTAAGAAGATGTCGATGTTGGATCAATCTGAGGCATCCATAGACGTATGTATGGAAATAGTTCAAAACATGGAAGGTGTTCCATTAAACCAGATGATCAAGGCATCTGACCGATTTATGGATCCGAAGTGTCGTAAGGTGTTTTCACGTATGAGCGCGGATCTTATGCGTGCATGGGTGTTGAACTTGTAGATTCGGATTTTAGTCTGACCTTTATTAGAACATTTATTATGATAAATGTTTAGTTGACATTTTTCTTTTAACATGTTGTGTTTGAATATTCAACTTATATTTATTATGTTCCTGTTTTCATTGGCATTAGTGAGAATTATCTCAACTTAGTTTCTGTTTAACAGCAGGTTCTTTTGTTCTTTTGTTGCTCTTGATGTAGAAACTTTATGCTGAGTAATTATCTCAAATTCTTTTGTTTTAATTTATCTTTGCTTTATGAATCATATCTTTTATGGGACAAGATTTGGAACCAGTGTTTTCTATTTAACATTGTTATAGTTCCATTTACCATTTTACAACTCATAATTTTTGGTTTTGTTCAAGCTCATAATTTTCTCACATCTTCCACCTACTTGCAGGTATCCTACAAAACCCCGACAAATTATTAGGTAATATGTCGGGTTCTGAGGATGAACATGAAGTAATCCATGTTGTTCCGGTTGTTCGAGTGGCGAGAAATAATGATGATAGTTTTGATGATGAAATATTAGGGCATTTTTTATATCATTTGTGTGGATGGTATATTCGTAATCGATCTCAACAACGCATTCGACAATTAACCTCATGTTTAGGTGGAAATTATTGGGTAGGAGAGCTTCTAAATGGTGCTGATACAACATTTTATAATGCTTTACGTATGAACAAACCGTGTTTCAGGGGACTCGTGCAAGAATTGACCACGTGTGGACTCTTAATCAACGGTACCCACGCACGACGTTCAATTGAAGAGAAAGTGACAATATTCTTGCGCATTGTCGCGCATCAGTCGAGGCATCGCATTTTAGGGGAACGCTTTCAACACTCAACTGAAACTGTGAATCGTGCGATGCATCAAGTTTTAAAAGCTTTGATGTGTTTAGCATCTATATATATCACTCCACCAGACTTCTCAAACACTCCACCAAAAGTGCTCAATGACCCATGTCTTTACCCGTATTTCAAGGTATTTTTGTAACTTAGAATTACTTAAAACTAATCCATTTGTTATATGTGGATGTAATTTATTGATCTACAGGATGTAGTTGGTGCTATGGATGGATCTTTAATACCAGCATGGGTTTCAGAAGATCAACAACTACGTTATCGATCACCTAAGAGAACTTTATCACAAAACGTGCTTGCGATATGTGACTTTGACGGTTTATTCACGTATGTCTATGCTGGATGGGAAGGGAGTGCGTCGGATGCGGGGGTCTTATCAAGTGCTATTCTGAATGATGAACATTTTCCCTGGCCTCTAGAAGGTTCTCCATTTAACTTTGTGAATTTTGGAAACGATGCATGCAACACACAATTTATAATTGGTGCTTGTGATTTTAATAGGAAAAATGTATTTGGTTGATGTTGGCTTTAGCAATTACGACTGTTCCTTAGCTCCGTACAGACCAACTAGATATCACCTACAAGAGTTTTGAAATACTGGGGTGCATCCCACAGTTTTGAAATACTGGGGTGCATCCCACTACACCACGTGAGTTATTTAATCTCCGACATTCTAGATTAAGGAATGTCGTGGAGAGGTGTTTTGGGATGTTGAAGAGTCGATTCCCAGTTTTGAGATATGGATTGCCTTGTTACTCTATGCGCACCCAAGTTAAGATGGTAATTGCTTGTTGTGTTCTTCACAATTTCATTCGAAAATTTGGTATGGCAGATCCTATCTTTGATGAGCTTGAACAAGGTATTGGTGGAGATCCCACATTACATTCTAATGCAAGAAATGCAACAAGGCAATCTATCGATGTTCAAAGCGAGCATAGGGATGCAATCGCGGATGCTATGTGACAGAATAGAGAAGTGCACACTGAAGGGTAGAAGATAATAGATTGTAATTCCGTGTGTATTTTATGATAAGATTGTATTAAATTAGACTTAATTATATCATTTGGCTTTTATATATTTATTCAGTATTGATATGGTCACAAAACAATTATCTCTCATACTTCAAAATCAACCCCTCTCCCCATTTTTCACTTTGATAAAATTATATTAATTAAATAAAAATAATATCAAATTGATATAAATAGAAACAAGTATATAATATGTATATACTATTATAATTATAATGTACGTATATATATTTAATATTAAGTAGATAGACATATAATAATAATTACATTACATTAAATTCAAATAATATTAAATTAATATAAATATATATATAAATAAATAAATATATTAATATTAATATTAAATACATATATTTAAACTTTAAACAAAATAATAATTAAACATCATTCAATCATTCATAGAATCATTACTTAACTAACTAACAATAATAAAATAATACAACATCACTTTTAATTTGACATAAAGTTATATCCACCCCTACTTCTCAATCTCAATCCAAACACAACTTAAACACAATTACTATTCATGGATTACCTCCATCCCTTTTTTTTGCATCCTCATCACAATCCCATCCACCACAATCCCTAACCAAACAGCATCTTACGGTTTAGATATGTGCCTTACTTAATGAACAAAGAGGAAGTATTTATTAATGCTCATGGTGCAGAGAATGAGGCTGTTAAAAAGAAGTACGTTGCTAGAGGACCGAACAAGTGTGTTAACTTGCAAGGTGACACTATGACGATAGTGAAGGTAAATGCTCATGGACAACCAAAATGTAGAAATGGGAGAAAGTTGGCATCCTACCTTGGCTTGCTTGCAAGAGATCCAAAATTGATTCCTTTTGATTTAGAAGATTGGAGAAAGTTCTTGGATGAGCAAACAAAAGAAACTCTTTGGAAGATCATTTTGGTATTATCTCTAAAACCTTACGTATTCATAAGACTGTTTACTTTTGAAATTTTATGTCATATGTGCATTGAATTTATTTTCCAGATCAGTTTGTTTAGTGTGTGTATATTCAGTATATAATGGTTTAATAACCGAATAACATGCTGAAATTGTGGTTTAGTAACCAAATAAGAGGCTGAAACTGTGGTTTAGTAACCAAATAAGAGGCTGAAACTGCTCTTTTTATTTTGTGTATACTCTTTAAAAGTATACAGTGGTTTAATAACCAAATAAGAGGCTGAAACTGCTCTTTTTATTGTGTATTTACTCTTTAAAAGTACTCAAGTTTACATTTTTCGCATGTTAATTATTTGAAAACTAGGTTCACAAGTTGACAAATATTGTTCTCCAAATTCAAGCTAATAGCAGTTTCGTAACGAGACATTGTTGAAAGTGATTGTATACGTCCCTCACACTTCTTTTTACGTATGACTTCTTTTTTCGACATATTTCTTGAAGTATTATATGCTTGATATTGTGAAAAAATGGGACTTAGAATATTTTATTTATTTTCTGAGTGCAACATACGTAGCATTTTAAAAACATTGTCATTAGTGATATTTATCATTGCAATTGAATAATAAATATGGTATTTATGGTTCATTGTTGGTAAATGTTACTATTTTGATATGAATTATTGATTGTGATCTATTTGCAGGATATTTGATTTATCTACGGACATTGGACAACCAGAACATGAATATTACTTCTCGATTGAGTCATAAAGTTCTTGAAAAACATTTCACGTTAGATATTTTGTAATGGAACTTATATACTAGTTGAATCATATTGAATATTGTATCAAAAAATTAATATAATACAATAAATATAATGGTTTAAATACAATAAATATAATATTGTATCAAAAAATTAATATAATTATCTGAAAATAAATGCATTTTTTATACTAAAGAATTCAATCTTAAAAAATAAGCATAATATATATATATATATATATATATAGTATCAAAAATACATTATTTGATACTAAATATTTTTCTGATACTAAAGGTTAAATCCTTTTAGTATTAGAAAATATTTATTGATACTATATATTTAGTATCGTTAAAAAAAATTGATATTAAAAATATAATGTAGTATAAAAAAAAAAGATACCATTATTCGATAATAAATATTATTCTGATACTAAAGGGTTCAATAATTTAATATTAGAAAATATTTATTGATACTATATGTTTAGTATCGGTAAAAGTTTATGATACTATAAATACATTGTTGTATCAAAATAAATTGATACAATAATCTGATACTAAATACAATTCTGATACTAAAGAGTTCAATCATTTAGTATCAGAAAACATTTATCGATGTTATATATTTCTGATACTAAAGGGTTCCATTTGGTATCATACTTTTTTTTCTAATACGCGGTCTTTAGGATCGGGAGTATATGTATCGGAAGTGGTATCGAAAATAAATTTGATACCTATACTCTTTGGTATCAAATATTTCATTTTTAGTATAAAAAAAATCGATGCTAAAAATCTCTTTTCTTGTAGTGTTTGTCGATATAACAGAAAAGTGCAACACAATATTTACTAAAAGTAATTCAGTATAACTAAAAAGTGAAATACAATATTTCTGAAAGGTTGCAAGTCAGTATAACTGAAAAGTGCAACACAATATCAATAAAAAATGTAAGTCAATATAACTAAATAGTGCAACACAATATTTACTAAAAAGTGTAGGTCAATATAACTGAAAAGTGCAATACAATATTATAAAAAAGTGCAAGTCAGTATAACTGAAAAGTGCAACACAATATTACTAAAAAGTGTAAGTCAATATTATTGAAAAATGCAACACAAAATTATAAAAGAGTGCAAGTCAGTATAACTGAAAATTGTAAGTTAATATAACTAAAAAGAACAACACAATATTACTAAAAAATGTAAGTCACTATAACTGAAAAGTGTAAGTGTTTATAACTGAAAAGTGCAACACATTTTTTATTAAAAAGTGCAAGTGAGTATAACTGAAAAATGCAACTCAATATTAATTAAAAGTGTAAGTCACTAAAGCTGAAAAGTGCAACACAATATTACTAAAAAAATGTAAGTCACTATAACTGAAAAGTATAAGAAAATTATTTATTATTGAGCATATCAACAACTTAGATAGTGAATGAACATTTTTATATGGTTAAATTACAGGATTTGAATTTAAATTTTTTTATTTTTAAAAAGTGTAAAAATATTTTAAGAAAAGTGGTTGGAAGAAATGAGTGAGTGATTAACAATAAGACGTAGATGGATAATTTAAATGGAGAGATTTGATTTGCAAACGGACAAAAAATCAACCAAATCAAAGTAGTCATTCATGATTCAGCGAAAAAAATTCCATGAGATACCGAAGAAGCTGTTAAATTTTTCATAAATGCCAAAGTATCAAAACTAAACCAACTTTTAATGTGAAAATGATAAATTATTTCTCTATTGCACACTAAAAATTGCAAAAGAATTAGACATAACAAAATTAATAAGAAATACTTGTTGAAAGAAAAATAACATTGATTAAACACCCAATCTTCTTTTTAATTTCCACATGTTGAACGAAAGGCCACAAAATTATTTTTATAAACAATAAGTGAAAATAATATGGGATGTCTGTAAGTTGAAATGAATATATATCAAACTCTATGATTATTAATTCAAAATTGAAAGTAATTACTGAAAGTAATTTTAAATCAACTGCAAGCAAAAAACAAATATTAATTAATCCTTACTACTTATTTTAGCTATAGAACATGCATTTAACAATCGAGTGAAGGTTGGACTCACTCTGCATAATCCATTGAATTGAATGTTTAATGACATAACTTATAGTAAGAACTGGACTCAGAGATGGTATCTGAACTTTGATAATTAGAAACAAAATTGTTACTGAATTATCTATAATACACAACACACACTTTAATTTGTTGAAAAACCTCATGAAAAATGAATAACTACTTGAGATGAAGAAGCTAAAATAAGTACTAATGCAATATTTTTATCAATGAGGTAGAAACTCTCACCATTCCAGAATAGGTATTCTATAAATTCAAAACAAAGTTAAAAATTGGTCAGAAAAACTAAAGAACATATGTGCAAAGATTCTATAGAAAATACTATGTAATCCTTATGAGATTTATCAGTTTAAAATATACTATGTAATTCAATTGAAGATCACTGCTAATAAAAACACAAGATTAACATTCTCTAAACAAATGGAGAAAATACGTTAAAATTAAATAGCTCATCATTAAATTTCTAAACACTAATTCTCAGATTAATGTTCAGTTTTATTGAGTTTGAAACATAAAGAATTCACCATTTGGACCAAACATAGAAGATCCTAAAATTGGGAAAGAGGGTTCAAGTAGTTTATTGTGAATGAGGAAGATAGTTACCTTTCCATGGTTAAGGCTCAATTTTCACCAACACCGTACCAAATGTTCATCCCAAATTAGATACCACTAAAATATTCCACATATAAGGATTACCAAACATAATAAGTGAAATTGATAAAAAAATCATGGGTAAATTGAATAAACAAATTCATAAAATTGACAGACATGATTTAGTAAATTACCAGGGGAGGAGAGAGAGCATCGTCGACAGGGGCGGACCCAGGATTAACTAGTGAGGGGGGCCAATATAAAGAACTAAGAAAATTAAAGAGAAGATCAAGTCCAATTAAAAATTAATAGAATAAAAAAAAAGATATACATGATATATATTAAATATAAATACTATATATATATATATTATTTGTACACTTTAGCACGTACATATATTTTATGTATGTAATTGGTTACATATATAAAAAAAATCACCATCAGGTTTCATAATATATTCAAAGTCTCAGTATCTGACCTAAAAACTAAAAACCGACTAATTCGGGAGACCAATTACATTGTTCACTAGCAAGGTCCCAATTGAAAACAAAATAAAGCTTTGAACTTATAATTTTCATAAAATATATTAATACATGATATATACATTTTTTTTTGTGGAAGAGATGACACACACATATAGTAGTAAATTGCAAAATATTGAGGGGGGCCATGGCCATCCCCAACCAAGGCGTGTGTCCGCCCCTGATCGTCGGCGAAGGGGGTGAGGACCGATAGTGTGTAGGACATAGCAGCCGGCGACAAAGACAACGTGTACGACGAATGCAACTTTATCGTGACGGCACCGAATTCAATGTTGTGATATGATGAAAATGAGAAAATGCTTTGGAAAAAAAGTTCAGAGAAGAGGGTGCAGAAAATCCAAATCTTTGAAAGATATAAACAATTTCATTACCGTAGAATTTATTGATAATCAAAGAAAGAAGATGAAGAGACATATCAAAGAGAGAAGATGGAGACGTTTGGAGTCCAAAAGAGAAGTTGGATGATTCACCTTGCAAAATAAGCAAATAGGGGGTGATAAATTAAGAGCTAGCTCCACTAAAAATATTTTATTATTTCAATGATTTTGGCGGCAACTTGTTTAGCAAGACACTATTCTATTTTTATATATATATATAAATTATTGATTGTGATCTATTTGCAGGATATTTGATTTATCTACGGACATTGGGCAACCAGAGCATGAATATTACTTCTCGATTGAGTCATAAAGTTCTTGAAAAACATTTCACGTTAAATATTTTGTAATGGAACTTATATACTAGTTGAATCATATTGAATATTGTATCAAAAAATTAATATAAAATGCCTTTTTGATACTAAAGAATTCAATCTTTTAGTATTAAAAAATAAGCATAATATATATATATATATAGTATCAAAAAAATTGATACATTATTTGATACTAAATATTGTTCTGATACTAAAGGTTAAATCCTTTTAGTATCAGAAAATATTTATTGATACTATATATTTAGTATCGTTAAAAAAAATTGATATTAAAAATATAATGTAGTATAAAAAAAATGATACCATTATTCGATAATAAATATTATTCTGATACTAAAGGGTTCAATCATTTATTATTAGAAAATAGGGGAAATTATTGTTAAGGTCATTTCACTAAGAGTTTTATCTAATAGGACATATGTTTTTTTTTTTTTTTAAATCTATTAAGGTGAAAATGGCACCTAATAAGACATTGTTGCCCTTTACCAATTTAAATAATTTGAAATTAATAAATATTAATAATTTGAAATTAATAATTTTGAATTAATGCAGTTCCTAGTTATACGCACCTTCCAATTATTAAAAAATTCCTAAAATTAAGCAATTCGAATTAATTGTTAATTATTCAAACCAATAAAATTAAAAAATCTGCATTTTATGATCCTTCCAATTATTCAAATATTCCTAAAATTAAGCAATTCGAATTAATTGTTAATTATCCAAACAAAAAAAATTAAAAAATCGGCATTTTATGATTCATAAATAAGCGTGTCATAGAGTATACAATTCCCCATATTTTGAATATGCATATATATATATGAAATAGATTATGAATTTTAATATGAACAGTGAAATGAATTTTGGTATGTAGAAATTGGTTATGAAGACCGATGTTCATTTCAATATGAAGTTTAAAACGGCATACATGATTGAATTTTTTGGTATGCATAAAATAACATGAACCAATGTGCACAGAGTGACATGCATATCAATATGCAAAATATATGTGCACATTTGTAAATGACATATTCAAAAAGCGGTTTGTTGTGATGTAGGTATTTCATACTTAATTTAGTTAATATCACTAAAAAGAATTGTTCAGAATAATAAGACGAAGACATAAAATGATAGTGCCTACATTGGTATCCATATTTCATATGGAAAGTTCATTTTGATATGAAGTTGTAAGAGTAGTATATGCACCTTTCAGATGCACTGCGAATAACAATTGAATAATAAGTCTATCGAAATTCAAGCTGGAAAAGCTGATTGTAAACCAAACAAAATGTGAATAAAAATAAAGGTCCTTTCAATTTTGATGAATTTCCAACAAGTACATACTACAAAAAGAAATACAGCAAGTACATACTAGGGAAAATGTGGGTGTTCATATAAGCAGGCTAGATTGTGTATTTTGTTGGTGCCAGAGGATTGTCAATTCCAGAATCGAAATCGGCAGAAGTTGGTTGAAACTGTTCAAATTAACACTATTATTTGCAACAGCAATCAATCCCTCATCGCCTATCCTATTAGTTTTCCACCCATCGATATGAAGCTTCCTCCACTTCTTAAGAAGCTCCTTCACAATACCTGGATACAGAAATAATCAAGAATTACAACTTCATTTACAAGACTATCATAACTGAACCAATTAACAATATATACTTTACAAACAGGTCCCTTCTGGTTCCAATTGTGGTATAAGAACTTGATAAACAAAACTAAATGTAATCGTCCATTGGAAACTTTTTTTCTCTATCACTCGAGAAAGAAGGCAACCCTGTTTTATCACAACTCACGAGCCAGCATCAATCACCAGCTATCTCAGCGCACAAAAATGCCTTTGAGTCACCTAAATTAGCAACTAGAATTTGAGCATCTGCTAGAAGTACAACTGTCAACAATGCAGAATTACATTCAAGGTTGCCCCAATAAATTAAAATCGTATTTCTAGCTTTACATTATTATTAGTTTACATTGCAGCATATTAGTTCCACATGGAAACCACTGATTGGTTCCCATTCTTTTCCGCTAGCTATCCCCTGCATAAATACTCATAAACATACAATTCTCCATTCTGATTTTTCTGAAAATAAAGATTGAGCAGTGCTCATTTTCCATTATAGTTTTTTCCTCTTTGTTCTTTGCTATGTGGAAACTGCATAAGATTGGCAGATTTCTACAAAATCAGAGTTTCTTTGAAAAAACCAAAAAAAAAAAAAGAATACGCAGTTAATTAAATCAAGAAATCAAGAATACGCGATAATCGCGAGATCAAGAAATTCAAGAGTGTAATGGAGGCTTACGCGATTACGCAGATTTCTACAAAATCAGAGTTTCCATTACAGTTTTGATTTTAATCGCCAAAATCAATCAAGAAATTCAAGAGCGTGTGGGAGGCTTACGCGATAATCGGACGACGATGAAAAGCTCCAGCACGCGTCGAAATTCATTTTCATCCACCGAAATTTCTTTTACTGCTCGGGAGATTTGGAAGCCAAATAAGCTCTTCTCAGTTTGGGGTGGGGGGCGACGACCGTGGCCATGGAGGGGGCGGCGGGGAGGTCATGGGCAGCGACGACGGCGGCCAAGGTGGAGAGGGAGCTCGATCGATTGGTGTGGGGGAGGGATCTAGGGTTTTGTTTTTTTGGGAATGAATGTGCCCTATAATTTGGGAATTAATTGATAACAATTAATTATGAATTTAAATTTCGAATTACATTTCAAATATATAAATTAAAGGAGTATATGAATATTAAGGGCAAATACGATTTTTTGACACAAAAATGACCTTATTAGGAAATTTTAAAAGTTGTATGTTTTAGTTGTTTAATAATCTATAAAAGTGATCTTATTAGGTAATAATCTCTAGAAAATATTTATTGATACTATATGTTTAGTATCGGTAAAAGTTTATGATACTATAAATATATTGTTGTATCAAAATAAATTGATACAATAATCCGATACTAAATACAATTCTGATACTAAAGAGTTCAATCATTTAGTATCAGAAAATATTTATCGATGTTATATATTTCTGATACTAAAGGGTTCCATTTGGTATCAGACTTTTTTTTCTAATACGCGGTCTTTAGGATCGGGAGTATAGGTATCGGAAGTGGTATCGAAAATAAATTTGATACCAATACTCTTTGGTATCAAATATTTCATTTTTAGTATAAAAAAAATCGATGCTAAAAATCTCTTTTCTTGTAGTGTTTGTCGATATAACAGAGAAGTGCAACACAATATTTTTACTAAAAGTAATTTAGTATAACTAAAAAGTGAAATACAATATTTCTGAAAGGTTGCAAGTAAGTATAACTGAAAAGTGGAACACAATATTACTAAAAAATGTAAGTCAATATAACTAAAGAGTGCAACACAATATTTACTAAAAAATGTAGGTCAATATAACTGAAAAGTGCAATACAATATTATAAAAAAGTGCAAGTCAGTATAACTAAAAAGTGCAACACAATATTACTAAAAAGTGTAAGTCAATATTACTGAAAAATGCAACACAATATTATAAAAGAGTGCAAGTCAGTATAACTGAAAAGTGTAAGTCAATATAACTAAAAAGTGCAACACAATATTACTAAAAAGTGTAAGTCACTATAACTGAAAAGTGTAAGTGTCTATAACTGAAAAGTGCAACACATTTTTTATTAAAAAGTGCAAGTGAGTATAACTGAAAAATGCGACTCAATATTAATTAAAAGTGTAAGTCATTAAAGTTGAAAAGTGCAACACAATATTACTAAAAAAATGTAAGTCACTATAGCTGAAAAGTATAAGAAAATTATTTATTATTGAGCATATCAACAACTTAGATAGTAAATGAACATTTTTATATGATTAAATTACAGGATTTGAATTTGAATTTTTTTTTTTTTAAAAAAAAGTGCAAAAATATTTTAAGAAAAGTGGTCGGAAGAAATGAGTGAGTGATTAACAATAAGACGTAGATGGATAATTTAAATGGAGAGATTTGATTTGCAAATCAAAAAATGGAATGAAATGGGGGAAATCAAAAGTTCAATCAATTTTGAAGGAAAATATGATCCAAATATAAAAGTGAAGTTATATTTCATGTACGAGACCATCCCATCCTCAAAAAAAATTACTATGTGTAGAACGAATTTTTTTAATGTATTTTAAAAAAAATCAAACAGTATTTTTCATCAATTACATGAGATTTTACAAAAATCATTCACAAGAACATGCATCAAGCCATCATCAACTTATCACCAGATCACATAAGTGGTGAAAAACTTGCATTAGTGAGTATGAAAATATTGTTTTGTAATATACAGATTAGTTTGATGAAACCTTGAATCAGCTAGACTCGTTCTTTCATTAACTAACTCGGTCACAGTAGTTGGACTCAGTCGAAACCTGCACCTCGAGATGCTGCTGGGAAGATCTTACATTTGGTGTGTCTTTGACATAAATCATGACTCTTTAAAGCTAATAGCAATTCTCTCCTTGTCTGTGTTTTTTTGCTGGTAAACATCCCGTCGTTATCTGAACCAAAATGAATACAACTACGCCTCTAAATTCGATCAAGCATCTAATGTTCTTTCCAGATGTTAGAAAAAATTAATCAGATAATAACATGTAAACCAACAACTAGAGATGAAGAAATCATGCACCAATTTTCAGAACTCTGATCTAGAGAATTATATAAGTATGTTGCCTACTACTAGTCCAATTACAAAGCTAGCTACTATTTTTTGTCATTTGAAAATGATGGAGAGTTACCTGGACTAGATATGACTGCACGTGGTCGACGTGCTTTTTTATTCTTCTTCTTCTTCTTCTCCCTCTCGTCTTCTTTGGATTCTTGCAAACGAGGCGTTGGTGAGGTGGGAATTCTTACAGGTGATCGTGGATTCTCATCTACGCAACAAACAAGGAAGCATCAATCTTTAGTGAGGCCGGTCTAATTAGTAGGCTTGTCATTTTAAATTTAGACAATAAAAGGCATGATGTATAAAAGAAAATCGACTGTTTTCTGCGATAACAAACATTTGAAATCAACAAAGACTATTGATTGACATTGTTGTTATGGCTCAGGAGTTTAGACTAATTGAACACTTATGTGTTTGGTTTATTGGAGGCAGCAAAAATGTACACCTAATGATACAACATCTAGCCTTTGAGATAACTAAAATGATTTTGAAAGTGCCATCATAAACTAACTCAAAATTGCACACACTAGATATTGACTGTTTCTATTTGGCACAGGCAACTAACATACAGCTGGAAAAATGACTATGATTTTCATCAATAGTTGTTTATTGCAAAATGATGCTTGGAATATACAGAAAGAAGAATTACAACCCCTTCTGCCCTGAGAGTATAAACAATAGATGAAATTCAATAATTTTTTGATTAGGAAAGAATTAATATTACCAGAAGCAGAGGAATGATCCAAAGAGAGCCATTCAAACGCCTTTAAGGACTGCAAAGAACTTCTCTCATAATTATATTGATTAGTTTCTTCAATTTGTTCTGTTACCTTCACCTTTGGATACACTAACATAAAATAACATAATTAGATAGATAGCCATAGAAACTATAAATCATGAAAGACAACTAAAAAAACAATGTCCAAAAATCATGATTTATGCCGCACACAAAAATAAAAAACAACTCACTGTAATTGATTGTAGATGCTTCCCAGATCGAGGAGAGAGGGGATTTTGTGAGATCTTGGAAATTGGAACAGCATAGGACAACAACACAACAGAAAAGAAAACATGCGTTCAAGATGAGAATTGTGAAGGGGACTAATTAAAGATTGGAGTTATTTTTAAAACAAGTCAAATGCCATTGTTGGGCCTACTCCTAATTTTTTTTTCATAAGTATTTATCAGATGGACACTTGTGATAGAGAAATTATATACAATGGAGTACTCCATAAGTTATGAACTATTCACGATCGTGTATAACAGTATAATGATTTTTTTTTTATTTAGTTTTGTTATTCATACCTGAATCAATAGCACTGTGTGTTTAATTCACCATTAGAGTAATTAAACATCTTTTTGAGCATATAACAATACCACCCCTTACAATAATTCAGTAAAAATCTAAATATATCTCTCAACCTTTTTTTCTTTTTTTACATTTTTTCTTTTCTACTTCTTTCTACTTTTTTTTTTCTTCCCATCTCTTTACCTCAAATTATTCACTGTAAATTTAATACTATATTTCTTAATTTTAGTATATCAAAAGTTTATGTTATCTTTTAAAGGGACAAAACTAGTACTAGAAGATAAATAAATACCAAAATATCCCTCCATCTTTATCTCTATTCTCTGCAAGTCAATAGATGGGTAATTTGGCATTTCCAATTCAATATGTATACATTATTATTTTATTTCTTATCTTAAGAATTATCTAGTGTATCAAATAATAAAATTATTATATAACTTTTCAATACTTCCTAACAAAGGACAATATTTTATTTTATCTCAATTATACATATAAAATATGGAGTAATAATTTCAATTATTCCAATAAGGCAATAACATAGCTTTAATTAATATAAAGTTTTTTTCAGTGGAATCCATTATTTATTTCTAAGGGTGTGTTTATCTTCAAATAAACAATCAGTGGTTTCTTTTCTTTGATAAAAAAAAAAAACTTTTTTTTATTATGAAAATTAGTATTTTTAAAATTCCTCGCTAAAAATAAAGGGTGAATCAGACTTTTTCCCTTAAAAAAAAAAAAAGAAAAGAAAAAAAGGGCGTGTGTGTTTAATAGGTCCGTCTACCGCCCGCCACCGGTTTAACCGTTTTAAGTCTTTGTTGCGAGTTAGGGTTTTAGATCCAACAGAAACACACACTCGCCGTAAACCATGGCTACACGACGCCTTTCTCTGAAATCCAGCAGCAGCGACGACGGCATCTTGTCTCGAATCTCCGATTATCCCATCGTCCGGAAGGGGAGGAGAGCCGCCGGCGACGCGGCGTACGTGGCAAAGCGCCTCATGAAGAGCACCGGCAAGGCCGCCTGGATCGCCGCCACTACCTTCATCGTACTTGGGATTCCACTCATCATCGAGATGGATCGCGAAGCACAGCTCAACGAAGCTGAGCTACAGCAGGCCTCCCTCCTCGGCGGCGCCGCTCCAGCATTCAGCCCATAATAAATTTATTTTCCCCCTTTCTAGTGATTGGAATGTTTTGACGCAAAATTTTGTTGGATACTGTTAGTTACTGTTGTTAAGATCCTTTTACTGCGATTTAGATATTGATGGAACATTTTTAATGAATTACAAAGGTTATTGGTATTTGTATTGCCTGTGAATCTGCTCAGACAATTACTGGGTTTTGATGGCAACTTGAACAAGGAAATAGATCATTTGTATGTTTCAGTTATCTTTTTTACCTGGGAATATTGCCCAATGTTTTTATTGGTTGATTTTCATCCATTGTAGCTTATTCGCCTCAGGGTGTGCTTGCAAAGTCAAGTAGACATCTAGAATAATCTTTTTTGAGTCTGCCTTGAAAAAATAAGCGATTCTTCACTGTTTGATTGAAGTTCAAATGGTGAGTTTTGCAGTAGTTATGGTTTGAATGTGGCAACTTGGTTCTCTCCTGTAAACTGTGAAACAAACATAATTGGTGTGGTGTGGTGTAGTTTGGTCGATTTGGAGGTGTAGAAACGAACTGCCCCAGTGCTACACAGACTTATAGAGGTGGTTGTTGGCAAAGGAACCGAGCATGCCGAATGTAAATGCTTCCGATTGATTAAACAAGCCTAGAATGTGTAGTTTGTTGCTGTTGTTTCATGTTTTTAGAAGTGTTGTAAACATTATGCAAGAGGTTGGAGTACCCCTTGAACCCCCCTTCAATGAAATTGTTGTTTTTTGCCTCTCCTTTAAATGATAGCAGTGACTAGCCAGTTTCATACATCTAGTCTTAAACTCATGAGACTTCATTTTGTACAAGTTTTTAACCTGGATGAAACTGAAAATTTGGTGGTGATTCCACACCCAAATCATGTTTTTAAGTTCATTTCAAGTTGCTTATATATTTTGATTTAGCTTGTAATTTCTTGTGTTGTCTTTTTAATCAACTAATAAGCTTTTTTGTCATACAATTTTACATTTACAATTTATGGTGCAGGGTGGATGACTGAATCAAAGGATTAATAGCTAGATTGCTATAAGTATATGACAAAAACATATTTAGTTCTTTTTCTCTTTTCATTTCCCCCCTTAATTTAGGGGGAAATAAACTAATGAACGAAGAAACCCCTAAACCGAAAACCCTCACACTGACAATTCAAACAAAATACAGTTGATGAGAACTTATCAGCTCAAAGATGAAGAGGAAATTCATTTATCAAAATTTTCGCCATGCTAAATGGTAAAATTACTTCCGACTTTCAAAGGAATGGGTGCAGTCGTTTACCCGCTGTGGCTCATCTTGTCCTGCCCTGTTTACAGAATGAAGCAGGTCTGCGTCTTATAGTACCCGCCCATTGCCATCCCTACTTTCGCTTTGTACTATTTGGTTCGACTTCTTACAACATCGGGAGAAGAGAGCAATAGAATCTATAAGCGCATGCGTGATTACCAGCAATCACCACAATTGCAGCTCCCATTCAAGAATGTATGGTATCTATGAGCATCCCTCACTATGATCTCCCTCTCTGCCACTATGCTAATATACTTGAAAGCCTGGTGACAATCTTTACAAATCCTTAAATTCTTCACAATTCTCAACGGCTTCCCACGTGGCGTCACCCCACTCAATAATCCAAAAGCAACCGCTAATTTTTCACTGTGATACCAAACCAACTCCCCCCTCTTCTCGTCTTCCTCTACCTCGTCCAACATCTCATCCCAATCTGCTACATACCCCAATTTCCCGATCTCCAACATCAACTCTTTTAGCTTCGCATAAATCTCGTCCTTCCTATCATGCCTTCTGTCCCCAGCAAAGAACACATGAATATATCCTTGCACTTCAATCCAACAACTTCCCGCTTCCTTTATCACTCCTCTCTCTTTCATCATCTTCCGTACTCTTTTAACCTCATCCCATCTTCCGGAACTTGTAGACACATTCGCTAAAATCACATAGGCTGAGTCATCATTAGGGTTGATCTCCATCAATTTCTCAGCCATCCTCAAAGCTACTTCATGATTTCCATTATTTGCAGAGCTAGCTAACAGAACACGCCATACGGCTGCATCAGGCTTATATGGCATTGTCATGGCTACTTTCTCCGCCTCTTCTAACCTTCCCACTCTCCCCAATGCACCCACCAAACACGTATAGTGTGTGATCTGCGGTTTTATCCTATACCTCGTTCTCATAGTGTTCAACCACATTTCAGTCTCCTCTGCCATACCTGCATTGCAAAATGCTGTCAAGACAGCCAAGAAACTGTAGTCATCTGCCTTGAAACCTCGTCCCTCCATGGATGTGAAAAGGTCAACAACAGCTTGTTGGCTCCCCTGTTGCGCATATGCTGCCATCATTGCATTCCAACTTGCTAAGTTTAGCACCATCTCAAATTCATTAAAGACTCCCCTGGCCTCCTCCACCATCCCACATTTCCCATATCCATCTATCAACGCTGTCCCAACATAAATACTCGAGTCAAACCCAGTCACCACCGAATGTGCATGAATGATCATACATTGCTGAAGCATGGCAGCCTTGGAAGCAGCAGACAATGCCCCGGAAATGCTTTGATACGTCGAAAGCACATTTTGTCTCTTCATCTCTACAAAGTACCGCAGAGCCTCCGTGGGTTTTTTGTTCTGAGCCAACCCATTAATTATAGCTGCATAACAAACCTCATCCCGGTCAGGCATTTCATCGAACACCTTCACCGCAGCATCCAAATCTCGTGACTTACAGTACAAAGAGACGAAAGCTGATGCAACAAAAGAGTTCTCATGCAAACAGAGCTTATGTGAGAGAGAATGGAGTTGTGGGCCTAGTGAAATATCGGGTAAGGAAGCGCAGGTTCGCAGTAAAGTGGCTAAAGTCCGGGCATTGGGGAGAGTTTGTCGAGGGTGGCGGAGCATGGAGACGAAAAGGCGAATGGCGAGCGCTGAATTGGAATAGGCAGAGATGATTGAAGTCCATGTGACGGTGTTTGGGGAGGGGATGGAGTGGAAGAGTTGCAGAGCTGAGGAGTGAAGATTGATTTTGGAGTAGAGAGTGATGAGATTGTTGAAGAAAGCAATGTTATGAGGTGTGGGAGTGATGCAGTTCTTGATGGCTTGAGCATGGAGGCAGCGTGGATCACCCTCTGGAATTGGATTAACCATTGTCTTTATTGAAATCTAATAACTAGTCATATACTCCGTATTCATTTAAATACGCTACTGTTTATACTTTCTTGCACACACCCATCTCTATGAAACATTTCATCGAACACCTTCTGAGCATATCTACCTTAATTCCTTCCTTTTCCGCAAAACACAACCGGCAAGGCAACGAGCTCCACACTCGATCTGCGCCAGAAACGCCACCACACAGAACAAAACTTAGGTTAGAAATGTCGATTGTTAATCCACTTTCTCTTTTCAGGCTTGGTTTTGCGAGTGAGCCTCGATTTGTAAATAAATTAGAAAATAGCCGTTAACCTTTTTTTTTTTTACTATACTTAGCAAAAATATACTACTCCACAAATGAAATAAAATGTTGAAGTGGACAATTAGTAAAGTTAATTATTCCCTCCATAAAAAATAATGGTCCTCTTTCATCTTTTTTTTCCATATACTAATAAAACAATAATCATTCATTAAATAAAAATATTTTAAACATTTTACACACTATAAAAAAAATTACAGTATATTTTAAAATAAATAAAAAAGGAAGAGTTGGTCTAATAAAGATAAATATATACAACTAAATAATTGATGTCCAAGTGGTTATAGACATCCTTCATAAATATGAAGGTTACAAGTTCGAATCTTGTTAACAAAATTTTCATTTTTTTTTCTCAATACAGTATTCCAATAACAAAATTTCCACTTTTCAATAATAATAGTTACCATTTTTTTCTCAGTAATAATAGTCCCACTTTTCACTAATAATAGTTACCACTTTTCATTAATAAAATTTCCACTTTTCAATAATAATAGTTACCACTTTTCAGTAACAAAATTTCCACTTTTCACTAATAATAGTTACCACTTTTCAGTAATAAAATTTTCACTTTTCACTAATAATAGTTACCACTTTTCAGTAACAAAATTTCCACTTTTCACTAATAATAGTTACCACTTTTCAGTAACAAAAATTCCACTTTTCAATATTTTTAGTTACCATTTTAGACAGACTTCAAATTAGCTGCTGTAAATAGTCAATATCCAGTTGTACAAGCACCAAAACATTCTTCTCTCCCATCTTCTTCACCAACAATGAAGCAACCATAGAAAAAACTGCAAACAATACATACAAAATCCTCAGCGATATAGTACCCTAATCATCTTTTTAAAACCACAATTAAAAGAAAATCAGAAACAGACATATGATAATTGATAAATTTGTGAAATTAATCAAAAAATTGATTGAAACGGGAAGATTACACACTTATGGTGTTGATCATATCTTCATCTTCCACCATTGCTGAATTTCTTCACCACGACAACAACTCAGATGTTCCTCAAAACGAATTGTGCAAAAATTAATTAAATCAAAACCCTCATTCATCTTCCCGTTTCTCTGTTCTACCTTTTCCGTTCACCAATCCCGACGAAGCTCCCCATTTGTAGAATAGTCTCAACAACAGTAACAAAAGCCCCAAATTTATTGACGCTTCCCTTTCGATCTGATTTGCGATTAACGTCATTAAAATCGTGGGCAAATGAATAATTAATTCAGGAAAGAAGATGGGGTTACGTACTATGGAACAAGTTAGAGTGAACAGGCTCTCCAAAAATAGTAGACGTGAGAGAGAAAATAAAGGGAAAGAAGAATGGAGGAGAACGAAGAAGTAAAAAAAAAAAAGTGTGTGCATTTAAGAATTTCTAAAAAAGGAATAAGAAACTTCTTTTTAGGACGCAAGAGTAATTTTTATAAACAATTTTTGGTCTATATCACATTTAATAAACTAGCTAGTATTATTGTAACATTGAATTTGAATCGAATTTAGTTGGAGAGATGAAGACGAAATTGTAACATTGAATTGGTAAAAATACTATTTTACAAATATATAATGATTTAGTTGCTGCTTTTATTAATGGACAATCCATTAATAAAATATAAAAATAAAAGTTACAAAAGCTGCTAAATCCGAATGCCTGTCATAACGGCCCACTAAAAATAGACAAAAGCCCAAATAAATTCCATGCTCATAAAAAACCGGATAAGCTAAGGTTTTTAGATTAAAAAGTTGGCTTCGCCCGGACTCGAACCGGAGACCTTCAGTGTGTTAGACTGACGTGATAACCAACTACACCACGAAACCTTTGTTGACAACTTCTACAATAAACAACCCATATTAAAATATAATTCCTCGTTGAATTACATTATAAAATAATTATTTAGGTGATGTTTATTTTGGGCTTTGGATGATTATGAAAACCGATTTTTAAAATTCTGAATTTTTTAAATCCTGGTGAATAGTAATATGTAATTTTCTTTTTAGTTTTGAAATAGTAAAAGATTTAACTTTATATCAAATCGATGTGTAAGATTGAATGAAATTGTATTATTATATTATTGTTGGAGTGAGATTATAATGATTAGTTGATTGTGTAATGATTGAATGTATTATATTATTGTAGTACTCCCTCCGTCCAATTTTATAATGCACACTTCTCCGGGCACGAGTTTTAATGAATATTGATTAGTTTATGTATAAAGTAGATAAGTTGGGGTATGATGGGATATTGTGGAGTCCATTTATAGATAAAGTGATTATTTATGAATAAAGTCGATGACAATTTGAGTAAATAAGTGATGGTTGAAGGGTGGAGATAAAGTAGTGTGAATAGTAAAATTTTCAAATAAGGAATGAGAACAATAAAATTGGACAACCCGAAAAGAAAAGTGGAAATTATAAAATTGGACGGAGGGAGTATTATTTTATTATTGTTAAGAAAAATTATAATGATTGGAGTGATATTATATAGATTTAACTTTATGTCAAATCAATATGTTTGATATGGGTGGTTTTGAATGAAAATCGATTTTTAAATCTCGAAATAAAATAAGGTGTAGGATAAGGTGATGTTTACTTTTTAGTAGTCCCTACCCAGGGGGTATGAATTAGACGAGCGTTTTAGAGTGTAAGAAAATTGGCTAACTCTATTAGATAACTTGGTCAGCTGATTCACTAGAAGTCTAAAACTAGTTAGTCAGCTGATTAGATCAGCTGATAGAGAAGTGTGCGGAAAATGTAGTGTGCCCATTTAAAGATTATACTCGTCTAACTACTTAAGAAAATCCTTTGTAAATAATTTCATGCATGATCAACTGACTTGATGTCAACTGATACAGATGACTTCTTAAAACAGACCGAACTCTTGACTCTGTTGTCAGATTTTTCTCCATAATATGTTTTCAGACTCAGAACGACGAGCCCGTCAAGAGACATTGTTGTGCTATGACTAGTGAGTAAATAAGAGTGTATCAGCTGATACCTGATACAAAAAACGTTTTTTAAAAATATGTTATGTTATATGAAAGATGCAACCAAAGTGGTGCTTGGAGGTGTAGGCGAGGGGTAACACTTTTCACAGAGTATACATGTTAAAACTAAGAAACACACCAAATTTTAGTTGCTCTCTTTTTATTTGTTAACATCTGGTACTGCTTGTACCATGTACTGTGCTGTTTTATGTCTTGTGTGGAAATTTATTCACTGATAAAAAAAAAATATGAAAGATGCAAGCTAAAACAGTAAAGAACACAATCATTTATAGTGGTTCGGACCTCCTTGTCCTATATCCACTCTCACAGCCCAGCTGTGATATTAATCTCTTCCAAGGACTTGTAATATTTAACGTGTCAAGAGTAACACGTCTTGCTACTTTATAGTCCCAAGAGAAGATTTTGGATCCTAGACACTTTCAAGTGTACTTGATCCGCTAGTCATTGTGAGGGGCTAACACTCTTACAGTGGTTTCACTCAACTTAACTTTTAAGGGTTTAGGATAGAAGGTGGATTTCGTTTATATGAACTAGATGAGAATTTCCCTTACAATTTGATTTAGCCTTATGCTAGGATTTGGAAATTCTCTTTAAGCTTGGAATATATATGTGACTAAATTGACTTAGATATTATGAGTTCACTCACTATTTGTAAGGAGATGCATGTTGGATCTTCATTGAAGTTATTCTTGAGCTCTTCTGATTTGATGAACACTTAAGCATTTGCTCGACCTTAGCATCCCCTCACTCGTATGTGAGATATGATAATGAACTCATATTTATAGTGTAAGATTTGAATGTTACCGTTGAAACACAATCAAATCTTTCACTATTTCGGGAATCACAATCTCTTTAGTTGAAGCTATTGATTATTATCGTTGGCTAGTAATAATCAATGCATCATTGACTTTCCATTCTTGAGCCTTGTGCCGTGTCAGCTTTTAGGATGTCAGATGTTGTCTTCCTATTGATCCACGTCAGCTCTGATTAGACTATTCAATTCTCATGAACAGATGACCTTTGCCTCAACTAACTAACTCAACTGATCTTGGGTTCTACTCTTCTGATTTTGACACTTAGGCTTCTGATTGCTTCCCCAACTGTATAGACCTCGTCTGTCTAGTAATGTAGACTTAGTCTCAGCTGTGTTTGGTGTTCTGCTGATATAGATACTCAACTGATCATCAATCGAGTTCCCCCTCGACTGATTCTCCTCTTCTGATCTTGTTCTCTTCTCTTCTTGAGCATACGCGTGTTTCTCCACTGCATCAATTGAGTTCTCCCTTGACTGATGCTAACCAGAACCTATCTATTACAAAATGTATAATAAAGTTTTCTATACAAACAACTTATCCTATTACAAGTTGATTTGGTTTATCAAAACAAAGCATAAGGGATATCAATATCCCAACACTTTTAGTTTTAAAAATCAGGTTTTGAGTGAGTTTTGAAAATAAATTTTTAAATCCCGAAGTAAAATAGGGTGTAGGATTTTAAAATTCAAAATCTGGTTTTTAAAACTAAAAGTAAACATCACCTTAAAGTGGAAAAAAACGAGGTGAAACTGCACACGTTCTGTTCGGCAAGAATTTTAGGTGATGTTTACTTTTAATTTTGGGTGATTTTAAAAATTCTATAACTATGTGTTTCTTTTGAATTTTTTAGCATGAGATAATTTAACGTTATGTTAAATTAATGGGTAACTTTTAACTTTATGTCAAATTAATAACCATGTTTAATAGGGGTAATTTTAAGTGTTTTTATAAATCGATTTTTAAATTTTAAAATCGGTGTAGGATTCTAAAATCCTAAAATCGAAAAGTTAAAGACCATGTTGTGGGGTTGGTTTGTTGTTAAAGAGATGCTGCTTCTTAATTTTTCATTTAAGAGTTTGACTTTGTAATCCGAAAATGGTGTTAGGTTATTGGACATTATAAACACTAGTACTGTAATTAACTGTACCTTATACCCCTACTCTTTTCAATGAAATTTCTATTTATTGATAAAAACAACATAAAACATAATTAGGGTTGCAGTTAGGTTAATGGTGTAAGTCGAGTAAACTTGCGAGCTACTCGTGTTCGACTCGAAATTAATCGAATCAAGTTTAAGTTTCAAGCTTCAAGTAAACAAGCCGTCGTCTCTTGATAGATTGCGGTGCTACAAACTCGATTTGATGGGAGTGTAAAAAATGGCTCAAGATTAGCAAGGTATGATCCCAAAACATTTTGATAAATCATTTTTTGCAAGTTGGTGAATTGTTAGAAATCAAGATTAAACCTGTGGTTAGGTGGGAGAAGTATGATTGTACAAAACTCGTCGGCATGGTGTTGTGACTCATTATTATGCATACAGTAATATCTAGTTGAAGGTCTTGGTTAGAGGGGAGACTTTTGGTTGCACCAAATTCGTCAGTGGCGGCTTGGTGTTGTGACCCTTTACTGTGCATCAACAATACATAGTAGCAAGCTTCTTATGATTAATTGTGATGGTTGTACTGTTATCTATTTAGTCCTATTGTCCCGTGTAATATGTATGGGTTGAGTACCCCTTATACTCAATTATCAATACAAGTTTGTTGTTTACTGTTCAAAAAAAAAAAAAAAAGTAATATCTAGTTGAAGGATAAAAACTCTTTATAGCTTACTTTTTCGAGCGTACAATACGTGTATTTTATACATATTGAATATCTCTTGTACTCAATTTTAATACATATGATTGTTTAGTGTTAAAAAAAAAAAAAGCAATTAAATCGAGTTCGAGTTCAGCACCACTTGGCTGGACCCGACTCATTAAATAGCCTAGTCGTGGCCCTGAATAAATAGCCCATTGCTTTTAAAACTACCTCTCAAAATCGTAAAACTTAATTAGAGTTGCGTTCCTCATTAAATAACCTACCGATTCTCATTAATTAGGGTACGCTCCTCATTAACGGCGTAAATAATTTTGTACTACATGCAGTTTTTCGTACCAAAAAAGGATTATCTTTTCAAAAAAAAAAATCTGTCCATTCTGCCGTGTTATTCCTAACAATAATATGTGTGTTGATTTGATAAGAGGTTCATTTTTCATATTTAACTTATGAAAATTGGAAAATATGTGCGGCAGATTATGAGCAACACTATCTACATTTTCAAATATTTTCAGGCAACTTGGATTATATTTTGTGCAAGTATTGTCCATATAAAGACTGTAAGAGAGCAAGATTTGATCAGAAAGTGGACAAGAAACAAAGAAAACTTGAAGCAGGATAGAAATCAAGAAAGGAACAATAAGATGGGGGAACATTGATCTTAAATCTTAATCTTAACAAAGAAATTCAAGCCCTGCGATTGTGCTTCGTTGGATTCTTCCCAAACGAAGGGAAATCGTATCTGCTGAGCTCGTCTCAAGAAGTGTAAAACGGAGCAGAACATTAGAGATAATAGTTGTGGCCTTGTGGGAATGGAAATCTGTCTTTAGAGATCCCTTTGGACAAAGGTAATGGAGTTAAAAGCTAGAAACAGAATGTCAATTTTGACCCTATATGAGTTGGATCTTTGCCAGCAGCTGGGTAGAGAAAACACTGAACACAGACAATGCACATATACAGAGAGGAGAACTTTTGTTTAAAGCATAAATCTTTCAAGAAAAAGAGAATAATTGCTCAAGATAACAGACAAAAAAATCACATGGCAAATTCAATAAAAGGCCAAAATCTGTTAATACATGCCATTGCCAGTTGCAACCTCTTACCTCCCATTTCCCTCCACAACCAAAACATATTCATTTTTGTTGCATTGTTATATCATCAACAATCTTACCATTAACAAAAGTTCTCATCCCTAACATTCATTGCCACCGCGAAACGATCAATTGACCTCTAACACGGCGAAACAAAACCGCTAAAAAATCGACTTTTTCTCTAAGCATCTCTCTACATTGTAGTAATACTAGAAAGCAACCTGAAATCCACATTCTTTGTATGGTTTAAAAACTGAGTAGTGGTTTTCTTGGCTGTGTAGTATTTTTCAAACATAAAATAGTTGCACTTGCTCTAGTAATCTGCAGAAAGCAACACCATACAAGCATGAGACTAAATTAAATAACATGACAACATACTTAAAGATCAAGAAAATGAACTGCCTATACTTACCATCTTTTTTCTTCAATAAATTTCTTGCAAACAGCATACAAATAACCAAAAACCCAACTCCTGCAGCCCCTCCTACAATTATAGCCACTGTCTTTCCAGTATTTGACCCTGGCCCTATAATAATATAATAATCAAATCACACTTGCATAAATGAATTTATCTTCATCTTAATAAATTTAGAGATAAGGACCGCAAATCTAAGTTAGACAAACATCTTGTTTAAAGAAACAAATCTTAAAATATCACATGTGAACATCTCCATCACTACTATAATTGCATCCCCTATTGAATATTTTATTAGCTACATAATAAAATGGGAAGATAAAAAATAAATTTGAGAGAGACATCTCAAAATCCAATGCTGGACAAAACCACTAGTGGGACTGCAATTCCCAATAACCATTCTAACCCTTTTCACACACAATTCAACTAAACAATCTTGCATCTAACATTTGAAAGAATCAATTAACAAAAAGAAGTACCTGAAGAAGATGAGGAAGAGGAAGAAGGAGAATTAAATGATGCAGATGATGATTTTTTAGGTATCCCATTTGGGTAATAGCTATAGCTGATAAAGCACTTGTGGAGATAAATTTGACCAGCAATGGAGCTACCACACTCAACTTGAGCTCTCTGAACAGCACTTTTGACACACTCAACACAATCAGAAGTTCCAACATCACCTTCACATTGTCCCAACACATAAACAGCTTCATAACTTGTGGTATAAAATCCACCACTGCTAGTCATTCCATTTTCAAGAGTAGACAAAGCAGTGTCCCTTCTCTCCTCAAATCCAGCCCCCCCAACATTAGTTCCACTACAGCTCTTATATAGCATTTCCATGCCAGATATCTGAGCAAAACCTGCAACCTCATAGAGCATATAGCACCCCAAAAGCTGCATTCTTGCTGCAATAGGCTTTCCACAAAGCTTATCTATAAGGATAGGCAATCTGCTCACACAGTTGTAACAGTCAACATTTGATAAATCACCCCTGCATTGGAAAAGGCCAGTGACTGAGTTCTGACCATTGCCAGCTGTAGTTTTGAAGAACTTTGCCTTTGAGGATTGTGCAAGAAGAGTGCCGGAGAGAGATGAGAGCGCTTGTGAATACACCCCTGTTGGATCTGTTATAGACTGCTTAGCACAACCCTTGTACACTAAGGTGTTGTAATCAGGGGCAGATTTAGAAAGTGGGATGAGGTGAAAAACGGTGGAAATTGCCACAAATAGAGGGAGAAACCAAAAGGGGTTTCTGGGTAAACCCATTGGCTCAATCTTGATGAATCAAATCATGGTGCTTTTTTTTTCTTGAATAAATCTTGTGGGAGTTAAAAAGATGAGATTTTTAGAGTGTTGGATATGTGGGTTGTCAAAGAACAATGAGGAAAGAGGTGTTTCTTGATTTTTCACCCCTTGGGCTTCACTCAAGAGACTAGGTTGTAGGTTCTTTTGGGGGGGTGTAATAGGGCTCACTTTTTGTTCTAAAGGCTTCACTGGTATCTGTTTATCTATTTGCACAGATGAAGGGGGGTGCCTTTTTTCTGTTCACATGAGGAGATGTACTACTACTACTACTAAATCACTATTGATAATTGAGCTGATAATGTAACCTCTTGCTTATTTAATTTTTTTTTTACTTGTTTGAGTATTTTGAATTTTGAATAGAATGAGAACAAAATAATAAATTTGAATAAAATAATAATTATAGAAGTGGAGGAAATATTCCTCTAGGTTGGGGGTGGGGGTGGGGGAGCGGGGTAGCTGGCTGCTGTGTGCCTGTTGGTGAAGAAAGAAAAGAATCTCGTTTTGGGGAATGCTAGTTTGACCATTGTACTGAAATCTTGAATTTGTACACAATATAATAATAATATTATTTTACAACAGAATAAAAAGGTAAAGAATTGAACAAGTTACTGTAGGAAAAAACAAGAGAATGCGACAATCTTTAATTAGGGCGACGAATTTATTACATTTTGGCTGGGTGAGGAGGATCTCACGACAATTGTGAATTCCTTTAATGCCACTCATTTATGAGGGTACCAATTCACATAAATTGTTGTTAGTCTAAAAACTGAAATTGAATCATAAAATAGTAGTAACATATTCGATACTTGCACGTTAATTATTATCGAGCATGACAATAGTTTATGATGAAGAATTAAGCCTGTAAATTGTAATACAATAGTTTATGATGAAATGGTATTTTCTATAAAATATGTCAATTGTTTCTTTAGGTGAGTTTGATATGTCTAGTGTTGTTTACATTTCGAAAATAGTTATCGGAATTCAAAAATAGGTGCAAAGGCAATCGAACTGGTAAAAACACGTTGCGTTTCTCTTCATTTATATTATAACACACGCGATTATTTAGCATGTCATTTTATAATTAGGGTGGAAATGGGTAGATCTAAGAAAAAAAGTCTGATCTGTCATATATTTTTTTTAATAGGCTCAAGTCTGACATTTTTAATAAATAGGCTTGACCCAAAAGTCTTTAAAAGACCTTTTAGTCTTATCAGTGCTTTTTTTTTTAAAAAAAAAAATCTACAAAATTATTATCATCACAAATGGTAAAAATTGACTCTTTAAATCTCAAAATGAAGAAATAAAAGTAATAGCAAATTTATCAAATGTTCCAAAAAAAAAAATCAATTATTTTTTCAACTATTATATAGAAAAATATAACTAGTATTACTAAATTTTCTTATTTATTTTAAAATCACATTTTATATGAGTATATATATATAAGTTAAATAGACTGGCTTGTTGGATTTAAAGGGCTTACGAAATTTTTTGAGCCCGAGGCTTCTAAAAAAGTTTGAGTTCGACTTGTTTATTAAACGAGTCGAGCTTTAATAGGCCGAGTTGTAGATCCCTATTGAGTAGGTTGACCCATTAACACCCCTATTTATAATCATATTGCCTTATTATTTCAAACTTTAACACAGGACCGTTATGTACTTGGGGTCTGGCTTGCAATAAACGGCTACAATGTTCGAAGAGTGTCTCATAAAAACTAATTAAGGTAGTTGTAGTTGCCAATTTTGATGGAAGTTAAATACCCATGGGGTAAGTGAAGAAACTAAGAAGCATATCTTCCTGGAATGCCCCCAAGCATATCAAGTTTGGATGAACTGTCTGAATTGGCTCAAGATACCGTCAGCACTACCGTCAGAATTACTAGATAATTTCCTTGGTTTTGGAGGCCTCATCAAACGAAGAAACGGGAAGAAGATCGCCACATCTACATGGTTATGTGTGGTATGGCTCATATGGAAGTGGAGAAACGCAGTCCTCTTCAGAAATGAGATATTCTCGACCACCAAGGTTAAGGAGGAGCTAAGGGCAAGACTTTGGAGCTGACTCACAGTCAAATATCCCACTCGAAACACCTCGCCTTTCAAGGACTGGGTGACAGACCCACTTAAGTGCATGGCCTGAGTCACTATGTATTTTAAATGTTTACTGTTTGTCTCTCTGATGATTAAACTTGTACACTGAATTATTCGGGTATTTCTTGTACCCAGTTTTAATACAATTCCTTTTACCGATCAAAAAAAAAAAAAAATCCATCCCTTTCTTCCCCTCTCCATGACTCAAACCCAGGACCTAAGGCCTAGGTAGTGGTGCTCTAACCACTTGAGCTATATCACTTTGTCGTTAAGGTAGTTGCCCATAAGAGATTGTCAATACCCAAATTTAGCAACAAACAATTCTAATTCTAAAAGACATAAAAGGTCTGAATGGCATAAAAATTACATATTCAATTGGACCAGAAGTATAATACATGCAAGTGCAACACATTTTGCAACTAAATATTTCCTCTAATTACTAATTTACCTTATTAGGAGAAACAGTGAGAGTAGTAAATATTACTTGATCTGAAAATTTGATACTACAACATTTGAATTAGTGGCCCTGATGTCCCAAAGCTTCATTTGAGTCATTTTTTCTTTCACATCAACAATTGGTTTAGTCACATGTTATACATTATTGCAAAGCTTGTGCAATCCACTTCGCGACGAATTCAAAAACACTAAAATTCACACAAATATTTATTTCAAATATGTGAACTTTACACGCGCAAACCTTTGAAAAAATGGTCAAGCCTTGAGTTAAGCCCAACTAATTCTTCAACAATTCCTTGTATGAATGATAGAATTGCTCAACCAAATCCACAACAATCCTCACATGAATGATAAAATTGTAATAAAGAATGTGCATGCAGCCTAAAGAATGTAAACAGGGATTTTAGGAGAAAACGTTGCATTGAAATAGGTGGTTGTGAGCCTTGAACACTATGGGGATTGGGGATGTTTGTTTTGGGATAGGAAATTCGGATTTGGGATTTTAAAATTTCACCCATGTTCTAGTTTGATATTTAAATTTCGGTAATGCTATGTATCCAGATTCTGGATATCCAGAAATTAATTTTTAAATTAATTAATTATAAATTAATTATGTAATTACCTATTTGCCCTTAATTAACATTGACTCTTGTTTATCAATAATCACATCAGATTTTCTTATTTCTTGTTTTCTCTCTTTTACTTTTAAAACATACACACGAATTTCAACATTTTTAAAGAGATAGATATATTTTTGTAATTATTAGTTTTTTTTACACATATTAAATTGATCAGTCCTTCAATTTTCCAATTTCAAGTCAAATTCAAGAGAAATTATCGATATTGGTATCAGATTTTATTTTAAAAATTATTAGATTTTATTTAAGTTAAATTATTTAAGAATATTTTTATTTATATTTTCAAATTAAATCGTATTTATTGAAATATTTATTATAATAATATCTTACAAATATTTGGTATATATCTTATATATATTTTTAATATATATTATAAGTATATTGGTGTACTAATTTTTACTTAGATGTCATTATGTGTGTGATGAGGGTGGGAGGGCGTCATTAATCGGATCATCCAACTCTAAATCATAAATCGCAAAATCTATCGTACCACCCTAAGTGGAAAAAGAAAAAAAATCAAATTAATATATGTGAAAAAAAAAATTACTATCTTAGGTATCTTTTCACAAATCCAACCATCAAATTCAAAATTATAAACCATAAACACTATGTACCATTCTAATTAAATTGAAATTTCTCTAAATTAATATGCATTTTTTTTATATTTAGATATACAGAAAAAATAGTGTTATTACCTTTCGAGACTTGATACACTAATCGAACAATTAAACTCTAAATCATAAACCACAAACTTGTCGTATTGCTTTTAAAAAATAAATAATAATAAGATGTTTATTTAAAAAAATTTTATGTTATAACTAAATTTGAAAAAAAAAATAGTAGTGCTAAATTGAACCATGAAACCCTAAATCATAAACTACAAACTATATTGTACCACTCAAAATTAAAATAAATTGTATTTTATATTATATATTGTGTATGACATAAATTTAGAAAATATATTTAATTTGTAAAAATAATACTCATCAAAACTTAAATTATGAAAATTCATAAAGAAATGGCCCTCCATAAACTATTATAACTTTATTAATTTTACCCTAAATAAAAAGAAATTTAAATAATCTTCTTTAATAGTAGTAGTAAACACTTAAATGTAATAAAAAAAATAATTAAATGATGTATAGAAAGCTTTTAATGAAGTGAAATTTTAAATTTAAATTCTTGATGTTACCAAAGCTTGATGAATAAATTCACTGATTCGATGATTCGAGTAAGAAACTCTAACTGTGACAACATGCATGGATGAAATAAAGTTTTTTTTTATTGAGATTATTATTGTCACCACTGTTTGATGAATAGTAAAGATGAATAGGTTCACTGATTTGAATAAGGAACCATTAACCCTGAACCCTAAACCATATACCTTTGAATTGATACATAGTGTTTATGGTTTATAATTTTTATTGATTTGAATAAGGAACCAATAAAAATAAATCCTCAATTCTATACCCTAAACTCTAAAACTTAAATACTATACCCTTAACCCTAAATCCTAAGAGAGACAAAATTTTAAGTTTTGAAATTAAACAATAAAATTTGTCATAATTATACATAATACATTAATAGTGTTTTTTTTTAATACTTGATGAATAAATTCACTAATTTGAGTAGGAACTTGAACCCTAAATTCTAGACCTTGAGTCCTAAACTCTAAGAGCGATTTTTTAAATTAAAAATTTAATCATAAAACGTGTCTTAATATATAAAGAATCAAATTTAAATTATAGTAGTATAATTTAAACAAGTATTGAAAATATAAATTTTTAGATTTAGTTTTTGACCGATTATAAAACCTAAAAATATAAATAATCAATACTACACAATTTAGTTTTCAAGTATAAAATCAAAGAATAATTCGAATCTTACTAATACCTTATTTTTAAATATAAAATATAAAAATATAAATTATCAATACAATTTTAATTTTTTTTAATATGTAATAAAAAATAATAAACACTGTAGGTGCATGTAACATTAATTAATAAAATATTTTTATAATGAAATAAGTAGCAAAAATTGTAAAACAATTAAGTGATACAATATTACTAAATATTGTAATAATTAATAATATGAAATAAGTAGAAAAATAACATATTCTCAATTTAAAGTTTATTTAAAATAACTTATGATATATTTTTATGTGAAATTAATTTTTAACGTATTAAGTTCTTGTAATTAATTAAATTTGAAGGTGTGACATTAATTTTCAATGTTTTAATAATTAAAATAACATGTGCATGTTCTTGTGTAAACTTAATTTTTTACATGTTAAATTTTTATAATTTATTAAATTTGAATTGTGGCATTAATTTTTATTGTTTTAATTAAAATAATTAACATGAGACATATTCTTATGTGAAATTATATTTTTCATAATTTATTAAATTTATATGAGGATTACATATGAGACATGCTTCTATATTTTTTATTAAAAAAATTCTAATAATTTTTTTATTAATTAATTTTTAACGTGTTAAATTTTTATAATTTATTAAATTTGAAGGGGGTTACGCATATTCTTATTCAAAACTCATATACTATATTAAAATTATTAATATGTGGCCTTCTTTTTTTGAGTAAACATATGACATTTATTATGTGATTAATTTATGACATTTTTTTATGAGACTGATTTTTAATTTTTTTATTAATTAATTATTTTTAATAGGGAAGAGTATTAAATATGAAAGTGGGAAAATGAAAAATTGGAGTTTCCTATGAGGTATTGGGAATATGGGAGACATAATGAATTTTGAATTGAAATAAAATTTACTAATTCCATTTTTTTGTTTGAGCGTGGACATTTTCATTGACACAAAGCATCATAATTACAAAAAAACTACATTCTGGATATCCAGAATTGGGGTGTTTAGGCCATCTCCAGCCACAAACTCTAAAATGAAAATCTCTAAACTTTAAAATTCATTTTTTCATACTCTATTTTAAAAACTTTCTCCAAACATGAAACTCTATATCTTACTCTATTTATTATTTTATTCATTTTTAATATATTTATCTTCATATTTAAATTAATTTATACAATTAAATATTCAATTAGTAAATTAAATTATAAATTAAATATTATTGATTTACTTAAAATCATTAAATAAATTTGTAATTTTCAAATATTACTTTTATTTAAATATAAAATTACGAAACACATGATGACGTAAAACAATACATGTGATTTGTGTTCACTTATTTTAATATGTCAGTGTTATATGTAGCTAGGTAATGCATGTATGTCCGTTTTAATATGTAATGTATTTCATATTTAATATATAATGTATATTTTATTGTATTTTATGTTTTTTTATTGGTAATAATAATACACAAAAAATTAAACAACTAAAATTATATTATAAATTAGTATAACAATAGAATTGTAATTATATTTAACAAAAGAACTCTAATTATTAATATAAAATTGTAATATAGAATTATAAATATTAATAAAATAATAGATATAAAATATTGAGTTTTGAATAATAAACTTCATATATAAACATATATAGAGTTCACTATTCAAAACTCTATTTCAAATCTTCAAAATAGAGTACGGTTAATTGGAGGAAGACGAAACTTCATTTTTGAAGTTTAACTCCATTATACAGTAGTGTTGGAGTTGCTCTTAGCACCACCATTTGAATTTAAGATTTCAAAATCTAATTCTACAAATACCTATAAATAAAGTCAACTCTATAAATACCTACAAAACCTATCTAAATATCTATAAAACATATATAAACACTTATAATCCTATACTATAAAATTAAATTATACCCTACTTAAATTTCAAAACAAACACAAAACATACAAGTTATTAAAATTTTAAAATCCACTAGATTTTGAAATCCGAATTTTAAAATTCTCAAAATCTCAAAACAAACATTTCATATGGAATTGGATACACTTGTTGGTTGCCACCCAGTTGACGCAAAACCTTGAACTGGACCAGTGACGGAGCCAGAAAGTTGGGGGTAGGGGGGTCCGATTAATATTTTTCTGAAAACTAAATAATACTCTATTTATTTCTCTGTAATTGACTCATTTGTTTTTTATACAAAATTTAAAAAATACTCCGTATAGTATTAAAATGATATTACGTTGGTGCAAAATAATAAAGGTAGAGAGAGATAGTGACATGTTGGTCATTTTAGAAAATGAATCACTTTGATTTAGACGAAAAAAATTTGCAAAATATGTTATTTACAAAGGAACGGAACGAATATTATACATATAAAATTGTCAATATATATATATATTTAATTTCATTATTTTATATTGAACAAATCTACTTTCGTTATATATATTTTAGAGAAAAATTGTGAAACAATGATATTAATATTCTAATTAATAAATAAATAAAAAATAAGTTGACATCGAAAAATTAGATAATATATTTAAATAATTTAAGTAATTAATAAATTAATAATTACGGAGTATCTTATATCATTGAAATTTAAGAATTTATATACATATATACCTTGATTACTAATAAATTTCAAAGGGAATTTAAAAAATATATATAGAAACTAAATATATAAAATAAAAAAATATAAAAAATTTTGGGGGGCCCAGTGCCCCCTCTGGGCCTCACTTGGCTCCGTCTATGAACTGGACATCATTCAAAGTGTACCAAAACAATGACACTCATACAACCCGTGGTTAATCTGAAATTCTAAATGATTGAAATGAAGGAAGCTCACTTACATTGGAAGGTGCTTCATTACCTTTAGGTGAAGAACAAGAAGTTCCTTTAAATTTTTTAAGATCGAATTGTTTTCTTACTGCTTTGATTTCTTTAATTTTGATGTTTCATCTCTCATTTTTTAATTAAATTGGAGTACAAAAATAGTGAAAGTGAAAGATAGAATACAAAGAAGGTAAATAGATAAAGGTAGAAACTAGAAAGAGTGGTGAGAAAAATAAAAATTGATCAGGACGCCTTAGCCAGGGACGGGGAGGGGAAGTATTAGACTATATCTTCCTTACAATTAATCTTCTCTTCTTATTTGACACTTCAGTTTTTCTCCATTTTTTTTTTTTAAGAATTACACATTTTTTTAATGCAACTACTCAATACTCTCAACTGTTTTTTTATTTTATTTCTCAATTCCTTTATTTTTCTTTTTGGTTTATGAAAGAAAAATTATTGTATTTTTTATTTGCTTTGAAAAATTAAATGAGAGATTAAATTACTTATTTTAAGTATAATGTAGACAATAATTTTTTAAACGATATATTTAAATTATAAAATATTTTCACATTAAAAATATAAATATAATTAAAATTTAGTATAATTTTTTTACGCGGTCTTTCACTTGTATATGTATATTAGTGAATTCTAAAAAAAAAAAAAAAAAAATACAATGGTAAAATACAATGAGCCCTATTTTTTTTAACTAGCATCATCAATTTTATTTAATTAACTAAGAAAAATTATAATTAAAAATAAAAAAATTATGTTCGAGACGAGATCACATAGCGGGTGTTTGTTTTGGGATTATGTAGGACGGGGGAAATCCGAATGTGAAAATTCTTGATGGAGAAATTATGATAAATACTGTATTGATTATGTGTGTTTATTTAGGCTAGGGATTTTGAGTATGATAGGATGTAACTTACGTCAAATCAATTGTGTAAGAGTAGGTGATGTATTAAAATATTATATAATGTAACTTTATGTCAAATCAATTGTGTAAGAATGTATGATATTGTATTATTATAATAGTATAATATATACTCCCTCCGTCCCTGAAATTTTTTCATACTTTCTTTTTTAGTTTGTCCCCAAAAAGTTTGCATACCCCAAAATAGAAATAATTATCACAATCTCCACCCTCACAATATACATATATTTACCCTTCATGCCATTACTTTTGGGGTCCACCATACACTCAATCCACCTACTTTATTAACTTTATATATAAAAGTTTACAAAATTACTACTCAACACTTTCATCATTACACTTTTTTCTTAAACTATTTGCCTAAGATTCCCCGCAAACTTTTCGGGGACGGAGGGAATATGTATTATTAAGGGTAGATGGAGTTGGATAGTGAAATTCGAATGTGAAATCTCGAATTAGAACAAGACTGGGGACGTTATGTCTCCCATCCGAACGTGTGAATCCCAAAACAAACACCCTCATAGGGATTGAGTGCGAGAGAAGTGTGAAACCGCTTGAATGATATTATGCGGTAGATTATGGCCCCGACTATATACCCCTCCATCTTTGTTAAGTATACTCCCCCGATGCATACACTCTCCCTTAAAGTGATACTCCCTCCGTCCCACATTAACTTTCACACTTTCCTTTTCGGGACGTCCCACAATAATTTTCACACCCTTAAAATGGAAAATCCTTTATAAACTCCACCCTCACAATAACCTCAATTTTACACAAATGCCATTACTTTATCTTCACACATACATAAAAGTCAACTCATTTATTTACTTTATACATAAAGTTTTACAAAATTACCCCTCAAAACTTCACTCATTATTACACTTTCTTAATTTGCGTGCCCATCTACCTATGAAGATTAATATGGGACAGAGGGAGTATATGTTAGATGTACCCCCCCAAATTACCCTCTTCTCTCTTAAATGACATGTTAAATGCACTCCTCCAATTAAAACCCTAATCCCTCTTTCTTCTTCCTCATTCTTTTAAAATCCCAAAAAACTAAAACCCTAATTCCTCTCCCCCTCCACCAACCCTCCAAGCCGTTGGCGACAGCGCCACCTTTGTCTTCGGCGCCGCCGCCGTCGCCATGTACTGCTTTTTTTTTTCTTCTTCTTCTGTAAATTTTCGCACACTGCCCCTCCTCCCTACCACGGCCACTGTCGCCGACCCTCCTCCCTACCACGACCACTGTCGCCGACCCTCCTCCCTACCACGACCACCGTCGCCGCCCCTCTTCCCTCTCTCGGCCACCGTCGCCATCCTCTCCTCCTTCACTCCCACCATCTGCAATTTTTTATTTTCCTTTTTTCTCCTTTTTTTTTTGACAGGTTCTCCAACATTGCCGCCCCCTCCCTCCCTCTCACGGCGTCGTCGCCCTCCTCCCCCAGCGACGCCGGCGGCCGCATCTCCTTTTCTTTTTTCTTTCTTCTTTTTCATTCTTTTTTTTTTAATTTTCGACAACTCTTGGTCGACGATATACACTATCGTCGATAAATAATTGTTGATGATAGTTTATATCATCGACCAAGAGGTGTCGAAAATTTTATTTCTTTAAAAAAAAATTATCTTTCAACAGGGGTGTTTTTCGTCGACAAACCAAGGTCGACAAGAGTGTTTTTCGTCGACAAACCAGTGTCAAAAAATAGTTTTTTTTTTAAAATTAAGTTTATTTTTAACTATTTCTGGTGCGGTGGCGGTGGCAGACTGGCAGCCGAAGATGCGGCGATGGTGGCGGCCGGAGGGGCGTGGCGGCGGCCGCTCTTAAATTAGGGTTAGGACTAATTTGAACTTTAATTTAAATTTTAAGGGTGTATCTATCTAATTGAATTTTTCATAAAATGGTAAATTAGGTATTTCATATGAATATTAAATTAATTAATAAATGGAATGGGGGAGTATACTTAACAAAGCTGGAGGAGTATATAAGCCAGGGCCATAGATTATTTTCGAAATCAGTTTAAACTTTGATTTATGTAATGGGGTTTCAATTGTGCTAATGAGAGTAATGGGCTTCAGCTTCACCTGCTGGGCTATTGGCTAATGCCTGATGGATACTCACTCTTTACTCTAGGCCACAGCTAAATGCGCCCTTTTATTATGTTTCCACTCCAAATTTGAGTTCACCTCCTTTTCATTTCAGTTCACCCTCTAAAACATCAAACATATCTTCTCCACTTTTTCACTTTCTCATAAATACTCATAATTTTTTTTTTAACTTCACCCTTTCCCCCCTTTTTTTTAATTTCCAATTTGAAAAATCCTGTCATACTTGAACCACCGCCGTTGTGTCTTCGCACCGCCTCACCCCTTACACTCCACGGTCAAAGGTAAGTTCTAAAAATTTCTTTACACAAAAACATAATTTTTTTCGGAAAAAAAGTTCTACAAAAAGTGGTTTTTTTTTCGGAAAAAAGTCTCAAGAAATGTTTATTTTTTCAAAAAAAAATTCCACGAAATGTGCATTTTGAGTTTTTATCAAAAACTGGTAAAAATTTTTCGAGTTTTTCGATTAAAGTCGCCAAAAAGTTTCGAGTTTTTGACAAAAACTAAAAATGCACATTTCGTGAAACTTTTTTCGAAAAAAATCACTTTTTGTGAAACTTAATTTTTTCGTAAAAATGATATTTTTTTAGAAAAAATTTCCGAAAAAATCACTAGGAGTAATAGAGTCTTTTTATCCTATACTTTAAAAAATATATAGGGTGAAAATATAATAAGAGGGTGGGGTGGAGGGGGGCCTTTACTCTTTAGTACCTCAAAAATTGAGCTTCAACTCCAATTTAGAATGTTTATTTGTTGTGACATGGTCCATAGTTGACCTATTAATATCTACCGTATTTGATTTGTTAATAAAATACATAAATTTATAAAAGTGATGGTGTGAAGTTATAATGTAGGAGTATATTAAGTTGTGGTATATGATCGAGAATAGTTTGGGAGGGTGTTTGTTGGCTAATTTTTTCCACGTGTCAAACAACAAATCATATTGTTATTGTTGTACGAGTATCTGTTAAATTTGTATATTTTCAACTCAAAGAGTGTAATGTGTGTGTTGTACATTATATATAGATGACTCAATATTCTAGAGCCTTATATCTAACAACTATTAGTTAAATATGTAACTACCCTTCTATATGTATTTTGTATGTATATAGTGAGTGTGTTATCTTGCATGTGTTGTATGTTTGCATGCTTTACGGCTGGGGTTTGACACTGATCTTGTGTATACTTCAACATGCCCCGGAAGAAGAGAAGCCACCATTGCTACATGAGTTTGAACCAGGACAGAAGATGAGCAAACCGTGCTGGAGCAATCGGTTTTGTAAGTAGATCAGCAGGTTGGTCTTCTGATGTGATGAACCTAATGTCAAGAACACCAGTTTGAAATTTTTCTCTGAGGAAATGAACATCAACTTCAATGTGTTTGGTGCGAGAATGAAAGGCTGGGCTGAAGGCTAATGTAATGGCCCTTTGATTATCACACCACAGTAAGCTAGGAGTAGAGATTGGGATGTGAAGCTCTTTACACAGACTTGTAATCCACATGAGGTCTGTAGTGGCAAGAGCAAGAGCTCTGTACTCAGCTTCAGTGCTGCTACGAGCAACCACATTTTGCTTTCTTGAGCTCCATGAAATTAAATTGTGACCAAGAGTGATGCAAAATCCAGAAGTGTTGCGCCTATCATCAATGCTTGAGGCATAATCTGCATCCACAAAACCTTGCAACCTGAAATCAGAGATAGGAGAAAAAGTGATGCCATGAGATAAAGAGCCTTTAAGATATCTAAGTACTCTCTTGCAAGCTTTCCAATGATTTTGTGTTGGATTTTGCAAGAATTGGGATAGTTTGTTCACAGAAAATGAAATATCTGGTCTGGTGAGGGTGATGTACTGAAGAGCTCCAACTATGTTGCGATATAGAGTAGGATTGTCAAACAAAGGGCTGTCAGCAAGGGAGAGTTTGGATGATGGACAGATGGGAGTGGGACATGGTTTGGATTCAGTGAGATGAGCTTTAGAAATGATGTCACTAGCATATTTGGATTGTGTAAGTTTGATAAGAGAGTGTGTAGAGTGAGCTTCAATGCCCAAGAAGTGCTTGATTTCCCCCAAGTGTTTGAGAGAAAACTGAGAGTGAAGTGCATCAATGAGCTGCTGTATAATAGTGGAATTATCACCAGTGATCAAGATGTCATCCACATAGACCAACAATAAAGTGAGTTGTCCATGTAGAAGTCTATGGAATAGACAGTGATCAGAGTTGGAATGAGTGAATCCCTGCTGAATCAAGAAGGCCTTGAGAGTGTCATACCAAGCCTTTGGAGCTTGTTTCAAACCATAGAGAGCCTTGTGAAGTTTACAGACATAGTTAGGGTGATGAGAGTGAACAAAACCCTCAGGCTGAGCAATGTAAACTGTTTCATGCAGCACCCCTTTGAGAAATGCATTATTAATATCAACTTGTTGAATGGACCATCCTTTGGAAACAGCAAGAGTGAACACAATGCGAAGAGTTACTGGTTTAATCACTGGGCTAAAAGTGCTGAAGAAATCAACTCTTGCTTGTTGCTGAAAACCCTTTGCCACCAATCTAGCTTTATATCTTTCAACAGTGCCATCCTTGTTATACTTTACCCTGAACAGCCATTTAGTGGTGATAGGGTGAATGTCAGATGATGGGGGAACTAGACTCCAGGTGCCATTCTGTATCAAGGCATCATATTCAAGTTGCATAGCTTGTCTCCATTCTGGACTTTTGCTGGCTTCAGTAACAGAAGTAGGTTCGTGGATAGGGGTGATGGAGAGAAGTGCCTTGGGTTTATAAATTCCAGATTTCGACCTTGTTTGCATGGGGTGAGAGGTGTGAGTGGGAGGAGGAGATGAGTTGGTGGATAGTTGAGGAGGGGAGTGGAGAGCTGGAATGGAAGGGAGCATATATCTTGATGAGCTAGAGGTAGACTGAGTGGAAGTGTGAGGGGAGAGCTCATGATCAGAAGAGGATGAAGTGTATGGTGTAGTAGGAAAGTTGATGATAGGCTCAGGCAGTTGAGCAGAAAAAATAGGAGATGAAGAGACTGAAGATGGTTTGGAGAGTGTGAATGAAGGAAATTCTTCTTCATTGAATTGAACAGATGTTGATACAAAAATCTTGCCAGACTCATGAAGGCACTTGTATCCTTTGTGATCAGAGCTGTAGCCCAGAAAGATGCACTTTGAGCTCCTGAACTGTAGCTTAAATGTATTGTAAGGCCTAAGAAAAGGGAAACATGCACACCCAAAAACCGTAAGTGATAGATAATCAGGTGATCTGTTATGGAGTAGCTGAAATAGAGATGTGTGATTTGTGACAGGAGATGGAAGCATGTTGATAATATGCACTGCAGTAGAAAAGGCATGCCACCAGAAGGCCATACTTAGTTTAGAACGAGCAAGCATAGCCAAGCCAAATTCTGTAATATGTTGATGCTTTCTCTCAACCAGTCCATTCTGAGGATGAGTGTAGGCACATGATAGTCTTACTTGTATCCCAAGTGGTTTAACCAATTTTGCCATAGGCAGAAACTCAGATCCCATATCATGTTGAATTGCCTTAATGAGCTTACCAAACAATCTCTCAATGGTTTTCATAAATCGAGTAAACACTGAAATCACTTCAGACTTTGCCATTAAAGGGAAGATCCACACAAACCTTGTATAATCATCAACTATAGACAAGTAGTATTTGTAGCCTTCTATAGAAACAGAAGATGCAGGTCCCCACACATCCATATGAATCAATTCAAGAGGAGACACAGTATGATGCACAACAGAAGAGAAGTGTTTTAAGTGCATCTTCCCAATCTTACATTCATCACAGAAACTAGATTGAGATTTCATACAAGGAATGTTCAAGCTCCTCAAAACAGTGGACAGAGCTGAATCACTAGGGTGTCCCAATCTACAATGCCACAACTTCCATTTATTCTCATATAAGGCAGTATTATTAGCACTACTATTGGACTTAGCCTTATTTACAACAACAGACAAATGACTAGATTTATTGACAGTACTAGCAGTAGCAGCTCTACATGACTTCAAGCATCCAAAATCCAGCATGTATAATCCATCTTTAAGCACCCCTCTCAACAGAATCTTGTGAGACTTCATGTCCTTGACAAGGCAACAATCAACATAGAATTCAATAATAACATCATTGTCTTTAAGAAACTGAGATATGCTCATGAGATTTTTAGTGATTGCTGGGACATGTAATACATTATTCATTGCAACATAACCATCATGCACAGGAAGATTAAAGGAGCCTGTATGCAATATAGGAGTGGAGGTTCCATTTCCAACAATTAAAGAATCCATACCTTGGTATGGAGAGTTGATTTGAAGATTAACAAGCTGTGAAGTTACATGGTGAGTACCTCCACTGTCAACATACCAGGGAGAATGAGAGGGAGCAGGTTGTGTGCCAGAAGTGGAAGCTCCTTGATCCATATGACCATTAAGAGCAAGATTAGGAGCAGAGGAATAGTGAGAATATGTAGGCTGATGATGAGTGAGATGAGCTTGAAATGGAGTAGTGAGAGGTGGACGAGGAGAGGAGATGGAGTGAGATGAGTTGGTAGGAAATGTCCTGGACATAGAGTTCTCAAGACCAGAGAAAGACCGATCAAAGCGCTTATAGCACTTGGCTGCAACATGAAACTTACGACCACACAATTGACAAACCACCTTAGGTTTAGTGTACACCCTGCCTTTCCCAGTGTTTCTATTATCTCTATTAAGCTTGCAGAATACATTGAACTTCAGGCAGAGAGGGAATAATGCCTCGAGTGGTGAGGGATACAACCACTGCATCAAAATCAGCACCAAAACCTCCAAGTATATACAACACCAATTCAGCATCTGTGATGGATTGACCAGCATGGAACAGACCATCTGCAATGGATCTCAACTTTAGAATGAATGCATCAATGCTCAAATCACCTTTCTTCATAGTCTGAAGCTGCAAGCGGAGGATCATAGCCTTGGCACTGGATTGCGATTGGAACAGTAATTCAAATACCAACCACAACTGAAACGAATGCTCACATCTACTAACATAACCAAGCATGGACTCAGAAACTGAGCTAAGAAGCCAACTGAGTAAGAACTGATCCTTCCTCTACCAAGAGATCGAATCCGATGGAGATGTAGTCGGATCCGCCGGAACAATTGTGCATAAAAGCACATATTCGAAACAGTGAGCTCGGACAGAAGCAAGCACTTTATTACGCCAAAACGGATAGTTATCATTATCAAGACGAATTGAGAGTGTAATGAATCGGGGAAGGGAAGGGGAATTGGATTGAGTAGTCATGGATGAAGATTAAACTGAAGAACAGAAAAACTAAAGAGTGCGCGCGGAATAAAGGATCGAGGAGTCGAAAACTGATGAAGATGAAAGTGGTTACACGAAGAACACGGCAATTACAGATTTTGAAGATATGAAGATATGAAGGAGGATAGGGAAGAGGAAAGGAGAAGGGTAGAACTTGCAAAATACAAAACAAAATCAATAGAAAAGATTGGATCTCATGATACCATGTTAAATTTGTATATTTTCAACTCAAAGAGTGTAATGTGTGTGTTGTACATTATATATAAATGACTCAATATTCTAGAGTCTTCTATCTAACAACTATTAGTTAAATATGTAACTACCCTTCTATATGTATTTTGTATGTATATAATGAGTGTGTTAGCTTGCATGTGTTGTATGTTTGCATGCTTTACGGCTGGGGTTTGCACTGATCTTGTGTATACTTCAACAGTATCTATGTAATGTAATGTGTGAAACAAACCCAAACTTATAACACCAATTTTTTTTATTTGAATCTTACAAACTCCAAAGTTATAACACCAATTTAAAAGAAAAAACAACGATAACGAAACAAAAAAAGACTTATATGAAATATATAGGTAAAATGAGGTAAAAAATTATATATAAATAAAATAAAATACTATCTCAATTATAAATATTTCACACTCATAACGAGAAGGTTCAAATAAAATACAAATATGTGTGAACTTCAAAGAGTTGACCTAGTGGTGTAGACTTGGAACTTAGGAGTGTGCTCCTCTCTAGGTGTCAGGTTTGAACCCTCTACGATGCAAACAATTTATATGGAGTCACTCCATACGGAACCTCCGCAAGTGAACGTTGGAATTGGACCCAGTAACGGACCTACGTGATGCCCAGGGGGGCCGTGGGCCCCCCACTAATTTTGTAAATTTGTTAGGGGTATTTTGGTAATTTCACATATATTAAAATTAATACTCTGTTTTATAATTATTTGCACACTTCTTATATAAAAATAATCCATAAAATTAATATATATCCGAACATCATTTTATTTTAAAATCATCACTCATTTTGGGTCTACATTTAATCCTAAATTTCACTAAATCTATTTTACATTCTACTAAATCCTCCTTACACCTTATCAATTCACTCAAAATACGCTTTCTTATTTGACTCTACACCACTAAATTCAATTGTTTTTTAAAGTGAATCAGTTAAAATGTGATAATTCAATTGTTTTTTAAAGTGAATCAGTTAAAATGTGCAAGTTATCACGGGACGGAAGGAGTATTAACTTGTACCAAAACATAGCAAAAGTCAACTTATCCGATCAATTTAATTTAATGAAATGTGACGTATTGACAATTTTATAATGTGAAATTTTGATGAAAATAATGAGTACATATTTTTTTATTTTTATAATAATGTTAATCGGGCCCCCCTACCGAAAATTTATGGGTCCGTCACTGATTGGACCCCTCGAATTAGTCGGTTCTTGAACCGAATATCGTGGCATAAAAAAAACTTCCAAAGCAACATATGAAGTTGATTTATATCTTCCAAAGCAACACATTTGCTATAATATATGAAGCAACATATGTTACATATGTCAGAGGGACATTTATTAGGTTCCAATGAGGATCGTGGATTTAAAAAATAAACACACGACAACGCTAATTAGATCAAGATTGGTTGAAAAAGTGACAACCTTTTCTATCTTGATGGGAACAATTCATCCTACTCCAATTTAAAAATTAGGATTTGAGTTGTAAGATTTTAGAGTTTATTTTAAAAAATCACTCAACACGCTACGCTTATCCATAAGTGAAAGCGAAACATTATTACTTATCTATCTTGATGGGAACAATTCATCCCTATCAATTTGAGGTATGTGAAAGCGAAACATTATTACTCCCTCCCTCTCACAAGTGTTTGCACTATAAGATAGACATATTTTTTTAAGAAAAAAATGTAATTAGTGGAGTATTGAGGGGTAATTTTGTAAAGTTATATAAATAAAGTAAAAAAATGATTGTAAAGAGAGAAAAATAATGACATTTTGTGTAAATATGTGAATAATGTGAGGGTGGAGTTTATGAGACAGTTTCCTTTTATGAGTGTGTAAACAATTGTTGAACGAACAAGTAAGGTAAGTGTGCAAACAATTGTGGCATAGAGGGAGTATTCTATATTATTAATTTAAGGTATATTCACATCATTCTTCCCACACGCTTATCTTAAGAATCGTTTGAAAAATTGCGAAAGATTGAATTAGACTTAAATTTAACTTTTAATTTGGCAACACTTCATGAGAAGATATGGGTGAAATTTGGTGATACTTTTATTCTTACGAAATGAAAAATGTATACTATAGAGCTGAAAATCAGCAAACAATAAAAGTCAAAAAGAAGTTCGGAGTGAACAACCAAGAGACGTTACAAGGCATCACTATAAGAAAAATGGGGAATAAGTACGGAAATTTTATGACAACTCTAAATTTCATAGTTAAAATGAATTTTAACAACGAAATAGAAATTTTTGTGGCTAAATTCTACTCCAATATTTAATATTTGCAACTAAATTTATATATTTTATCGCCATACTAGCAACAAATTATTTATTTTGTTGTTAATAATCAGAACAATAATGTAAATTATATTTCGTCGCTAATGTTTTTCGATAAAATAGAAATTTTTGTGACTAATTTCTTGATATTAATATTTGCTATGAAATTAAAATATTCCATCGCTAAACTAGCAACAAATTATTTTATTTTGTTATTAATATCAGAATAACAATGAAAATTATATTTCGTCGCTAATATTTTGCTATGAAAAAAGAAATTTTTGTGGCTAGTTTCTTAAAATTAATATTTGCGATAAAATTAAAACATTTTACCCTATATTAGCAACAAATTATTTTATTTTGTTGTTAATAATCAGAACTACAATGAAAATTATATTTCGTCGCTAATATTTTGTGATGAAATTGAATTTATTGTGGCTAATTTTTTTGGGATTAATATTTGCGACGAAATTAAAATATATACTTCATGGCTACACTAGCAACAAATTGTTTTATTTTGTTGTTAATATATTACAACAATAAAAATTATATTTAGTCGCTATTATTTTACGATGAAGTAGAAGTTTTGTGACTAATTTTTTGGAATTAATATTTGTGACAAAATGAAAATATTTCATCACTACACTTGCAATAAATTATTTTATTTTATTGTTAATAATCAGAACAACAATGAAAATTATATTTCGTTGCGGGTGGGTTAGGTCGGTTGGGTGAGGGTTGGATTGGTCGAGTGCGGGTGCGGGAGTGAGTTTAGTTTAGATGCCGATTTGTAAACATGATACCCCTAGCCAAATGTTAGCGCGATGAAAACACGAGTTTCATCACAAATATATCGCAAAAATATTAACCACTGTGTACAAAGCTACTATTTAGATGCGAAAAAATTTGTCACTAATTTTAATATTTTCGTTGCTAACGTGAATTACCGATGAAATAATTTAGTCACGGGATTTGTTGCTATACACTAGTGGCTAACATGTTTGTGACAAATTGATTTTCCTCGCGAATATTTTGCGAAGAAAACCCATATTTTCGTCGCTAATATTTTACGATGAAACTCGTATGTTCGTCACAAATATTTACGACAAAATTAAATATTTGTTGTAAACATGTTAGCCACGGGTTTATAGCAACAAATCTTGTTGCGAAATTATTTCATCGCTGAATCAAATTAGCAACACAAATATTAGAGTTATCGACAATTTTTTTCAATTTTTAATTTTTAAATCACGTTTTGTTGGCTTTTTTTAGTTTTGTTTACTTATGGCAGATTCCATCTCTAATAGAGACGGATCACGGACGGATATAAAAGTTTTCCTATGCACAAAATTGAAAAAATAAAAAATATTCAATCCGTGATACCAACGAAAATAGAATTTTAGATTATTTTAATAATATATTACCGATAAAATTACCGACGGAAAAAAGAATTTTAAATTATTTTAATAATATATTACCAACGGAATTTACGACGGATAATGACCCGATACAGAAACAGATCATCAAATTTTACCAACGGATCCCGTCCATTTGTAATCCATCGGAGAGTCAAATTTCGTCGATAATACTTACTGACGCGGATGTGTTCAACGTAATTTTTTCATTTACCGGTAAACACTATTCCCGACAGAAAATATGTCGGTATACCGAGTCTTTTTTGTAGTGGTAGTGCATGTTCAACTTTGCATACAATGATACAAAGTCAGTTTGTGAGCAACAACTTTGAAACAACCACTACAAAAAACGCGGAGTTTGCCGACGGAAGGCTACCGACGGAATCTATTCTGTCGGTCGGACCGACGGATCGCCGACGGAATTCTCGAATCGACTGACTCCCGACGGAATACAAGATCCGTCGGGACCGGCCGACGGACTTCCCGACGGAATTTAGTTCCGCAGCCAAACGGTGTCGTTTAGCCTTGCTTGCCGACGGATTTTTTCCGTCGGTCGTTCAAATTTCGACTGCCGACGGAAATATCCGTCGGTAGCCGACCCGCTTTGACTGACACATTAATATTCGCGTGCTACCGACGGAAATATCCGTCGGTAGCCGCACCGCTTTGACTGACTAATTAATATTCGCGTGCTACCGACGGAAATATCCGTCGGTAGCCACAATTTTTTTTTTATAAGAACTGCCGAAGAGAGGCAGTTCTTCCCCATAAGGGAAAATTTTTTTTGGCTTTCGTCCCCCTCTCCCTGTTCGTCTCCTGTTCGTGGATTTTCTTGTGCGTGGTGCGTGGATTGATCGACAAAGGGCATTACGATTATCTACTCCAATTTTCTTCAATTTAAACGGTACGTTTTTTCTTAATTAATTTTAATTAAGTTATTGTATTATAAATTGCATGTTAATTATTATAAATTGCATGTTAATTATTATAAAATTTCATGTACGTAGTTGATGAATATATATGTATAATTCATTCAAATATATGTTTTTTATTGGTTAATTGTAATTAATTAATGTATGTTAGTTCAAATATATAATGTAGTTTTGTTAGTTCGTTTTGATAATTAAACTAGGTTATTATTGTTGATTAAATTAGTAATTATTCTTATAAGTAGAGGTTATAAATTGCATGTTAATTATTATAAAATTTCATGTACGTAGTTGATGAATATATATGTATAATTCATTCAAATATATGTTAGTACGTGGATTATATGTTTTTTATTGGTTAATTGTAATTAATTAATGTATGTTAGTTCAAATATATAATGTAGTTTTGTTAGTTCGTTTTGATAATTAAACTAGGTTATTATTGTTGATTAAATTAGTAATTATTCTTATAATTAAACTAGGTTATTATTGTTGATTAAATTAGTAATTATTCTTATAAGTAGAGGTGTTGTAAATATAGTAATTATTGTTATTGTTTAAATTAAGTCATTATTAATTAGTTTGGTAAATTATTGATTTCATTAGTAACGTGATTTTGTTATTGATTAAATTAGGAAATTATTGACTTAAATTACTAAAATGTTATAAATTAAAATAGAAAATTATTGATTTCATTACTATATTAATTATTGACTAATTTATTATACTTTTAAATTTTATTTATTAAAATAGATGAGTCAAAATGCTAGTGGGGCCTCAGGATCTCGACGTAGGAGAGGCTCACTTAGGCCTGTTGAGCCTGCTACGTTGACGTCGTCGGCATCCGTTCCACAGCATTCGCCACCGTCATCTCAGTCGTCGGCAGCTCGTGGACATCCCACGCGGGCACGAGAACACAGACTGAAAATATGGATTGAGGGTGTACAGTAAGTAATTAATTAAATAATTTTAAGGTTTAACAATATTTAATAGCATCAATTTTTGTAGGTTTTTTTTTAATTTATAATGTGTTTGTTTCTTAATATATAATGTCACAGCTTACTTCCTGGTAATGAGATATCGAAGGTTTGCTCTACGGTGATTACAGCGTGCAAGATTGTTGCGAATTGTTACTCTTGGCTGAAGGTGTCGCAGACGAAAAAGGATGAATACTGGGAGGAATTCCAGGTATTTGAGTGCATTCAATTAAATATTAATAAACAATTTATTATATATATTATTTGATAAATATGCTGATCGAATATGTGCAGAAACATGCTTATTGGCAGAGGGAGTTATTTTCGGACAACGATATCCACCGTCACTGGCTATCTTCATGTCAGTCTAGGTATAACGAGATAATGTACACCTGGAGGAATGCTTGGCGTAAACGTGGCATGGTGCAGACGTTGGGGGTGGACGAAAATGGAGTCAACGTGTGGAACACGTTGACCACGTATTGGAGTAGCCCGGAGTACATGAGGAAGTGTGAAATTGCTCGAGCCAACCGTACAAGTGATGGGGGAGGTGGGATGTCAAGGCATCGGGGGGGGGGGGGGCGATCCGTGTATGAGCACTCAATTGCTCTAGTAAGTGTTCACTAAATTTATTTCAATTATTTATATTATATTATATAAAATAATTTTTATATGCTCATTTGGTACGAAATAGGAGCGGGAACTTGGGCGTGAACCCACACACGTGGATCGGTTGAACGTTCTTCATCTGTTTGATCCAGATTCACAGACGTCCACATATGGACGCACTACCCAGCTTCACGTAAGTGTAATTAAATTGTGATGTTTTTTAATATTTAATTAATTAAATGTATTGAACTATGTATTAATTTAATTTTTTTGTAATTATGTAGTTGGATGTGAACCGGAGGATTGAAGAGGAGACGGCATAGGTTTCTGCTGAAGCCGGGCCCAGCGCTCCGCCTGATCTTAACCGGATTTACCTGGACGTTGCCCCGGCTGATCGAGGATGGGTCCTTGGCCTTGGCCGGATGAGCCGCTCAGTGAGAGCTGCGTCGTCCAGTTCGTCCCAGTGTGCATCGCAGGCCTCTGTATCCTCCACTGCTGTTCCGGACCTGAACGTAGTACACATGATGAACCACTACTTCCGACAGCTAACTGACACTATGGGTCGATCGTTGGGGATGTCTTCTGAACAAATAAATACATGTTTTGAACAGGCGATGAGCGTTCCCCCTCCGCCTTTCGATGCTTCGGTTGGTCCAGTTCCCCCTCCGCATTTCGATGCTCCGGTTGATTCAGTTCCCCCTTTCAATGCTCCAGATGCAGAGGCAGACGACGACGGCTTGGATTTCATTGGTGGTGGTGATGATGAGTTTTTTCCGTATAATGGTTGATGTTTGAACTATTTATTTTTCTGTCGAACTATTTAATTTTCTGTCGAACTATTTATTTTTTCTGTCAAACTATTTAATTTTCCGTTGGACATATTTATTTCAGTTGATCGATGTTTGTCAATGGATTGTTTATTTATGTTATTGTTTTTAATTTATACATAATACATAATTTTTCGTTAGATTTTGGTATAAAGTAAAGTATTTTTTATTTTATTTTTTCGATTTTTATTTTATCCCGCCAATATTACCGACGGAAATAAATATTCCGTCGGAAATAACGTCTGCCGACGGAAATTAATATTCGTCGGAAATAAAGTCTGCCGACGGAAATAAATATTCCGTCGGAAATAAAGTCTGTCGACGGAAATTCCGTCGGCCAAGTACTCTACCGACGGAAGTTTGGGCGGCACCCTACCGACGAAATTTGGAATCCGTCGGTAGATTCAAAATGTACGCACCGACGGAATTTCAAAATCCGTCGGTAGCGCGTAATATTTACAAAAAATTTCTTCCCCTTTCTCTCTCTCAGTCGAAAAAAATTGTGGAAATTGTATGAGAGCAAGCAAATGGAGGTACCTTTTTCTTTTTTACTTGGTTAAATTTTCTGGTTTAGTTGTGCATTTTATATGGTTATAGTTTAATTAGTTGTGCAATTTATATATTTGTAGTTTAGTTGTATAGTTTAATTAGTTGTGCATTTTATATATTTGTAGTTTAGTTGTGTAGTTTAATTAGTTGTGCATTTTTTTATATGCTTGTAAGAATTTTATGTTAAATGTTTAACAGATGGAATTGCCGGATCGTCGATGGATGTATGAAACTCCTAGGTTCATTTTTGGAAATGTGAATAGTGAATTTTACAATGAACTTGTGTCATTTGTTGAATTTGCAAAGCTCCACCCACATTACATGCATGGGGATTGTATCAAGTGTCCGTGTAATGCCAAAAAATGTCAGAATAAAATATTTAAGTCGATTGATGAGGTTTTGGTACATGTTCTGAAGAATGGTTTCACTGTTAATTATTATAACTGGACATTTCACGGCGAAGGACGTTGGCCTTATAACTTTGATCAAGTTTTATACTATTACACTGCTGGTATCTATGAAAGACAAATATATGGTAATCAAGCCGGCACGAGTAATGAACAACAGTTTGGTGGGGAACAACAGTTTGGTGGGGAAGAACAGTTTGGTGAGGGAGAACAGTTTGGGGAGGGAGAACAGTTTGGGGAGGGAGAACCCAATATGTATCAAACAATGATAATGGAAGCCGGTTTTTCAAATGTAGAAGAGCAGCCGACGGATGAAGCATTTCGGTTTTATGAAATGCTCAAATTATGCGATCAAGATTTGTATCCGGGTTGTGATTCTCACTCTGAACTGTCATTTAATGCCCGGCTTATGGCTATCAAGACCGAGAACAAGCTTTCTAACAGGGCATATGAGCAAATGACACAATTATGTAGTGAGATCTGCCCTCCTGAGAATAAGGTGCCTACAACGTATCATCAAAGCAAGCAAATGATGAAAAATATGGGATTGCCGGTCGAGAAGATTGATTGTTGTGTAAACGGTTGCATGTTATATTGGGGTGATGAAGATAACAATCTGAACATGTGTAAGATGTGTGGTCATCCTCGTTACAAAGAGCCACATCGGAAGGGGCCCGCTGGTCAATCGAAGTCGTCGAAGAAGAAAGTGGCACACAAGAAGATGTATTATCTTCCAATCATTCCCCGTTTAATGAGATTGTATCAATCTACTGCCACAGCACAACACATGACGTGGCATGCAACAGATTCGTCTTCGACCGAGTCTAGGGAGATGCGACATCCGGCGGACTCGGAGGCCTGGAAACACCTTGACAATGTGTATCCCAATTTTTCTTCTGAACCGAGGAATGTGAGGCTAGGTTTGTGTACTGATGGTTTTGCACCGTTTGGGAGCTTTGGAAAGCAGTATTCGTTGTGGCCGGTGATTCTGACTCCGTATAATCTTCCTCCATGGATGTGTTTGAAACCTCAAACAATGTTTCTAACTGTATTGGTGCAAGGTCCGTCGATCCAAAGGATAAACTTGACGTTTATCTCCAGCCTCTTATAAAAGACTTGATCTTTTTATGGGAAAGTGGTGTCCAAACGTATGATGTGTTCAGAAAACAGAATTTAACGATGCGTGCTGCTGTATTGTGGACCATTAGCGACTTTCCTGCATATTCTATGTTGTCTGGGTGGAAAACGGCTGGGTTTCAAGCATGTCCGTATTGTATGGATTTTTCTGAAGCTTTCAGTCTTGAGAAGAGTAGGAAAGTTACATGGTTCGATAATCACCGAAAGTTCTTACCTCAAGATCATCCATTTAGAAGGAATAAGAACAACTTCTTGAAGAACAGAACAGTTACACACAATCGACCGCCCCTTCGAAACGGTATTTTAATTATACAATTATTTGATCTAGTATAATGTTATACGTATATGTTTTATTAATTTCTTCTAGTATAATGTTACCGTACAGGACAAACGTTGTTACATGAGATTCAGTGGACGGGTTTGAAAAAATCTACTGAGGAAAATGCAGCTGAACACAACGGTCGAATCCCAGGTGGATGGAATAGAAAGAGTATTTTTTGGGATTTGCCATACTGGAGTTCACTATTGATCCGACACAATTTAGACGTGATGCACATTGAGAAGAATGTGTTTGATAATGTGTTCCACACAATGATGAACACAGAAGGCAAGACGAAAGATACTCCAAAGTCCCGGGAAGAGTTGAACATTTATTGTCGTCGCGAAGAGTTGAAAATGGATCCCAGTACAGGTAGATATCCGAAGGCTTGCTACACACTGGATAAGCCACAGAAACAACAACTGTGTCGTTGGATTCACGAGTTGAATTTTCCAGACAACTACGTGTCAAACTTGAGTCGATGCGCAGACATAAACAGGGGTAAGGTTTCAGGGATGAAGAGTCACGATTGTCATGTTTTTATGCAGCGCTTGATACCGATTGCGTTCCGAGACGTTGTTCCTCTCAATGTGTGGAGGGCTATCACTGAATTAAGTCTTTTTTTTAGAGATTTAACATCTTCAACGATCAAGATCGATGATATGATTCGTTTGGAGCAAGACATTCCAGTGATTTTGTGTAAGTTGGAACAAATTTTTCCACCTAGCTTCTTCAACTCCATGGAACACTTACCCGTTCATTTAGCGTATAAAGCCAGAATTTGTGGTCCAGTGCAGTACAGGTGGATGTACCCATTTGAAAGGTAAACTCTTACATTTTTCATTTTTTATATATACTACATGCATGCATGTTCACTGAATTAAAATATATGTTTTTTATTATAAATCAGATATCTCCACAACTTGAAACGCAATGCTAAACAAAAGGCAAATGTGGAAGCATCGATTGTTAATGCATATTTGAATGAAGAGGTTGGCATGTTTTGTTCTTATTATTTTGAAGATCATGTCAACACTCGGTTGAGAAGTGAACCACGTAACTACGGTGGTAGAGATACAGACAATATCGGTGAAGAGGTTGATGGAATGCTGTCTATATTCAAGTCTAAGGGACGACCAATAGGAAAATTCACTGAACGAGAGTGGGAGTCGAACAGAGAGGCAGAAATAGCACAAACGTATGTGTTATTGAATTGTGATGAAGTTCAGCCTTACATTGAGTAAGTATATCATATTTTTATCATTACTTCATTTATGTAATTTAATATTAATTGTGATTGGATGTTGTGAATTAGGATGTATACTCAAGAACTAAGACGAACAGAACAAAACATCTCAGATACAGATATAGATGCTCGTCTTCAACGTGATTTTGCCCGATGGTTCCAACGTTGTGTGAGTACCATTTCCTTAAATTTTACGTAAATAAATATGATTCATAATTAATGTTAATTATTTAAACTGTATAGGGACGGTCAAACGATTTTGGGAATCGATTCTTAAAGGATCTCAGCAAAGGACCACTACGTCGTGTAAAAACTTACAACGGTTATATTGTGAAGGGCTACAGATTTCATACATCTGAGTATGCATCAAGAAAAGCGACTACCAACAGTGGTGTTTGCGTTAGCAGTGCAAACTACAATGCAGATGCAAGTGACTACTATGGGGTGTTGCACGAAGTCGTTGAAGTAGAATATTCGGGATATCCAACAAAGACTGTAGTGTTGTTCAAGTGTCATTGGTTTGATTCAGGCCCTTCAGGAACAAGGATTCATCCGGAGTACAAACTCGTCGATGTTAATCCGAGAATGAGCTATATCGGGAATGATCCATTTGTATTTGCCCATCAAGTATCTCAAGTATACTACTGCAAGTATCTAGTACGATCACGTAGTAAAATTGAATGGCACGCTGTTTGCAAAGTAAAGGCAAGATCAATGGTAGAAGTCCCTACAAAGGACAAGAGTGATGAAGATGATTCTCTGTTTCAAACGGAACAAATAGAGGCTAGAACTGAAGTCTTTTCGGGAGATTTGAATATCCACGTAGACTTGACGGGTGGAAATTCACAATTGATCGAAATTGAAAACGATAATGAAAATGAGGAAGATGATGAAAATGAAGAGGAAGAGGATGAGGAGGAGGAGGATGATGATGAAGAGGAGGAAGATGAGACAAATAATCAAAATGTAGATGAAGAAGATGAAGAAGATGAATAATAAATTATATAATGTAAGCTAATTATTTTATTAGATGTACAATTTAAAAATATTTATCATTAAGTTACAACTAAAAATTGTGAAAAAAATTAATTTTTTGAAATTTTTTAAAATATAATTAGCAAAAAAATGAATATTTTAGTAAAAAAAATGAATATTTTAGTATTTAAAAATATATAAATTATAGATTACAAATTTAATTATTTAATTTATGTGAATGACATTAATTTTTTGAAATTTTTAAAAAAATAATTAGCAAAAAAATGAATTTTTTACTAAAAAATATTAGTATTTTAGTTAAAATATGAATATTTTAGTATTTTAAAATATATAAATTATAAAAATATAAATTATAGATTTCAAATTTAATTATTTGATATATATGAAAGAAATTAATTTTATGAATTTTAAAAAAAAAATGGGCCGAAAATGAGTACATATACAATTAATATTACAATTACGAACAAGTAACACACTTGTCCGAGTGGTAGGCGCCCCTCTCTAGGCGCCCACACACCCGGGTTCGATTCCTAGCAAGGCCAGAATAAATGGTGGCCTTAATAACAGGTAGCGGGTCGGGTCGGGGTCGGGTCGGGTCCGATCCGCCCCAGTAATTTTTATTTGGGTTACCTTACTACCGACGGAACCACCGACGGGCACCGACGGAATATAATTCCGAATTAAAAAATATAAAATCGTACCGACGGAATTCCCGACAGAAGCCGACGGATATATTTTTGAAAAAAAAAATTCTAAAATAAATTTCCGTCGGTACTACCGACGGACGTCCGACGGAATTGCCGACAGAAATCAGACCCGGTTTCAAAACGGGTCATTCGACCTACCGACGGAATGAGATCCGTCGGCAGACTCGACTGATTTATTCCGTCGGGAATCCATCGGTACTACCGACGGAAAAAAAATTCCGTCGGTAAACCGGGCCGACGAGCCTAGAACCGACTGAATTATTCCGTCGGTAGTTCCGTCGGAAACCACGCCTACCGACCACAATTCCGTCGGTAGATCCGTCGGTAAACCGCGCGTTTTTTGTAGTGAACGCCTAATCCAGAAAGCTAGAATACAAGATGCACAAATATATGAAATATGCAACTACAAAAATGAAATTTGAATCCTTATTGTGTGCACTTCACACTGTTCACAGTACCTATGGTTATGGAGAATCGGCGTACCATAAGATTCGCACTGATTTGAGTCGTATGTTTTGTGCTCAAGTGGTCCACTTTACTATATTTAGTTAGTTGCTTCCCCCTTTCCTCGTAAATCTTGCTCATTCCATTTTAGGAAAAAAATATTTATAAGTTATTCTTTTCTTTAATTTCCCAATTGTCTTTTTTAATTTTGAATTGTTCTTGAGACAATGAAAGATAAGTTGATCAATGAGAACCCAACATTTATTTTCCATTCCCAGAAACTTCATTCGAAATATACAACAAATATATTCCATATTGCAATCACTTGATGGCTTTACATGCTCTGCGCTAACCTCAATTTCTTCCTAGATAAGACTCACTTTAGTCAAGCGCAGAATCAGAAATTTTTTTAGGGCGAGCTTGTATTTCATAATCTAAATCCACTCAACTTGTTTGGATCAAAATATAAATGAATTGATTTTAAATACTTATCATTGAAATTCTCAACATATCATTTGAAATTCATCTATTTTTAAATATTTTCCTTTGAAATACCTTATCAAATTAAATTCCCTCATCCAAACACAATCTAAGGTTCAATTTGGATGGAGGGATTTAAGTTTATGGATTTTAAATCCACAATTCAAATCCACTTGTTTGGATTAAAATGGAAGGTTGTGTTGGATGGAGGGATTTAGGTATGAATTTTAAATCCATAATCTAAATTCACTCTATTTGTTTGGATTAAAAAGTAAATGAATAGATTTCTAATATTTATATTCTTTTTTTAGTTAAAATTGAGAGAATTTAAATTCTCACTATCCATCTATTTTTAAATCATTTAATTTGAAATACTTCTTCAAATCAAATCCCCTTATCCAAATACAACCTAAATGAATTAATGAATTTTAATTACTTAGATTTGAGCTCAATTGAGAGAATTTTAAATTCTCACTAAAACCGTGTTCATTTAAAATTTATGTATTTTTAAATTGTTTCATTTGAAATGTCTCCTCAAATCAAATCCCTTCATTCAAACACAATCTAAATAAAAAGGCTAACGAGCAGATGAAGACTCAAAGTTATGATTTTTTTTATTTAAAAGGTTTGAATTGATAAATTAATCTATGGTTTATTCTCTAATTTAAGTTTAAATTTCTATAAAGAGTTAAATACACATGTTTAAAAAAAAAAAAAAACTAACAAAATTGAATATGGTTTAGTGGAAATATATATATTTTTACAAAAAAATGGGGTGGGCTACAAAGCCTACAATCATCCTTAGCCATGTTGTAGCTCCGCCCTTGACTTTAGCGATAAAGACTTACATGAAACGAAGGTTTAAACTGTGAGATCGTCAATCTCTTATAATGTATTTGTCATGTCCAAATTATATTATATCTCACCATGAGACGGACTCACGCAAAACTTCGTCATATTTCAGCCAATATCGATCCTAGACTTTGTAAGTAAAGAATTTGTAAACTTGAGATTTTTTTAGGATAGTTTTTGTGTCGTCTGGACTATTAATAGTTTGGATGTCAAATTGTATCGCTCCGTGTCGCTCTAACTTGATACCTGTTGCCTTTTTTTAATATTTTAAAATAATTATTTAAATTTTATTTTATTATTTACAATTTTACCCTTCGTTAAAATTAATAATAATAATATTTAAATTAAAAGAACGTAATATTAGATTTCTTTTAACATAATTAGATTATTATTTTATTTATATTTTATCTACTGCTCATTTAATTAGTTCACCTTCAAATTTTTTTTTTACTACGGTTATTTGCACCCGCTCATTTTATGAGTTCACCCCAAATAATTTTTTAGCCATGGTTATCTGCAATCATAAGTTCACCCTAAAATTATTTTTTTACCACACGTTTATCTGTACCGGCTCATTTTATAAGTTCACCCCAAAAGATTTTATTTTTTAAAAATAATTACATTTTAAGGACTATATTATACTTTTATTAAATGAGTTCACCCAAAAATCATTTTTCTTACTACAGTTATCTGCACCCGCTCATTTTATGAGTTCACCTCCAAATCATTTTTTTATCACGGTGTGCACCCACTCATTTTATGAGTTCACTCCTAAATTATTTTTTTACCACGTTTATCTGCACCATGAGTTCACCCAAAAATATTTTTTAAAAAATAATTACATTTAAAAGACTATATTATCCTTTCATTAATTTACACAAAATATAATAAAATCAACCTTAATTTGTATATTTACAATCTGAAGTCGAGTCATTACCGAGTTACCGTCGATTCACCATCAAGTCACCCATATTTTTAGAAAAAAATCGTAAAACATAATTTAAAATAAGACTATCGAAATTAGCCACAAATCTTGATTTTTTTTCTTTTTAATTTTTCTTCCCATTTCTCTTTTTCTCCCATTTTCAGTTTTTATTTCAAATTTTCAATTTCTTCGTTTTTTTCCTTTTACTTTTTTTTCCTGCCTTTATTTTCCTTTTTTTCCATTGTTTTTGGTATTATTGAATACAATTATATGTGTGAAATTATTTGTTATTGTATAAAATATTATTAACTAATATGCATGTTATTATTGATTATTATTCGTGGTATTACTAATAATTATTTTTTGTATTATTGAATATAATTAAATGTTTGAAATTATTTGTTATTAAATAAGATATTACGTAGTACTAATTACTGTTAATGGTAGTTATTCTTTATTGTGTTACCGACTATAATAAAGTTATACATATAATATTATTTTGTATTTAAATTAAAATAAATACACATAAAAATGGAAAATTAAAAAAAATGTAAAAGGAAAAAAAATGAAGAAATTAGAAGTTTGGAATAAAAACTTAAAATGGGAAGAAAGAAAAAGAGGAGAAGGGAAGAAAAAGAAAAAAGAAAAAAAATCGAGATTTGTATATAATTTCGATAGTTTTTTTTTTTTTAAAAAAAATTATGTTTTACGATTTTTTTTTCTAAAAATATGGATGACTTGGTCGTAGACATGCGCAAAATCGAACCGCCAAACCGGCCAACCGGCCAAACCGCCGTCGGTTTCGGCGGTTTTGATAAATAAAAAATTATTTTTTTAATACACAATTCTTCTATTTTTAATGTATAAATTTAAGTTATATAATTTTTTATTCAATTCTAGTAATGTATTTTCTAAAAAATGAGTTAAAATGAACGAAAATGGAGTGAAAACGAGCGAAAACAGAGATAATATTAAAAAAAAAAACCGCCAAACCGGTGGTTCGCGGTTCGATTACGATTCACCATTTTCGAAAACCGTAACCGCCGGTTTCTAACCAAAATCGGTGGTTTTCAACCGACGAACATGTCTACTTGGTGGTGAATCGACGGTAACTCGGCAATGACTCGACTGCCGATTGTAAATATACAAATTAAGGTTGGTTTTATTATATTTTGTGTAAATTAATAAAAGGATAATATAGTCTTTTAAATGTAATTATTTTTTAAAAATTTTTTTGGGGTGAACTCATAAAATGAGGGGTGTAGATAACTGTGATAAAAAAAATAATTTGGGTGTGAACTCGTAAAATGAACAGGTGCATATAACAACGATAAAAGTTATTCGGGGTGAACTCATAAAATGAGTGGGTGCAAATAACTGCGGTAAAAAAATAATTTGGGAATGAACTCGTAAAATGAGCGGGTGCAGATAACCGCGATAAAATAAATTATTCGGAAGTGAAATTATAAAATGAGTGGGTGCGTATAACCGTAATAAAAAATGATTTTTGGGTGAACTCATTAAAAAAAATATCAATAAATAATTAAAATTGGTGTGTATCGATCAAGTATCACCTTAAATATATATAATAAATTTAAAATTAGATTATTATTTCTTAAAACTCAAAAATATAATTTTGGAACGATTAATGATATGAGAATTAAAATAAAGATTATATATTATTATTAATTTTTTTATTAATTATGTGAGGATAAATTTGTAATTTTATAATTATGTATTTAAAATTATTAAAATTAATTTAAAAGTGCGATAGGACGACAAAAAATGATAATAAGTGCAATGCAAATCAATGGATTCTGCGACGCCAAGTGCAACAAGTAGCAGGAACCCTTGTAAACTTATAAAATAATTATTGAAATTAATACTAGTTAGAGTTGTCCGGGAATGGTGACTATTAAAATTTTCGTAGATAAATAGTTTCAGCGCAGCTTCTAAATTTTTTATATTAGGTCTTATTCAGCTTTTATCTTGAGCCTCTGATTAAACACATATTTTGAGCTAATATATAAATATGAAAGATTAAAAAAATGATTTATATAAACCGTGAAATAATCAATGTTATACGTACAAATTCTGCCACACAAGCGTGTGAATAATTAATCTTATAAAAATGATTTATATATTGGTCAAAGATTTGTTGTATTCGTGCGTTAAGTCATGCATCTTACTTGAGAATCGTGTAAATGTGCTAGTGTTGGTTCTTTTGACTACAGGTTTTGTTTGTGATGTTATGGCGGGTTTGAACTTAATGCCGGAATCAATCCTCCCATCCCATACAAAATCTTATACAATATTATTGCAGGGATCTTGAGTCATTCTAAGATCGAATTCTCCCATATTCGTCTCATGATATTTGTTTTAATTTTTAGTGGCTTTCTTCGCTCTTCCATAGCCATCTGATCTGGTTTTCCGTTCAAACGATTTTCAAATCACGTTGAATCATGTTGCTTCTGTTTTCTTCTTTGTTTTTTCTCACATTTTTCTTCGTCAATATCTTATATGTGTTACTAGACATATCTTCCTAATTTTTTCTCTCGTACGTGTCACTCCAAATTCTTTTCATTTGCATTTTCTCATTTTATAAGAATTTTACATTATTTTCTCTCTCTTTTTTTTCTCTCCCATCTCTCTTATTACTGCATTATGCTATGGACTCATGCACGTTGCACTTTTCATTTACTTACTTACACAACATGCACTCGTGCATACTAGACTTTACCTATTTATTTTCTCCTCTTATTCTCATTTCTACTAATTTTATTTTTTGTAAATTTAATATGGGTATGAATTTAAAAAAAAAAATTAAACATTAAATTAAATTAAATTTATAAATAAATAAATAATTTAATTATATTTTAAAATAATAATATATAAAATTATATTTAATTCTCGCGTATTACGCTGATTTTGCACTAGTATGTATATATAATTAAGGACAAGTACTTATTTGTCATTATAGTATAATATATATATATATATATAATTAGTATGTATATATAATTAAGGACAAGTACTTATTTGTCATTATAGTAACATATATATATATATTTATTTTTTTGAAGTACATTATAGTAACATATATTTACACTTACGATAATACATATTAGTCATCACGGTAGGTGTGCCTATGAATTTGGGGGTACAATTGTACCTTCAAATTGAATAATTTATATTTTTTTCTTAGGTAAATAAATTAGCAACGTATCAAAAAAAAAAATCGACAACTAAAATTATTGTTACACATTTTTTTAGAAATTTTCATTTGACTCAGTTCGACCCATGAAAAAATCACGAGTTTTCACCTTTTTTTTTTTAAATGTGATAATATTACATGCATGTGCAACATTTCATATAAGTACCCCTCTTAAAATTATGATCCCCGTATTAAGGAGGCATTTGCAAATTGCAATCTCTAAGTGGGTGTTTGCCCTCTCCATTCTTTTAACAACTTCTAAGTGCTTCTAATCTTTACACTCACTAATTTTATAATTTTGTTTTGACAATTTAAATAATATTTTATTTTTACTCATTATTTATTCAAATGTAATAAGGATGCTTTTTGTAAAATTATAAAAAAGTAATTTGTATGACATACACTACAACATTTAAAAAATTTATTAGAAGTGCTTATTTTTAAAACAGTATCTACTTTCAATTTTACTATAAAAATTAACTTTAATCACTTTGAATCAACTATAATTGTTTATAAACACACCCTAAGAAAATCGTGAGAATCACTTTTCTAATTCTTTTTTTGAGAGGAGAATCACTTCTCTAATTCAACAAACCTTAAAGCAACTTCTGACGCAAAATTCTATTTGCTTTGTAATATTGGGCCATATGTCACATGAATAACTCTTGGTTTCCATTATTATCCGACTTATGTTGCTGATTTAAAAAAAAAAATCAATCCGGAGGTGTAACTAGGTTTTTAAATTTTAATTCGATCTCAAAATCAAATTTTCATAAAGTGCGACAGAGATGGCTGGAGAGCATCCAAGATTTAATGATCTTATCAATGTAGATTTACGAATGGATTCTATTCATGATATAAAGATTTATAAACACGTGTCGGATAAATGGAGCAAATTTAATACTAAAAAAGAATAGTTTGAGACAATTTAATATATAAAAATAAACTTTTTTATTACACTGATCACATAATATATATGATGGAAACTCATCTTATTAATAAGATCATTTCATTTAAAAAAAAAAAATCTAAACAATTTGATATTTTCTTTATGTTCACTACTCCCTTGGAAACTCATCTTATTAATAAGATCATTTTATTTAAAAAAATCTAAACAATTTGATATTTTCTTTATGTTCACTACTCCCTCCGTTTTAAAAAAGTTTATCATTAATTTTTTGTTTAAAAAATTGTCATTTTAGCTTAATGGTCTATTTTTAGTAGTCATATATAGTTGGACTAAGGTTGAACTATTTTAAAAGGTTTGTCATTTTTTGTATTAAATTTTGTTTAAAATTTTGTCATTTTAGCTTAATGGTCTATTTTTAGTACGTAGTCATATATAGTTGGACTTAGGGGTGTAAACGAGCCAAGTAGTACTGAGCTCGAAACTCGACTCGATTGTTATACTCGAAACTTGAAACTCAATTCGATTCGGTCAAGTCTAAAATTTTAAAGATTTAGCTCGATTCGATTACATATATAATTTATAAAATTAATTGTAAAATATATTTTTTCTAAAATAAACTCGAGCTCGACTCGATTATACAAATAGTAAATATTGTTCAAGCTCGATTAGACTCGTGAGCCTTTCGAGCTCGATAGCTTACTCATGTAGCTCGAAACTCGAGTCAACTTCGTGCTTGACTCACTTACACCCCGAGTTGGACTAAGGTTGAACTATATGAGAAACACACAATTTGATATTTTCCTTATGTTCACAATTTTCTCATTTTTTGTATCATTCGCGGCGTGGTTGAAACAATTTTTGCTCTAGGCGGGAATCGAAACGCCAACCTTGGGACACCCAAGCAAGGTACTCCACCGCTTAAACACAAGCTTCTTTCATTTACTTTTACGATTTAATTTGTATATGTATACATATTTGAACCATGCATTTTTTAAAAAAGATAAAAGTTAATTAATTTCTTTAATATTTATTAATCAATTAAATTACTACTGTAACTTTTAAAAATGATAAATGTAATTTGTTTTTTTTCTTTCTAAATTCCAATTTTAAATGTAATTTAATTTTCGTAATTTTAAAATATTATTTTTTAAAAGAAGGTTTCAACTTTCAAAAGTATGAGTGGTTCGCCGATAACCTCGTTTAACTTCCTATGTACGGACTGCCTCAACGCTATTTAAACGAACTCTTATTTTTTCTAAATGTTTTTTTCCCTTTAACACCGAAATCTCAACGGCCACCCCCCTTCCCCCGATGCTTAATACAGTGAGTTTTCCTTGAATTTATATTTTCCCCCTCCCCCTTCTCTCTCTAGATCTAACCCCCCTTTTCTCTCTCTCTCTACTTTTCTCACTCTTATATATTTATTATCTTTTCAAAAAAAAAAATATATATATATTATGAAGAACGTGATGTGAGAGAAAAATACTTTACAAGTTAGGAGAAGGTGTTCTTTATGGCTTTTCAACACAATTAGTGCTTCTTTTTTCATTAATCAGGGTGGGAGGGAAACAACAATGACGAACAACATGGTTTCTCCTCAAGAACAGCTTCCCATTGTAATAATCCCTCCAATTCTAAACCCCTTTTTCTATATATATTTTTTTAATTTTATAAGAAAGTGGCATGGATCTAAATGTTGTTGTGTTATGCATGACGTCATCAATTCATCATCATGCACGTACGTTAACATTTTTTCCAAATGAAGAACAAACAATCAAGCATCGGGACTTTGCATGTGTGCATAGGAGAAACATATCACATGCAAAAACAGCATGAAAAAGTTCAAAATTAGCATTAAAGCATCAACAAGGCTTCCTTTTCAGTTACTTTTTAATCATACTATTCTTTTAAGGTTATTTTTACTTCTTTATGTTCACGAATATTTAATTTATCCTTTCCAGCTTATACAGTAAGTCTCCTCATCTTTATTCTTTTTGTTTATAAGTTACACTTACGAATATTTAACATATAGTTAATTAATTTGTTTGAATTGAAGCACTTCATGTTCCAAAAGTTTGCATGTCCACAGAAAAAAAAAAAAAGAAACTTATATTTATTTAAGTTCCTACAGGTCACATGCAGCAGCATAAATGCACAAATGAACTTTTTCTATGGCGCCATTCAAAATATATCCATTTAAAGTTGCATCTCGACAAAGTTACATTAGTTTTGTTTGATCCAATTTAGGTTCACAGAATAATAAATTCATTGACTATTTTGTGGTTGATCAAACGCATACGTAAGTAATATCAAGAAAATATTCCTCCAATAAACTAGTTTAAATTAAACTTACATAAGTCCAAAATACAATTATATGTAGGATGAAATTTTGGAGTTTTGCGAGTCGGAATTATTCCCAGAAACGCTTCAAAATTCAGAAGTTGCTTCAAGTTCAAATTGTTGCTATGAAGAGCACTCTTCGTACCAAACGCCTCTCTCCATCACACTAGACAACAACAACAACAACAACGAAATCGGGCCAACAACTGTCTCAGCTGCCACGGCCAACAGCCACCTTCCATTAATGTTCATGGACGAGGATCAGGGCATGGAAGATGACATTTCAGCCTCAATCGATTTCAATCTCTCTCCGTCTAATTTCGCAGCTCCTCCTCCACATCAATACTACAACACAAATCAAGTAGGAGAGTTGCAGATGCATGATCAGGGTCCAGTAGTACTGTACGGACAGCAGCAGGCGTCTTACAACATGCGACTGAATTCGGACCCCGTTGTTATGGGATCATATAACTTACCTAACATGAATCATAATAATAATAATGCTTCAGCCTTTAGTTTTGATCATTCCTGGCTTTTTACAGGATCAGCTTCTACAGCTGCAGGTAATTTGTCCACCTTTGACCATCACGAAATATTGGAATCTCAGGACAATAATATGAATATTAATGGAGTTGGAGGAGGAGGACCCTTTTTCATGCCTGATTCTCTAGCTAGGGTTTTTAATTGCTCAAACGCCGATCTTCAGGTAATTAATATATATATATCCAACTTTCTTTTTTCGTCCGTCTCTATCAATCTGTCTCTGTTCCAATAAAATTAATTAATTAATTATGGAATGAATAGACACTGAGTAGTGAGAGCCAGCAGCATCTGCTGGGCGGTAGTCCTGGTACAAATCTGGCATCGGAGATTTCGAGTTTGGAAGATCCGACTTTTAAAGTTGGCAAACTCTCTGCTGAAGAGAGGAAACGCAAGATTAGTAGATACCTCAAGAAAAGAAATGAAAGAAATTTTAGCAAGAAAATCAAGGTTAATAATTTTCTCCCTCTCTCTCAATTTGCTTCTTCTTCAATTTAAACACCCGCCCTACAACGTCAAACAAAATAAAGTGTACCTCATTTTAGAATCGGACATCATTTTATCCGGAGCTAGTATATGAATTTAATGATGTGACCTGTCATTAAAAACTATTAACTAGAATATATTTAATTGAACATCTACTTTATAAGTAAATAATTAATTTTTTTTTTTTAAAATCGTAAAATTGAATAACGCATAAAAAGTTTGTGGTAGAAGAGAGTATTAAATTGGGTAATATATTCTTCTTGGAGAAGTGTGGGGCCGGCATAGCAAGTATTTGAATTAATTTTGTTGGGGTTTAGAAATAAATGCTTTTTTAGGGGGCAAAGAAAAAGTTAAGATGTGATGCATATTGTGTGTGTTGCAATTGCAGTATGCTTGCCGGAAAACACTTGCAGACAGCCGGCCAAGGGTTAGGGGAAGGTTCGCAAAGAACGACGAATTAGGCGAGCTTGCAAGATCCGCTAGCACGGGCCATGACGATGACGTAGACGATGACGTCACCCTCTTTTCCAATCACATCCCCGATCACCACCATAAGGTCATTTCATCAACTATTTACATTCTTAATTAATTGTCCCTCCTTAATGATTAAATATATAATATCGAAGGGCAACGTTTTGTACAAGTAGATCATGTGCAGAAATAAAATTAATTAATTGTATATTTTTGTAGGTTGTGAAAGAAGAAGGGAGTATGGGCGGAATAGATATGTATGGAAACATAAACGAAGTGAATTCGTTTAAATGCAGCACCTACCCCATCCAATCTTGGATTAATTAACACACACATACACATTCTGGTGATGAAGAATTTTAATTTGTACCAAATCAATATTTGCCTTATATTAAAGTAGAATACTAACATCTTGGTAACATAATTTACCATATATAATTTAGTAGTACGTAGTAGTATTTGCGCTAATAGCTATAATAATATTGTACTAGTTTAATTTTTAGAACGTACGTAGTAGTAACACTTAAATTTATGTATATACTATTCACGTGAGTTTAAATTTTACTCCAAACGTGAACATCAAATTCAACTTTGCATTGTTTAATGTTTGCAGAAATAAAATGATGAATTTATATGCATGGGAAGAGTAACGAGATCTGACGATGGGGATCAAAAACTTTTATGCAAAATAGAATCAGAAATAGTTTTTTTTTTTTTTGATCAGGCAAAATAACTTATATATAATCAGGCTAGTATCAGAAATAGTACTGGAAAGAAAACGAAGCTCATGTCTCTCTGTCTCGCACTCTGCCTCGTCCGTCACTCAAACCGCTCGCTTCCGCCTAGCTGGGTTCTTCAAGTAAGTTGTTAAATATCATATATACCTAATATTGTATTATATATTTCTTGATTCCGTTGATTATATGATGTTAGTGCTTTAGTGGAATAGGCAAATATTGATTGCAGATTTCTACATTGAATTGCAAAATAATTCGAATGCTTCATATTTCCTCTGTTTATGCAATCAAGGTCTTGTGTTGCAAATGTTGTTGGGATTTAATCCGAGTTGTTTTGGTCATTAGTTGTCCTAAGTTATATTATCCTCTTCGATGACGCACAATGACAACGTAAGAGTAGAAGTGAGAGAACAGGTCCCGATACAATTCAACACGTGTCAGAGCAAGGTTAGAAGACTCGAGTCGAGTGGCGGCCGACGGCACCGAAACCTAACAGTGGTATCAGAGCCCGTGTGTTTGCTGAATTACAGTAGGCAGGTGAAGAAGGTAATGTTTGATTATTATTTTTCTTTCTACAGTCGATTCTATATTTTAGTTTCTGGTAAACCATTGAATTAATTCGATTAGGACTGAAATTATACTAATTAGAACTTAATTTGTTATCCTTTTTTCTAACTATTTATCTAGCAATATTTGTTAGAAATTGTGGTCTAGAAATTGTTTTAATCTTAGTTCTTTGTCTTCATAGATAAGACAAAGAGTTTGATTAATTTATGTGGCACTTGTGGTTAATGTGGTGATTTGAAATCCTTACCTGGAGTCTCGCTCTGGTATAACAGTTAAATTCATTTTTTTACTGTTTTTGTAGCAATGTCTCTGGTTGGAATTGTTTGAGTGGATTTGTGTGTTGTAGATTTTAGGATATTTTTGTGTGTTCTATTTTTTTATGATTTTATTTACGCTTTTGTTTATCATAAATTTTATTGCTTTCACTTAATCTTTGTGATTATTGTTTCTTTGTGAGTCTCTGTGCAATTTTTATTAATTGTTTTGTGGTTAATTGCTTAGTGCATGTTGTTTATGCTTATGTTTTAGTGTTGCTCTATGATTTTTATTTGTGATGCATGAATAGATGATGGACTAGTGGGAAGGTGGAGAAATAGTTGCATGAATGCATGATAATAATTGTGGGTTCAGTGGAAATTACAAGTATGTGTTTATATGTATGTGTGTTATGCATGACTTCATACATTGTGGTTTCATGTTTTCTCCCTACATCATATTCATCTCATCTAGTTGCATGTGAGTTTCTTGAGCATTTATTGAGCTTTGTGTCTTGATTTTTGTGATATTCTTTGTGTGTCTTTTCAGTGCATTCTTCTCTTTGTGTGATTATGAATGACTGGTTGCTTCTTTGTGTTTAGATATTATTCTTTGTAAGGTGGAGTGATTTCGTCTTAGTGATATCATGTCTTTGTGCATTTGTAATGGTTGCATGATAATACTTGTGGGTTCCGTGGGAATTACGAGTATGTGTTATATGTACGTTTGTTATGCATTACTTCATACATTGTGGTTTCATGTTTTCCTCCCTAAAACATAATCATCAAATCACAAAGACTAAATCACTCCACCTTACTAAGAATATTTTTTAAACACAAAGAAGCAATCAGTCATTTGTAATCACACAAAGAGAAGAATGCACTGAAAAGGCACACAAAGAATGCCACAAAGAACAAGACACAAAACTTAATAAATAAATGCTCAAGAAAGTGACATTCAACTAGATGAATATGGGGTAGGGGAAAATATGAAACCACAATGTATTAAGTCATGGATAACACTTATAGCATTCACAAATAATATGTTATTGGGTTATTCTGCATATTCTCATTCTCAAATAATCCAATGAATTAGAAAACACACTTTATTCACGGATTGAATTATTATTTTTGAATTTGTGTTAATTTAGTAGAAATTAAAACTAAAGAAAAAATGGAATGGCAAGTCTAGGCTAGGCTAGTGCATGTAGTGAGGATGTGGGTGTTTTAGCTTAGGCATGTGGCTGCTGACAAATTCTTACATACACCCTCCTTAGTGCATCTGTACACTCCTCAATTTAAATTTTTTATTTTATGATAGGCTACAGTTAATTACACCCCCACTTTTATTGACTTCGCCCATAAATTATATAAACAATTGGTCATAATTATTTACACCCACTCTTTTGTTAACTTCACCGCCTAAATTATTATTTTTAAAATATTACACCTAAAATTATTACAGTGTTCTTCTATTAATTTAGAGAAAATATAATACAATCAATCATAATTTATATATAAACAATTGGTCATGATTATTTATACCCCCTCTTCTGTTGACTTCACCCCCAAATTATTTTTAAAAAAATACACCTAAAATTACTATAATGCCCTTCTATTAATTTAGACAAAATATAACACAATCAATCCTAATTTATATATAAACGGTTGGCCTCGGTTATTTACAGCTCCGCTTTTATTGACTTCACCACCACCCCTCCCCCCCCCACTTATTTTTTTTAAAATTGCGCCTAAAATTACTATATTGTCCTTCTATTAATTTAAACAAAATATAATACAATCAATCCTAATTTATATAGGTAAATTCTAATATACACTCGCGTGTATATACACTCTTCATTTTCATTAAGATTTTGGGCCTAATTTACTTTTTTCGGTGCAAACAATTAATGGGTCTCAAAATTGAGGTGGACACCTACCAATTTTTTTTACAAATAAATGATTTTGAGATTGAGATGTCTAGAAGAAAATTAAAAAAAAATACTTAAATATCTGGATTTTGAGGTTGAGAGATTTAGAAGAAAATTGACGAGGAGGAGACGAGAAATTTGTTTTTCTAACTATCAATCGAAAGAGGGACAGACGACTTGGGACATAGCAGAAGGAGGAGAAAGCGACGGGGCTTGGATGGACGACAGCGGCTTGGGACGCAACCTTGGACGGACAGTGAGGCATGAACAAAGAAGGTATCAGAGCACGCGTGTTTGCTGAGTTGCAGTAGGCAGGTGAAGAAGGTAATGTTTGGGTTTTTTTAGCTTTTTACAGTCAATTCTATTTTTTAGTTTCTGATAAATCATTGAATTAATTAGATTAAGGCTGAAATTATTTTTGCTATGGGTTTTTTGCTAATTTTCTGCTCGTGAGTTGCCTTTGAAATTAATTATACTAATTAGAGCTTAATTTGTTATCCTTTTTTCTAACTATTTATCTAGCAATATTTGGTTAGAAATTGTGGTCTAGAAATTATTTTAGTCTTAGTTCTTTGTCTTGATAGATTAAACAGGAGTATGATTAATTTATGTGGCACTTGTGGTTCATGTGGTGATTTGAGATCCTTACCTGGGGTCTCGCACTGGTATGACAGTTAAATTCATTTTTTTACTGCTTTTGTAGCGTAGTCCCTGGTTGGGACTTGGGATTGTTTGATTGGGTTTGTGTGTTGTAGATTTTAGGATATTTTTGTGTGTCCAGTTTTTTGTGATTTTATTTACGCTTTTGTGTATCGTAAATGTTATTGCTTCCGCTTTACCTTTGTGATTATTGTTTCTTTGTGAGTCTCTATGCAATTTTTATTAATTGTTTTGTAGTTAATTATTTGGTGCATGTTGTTTGTGCTTATGTCTTTGTGTTGCTCTATGATTTTATTTGTGATGCATGAGTAGATGATGGGCTATTAGGGAGGTGGAGGAATAGTGTCATGAATGCAGCATGATAATAATGGTGGGTTCCGTGAAAATTACAAGTATGTGTTTATATGTATGTGTGTTATGCCCCCGTCCAAAAAAAAAAATGTATGTGTGTTATGCATGACTTTATACATTGTGGCTTCATGTTTTCTCCCTACACCATATTCATCTCATCTACTCTGCTACTCATCTATTTGCATGTGAGTTTATTGAGCATTTATTGAGTTTTGTGTCTTGATCTTTGTGGCATTCTTTGTGTGCCTTTTCAGTGCATTCTTCTCTTTGTGTGATTATGAATGACTGATTGTTTTTTGTGTTTAGAAATTATTCCTTGTAAGGTGGAGTGATTACGTCTTTGTGATTTATGTATGCTTTGTGATATCATATTTTTGTGCATTTGTAATGGTTCTGTGGGAATTACGAGTATGTGTGTTATGCATGACTTCATACGTTGTGGTTTCATATTTTCCCCATAAAACATAATCATCAAATCACAAAAAACTAAATTACTCCACCTTACTAGAAATAATTTCTAAACACAAAGAAGCAATCAGCCATTTATAATCACACAAAGAGAAGAATGCATTGAAAAGGCACACAAAACAAAGAATGCCACAAAGATCAAGACACAAAGTTCAATAAATGCTTAAGAAACTCACATTCAACTAGATGAATATGAGGTAGGGGAAAATATGAAACCACAATCTATTAAGTCATGCATAACACTTCGAGCATTCACAAATATTATTTTATTGGATTATTCTGCAGATTCTCATTCTCAAATAATCCAATGAATTAGAAAACACACTTTGCTCACGATTGAATTATTATTTTTGAATTTATGTTACTTTAGTGGAAATTAAAACTAAAGAAAAAATGGAATGGGAAGGCTAGGCTAGGCTAGGCTAGTGCAATGATGATGTGGGTGTTTTACCTTAGGTGGGCATGTGGTTGTTGCTGACAAATTCTTCCATACACCCTACTCAGTCCATCTATACACTCCTCAATTTTATATTTTAATTTTATAATTGGCCACAATTATTTACACCCCCACTTTTATTGACTTCACCCCTAAATTATATAAACAATTGGTCATAGTTATTTATACACCCTCTTTTATTGACTTCACCGCCTAAATTATTATTTTTTAAAAATTACACTTAAAATTACTATATTGTCCTTCTATTAATTTAGAGAAAATATAATACAATCAATTCTAATTTATATATAAACAATTGGTCACAATTATTTATACCCCCGCTTCTGTTAACTTCACCCCTCAAATCTTTTTTTTTTAAATACACATAAAATTACTATAATGCCCTTCTATTAATTTAGACAAAATATAATACAATCAATACTAATTTATATATAAACAATTGGCCAATTTATATACACCTCCGCTTTTGTTGACCTCACCCCCCAAATTATTATTTTTTAAAAAAATACACCTAAAATTACTATAGTGCCCTTCTATTAATTTAAACAAAATATAATACAATCAATCCTAATTTATATAGTTAAATTCTTATATACACTCGCGTGTATATAAATTCTTCAATTTCATTAAAATTTTGTGCCTAATTTACTTTTTCCGGTGCAAACAGTTAATGGCTCGCACAATTCTAATGAAAGGCCACAATTATATGCACACAAGATTGAGGTGGACACCCACCAATTTTTTTACAAATCAATGATTTTGAGATGGAGAGGTCTAAAAGAAAATTAAAAAAAAAATACTTACATATCTGAATTTTGAGGTTGAAAGATCTAAAAGAAAATTGACGATAGAGGAGCGGCAGAAACGGGAAGGAGGCAATGAATCTACTTTTCTAACTTTCAATCGAAAGATGGACGGACGGCTTGGGACGCAACAGAAGGAGGAGGAAGCGACGGGGGCTTGGACGGACGACGCCGGCTTGGGACGTAGCCACAGACGACGGCGACTTGGGATGCAATCTTGGACGAACGGTAAGGCCTAGACGAAGAAGGTATCAGAGCCCGCGTGTTTGCTGAGTTGCAGTAGGTAGGTGAGGAAGGTAATGTTTGGTTTTTTTTTTTTTTTTTGCTTTCTACCGTCAATTCTATTTTTTATTTTCTGATAAATCATTGAATTAATTAGATTAGGGGTGGAAATTATTTTTGCTATGGGTTTTTTGCTAATTTTTTGCTCGTGAGTTGCCTTTGAAATTAATTATACTAATTAGAGCTCAATTTGTAATCCTTTTTTCTAACTATTTATCTAGCAATATTTGATTAGAAATTGTGGTCTAGAAATTGATTTAGTCTTAGTTCTTTGTCTTGATAGATAAGACAGGAGTATGATTAATTTATGTGGCACTTGTGGTTCATGTGGTGATTTGAGATCCGTACATGGGGTCTCGCTCTGGTATGACAGTTAAATTCATTCTTTTACTACTTTTGTGGCGTAGTCCCTGGTTGGGACTTGGGATTGTTTGATTGGGTTTGTGTGTTGTAGATTTTAGGATATTTTTGTGTGTCCTATTTTTTGTGATTTTATTTACGCTTTTGTGTATCGTAAATGTTATAGCTTCCGCTCTACCTTTGTGATTATTGTTTCTTTGTGAGTCTCTATGCAATTTTTATTAATTGTTTTGTAGTTAATTAATTATTTGGTGAATGTTGTTTGTGCTTATGTTTTCGTGTTGCTCTATGATTTTATTTGTGATTCATGAGTAGATGATGGGCTATTAGGAAGGCGGAGGAATAGTGTCATGAATGCAGCATGATAATAATTGTGGGTTCCGTGAAAATTACAAGTATGTGTTTATATGTATGTGTGTTATGCATGACTTTATACATTGTGGTTTCATGTTTTCTCCCTACACCAATATTCATCTCATCTACTCATCTATTTGCATGTGAGTTTATTGAGCTTTGTGTCTTGATCTTTGTGACATTCTTTGTGTGCCTTTTTAGTGCATTCTTCTCTTTGTGTGATTATGAATGACTGATTGCTTTTGTGTTTAGAAATTATTCCTTGTAAGGTGGAGTGATTTCGTCTTTGTGATTTATGTATGATTTGTGATATCATGTCCTTGTGCATTTGTAATGGTTGCATGGTAATACTTGTGGGTTCTGTTGAAATTACGAGTATGTGTTTATATGTATGCGTGTTATGCATGACTTCATATGGTTTCATATTTTTTCCCCTAAAACATATTCATAAAATCACAAAAACTAAATCGCTCCACCTTACTAGGAATAATTTATAAACACAAAGAAGCAATCAGTCATTTATAATTACACAAAGAGAAGAATACACTAAAATGGCACACAAAGAATGCCACAAAGAACAAGACACAAAGTTTAATAAATGTTAAGAAACTCAAATTCACCTAGATGAATATGGGGTAGGGGAAAATATGAAACCACAATGTATTAAGTCATGCATAACACTTGGATCATTCACAAATACTCCCTCCGTCCATGAAATGTAGTCCCATTGGAGTGGGACACATGTTTTAAGAAAAAGGTAGATAAAGTAAGTGTATTGTAGGGTATTGTGGGGTCCATTGTGAATAAAGTGATTGCTTGTGAATAAAGTTGATAGCAATTTGAGTAATTAAGTGATGGTTGAAGGGTGATAGTTTCCATAAAGGGTATGTGACTAAATTTCGTGGACAAAGAATATAAGTCAAATGAGACTACTTTTCGTGGATGAAGGGACTAGGGAGTAGTATTTTATTGGATTATTCTGTAAATTCTCATTCTCAAATAATCCAATAAATTAGAAAACACACTTTGCTCACAGATTGAATTATTATTTTTGAATTTGTGTTAATTTAGTAGAAATTAAAACTAAAGAAAAAAATGGAATGGCAAGGTTAGGCTTGTGTAGTGATGCATGATGTGGGTGTTTTACCTTAGGAGGCATGTGGTTGTTATTGGCAACCGATATTTACATCCTCATTTTTATTGACTTCACCCCTAAATTATATAAACAATTGACCATATATAGTTATTTTTACACCACCTCTTTTGTTGATTTCATCGTCTAAATTATTATTTAAAAAAAATTACACCTAAAATTACTATAGGGTCCTTCTATTAATTTATAGAAAATATAATACAATCAATCCTAATTTATATCAAAACAATTGGCCACAGTTATTTACACCCCCCGCTTAAATTGACTTCACCCCTCAATTTTTTTATTTTTTTTAACATACACCTAAAATTACTATAATAATCTTCTATTAATTTAAAAAAATATAATACAATAAATTCTAATTTATATATAAACAATTGGCCACGTTATTCACACCTCCGCTTTTGTTGACTTCAAGCCCCAAATTATTATTTTTTAAAAAAATACACCTAAAATTACTATAGTGCACTTATATTAATTTAAACAAAATATAATACAATCAATCCTAATTTATATACACTCGCGTGTATATACACTCTTCAATTTCATTATTTATTTATTTTTGCCTAATTTACTTTTTTCGGTGCAGACAATTATTGGGTCGCACAATTCTGAAAGACCACGATTATATGCACACACAATATTGAGGTGGACACCCACCAATTTTTTTACAAATCAAAGATTTTTAGATTGAGAGGTCTAGAAGAAAATTTAAAAAAATACTTGCATATCTGAATTTTGAGGTTGAGAGATCTAGAAAAAAATTAACGATAAAGGAGCGGCATAAACGAGGAGGAGACGACGAATTTGTTTTTTCTAAATTTCAATGGAAAGAGGGACAAACGACTTGGGACGCAACGGAAGGAGGAGGAAGCGGCGGGGGCTTGGAAGGACGACGACGACATGGAACGTAACCACGAACGGACGGCGGCTTGGGATGCAACCTTGGATGGACGGTGAGGCCTGGACGAATGACGAAGCAGACGTGCGTGAAATTGGCGAAACAAATGCGACGACGACGAACGAGGCTATGGCGGCGAGACTTTGTGCTGCAACGAAGAAAAGATGTGGCGGCGAGGCTTTGAGCGGCAACCGACGAGGCTAGGAGATGAGTGGGTGTCCCAAGCAGCGTATTTTATTTTTCACGCTATATGTTTTGAGAGAATAAAGGTAGAATTATGGTTATGTAGGAGAATGGTATTTTCGGTCTATCATGGGGTGTGTCCTAATCGTATGAGGTGTGCGTTAAAATCTTGTGTGTGCGTATAACCAAATATTGATTACTGATTATTGTTCATGGTATTACTGATAATTATTTTTTGTATTATTGAATGTAATTAAATGTGTGGAATTATTTGTTATTGTATATACTGTTCATGGTATTAATGATTATTGTTCTTGGTATTACTGATAATTATTTTTGGTATTACTGAATATAATTAAATATGTTGATTTATTTGTTATTGTATAAGATATTACTGATCAATGTTTATGGTATTACTGATAATTATTTTTGGTATTACTGAATATAATTAGATGTGTGGAATTATTTGTTATTGTATAAAGTGTTACTGATAGATGTTCATGATATTATTGATTACTGTTCAATGGTATTATTATTGTATAAAGTGTTACTGATAAATGTTCATTGTATTATTATATACTCCCTCCGTCCAATTTCATTATTCTCACTTTCCTTTTTTGGTTGTCCAATTTTATTATGTACATACCCTTTTTGGAAACAATACTATTCATACTACTTTATCTCCACCCTCCTACCATCACTTATTTACCAACTTTACCATTCACTTTATTCATAAACAATCATTTATTTACATATGTACCCCACAATACCCCATCATACCCTCAACTTATCTACTTTATGAATAAACTAATCAATATTCATTAAAATCCGTGCCCGGAGAAGTGGACATAATAAAATTGGACGGAGGGAGTATTTGTTTTTGGTATTATTGAATATAATAATTAGATGTGTGAAATTATTTGTTATTGTATAAGATATTACTAATTACTGTTAATGGTATTATTGATTATTGTTTATTATATTACAAGTTATTACTTATTGTATTAGCGACTATAATAAAATCATACCTATAATATTATTTTGTATTAAAATTTAAAAAAAAACTCATGAAAAAATGGAAAAGAAAGGCAGGAAAATAAAAAAAAAAAAAGAAAAAAAAACGAATAAATAAAAAGCTTGGAATAAAAACTGAAATGGGAAGAAAAAAGAAAAAGAGGAGGGCGAAGAAAAATTAAAAATGAAAAAAGTGAGATTTGTGGCTAATTTCGATAGTTATTTTTTAAATTTATGTTTTTACGATTTTTTTTTCTAAAAATATGGGTGACTCGGTGGTGAATTGACGATAACTCGACAATGACTCAGCTGCAAATTGTAATGTATAAATTATGGTTGATTGTATTATATTTTGTGTAAATTAATAAAAGGATAATATAGTCTTTTAAATGTAATATTTTTTAAAAAAATATTTTGGGGGTGAACTAATAAAATGAGCTGGTGTAGATAACCGTGGTAAAAAAAATGAATTTGGGTGAACTCATAAAATGAGTGAGTGCAGATAATTGTGGTAAAAAGAAATAATTTGGGGGTGAACTCATAAAATGAGTGAGTGCAGATAATTGTGGTAAAAAGAAATAATTTGGGGGTGAAATCATAAAATGACCGAGTGCAGATAACTGTGGTAAAAAGAAATAATTTAAGGGTGGACTCATTAAATTAGCGGGTGCAGATAAAATATGAATAAAAAATAGAAATTGAAATCAAATTATACCCATACACCTTGGGGTACACAAGTACTACCCGGTTGCTGTTGTAATTCATGACGGTAGTGGAGAGTGGAACTAGCGTTATCTCTTTCCATAATAACTTAATTTATACTATTGTTGTAATACTTTTAAATGTAATGTCGTACTACTATTTCATAAGATTGTCAAGTGTAATTGTGTAATACATTCAAGTGTATTTGCGTAATTATCAAATGTAATGTTGTAATATTATTACCTAAAAATTGTTATGATGACATTGTCAAGTGTAAGTGTGTAATATTGTTGAGTGTAATTGTGTATTATTGTCAAGTGTGATGACGCAATACTATTCCATAAAAATTGTGATGATAACATTGTCAAGTGCAAATGTGTAATATTATTGCTATTTTATTACATTGTTAAATATAATTGTGTAATAAAGTCAAGTGTAATATTATAATATTATTTTATAAAAATTGTTATTTTGTTATATTGTCATATGTTACAAGAGGTGAAAGTCAAAAGAAGTTTAAAAAAGTTTGTACTCCAGGCAATCCCGACTTATGCAATGTCATGCTTCAAAATACCAGTTCAGATTTGCTCATAAATGGAATCCATCATTGCGAACTTTTGGTAGGGAAGGAAAGATGGTAGAAACAAAATTCATTGGCTACGGTGGGAAGAACTGTGTAAACCAAAGGATGAAGGGGGGATGGGCTTTCGTAGGATGTTTCAGTTCAATCAAGCTCTACTTGCCAAACAAGTATGACGATTAATGGATAGGCCAAAGGATGAAGGGGGGATGGGCTTTCGTAGGATGTTTCAGTTCAATCAAGCTCTACTTGCCAAACAAGTATGGCGATTAATGGATAGGCCAAATTCGCTTGCTGCTAAGATATTGAAGGCACGATACTACAAACACACAGATATTATGGAGGCCGAATTGGGGAACAACCCATCACTCACGTGGAGATCTCTACACTCGAGTTTGGTAATTTTGCAAAGCGGAATCAGATGGACAGTTGGAAATGGGAGAACGATTACGCTCTTTAAACACGCATGGGTACAAGGACTAGAAAGTGGTGTCATCAAATCTAGGATTGCAGCAAGAGTTAGTGTGCCGTTTTTCTTGGATGAGAATAGGCAGTGGAATGAGGTCTTGGTCCGAATGGCATTTGTCCCTTTTGAAGCTGAAGGCATTCTGAGAACAGCGGTTGGGAATGCAGATGAGAATGATTGTAGATTCTGGAAATACGATATTGGTGGCAAATATTCAGTATCCTCTGGATATAAGGAAGGAATCAAAATTAAGAATCGACAAGAGGATAGGCCTACGGAATCAAACGAGGAATCAAAACGTGAATGGTGGAACTTCATTTGGAATCTAAAAGTACCGCCTAAAGTTCGAATATTTACCTGGAAAATGTGTTGTGATTTTATTGCTACAGAAGGAAATCTTGCTAATAGACACATTCCTTTAAATCCAGTTTGTGGCCTGTGTGGATTCTACATGCCATCAATGATCCATGCACTTTTCCTTTGTGAAGGCGTTCGAGGGGTATGGAATGATTTAGGGTGGAGACACATCTTAAAGTTTGGAAAATAGGTAGGCACTGCCAATTTTTTGGTTTTCATTAAGGAGGGATATACAAAGTGGGAGTTTGAGCAAGTGATCATGCTGGCGTGGGGAATCTGGAATGAAAGGTGCAAGTTGTTACATGTAGAGGGAAGTAAGAGACGCAAGATTGACAAGAAATCGGGTGAGCAGGTCTTACGGTATCTTATATGTTACCAAGATAATCTTAAGTCCGAGGAAAAGGGAGGAAGTGGAATCACGGATATGCATAACGACGATAATGAGATTCCTGTGGACGTTGAGACAATATGTGAAGTGGATGGTGCCTTCAATGATGAATTACGGCATTATGGGGTGGGTGGTATTATGTACAAGAGGTCAGGTGAAATTATTACGACCTTCGAGGAAAGGATTAGTCCACAAAGAAGCCCTTTAGGAGCGGAGTTGAAGGCTGTCGAGGTAGCTATGACAGAGGCAAAAAGAAGGTGGGGAAATAGACTTGATATCAGAAGTGATTCTAGACAAGCCATTTCACTATGCTCTAGAATTTTCATGGACGAAGGTGGGGGACCAGAGATTAACATTGTGAAACGAATTGGTTCTTTCAAAGATGAATTTGTGGTGTGCAAATTCAATTACATACCCCGCACCCAAAATACGAGAGCACATAATCTTGCCCAAAGGGTGGTACACTCTACCATCTCTCATGATAGGAATGGAGAAGTGTTTGATAGGCCATAGGTTTTTATCCTTTTGAATTGTTAGTCCGTGCGCGCTTTGTAACCTATGGTCGTACTTCAAAAAAAAAAAATTACTAAAAAAACAAGAGATAAAAATCAAAAGAAGTTAAAAAAAAATTACTAAAAAATCAAGAGGTGAAAGTTAGAAAAAAAAAATGTAAAAGACCGCGAACCATTAGGACACAACACACAACAGTGGCAATTAATATAATTTGTTACAATTATATTTTTGTTTCGTCAAACCCTTAAAATATATATAGAGAGAGAGGGTTTTGACCTGCAAATTTAGTGACACTTCAATTTTGCGAATGATTTCCACCTTTTAAATTTACACACAAGACCCCTTTTTTTTTTAAACCATCACTTATAAAAAAAATGGTATAAAACAAATATAAAAAAAAACCTTTATTTAAATAATTTTTAAAAAATATATATTTTTAGAGTTGCAATAATCCATTACAAATAACACATGACTCATTTAATATATACAATTCAATAACCCATTATAAATAACACATGACTCATTTACTATATCAAATCCAATAACTCATTACAAATAACACATGACTCATTTACTATATTAATTTAGCACATAAATTTTTTCATGGACATTTATTTTACTTCAATTAATTTTTTATTTTTTCTTTTATCGTTAAAAATTAATACTCCATTAATTTTTTAAAATTTTATTATTTTATTTTACTCCAATTAATATTTATATTTCTCTTTTTAATAATATTTTTTAAATTTATTTTTCTTCCTGTTTATCATTTGTGTTTCAAATGATAATTTTTTTCACTTACTTTCTTTTTATGCCACAAATAATTATTCTAAAATTTTAAAGTCTAATAAGAAAATTTTAAAAATAATATTAATTTTTTTTTAAATAAGTGTTCAATTCTATTGGTATCATTTTACTTTAATTAATTGGTGTATAATTTTCACCTTATCCTTTCAAAATTTTACTTTATTCCTTACAAATTTTACTTCGTTTTACATTGTTTAATTATTTTTTTCATTCGAACTTTCATTTTTTTAATCACTGTATTTTAGTTTTTTATGAATATAGTTTTTAGTTTATAAGTGTTATGATAACAGTTGATAAGTATTATGGCATATTATTAGTTAATATGCAGTACAGTACGTATTAGTTCATATGCAGTATTGTACGTATTAGTTCATATGCAGTATTATATTAGTTTATATTGGTACAAGTTCTAATGTTTTTGAGTTTCGAGTTCACATACTTTATGTTACTAGTTCAAATATAGTATAGTATTAGTTCACATATTGTATAGTATTAGTTCACATACTCTATGGTACTAGTTCAAATATAGTATAGTATTAATTCACATATTGTATAGTATTAGTTCATATATTAAATAATATTTGTATACCCACATTAATCTCTAGTACTATATAATATATTAACTAGTAATATACCATAGGCGTACTAATACTATATCGTATTTAAACTAATATTATATTTAACAAAAAATACATAACTTAACACATTCATAATTTCAGGCATACCATGCAAATTAATACATTAATATTAAAAGATTTATATTAATTAACTAGTAAGAAGAACAAAAGTGAGAATGAATCACACTGAATACACAATTCAATTAATAGATACGATCACACTCAATAAACATATGAATGCATCAACACGGCGATGATCACAAAGAAAATAATAAAACTGATGCAATATTATGATGGTTTCTTCCCAATTCTCCACGCATTTAAGTTTTTAAATATAAATTTTATTTTTTAATTAGATTATGTTATTAATTAGTTTTAAAAAATAATCAATTACTTTAAAAAAAACTTGTAACAAACCAATATCATTTTAGAAATGATGAAGACTAGGGGCGGATCCAAGCAATAGCTGGGGGCCTGGCCCCCCACCCCATCCCATCCCACCCCATCCACCCCTATATTTATATATTAAATTTTAATATTTTTTAAATTAAGTAAAATGGATAATATATTAATTTAATAAAATCATGTTATTTGTAAATATATTGTAAAAATTGTCTCAAAATTATTGCTCTTTTGATATTTATATATAGAAATAACTATTTTATATGTATTTTAATTGTAAAATTGATTTCAAATGAACTATATTTTACATATTTGATCAATTTTTTATATTATTTTAGTTTTTTTTAACATGTTCACATTAATGAAAATAAATAAAGCATTCGTTCTTTTAATATTTTGAGTGTTCATTTTTTCAATTATCATGTAATACTAGACGACACAACATAATATTTTTTTTCTTGTAACTACGTAACCATTTTTTACTAGACGACATATTGATGTATTTGAGAAGTCTGCTACTAATGTCTTTTGACTTAATTTAAATATAATATATACAAATATTATAAATGAATATACATATGTTAGTGTTTCACTCTTTTAGATCATTAAATTTTATTTGGCCCCCCCTATCCTCGAGTCCTGAGTCCGCCCCTGATGAAGACATAACAAAATAATCTTAGTTATTATAAATCAGATTAAAGCTAGAAAGTGAGCATGTCATATTCATACATTTATACCCAAATTAGAAAAAATTGAATTTTTTTAGTTTAATTTTTTTTTTTGTATTTTTTTCCTAAATTTTGGTATTTTTTGAAAAAAAAAACTGAAATTTTTATTTCATAATTTTATTTTTGAGTTTCATATTTTTTTCAATATTTTTTTTATATTCGTTATTTTTTTTATATTTATTTTTTGTAAGATAAACAAATAGAATAATATTTAACTTCGTGGTGATTCATTGGTGACTCGATAGTCGGTGTATAATTATAATTTTAATGAGTTGTATTTTAATTTAATTGATAAAATGGTAATATAGTTTTTTACATGTATTTTTCTTTTTAAAAAATTGGGGGTGAAATTAATAAAAAAGAGGGTAAATAACTAATAACCCATGTAAAAATTTGGATTTAGTTGCATGTATGTAACTTGTACACATAAGTGCCTAAAAGAAGGGAGTGCGGCTTATTAAAAAAAGAATGTAAATAGAAAATTGGATTAGTTACACATATGCAAGGTTGTAGAAATCAAAAAACGCTCATCGGGCGGATTGCACCCGCCTAGGCGCCGCCTAATCACGCCTAAGCGTTTATACTATTTTTTTTTAAATTTATATATATAGTACAAAGATGTGGGCCTATGGCCCAAAACTTAATATTTTTTCACTATGAAGGCTTAAAGCGTGTGGGCATGTGTGGCCCAAAGAAACTAGGTTTTTGAATCATTTGATTCATTTCACAGTCACTCCCATATTCAAATCTGACATAGGCTAGCGTAGTTGGAGAAGGAGAAGAATAGAATGGAAGCTTCAACAAATTATTCCAAAAAATATTCAGATATTTCATATAGTTCTATACTTGTATTAATCTTCGTTTTGAAGGGTCACTTTAGAATAATAACATTAACTCATAATAAATTAGAATCTCTGCCCTCTCTCTACACCAAAACATCCGCCGTCCACATTTTCAATCCAACCGCCCACCTTCTTCAATTTACACCGCCTGAAATTATTCTTACATCCATCTATCCTTAAATTTAGATGTTATTTTGATCAACCACCGCCTAAATAATCTTCGTCCATTTTCTGCGTAGTAAGAAAGCCGTCTTGCCGCCTGTATCACCGCCGGTAGCGTCGTCGCTATGTTCAGATTTTTCAGTGGGTGAAGGAGTCTTTTTCATGGGTTTTGTTGGGATCAATGGGTGAATCTCCCCGTCGGAGCCACGGTGGCCGACCGGGTGAGTCATCCGTTTGATCCCTTTTTATTTTCGTTTTTATGCTTTTTTAATGTTAGTTTAGTTTGTTTTCTAGTTTAGATCTCGTGTTTTCCTACGTTGTTATTTTCCGGTTACTGTATTTTAGTTTTCCCCTGTTGTTATGGTTTCCTCCCTGATAAGATGGGTTTTCTTCCCGTTTACGGGTTTTCCCATGGTGGCGCTATGTTGTGCCTGTTGAAGCTGGTAGCCCTTGGGTCCGTACGTATAAGATTTGGGAGGTATATTGTATGAGTCGTTGTGTGCGACAATCTGTTCCTTCCCTGGAGCCGGTTTACTATCTCCTTAGATCGCGGAATTTCAAGGAATGTTGACTTAATCATGATCCTTCCACTCTCTCACGATTGAGTTTGGAATATGTGGTCTTTTGGTAGAACTTTACTTTAAGGATAGGTGAGAGCGTTGAAATGTAATTTTTTCCTATCTGTAATTCTACCTATTGTCAAAAAAAAAAAAAAATCTTCGTTTTGAAGCCTTGGGCTGCTATGCGACGATGGCATAGATGAGTGACAACGGTAAAGGGGGCGACGACAGCACAGACGGATGTCAACGGCAGTGACGACGACAAGGCCTCCTTCACCTGAGCTTTTACCCTGCGACTTTGATATATTTTTTTAATTATATTGGATTGACGTCGACCGCCTAGCTAGGCGCCGATTCGGGCGTCTAGGCCGCCTAGACGCCGCCTTGTAACCGCCCAAACCAAAAACGATTTTCTCTTCCGATTTGCACGAAATCGCGGCGGAAGGTAGGGGCCTAGGGCCTAGGCGTCCGCCTAGTCCGATTTTTGCAACCATGCATGTATGTAACTGGTACACATAAGTATTTGCCATATTTTTAATATCTTCTCCCAATAAATATCAATTATAAAACAATCTTAAATAACCTTAAACAATCAACCTTATACCCTAAACAACCCCAACTAGGGGTGTGCACCGGTCCAAAACCGGACCGGAGACCGGACCATAATCTACCCGGTCCGGGTTTAGACCGGTTTGGACCGGATTTTTTTTTAAGTTTATGGAAGCAATAACAAGATTGATGAATTTGTGTATGAAAATCAAAGTGTTGCTCTTTATTTTAAATAAATTTACGCCAATGTGTATTTTATTTACATTATTATTAATGATCTTTTCACCCTAAAAATAAATTAAATATGTTCGTTAAATTATATATTTGAAAAAATGCAATAGATCTCAACAATTTTACCTCACATCCTCACCAATTACTTGGTTTTGAAAAATAAGTGAAAGTGTATTAGTAAAAAAATATAAAAATATAAAAAATAAAAAAAAATTCTGATCCGAACCGAAAAATCGGAATCCAAAATTTTAAGGACCAAAAACTACCGGTCTAGTCCGGTTCCGATCCGGTCTTATTTTGTGCACTCCTAACCCCAACCCTTGACAATTCAGATGGAATTTTTGTGTAAAACTTAAAAAAAAATGCACATTGAATTCAACAATGATAAAATATCAAATATCAATAAAATTAAATTTAACTTGTAACCATCAAAAAAAAAAAAAAAAAATTAAATTAAATTAAATAAAAAATATGTAGTAGAAGTATGTTTTTTACCTTCAATTTAACTTTCAGTTACTTGAGAATAAATGATAAAATTTAATGTAGAAAATGAAAGAAAGAGTTTTTCTTGTGAAGAAGGTATAGTTTTCTCTCAAGAGATTTGGAAGCAACTTTTTATCCCACATAAAACTCTGTCAAATAGATTGAGGACAAAAAATAAAGGGCATATTTGATATATCCAACTTGGCCACGGATAAATGCCCCCCATTTATTATGTGTTCACCCTCCACACCAATTTAGTTTTTAAATTAATGGGTAAAATGATTATTCTACCCCATAGGTGTTGAGTTCACCCCGCTTTAAACAAAAAGGCTTTGCAATTCTCCCTTCTTCCTAAAACTACCGTTCCTCCTTGTAAAAATAAAATTGAAACCTTTTAATTTTAATCTATGAAGCCAACTTGAAGAAACTTGATAATTGTGAGAATAGGTATGAGATCACCGTTAATGAGGTGATTGAGAAATTCCAATATATATAGTCAAGGTACAAGAGATTTACAAGGAAATAATAACAAACCATTAAAGGAAATATTTACAAGATATAGTAAACAATAATTAAATTATTTATTTCCTATTATCCCCCCTCAAGCGATGCAGTGGGTGAGTGGACACGCAAAGCTTGGAACGAAGTAATTCAAAATTGGGTCGAGGAAGACTCTTCGTAAAGATGTCGGCAACTTGGAGATCGGAGGGAACAAACTGAGTAGCAAGGCGACCAGACGATACGAGTTCCCAAACAAAATGACAAATAATATCAATGTGTTTTGCCCGCTTATGTGCAACAGGATTCTGAGATAGAAAGAGAGCACTCTTGTTGTCACATAGAAGGAGAGGGCGACTAGGGGGTAAGGCACCCAATTCGCGAAGAAGTTGGGTGACCCAAATGATTTCTTGAGCGGTGTTGGCCATGACACGATATTCAGATTCACAGCTGGACCGAGAGACGGTAGGCTACTTTTTAGCACTCCAAGAGACTAAATTTCCACTAAAAAAGATGGAATACCCATACGTAGAACGGCGTGTCTCAACACACCGAGCCCACTCAGCATCCGAGTATCCGATGAGAGAGGGATCGGAACCACGAGTGTAGGTGAGACCGAAATTGATAGTACCTTGAACATAGCGAAGAATACGCTTTACAGCAACGAAGTGATCCACCGTGGGAGAATGGAGAAACTGGCTGACGTGGTTGACAGCATAGGACAGGTCCGGGCGAGTGATGGTGAGATACTGCAATGCGCCGACCAGAGACCGATATAATGTGGGATTATGGAAAGGTGCACCCGTGCTGACAAGCGAGGAACCAGCGACTAGAGGGGTAGAGACTGGTTTGGATTCCAGGAGCTCGGCACGAGCGAGGATGTCGCGGGCATATTTTGCCTGACCGAGGAACAAAGTGTCCAAAGAGCGAGACACTTCAAGGCCGAGGAAGTAGTTGAGCTCGCCCAAATCTTTGACCCGAAACTCGGAATGAACGCGAGAAATGAAACGCTTGAGAAAGACAGGGTCATTGCTCGTCACAATGATATCGTTGACATAAAGGAGAAGATATAGAGTAACCCTCTTGCAAGTAAAGTAGAACAAGGAGGTACCAGCTCGGCTGCAGTGAAAACCAAGAGAGGCGAGGAAGGAACTGAACTGAAAAAACCACGCCCGAGGAGCTTGTCGGAGCCCATAGAGCGCCTTCTTGAGACGACTGACATGATCCGGAAAGCGAGGATCAGTAAAACCCGGAGGTTGAGACATGTAAACGGGTTTGGTCAGAACCCCGTGTAAAAAGGCATTGTTGACATCCAATTGATGCAGGGGCCAACCATTTCGAATAACGAGAGAGAGCACAATGCGAACAGTTGCAGCTTTGACAACTGGACTGAAAGTGTGTGAGAAGTTGAAACCAGGAATCTGAGAGAAACCCTGGGCGACCAGGCGAGCCTTGTAGCGATCGACAGAACCATCACTATGAAATTTTGTACGGAAAACCCATTTGGAATCGATAATGTTCGTGCTCGGCGGCCGAGGAACTAGATCCCATGTTTGATTCGTGTGGAGAGCATCAAGCTCCGAACGCATGGCCGCCGTCCAGTGGGGAAGCTTCAAAGCGGACTTGAACCCCTTGGGTTCATCGGAGACGGCGAGAGTAGTTAACAAGCCTGTGGTCGCAATGTCAGCCATATAATGAGGCTTGAAGATGCCAGACCGAGCCCGAGTAACCGTTGGATGAGTGGATCGGGGCAGGTTGGCAGGCTGGGGCTCGGTAAAAGGCACAGCAGGACGAGCAGAAAGGTGCTCGATAGGTGGAACCTCAAGTGTGCGAGGAGGCAGTTGACGAGGAGGCAGATCCGCAATAGCATCAGTGGGATGCGAGCAAGGCTCGGTGCGAGCAGGTGTAGGGCGAGCAACAGGTGTAGGGCGAGCAACAGGTGTAGGGCGAGGAACCGGCGTGGGAGTGGGAGACTCCGGAACCAGAAATGAGCTGTAATCGAGGGACCTAGAATCTGCCGAGGAGCCCTTGCCTGAAAAGTGGAACGATGACTCATCAAACTGAGCATGTCGAGTAGTGTAGAAGCGGGAAGCGACCGGGTCGTAACACCGAAACCCTTTATGAGAAGAACTGTAACCCAAGAAAATGCAAGGAACACTGCGAGGAGCCAATTTATGAGGAGAGTAATCCCGAAGGTACGGAAATACACGACAACCAAATGTTCTGAAATTGCCGTAAATTGGAGGCATATGAAAGAGCAGTTCATACGGAGACTTATCACCAAGCACAGGAGTAGGCAGGCGGTTGATAATATAGGCTGCAGTTGCAAAGACATCTACCCAAAAGAGAGAATGAACACTGGAATGAAGCATGAGGGACAATCCAGTTTCAGTTATATGTCTATGTTTACGCTCCGCACGACCATTCTGCTGAGGAGTATAGGGACATGACAATATGTGATGAATACCTTTGGTGGAAAAGAAATCCCGAACTCTGCTGTTAACAAATTCTGTACCACCATCACTCTGAAAAACTTTCATAGAAATAGATAACTGATTGCACACAAAGGTATGGAAGCTAACCAAAACACCGAAGAAGTCAGACTTATCATGTAAAGGATAAAACCACGTGAAGCGAGAATAATCATCAATAAAGATAACATAATAACGATAACCATCGTTAGAACAAACCGGGGCAGGTCCCCATAAATCACTGTGAATAAAGTCCAAGACACGAGAAGCTCGCTTATTATTCAAAGTAAATGATAAATGTTTACTCTTTGCCAATTGACAAGGAGTGCACAAAGAAGGCTTAGGCAAGACTGAAGTGACATCCAATTGACCCAAACGTTTCAACAAATTAACAACTGAAATAGAAGTGTGCCCTAATCTATGGTGCCAAAGCTCAAAGGAGGCCCGCCGAGCAGCAGTGTGAAGAGCGGTGACGAGAGCTGGGCGACCATGTTCCAATATATAAAGTCGTCCACTACGCCTGCCGCGAGCCAGGGGCTCCTTCGTTACCCGATTTTGAACCACAAACGATCGATCAGAGAATATAACATCAATAGGATAATCAGAAGTCAACTTGCTAATGGACAATAAATTCTTAGTGAGGTGCGGAACGACCAGGACATCCAATAAGCGAAACTTATCATGAGCACGAAAAGAGCCAGTATGCGTAATGGGAATAGAAGTACCATTAGCGACAATAACGTGATCGTTACCAGTGTAATGGGCGAGATCATCCATAACAGTAGAGTCCGGTGTCATGTGGGCAGAAGCACCAGTATCAAGAAACTAGTCCAAGGCAGGGGAAGGAGCAACCGAGCACTGTGACTGGAAGGCCTGGGCGAGATTGACAGAAGGCTGAGGGGGACGAGTGATTCGGGTGGAATCTACACGATTTAGATTCATATTTGAAGCTCATTTGATGTTGATTTCATTGAATTATACAGTGAATATGATTGTTTAAGCCGAAATGAGAGAAAGGTTGTGTTTTGTCGATTGTGTAGGAAATACGATAGAATTTGGAGCAAAACACATACCACAAGTGATCGGACCGGAAAGAGGAGTGCACGGTTGGATTCCTCTCGAAAAACGGAGTGGATTAGCCAAAGGAATCGAGTCAATCCGACATCCAAGGCGAAAGTTATGCATGGAACGAGAAGGGGAAGAGGCCACTCGGCCGAGTGAGTCAACTCGGCCGAATCTGCAACTTTGCACTCTACTGCGCACTCGGCCGAGTGAGCCAACTCGGCCGAGTAAGGTTGAATGCGTAGCCCCTGGAATCGGACATCACTCGACCGAGTAAGGTTACTCGGCCGAATCTGCAATTTTGCACTCTACTGCGCACTCGGCCGAGTGAACCAACTCGGCCGAGTAAGGTTGAATGTCGTAGCCACTGAAATTGAAGACCACTCGGCCGAGTGACCCTCACTCGGCCGAGTCTCGGCTGGAAAGAGTTGTTACACGCTTCTTAAGTGTTCCACTCGGCCGAGTGACCCCAACTCGGCCGAGTCACCCCATTTTCGGTGCCAAACTTGTATTTTCTCCATTTTTGAGGGACCAACTTGCAATTATGCCATTCAAACCCTACCCAAACACTATATAAACTCCCTTTCTTGAAATCCAAGGGGGGGACCCCAAATTCCAACACATTCACACATAGTCATAGGTGTTCTTCATTTTTAGTTTAATTTCTTCAATAGATTAGATAGAATTGTGGTTTTTACTTCAAATCAAGCTACGATTATCATCGGGCATCGTCTATTACATCGTTTTGTAGCTAAATTTGCATGATCAAGGTGATATTACTCTATTTTGCAATTCAATTTGGTATTTTCTTAATTTCTTCAATCTCTTGTTATTTTATTATGAGTTTGATGTTATTTGTTGTTGTAGCCATGGGATTCTCTTCTAGAACCATTGGCTAATCCTCAATTGCCTTGGGTGTGGATGTTTTTATGAGAATTTAGTGTAATTGTGGATTAATTGCATGATTAGCTTATAATTTGGGTTTTTATGTTTCTAGAGTTGTACTTTGATTGATTCATTTGGTTGATCAACCCTATTAGCAAGCATGTTTGATTATGTTTATTGCAACGAGAGTTGGGTAGCATGATTGAGAGTGTGAGTGTGAGTGTGAGCTTTGAGCAATTGAATATAAGTTAATTAGTAATTAGCTCACCCGAGAGGGGTGTTAATGGCTAGACCGACAACCTTAGACACTAAACGAATAGAGGTCGTCTAGGAGTTTGGTGAGAGGGCGTTTCATAAGCATTAGTAACCGTGTTGAAAGTGCTTATGCAACACTATCTTAGGAGCTTATGGTATTTGGTTAGATCCTATAATTGCTAATCAATGCACGATGTTTACCTATGCCTTTCGAGGGGGTTTGCACACTTATGTGATAGCCTTTAGCTTAACCAAAATTTGTAGTAAAATCATGTAATTGGTTCACTAGTTCACTTAATTGCTCACAAAACGGAAACACCCGAGGCAATACACTTCTCTTGCACTTTCTATCGAAAGTTAGATAGTTCGTTATTTCTTTTGTTATATTCTTGTTAGCTTAGTTAATCTAGTTTAATACCTTTGATCTTATTCCCAAAAATCCAAACAACATCATTTAGTTACTACAATAGCATGCCTACTTGTAACTTTAGGGATTCACTAGCACTCAATTAAGTCCTTGGAACGAAATTTTACTTGGTATACTTATCTTACTACTAACGAACCCATACGCTTGTGGGGATCGTATAGTTGTAAAAAAGTGTGCAAAAATACATCCAAGTCAACGAGCATACCTCTCAGGACAACGACTAGCATAATGACCCGACTAGCGACAGATCTGGTACGTGGGGACAAAAGAGCGTTTTGTCCGAGGACCCTGCTGGGCAGAGGAAGGGTGACCACTGGAGCCAATAGAGGGACGACCACCTGATCCAGGTGGGCGAGTATGTGAGGAATAACGGGACTGGGAGGAGCCCGAACGCTGATCAGCAGCAAAGGCAGGAACTGGAACGGGAGGAGCGTCCATTGAACGCTGCATAAGATCGAAACTTACAGCCTGATGGACCAGATCGCGAAAGGAGGGTATTGTGTTCATGGACATGCGAGTGTCGGAGAAGCCAATAAATTGAGGACCAAGACCATTGAGGAACCAGTGGCTTTTGTCAACGGCATCAACAGGGCGGCCGATGGAAGCCAACGGATCACAAAGAAGTCTAAACTTCTTACTGTATTCAACAACGGAAGAAGATCCGCAACGGAGATTGAACAACTCACTGCGTAGTTGATTAAGGCGGGAGGCAGAAGAATGGTTGAACGCTTCCTCGATGGCCAACCAGACGGAGTGAGAAGAGGTAAGGCCGATGACTTCGGTCATAGTATCCTCAGAGAGGGAGGATAGGATAAGGCTCAGAATCTTCTGATCCAATGCAAACCAGGCAGTATAATCCGAGTTTGGGATGTCCTTGTTGTCGGACTTGACGGTTTTGGGCGGAGCCGGGCAAGAACCGTCGACATGTGAAAATAAATTGTGACTGGTGAGAACAGGGACGATTTGATTACGCCAAACAAGGTAATTTGATGCAGAGAGTTTGATAGTGAGCATATGGACAAGAGTGTTGAGAGGAAGAGAGGCGGTGGAGGAGGATTCCGCCATGGTGCCGGAGAGAGAGACCGACGGGGAAGGGAGAATTTTAGCGTAAGGCTATGAGTGACGGCTAGGGTTTAGGTGAGTTTGACTGATACCATGTGAGAATAGGTATGAGATCACCGTTAATGAGGTGATTGGAAAATTCCAATATATATAGTCAAGGTACAAGAGATTTACAAGGAAATAATAACAAACAATTAAAGGAAATATTTACAAGATATGGTAAACAATAATTAAATTATTTATTTCCTATTAATAATAATGGTTGAAAAAAGAAGTATTCGTTATATACATTTCGTTTTCGTTTTTTTTCTTTAAAAAAATCATTTTTTTCAAAACTCAATACTGGTTCACCAGGAATTGCACTATAACTCGGCCAACCCTACCGAGTTTTAAGCTCTTTAGACAACGAAAGATTTCACGAGTTTTCACAATTTTCGAAAAAACTTTCCACATAATGTACCAAATGTCTTAACAAATTTCCACATAATGTCTCGAATTTCGAAAAACACTTCCACATAATGTCTAAATTGTCAAAAAAAAACTTTCACATTATGTGTCAATTTTCGAACAATAGTTCCACATTATGTCTCACTTTTCTGATTTTTTTTTCAAACAATAGCAAATAAAGATTTTTATTTTGTTTTTGTTTAACAGAGGTTGGCAAATCTGCGAATTAGGGAGTTTGTCACCGAGTTTTGTGCAAAAATGTGGAAGTTTGTCACCGAGTTTTGTGTGAAAATGTGGAAGTTTGTCATCGAGTTTTGTGCACAAATGTGGAAGTTTGTCACCGAGTTTTGTGCAACAATGTAGAAGTTTGTCACCGAGTTTTATGCAAAAATGTGGAAGTCTTGGCCGAGTTTTGTCACCTAACTCAACGAATCAGACTCGAGAAGGAATAGAAAAATCCATTTTCGACGTTTCGTCTCCTAATGCCCCATTTTGTGCAAAAACCAAGTTTCTTCAACAACTAAAAGTTTAAATCATTTTCAATAACAACTATTAAACAACAAAAACTAATCTATAAATGAAAATCAAATTTTATAATGTAGAAATTTGAAAAAAAAACTATCATAAATCCTAACTTACCTTTGTTCATGGAAGAGCAAGGAGTTGGGGCTGTAGGCGGCGGACGGCACGGTGGTGGAGCTTCAAGCGGCGGCGGCCGGTGGCGACGATAGACGCAGACAATGGAAATTGCACGATTTGGCTTCAAGGGGTTTTTTTTAATTGTGGGGTGAACTCAAAACATTTTGTATTGTATATTAATTGTGGGTGAATGGGGAAAAGGTTATATGTTTTTGGGGGTGAAGTCATCCGGAGGGTGAACACATAATAAATGGGGGGCATTTATCCGTGGCCATCCAACTTTGACAACCAATTGGATTTGAATGGCCTTTTATTGCATGAAATCATAACGCGCCTGTCACAACTTTTATTTTTGGGCCCGGATATACACACAGAACTATTGAGGACACCCACGTGTAAAAATTCAAAATACCCTTCTTCTTTCTTCTTAACCCTAATTTCATTATTTGGGTACACCAACTCACTCAACTCACATTGTCCAATTTTTCTCGCTTCTCTCCTCTCTTCTCCATTCGCCGGCCACCGCAACAGCTCCTCCCCGTCCTGTTCGCAGCGCCTTGCAGCCCTGCGTCCGCCCCTTCCCCTTCTCTCGCCACTCGCGCCTTGCAGCCCCGCGTCTGCCCCTCCTCCTCCCCTCACCGCCTCGCTGCCGCCTTCCGGCAAGTTAGGGTTTATAAAAAATTAGGTATGTGTGTATAATTAATTCAGTATCAGATAAAAAAAAATCGTTTTTTTTTTTTTTGTGTTTGTCCGAAAATTTTCCCCGAAATTTTTTGTCCGGTTTTTTTTTCGAACATTTATTCTGTTTTGCAGTTTTTTTTTCTGAACATGTTATCTGTTTGCAGTTTTTTTTTTTTTTCGAACATTTAATATATTTTCACTTTTTTTTTTCGAACATCCAAATGTTTTTTTTTTGTTTCATTAGCGTTTAATTAGGTTAAAAAGAACAAGGGACAATTTATTTAATTTTTTTGTTTCTTAAAATTTCTTATATTTCTGAATTTTTTTATTGGGGGTTATTTTGATGGTGATGGTGTGGATAATTCTACTATAAAATGGAATGGTGGGTGTACTCATCTATTATTTTTTTATTAAAATTTTAGTAAAAGGTATATTAGATATTTTATGTGCCCTTTAATATAAAAAAAGGTGGGACTATTTACACCTCTATTTCGGTTTAGAACACTCCCCCATGAATTTAATAATAAAATAATGAGGTAAAAAACCAAAAATACCCTTTAAGTCATATTAAACTACTAAATGCACCCCCTCATCTTTCAACCCTAAACCTAAGTTTTATCTCTCCTCCTCCTCCGCCGCAGCCGCCGCAGCCGCCACCACCACCACCACCACCAAACACCAAACACCAAACACCAAACACCAAACTTTCTCCCCAAACAAAAAAATTTCAACTTTTTTTTTAAATTTCGACAAACCAGTGTCGACCGTATTCACTATGGTCGACACTGGTTTGTCGAAAAAAAAAACTTTAAAAATTTTCAAATTTTATTTTTAAATTTCGACAAACCAGTGTCGACCATATTCACTCCCGTCGACACTGGTTTGTCGACGAGATTGTATATGCTCGACATTTGTTGATCGAAAAAAAAAATTTAAAAACTCGTCGACAACTTTAGGTCGACCAAAAATTCACTCGTCGACACCCTGTTGTCGACGGGGTGTATTTTGATTGACCTAAAGTGGTCGAAAGGTAAGAAAAAGAAGGAAAAAAAAAACAAAAAAAAAAAAAACAAACCTGATTTGGCCGATGGACGGGAGCGGGGGCGAGGGCCGTTGAGCGGGGCGGCGGCCGATTACTGTAATTTTTTTTTTTTTTTTTACAAATCGAGATGGAGATGGGAGAAGGGAAAATGAGGGGGAGAGCGGCGGAAGGACGACGGGGCACCAGGGAGGGGGCGGCCGCGCGGCCGCTGGAAAGAATTTTTTTTTTTTTTTTGTAGATCGGCCGCTGGAAGGGTGGTGCAAGGGCGGCCGCGGTGGCGGGGCGGATGTCGCCGGTAGCGGTGGCTGGAGTGGTTTAGGGAGGGGAGGGGGAGGAAGAAGAAGATGAAAGATGGGGGAGAAAGTAGGGTTTTAGGGAGGGTGTGAGTAGTAATTGGAATTGTATAAGAGAAGGGCATTTATGACAATTTGATGGGGGGTGCATCTATCTTGACGAAATTATGGGAGGGTGCATCAATCGGGGGAGTGTTCTAAACCGAAATGGAGGTGTAAATAGTCCCACCCAAAAAAAAAAAAAGTTCAAGTGGGTGTCCATGCCCTTTATTTTTTCAAATTTTCAAAGTAAAACAAAGTCCACTTAGGAAAGCCTGAGTCGAGCCCATCAGCTCAATATATTTGTTTTTTTTTTTTTTTTTTAAAAAGAGAGAGAGAGAGAGGGGCACACTCACAGTGGTTATAGGAAAGTCTGAGTTGAGCGCAATTATTCGCGTACTATATTCAAATTTAATAACTGTAATTTTTTTTTAGTTAGCTCAAATTTAATACACAAAAACTTATATTCCGTATAAAATATTAAATTGAGTTAAAAATTTACAAGTAAACTATCATAAACAATTTTTTAAAATTATCATTAAACATATCTCATATGTGAAATATTTCACACAAGTGTTACTCAATTTAATATGTAAATTTTAATAAGTAGATATAAAAATAACAGATAAAAGGAACATACGTTTTTTTTTTTTTTTCAATTGGGTGGAATCTAGAAAACAACCAAGTTATAGCTAGAGTGTGGACAAGGTGCCATTATTTTTCTAATTAATGACAATATATTGTCAAAATTATTACTACTACAATATGTTTAGTCGTAGCGTAGGTTACAAATTTTTAAAATTTAAAAGAAAAGTGGTACGCTTTTCAAATCAAATCAAAATTTCCAAAAGTGACGTTTCAGACAAAGACAAACGTATCGCTATATTTATCAAGAAATAATCTAGTTCACAAAATAAAAAATTCAACCTATTGATGGAATATTCAATCTTCCTGTTAAACTACTGTTAATTAAAGGTCAGGGAATCAATTACATTTCAAAATTAGGCAATTAGAGATGTAGACAAAATGAATCATTCATTATTTAATGTACGTGAATATAATTAATCTAACTTCAAATATTCATCATTTGATCGACGAATCTCCTTTGTATACTAATTTTGAATCTCATTATGCTTACATGACTTCTCAAAAAACCTCCGTTTTACCATCTCTTAAATTCTGTAATTCTCTTAAATTCTGTAATTTTAATTTATTTTTTAAAATATTTTTCTCTTTCCTTTCCTTATCGTTTTCTCAATTTTCTCTCTCCTCTAAATACTCTTTTTTACATCTGTTTTTTTATATAATTTAATTTTTTTTACTTTTAAATTTCTATTTAAATTATTCTTTCATTTTCTTCTTCAATAAAATAAATTATATATACTTACATTAAAAAAAATTATCTTAAATTTTAATAATAAATAATTTTTATTTTTATAATCGCATAATTATTTACGCGAGTCTCATATTAGTTTAAAAATAAATTTGTAACAAGTGGATTTGAGTAACATTTTTTTTTAGTAATCATTTCGAGCTCAAACTTGAGCTAAACATTTAGCTTTATTATAAAAAGAATAAATTCAAACTTATATATTTGTCGTAGAATATAGATAATGATTTATGGAGCGGCATCTATCCTAATCCTACCATATATAATTTTGGTTGTCTTATGCTGGATAATTTTGTTGAATTTCAAAAGATATTATACAATATATATGCACGAATATAATATTATAGCCACATGATCATGATGTTCTATACGTGTGCCATGTTCTTTTCTAAATTTGTTTGATTTCGTTGCCTTGACTTGACCCAACCCAATACAATCTTAATTACTGTTGGGTATCTTTTTAGAGCTTATTTGATCCAAGTTAAGAAATACTCCATCTAACCTTTTTTTTTTTCTACTCAACAATTTTGTATGTTCTTATTCATATTTTTTTTAAAGAAAATATTACTAACACACTATTTTATTTTTATTATTAAACTTTTAATTTTTATATAAACAGTCAATTTTTTTTAAAACTCATGTTCAAACTTGTTAGAAGTAATGTAATATTAAAGTTGTCAGCTGATTCTATGCTTAATAGAAGATAAGTCGTGTTGGGAATAAAATAAGATATGTTTTGATCTAATACCAAAACCCCCTGAGACATGCCTAAGTCAATATAAATATGTTCTAAGAATGTTAGAACATATAGATAATAGGCTAGATGAGAAGCTGAAATGTTAGGCAGCTCTTAGACAATTAGATGCACAATTTGAGGGGGAACCTATGCTTTGAAGATGATCAAGATCAAGTCCCCTCAAGGCTCAAATTCTGGAACAATCACTTAAGAGCAAGGACACTCTATGAAATCTAAGATGCTCTTATCAGGAGAGTTGTCCAGAGAAGATGCTCTTATGCAAGAGCAAGATTGTAAAGCTCAAAAGGACAAATCCAATGAAGATGCTCTGATCAGGAGAGTTGTCCAAAGAAGCTAGCCATATGCAAGAACAAGCTTACCTAGCTCAAAAGGACAAGACTACTCAAAGGCTTTTATAAGAAGAGTTGTCCAGAGAAGTCAACTCTATGCATAAAGTGCTCTGATGCAAAAAGATTAAATATACTGATCAGGAGAGTTGTCCAGAGGAGTTGTCTCAGCTAAATTGATCAAGATCAAGTGCTCTGAAAGCCTGAGATCAACTATGCTGAAGAGTTTGAGACAACCAGTCCTTAAAGGTCCTCAAAGAAATAAGCTAAGACCATCCTCAAGAAAAATAAAGGGAAAGAGCCAAGTCATCTGAAGAAGAGCAAGCCAACCATGCTGAAAAGTAAAACTGCTGATAGTGATAAGGAGAGTTGTCCAGATGATAAGGAATGTTGTCCTATCATTGGATCAACCTTCAGAAGCCATGTCCAAGTCCTAACAAGAAGTCAAACATTGGGAAAAGTGCTGCAGAATGAAGACAAAACTGTTACAGCCGTTTATTACCCAAATAAGGACATGTCACTATCAAGAATCTGTCTTCCAGTTTGAAGAACTCAAGGAAGACATTTATAGCAATTTGGGGCTGCCTCTCCAACGGGCAAATCCTCCATTTTGTCTATAAATACAGAAGTGTGAAGACCATTTGAAAGAATCCAACAAAAAAAAGCACCTCAACCTTGACAAGAATATCCAACTATCCTACAAGTTGACAAGTGCTCTCAAGCTTTCAAAGAGACTATCTCAGTCTTTATACACTTCTTCTAAGCTGAACCCAATTGTATATCCATACACAAGCTTAGAGAGATATCCTATCCTTATACACTGATCTTCACTGTAAAGGATATCTCATTAGTTGGAACCTTACTTCAACCCTTACACCTTTCAAGAGTGAAAGTGAGAAGGTTGTAGTAGTAGAAGTGGTAGGAGCTGACTGTTGAGAGAAGAACAGTTCAGTTCTGAGTTGAGAAGAGGGTACTAGGACTCTAGACATCCTAGGGATCAATTCACCAAGGAGTGGTGTTCTTGATCAAGTGCACCTTGGCACTATAAAACAAGTTAATTCCAAGAGTGAAGGAATTATCCTGTTAAATCAGGGAAAGTGGATGTACGAGCTTGAGTCTCTGAACCACTATAAACTCTTGTGTTGATTTGCTTTACAAGTACTTACATTCATTCAACACTGCACACAAAACTGATCTTTCAAAGATACATATTCAAAGACTGTGCAAAACTGATTTGGATAAGTTCCCTGAAGCTAAACTGGACTGTGTTGCATTGACTAAGTGATTTCAGAAATTAAAGGAGTCTAAACTTAAAGGGCCAACCATTATTCCGCACATATAACTCCCCTAGATAGTCAATCAACTAAGTACTCAATAGTACTTAGTAGTCTGATTATCTTAGAAGAGTTAATCTTCTTCAGCAGAGTTGTCCAAGACAACCTTGCTAAACTCTGGTTTGATCAAAGTTGCAAAAGAATTGCATACAAGTGTATTCCCCCCCCCCCCATACACTTGTTATATACTCCTTTCAGGACCAACAAGTGGTGTCAGAGCAGGGGTTCAAAGACCACTGCTTCTGAAAATCCATCTTGATTTTCAAAACTCTCATATTTGAGTGGTCACTGAACTGATCTCTATCTGAAATCCATCACTTGTTGACTAACTGATTATTTGTGAAATATGGCCAACAACAATGCTGTTCCTCCACCTGCTGTTCAAGGATTAGACAACATGGCCACAAATCCAGTCAATCACATTTCTCATCACAAACTGCCCATGTTTTCTATAGACAATTATGATTTCTGGAAAATTAGAATGAGGGCTCATCTTGCATCTCTTCATACTGATATGCTTAGAGTAATCACAAGAGGACCTTTTGTGTTTACTCAAACTAACCCCAGAGTGACAGCTGAGTAAAAAGCAGATGTAAGGGAACTGATTCCCAAGGATGAGGATGACTTCACTACTGATGAGAAGAGGAAAGATAATTTGAATTATCTTGCCATGAACACCCTTTATCAAATAATTCCAGATGCAGTTATGGGAAGAGTCTACCACTGCACAACAGCTAAAGAAATTTGGGATACTCTTGCTGAAATGTGTGAGGGCACTGAAAAGATCAAGGAGAACAAGCTCCAAGTTGCTGTGCAGAAGTTTGAACAATTCTCAATGGAGTCTGATGAGTCCATTGACAAATTTGCTGGTAGATTCACTGATGTGATGAATGAGATTAACTCATTGGGCAAGGTCTACACCAAGAGAGAGGTTGGACTGAAAATCCTAAGGAGTCTCACTCAAAAGTGGGATGTCTATGCTGTGATGATGCAGAATACCAAAGATCTCTCCACCATGCCCATGCAACAAATATTCTCAGAACTTAAAGCCTATGAGTTTGACCTCAATAGAAGAAAGCCTGTTGAGGAACCTTCAAATCCCACTAAGGGAGTGGCATTCAAAGCCAAAGTTGCTGAGCCAGAAATGCAACCCACTCCCAAATCATCAAAGACAGTCTCCAAGACTGAAATGAAGGAAGAACTAGCCTTGATGGCTAGAAGGTTTGACAAGCTCAACACAAGGTTTGGTAGATACAAGAAATTCTACCAAGACAACAAATTCAGGAGAAGATACAATTCCCCTGAAGGTCAGGCTGAGGACAAAAAGCCTGAAGAAAAAAGATCAGAGGACAAGTCCTCTGATAGGAGAAGATCAAGTAGAGCTGATCCTTCTTCATCTAAGAGAAGAGAAGAATCCAAGAAGGATGATGATGAAGACCTGTGCTATAATTGCAAAAAGAAAGGGCACTTCCAGTATGACTGCCCTGAATTGAGCTCTAAAGAAAGAAGAGAGAGACAAGCTAAAAGAGACAGAAAGTTCACCAATAGAAAGGCCATGATGGCTGGTGAAGAATCTGATAGTGATGAAAGCTTCAACTCTTCTGATGGATTATTCTCCAACAGTGATGATGATGATGATGTCTGCAACATGGCTCTTGAGGATGATGAGGTATCCTCTACTTCTAGTTCACCATCATTCACCTCACAAAACACTAGTGAGGTTAACCTGAAACTTTCCTTGGGAAAGTTGATGGAAGATTTCACTAGATTACAAGAATTTCATGATAATTGTGTGAAAGAAAATGAAAGATTGGCTATTGAACTTTCCAAAAACTCTGAGGTAGCTGTTGATGTCAAGTCTACTGAGTTGTATCAACAAGTCTTGAGAAAGCTTGAGGAAGCAAATCTCAGGATAGTTGACCAACAAAAGGAGATTGATGATCAACTTCTCTCTCAGAAGAGAAAAAAATTTGAACTTAAAATTCTAAATGCCAAATTTGAAAATCTCTCACATGAGTATGATATTCTTAAATCAAGTGAAGAGAGCCTGAAATTAAAGATGTCTGCTTTGAACAAATCCTCTAGAGCAATAGAGGAAATTCAAAGTTATCAAAGACCTATGGCTCAAAGAAGTGGATTGGGTTTTGATCCATTTGAATCTTCACCTTGTCTTAGTGTTGCATCCACAAGTAACACTAAGAGAATCTTTGTTAAGTCAGTGGCACAACAAGCTGAAAATGAAGTAATTCAGCCACTGAACAAAGGAAAGGGCAAATTGAATGAAATACCTACTCAAGTGATTCAGGAGAAAAGGCCAAAACCTAAGGAAATGGCCAAAGCTCCTGAGCACAAGAGGAATGTTGGTCAGCAGAGTAGACCCAATGGAAGGGCAACTCTCCTGAACAATGTTCAGAGGAATTATCCAAGGTATAATCAGCCTAGGCCAACTCATCTGAGAAAGCCTCAGCTGAATAGACCCAAGGACAACCACCCTCACAGGCAGAATAAAATAAGACAACCAAAACCCTTCATGCCAAAGGGTAATGGTCATAAAAAGGCCTTTCCTCAAAGATTTCATCAAGCTGCACAAAGAACTCATAAGTTCAGAAGAGTGGACAACTCCTCTGAAACTTACAGAGTTAACACATTCACACATACTTTCCCAAAGGCATTTAAAGGAAAGACAGTGTATATTAATGCACTAGGAAATCAACTTAGCCACCTTGAATCAATCAGGGTTATTAGGCAAGTTTGGGTTCCCAAAGGTACAGCTAACCTCTCAGGACCCAAAACTCAAAGGGTACCTAAACCCATCTAAATGCAGGTACCATTGGGCCACAAGAAGAGGAGCATGAACAAAAAGACAGCATGGTACCTTGACAGTGGATGCTCAAGGCACATGACTGGAAACAAGGAACTCCTCTCTGATTTTATTGAAAAAGAAGGCCCAAATGTCACCTTTGGAGACAGCTCACAAGCAACAACAAAAGGTTATGGTACTTTGATGATTGGTAACATCAAAGTAACCAATGTATCTTATGTAGCTGGTCTCAAATATAACCTCCTGAGTATCAGTCAATTCTGTGATAAAGATTTTAATGTTGAGTTCTCAAGTGGAAAGTGTCTAATTAAGGATAAAACTCAACAAACCCTATTGACTGGAACTAGGAAGGGAAATGTGTATTTTGCAGACTGGGACAAGTCTACTGATGTTGCATGTTTTATTGCTAAAAGTTCTAGTGAACAAAGTTGGCTATGGCACAAGAGGTTAAACCACCTGAACTTCAAATCTATGAATAAACTTGCTAGAAATGCATTAGTTAAAGGACTACCTAATGAGGTTTTCATTAAAGAACATGTGTGTAAGCCATGTCAAGAAGGAAAACAGATTAAAGCCTCATTTAAGGGAAAACCAGTCATCTCCACTGAAAAGGTACTTGAACTTCTACATATGGATCTGTTTGGACCAATTACCCCTTCAAGCATAAATGGTAGAAAATACACATTAGTGGTAGTAGATGACTTCTCTAGGTTCACATGGGTAGTATTTCTCCTTAATAAGAAGGAAACACAAGTCAAACTACCTGAACTTCTCAAGAGATTGTCAAATGAGAAAAGCCTTAGCATTATCAAGATAAGATCTGATAAAGGCACTGAGTTCATTAATTCATACATCAATGAGTACTGCACATCAAATGGAATAGCTCATGAAACCTCAGCAGCTAGAACTCCCCAACAAAATGGAGTTGCAGAAAGGAGGAATAGAACTTTAAAAGAAGCTGCTAGGACTTTAATTGCTGATTTAAATTTACCTAAGAGGTTTTGGGCTGAAGCTATAAACACTGCATGCCATACTCAAAATAGATGTTTGATCACTAAGGGGCAAGGCAAAACCCCCTATGAACTCTGGAAAGGAAGAATGCCTAAAGTGTCATACTTTCATATATTTGGTTGTAAATGTTTCATTCACAATAATGGGAAAGAACAGTTGAAAGCCTTTGACAGCAAAGCTGATGAGGGAGTATTTCTTGGATACTCTCAAATCAGTAGAGCTTTCAGAGTCTACAACAAGAAAACCCTTATAGTGGAAGAAACACCTCATGTTGTGTTTGATGAGTCTATCTTTGAGATCAGGAATGATCATTTGGAACCTGAAGAAATCACACAGAGGACAACCAGACTAAGTCTAAAAGACAAAGGCACTGAATTCATAGATGTTGTCCAAGCCAATCTGCCTGAAAAACCCACATTGGACAACAATCCTGAAGGCAATCTTCCTGAGACAAATCCTACAGATGGAAATGGTGAACTGAATGAACCAATCCCAGTTCACATCCAGGTAACAACTACCAATGAAGAAGCAGTTCCTGCTGAGGTAGTTAATGGGTCAAATAATCAAGGGGGAACTCAAAATGTTGAAAATGCCAATGTCCCTGACATTGAGGACAACATCCCTGATTATGATCCTGAATTAGATCCTGCATTAAATTATCCTGAATTCTATGATCAAAATGACTCACCTTCAGTAGAGGACAACTCTACTGAAGAGATCAGGAAAAGAAGGACTTGGTTGTCTGACCATCCTACTGATCTGATACTTGGTGATCCAAGTATAGGAGTCAGAACCAGAAAGTTTCATGGTGAAAGTGCTATGTTCTGTTGTTTCTTGTCAGAGCAAGAACCAAGTAATATTGAGGAAGCACTTCAAGATGCCAATTGGATCACAGCCATGCAGGAAGAACTGAACCAATTCACCAGAAATGAAGTATGGGAGCTGGTGGATAGGCCTTCACATCAAGATGTTATTGGAACAAAGTGGGTGTTCAAGAACAAGAAAAATGAAAATGATGTGATTGTCAGAAACAAAGCAAGACTTGTGGCAAAAGGGTATTGCCAACATGAAGGCATTGACTATGATGAGACATTTGCACCTGTGGCAAGGCTAGAAGCAATAAGGCTCTTTCTAGCCTATGCAGCCCACAAGAGGTTCAAAGTATACCAAATGGATGTCAAGAGTGCCTTTCTGAATGGAGTCTTGAAAGAAGAAGTCTATGTGGAGCAACCACCAGATTTTGAAGTTGGAAACCAAGTTTACAGACTCAAGAAAGCTCTATATGGACTCAAACAAGCCCCTAGGGCTTGGTATGATACACTGTCACAATTCCTCTTGGATCATGGATTCACCAAGGGAACTGTGGACAGAACTCTCTTCAGAATCTCTGAAGGAGAGGACATCTTGCTTGTCCAAATTTATGTGGATGACATAATTTTTGGATCCCCTAATGAGAAGCTGTGTGAGAAATTCTCCAAGCTCATGCAAAGCAAGTTTGAGATGTCAATGATGGGGTTGATGAACTTCTTTTTGGGTCTACAAGTCAAGCAATCTAAAGAAGGAATCTTCATCAACCAAGCTAAGTACACCAGAGAAATGATCAAAAAGTTTGGGTGTACAACTAGCAAGCCAGTAAGGATCCCAATGAACACAAATTGGAAGATGGATCCTAATGAGAGTGGTATTCCAACCAACTCTACTGAGTATAGAGGAATAATTGGCTCACTCCTCTATCTCACTGCCAGCAGACCTGATATCACCTTTGCAGTAGGTGTTTGTGCAAGGTTTCAAGCAAATCCTAAGAAAAGCCACCTTGAGGCTGCAAAGAGGATTTTGAGGTATCTCAAAGGCACTGAGAATCTAGGCCTTTGGTACCCTGCTGATGACAATATTGAGCTAACTGGCTACTCAGATGCTGATTATGGAGGATGTAGAATTGACAGAAAGTCCACCTCAGGGACTTGTCAATTCTTGGGCAACAAACTCATATCTTGGTTCTCCAAGAAACAAAATACAGTAGCCACTTCCACCACTGAAGCTGAATATGTTGCTGCTGGAAGTTGTTGTGCTCAAATTCTTTGGCTAAGACAACAACTAAGAGACTACAAAGTCAACTCTACTGAAGTGCCAATTTTCTGTGATAACAATAGTGCCATTGCTATATCACAAAATCCTGTCTTGCACACAAGATGCAAACATGTGGACATCAAGCACCACTTCATTAGAGATCATGTGGAGAAGAAGGATATCAAGCTAGTGAAAATTCACACAGACCATCAAAAAGCTGATATATTAACCAAGCCACTTGCAGAGGCAAGATTTCTGGAGCTATCAGCAGAGTTGGGATTACTTGATCCAGGGAAGTTGGACAAATAAGTCCAAAGAAGCTCATTGATTAAGGGGGAAACAAACTCAAACTTCAGCAGACTTGGTCAAGTCTACTGAAATTCAGAAACATGACCTTACCTCTTCAGGACACTTGTCTCTTGAAATTCAGGACACTTGTCCACAGTTCTTCAGGACACTTGTCCATGTAGGGTCAGATAAGTTGTCCTAGCTATCAAACCAAATCTTGGTATGATAAGCACCTATTTTTGGTGATCAATACCTATCTCGAAATCTGTCCCTTGAAATACAGTTTTCACCTTTCTGCGATTTAATTTGTCTCCCACCCAAAAGGTCACTTTCCATGCATTAAATGCCAAGATTTAACTCTTGTTTGCATTAAACTTTTTGGGACATGATCTATCTCGAAAAACCCCCAGCCTTAAACAAACATTAAAAACCACCCACGTTTTGAATAAAACAGTTATTTCACTGTTACATTGGTTTTTGACCATTGGATCAAAAATGGACAACTCCCCTGAAATCAATCCTAGCCGTCCATTTTGGATTTCCATTTTTGTTCACCTTTGAATTGTCTCAAGACCTTACCAACTCATTGACAAACATTCTTTTTAGAATATTCACAAGTCTTAAGATACCCACAAACACTTCTTCCCCAAGTATTCGAAACCCTAACTCTAATTTTCTTCAAACTCTCTCAAAACTCTCTCTGCAAATTTCAATGGCCCCCAAAGTTAGACCTGAGATGCTTGTTGACTTCTCTAACAAGGATCTAGACCTGGATTTTGCCTACCTAAGCAACAAAAACAATCTTCACTTTGAGCCAATAGTTTCCTTTGAAAGTGAAGATTCTGAGATTACTCCAACCCTGAGGTGGTTGAGAAGAGCTGGACTTCAAAAGTTCTTGGAAGAAAGACCAAGCTCTTGCTTGGAGAGTTACATGGCAGAATTCTTTGCCTTCCTAAAGTGGAGAGGCAACCCTGAAGATGGAGAAGTATTAACCAGGTTAGCTTACACTGCAGAAGGAGAGGAGGAGGAGAGATTCCACAGAGTGAAATTCTCCTCAGAGGATCTGGAAGGAGCTTTTGGATTGCCTTATGAGGGAAGGAATCCAGAAGTCTATGGTACTGGACATGAAGAGGAAATAGCCCAAGAATGGCTATTAGTTCCAGGCCCTCTCTCCTCAACTCAAAACAAGAAAACTCTCAAGCCAGAGTTTCTCAATCTTTTTGAGGTAGTTGCTAAAAGCCTCCTAAGCAACACTGGAAGCTTAGAGCAGGTCAGCCATCCAAGGATCAGAATCATGGCTGCCATTATTGATGCCAGTGATAAGGGCATCAAGTTTGATTGGAGGACCTTCATCATGTCTGAAATGATGAAGGAGAAGGCTAAATTCAAGGTGAAAACCCACAACAAGGTGGTGCTAGAAGGGAAAATCAAGTTTTGCACCAGGGCAAGCTTGTTGATTGAGAGGTTTTCCCACTATTCCCAGATGCAGACCTTTGCAAAGCCCCTCCCAGCCCAAAAGATCCTATTCAGAAAGCTCAGCAAGAAAACTGAGAAAAGAAGGATGTTACTAGCCAAGCCTGCTGAAGAACAGGAGGAAGAGAAGCCTAAAATGAAAAAGAGAACAAAGGCCAGTGCTGTCAAAACAAGAAAGATGTCTCAATTGTCTTCAAAAGAAGCCTCAGGAGCATCAGCTGAGGTTGATGCAGTGGCAGAAGAGGGAGTGAGTGTGCCTTCTGACCACTCAGAAGAGTTGAGGAGGAAGTACAATGAGACTAGGCAAAAGAAGAAGGGTGATAAGAGAATCAGGGAAGTTGTCCCTGAGAAGGAAGGAAGTGGAAGTAGCAGGGCCAGCAAGAGAAGGGCCAAACCTACTGAGAAGGTGTTGGAATTTCAAGAAGAAAGGTCTCTTCAATTGGCTCTAAGGGAGAGCAGAGCTGAAAGCAGGGCCAAATCCATGTCAAGGACTAATTCATCTGGTTCTGGAACTCCAGAATCCAAAGTCCCTGAAGGTCAACTCATAGAGGCCAACCTCCCTGAAATTCAGTACCTTGAGCCCAACTCCCCTGAAACCAATATCACCCCTTCCAACCAACCCATTACCCCTGTAAATCTCACTAAGAGGTACTCTCTAGAAGGGAATGAGCAAAGAAGTGGCATTGATGTGCTTGCTGACTTAGCAGTAGATGAGACAAGACTCCTGTCTCCCCTTGACTCATCCATGCTGAATTACTCAAAGCTCTTAGAGCATGCACTCAATGAGCCAACCCCTCTGAGTAAAGCCCCTTCAGACCCATTGCTCTCAAAAGCAACTGAAGATCCTTCTACTGCACCAACCCTTCTGAGACCATTATCCCTGAAATCAATTTGCCTGAAGCCATGTTAGGAGAACCCAGAGCCAACTCCCCTATAACCCAAAGTCCCCATTTAAGTGGAGATGAGGAGGAGTATACTTATGAAAGTATGCTCAGAGGAGGAGCCAAGGCTACTGTGGACAGTTTGTATCCACAACTTGCTGAATTTCCAAGAATTCAGAAGGCCTTTCATGATTTGAGGATGCTTGTTGATGTGAAAGACAAATCTATGATGGAGATATCACAAGTCATCCAAGATAAGGGTGCAAACTGGTGGCAAATAGAGGAAAACAAATTGCTACACTTTGCTGGAGTTTCAAAGACAAGATTCCTCATTGATGAGGAGATTTTTGCAAAGCTGGTGGCTGATAAGATTAAGGAGGAGAAAGAGAGAAAAGCCAAGGGAATCAAACACCCTGACAGTGGCTCTAATGATGATAATTCCCCTGATGATCCCTCAAACCCTTCAAATCCCAACCCTCCTGAAACCCCTCAAGCCAACCTCCCTGAACCCCTTCAACCCAACTCTTCTGTAGCAGATAGACTTTCCAATCCTCCTAAAACCTATCATAGGAAATGCTCTGTAATTTCAGAGGTGTTGACCAAGGGTGGTAACACAACCAAAGACACATCTGCCAATGAAGGTTCTTCTGAACCCAAGGCACAGCCTAAAGATGTTGAGGTTCCTGTACTAGAGGCTAGTTTGATTAAGGCCTATTCAGTGTCAGAGGTGTTGGACATTGATCAGCCCTTAATCATTCAGGATGACTCAGTGGCTGCTGATATAAGCACTGTGATCTCCCCACAACTGCCATCTTTGAACCTTGTTGAAGGTGGAGATGCTGCAGGATTAGGAGAAGGAGTTGAAAAGGAGAGATTAGTTGAAAAATCAGAGGGAGTTGTGGATGAAAGAGAGGTAGTCATCACTAAGATAGTGAGTGTACCACCAAATGAGGGTGGAATAAGTGAAGAAGGACAGGTTATTCTTGAAGTCAAATCTGAACTTCAAGAATCCCTTGATAAGAGGAGGCCTGATTCCTTAAGTGAGAACATCAATTATGAAGGGAGAAAAGAACAAGTTGAAAATGAGAAGAAGACTGCTGATGTATCAGAGTCTTATGCAAAAGAAATTGAGGGTGATGAGTGCTTATTTCCTAACTTGTTTGACTTGTCTGATGTTGCAGGTATCTCTCTTGATCAAATTTTTGCAGATGAGTTCCTCACAGATGCACCTATCCAAGTAGACACAGGCTCAGCTCAGGCCTTACTTGGAATGCAATCAGAGAAGTTGGACTCCTTGGCTCATCAAGTCCAATCTGCTCATGCTGAAACTTCAGGAGCATTGAATGAGCAAGGAAGGACTCTAGCATCTGTAGAAATGAGGCTCACTGGCTCTGAAGATGTTGTGCTACCAACTCTTGAGGCAAGAATCAGTGGTGTGGAATCTGGTCTCCAAACCATCTCCACTGAAGTTCAAAGTGCCAAATCAACCATGGAAGCCATCTCAGAGGAGGTCAAGAACGAACAAAAGCTGCTGAGAGACAATCACAATGCTAATGTCAAAGCTCTCAGGCTAACTGTCAAACAAGCTATTGGAAAGAAGACTGCACTGCAAAAGAGAAGAGCTGAAGAGCAAAGGCTAGCTATGGTCAAAGCTGCCTCAGAAAAATTTTCCCAAGATGTGCTGGCCAACATTGCTGAAGGTGCAGTGGCCAACCTCACTGAGCTTCTGAAAGCTAAATTGGATGCATCTCTCAAAGCAACCTTGGAGGAGGTTGTCCAACAAAAATTGAAGCCTGTTCTAGCTTTTCTTAGCTTGAGCAATGATAGAATGCAGAATATACATGATGAGAATGTATATTTGTTGGAGGAGATGAAGTCCCTAAACCAGGCCCAATCCCTGATGGCCTCAACAATGAGTGACCTCAAGCCCCAGTGTTTTGATGCTGCCAAAAAGGGGGAAAGGGAAAGAGCAAGGGCAAAAGGTGCCTTAGTAATTGGGAGCCCAGTGAAAGGGAAGGACAAAGTCCCTGAAGGAAAGGGAAAAGAGCCTGAAACGCTGAACTTGGAAGATTTAGATGAAGAGGAGCAGTTAGCATTAGCATTGAAAAACTCAATGGCCTCAGCTCAAGAGGAAAGAGTAAGGCTACAACAAAGACCAGGTGGTGAAGTGTCAGGTTTGGACAAAGATGCTGAAGGTGTCCAAACCAGAGGAAAGATCAAGAAGGCCCAAGGAAAGAAGAGACAAATTGAGAAATTCACTGACTTTCCTAGCAGCCTTGATCTTCCACCTGAATTCAGAATTGATTAAGATGAACCTACATCAAAGAAAGCCAAAGCTGCTGAAAAGGACAAATCTTCTGAATCTGGCAAAACTGCTGAAAGAACCAAGTCCTCTGAAGACACTGAAGAGTTATTTGCTGAAGGATTTGGATCTGAACCTAAGAAGAAGACAACTGTTCTAGCCCATGATCCATCAAAGCTGTTTCATGAAGGGTATGGCAAAGACCCTGAAACACAACAGAAACTGGCCATGATGAGGGCCCATGAGAAAATTGATCTGATGGAAGAAGCCAACAGAGCAAGAGATGAAAGGAGAGCAAACTTTCAGAAACCAAGAAGGAGAAGAGCAACTTACAGCAAGATGAAGCCTCAGCTTCTAATCCCAATGGACACCAAATATCCACACTTGGATAAATGGGTGCCAATTCAATTGAATGACACATGGGAAGAAGCCAAAAGGGAGTTTGTCTATGACTATTATGTCATTGACAGATGGAATGGAGGAGATGCAAACTCTGCCTTCACTGAGTTCATGCTAGAATACTACAGAGAGTTGTATCAACAACTACTTGCAGCTGCTGACATTGCAAGATTTGAACTCACAGCTCCCAAGCCAATCATATACATGCCTCCAAAGCTTGAAGGATGGATTGACCAAGCAAGAATTCTGAGGGAATTCACTGAGATCCTTAAGCTGAACAAGATGGTTCTTGGACCTAAGGGAACCAACCAAGAAGCCATGGCACTGAAAAGAAGAGTGTGGGCACAGTATGGAATGCTGCCACCTCCTGAGGATGATCTTTGAAATGGCTAAGTCTTCTGACCTTACTTGAATGATCAACTATGCTGAAATATGGTCAAGATTGCTGATGTGTTAATCTGTTTTGCTCTGGTTTGTTATGAATTGCTCTGATACAAGTTCTGTGCTCTGATGCTGAAAATATTATTTTTGTCTTGAATTGTTAGAATGAAATGCTCTGATGTATGTAAGTGTTATTGATTCATGCTCTGATATGTTAATTTCAACTATCAACATGCTTGTAATGATCTTTGAATGAATGATAGTTGAACTTATTTTGAATCAAGAAACACAAATCTCTCTATGCCTATCTTAAAACCTACTTGCAACAGAAACAGTGAATACACTAACACATTATTTTTCAGGAATATTGACCTTAGTCATGTCTTCTGAAGATACATGTAATAGGTGTAGACAAGTCACTTTTGCTTAGATAGTATAGGTTTTGCCATCATCAAAAAGGGGGAAATTGTTGGGAATAAAATAAGATATGTTTTGATCTAATACCAAAACCCCCTGAGACATGCCTAAGTCAATATAAATATGTTCTAAGAATGTTAGAACATATAGATAATAGGCTAGATGAGAAGCTGAAATGTTAGGCAGCTCTTAGACAATTCGATGCACAATTTGAGGGGGAACCTATGCTTTGAAGATGATCAAGATCAAGTCCCCTCAAGGCTCAAATTCTGGAACAATCACTTAAGAGCAAGGACACTCTATGAAATCTAAGATGCTCTTATCAGGAGAGTTGTCCAGAGAAGATGCTCTTATGCAAGAGCAAGATTGTAAAGCTCAAAAGGACAAATCCAATGAAGATGCTCTGATCAGGAGAGTTGTCCAGAGAAAATATTCATATGCTCTGATCAGGAGAGTTGTCCAAAGAAGCTAGCCATATGCAAGAACAAGTTTACCTAGCTCAAAAGGACAAGACTACTCAAAGGCTTTTATCAGAAGAGTTGTCCAGAGAAGTCAACTCTATGCATAAAGTGCTCTGATGCAAAAAGATTAAATATACTGATCAGGAGAGTTGTCCAGAGGAGTTGTCTCAGCTAAATTGATCAAGATCAAGTGCTCTGAAAGCCTGAGATCAACTATGCTGAAGAGTTTGAGACAACCAGTCCTTAAAGGTCCTCAAAGAAATAAGCTAAGACCATCCTCAAGAAAAATAAAGGGAAAGAGCCAAGTCATCTGAAGAAGAGCAAGCCAACCATGCTGAAAAGCAAAACTGCTGATAGTGATAAGGAGAGTTGTCCAGATGATAAGGAATGTTGTCCTATCATTGGATCAACCTTCAGAAGCCATGTCCAAGTCCTAACAAGAAGTCAAACATTGGGAAAAGTGCTGCAGAATGAAGACAAAACTGTTACAGCCGTTTATTACCCAAATAAGGACATGTCACTATCAAGAATCTGTCTTCCAGTTTGAAGAACTCAAGGAAGACATTTATAGCAATTTGGGGCTGCCTCTCCAACGGGCAAATCCTCCATTTTGTCTATAAATACAGAAGTGTGAAGACCATTTGAAAGAATCCAACAAAAAAAAGCACCTCAACCTTGACAAGAATATCCAACTATCCTACAAGTTGACAAGTGCTCTCAAGCTTTCAAAGAGACTATCTCAGTCTTTATACACTTCTTCTAAGCTGAACCCAATTGTATATCCATACACAAGCTTAGAGAGATATCCTATCCTTATACACTGATCTTCACTGTAAAGGATATCTCATTAGTTGGAACCTTACTTCAACCCTTACACCTTTCAAGAGTGAAAGTGAGAAGGTTGTAGTAGTAGAAGTGGTAGGAGCTGACTGTTGAGAGAAGAACAGTTCAGTTCTGAGTTGAGAAGAGGGTACTAGGACTCTAGACATCCTAGGGATCAATTCACCAAGGAGTGGTGTTCTTGATCAAGTGCACCTTGGCACTATAAAACAAGTTAATTCCAAGAGTGAAGGAATTATCCTGTTAAATCAGGGAAAGTGGATGTAGGAGCTTGAGTCTCTGAACCACTATAAACTCTTGTGTTGATTTGCTTTACAAGTACTTACATTCATTCAACACTGCACACAAAACTGATCTTTCAAAGATACATATTCAAAAACTGTGCAAAACTGATTTGGATAAGTTCCCTGAAGCTAAACTGGACTGTGTTGCATTGACTAAGTGATTTCAGAAATTAAAGGAGTCTAAACTTAAAGGGCCAACCATTATTCCGCACATATAACTCCCCTAGATAGTCAATCAACTAAGTACTCAATAGTACTTAGTAGTCTGATTATCTTAGAAGAGTTAATCTTCTTCAGCAGAGTTGTCCAAGACAACCTTGCTAAACTCTGGTTTGATCAAAGTTGCAAAAGAATTGCATACAAGTGTATCCCCCCCCCCCCATACACTTGTTATATACTCCTTTCAGGACCAACAAGTCGTAGTCGTCTGATTTGGATCAGATCGACCAGTTGAGTAAAACAACTCAACTGATAGGGCTAAGTTGTCTAATCTTGAGTCATCTAGTCTGAATGGGTTTAGGACAAGTCTACCGAGTCTTTGTCTACTAAATTGTATCAGCGGAGGTGGTCCAAGTCGTCTGAGCCAAGTCAGTTGATAGGCATATCAATTATCAGCTGAGTCAAGTCTTCTCATTCAATTTGTTCCAGAATTAGTTTATAGCGGTTATTTGTGTTAGAGCAGTTAGTAATTAGTTTGTGGTAGTTCATATGAGCATTGTATCTCTATAAATACCTTTCTTAGTGCATGGTTGTAGGTTAATCGTGAAACAAGACTAGTGAGTTAGTAAGTTTTCTTAGTGATTCATACTTGTAATCTTTAACACTTTTACTCAAGCTAGTAATAGTAAAGAGAGCTACTATCCTTCGTGAACGTTGATCAATTGGATCGAACCACGTAAAATCATGTGTTTGTTCTTACTTGTTCATTTCTTTGCGTTCTTGAGTGTGCTTGATTTATCATTTGAATTTAGTATTTTTTTTTTAACGATTTCATAACAAAACTAATATATGGAAATTATAGAAAATGAAAGGGGGAGTAGTTCACTTATTTAATTTTTAATTAAATAAGGCTTATTTGATTTTATTTCTAGATGAGAAGAAAAAGGGTTAATATGAACATAGAAGAAAGCTTATTTGATCCTTGCTGAGAAAGAAAAAATGTTTCGACATAAAGGGCTAGCATGCTTTGTTTTAGAAGACTTAAGGGATGATTATTTGATCCCAATGGAAAAAGGAATGAGGTTTAATTTTATTTTTTTCTTAAAAAGGTCTACTTGATCTTATGGATAAGATTTTACAGTATATGCATAAATTGACCATTTTCCCATCTTTCTTTAAATTAGAAATTATTCTACGTATAGAAATGGGAATTGTGTTTATTTAAAAATCTTTGAATCAACTCTATCACTTTCATCTTTTTATCTCCTATCTTTATAGTTACACTTGGTGCAATTTTTTTAATTCATAATTTTTTTTAAAGAAAATAAAAAACGGTTTCCATACTTTAAAGTATTACTAATATATTTTAGGGGTAAATGACAATTTTGATTCCGTGAAAATTTGCTCTCTCGATTTTTAGTCTCTTGTTATCTTTGGTCCCATAAAAAGACTATGTGACGCGTCAGTCTCACGCATGGTTAAAACTGTATATAAATTTCAAATTAGCAGAAACCATTTTTTAGCTAATTCAGCAAGAGAAAATTTATAAAAAAGGCCATTTAGACACCTAGCTTCTTAATAAAGGACAACTATTATAATCTTTTTAAAAAAGGACAAAAACGCATGTTAATAACCCATTATACCCTTATATTTAAATATGGAAATTAATTTATTAATTTAATAATTAAATAACAAGTCTCCATCTTCCTTATTTGTCGCCATAGATTCAACCACATGCCTCTTCAATTGATTATCAACATTGGCAAATGTTACCTGATCCAGGCGCTCATAGTTTCTGCTAGAATCCCATACGGGTTTCTTGGCCGGAAAACTCAAATCTTCAAGCTTTTTGGTTAATTCATGATGAATCAAACATAATCCCGCTGCATCTACAAACGATTGGCCATAGATTTCAGATTGGTGAAGCAACAATCTTCGATTTCCTCTTGAAATCGAGGGATCTTTTTCTTCTTTTAGTTTCTGTTTCAGTTTTGGGTGACCCCTCACGCCCAAAAACTGATTTCCGATGATTCTCAAAGTTTCTGCTGCTTAGAGGCTTGTTCCTCTCTTTCAACGACGGCCATGGCTATAAGGTCTCGTCTCCTTTGCTCTTCCATAATTGTTTCCTCGATCTGTTCTTTCGACTGCACATGATCAAGAGACTTTCCACGCGATCGTTTCTTTATATTACTAGGGGATTCAAACTTCACCGATTTCTTCATTATGGATGACGGACGGGAAGACGCCGGAGATACAGTAGAAACTTTTAATTCCAAGGGTCGGATGAAGAGTTTTGCCAAGGGTATGATTTTTAATTCCACACGTACACACATAATTTGCAAAGAATTTAGGATTTTTTGAGATGATTTTAATTTAGGTTCAATTTGCTCAGTTTTCGTGTAATTGTGATGATTTACGTGCGCGTTGCTGAAATGTAGTTCATGATTATTTGTTATTGGTTTGGTCAAGGGACAATGCAGATCTTATTTTGCATATGTATACGTATTTTTGCATAATCACATTCTAATATGAAGACACCGTACTATTTTTTCTGCATTATTCATTTTATTATGCAGTTTTAGATTTCATTGTTCTGCATTATTCATTTTATTATGCAGATTTAACTTTTATATTATTTTTCCAACCATGGTATAGGGAGCAAAATGTTCTTCTCACTTCTCACTTCGTCTTCTTCCGTACTTCACGGTTTCCTTTCTTCACAAATTGAAAAACCCCAAAATTCTGCACAAAATTAAGCTCTTCTGACCGGTGTTAATTAATTTTAGGAAGGTTTTAATTAATTGCGTAATTCTTGGAATTAATGAGCTGATAGAGTTAGCTTTAAATTTCAAACATAAGGTTTTAATTAATTGTGTAATTCTTGGAATTAATGAGCTGATAGAGTCAGCTTTAAATTTCAAACATTTAAAGAATTTATCCATATTAATTCCGAATTTTATGTATTAAGGGCATGATGGTACATTTATGTGCCATTTTGTCCTTATTCTGAAACTATTTTGAATCATGTCTTTATTTAAAAAAACACTAGGTGAAATGACATTTTATGTGAAATTCCCATTCAGCAATTTGATTTGTAGAATTTTAGAACAATTAATTAAGGGTATAGTAAATATTTTTATAAGTCTAAAGTAACTTACACATTGAATATGAAAGAATATTTATACACAAAGTTTGAAAGGATTGAGTATGTTATAAAATGATAATTTTGAATAATTGTATGGTAAAAATGCACAAGGGACTAAAATCTTAGTATGCTTTAAAGTAGAAATATTGCAGACAAAAATAGTTTTTTTTTTCATCACTTTGTTTCTTATATTCATTTATTGTTCATATGTTGTTGTCGGATGTACGTTTGTCAGAATTGAGTCAACAATCAGTTGAAGTCTATATAATAATTTTACCCCAAAATTAAACAAATATCTTCCACATTTTTTATTAGTGTCTGCATATCTTATTACTACTTTATCTCACAAATTACTGAAGTTGCCAGACTTGCAACATGTGGTCTCTCTGATTATATCCCACTGACTCATAAATTATTGATAGGTTCAACCGCATTTTTTGTTTATGCAATAATAATATGATTAAGATTAAAATAAAATCAATCTTATGTTTGATAAAACAAATAATTACATATTTACATATAAATGGCCTAATTTTATACCAAGTTCTGACTAGCTCTTTTTTTAATTTTTTTTTTTATATATTTAGTTCTTAATTTGATACTACAAAATTAAAGAAAAATAGTATAGTACGAAACTTAATTAAAATTAATTACTGATATAAATGTTTAATAACTGATGGTGCAATTAATTTAACCACATGTTTTAACATCTACCTCTCGCATTAAATAAAACCTCACATCAACTAACTGTTGGAGATTTCATATGCCACTCTTCCAAATTTAATGCTCTTCCGCCCTGTAATTTCAGCCACCACATTCAACATTTAAAATTTCAAACTTTAGAAATTTTATTAAAATAATTTTTGCTATATAACAAAAATTCAATCTTCAAATAGTTTTTATATATAGATGTCACATGTTTTAAGAACCAAATGGGCCCTACTCCTTTCTTTACTTGTGTGTGTTCCTTTGTTCTCTTTCATGGCCGTGTCGGTTTCCGTGTTCATTTATGCACTTCCCTTCCTAGTGGGATTATGACTTCTATGCTCAATCGTGCTTACCAGCTCATCTCCCTCTCTCAAAGCATTCATTTTTAATTTTCTCTTTCAAAGTATTAAAAAATTAGAGGCCTATTGGTATGTTTGCGGAATTGGGGGTCGGAAATTTTGAAGAATTTGTGACGTGTGGGACCTACACGCTTCCAATTTCTCTGTTTTGATTTCAAAGCATATAGATATACATTTGTGTATCTACTGGTTCCTTCGAGGAGAACTAGGTTGTGGGTCGAAAAGATTTGGGATTTGTGGAGCTTATTCGAATTGAGAAAGTTGGTAAAGTTTCTATCTTTAAACCCCATCTTTCTTGAATATTGACTTTAACCTCACATGTGCTGTTTTTTTTCTGGTATTTTTTACTTTATCGGCATGGCCTCAAGGAATTAGGGGTTTTCTTCAAGGGTTTTAGGTTTTTCTTGCAATTCTTATTTGGGTGGAGAGATTTTGTTTTTTTAAGAATTCATATGATTTGGTGAGTTGCTTTGTTAGAAAGTATAGACTTATTTGTGAATATTTGTGCTTTTCTTGATGTTGGCTTCGTGTATTATTTAAGTAATTAACATAAACGTGGTTGATATTTTGTTGGATTAGATAGATGGATGTGATTTTTTTTTCTTTACTTGGAAGTACAATTAATGTTATTGTTAGATTACATCGTAAATTATCAAAATTTAACTTCAAATATACTCCTTCTGATCTTGTCATGTATGCCTTGCCTTGAACATGAAGAGTTAGGATCCATTGAAGATAGCCTAATTGTGTTGGCTGATTTGATAGTTATAATATTTTGCTCATCTTAATTCCGATTTTTTCGTTCATACGAAGAAATCCCTTTTTTCTTTCCTGAATAAGTGAAAAGAGTTATTCGAGTTCAGAATCCGGTTAATGAATCGAGTTAAAGAAGTTTACCTTATTCGGTATGTAAAAGTTTCGTTGTTCCTTCAAATGCTTCTCTGTTCAAGTGCATATAGTATGAACGATTTCTTTTCGAGTTTGCTTGCTATATAATCTAACAGCCATATGCTTTTTCATAGCTATTTTGCCTTGAAGATCTAGATACCACATTCCTATATTTCACACGACACGTTTTTCCTTGCATTTTAGTAACGAAGATTTGCTGCCCTCGCTGAATCTTTCACATGTTTGACTACATTCTATGCTTGTAGTTTACTTGCTTAAATTGTGTTTCTATAACAAGTATAATTTCCCGTGTTTTTTATGCCTTTCAAACCTAATATTCTCTCCAGATTAGCTTGGAGTAAGAATTGCATGGGAGAAAGTAAAGTGCATAGCAGAAGGTGGATGTCTCGTAAGGTACTTGTGTTCTGCCATTAATGTATTCTTGTTCTGTGGATTATGGAAAGCACGAGTAGCAGTATCTTAGGGAAAGATGGTGGTGTCGAAGAAGACGGAAATGCATTGATATACGCTATTCAAAGTCTAGAATCGAGGGGAGAAAATCTTGTGTACAGAAGAATTTCAGAGCATCAGAGAAATCTGATATTAAGCATTAGAAAGTCGAGAAGCTGCAGGGAGCTTTTCCTGCATAACATTCATGGCTCTTATAATACTATTCCTAAGCATATTACAACTGTTGATGAAAAGTACGTTCTTCGTTGCCTTGAATTGATACGTAATTGTGCATTAAGAGCAGCCACTTGGAATTTTACGTCCAATTTAGATAGTAGCTTATCTGATCACCCTACTAGTTTAGCAAATATCAATAATATGGCCATTGAATATCCGTTGGGCGGTGAAACTGAGGTTATTGTAGACTCGACTGGTGACTGGACCGTTTCTGGTAGTCAGACGATGATCAACATCTTGAAAAGCCCGTTACTACAACAATTCAGCTCGTTTGATGGTAAGGGCAATTTTGGAAAAGCGGATTTATTTGATATGAATGAGGCGGATAAGGATGCTAAAATTGTGGAGGTTCTGCATAAACGGGACACTTCTATATCGAGCTCTAACTCCAGTTTCTCCGATCAGTCATCTTCGTCCTATGGTACCTCGTTTCAAGGAATGCTACAGTGTACATGGAAGGGTGGATTACCTCACCATGTTTTTACGGTCGATGATAAGAGGGAAGTCTATGTGGCCAATTTGTCGAAGGCGGAGGAGTCTTCATACGATAAGGATTTGGATTACTTTTACACGTTCCATTTACGAAGAAATGGCAAGAAAGACTCTGAAATCACGGAGCTTGAGCTGGAAACCGTTGCCAAGATGCGAGTGTCTACTTCAATCACATTCTCGTCTAACAATTCAGAAGTTCGGGAGACTCGTTTTGTTCTTTCTGTTTCCAGCGACAATCGTGCAGGAGAGACGCAAGTCTCGAATCAGGGGCATAAAAAGAAGATAAAATTATTAACAAGGAAAATGGTGGATGTTTTTAGGTCCCACAAGCAGAGATCGGCTTCCATGCTCGACGGATCAAGTGCGTATATCGAGGATGCCTCTTTGGACCCACCCGAAGATGTTCATACTAATGGTCGCGATCAAAATGACAGTTATGCCCCGAATCTTGAGCTGGCCGCCATTGTTGTGAAAGACTTCTCCAACAATCGTAAGGAGGTCGATCTCGGAGGATGGGGATTGAAGTTTCTTAAAAAAAAGGGAAATAATTCGTCTCTTGAAAGCTCTCGAAATAATGGGGAATGCTCAACGAGCATGGACATACTAATACCCGCGGGCTTGCATGGTGGGCCAAGAACCCGAGCCGGTGGCCCGTCAACCCTAATCGAGAGGTGGATGTCGGGCGGGTGCTGTGATTGCGGAGGGTGGGATATGGGTTGCCCGTTAAAAGTTCTCAACACGCGATCAACCACCACGGATTATTCAGAACATTCCGGAGACTGCAAATCATTCGATCTGTTCATGCAGGTAAACTGTCTGAACAATTAATACTTTAATCGTTTCGGTTTTTAATAACGTGTAAAGCATCAAAGTAACTGTATGGTGGTGATAATGTTACTGCAGGGTTCAAAACAAAATGCACCAAGCTTGAAAATAGTGAATATTCACAAGGGATTGTATTATATCAACTTCCAATCAACTCTCTCTAGCTTGCAGTCGTTTGCAATTGCTGCTGCGATGCTTCATTTACGCAGTCCCGTTCTTGGGGCAAAACCGTATACGAGTTGAGGTCAGTCTATATAAATACTACTACCCAACAAAACATACATTTGTGATGCTGATTGCATCAAGATTATTGATTCTAGGGTGTGTTGTTCAGTTCAACTAATGTGAGGCATATAGTTATTGATTTCAATCATGTATTTAGTATATATATTCATAAAACTTCCTTATGTAGCCTTCTAAATTCATCTTCTTTTTTTTAGCTTTACTTCTTGTAAATTGTTAGCATCATTTGTTGCCATTAGCCTCTTTTGAGAAGGTCGTTCCTGTTGGTTATATAGCGTAAATTGATGAAATGAAATACGAGAAAGTGAAATTTATAGTTCCACTTTGAAGACAACACAAGTTATAATTCATATATGAGGCCGTTTTACTCAAGACTTTATTCATTTTTTGTATTGAAGTCGGTACGAGTTAATTTTTCATAGATATTTTTTTTTTCTCATTATTATTATAAACCTTTTATTTTTGTTCTAAAACTGATAGGAATTTGAATGCTTGCCCGTCAAAGCTCGACAAATCCATCTCATTGTCATTCCTAACTAATAGGTTAATCTTAATCCCTCAATAGTCATTCAAATCAGGGGTGTGTTTATCTGGAAAAGTGTCAAGAGGTTGGATGTAGGAATCAGTGTCCACAAGAAATTGGTCTGTCCAGAAACTAACTTCCAAACGAACTTTCTGCCTCATGGTGGTGTTAGAAGTTTCTGCTACATTCTCACACAAGAAACTACTTTCTTGAAGTTGTTGAAGTGATGGTCCTTCTGAATCCCAGTTCACGGGATGGTTCCATGATCGGCATATCAAATCCGTGCAAATTTAGTAGTACTAGTTTGGAGTTTCTGCAAATCGGAGAATCCAATTGGGCGCGTTTCTTGAGATAGTAATTCTTGATGTCGTTATCAGTTCTTCCAGGAATTTTATTTTTTTTGCAATAGCTGACCATCTAAGCAGTAATAATAAATTGATTAATTAGCATTTCTTTACATGATAGGTATTGCTTACCTGTTGCCAAGTTTATGATGCAGTTTTGTAATAAGTTGTTTGTTCTTCGTTGGTGTAATTCCCTCTTTCTACAGATAATTCACCCATAGCAATCGGCAACTCTTCCCAAATCTTTTTTTTTTTTTTTTTTTTTTTTTTTATGGAGGGTTTACAAGATCATAAAATAAAGATACAAATCACGAGCCTAAAATCTTGATCTTCAAACCAAATGGATATCGCTGTCCACTCCAATCGCGTGAAGAGGAAAAACGAGTTTCCCTTTGCCTTACCAGGTGTCCAGGTCTTCAATCTTTTAATGAGACAATCCCACACTAAGGTGTTCTCAAATCCAGAATAGAAAATAGAATAAAAGATAAAGTTCCACCGAGTACCCGTTCTAAAGGTACCAAAGCACAGGGCTCTCCTATCTCGAAGAGTCCAACCACAAAAAAACTCATAACTACAACAAAGTTCCAACATGGACAACTAGACGTGCACAACAGAAACCAAAACATAAAACTAAGCAAGCATCCAAAACTACCTAGAAAAAAAAGCAGTAAACGGGATCAACGAAGAAATACCCGAACGGCCACCGTGGCTCCGTTCCGGGTAAAATCTCCATTGATCCCTAACAAGAAACGAAGGAAAATTACATAACAGATAGCTGGAACAAACGGCAGCAAGAGCTACGGCCGGCGGCGGTCAGCTAGAACAAGTAGATCTGAGGATCTATACCCTAGATCTGATGAAAACGGCGACGGCGGCGGCGACTAAAGCATCTAACAAGATCTAACAGATTATTTTGTAGATCTACATGAAGGGGAAAACTTGATCGAGAGATTTGAAACAAACTAAGGAGAAGAGAGAAACGAAGAGGAAATCGCACACACTTGTGCGTGAAAATCGCATACACTCACGGTGAAAATTGCACCTACATCGCGGTGAAATCACACACACTCCCCCCACAATTTGTATAACTCTACCCAAATCTTGGTAGCCCTGAAACACAAACACCCTAATTATATAGTCACTCCTTTGTATTTTAGATTCTCATTTGTAGATTCATCATTTTTTTAATTTACTCCCTGTCCATCTATAAATTTTTTAATTTGTCATTTTGGTTCGTTCGTCTATAAGTTTTCCATACATTTTCAGCAAACATTTTCTAATTTTTTATTCTTACACTTCACTTTATATTTTATTTTTTCTCTTGATTTCTTTCTATCAATCACATCCAGTGACGGACCCATGATTTTCAAGTCGGGGGCCAAATAATAACAATAAAAAAAATTCAAAAATGAAATTTTAACAAGATGCATATATATTCTTGAACTTTAAATATAAAGAATTTATTCCATATCAAAAATTTTAAGTGGAGACAGTTTTGAGAAACTCTAAAATCTGAAAGACCCTAAATTCAATAAGAAGACAAAAGAATAGAATAAAAAATTATTGTGATGGACCAACCAAAGAAAGATAAAAAAGTTAAATTAATAATAAATAAATTTTACTTTCAATATTTAAAATTAATGAGACATATTTTTCTTGATCTCTGTCTTGAAAGCTATGCTACGTGGTTGAATGAAAATTAGAATACACTCTATTTTTTAATTGAATTACTTTGCAGGATGAGGCAAAATTGTGCAACCACTTTCCAAGTACTGGACCGCCATATATAATCCATACTACCATATATAATATTAATATTATTTAAATATATATATATATATGTGTGTGTGTGAAATTACGAAAATACCCTCAAAAAATTTGTAAAATTGGCGGGGGGCCCACTGCCCCGGACATTATCTGCGTCCGTCTCTGATCACATCATTTGTATACTATCTATTATGTAATCACTTTTCTTAATTCATGTGATCAAAAGTAATGAGAAATTTATAGACGAAATGAGAAAATAATATTTAAATATTTTTTTCCATTTAAAACAACATCATTCAATCATTTTAAAATTACACTACTCACAATTTTTATGATGATTTGAATATTTTCTCACACTAATCTTTGTAAAATTTCTTGATGTCTTTATAAAAAAATGAAAATTCTTGTAAGAAATTGGATGCATGCAATTAAATATTAAATAATTTATATATGTTTTCAATTTTTTTTTTTTGAACGGTAAAAGTTGTTTCATATAACCATGAGCACTAGGGGCACTCAACCCATGAATTTACATGTATGATCTATTTTACACGGGTTAAAGAACCCATCTCCCAAGCCAATTTAGAATTATTCAATGAAACATAGAAACGGGTCATAAAACCATGCTGCAATTGACGAGTTTGGTGTTAGGATATTATTTCCTCCAAGCCATGTCCACAAGTTGATTTTTATTTTCTCCCGTGTCTTCTTTACGTCTTGTGTATCCCCTTTGAATTTCTTTGCGTTCCTACAATTCCAAATTTCCCATATAGCACACGACCAGAGACTAGACATAAAATTTCTTCTCCTCTTTCCAAAACCCATTGCGACGGTGTGCTGCTGTGCATGAATGTCAATGTTAATGTGTGGGACCATATTGATTTTGATCCACTTATAGCAGCCCTCCCAGATTGCCGCTGCGAATTTGCAGCTCACGAGTAAGTGGTTGTTGCTTTCTGTAATTTGTTCGCATAAAATGCATTTCGCTTCCTCTTCTGGTATTAAAATTCCTCTCCTTCTTAGGTTGTCTGTAGTTGCTAGCCTCCCTTTAATTGCCTTCCACACTATCGTCTGAACCTATCGCGGTGCGAGATTTTTCCATAATTGCGCGAATTCTAGTTTTCCTCCCTCTTTCTCTGCCTCGCTTTCTGCCTCCTTGATCAGAGCCGAATAAGCTGTGCTTGTCGAGTATGCTCCTGTTGGAGCAAGAGCCCAGCACCAAGAATCCTCGCATCTCTGAGAAAGCTTGTACCTGTCCAAAACAGCAAGCATATCAGTTAATTTGCTGACCTCCAAAGCATCCAGATCCCTTGCCCATACCCAATCCCACCGCCACTCATCACAATCCCACCCCCCCATGTTGCATAATCTATATTCTTGTTGATTGCTAATGTTAAATAATTCAGGGAAACTCTCACTCAGAGTTCCTACTCCCTCCACCCAGTAATCTTTCCAAAACAGAGTATGCTCTCCATTCCCCACCACTCTACGTATTCTATTGCTAGCTTCTCTGCCACCTATCCTCTCGTACACATTTTTTAATTCTTTCCACCAGCTTGACGTGCTAGTTCTGCGTCTCCCTCCCCTATTATTATCCTGCTCCTCGCTAAAGAGGCCCCCATATCTCGATATTAAAATCCTCGCCCATAAACTATTTTCTTCTATTACCAGTCGCCAAATCCATTTGCCCAATAAAGCAGTGTTGAAATAATTAAGATCTCTAATGCTTAACCCCCCGTTTCTTTTTTCTTTGCACACCTCCTCCCACCCAACCCATGGGATCCTCTTATTTTCTCCTACCCCCCTCCCCACAAGAAATTTCTCTGGAGTTTCCTAATTTCACTCAACACAGATTTTGGTAATTTGAAAAAAGATAAATAATAAGTTGGAACTGCTGAGAGTACGACCTGGATTAAGGTAGCTCTGCCACCCATCGAGATGTTCTTGTCCTTCCACGTATTTAATTTTCCTCGAATCTTCTTTATCATTCCATTCCATGTCGACGTTTTATGATGATTTAACCCCACATTCATTCCCAAAAATTCCATGGGAAGGCTGCCCTTCTTGCATCCCAGGAGCGATGCCAATTGCTGCTTCTCATCTTCCCCCATATGTATACCAACTACGCTACATTTGTTGAAATTGACGCCCAACCCCGATGCAAGTTCAAACAATTTTAGGATATGTTTGATCGTATCGATATCTTCTCGTTTGCCATTGCATAGAAACACCGTGTCATCCGCATATTGGAGTAGAGGGACCTGAATTTTGTTTCTGCCAATACAGATCGGATCCAGTGCCTTGACTTCCACTTCTTTATTCACCAAAATATTCAGCCCTTCAGCTGCGATTAAAAAAAGGAAGGGTGATAGTGGGTCGCCTTGTCGTAGTCCCTTTTCTAGCTTAAAATTCCCTGAAGAGCTTCCGTTTACAAACACGGTTGCGCTTGCCGACGATACGCATTCCGCCATCCATTTTCTCCATAAAGGTGAGAAATTCATACCTTCCATCATGTTATCCAAGAAATTCCACTCCACCGAATCATAGGCATTTGCGAAATCCACCTTGAATAAAACTCTTTTTTTCTTTTTCTTTTTAGCTTCATCGATGGCTTCGTGAGCCACAAGAATCCCATCCATAATTTGTCTCCCGCCGACAAACGCAGATTGACAGTCTGAGATGACCAGCTCCAGTACCTTGGCAAGTCTCTTTGCTAGTAGTTTTGCAATTATCTTATACAAACTTCCAATAAGCGAGATCGGACGGAAGTCATCTAAAGATTGCGCTCCTGTTTTTTTTGGTATGAGAACTATGAAAAACGTGTTTAGGCCCTTTACCAATTTTTCGTGTCAATGGAACTCCGCGAACATATTGAGTATTTCCGTTCTCATCATCTCCCAGTTATTTTTGAAGAAGCCAAGTGAGAAACCATCCGGACCTGGGCTTTTAGACGCTTCACAGTCCCATATAGCTGCCTTTACTTCATCTTCCGAGAACATCGCGGTGAGAAAAGTGTTATCGCAGGCATCCAATTTTTTGCTGATCAATTTGTGGGTATTTTTGGTCTTGCGAAGCCGTCTGATTTGAAGTGGTTTCTGAAGTGTTGGTGTATTTCCCATTTAACCTCCTCCACGGAGTCGGACCACCTCCCATTAATCCTCAACCCGTTTATCTCGTTTCCTTTTTTCCTGCCATTAATCACCCTGTGAAAAAGTCTCGTGTTCAAGTCTCCTTCTCTCAGCCATTTCACTTTCGCCCTTTGATGTAGTTGATCCTACTTTGTCCTCATATCGTGCTGTAACCCGGCGAGTAATTCTCTTCTCTTTATCTCTTCGTTGTCCTCTAATCCAAAAATTTCATCCAAGGTATCCAGCCTTAAGATCTCTTTTCTTCTTACTTCCATTCTGGTGTCCAGGTTGCCAAAAATATTCTTATTCCATTCCCTTAGGTCCCCTTTTAGCGATTTTAGCTTTTCTTTCAAAATGAAACCGCTTCAGCCTCTGATATCATATGCCTTCCACTTGGTTTCCACAAACTCTTTGAAATTTGGATGTTTCATCCATGTATTGAAGAAGCGAAACGGTTTTGGACCCCAATCTTTCCGTTGTGAAGACAGATATATCGGGCAGTGATCTGAAACAGATCGTCCCAACCCCTTCAGTTGAACATCTGTCCACTTTTCCATCCACTCTTCATTTACTAACACTCTATCTAAGCGGCTCTTGCACGATCCGTCTGGTCTGAACCAGGTGAACTTCCTCCCCAGGAGTGGTAGGTCGATCAGATTCGATTGTGTAATAAACTCATCGAATGCTTCCATATCTCTTTTATCCTCCCGTTCACTTCTCCTGACTCTCTCTTCAGTATTTCTGATGGCATTGAAATCACCCGCTATGCATATGCATGTCTCTTGGTTCTGCTCCACTACACCTTTTAGTGTCTCCCAAATCTCTTTCTTTTCGCTCACATTGTAGGGGGCGTATACATTTATAAGACAACATCTCCTTCCATCTTGTTTCCAAGAGTCGTTGACCACAAGAAAGCCCCTTCTATGCCACAAGCTCAGTTTTGTGAATCTGTCATCATCCCATATTGTCAGCAGGCCCCCCGATCTCCCCTCTGCAGCGCGCCAATCCCAGCCGAATTTTGAGTTTCCCCAGATTGATTTGCAAATGAACTCGTCCATTTTTTCTACCTTTGTTTCCTGTAAGAAGCATATCTCAATATTATTTTTTCTCACCATTTCTTTTATCTCCTTGCATTTTTCTCTGCCTCTCATTCCCCTGATATTGAAACTAAGAAGTATCATTGATCAGTCCTCATATTGCCTCCTTTTAGCTTCTCGGCTACCTTCAATGCTCTCTTTTTGGCCCTTCTCTCTAGTTTTTCTAACCTGCTTATTGTGTTTTCATCTGTCTCCATCCCAATCATGCCTATTTTTTTTTCCAGATTCCATGTTTTCTCTGCCTCTCTGTGAATTTCCTTTTCTTCTTCCAAATGTTTCCATCTCTTTATCTCTATATATGTTTTCAAATTAATGTATGGTATGAGTCGTATGACTTTATGGGTGACAGTAGTAAATACATTTTTGTGTGAGATGCAAATATACGTTTTGCACACCCACGCGTGTTTCAATTAATTTATACTCCCTCCGTCCAATTTAATTATACTCACTTCTCCGGGCACGGGTTTTAATGAATATTAATTAGTTTATGTATAAAGTGGATAAGTTGGGAGTATGATGGGATGTTGTGGGGTCCATTTATAGATAAAGTGGTTAATTAGAAATAAAGTTAGTGACAATTTGAGTAAATAAGTGATGGTTGGAGGGTGGAGATATAGTAGTGTGAATAGTATTATTTTAAAAAAGGGAATGAGCATAATAAAATTGGACAACCAAAAAAAGAAAGTGGGAATAATAAAAGGGCGCGGCTAAAGGCACACACACGAATCCTATGAGGACACCCACTCGATGAGGACACCCACATGAAAATCCCAAAATTACCCTCCTCCCTATTAAAACCCTCATTCCAATTCTCATTCTAGGACACCCACCTCCCTTCCTCTCCCAACACTCTCTCATCTCCTCTGTCCACGTCGCACCTCCCTCATAGTGTCGCCGCCCACGTCGCACCTCCCCCACAGTGCCGCCCACGTCATAGATCGCGTCGGCCGCCTCCCACGTCGCAGATCGCGTCGGTCGTCTCCCTCCTCAGCCGCGCAACATCGAACGCCGACAACACCCCTTCCCCTCTCCACTTTCCTCGCCGGCTGTTCGCGACACCGAGTGCACCCTTTCCACTCTCCCCCGGCGGTTCGCGACCCCGATTGCACCCTCTCCACTCTCCCCCGGTGGTTCGCGACCCCGATGCCCTTCGCGGCCGCACCCCTCCCCCTCTTCTCGTCGCCGCCGCCGTCATACAAAAGGTGAGTTGGTTTGGGATTTTTTTTGTTATAGATCCCAAAAAAAAAATTAGGGTTTTGAATTTTTCTTAAATTTTTTTGGATTTTTGGTTTTTGTTCGAATTTTTTTCTCAAACATCTTAACGTTGTTAATGTAAAATTTTCGAACATGTTGAGTTTGTTTTGAATTTTTTTTCAAACAATCTGTGTTTGTTTTGGATAAATTTTCGAACAAGATGTTCGATATTTGTTTTGAATTTTTTTTCGAACATATTGAGATTGTTCATTAAAATATTTCGGACATCTCAACTTTGTTTGGTTAAAATTTTCAAACATCGAACATATTAAGATTTTATTTTTTGTTGAAAATTTTGAGTTTTTAGGATTTTATTTGTGGTTGTTTTGGTGGTGATTCGGGTGTGAAATGATGAATCGGGTGTGAAATAATGACTCCGGTGTGCAATGGAATGGATGGGTGTACTCATCCGTTCATTTTTAAAAAAAAATTGTAAGAAGGGTACAAACGACATTTCGTATGCCCCTTGTGATAAAAAAAATATTCGGTGGGTGTCCTCATAGGATCCTTGGGTGCCTTTAGTTTCGTCCATAATAAAATTGGACGGAGGGAGTATATGTTACCGTATATGTTACAGTAGTAAATATTGAGCCCGAATAATTCAGGCTATATTAAGCCCAAAATAATTTGGACCAGTTTGAATTTTCTTTGGGCCAGGCTACCCTCCATACTTGTTAATTATACCCCGAAATGTGCTCCCCTTAAAATCGATTATGTTAGATGTACTTCCTCTAAAATATCTAATATACCATTTTTTCTAAAAAATATCAATATTAAATATACCTACTAAAAATTCTAATTTGTTCCTTCCTCCTCCCATATTCTTCTTTTTTTGTTGTAAACTGTCCGCGGCCTCTCCTTTGTCTAGCGACACCGCCGTCCCCTCTTCCATCCCACCTTTTTTTCATTTTTTTTTTGTAACTCTATCGACGGCGTCGCCGCCACCTCCTCCATCACCAAGGCCATGCCCCTCCTTCTTCCAGCCGCCGCCGTCGCTTTTGTCTGAACCCTAATCGCAAGTTTTTTAATTTATCGATGAGGGTGATTCTTTTCGAGCACTCTTTGTCGAAATATTTTAATTTTATTTATTTTTTCTTTCGATGAAATTTTATCGATGAGAGTGTATTTTTTCGACACAATATTGTCGACCATATATCTTATTTTTTGAGAAACTAGTGTTGATCGACACTGGTTTATCGAAAAAATATCAATGTTTTTTTTTTTTTGTGATCTGTGTTAGGCTTTTGGTTTTGGCATTGTCGGAGATGGCAGCGGCGGTTGTGGGTTAGTGGTGGTGGCTAGGGGTGTGCAACGCAACCGAACCGAACCGAAATTGAGAAACCGAACCGAATTTCATTATAATTAACCGAAACCGAACCATAGTGGAGTAAAACCGAAAATAACCGAACCGAATTAATCGGTTCGGTTTCGGTAAAAAACCGAAAACCGAAATATATCTAACATTTAGGAAAAAATGAAAAAACACATTTTATTAATCTATCACATTTTATTAATCGATCACATTTTATTAATCTAACACATTTAACATTTAATCTATTAAAAACACAGTAAATGAAAAAAAAATGAAAAACACATTTTATTAATTTGTGAATGAAAAAGAATATGTGAATGAAAAACATATTTAACATTTAATCTATCCACCGTAGACGTACACATTTAATATGTGAATGAAAAAAATGAAAAAACATTGTAAATGAAATAAATGAACAATACAGTAAATGAAAAAAATGAAAAAAACAGTAATCTAACCCAAATTCGGTTCGGTTTTCGGTTAACCGAATTATTACTTAATAAAACCGAAACCGAACCGAATACCGAAATGTATAAAAAATGCTAACCGAACCGAAACCGAAAAACCGAACCGAATTCATTTTTCGGTTCGGTTCGGTTCGGTTTTTCGGTTTTTTTCGGTTTTTGCTCAGCCCTAGTGGTGGCTGCAAAAATTAGGGTTAGATTTTTAGGGTTTAGGGAGGTGTATCTATATAATGAATATTTTGTATAGGGATAAATTGAGTATTTTATATGTATATTTAATTAATAAATGGAGAAGGGGTATATTTAACAAGTCTGGAGGGGTATATAGCCTGTGCCTTTTCTTTAAAGACCCGTTGGCATTTTATCAAAAGCCCAAATACAAGCCCACCCTTTTCCCGCTGTTCAGCTATTCTAATTGAAAACCCTAAATCCCCCTTTATATCCAGTTTCCACCCACAATCAGAATCCCCAATTTCATTTTCAGGGCACGGAGGCGGCGGCACGGCTGGAAACATGTCCTGCCGGCGGCGGCAACTGTAAATTCGCCGTTAATACTGTCGATAGACAATGGTCTTTCGTCGGCTTGTGTGGCGGATATGGAGATGGCGACGGATAACTTTGCTCGCTTTTTCATTGTCTAAAAATTGCGATCTAATGTAGATAATTTCTGATTTTAGTTTTTCTATATCTACTTGGATCTGCATATATATAATTTGCAGATAATAAATATTTTATTTTATCACTCCTTTCATTTGCTTAAACTTCCAATTTAATGAGTTGGTTAGGCCGTGTCTTACGGCGTTTCCAATAAATTAATGGAAGAATTGTATAAATTGGGGACATTTTTTTCATTTGATATTGAACAGCTACTATGTCTGTTGAACCAGCCTTAGTCATGTGCCCATCTTGTTATAGTGGTGGTGATACAGTTACAAGTCTGGAACATCAAAGTTGTCCTTCGTTACAGGTGTGATCATTGTTTCTGAGATTACACTTGCTCCATTAGGACCCTATAATTCTTAAATCCACATCTTTTGAATTTTTCATCTCAATTCGGTAATTGTTTTTCTTTTGATATATATAATGATTTTTTACCAGACTTAGTCATGTGCTCATCTTGTTATAATGATGGTGTACAGTTACAAGTCTGGAACATCGAATGTCTCCTTCGTTACAGGTGTTATCGTCGTTTCTGTGCTTACACCTGCTCCATTAGGACACTATATACTCTCATCTTTAATGTTTTCTTCATCAAATTGTAACATTTTTGTAGTTCATTTTCGTTTGTAAAAATGGCTGTGTAGTTTCAATGAAAGAAACTGAAGATTGAATTATTGAGTGGAATATTCCTTAATCAATAATCACCATCTTTAGCAATTTGCTGTATCTCTCATTTTATATGTACACTTTTTAAGTTTTAATCTCAATTGTACATTGTTATTTTTCACTTCTATGTGACTATGTTAGGGTGTTTTCTATTGTTCAATTCATTTTAACTGTACCAATCGCTCTCTCATTTTCAACTATAAATATTTGGAGATTTAACAAGATTGGAGTATGATACAAAGGAATAAACCAACGATTGTTGTGAGATTCAAATAATCTCAATGGTACACATATAATGTTTTGTTTAATAGTGATTAATGTTTCAACACAGTTGTAACTTAATTTGTTTCACCAATTATTAGGCCCAATAATCTCAATGTTTTGTTTCACCAATTATTAGGCCCAATAATCAAAATTAATTTGTTTCAAAGCATAACAAAGATTGTTAAATTTAAATTAATAAAATAAGATGCATTAAAAAATTTATAATGTAAATCCGTCCCCGAATTAAAATTTATGGCTCAGTCACCATATAATTCACATTACTTTTTTTTTTTATAATTTGAAACTGATTAAACATATTACACATTTGTGGAATATATATATATATATGTATTTTAAAATTTATAGGAATCATTCCAGTTATTATAATCATCTTAACATCTATTAATTACGAAAATTTCCTAATATGTAAATCCACATTTTTTTGTATATTTTAAATATGAGAAGATGTTAATTTTTATTCTATAATTTTGTACTTTCTCAATTATAGTACTAAAGTATCAATGTTAGCCCTTGATGTTATAAATTTCGAGATAAAATTTTTTATTTATGAAAAACGTCTTAAAAAGTTAAAAACAAATTTACATTTCATAAGTCTATAAATTCATTAATTAACGTTCAATTTTTGCTGTATCTATCAAAATGGTATCGTTTTACTAAAAAAATCATGTGCGCATAAAATAAAAGTTGTGGATAATTGATCGAAGTTTAAAGGTGGACTAACTTGACTTGTATAGCTTGAAAAAACAATTATAATATGGATAAAAAAAATTACAGTTAACTATTTGCGATTTGTGGAATAAAGAAAAATGACGTAAATTAATCAAGTTACGAAATTATTGAATGTATCATTTTTTTGGACGTTTTGAAAAAAAAAAAGTTAAGTATACGAGACATAATTAATCAATTATTGGACGTAAGAAGACGTAAATTAATCAATTTAAAAAATTATGGAATATAAATTAATTTTCTATATTTTGTTGAAGTGTTTTTAAAGAAAGGTAAAAGTTATGGGACCTAAACAAAAATTTCTCCAATATTGAGAAAATGTAAAGTTACATGATTAAAATTGAAGTTATGGGACCTAAACAATAATTTCTCAAATATTGAGAAAATGCAAAGTTACATTATTAAAATTGAAGTTATGGGACCTAAACAATAATTTCTCAAATATTGAGAAAATGCAAAGTTACATGACTAAAATTGAAGTTATGGGACCTAAACAAAAATTTCTCCAATATTGAGAAAATGCAAGGGTACTGGGTACATGACTTAAATTGAGCTATGCTCAACTTACAGGATTAAAATTGATATTGTCAAGACTAAAATTGAAAAACTACATGAGTAAAATTAGACTCAGCCTAAGTTACATGACCAAAATGCTTGGGTATCACTTGTACCCACTTTCAATAAAAAATACCTTTTACCGATCAAAAAAAAAAGTTACATGACCAAAATTGTTATTTTCTTATTTAAATATATTAATAATGTGTGAAAATGTAGTAATACTTGAATGTAATTGAAATTAGACTTTAATAAATTTGATCAAAGATTAAACTGAACAATGAAATTAAGTGTATATATGCTCAATTGCATGTAAAAATTTGTCATAAAAATTAATAGTTTTTTATATCCAATTGTTGACGGATTATAATATGGTAACTATAATCATATTAACTTCAAGTAAATACAAAATTTAATAATACATAAATTCACATGATTTTTTTGTATAATTTAAACATATTAAACATATGTTGAAATTATTTGTATAATTTATAGAAATTAATTAGATTTTGTTTGTAATTGTTAAAAAATATGGTAATTATAATCTTATTAACTTAAGTAAATACAAACTTTCCTAATACATAAACCCACATTTTTTTATACTTATTATAATCATATTAACTATAAAATTAAACATGTGTCAAATTATTCGTATTATTAATAGGTAAATCCTCATTTAAATCCTATTTAGTTGTTGACTAATACTAATACTGTAATTTATTTATTTTGTATTTAATTGTTGATTAATTTTATATTTACTCAAACATGCTAATAAATGTAGTAATCATAATAACTTAAATCTTCAATCTAAGTCAACAATGTTAATTAAAATATGGTAACATGGACTGAGCAAGTGTATTTAAAAAAAAAAAATGCAATTTAGGAATTAGAAGTCGAATATTTAAGAAATTGACATTATTAAAAAAGTTTAATAAACTGTTACAGACTTACAGTTAATGAACAAATAATGTGAGAACTGAAATAATCAAATATAGAAAAGAAACAAATCAATATCTTCAAAAAAAAAAAAAAGAAAAGGCTTTATTCTCGTGATCTCATACAATGATACAAATCCATCAGATTTATAGAGATTAACATCTAATTAATTTGAATTTGCCATTTTGAATATATGCATGTTATCTCAGTCATGTAAAACAACATGGTGACAACTGTGCCAATTCCTACTCCCATGTGACCCCAACATCAACAATTAAACACTCCCATTCTTATATATATAAATGTAGTTAAAACCCAAAAAGAAAAATCAAATCTTGATTGTTCATCACATTCAATTCAATCTGAATCAATGGCCAAAAATGTCATCTTTTTGTGGGCCATCTGTGGCCTCCTCTTATGCCATTCATCTGCTGCATCAGATTGGAACATTTTGAATCAGAAGATACTTAAATATGGCCTCCAAATCACACTCAAGAACTACTGTGAAAGCTGGAGGATGAACGTCGAGCTGAACAACATCAAGAATTTTGACGTTGTCCCCGATGAATGTGTTTCATTCATCGGAAAATACATGACATCTACCCAATACAAGGTGGATTCTGAAATGGCCATTGACCAATGCAGAGTTTATATCAGTCGTAGCTGTGGTTTCAAGAAAGATGGTGGGGATGCATGGATCTTTGATGTCGATGACACCCTTCTTTCAACCGTTCCTTATTACAAGAAAAACGGATTTGGGTAAGGAAAAGTTTAACTAGATCTAGTTTAATCTTAGTCGAAGTCTCAAATACACTCGCCCAATCCGTTCACTCATTAAAAAAGTGTGTGTAGTTTTTACTGAATGTTAAGTTGAACTTTTGTGTACGTTGATTATAGGGGGAACAAGGCGAACGCAACGTTGTTTGAAGAGTGGGCGAAACAGGGCAAAGCTCCGGTTCTAGAACATTCTTTGAAGCTGTTTAATGAGTTGAAAGGGCTAGGAGTGCACATCATATTAGTTTCTTCTAGGAGGGAATGCTTGAGATCTGCTACTGTGGATAACCTTGTTAATGCTGGCTATCATGGATGGACAACACTCATACTAAGGTTTCCTACTCGTCTCGCTAGTTTTAAATAAGCTCGATAATGTGTGAAGTATTTATCATTTTTTGCTTTGTTTTAAATGCAGAGGTGAAGATGATGAGAGCAAGGATGTCGCTAAATTTAAGGCGGATGTAAGGAAGCGATTGATCGGGAGTGGGTATCGTATTTGGGGCATTTTAGGGGATCAATGGAGTAGCATTGAAGGGCTTCCAAGAGCTAAAAGATCCTTCAAGCTTCCAAATCCTCTTTATTATGTTGCTTGAAAGTTGAATTGAAATCTGATGATCCATTTGGCTATGAATGTTGTTATTTGAGCTTGTATGTAACATGAATGAATCAAGATTTCAGGCAGCTTGCAGCTTGTTCTTGTAAGAATTAATCTTCTCAAGTAATTCAATAAATTCATTTCCTCTTGTCAAGAGAGTATAAATAACACAAGTCTGTTAATACAGTTCCTTTATCTAACTTAGAACTCGACTATTGACACCCGAATATTAGCTCAAATTCACAGTCGCGTATTTTGTACATATGAGTGTATTGAGCAAAAGTCTTGGTGTAGATAGCCTCGTCCAATAACTTATTCCCCCTTGTGATTTGAGAATTCAGAAATGCAAACATCTGGGAAAAGATGATATGCTGCAGCCAGGCATTATTCCAAAAAGGTGTTTGTGTTATAGCTTTACTTCATCTTCTTCCCTTGAGCTCCCGTTTGCATCTTGGCCATGTACTCGAACAAAGAGCCATCGCAGCATCGCCTGATGGACTCTTTCGACAGCAAACCGTCCTCATCCTTAGCCAAATGGTATAGGGCCAACCACTCCACTTTACACCCTATCCTGTAATCTCAGTATTCAGTACATTATAACATGATACAAGTATAGTTTATGCAGCTGTTGGCTCGATTATGCATACCATCCAAAGAAGTCGAAAGGTAATCTGCTGGCTTCAGTCACGCTCCACACTTCGTTATACGTAAGCTTATTAGGATACGTTTTACCGTATTTGCTAAAGATGTTCTCAAAATTCACAGGGGAGAATCTGAACAATTAAACCACTACTTGTTATTGTACGATCCAGTATATATACGCAAGATACGTAAGCAATCGCATACCTTCCTTCGGTATCAAAGGTTCCAGAATCACTTCCATGCTTGGCCTTATGTATGTTACAAATGTATATAGGGAATAAAGGAGAAGGAAACCACCCCTGTTACACTTAAAATCACTATCAATAACATGAAATTTTTCATTGATAAATATAAGACAATAATTACTTACTGGAAGCGTTGGATAACTCATACTCATATTAATAAAAAGGGCCAACAGAATTGATGCAATGATATTAAATCCGAGTTTCCTTAATCCTGCACAATTCATATCAAATATGAACAGAATGATATATCAAATAAAAACAACTCCTAATAAAATGATGATAATTACCAGTATAGGTTTCCCAAGGATAAATGATGCCATCATGATCTTGATCAAAGAAAGCACAATGCTGCTGCAGTACAGACATATCATGATGCATATGACCCGGTGTTCCATCTGGATGATCCATATCAGCAGCAACCAACGCTCTTACCATATCTGAAATCTCCATTTACCACAATTAATTAACCAACACCCACACAAAATATGTGATAGATTCAAGATTGCAACTATAATAGGTCTGTTTGAGCTCTAGTCAACAGAGATATTAAACGAGCTCAGAGTTCGACCCCGAGCTCGAAAAATAAAAAGATATAAAACGAGTATAAGAATATCAAACAAGGGGAACACATTTTTTATGGTTGGTAAAGCTTGAAGCTAGACCCTGAACTTGATAAACAAAAAGGATACTATAAAATAAGTATAAGAATATAAATCTAATCTAGCTCACGTCAGTGTTCAACAGATTGAAAGAGTTACCAAATAAGCACAAACTAAATATTACTAGTGCTTAAAGTAGAGTTGAATCCTTAATATGCACTAAGGAGTTGATCTCATCTAAAATTACGAACTCAATTTAAAATCAACTAATCCTAAAATACCAACCATTCATGAAGTTCCAAAATTAAGGCCGTGGGAGTATTTTCTGGTAATTGTTTTCACATATTTTCTGGTAATTTTGCTGCATTCTATGATGAATGATATTATAATGTAAAAAAATTCAGTAGAGTGAATTTGACAATTTGTGCATTGTGTTGTGTAGATCCGTCCTTGTTTAAATCCCAAAATTGATAAGACGAAAAGAGAAAAGGGAATGAAATGGGAAGAAGATGAACTCACAGGGCTTAGGGATTTTAGTTTCCAAATCTGTGGGCACCGGCCGCTCCATAGTCACCGGCGCCTGCGCCGCCTGCGTCGACATCACTGCAGGTTTCATTTCCGTTGCCGGAGCATCAACACTAGCCATCACACACACACACACTCTCTCTCTTAATCAATTGGAAGAATTATGTCTCTAATTTTGAACGATAAGCACGCAAAAAACGGTTAGGATGGTAGAGAGAGAGCGTGGCAGACACCATTCATGCCTTTGTATTTCTCTTCTACGTTCAACCATCCATTTTTTTTTTCTCACAAAAACTTGGAAGACTCATTTATTTATATGTTAATTTATTAAATTAATGATTTTTAATAAAATGAGGTATAATATACTCCTATATAGTTTTATTGAATTAAAGTATAACTTCTCAATTTCTTTAAGCTTTTCTAAATGTAAAATTTGTCACATGAAAATTATATCAAATTTTAAAAGATTAAACTTCTTAATACAATAAGTGAATATTTACTCATAGGGAAAAATTGGAGCCCCCTAGTAGGTAAAACCTCAACAAAAATTGAGCATTAGTTAAAACTTCAAATTAGATGTAAAATTCCTTTTATGCCCTTCTACTCCCCTATTTCAAATTTCAAATCCACATCTATTAAATTCATTTTAATTTTTTGGGGAAATTTTTTTTTCTCTCTCATCTCTCCTAAATTTCATTTCACTCTTATCTCAAGACTAGGTTTCATTTCTCTCTCATTTTTATTAAAGATGTTGCTTTTCCATTTCTCTTATTTCATCTCCATTTCTCAATTCGATGTGTTTAATTTCGTTGAATACAAATGATTCGATGATAGGTTTCATTTCTCTCTCGTTTTTATTAGTTCATCTTACCGTGGAGGGGGAAGGATAAGGCGGGGCGACGTGAGGGGAGGGGGAAGGATGCGGCGGCGGCGACGGGAGTGAGAGTGGCGGCGCCGCCGCACGCTGGGGTACAAATATTGAAAAAAAAAGTGGAAAACCATCGAGAGGAAGGGGACGCCGGCCGCGGTGTTGGGGTGAGGGTTTGGGTGGGGGAAGGCAGGGCGGCGGCGGCGCTGTGCGAGGGAGAAGAGGCGCCGCCGTCGTGATGTAACAGATCTGAAGAGAAAAAATGAGGGAGTGAAGGAGGAGGGGATGGCGACGTTTGGTGGAGAAGCTGGGCGGCGCTGGGGCGTAGCTTTGGTGGCGGCTGGGCGAGGGAGAAGAGTCGCCGCCGTCGTGATGTAACAGATCTGGAGAGTCGCCGCCGTTGCCTAGAAGACGAAGCCCTCGATGATTTGTGGACTGAAGACGAATGGTATTACTTTTTATGTTTTCAAATCTGATGTACTTTTCTGGCTTTGTGTTTCGTGTTTCAATTTCTGGTTTGTGTTTCGTTTTTTCCGGCTTCGTCGGAGCTCTGCTTGTTTTCCTGATTTGGGGTTTTCGACTGGTGGTGTTGCTGTAACGGATGGGCGGCGGAGCTCTGCGCGTCGCACCGTTGCCGACTGTGGTGGTGGTGCCTAAGGTGGTGACTATATCATTTTAAATTCATTGGAATCACACGTCAATTAAATGAAGACATATGTAAGTACATTAATTATTAATGATACTCTAAACACAAATTCGTGAATTAAATATAAAAACGCGAAAATGATAAACGATGTATTTAATTTCGATTAAAACCAAGTATATTTGTGGGTTACCATCTCTAATTTTTCCTCTGATTCTCTCTTCTTGAATAAATAATAAACTTAATTAATATTTAACCCGTAATTTTCACGCGTCGCAATTTAATTTGTAATTGAATTTTCCTCGTCTACACAGATACATCAACAAAATGATTATAATAATGATAAATAAAGCATTTCCTATTAATATTCAAATAGTGTGATGATAAGTGATTTATCAAAATTTCAATACTTATAAGTACTTAATTTAATTTTTCTTAAAACAAAATCGTACAATTTTTTTTAAAGAAATAAACTTGCAATATATATAAATTTAACAATTAGAATAAAGAAGGGAAGAAGAATAAAATAAGTAGTAATTTTTTTTAAGAAAATGTATGTATCTTATATTTTAAGTAGCAATATACTATTTTGTTTAAATTAATAGAAGGGTACTATAGTAATATTAGGTATAATTTTTAAAATTATTTAATAATTTAGGTGGTGAAGTCAATAAAAATGGGAGCGTAAATAATTGTGTCAAAATTATAAAATTTAAGAGATTTCAGTTTAGAGAATTTTAAAAAAGTCACATCAGAATGATAGAATTCAAAATCTTCCCTATATACTAATTTTGAATCATTTTTGGGTTCTTCAAATCTCTTCATTCTCCAATTTTTTTTTTTTAATTTTAAAAAAATTAGAAAGAAAGAAAGAAAAGCTAGATGTCGCGTAGAGAGAAGAGTATTTATAAATAGTAATTAAGAGTTAATTATAGTAATATTTTTTTAATTTAATTTTATGATTTATGTGTGTAATACATAAATCAACAATAACTTATTATCAACATTATAAGTTAAAGGTAGATAATAAATCTAAAATGAGAGTACATCAAACACTGAAGCCTTGTAGGTATATGATTCTTTCTTTTTACTTTTTCTTTTAAGAAAAGTAAGAGTATATGATATCAAAAAGTACTTGATGCTTACCACATATTACCAATGAAAACAAACTCTCCAAACACATGTATAGACAGTAAAAGATGAACTATATATCATAATATGGATGTTGGTGTTTTCATCATGTCACATTATACTGAAAAATATGATAGTAATCTAAACCGAGCATTCTTACCATTTCTGGGCACTCATAATTATATGCAGCTAGATGGTAGCTTCAAGATGTATTACTACACATTTAAGTTTGGAGAGCTTTGAAAAGAGCTCTCCAAGTGGGAGCTGTCCAAGCTTAAGAGCTCTCCAAGTGCAATTAAGGGCTCTCCAAGTGCAATTTAGCTTGGAGAGCTCCCACTTGGAGAGCTCTTCTAAAAGCTCTCCAAGCTTAAATGTGTAGTAGTAGAGTTTGGGATGAACTCGTTCAGCAGGAACAAAGCAAATTTGCAGTAGATCTTTAATTCGATCATCTATTTCAACTTCTTTATTTGTGTAGAAAAGAATAAAGTCCCGCCTATCGATCTCCACTTACCACCAATCTCTAATTGAACGTTTTGATTTTTGCGGGACTTAATTGTTGAAACTCATGAATTTATCTGTGGCACGCATTAGATGGAAAGGTGTGAATCGCTCATACAAAGCCTTGGATTGGGTTCAAATTGAAAGAAAACACTGCACGACAAGGTAAAAACAACATGCTTTGAATTTTATATATGATCCCTTTTACTTTTACTAGCCTGCCCTTTTAATTTATAATCCTCCTGATTTCATATAATCTTATATTATAGTAGGAAATAACATTAGAAGAGCAACACAAATTATTCAATGGAATTCTAAAAAGAGACCGAAAAAGACGAAAGTGTATTGAGGCCGCTGGAATTGATTATGAGTGCCCAGAAATAATAAGAATGCTCGGTTTAGTTTACTATCATATTTTTCAAGTATAATGTGACATGAAAACACCAACATCCATATTATGATATATAGTCCATCTTATGATAGTCCATCTTTTACTGTCTAGAGATGTGTTTGGAGAGTTTGTTTTCTTTAGTAATGTGTCATCTCGTAAGCATCAAGTACTATTATTCTGTTTTTTTTTATCATATACTCTTACTTTTCTTAGAAAAAAAAAAGTAAAAAGAAAGGAATCATATACCTGCAATTCTGCAAGGCTTTCTGTGTTTGTGATGTCCTCTCATTTTAGATTCATTTTCTACCCTTAGACCATGTTTATCCATGCCCAACCATGACCGGGTCATTAAATATAAAATTAATTTATCACTCCTCCACCTACACATTTTACACCACAACCCAAACTCATCTTTTTTCACACTTTATCCATAACCACCACAACCACAACCAACATTAATAAATTATTTCTTTTATAATATAATAGTTGTATCTATTATTAATTTTTTATAATATTTTCACAATATTTAGAAAAAATATATACAATTATTTAATAGAAAAAATTTAAAATATAAAAAGAATAATTAACACAATTTAGAAGAGAAAAAAATTAAGAGAAGAGAAAAGGGAGTGTATGAAATTATAATCCAAAACATATCAAGATTGATCTCTATTTATAGAGAATTTAATTTTATAAATTTTGGTATTTTTTATTTTTATTTTTTTAAAGTAGATAAGTGAAAATTAGAAATTATCTAAATAAAATATAACCGGCGAATAAAAAATGGACACATGTCATGTTTAAATATTTTGGGAATAAAAATACTCCACAAAAAAATTGGTCATGGTTGGTTGTTCTCGGTTGACGGATGACCATGGTCATCAAATAAATTTTCTTTTTCTTTTTTTTTTTCCTTTTTTTTTTTTTGTCTTTTGTGGAACTGATAAACATGGTCTTAACTTATAATGTTGATAATAAGTTTACGTATTACACACATAAATCATAAAATTAAATTTAAAAAAATATTACTATAATTAACTTAAATTAATTCGTTTAAATAAAATGTTTGGTTTTTTTAATCCCTGCACTTGTGTGTGTATATATATAAAGGGGCAATTTTTGCATCACCGAGTCAATAATCTCTAAATTATTTGTACCCTAAAATAAAATAAAAATATTGAAATGAAGTTGTGTACCCTAAAATAAAATAAAAATATTGAAATAAAATTTTGTACCTTAAAATAAAAATATTAAAATGAAGTTTTGTTCCATAAATATGTTGTTAATTAAAAATGGACAACAAGTATAATGTTATTTGAATAAAATTAATTAAGTTTTTTTTAATTTTTTAAATTAACTTTAATGGTTTCCAACGATAAATTTAATTTGTATTATTTTTTTATATAAACTTATATGCAATATTGCACAATATTGACCAATTAAGCCAATTGGACTCAAAATATTGACTTATTAAGTCAATGGACTGAAAATATATGTTATTGGGTCACCATTAATTCATTTGGGTTATTTCTTAATTTATTTGTCAACTGATCCGCTTGTGTTCTAATTTTGACCAAAATTTTTAACCCGTTTATTTTACTAGTTTATGTGATTTTTTTATCTTTTATTTTATTGCCGAACGCGGGATATTAAATGTAGTATTCAAATTGTAATATGTAGTAACACACATTATTTTATGTAGTAATAACACAAACTATTTTATATAATTAATAATACAAATTCTTTTATTTAATAACACGTTTTTTTCTAATGTTTTTGATAATGTAGTAACTCACATTATAATACGTAGTAACATATATTATCGCATGTAGTGAACACAATAACCATGTTGTAATGCAAATCATTTGATAAAGTTACATATAGTAACAAACACATATTCAATGTAGTAATTCAAACTGTAGTATGTAGTAACATATAATTTTTTATATAGTAATACCGATTCTTTTATGTAGTATTTTTTTCTAGAATTTTTATTGATTACGTAACTCAAATTATAACATATAGTAACATATATTATTGCATGTAGTAATATAAATTAATCTTAATCCATAATAATTATTAAAGAATATTTAAAGAAATAAAAAATATTTAAAGATTAAGACCGTCGTAAATTGCAGCGTTCGACCGCGGCCTGGGGTGGCCAAAAGCTGCTCGGAGAAGACGACTAAGTACAATTTATGCTAATGTGTGTATTTATAAAAAATATGGGTGTGAATTGGACTGTCAGTGGGTGTATTTATAAAAAAATGTGGGTTGAACTTTCAGTGGGTATATTTATAAAGAATGTTAGTGTGAATTACTGAAATGCATATACTGTATATGTAATATTTCACATAATACTAGCCCATAAATAATTGTTTCATTTTCTCTCATTTCTCTTTTCTCTCTCCACATCAATTTTAATATTTATTACATAATTGTTATATTTAAATTTTTTTTTCTCTAACTCACAATTTAAATTTAAGTGTAATAGTAGACAATTTTTTTTCTTTCACATTGAACTTATAGAATACTTTTTAAAATAAACAAAATATAATTAGGAAAGCTTTCGTTGCTTATGAAGCTGATCAGATATTAAATACTCCCACTTTTGGCATTCAGGAATTGGACCAAATGTTTTGGCCATACACTTCCAATGGTACATATTCTGTGGCTTCCGGTTATATCAAGGCATTTGAAGGTTATTCTATAGATAAGGGGCGTATGGTGGGAGGATCTTCAAATACTAATTTGTACCGGAAAATTTATGAGTCGATTTGGAAGCTTCAGATACCTCCGAAAGTTCGAATATTCTGCTGGAAGTTAGCCCAGAACATGATTCCATCGGAAGGTAATCTTGCTTTTCATCATGTGCCAATTAGCTCGATTTGCAGATGTTGTGGGTCTTTCATTGCAGATACAATGCATTGTGTGTTTACTTGTTTTTTTGCAAAGAGAACATGGAAAGCTGCTGGTCTTTGGAGTGGTATCTGTAATGCAACGAAAGGTGATGGTATGGATTGTTGTGACAGAATAGGATTATAGAGCATGAACAAGAAACGTAAAGAAGACAAGTGATTTACGTGGTTCACCAAAGAATTGGCTACGTCCACGGGCAGAGAGGAGAACGGATTTTATTATCAATTAGGGTTACAGATTACAGATCTCAAAGACCTTATATATAGTACTGAGATAAAACACCCAAATTGGGCCTAAAGCCCAATACTGCATACTGTTGGGTCAGCGAGACCCCCGAACAACTCAGCGAAGTGTGTGATTCAAGGCATATCAACAAATCTCCACCTTGACTTGAATCTCCCTTGCAGATGCATCATTACAATGCCAGATGAACAGACTCCTCCTTTCTGCCTCAGATTTGCCCTCCTTGGGCAACTAACAGCTTGTAACATTTAGCAAGTTCAAACAATGTCGAAACTTGCTATGTGGGACCGGCTTGGTGAACATGTCAGCGAGACCCCCGAACAACAGTATGCGAGACCCCCGGTCAGCGAGACCCCCGAACAACTCAGCGAAGTGTGTGATTCAAGGCATATCAACAAATCTCCACCTTGACTTGAATCTCCCTTGCAGATGCATCATTACAATGCCAGATGAACAGACTCCTCCTTTCTGCCTCAGATTTGCCCTCCTTGGGCAACTAACAGCTTGTAACATTTAGCAAGTTCAAACAATGTCGAAACTTGCTATGTGGGACCGGCTTGGTGAACATGTCAGCGAGACCCCCGAACAACAGTATGCGAGACCCCCGGTCAGCGAGACCCCCGAACAACTCAGCGAAGTGTGTGATTCAAGGCATATCAACAAATCTCCACCTTGACTTGAATCTCCCTTGCAGATGCATCATTACAATGCCAGATGAACAGACTCCTCCTTTCTGCCTCAGATTTGCCCTCCTTGGGCAACTAACAGCTTGTAACATTTAGCAAGTTCAAACAATGTCGAAACTTGCTATGTGGGACCGGCTTGGTGAACATGTCAGCGAGACCCCCGAACAACAGTATGCGAGACCCCCGGTCAGCGAGACCCCCGAACAACTCAGCGAAGTGTGTGATTCAAGGCATATCAACATGGATTTTATTGCCTGGTGTATACAACACCTGCAAACAGAGGAAATGGCATTGGTGATTATGATTGCTTGGGCCATATGGAAAGGAAGATGTGATTATACGCATCAGGAAACTCAAAGGAATAGCAAGATGATTAGACAAATGATGTTTGATGTCAACTGGGTTATTTCTTACTGGAAGGATTTTCAGAACATGAAGAGCATAAGCAACACAAAGATGGACTTCATTTCAAAACGAAAGGAGCTCTTCACCAGCCACTGGAATGAATCTATGCTCTTCACGGATGCAGCATTCAATGAGGAAACAAAATGCTTTTCTGCAGGTTGGGTGGTCATTGGAAAGTGTAACGCAATCATATACGCTAAAGCGAAAAAATGGAACATCCGGGCTCGGTTTGTGGAGCTGAACTTATGGCGATTTTGTTGGGCCTTAAGCATTGTATGAGCCGTAATATTGAGGTTAACGCAATTCGTTCGGACTCTATGGATGCTATTGAAGCCATTCAAAATGATGAACATTTGGGAATGATGGAGGCTAATGTAGCAAAGGAGGTAAAGGCGATTCTTCGAAAACTTTTGATTTGGGATTGCCAACAGGTACCTCGTGAATATAATCGAATTGCACATGATTTAGCAAAAAGTACTAGCATCACTTCATATCCTCAGGATTGGAATGAAGATGATTGTCCACAATGTTACAAGGATTTGCTTGCTAGTTACTCTTGTTATTGAGAGTATATTTTGTATCCCTTGTATAGTTGTCCAAAAAAAAAAAAAAATGAACAAAATATAATATATATATATATACATTGTTTAAAATCTCGCATAATAAGCGAATTTTGCACTAGTGTGTTTAGTAAATCTTACAATTATTTTTAAATCTTACAATTACCCTTAGCAAGCCATCTAATAATGAGATTCGAAGAGCAACTCAATTTTTAACGGACAAGCTTTCAACATCCGAGGTAAATTTCTTGGACTCCCTTTTTTACTAAAGCTGAAGTTTTCAAAGCAGTCCAGTCCAAGATCTTTCACCTTGGAAAGCACCGGGCCCAGACGGTTTTCCTGCATCTTTCTATCAAGCTAATTGGTTTCTTATTGGAGAGGATGTCTCTTCTGCGATTTTGAATATTCTGAATGGTGATGATTCGATACACCAATGGAATCAAACAATTATCACCCTTATCCCAAAAGTTGGTCATCCATCTCTGCCTCAACACTTCAGACCTATAAGTTTGTGTAATGTTTGTTATAGAATTCTGGCTAGAACGATAACTAATAGGCTGAAGGGCATTTTAGGAGGGTTGATTGATCAGCATCAAAGTGCTTTTGTACCAGGGCGACTCATAAGTGACAATGTGCTATTGGCATATGAAGGTATGCATCACTTAAAGTCTTCTAAAAGTAAGGTGGGATATGTAGCACTTAAATTGGACATGAGTAAGGCTTATGACATGATTGAATGGTCCTTTCTAATGCCTGTTCTCAATGCTATGGGATTCTCGCCAAAGTGGATCAATTTAATATGGAGGTGCATATCATCGGTTCAATAATATTGTGTCAAAGTTAATGGTGTCACTTCTGATTATTTTGTTCCCTCTTGTGGTCTTCGACAAGGCGATCCACTTTCACCTTATTTATTTGTCCTCTGTGCACAAGTTTTTTCATCAATTATCTCCTCAGTTGTCATGTCTAAGCAGATTTCAGGTATTAAAATTACGAGATCAGCTCCGGTGCTATCACATCTCTTTTTTGCAGATGATAGCTTACTCTTTTTCAAAGCGTCCAGAAAAGAAGTTCAAGCAATGGCTAACTGTATCTACACGTATGAAAAGGCTTCTGGATAATTGGTCAACAGGGACAAATCATCAATTACCTTTAGCCCGTCTACCTGCCAGGCGAACGTGGATTCTTCAAAAAACAATTTTGGGTATTCGATCGTCACAAGGTCATGATCTGTACCTGGGCCTCCCAACAATCATCCCAAAAGCAAGAAAGTTGAAGTTTAGCAATTTGGTGGATAGGGTGAGGAAACGTGTGATATCCTGGAATCATAATTTTTTTTCCGAAGGGGGAAGGGAAACTCTTATTAAAGCAGTTCTTCAAGCAATCCCTTTTTATGCTATGTCTTGTTTTCGAATTCCAATTTCAATTTGCCAAGACATTGAACGAATTATTGCAGGTTTTTGGTGGGGTGATAATGATTTGGGTAGGAGAATCCATTGGAAGAAATGGGGGGCTTTGTGTACTCCAAAAACAGAAGGGGGTATGAGTTTTCATAATATGATTCAGTTTAATAAAGCTTTGTTGGCTAAACAACTTTGGAGAATTATTACGATGCCAGATTCTCTTAATGGAAGGGTGTTTAAAGCTAGATATTTTAAGCATTCAAATGTCTCTAAAATTGATGTGGGATCCAATCCTTCCTTTGTGTGGAGATCCTTATTATGGAGCAGAGATGTGCTGGATATTGGTGGTCGATGGAGGATTGGTAATGGAAAGGACGTTCATGTTTATAAGGATAGATGGGTTATTGGTTTAAATGATGGTCGAATCTCCTCAAGAATTGAAAGTGCATCTAGTGTGAGTAGGTCCCTGTTAAGCAATGGTGAATGGAATGGAAATTTGCTACACCAGGCCTTCTTGATGTTTGAAGCTGATAGAATTATGGCGATGACAACTCTTGGCATTGACGAGAAAGATCAATTATTCTGGCCAGGATCATCAACTGGGAAATACACGGTTGCATCTGGATATAATATTGCCTAGAAAAATGGGATGTTTGAGGAAGGTAGAAATGTGGCAGGAACATCGAATTTGAAGAAGGGATCGGTTCTGTTTCAGAAGATTTGGAAGCTTGCGGTACCGCCTAAGATACGCATTTTCTGTTGGAAATTTTTTAATAACATGGTTCCTTCAGAGGGAAGTTTAGCTTTGCACCATGTTCCTGTGGATACTACTTGTGGCCTTTGTGGTTTTTTTTTTTTTTTTTTTGGGGCGGATTCTACGCATTGTATTTTTAAATGTCAATTTGCAAAAAACACGTGGAAGAAGCAGGGCTTGTGGAGTGAGATTAAAAGAGCAATTCATGGAAACTGTATGGAGTTTGTCTCATGGTGTGTTCACAAGATGGATGGTACTCGCATGACCTTTGTTTTTATGTTGGTTTGGGCAATCTGGAAAGAGAGGTGTAGGATACTGCACCAAAAGGATTCGGCCAAAAGTTCTTACCGAGTACATGACTTTGTTAATTATAGTGTGGAATGGGCAGTATCTTACTGGCAGGATTTCTTGAATGCAAAGAACATTGAGGGAGTATTGATGGATTTTATTGCTAAACCAAAAGAAATATATTCTCCTGTTGGATCCGGTAATTTGCTTTTCACTGATGCAACCTTCAATCCCTATAAGAATTTCTTTGCAATTGGATTTGTGGTAAAATGCCAAGAAGGGAGAGTTATATTTGCAGGTGCACAGAGAATTAGGAATACTGGTACAGTTTGTGGCACAGAACTTAGAGGAATTGAAATTGGATTGGAGAAGTGTATTCAGAATCAAATCACTATCAGTGGGATACGATCGGACTCATCCGATGCAATTAAAAGCATTCAAGAGAGTTGTGATATCGGAGAAGCGGAAAATAAGATCGTGAATAATATTAGGAGGTTACTACAGCATGTCCTAGTGTGGGACTATCAATATGTGCCTCGAGAAAATAATCGTATTGCACATACACTAGCTCAGAGTACCTATTACACTTCATTACCTCAGGAGTCAGGGTCTGGTGTGAAGATGAATGTTTACAGTATTACAAGGATCTAGCTATTTCCTACTCTCATCATTGAGAGTTACTATTTCATGTTTCTCGTTGTATTGTCAAAATTTTTTTAAAAAATACCCCCATTTTTTCTCTCATTTTTTTTTTTAAACCGTCTCTTTCTTTTCTCTAACTTCCATTTAAATTGTCAATTTCTTTTCTATCACTTTCATTTTCATTTAAATTGTCCTATTCTAGCATCCTCAATTTCCTGCACATACACTATGCTGCTATGAACCATTATCTAATTTTTTTAAGAAGGAAATCCTCTTGGGCACCCTTTTGTATTTTGTTGAAAAATTATTTGATTCCAGAGTTTTTATATTTTTGTTGAGAAATTATTTGATTTTAGTTGCCAGAAAAATTATTTGATCAAGTGAATTTTTTTTTTTTTTTTTTTTTTTTTTTTTGAAGCAAAAGAGACTTAGCTTCTATTATTGCAACGACAAGCAGAATTTGGTAGCCCAACCACAAAATTTGGCGGGTCTAGCCATGAATGAGAGGAATTGAAGAAACATGCATTTTTTGCCATAGTATGCGCCACTACATTAGCTGTCCTCTTGACATATTTAATCGACACATTGGTGAAATACGAGAGTAAGCTACGACAAGAGGAAACGTAATCACCAAAGGTGGAAGCCCAGGACTCCGACCCATTTATTGCATCTACTACTATTTTTGCATCGCCTTCAACTATGCAATTGTCCCTTCCTTGCTCCTTTAGCCAAGCAAGAGCCTCGTAGAAACCCATTATTTCCCCTACTTCAACCTCAAAATTGCCGCGAACCAGTTTGGTCTTGCCCATAATGAACGTGCCATGATCATCGTATAGCACCATCCCAAGGCCCGTCTGCTGCAATTCTTTGAAAAAGGCAGCGTCTGTGTTCAGTTTGTCCATCCCGAGTGCAGGTATGTGCCAGGCCTCGCATTGTCCAGTATTTATACCACTTCGGACACCCAAATTTGTTGGGGGATGAGCAGCAGAGGACCATTCGATCCAGAAACCAGCAGAGGCATGTACAGCCTCGGATGGAGACTTACAAGTGTTGTTCCATATCTTCGAGTTGCGTTCTTTCCAAACTTGCCATAGCACCATGCCAACGCTTACTTTCGTCGCTTCATGAGTTCCACGTAGCAGGGAAAGCACGACATCTTTAACACAAGTCTCCATGTCCATACGGTTTTCAATAAGAGCCCAAATACCAGCGGCTAACCATCAAGTGAAATTATCAAGTGAAATTTTTAAGAACCCAAAAGTTTGACATTCAATTTTGTATTCAATTCACTTTAGCAAACAAACCTCTTATTTAATATTTCTATTGATTTTTATTATTTTTGTGTTGCAGTTCATTGTTTTTTTTTTTTTAAGCCACCATCGATTGACTGTTTGTTTTTCAAAACGAATGGTGTATATAATTTTAATGTGAGAAAGAACTATTTTACTGTGTGTTTTTGTTATGCGTTTCTTTACATTTTGTTATTTAATTTGTTTCTTTCATTCACCTAAAATTTATCATAACATTCTTTCATTATCAATTTGTAGTTACTATTTTTATATACATTTATTTCAAGATTGGTGACTCACTAAAAAAAAAAAAAAATTATAAAATTCTCTGTTCAAAATGAATGCAACAATGTCATGCGTTGTCTACTTGTCTTATTGGTAAATTACCGTGTTTTCATCATGTAGCTATTTTTTATTTATTTATATGAATTTATTATTCACAAATTATTCTAATATTCTTAATTCCAGCATAAGAAGGGTATGATTGATATGCGGTAAGTCGGTAATAGGCGGTGAATGAAATGAGCATTCATGGACCAATTCCTAATGTCACTATTTGTATATTTTTTTATGTGGAATACTGATGATTCCAAAAAATAAAGAACTATGATTCTTCTCCACCCCCTGTCTTTCCTAATTGCATTCGATGTGGAATCGAATTATATTTTATTTTTAAAATAATCATTCAAACTTAATTTTTACATAATTATCCTTTTCAACCATTAATCCACTTCTTCAACCCTTATTTACAATTAAATACGCAGTTTATTATTCAACATTCTTCAACCCTAATTCAAGAGAGGAGACGCTGAGAAAATAAAATATGTATTTTTTTCTCTCTCTATATATGTGCAAAGCGAAGACGTCGTCACACTTGTTCATGTTTGTTAAATTAATTGAACAATCGATGTCCTGTATAGATATAAACTGATTTTCATTAAAAAAAAAATCCTCAGATCTGAATTAAGTATGGGAGTCGGGGACGGTATGAAGGTCGGCGACAGAAATGACAGAAAGGTGGGGGACAACGGTGCACCTACAATTGGGAGAGAAGAAGAACCGTGTTTTTTTTGTTTTTTTATTTAAATTCAATTTACTTAATTTTTAATTATTTTTACTTTCAGTTAATTGAATGACCAATTCAAATTAGAAAATGGTTGGTCTGCTATGGACTCGAGTGCATGTTGTGCACCTAGTCCATGTTGCACTTTTCAGTTTTATTGACTTATACTTTTTGATAAATGATGTTGCACTTTTCAATTATTAAACTGTATAATAATATTTTTAGTAATAATTGAAAAGTGCAACACCAAAAGTGCACATGGACTAGGGTGCACAACATGCAACTCGAGTGCATACCAGACTTTACCATTAGAAAAGGGATATACATGAGTGATAAAAAATATACTTTTCCTATATTTTAATTGTTTTATAAAATATATATTGAAGGATATTTTAGTCATTTAAGATAAAATATATACATTATTTTGTATTTTATTTTAGTATACCAATCATAAGAATGAAATCAATACAAAAAATTATTTTTCCATTCTTAATCAATACAGAATGGTCATTGAGTTCTCATTCCATTTTTGAGTTCATTCCATTCAGTCTTAAATTTATTTCATCATACCAATCATGCCTCGCGAGCTACTCGTGCTCGACTCAAAAAAAGATCGAAATCGACTCGATAAATTTGGAGTCTAGTTTCAAAAAATATAATTTACAATTAATTTGAAAAATATTTTATTGACTTTCTTATAGTTTGATCTTTAAAATTTTAGACTCGACCGAATCGAGTTTCGAGCTTTGAGTATAACAATCGAGTCGAGTTTCAAGCTTATCACTTGCTCGGCTCGTTTCGTGCACTAGTAATTTATATAGGGAAGACGGTGGAGTTCATCAATCGTAGGAGTGCTTTTAACAAAGGTGGAGGTACAAGTAGCCGTACCCTAAAAATGAACTACCTAGCCTATCAAGATGGGCCCAAATTTTGAGCCCATAAAACAACCACAGACCACAGTCAACCAAAGCAATACCCTTCACGGCTGAGACAAATCCTCTCTTCTCTCTTGATTCTCCTCTCTTTCCCTCTCAAAAACCCTTTTTCTCGGAGATTGGATTTCGTTGATGGCGTCTGAGGTCGCGGTTGCTACGACTGAACTTCCTGTGGAGGTACCGGCCGAGGCGGCAGACAAGCAGCCGCACAGGCTCGAGAGGAAGTGGACATTTTGGTTCGACAATCAGTCCAAGCCCAAACAGGGCGCCGCTTGGGGAAGTACTCTTCGCAAGGCTTATACTTTCGATACAGTTGAAGAATTCTGGTGGTAAGTAATCTTAAACATCGATAATTCTTTGATTTGATTAAGCTTGTGGCTTCACTTAGTTGATTTCTTATTGATGGATTGCTTGTGAAAGCTAGCATTGTTTTTTGATTGATGATCCGTTTTTGCCTATGCTTTATAGGGTTACTTGCTCTATTTTCATTGTTTCGTGTGTTTTGCTTTGTGTTCCCTTTGTTGTATCCTGCTTTATAGGTTTACTGGTATTATTTTTCATTGCTTTTCTCGTGTTTTCCCCCCCAAATATTTATTGGATTCTTCATCTGCTGTGCGCCTGTGCTGGTATATCTTTCAGTTGCTATCCACATTTTATCACACGCATGTTGTCTTAGTTACTTGTTTATATTTTGGGGGATAATATTTAACTTCAATCGTATGGTTACGAAAGATTTCAAATGCTAGAAATTTTAGGTTGATGACACTTTGGCAAAATTAATTATGTTGAGAAACGATAAACATTAGAAATTGAATAACAATAATTCGATTTCAGCAATGAAATCAATGGTTTAATTGTCACAGGAATGCTAATTTGTGCTCCTTATCATAGAGCCTTTTCCCTTCTCTTGTTCATGCATTTCTCTTGGGTGGTCTGAATCTCTGATCCAATTGCTATAGTTCATTTATTTGAGATTATTGTCAAAAGGTTCATCTTCTTTTCCCTTTTAGTGATTTTTTAATTTAGTTTTTTTGTAGAGATTCATTGATTTTCAGAGTCTATATTTTAATTACATAGCATGACTTGGGGCACATTAAATTCTGTTTATCAGTTGTTTCTTACTTGAAAGCCTTAGAGAAAGCAAAGTAATGAAACACCAAGATTTTTTTCAGGTTATTAAATCTTTTTGTTAACCAAAGCCTTGTAAACATTTTCAGTCTCATTTTGGTCAAGATGAACTTAGGGACCCATGTTCCCAATTTTGTGTCATCACTCATCAGCAAATCATACAAACTTATATTCCAGTTCTTCATGGGCTATTCATACAAAGATTCCCAACTTTGTCTCCGAAATCATATATTTGAAACAGGTTTGATCGTTGCAGCCTAGAGTTGCGCTTATTGTGTGTAGAAATGAATTTTGATTGAAAGTGTATAACTCTGCATAGAATTATGATTTGTTGAGCTAAAAAAATACCTTTATATTTGTAATTTTGTGCATAGATTTTCTTAATTATTGTTTATTGATTTGAGCTCTATCCAAGTGTCTAAATTATGAACAAGTTCAAGCTACAGTTGTTACGTATCCTGAATTATTGAACTCATGATAGCTATCAGCAGTGGACTTGGTATTTATCTTACAGCCTTGGGTGTACGTTTATTCCATCTTCTGTTCTTCAGTTGGCCAGCATATTCATGCTGTGTCTTGTTCTTAAGTAGAAGTAACAATCAGATTGATTGATTCTGTTGCTTGCTCATCTTGGTGTTAAAAGAGAGCTCTCCTTTTAAGTTATTGATGGATCTCAAGATGCAGAACTTAAATCCAAGCACATACAAACAAACCTAGCAATTGATATTTACTAGTGAACTGAGATTAGCAATTTTTGTGCAGTTTATATGATCAGATATTCAAACCTAGCAAGTTCCCGCCCAGTGCTGACTTTCACTTATTTAAAACTGGAGTGGAGCCCAAATGGGAAGACCCTGAATGTGCTAATGGTGGCAAGTGGACTGTTACTAGCAACAAAAGGGGAAATCTGGATACCATGTGGCTTGAAACTGTAAGAAAACTTTATCCTTCACTTCTGTTTACTGAGTCTTTTATAAATAGACCTTAGGTGAAAACAAGAATTTCACATTTGAATTAATTTAGTGGACTGTGGTTTGACTGAATTGAGAAGCTTCATTCACATGCAAAGACAATGAAATTACTATGTTAAAATATCACACGATTTTCTTCTCATACATACTCTATGAAATACAATCATTGTAGCATCCTCACTTGAAGGCTTGCAAAACACAAACACTAATTGGGTGGGATCATTTTCCCCTATTGAATACGTATCGTCTCAACAAACTCTGCCATTTTAATCAGTGAATTAGTGCTCTCATTTTTTAATCTTTTAACTGCCATGCTTTTCTTGATCAGTTAATGGCTCTAATCGGAGAGCAGTTTGACGAGGCTGATGACATCTGTGGAGTGGTTGCTAGCGTGCGCCAAAAGCAAGATAAACTCTCATTGTGGACCAGGACCGCAGCAAATGAAGCAGCTCAGGTATTTTCCACACTCTGTTGATGTTGTCGACCATTTTCTCAACATTATTGAAACATATGTTCTATTTTTACTCCATGCCCTATTTGTGTGAAAACTCATCCTCTTTTTAATGGGTTTGTCAGTTCTTATTTATTTTTATCAATAGCAGCAGAACTCGTTAAGTGGAAATGCATTGAGCCTTTACTTTGAACAAGCTCCAGACAGTTTAGTAATAATTTTTGAAAATTTGCAATGCAGATGGGCATTGGGAGGAAGTGGAAGGAGATCATTGACATCGAGGATAAGATCTATTACAACTTTCATGTATGTCATTATACTCTTCATATGTGTTGGAAAGCTTAAGCATCTTTCGTTACATTATTTTTTTCTGTGTTTTGTACAGGATGATTCCAGGAAGGAAAGCAGATCAGCAAAAACTCGATATCAGGTGTGATGGACGAGCAGTTTTTCCAAAGTCGATTATAAGGAAATCTACGATGCTCGTTTCTTGCATCTCTGTGCCTGTTGTCGAATTATATGTAACATCATCTGGGATTTTAGCCCAGCTAAAGACATGTCTTTATTTTTTAAACCTGTGTGGTGTATCCATAAGACTACTTAAGAGAGCAATTTAAGTTTGTATCAGTACTTTACTTAAGTTGATGCATTTCATTCACATTGCCTATTATATGTTCTGAAAACTAGATTCTGAATTATGATTAAAGGATCATCAAGGAAAAGCAAGCAACCCGTATGAACACATTCGTCGTTTCATTTCATTTGAAACTCATGAAATGGAGATCAAGTATGAAGAACGATTAAAATCAAAGTATTGATTTAGAGGGAAAGTAACATATATAGTCATGAATACAATCTAGCACATCTGTATACGAAACGTAAACGAAAACATCGATCGATCAAGCTAAAAACCCGAGCTTCTCTCCATTCTTCTTGGCTAGTCGAATCAGCCCTTGCCGTTGCTTGGGGTCTGCTCCTATTGATTTGCAGAACTCTGTTATCACCTGAACAATTTTCTCCATTGATTAATTATCCACAACATGTGGCTCACAAAGTTATGGAATTTGATTATTACCTGTGAGTGTAGAGCAATGGCTTTGCCCCTAAGCTGGTTGAATGTCTTCTTCCCAACGATGTTTCTTGTGATAACTACAAGTGGAGCAAACAGACCTTTTCCTTCATTAACATTCTTCATCATGGGCGTCAATCGGAGCGGTCGGCTCACCACCCTCACTTGCGGCGGCGCCGCCTTCGCTTGAAGCAAGGCGTGTTCATCACCGGCTATGGAAGTAGTCCAGCTCCCAAGAAAAGCAGAAGCAGAAACTGAAGTAACAGCCATTAACGAAGAATATTGATGAAGCAGAAACTTGGGCTTCTTGTTATGGATCAAGAATTTGTGTTGGAGAATTTTCTTTTCTATATTTCTGATTATTTTATTTATTTATTGATTTCATGGTGTATATATTTCAACTTTTGTGCTAATTTGAAGATTTTTGGTTGAGAAAATTGAAGGTGAGGAGGCATGTTGAGAGCCACAGAAAACTGGTGGGCTTAGAATTATCTTTTTATTTTTTTTGATATTTTCTTAGGTTGAATGAGGATGTTTCTATACGGTTCCTAGTCGTTTGGAGATCTTAATCTTTGATTTTACTGGCTGTTTTTTATTCCAATGGATTTTTGACACGTATGGTTTGATTTTACTGGTTGTTTTTTATAATACAATTTATATTTCTAACTTTTATTTTTATCATCTTATATCAATTCAGTTTGAAAATTGTACTTAGCATTTTTTTTTTTATCAAATTTCTAAATTAAAATTATACAAAATAAAAAACATTATTTTAATTTCATTGCGTTGTATGTCTATTTTTTTTTCAAATTAATGAAGTTATTTTTTTTTTTTATAATAAATATCTTTAATTTTTTTTTATCGCCTTGTATGACTTTAATTAAAAAAAAACATTGAGCTTTAATTTCTGAGATCATTTATTTGTAATTTTTTAAAAGTTTTTATATACGATTTATTATATTAATATGTAAATTAAAATTTTTAAGGATACTTTATTTTTACGGTAGAAAATTTGAATTGTGTTTTTTATTTTATTTTTCTAGTATTGCTTTCAAATGCTACTTTTCTCCTTCAATGTTGTTATGACTCGTGACTACGCTCAGCCCGATATTACAAGGCAACTCCTTGTAGCCTTCTAATAGTTGACTTCAACTTTTCGTGTCGACTAATCTCCCGTTTTGATTTTTTTTTTTGAGAAACCCCATTTTAATATTTTCAATTCAAGTTAAGAATATGTCAATGGTGGTGATGTTATTTTAACCCATATAAACATATAAACGTAGTCAATTGTATTTCGAACACTCTCGACTTTCGTACCCGTGATAAGTACTACTATCTTCGTTCCATTATTATTTGAACATTTATAAAAAATATATGTTCCATTATTAACTAAACATTTCCACACATATCATTACTTTTTAGTTTTTAAGCACTATTTTTCTTTTCAATAAAGTTAATTACTCATTTCATCTCTCATAACAAATCATTTTATCACCTTTAATATCGATAAATAATAATATTACATTAAAATTCGTACAAATAGTAAATGTTCAATTAATAATAAGACAAATGGAGTTTATATTTATAAACACATTATTGTTAATCCAATATAATATACGTGAATCTTAAATTTGATTTAATTCGTTGAATGTGAAATTGAGGGTACAAAATGCTCTACTCGGTATGTGACATTTTTGAGGGAATTTTATTTTTAGTCCTATAAGTTTGAGAGATTCCAAAATAAATCTTTTAAATTTCAATTTTACAAAATAAGTTCTTTACCTTTTAACTTTAGTCCTTTTTTATATCAATTTTAATCCTTTATATTTTGAAGGAATTAGTATTGCCAAATTTGATATCACATATATTAAAAAATGACACGTCATCATGCTACATCATTATCTCTCTTATATATATATATATTAAAAAAAAGTAGAGTTAATAACATCTCAAAATACACTATACATACCTCATAATTTAAATACAAAAATAAATGTATATAAAATAACTAAGTAATCCGACCTTACATAAAAAAAAAAAGAGTAAAATAATTTTTAAAAATAACTTTAAAAAATCTGAAAAAGATGTAATTAAAATTTAAAAGTATTTTAAAAAACTAACTAAATCTTTAAAAATAATTAATTTAAATAAATAAATTAATTTTTTTGAAAAAATCTTAGAAAATTAAATAGAATCTGAAATTAAAAATAAAATCATCAAAATAAAATTAAAAAATTAAAATTGAAAAAATTCAATAAAAGGTAAAAAAAAAAGTAATTTAAAAAAATCAATAAAAAATAAGATTTTATTTTTTATTTAATTTTCTTAATATTTATTTTTAATTGAGTTGATTTTTCTTTTATTTTTTATTTTATTTAGTTTTTTTATTTAGCTATCATACTTTTTCTACTATATTCTTAACATTTGAGATGAAATAAATCAAGGCTTAATTTTGTAGGGTAGATTAGCTTAAAATATGTGGTTAATTAGACTCATGATAGATGTCTAATAAGGTTTAAAATAATTTTTTTTACATTTAAGGATGTTTAATTTTTTTTTACGTAAGACAATCTCTAATGTATACTAATTTATCACCAAAAGTAAGTAGAGGAATAAAATTAAATTTCGATCTTTTAATTTTGTGAGTAGTACAAAATGATACTCCAGTTTTTAAAAAATAAATATTTCCCTCTTAATAGAGTGGAGGCAAAGTCTCGTGTTGACTGTTGACCTTTAAATCTTGTGGATCGAAAGGCAAATTCATGATATCTTCGCGTGTACTCACGATAATATTTAAACAGGACCGACCCTATATATTACTCCTCTCGATTTTTTAAAGATTTTCTAAGAAGTTGAAAAAAAAAAATTCAAAGATTTTTTTCAAAAAAATAATAATTAATTTATGTAAATTAATTATTTTTAAAGATTTAGTTAGTTTTTTAAAATGCTTTTAAATTTTAATTACATTTATTTTTCAAATTTTTTCAAGTTATTTTTTAAAAATTATTTTCTCTTTTATTTATGTAAGAGTTACTTAGTCATTTTATACAAAATTATTTTTGTATTTAAAATTATGGGGTGTGTATAGAGTATTTTGAGATATTATTAGCTCTATTTTAAAATATATATATATAGAGTGGCATGATGACGTGGCATTTTTTAATATATGTGACATCAAATTTGTCAATTCTAATTCCTTCAAAACATAAAGGATTAAAATTGATATAAAAAAGGACTAAAATTAATAGGTAAAAGCCGTATTTTGTAAAGTTAAAACTTAAAGGATTTATTTTGGAATCTCTCAAACTTATAGGACTAAAAATAAAATTTCCTCGACATTTTTCTCACTTTCTAATTTGTGTTAATCTTAGATTATGAAGTAATACAAATTGATGTTGTCTTAGCTGATTCTAATGCATGATAGAAGAAGAGTCGTATTGCTTGGAAATTATCTAGTTATGGATCAGATCATTTGAGGGAGTTTGGTCATCTCAATTGATAGATTATATCATCTGATCTGGAGTCATGTCATCTGATTTGGAATAATCTCATTTGATAGTGTTAGTACAACTCTTCCGAGTCTATGCCTTCTAATAATATTAACAGAGTTGAGGTCCAAGTCATCTGAACCATATCGGCTGAGATAAGTCGTCCGATTGTATTAGTTTTCAGAGTTAGTTTCTAATTGACTATTCTGTTTCATGGTAGTTGGGGAATTAGTTATTAAAAGTTCAATATGACATTGTTCATCTATAAATACACCATAGCTTGTACTAGTTGGGTTGGTTGATTAGTGATGCAGCAGCGGGTAGAGTAAGAATGATCCTCCGTTGATTTCTTATGAAATATCCGGTGAATGCAAGTTTAAGGAATGAACCTTGATTTTTTCATATATTTCTGAATGTCTTCAACGTTCCAAATACATCCAATTTAAAGAGATTACAAAATGATTCAAACTTAACCGATGGGAGTTTGAAAGACATATTGAAAAAGTAATAAACTTAATGCAGTAAATAACATTAATTAAAAATTAATTCTTCACGCAGTTTCATCCCCATCATTCTCACCCGGTTGAGAATGATTCGTCCTCGAATCGCTATTAGTTTCATCCCCAATCGTATTCTCACCCGTGTACGGAACGAGATGCTTGACATTAAAAACTTATGAGGTGCGGATATGAGCTGGTAAACGGAGGCGATAAGCGTTCGGATTAATTACCTCCAGAATTTTGAACGGGCCTATTTTACGCGAGGAGAGTTTGTTGTACTCGTGCTGAGGGAAACGATCTTTCGTTAGGATAGCCCAAACAAGATCACCTACTTTAAACAACACATCGCGTCTTCGTGTGTCAGCACGACTCTTATATTCTTCAGTAGCAGACTCGAGTTGGGCTTTTGCTTCTCCATGTATACGCTGGATTTCCTGGATCAAATCTTCATCCCATCGATCAATAGCAGCCGGTGTAGGCAAATGGAGTAAATCTGTAGGGCCCCTTGGAATAATCCCATAAACTATCTGGAATGGAGAAAGGCGAGTGCTACGATTGACGACTGAGTTGTGGGCGAATTCTGCTTGCGGTAGTATGGTGTCCCACGATTTCAGGTTGCCATCAACAAGACAGCGTAGAAGGTTCCCAAGAGAGCGGTTTACTACCTCCGTTTGACCATCAGTTTGCGGATGGTAGGCGCTGCTAAAAAGAAGTGTATTTTTCGTCATCCGCCACAAGGAACGCCAAAAGTGGCTCACGAAGCGTGGTTCTCGATCGGACACAATGGAGATAGGTAGGCCATGAATACGATAGATTTCCCTAAAGAACAGTTGTGCCACATGGACTGCATCAGTGGTTCTTTTGTAAGGGATAAAATGCGACATTTTTGAGAAGCGATCAACGACTACAAAAATCGAGTCGAAGCCCCGTTGAGTACGCGGGAGACCCAAAATAAAATCCATGCTCAAAGCCACCCATGGGAGGGATGGTACCGGCAAAGGTCTGTATAAGCCTGCATTAGACGCCACACCCTTGGAAACTTGACAAACCCGACACCGAGAAACAAACTTAGCAATCTCTCGACGTGCTGTCGGCCAAAATAGCGTCTTAACACCAGTTCTGTGGTCCTATCTCAGCCCACGTGACCTGCTGAGTGGAGTTGAAGAATTAATTTGTAACGTAAGCTACAAACTGGAACACATAGTGCAAGGCCTTTAAAAATGAATCCATCATGTAAGTGAAATTTGCTGTTGAGGCCTGCGTTGATGCTTTGTAAAACCTGGCCGAAGAAGGGATCATCCACATATAAATCTCGAAAGTCATCAAACCCTGGGATGTCAACACGAAGCTCAGAAATTAAACACGAGCGACGACTGAGTGCATCAGCGACACGGTTAGAAGTGCCTGAAATGTGTCGTACAATAAACGTGAATTGTTGAATATAAGCGGACCACTTGGCATGCCTGGCGGAAAGGTTTGCTTGAGACGATTGATGTTTGAGGGCTTCATGATCCGAGAATAAAATGAATTCCCGATGAAAGAGGTAGTGCCGCCAATTTTGAATGGCACGTACGATAGCAAAGAATTCAACATCGTAAGTTGAGTATCAAGTATGGGCCCCTGAGAGTTTCTCACTGAAGAAGGCAACAAGTCTGTTTCCTTAACTAAGTACAGCGCCAATGGCAATTTTGGATGCATCACAATTCAGCTCGAATGGCGAGGAAAAATCTGGCAATATAAGTAGGGGTGCTGTGGTGAGTTTTTGTTTGATTAAGTTGAAGGCGTGGGTTTGCTTCTGATGTCCAACTAAAATCTTTACCCTTCATAACATTCGTGATCGGAGCCATGATCGCGGAGAAGTGGCGTATAAAACGCCGGTAAAAGGATGCGAGGCCATGAAAGCTTCTCGTCGCTGTGATTGAAGTTGGCGTTGTCCAGTCCAAAATGGCCTGCAGTTTAGACTCATCGACCTGGATGCCTTTAGAAGAGATCCGATAACCCAAAAAAATAATTGAATCCACCAAGAAACTGCATTTATTTGGTGCGACATAGAATTGAGCCTCTCGTAAGATAAGGAAAAATGATTGTAAGTTTTCCATGTGAGTGTCGACTGATTTGCTGTAAATTAAGATGTCATCGAAGTAGACAACAACACAAACACCAATGAGGGGTCGTAGTGTTTGGTTCATCACTCGCATAAAAGTGCTCAGGGCGTTAGAGAGCCCAAAGGGAATTACCATCCATTCGAAGAGGCCCTTTCGTGTTTTGGATGCCATCTTCCATTCGTCACCGGGACGTACACGAATTTGGTGGTATCCGCTCCTTAGATCGAGTTTGCTGAAAATAGTGGCACCGCTAAGCTGATCCAATAAGTCTTCCAATCGAGGTATGGGAAAACTATATCGAATCGTTATTTTGTTGATCGCCCTACTGTCAACACACATCCGCCAATCACCCGTTTTCTTTGGGGTCAAAAGTGCTGGAATTGCGCAAGGGCTAATGCTTTGACGGATGAGGCCCTTTTGAAGTAGGGTTTTCACTTGGCGTCGGAGTTCTTCGTGTTCTTTGGGGCTCATGCGATAGTGGGGGCGGTTTGGTAAAGGAGCTCCTGGGATTAGGTCGATTCTGTGTTGAATGTCTCGTAAAGGTGGTAGGCTTTGAGGCAAAGTTTCTGGAAATATATCAGAAAATTCTGTCAATAAATGAGTGAGTGCTGGGGACTCACCAGAGAGTAGTGTGACCATTTGCGGGATGATCAAGAACACAACTAGGGCATCGTCGACCTCTTTCAGAAATGCGGTTCGAGATAATAGCAATGGTTTTTCGGGTGTGCGTATTGGTGGTGATGGAACCGAGGGCAGCAAGGTAAATTTTCTGTTCCCCATGTGAAATGAGTAGGCGTTTCGCCGACCTTCAAAAACTACATCGCGGTCAAACTGCCATGGTCGACCGAGAAGCAGGTGGCATGCATCCATTGGTACGATGTCGCACCAAACTTCGTCCGAGTAGGTTGTGCCAATTGAGAAGGAAATGAGAGCTCGTTTGTCGACTGCTATCCGAGTGCCATGTTGCAGCCAAGATAAGTTGTATGGCCAAGGGTGAGTTTCTGTGGTGATGTTGAGTTTGTCGATAACGTTGGCTGCCACAACGTTCTCGCATGAGCCCGAGTCGATTATAAAACGACAAACTCGTCCTTTGATTGTGCACGCTGATTCGAAAATGGCGTGACGCATAGTTTCATCGTCCAGTTGCTTTGGCTGAAGAAGTGATCTGCGAAGAACCAGTGAATGTCCCGTGTCGCCGTATATGACTTCATGGGTAGCTTCATTAGGATCCTCATCAAAAAATGGGGGGTGAGGAGTATAACTCATTGTCGTCATTAGGCGACGATGTGTCGTCCATTAGCAAGCCTCGGTTGCGACGAGGGCATGCCGAGATGTGGTGACCCTTCTCTCCATATTTAAAACATGCCCCTGGGCGAGTAGTAGGTGTGGAAGACGATGGTGGGGTGGTCATCTTTGGAGATGTGTTTGCTGGCAGTCGAGCATCAGTGGGGGCAGGTGGGCGGTCTCCCCGAAAGCTGTTGGGCGAGAAAGGGTTGGTTCCTCGCCGATTACTCTACTGTTCCAAAATCCGGGCTCGTTGACACGCATCGGAAACAGATATAGGCGCAAAAAGATTCAGTGTATCCTGATATTGGGTTCGCAATCCCCCAATAAAGTGTGACACCAATTGATCTTGAGATTCGGTGAGTTCAACCCGTGCCAAGAGTTGATAAAACTCATATGCATATGCGTCCACGGTGCGAGAACCCTGCCGTAGGTTTTGTAGTTTTTGGTATAACACACGGTCGTAGTTGAACGGGACAAATTCTGCCTTTATAAGTTTGATAAATGATTCCCAAGATAAAGGAGAGGTTTTACCACGTCGTTGACGGGATAATTTGAGTTGTTGCCACCACGCCGCGGCTCTACCGCGAAGGCGAGTGACCACCAGTTGCACATGGCGATCAACAGGTATTTCAGCATAGGCTAGAACTTCTTCAACTGTAGCTAACCAGTCTAGGAGAGCATCTGCATCCATGGACCCCTGAAATTCTGGGAGATCAATTCGGAATGGGGGGTGTGGTCGATCAGCCCGTGGCGGAGGGTAGGGGTCTTGAGTGGCGAAGGGGTTATCCAACATTGCTTCGTCATCATCAGTGCCCGACTCGTCGAACACAGGATGGGTGGTATGATCGAAGGTCGGATTGGGGCGAGGACGAGTGCCCTGTGCCGAGAGGAGTTGTTGCAGTGCCTATTGTATGTCAGTCATTTGGATATGGAAATCATCCATGCGGCGGTTTAGATCAGTGATATCGGTAGTAGCGACACGAGTCTGTTGATTCCGTGGAGGCATGGCGGGAGCGTAGCCTGGACACGTGATACCAGATGATGCAGCAGCGGGTAGAGTAAGAATGATCCTCTGTTGATTTCTTATGAAATATTGAAAGAGATTACAAAATGATTCAAACTTAACAGATGGGAGTTTGAAAGACATATTGAAAAAGTAATAAACTTAATGCAGTAAATAACATTAATTAAGAATTAATTCTTCACGCAGTTTCATCCCCATCAATTAGTTGAGTGAGTGAGCAAGTTCTTTGAGTGATTAATACTTGTAATATGTGACATTTACTCAAATTAGTGAAAGAGAGTCTATATCCTCCGTGAACGTAGATCATCTTGATGAACCATGTAAATCAGTGTTTTATTCTTTTCTTTGATTCATTTGGTTTCTTGCGAGTTACTTGAGTTTATCATTTGTATTGTTTGTGTTGAGGCAAATCATAACAATCTTACATGCACAATATTGCATATATGAGTACATCCATTGCCAAATATAATCATCTTATCATAATTTTAATCTATATGAATATTTAGGAAGTACTACTAGTTGAGTAAAACATGTTATTCCAATTTTATATACCTAGTAACCGGTCGAGAGAATTTAGGCATCCTCAATCTCTGCAAGCGACTAAAGCAATGAATCTTGATCCTTGAACGTATCCGCTTCATTTTATTCGTAAAATCATTTTTTCTTTTCTCAATCTTCAGTTTTGAGGCTCTTATCCATTTCCTCACTGGTGTACAACCTAACAATTAATTGACACTCATGAATAATAAGTTTCTAACATACTATAAATTAAAAAAAAATAGACAAGTACCTGTCACGCGTCGTCGCGCCTTCTTTTTTGTTCGTTTATCATCGTCGTCTTCTTCTTCTTCGGTTTCTACATAATGTAGGGGCTGTGGCACAACCACATTCACAAATTAGATGGTTTTATATTAGCAGGATGTAATGGAAAGTTAGTTATTACAGTTACATTTTTCAGATATGGATGATTTTAGTTACCTGAACCAACTTTTCTAGACGCATTCTCATCCGTCTGTGTATGAAACCTTTAGTACTCTGTTTGCAAACTAATTTCACCTTCACAAATGTGATATATGAATAAACTAGAGATTCTCAAGATTCTTAATTTACCTTCACATGATTCTTCACAAATGTATAGAAGTTGAGTAGATTCCACACTGTCTTGTCTAGTTTCTTGCCTTTCACATGGCGCGACGTGATGTCTGCACACGTAGTTGTTGTCGATTATTGATACGTTAAGGGTGTGTTTTCAAACTCTGTTAACAACTTCTATTTTAAAATAAAATAATTTGATTCTAATCCATTTTGGTATAGTTTGCAAACATCACGTGGAATACCAAAAGAGACGAATCCGCCGTTGGTGCTAAGATCTTCGATCAGCTCTCCTCTTAGTTCTGGAGGTGGAATAGGTGACCATATGCAATGAGGAGCCTTTCTATGTGCCTCTGAGCTTCCTGCATCCATAAGTTCCTGTGTACATTTTCGACATAAGAAAAAAAAATCTTCGTATTGTAATATCGTACGTAGAATGTTACCTGAAAGAAGGCCGTTGCGATGATCACATCTTCTTTTTCCTTGAAGCGCATCAGGAACACCGCAGTGATCTTTGCTGGCTGTTGAGTTTTCGCAATAATCGAAACAATTTCTCCCATGAATTAGTTGAGTTGATGCTATTAGTATACTTATGTTTAATCTGAGGTATGTTCTGAAAATTTGACCTGTTTGATGACAAAGAATGGTTCCCTAGGATGATAAGTGAGTTTGATTGGTTTACACATTCCGTGAACGATCTCACGAGAATCGAGGTTTTTTAGAATCTCTTTGAGTTGGGAGCTAAGTATCACTGCTTGTACTGATGATATGTCCGAAATCATCTTTATAGAAGCTACAAATTGAAGCAATTATATGAGTATCATCCAATCTGGCCTAATTCGAGTGAGTTTTAAGAAGCAACTTAACCTTTGCCTTGTGGAATCCTTGAAAGATTGAGCTTCAAAGTGAGTTGGTAGCCTTGTTCATTGTCAATGGTCTCCATTATGTCGGGGCAAATAGTGTTAAGCATGTCGAAAGTGTGTTGTGGAAGGTGTGTTGATAATGGAAGTCCTTGAGATAGAAGAAGAGGTGTTGATATCGATAAGTAAGTGTAAACTGGATCCGACGATGAATGCTGAACGATCCAACCGTTAGAAAGAATTTCAATGTTTAATTTTCAAAATTTGAAGATAGGGTAAAGCATCAGGTGTTGTACAGTAAATTCAAAGGCTGAGATGTTGCACATGACCATACTGTACAACACCTAATCCTTTTCCCAAGAATAGGGCTTGTCTGATTACCCGAATGTGGTAGTGCACGGATCCGGATTCGTACACATGCTGATCTATCTGGGTCGGCCCGTTGGCTCTGTGATCAAGACCGTAATATATTGAAATTATCACTTGAGTGAAGAGTAATTAGCATATTGTTTTAGTGCACTTAAGTTTATCCTATCTTATACTCCTTCTATCCTAGACCTCATTTACTGTTTACACACTTCTTAAAAAATAATAATATTAAATTAATAGTGAGATATTAAAGTAAAGAGATAGTGAAAGAGAAAAAAAAAAAAAGTAGAAAGGAGAGAAGGTAGAAAGATAGCAAAGTGTTGACAAAAATAGAAATAGTTAACTTAATTTGAAACGCCATAAAATGGTAAATAAAATAAGACACTTAGAATGGACGGCGAGAGTACTGTTATTTGAGATTTTGTTAAGTTTATCTTGTCAACAAATCCGTCTATTTATTTAGAGCAGTTGCTGAATAATTGAGTAGACAAGACAATATGTGTTGGTTTACAATGAAAACACATGTATTGTCTGCCAAACGAACACCACCCTATCATACGCCACCATTTGAGGTGCTCACTCAATTGATTTTTGTGGCAAAATTTAAAATAGATAGAGTTTGATTAGATATAAGATTTTTTTTCTTTCTTTTTAGGATTAGCCAAATATATATATATATTTAGCAATTTGGAGGTTATGAGTATTAATTAATTATGTAATAGACACAAAAAGAGAGACATGGTGTTGGAAATTAATACCTGTGGATCCTGAAAAGAATTTCCTTTAGTGCTGGCGAAGCCCTTTGAAAGCATCCCATCTGTGTGTGTGTGAGTGTGAAAGTGGGGAGTTTATTATGTTGGTGAGATTAAAAAGAGTGAATGAAAGGAAGAGTAAAATTGAAATGGAAATGCAATGATGGGTTAGTAAACTTAGAAGCAACCAATGCACACACACACTCACCTACCGCTTTCACTTCACAAATCCAATGCTTCAATGGAAAGCATACATCATCACTTTCTTCTTCACCCCACACACAACTTATGTTCAACAAAATAATTCTCATGCACTCAACTTAAAGTTGTACACTCGCTGCTTTTCAGTTAACGCTAGTGTCACGTTTCATTTACACATGATCGATTGTTTTATATACATTAATATTGTTCAATTCTATTAACTTACATGTTTCAATTAAAATTAATGTCACGTTTCACCCATGTATTCAATTGCACGGTGCAACTAATGCATTAAATACTAAAATAAATATAATTATATCCTAAAGCAAAAATATATCCACATGGTCTTTATCAAGACAAAATACCTAGTTAATCCAAGTACATCAAAGATATTAATTAGACGACTATCTTTATTGGTGACATTGGCCAAAACCAATAACACAAGAAAATAAGAATCCATGTTTTTTGTAGCGATACTTGTAAATAAATTATACTACTTCCTCACCCACTTTTTAGTTTGTTTAAATTTATAATTTCTAAAAATAAAAATACTACTATTCCACAATATTTTAACTCAACCATTCAACTACCATTTATTTAATCAATAAGTATGTCATTAGGACCCACACGAAATCCACCTTATACCCAACATATTCATTTTTTTTCACTGTACTTTCTACCCTATATATTCGCTTTATATATACATTATCAATTTTTTTTTAAATTCATGTTTAGACTAAATAAAAATTATAAATTTAAACTGAAGAAGTATATCGATAGGGATAAATTGTAAAATAAAAAAGTAATATTCCCTTCGTTATGGAAGTTGTTTTTATATAATCGGATAAATAAATGTATTAAAAATGATTTGATTGATAGATAAAATAAACGGAAAAAAAGTCATACTAGAATAAATGGAGTATTGTTAAGTCAAACACAAACACAAGTAGGTATTGAAAATTATGAAGTTGCTTCATCCGAATAGAGAGAGGTTGGAATGTAATTAACCACTCCCTTCAAAAAAATAAAATAAAAATGGAACCAAATCCTGTGGTCGTCAAAATTTCAATTCGGGATAGAAATAAAATTACTTGTTCTAATTTCTATATTCTACTATAGTTATAGAACATTAAAAAATAATCAACGAATCGAACCGCCCTGGGATAAGTCGCCCATATGAAGCAATATAACGACCTTGCATTCATAACAGTCAATGTAACGACACAACGTAAATATGGCAATACTATTATTTAATTTTTTTTCCATGAATATATAAATTAATATTAAAAATTTGACATAAAATCCATTTCATTTCTCTCTCTTCCTGGAATCCAATTCTGTGAATTTTCAGGGCTTTTCCGTCTCTGCTTCGCGTTGTAAAGATTACAACCTGAAGCAATCCGGTTATCCCATACCAATCCAACTCCACCAATTTCCGAATCATAATTTCTTCAACAAATATTTACATTATTTTCAAAATTTTCTTCTAATTTCAGCCCACAATTTCTTCTCAACGATCTTTTCAAATTTTCTGACCCTGAAATTATCAGAGTCTTGGTCAAACCTGACGTTGACTTTTGGGATCACAAATTGGGAATTTAATTGTGATTTTGGGAAATGGGGGTTTGAGATTTTGGCAATGGATAATGGTGTGGGCACTTCGCTGGAGTCACCAAAGGTAGCGTTGATTGAGGAGAGAGATGGGGATGATGATGAGTCAAAAGCATTGTTGCTGTGTCATAATGAAAAACCTAAGAGGAAAGTCCAGTGGTTAGATAAGAATGGAGATAAACTTGCACAGATCTTGGAGTTTCAACCCAGGTAATTCTTGTTGATTCTGCTTAATTTATTTCTTATGTTTGATTGAGCTTGTTTGCTAATTAATCGAGTTGAACTCAGACGAGCTTTAATCGAGCCGGAGCTCAAGTAGCATGATATTTTACACTTTTAGCTAGGTCCAACTTCAGACTTTACCAAACATGAAAGTTTGTTCAAATTAGTTAGGTGTCTTTGTGGAACCGAGTTTAAACGAGCTTTTGTCTATCAATGCTGTTTATAATATGCATATCCAATGGCTTAATCTCAGATGAAGTGTCATATGCCATAGAAGAATATTTTTGAGGGGATAAGATATGAGATTTTTGAAATGGTAAAGAGTAATGATGAATCTCATTATTGGCACCTTCCATTTTTAACTTTTGATTACTAAATTATAAATTCAACAAGTTTTAGCACAATAGCACGTTGATCTTTTAGTATGTTGTGATACTGAAAGACTTGAATGCTGCTGCATAGGAATTAGCATGTCTTAGAATTGAATAGGAATCGGAACCTTAAATGATGATTTTGAGTACAAGGCGTTTCCACAATATCATCAAAATATTAAGTTAATTTGTTTCTCATGCTTTTGATCCATCTCATTGGCTCCTCGAAATGGAAATCTATGTGGATTGGTCTTTCAGAGGGTTTTATGCTAGTTTGTTTTGCTTGTATATTTTGACTATCATTATTTCTGGTCATATGATTGTATGAAGATACATTGCATGTTAATAGCTCCTACATTTTTATTGGTCAAAGATTGTTATTTTACAAGCAGTTATTATCATTGCCTAACATAACGTCCCATCTTTTTGGCCTGCAGCGACGTGAGTGACTCAGACGAGGAAGACGCGGATTCTTGCATCTGTATAGTAATGTAGACCAGCTTCATTAGATCTTATCACCGTAACTTTTGATGGATTTTGAGAGGTCAGTTTCCTTCTGTTGGAGCTCCAATCTGTGGGATTACCTGCACCTTCGATCCTCGTCCTATAACTAAAATGAAATCTTGCTGGAATACAAATTTATCAAAATATTCAGTAACTGAACGAAGATGCCAAATCGATGGTTTCAAGAGTCTCATTGATGGCAAATACATGTAATTTTTTTCGTCTTATTAAGTAACATATAAAGATGACCACTGTGTGTGCTTTTGATACTTGGAATAGATATATCATTGTTTGTGATTGTCATATAGTGAGGTTACGTTGTCTTCTATTCGCGTCATGTTTTACCATGTCTGTACAAATTGACGGTTAATTATATTGAACAGATATGTGTCTTTGAGCATATATATATTTCGACTCTCCTTGTTAAGATTGCCATTTTTTCATATCTTGATCAAACAATGCTATGGTTTGGTTTGGTTTTACATGGGAATGCAACTCAAATGCCCGTAAAATGGACTCAAAAGATAAGAATTTGGCACAAATAAATTGAATCTAATAGTTGCAGAAGAGACACTGTCCTAATGAATGATGTTGTCAATAAACAGAAGGTATGCCTTTGTAAGGATCGCCAAACGCCTCCACATTCCCTGGTCGACTGAACACAATCTGGTAAGTAAAGAGAACAAGAATAAGAGTAGTTTCAGGATTCATGTGTAGAAAACTGATAAATATACAGGAAACTTTTTCTTTTTATGTTGGAAATTTGAAGGAAATGCAGCAGTTAAAGGCATACTTGATAGTTTCCAAGAGTACAAGTTTTGAAGCCAGCTGCACAATAGTCAAAATAGTACTCCCACGTCCGGATGAACTTCTCGTTGAATCCCAGACCCTGGATTTGGCTGATTCCATATACCAATAACTTTATTAGAAAGGAATGAACAATAAAGTCTAGGAAGAAATTTACCCATTAATAGTAAGATGTTACTCAAGTTTTAAAATCATCGGAAAATCAAGAATTAGGAGAAGTTGAAACTAGTGTTTGACTAGTGATCATATGATTTCTTGATTCTTACCTTTGCTTATTTAGGAAGTTTTCCCTCCAACATCTGAGTGTCTGGTAATAATGGATTCCTATGTCTTCTAGGTGCTCCACACTGCATAAGCCCATATTATTACTAGGTATATACAAACATACATATATACATACATGTATATATATTAGTATAGTTTTAAGCATATGGAGAAAAAAAAGTAGTTTTACCTAAGTCTTGAAGCAGCAGCCATGGCTGATGTTACTCGACTAAGTGAGGGGAGGCATCCACCCGGGAATATATACTCTTTAATGAAGTCTGAACTACGCCTGTATTCATCGTACCTCTCATCTGGTATCGATATGAACTGGGAGAGAGATGACAGTGATTTAAATGTCTAATTTTCTCAGATAAAGCTGATTAAAAATGACTAACCTGGAGAACAAGAAGTCCATCATCTGTTAATACAGATTCACAGCACCTAAAAAATTCTTCCATGAACTCATGACCTACAGCTTCTAACATCTCACTGCACAACCAAAGTGACAACAAAATAAACAAAACGACAATTAACAGTTGAGATTCAATAAGTCCACCACAAGTGAAGAAAGCTTACCATGATACTATCCTATCATACTTTCCAGTATTTGGCAACTGGCGATAGTCACATAAAACAAATTTTATGCTATCCTGAAACAAAATTTACATCATAAAGATTTGAAACGAAACTGCATATAATAGTATTGTTTTCAGATGGATTTGTCTCTAGTTATACCTGAAGGCCAGCTGCTTTTACTTTGGCTTCAGCATAGTGTAGCTGTTGTTCTGATAAGGTGATCCCTGTATACTTGCATCCAGTTCGTTTAACGACTTCTATTGCTAAAGTACCCCAACCACACCCGATCTCTAGAATGTGATGATCCTTACTGATTCTTGCCTGTGATCGATCAAGATCAGATTTGGGAAGAATCTTGTTTTAGATAATAATGTAGAGAAAAAAACAAAACTCACCTTTTCAATTAGAAGAGAAACTTTCCTGAGCTGGGCAACCTTTAAGTCCTCGCCTTGAGTCTAAGAAGAATTCATAGAGATGGTCAAGATTAGGTGCATGGTATTATTTGATGTGAGTTTATTTCTAAAATGATGACTAGAAAACAACAACTCTAACCTTAAAAATCGCGCAGGAATACATCATTGTTTCGTCCAGAAACAGAGAAAAGAGTTCATTGCTCTGAAGAAAGAACAAATAAAAATAACTTTTTAGCTTTCCGTAAGGATGAATGCACAACATTCCAAATATAAACAGTGTGAACTTACGAGGTCATAATGCCTTGAGATGTTACGGCGTGCCTGAGTTAGCGTATTCTGTCTAGAAACATGCTGATAGAAATATTTTGCTGATGATATTGCCGAAGTGAAAAGCATAGGCGTCCACCATCCTCTACAATTGTAGAACATATACTTTTAAAGTTTTAATAGACTTTGAAAAAGATTGGAGGGCATAAATGTAACTAGTCTCTTTGGTTTTTACCTTTTGTTGTTCAGATTTGATGTACTAGTAGCTAAATCTCTATTGGCAATAAATATCTGCAGAATTGGAATTCAGGTCCTAATTTGTACTTTCAAGATGAAAAATAAAATAAGCTACAAAAATCCTGCATTCCTTTTCTTACCATAAAAAGGTTGAGAAGACCTTCGTTCTTGTCAACGAAGGAGAAGTCACCATTAATGTAGGCATCAGCTAGGCCTAAATCTGCTTCAGTTGCAACCTGTGAAGGTATATAGCAAAGAAACATGCTTTCAAAAAAAAAAGAGATACATTACTGAAATACTCATTCTTGAATCATAGTATTTATTACCTTCCAATAAAACTGGGAAGAATGAATTCTCAGAGTGACTTTTAGGGAGCTCATTCTTGTGGAGCTGGTGCCCTCAAAGGTGAACATTGTACCTCCATTTTCCAATAAACTGTGGCAGCACGATTTATGTTACAGTTACGGATATACGAAATAATCGAGCTGCAACAGTATGAATATTGATACGCTCATCATCTTGTTGATGATTTAGAGGGAGGGATATGCTTACTTTCTTATGTTGGATAGAACGAAAAAGAAAAGTAAAATATCATCTGTAACTTACATTATGCAGCCAGTGGCTATGAATTGTTGAAGAAACCTAGTAACAAGGAAACGAGCCCCCGTTTCTAGCCACGATGGTACCATGTGTTTCGGGTTGTTGAGAAGTGTAGAGCTTTTTCTAAGCAAGCCATTTGCAGCAAGTATACCTGCCTGTGGGATTTTAGATTCACCTGATCAAGTCTTTAAAAAAAAAAATCTTGCCTCTTTTATCCTTGGTAGACTGTAGACATACCTTTACCCCATCTTCATGGAATCCATAGCCTGAAAGAATAATACAAGATAAACTGTATAAGAGCATATTCTACATGCTTATTGAAATCAATACTTGTAAGACTTATGAGTGCACCTTGATATGCTCCACAAAACCATATTCTCCTCTTCCCCTGGATCAGATTTAGCTGAGACGAAGCTTTAGTGGCAGCAACAGATGGGATTGGATGTCCCGTTGACCACTTAAGCAGGGTGTTTTCGGGCTTAGAAGGTGGATTAAGTGTCACTAGAAACGGAAGCCCCGTCTCACTCTCACTAATGTTCTACACGTTCAAAAACACCAAAAAATTAGCTTACCACAATTAGAAGCTTTGAATGAATAGCAAGGTCACCTCACCTGGAGAGTGTTTAGCCAATATGTAACACAAACTTTGTTATTAATGGATCCAAGAAAATTCCACGCGCTCCAAGCTGCCGGGTTTTTGGGCATTAATTTTTTGTCACGATGAAGGTAAATATCACTGCCATAGAAAACCTTTTAGCTTTGAGTAAATCAGGAGGATTTTGAGTAAGGGATAATAAACCTGTAGGCATATTGAAATGCTCCGAGTATTCTTGATTCATCGTACGTCGCCTGGTTTCCTAACATCTGGAGAGCATCTGGAGCATGAGCAGCTATTATGCATCCATCGTATGCTTCTTCGGTGCCATCCTTACTTCTTATGGTACAACCTGAAAATCTCTTCCTATATTGAGTATGAAGATGCATTTAGACACACTATGCACAAATACTCACCCTCATCATTTGCTGAAACTGAACATACTTGAGAATTTGTTCTTATTTGACAGCCTCTGTTTTCCAGAACTTCTCTAACCTGATATCATCACATTCTAGTTATAAAACCAAAAATATTTACTAAACACCGAGTATATTGTACACCAGTGAAAACGACTAATATCATTTATAAATATGCATGGTGCACTTGGTGTATATATATGATTATGTTGGAGTATTACCCTTTTGACATAATTTTGTGAACGCCACCTTACGGTGAGCCATTGGGGACGACCAAAGAGCTGCACATGCAATGCACCATCATTAGTTAGATGAGCAGATAAAGATTATATGAAAAATGAGAGTAAGTTGGAAAGAAGCTACCTGTAAAAGATGGTGATTTCTACAAAATGAGAGTACGGAATATGCAGAGAAGCTCATCACTCCTTCAGTAGAGCACGACCAGATTGAACCACACACCGGTATCTGTAAAAAAGTCGAGTTTTAACTACATTGCTTCTATTATAGTCTGAAAACGTGAAACGATTGTGCTCACAAGATAGGCCTTCTGAAATAACTCGGAATAGCCCCGTGATTGTATGAAGTGACCGAGTGTTTGACTGCGATCAATGTCTGGATTACTGTCGAGTTCTTCAAGGTAACTGCAGAAAGTGCGGGTGTAAGAAGTGTTTGATTGCGATATAGGATGTCAAAAGAGGGAAGAAAGTTGATTACTTGAGTGCATCATTCTTAAATTTGGTGATTTCTCTGATCATATTCCAAAAGTATGGATTGAGGATGTTCTTCTTCTGGGCAAACAAGCCGGATAAACCGTTTCGGCTGCCCCATTCGCAGCCTTGTCCTTTGTCCAAGCTCACTGAGAGTGACATGTCTGAGAGCTCCATATCAACTCCAAGTCTCTCAAAAAATTCCATCATGTTTGGATATGTAACCTGTGCAGCATTTGCATGATTCATAACATGTTCTTGATCAAGAAAATATGTTTACTTAAAGAATCACAACTTATCATACAGATGTTTATTGTATTTTTCTAAATGTATGTTCCTCTAGGCCTTTTTGATGAACAAACCAGACTTTGAATTTTTTATTTTTTAAAGTTCATTTATATCTTTGAGTCTTATACGTAGTTTTTGTATCCCACTAATCATCCTTCAAAATAAAGTTAAGTATGAATATTAAAATTGAGCTCCGTTTCGTCAAAGATTTTCTTGAGGAAGTGATAAATGGCAAGATTGTTAGCGGTCCCCTTACTGTCATCTCTCATGTGCAAGGTGTAGGGCCATGGGCCATGCCTAATTATTGGAACTATCTAAACAACCAAAGTAAAAAGGACGCCCATATTTACTTATGGACCCAATATTCATAGAAATAAAGGAGACAACTTTCCAACAGCTACTGCTGTACAGAAAACGACACTGGTCCGAAGTTAATTTTTCACATAATTGAATTGATCTAAAATGAAAAAAATATGGCACGAAGTTTTACTTTATACTAACTTTCCCTTCGAAAAATTACTCATTTTAGCCATTTTATCGAAAGTTACTCATTTTTTTTTTGTCTAAAATTTTCTCCTTCCTATACCTTTCTACTTTTTTATTTCCTACCTCTTCCTTTTTTTTTTTTCATATTTTTTACTATAACATTTTCACTACACATATAATACTACTATATTTCTTAATACATGTGTCACAAGCAAATAGACAATTTTCAAAGGACGGAGGTAGTATATATTAAAAAATAAGCAAAATATACTAAGTATTATGCTAATATGTATACCAAATACTCACTACGTGATTCATCATTTGTAAAAAATGAACTTACTCAATTAGATTCATCATTTCTTAATTTGATAATAAAATAGTAACTTTTTCACTTTAAACTACAACCTTCATATATTTCAAAATTACACTACATGTTATTAAATTATTACTCACATATTTTATTACTCAAAAGACTTTAATACCCTCAAATTAGATTCATCATTTTTTAATTTAATAATAAACTAATATTTTCACGTTAAACTACAGCCTTCAAAATCAAACATCTCAAAATTTTACCATATGCCTTACTTTATTACTCGATTTTATTAATTAAAAGACTTTTATAACTTCTACTTTATCTCATTTAAAATTAATAAATAACTCTGGCATTAAATTAGGCATAAACAGTTGAAACAAAATTAGAACTGAAACTGTAATTAACAAATCTTACATTAAACACTGTATACAAAGTAAATAATGAATGTAAAATGAGACAATAAATATATATATACATATATATATTTTAATATTAAAAATAGTTACGAATTCAGATCTGCCCTGGGGTGAGGCTATCCAAATAACAGAGTGTTTGATGTTATGAACTACTCCCTCCTATTCTTTTTAATTGACGTCCTGTAGCTCTACACACATATTAAGAAATAAACTATTTTCCTAATATGCCCTTAATAAATAAATAAATGATTGTTAATTTAATTGGATTGGATGCATGCCTGATTTTATGGGAATGATGGATGACTTATTCTTATCAATTAATTACATAATTAAGGAAATAAAGGGGTATATTAGAGATAAATTTACAAAACGTCAATTAAATTGCTAATTCTTAAAAATCTAAAACGACAATTAAAAAGAATAGGAGGGAGTAGTAATTAGGACACAGTCTTAAAATATAAAGTGCAACTTGTAGAAAGCGAACGCACACTTGAAACTTGTGGATGTGAACTTTTTATGAACTTATATTAATAAACTATGTTTAATTTATTTTAGATTCCATGCTCACCAACTAATCATGCAAGCATGATTACAATATATTTATACTTCTAACATTTTCCACACCCTTCAATATACCATCCTCGCTAATGTTGAGCAAAATATGCTCTTCCAATTTGGCATTACAAGACAAAATATATTAAACTAAAAAGTATTGGTTTGTTTCATTAAACAATACTCCCGTTTTAGTTTTTTTTTTTTTTTTAAGAATTGTATTAATAAATTTGTTTTTAATTAATAAATTATTTTAACTTGGAAAATATGAGTATTTTTTAAAATTAAAGGAACCGTAAAATTGGAAAAAATAATGTAAAAAAAATTGTATATAAAAATAAAAGGCTAAAACATCTACTATTAGTTGTTTATTTTTTCATCTCATTTTAAATTATCTCTCCTATCTCCTATTGTCGAGGGAGACGATAGAGTGGTGGTAGATGCAATTAATTCTATGGATCCTATTAACTCTTGTTTTTTAGATTATATTTTAGCATACCTAGTCTTGTTGACTCATTTCAAGAATGTTACCGTTACTTTTACTAGAATAAGTGTTAATGTAGTGACATATACTTTGGTTAGGGAGTCCTGTCGTTTTGACAATTCTTTTTATGTATTTGTAATAATAGGATATAAGCTTTGTTGGTTCAAATTTTTTCATTTCTCCTATCTTACATATACCATAAATTTTTATTATTTTTATTAATTATAGATAAATATGTCAAAATTGTAAGTATCTGTTCAAATTGTAATTATTTTTATTCTAATTTTTGTTACTTTAATGCAAATCGAATGTAGTATCAAACAGTATCCTTTGCAATTGCATGACACTCAAATGTTACTCCTAATTCAAATATTTAACACTCTCTTTCAAATTAAAAGAAAGTATCTTAATTAACCAACAAATCAATAACCATTTTTTCTTTTTGATTAGTACGCTCAAGTTCACTTCATCTAAATTATAGTTTTTGCAACTATAATGCATTGCGTATAAATATTAGTAAAAAGATTGAAATGAAAAAAACAAATAATGTAGGGGAAAAAAAAAGGGAGAGATTGAGATGAATGCAATCTTTTTAACATATCAAATATGAAGATTAAATGGAAAAAAAAAAAAAGACTTACTCGGTTAAAAACCATAAAACCAAGGTCCAATGAAGTGCCATCAATTGTAACAGTCTTGGCATGGCCGCCAATGTAATCCTCCTTCTCATACAGAACCACCTCCGCCCCGCCTTCCGCCGCCACATAGGCGGAGATTAGCCCACTTACGCCGCCTCCCACCACCGCCACTCTCATCTTCGACATTTTAATTTCTTTCAAGAATTAATAGTGTGTAATTACCACGTTGACCTTATAATTTAAGTCACTCTGAAAAATCTATAGAGAGAGAGAGAGAGAGAGAGAGAGAGAGAGAGAGAGAATGGTTGTTGGAGGAATTTTGATATCACAACACCATTCTTCATAAAGATAAGGTTCTTAACTTTGAAAATTAGGAGCTAGTTAGTATATAACGGAAACCACCAAAATTTTCGGCCTTATTGAAAAGTCCTAACATAAGACAATGTCACACCAAAGGAATAAAATCATCTGCATCATTTTTATTTTTTTTTATATATATATATATATAAAATACAAATATAATCAATGTATTGAATTTTTTGAGCTTTTGGATTCTACTTTCCTAGTTTTTTTAAGGAGTAACACTTAAAAAAAAAAAAAAAAAAAAATCAAATTCACCCGAGCGTTACTACTATATACTATGGAGTACAATTTTATTAAAAAATAAGTATAAAAATTGAGACAACAATATACACACATGTTTTAAACTCAAAATAGCTATGGGTCAAGACACTATCTAATATATAATTAAAGAAAGATACTCCATAATCGTACGTATGAGGTAATTGTAGAAGACTTTTTTTGAATGAAACATTACATAATTAGATAAAAAGTTTGAGTCATCAATCAAATTAATAAGAAAATCTCGTGGATTTAATTTTGTTAATGCGAGGAAGGACAAAATATCTGTCAAGATATTATTGGAAGGAAAGGGAACAAGAGAGGCCACGTCTCTAAAGAAATTACCAAATAAATTTTCTATTTAGTTAATCATATGTCATGGCCTGGGCTACTTTTGTCATATTTGTTTCACTCATTAATCCATTTTGTGGAATTAATACACATAATCAGTATTAGTATAGTATTAATTAAAATCATATTTGACATTTGTACATATTTTTCTCAACTGAAAATAACAACACTACGGTCTATACGATGCCCATACAGAGCAATTATATTTTTTTAAATAAGCATCTAATCTTATTAGTACAATATACACCAATATTTATTTTTAAGTATTACTATAAAACATACTGTATTATTTATTTACTACTAATAATTACAGTAGATTTACTTGCTATGATAAACTCGGATAAGATTAAATTGTCCGGTTTTATATAGTAGAAAATGGCCGAATCCTTTTTTTTTTTTTTTGATATTACAAAATAAATTTCTCATTCCAATTTTCACATTATTATTTTCTTTTTCTCAATTAATCCATGGTATAATTTGGTTAATTTTGTCCTATATATCTATCTATTCTAGTACTCGACAGAAGTACAAAGGTGTAAAGAAGGGGAAAAAAGAGAGTGAATAGAGAGTGCACATGTTAGGATTGTTAATATGCGGCTGTTGTGTGGGTGACGTGGTGCTCTGCTAGTCATTCACAGCCTTGCCAGATAAGCAACACAATATTTATAATTTTAACAATTTTCAAAACAACTTCGATGAATATTTAAGATTTTAACATTCATAATTTTTTTATTTTATTTTGATAAATTATACGGTGAAGATTTTTTGAGAAATTAAGTTAAAATTTTATTTAATTAATTATTTATTAGAATGTTGAATACTCGCGCGTTTTGACTAATTTTTTAGGGTTTAGAGTTTAATTTTGGATTAACTGCAAACCCTTTATTTCGAACATTAAGTAGTCCAATAATATATAACAAAAACTTGTATATATTGTTGCCCAAGACAACGTGGGATAGGTCAAGTGGTTAGAGGCTTAGAGCACCACTACCTAGGCCTTAGGTCTTCGAGTCATGGGAGGGGAAAAAAGGGATGGGTATTTAACTTCCATGAAAAAAAAAATATATATATTGTTGCCCAACTTGCAATTATATAGGTTTAAAATCAATCTTCTATCCTTCCAAATTCAAATGTTTTCTTGCTATAAATGGAATTGATCCGCCGCGTGAGTATTAATTTGTGAAGAGGTTAAAAGATGAATCATTTATCAACTTCAAATTAATTCAAGGGCGCGGGTATTTTAATTTAATTTCATTAATTGATGATACAATTAAACTCGTGGTATCCATATATCCTACCCGGCAAGTGGGCTAGCTGATTCAGCCATTTTCTTGTTTTACGTTGTTGAAAACATTTGTAAACCTTCTTTGGATTCTAAAATGAAGATTTGAAGAATTTGATCATTTTATGCAAATTTCACGCTTCAATGAGAATTAATACTTGTTGATTTGTGCATTTCGACCCTCTTATATATGGTCAACGTCCTTACATATTAATATATTTAAATAATTTAAAGAGATTTTTTTTATATTTTGTAATATTTATTTTAACAAAACTTCATATTATTTTTTAGTTAAATTAATATTTTTTTATTTATATTTATTAAAATACTTAAATGTGAAAAACATATAAGTTTATTGTATATATTTGTTTCAGAAATGAAAAAGAAATAAAAAAAGAATTGTGAAATAATTTCTTTCTTAATTTTATTGATTTAATATATAATTCAATTTTTTTTATTAATGGTATGTTTGGAATTTTAGGAAATTAGTCAATTGATTAAATTTTAAATTTGACAAAACTTTACACCATTTAAAAAATCTATACAAAATTACGTATCATATTTTAGAAATGAAACAACTTTACAAAATTGTGACACCTGTCTTCAATTAAATAAAATAACCACACATAGGTAAAATTAACAAGAATGCTATACATGGTCAATTGGATATTGTTAGATTTTCTTATTTTTATTTTAGTTGCCCCCAAACGAAATAGTATATATGCATCATGCATGGGCATTTGCCTCTTGGCCACGTTATACACACAGACTTATTGAGGAAACCCACTGGCTAAGCGTACACAGGGGCGGACCTAGGACTCGAGGTTAGGGGGGCCAAATAAAATTTAATGATCTAAAAGAGTGAAACACTAACATATGTATATGCATTTATAATATTTGTGTATAATATATTTAAATTAAGTCAAAAGACATTAGTAGTAGACTCATAAATACATCAATATGTCGTCTAGTAAGAAATGATTACGTAGTTACGAGAAAAAAAAATATTGTGTTGTATCGTCTAGTATTACATGATAATTGAAAAAATGAACACTCAAAATATTAAAAGAACGAATACTTTATTTATTTTAATTAATGTGATGTAAAATTAAAAAAAGTGACAAATTAAACTATGAATTATAATTTCTTCGATTATCCATCTTTTTTTTAAGGGCTGACCTTTTTATTTATATAATACCCTACATGAGTTGATTGCTGTTAAAAAAAACTAAAATAATATAAAAAAGGGATCAAATATGTAAAATATAGTTCATTTGAGATCAATTTTATAATTAAAATACATATAAAATAGTTATTTATATATATAAATATCAAAAGTGCAATAATTTTGAGACAATTTTTACAATAAATTTACAACTAACATGATTTATTAAATTAATATATTATCAATTTTACTTAATTTAAAAAATATTAAAATTTAATATATAAATATAGAAGGTGGGTGGGGTGGGGTAGGGTTGGGGGGGCCCGCTATTGCTTGGGTCCGCCCGTGAGCGTACACATCATGGGATGAGGACCATCCACAGTGAAAACTCAAAAATACACTTTCCCTTCTTAAAACCACCGTAATTCCTTTAATTTATTCAAATTCTCAATACACGTACCCACCCATTTTCTTTCCTTTTCTTTTTTCGTCTCTTCGCCTCCCTCACGCTTTGCTGCCCAACGTCGCTGTGGCGTAGTGCCACCCAGGTCCGGTCCTAATGTAAGGCCAACGAGGCGATCGATTCAAGCCCATGAATATTTTAATTTTTTAGGGGCCCATTTTTTAAGATTTCTTATATATATATATATATATTATTTTTCATAAAAAAAAGTGCTAAAAAAGTAAAAAAGAATCAGTGAATAAGAAGGGAAGAAAAAACTAGGAGAAAAAAGTCTCAACAAATGTCTAATTCAGTTTATATCTTTTAAAAAAGTCTCAACTTTTAAAAATTTCTAAATATCTCATTAAAATTAAAAATTACTCATATAAAAAAAAAAATCTAAAAATCTAAAATTGTCTAAATAAAAAATTCTAAAAATCTCATTAAATTTTCGAAAAATTATAATAATTACAATAAAAATTTGAAAAATCTCTTAAAATTAAATAACTTAAAATCTTAAAAATCTATTAATTAAAAATTAGAAATTCTAAAATGGGTAAAACAAATTCTATATGTTAGTTTTTTAAAAATTGTTTTACATTATGTTTAATAAGTTCTTATAGAATAAAAAAAAAATAAAGGGACAGGGCCTTTTTTTAAAGTTCGATTCAGACTCACATATTCTTAGGACCGGCCCTGGTGCCATGGCCGCACCCACAACCACGCCTTTTCTCTTTTTGGAGAAGTGCATGACCACTGCCGCCGCTAGATAAGGGTGTGGCGAACGTTGCCGCCGCAGGACAAGGGTGCGGCCGATGCTGCCGCCTCTGGAGAAGTGCGCGACCGCCATCTGCGCCTTCTTTGAAGGTCACCGCTGTTGTCTCTGTTTGAAGGCTGCCGCCGCTCATTTCAGGTTCTATTTACATCAATAAAATAACATTGCATATATTAGGGTTAGAGTTTTACTGCTTCAAATGTATACAGATCCAAAAATGAGAATGTAATGAAGGGTTTTGGATTTCTTTTGAGTTTTTTTCGAATTGTTTGTATTTGTTCGAAATTGTTTGCAGAAAAAAGAGAAAAAAGAAACTGAATTCGATTTTTTTCCCGAAATTATGTCCGATTTTTTTTCCGAACATTTAACTTTTTTTCCGAACATTTAAAATGTTTTTAATTTTTTTTTCGAAATTTTGTTTATATATGTCCAATATTTGTCATCCAAATCTTACATATTTCTCTAATTTTTTTCTGAATTTTTTTTTTGTTAAGATTTTTTATTTTTTTTTCCTGAAATTTTGTGTTTATTAAGAGTTTTTGTTTTTTTGTTGGTGGTTGTTTTGATGGTTATGATTGGATAATTCTCCCGAAAAATGGAATAGTTGAGTGTACTCATCTATCGATATTTTACAAAATTTCAGTAAAGGATATATTGAACATTTCGTTTGTCCTTTAGTTGAATTTTTTTAGGTGGGCGTCCTCAATAAATCTGTGTGTATAACCGTGGCCTTGCCTCTTAAATAATAACCAACATTTGGTTGCTCAGGCCCACCCCACCAATTTTTTTATATATTGACATAATTCTTTTCAAAAACTCCCCACAAACATAAGCTGCAGCGGCGTTATTTTAATTTATGTTTATATATTATTTGTTTTATTTTATTATTATTAATATATTAATTAAATTATTCTCCAAACATTTAATTCATAATTGAAATTTAAAACTAATCATTCAATTATTAATTGACGTATATTTAGAATTTGGTTGGTAGGTAAAAAATAAACAAGAATTATATAATCGGTTAAGAGTTAGAATTTGGAAACTAGAAAATCACAAATATATCTGATTGTGTATAGAAAGGTAACTTTAATTCTCACACTTCTAGTCTACAGAGGTAACAAAACGATCTTTTTCAGCTATGAACATAGTTAAGATTGCGCTCCGTAACAACATAGAAGGATGATTTATTTGTGTATATTGAAAAGGAGGGACGGCGAAGAAGTTCAACCTAAATTCACTTATACATGATTTCCGTGACATTAAAGAAAACGTTCTAAATTTTAATATATCGTAAGTTTAATGTTATATTTAAAATATATATAATAATTTATAAAAGAGCTTATTGATGTATAATTTAAATTTGAGTACTTTAAAATTTTATTGATGGTTCCCCCAATTATTCACTCTAGCCCCCTCCCCCGAACCAACCAATGAGCGAAGAGCGAAGAAGTCAGCAAATATGAGTCAAGAGAAAATCTGCATGTCCTTTCTATTACTTGTCTTAAATCAGCAAATATGAGTCAAGAGAAAATCAGCAAATATACAGTATTTGTGTATATATGATGTTTTTTGTGCATTATCTATGTACTGTTATTGATGCATTATCTCTAATGCGTTATTTAACTTATATATTTGATAATGTAAGAGAGGGACACACCTGATCTGAAGACACTCCACTATGTGAGCTGTGCACTGCGCCTCCTTTCTTTTCCGCCCCTCCCCATTTCAATGTCCTGCTACTCTCAACAAGTTGTGCACTGTGGTTTGTGGATCTTGTTCTCCTTTCTTTTTTTCCCCTCCCCATTTCAATGTCCTGCTACTCTCAACAAGTTGTGCACTGTGATCTGTGGATGTACCTACTATTGATGCATTCTCAACAAGCTGTGCACTGTGATCTGTGGATGTACCTACTATTGATGCATTATTTATGTAACTTATATATTTGAGAATGGAACAGAGGGACACACCTAATCTGAAGACACTCGACTGTGTGAGTTGTGCACTGCGTCTCCTTTCTTTCTCACCCCCCACCCATTTCAACAAGTAGTGCACTGTGATCTGTGGATGTACCTGCTATTGATGCATTATCTCTAATGCTTATGTAACTTTTATATTTGATAATGGAATAGAGGGACACACCTGATCTGAAGACACTCCACTATGTGAGCTTTGCACTGCGTCTCATTTCTTTCTCACCCCCTACCCCCACCCATTTTAATAAGTTGTGCACTGTGATCTGTGGATGTACCTGCTATTGATGCATTTTCTCTAATGCTTATGTAACTTATATATTTTAGAATGGAATAGAGGGACACACCTGATTTGAAGACACTCCACTATGTGAGTTGTGCATTGCGTCTCCTTTCTTTCTCACCCCCACCCCACCCATTTCAACAAGTTGTGCACTGTGATCTGTGGATGTACCTGCTATTGATGCATTATCTCTAATGTTTATGTAACTTATATATTTGAGAATGGAATAGAGGGACACACCTAATATGAAGACACTCCACTATGTGAGTTGAGGTGTAGGCTATAGCCTTTTCTCTCTCCCTTCCTAAAATAACATGTCAATTGTGAGACTTTTCCTCCAATTAATTTGTGCTGCATGAATTACTTCACATAATAAAGAAATGGGGTCCACAATTAAATTGCATTATCTCTCCTCAACACTTGGCCAGCTTGCGTCTTCTCTCTCTCCTGCCACTACACCCAATTTAATTAATGGGCTTCCAAGAAAATTGCAAATGGGCTTTTAATTGGGCCTCGAAAATTGGAAAGGTAGTGGCCCAATTTGAGAATTTTGGTACGTCTCATTCTCCAACTTGATTTCTTCCCTCGTTGGATTCACCAAAAATTAGATAGGTGTTTTTGCCTTCAAAATATTTAATTTTCCTACAAAATGCATAAAACACCACCTTTCTCCAAATTAAGTGAATTTATCGAAATTGAACAACAAAATCATGAAATTATGAGAAAATTGAGCTCAAAGTGTGCACTAAAATTATGCAAATTCCACCCGAATCATACATCCAACTAACAACTCTTTAATTACCACTCACCAAGAGATAGTGTTGAATACATACCACCACCAACTCATTAATTACCACTAACCAAGAGACCTAGTGAGAGGAATACATTCAC